>CM070524.1:19651464-21034841 GCA_036346145.1 Olyra latifolia | reverse complement strand
CGTAACTAAGGCTAAGACATGTCACAGCGGCTTGCGAGTTGCTTTCGAAAATGCGGCACCATGCGCTTGTTAAGCGAGTTGAGACATCAATGGCTATGGCGATCTAGACAATTCTAGAGCTGAGCAAAAGATCTTTGGAGCTTCTAGGGGCTGCTAGAAGCCTTGCTCTGGTTTGGACGTTGCGAGCTTGCCGTGTCCATTTGAGGCGAAGCGAACGAAACAAAAGTTGCCGTCGACGAAATTTTAGCGGTTATCCGGCCAAGTCACTATCGAGAAATAAAGATGTCATGGTCTTGATCGAGGCTTAAGCATAATGACTGAAGGGGCCGACTCCGTTTGGCGGTCCCGAAACACTCAACAGCCGAACAAGGTTCTCTTGGCGAGTTCCATGGCTGTCTCGGCGGTTAATGAGTCGAGAAATAGAGGCGATCCGTGTAGTGTATGATTTGGGATGCGGTGGTTATAAACTAGTGGAATACGGGAATACCATGGTAAGATGTTACTAAAGCGAGTGCTACAAGTGTGTTAAAAATAATTACCATGAGGTTGTTGCCTTAAATTAAAAGTTTGAGGTTGCACGATATGTGTAAAACAGAACGATCAATGTTGGAACCGACAAATTATTAGGGCGTGTTTGGTTGCATGTATTGGATTGAACTTATACGATGGTACATGATAATTGGGATGAAGGTGTTTTTATACCACAGGAAGTTATTATGTGAGCTGTCTATGATATGCTAATTGTCACACACGACTTTTACGTTTAATTAACCAGTTGTGATATGTTAACTATCGTTACCAGTTGTGATATGTTAACTATCATAGACGATTCTACCATCAGAATTGTCTCTGATGTGTAGTAAACATACAATTCTAGTCTCAGCAATTGCTAGCGAATGACGCCCTATGAAAACAAGAGACATACACATACGTACAAACGGTGCTCATACAATTTGCATAACAAATACAAATGATACCATCACATACACATCCCACAACACATAGACAAATCATACAAACATTGTCATAACACGTACAAAAATTCTGAAATAATAAACGAATTCATTTGAAAGGACATAGAAATTAAGTCACAACATGTTATTAGACATAGTTTGAACTAGGTAACGCTAATTTGTTGAGTTAAAACACCCATTGGATCAATGACTTGCATCATCAAGCAGTTGGTCAACTCTTCTCCAATATCCTCAAGTTGTTGGAATTCTAGATCAAGAGGTGCTACATATGTGTGGGCCATACTTTTAATGTATTGGCTCTATACATGCAAGTTTTAGACTAGGGTGTTACAATTCACCTGACATGTATTTCACTATGTAGAATAAGATGATTCAGTTCACCCAACCAAAGGCATGAACAAAGCTATATTATATACCGTCTCATACAGGTTCATTCCATTACATGCAACTAAATTAATACACCCTTAGCTAGTTTTCAGATTATTACCGCATAGCATTTCAGCCGCAATATAGAGTTCAGAACACAGGGCCCTGGCACGATAATTAAACCTACGCTTAACTTGCAGCTCCATTATGCCCTCAGTACGTATAAACATGACATGAATGCCAAACACATCGCCCTCGATCGGCCTCATCTCTCAATCGCACTCCGCGTACGTGAACGAGCGACCTGACGACGATCTCGTCTTCTCACACAATTAATTCCCTTACCTTTCCTCCCCCCGGAAGCACGCAGAGCGCAAAAACGACCTCACACCAAGGAGGAATTAAAAATTCAGACTTTATCTCGCGTGTCTTGCTGGGGCACACTAGGAGCGTTACTTAACCTTAATTATAATGCTAATGAATGATCAGATGGGCATGTATGCATGTATGTCTGTGTGCGCGCGCATGGGTAACTTGCTGGGATGGGTCTCCTAATGATGTAGCTAAGCTAGCTAGTTAGTAGTTCTCATGGCACAAGCATGCGTGTGACAAGATGTTGGGAATCTTTCCACACCTGGCTTGTAGCTAGATTGCAAGATTAATTAGTTTCAGTTGCTGCCTCAGGAGATGGGGACTAGACGTGCTTAGCTCACGGCCGGCCAGTCGGTTAACAGGCAGGAGACACGGGCATGCAGGACTCAAAGTACGTACATGGCAATGGCATGGCAACGGTTTCACCTAAGCCTTGTTCAGTTCGACTCCCCCTATAAAATGGTCTCAGATCATCATCACCCCGGCCATATATTGCAGAGCGAATTGAGATAGAGCTTCTGTTTCAGAGGCCGGTCTATACTTTCCATCGATCCACCATTGTTGATGATCACTTGTTGATCTCTAGTTCATATACTATTTGGTAATTGGGATGGCACTGAGGGAGATCGAGTCGACGCTGCCCCCAGGGTTCAGGTTCTACCCGAGCGACGAGGAGCTGGTCTGCCACTATCTCCACAAGAAGGTGGCCAACGAGCGGATCGCGCAGGGGACGCTCGTCGAAGTCGACCTGCACGCGCGCGAACCGTGGGAGCTCCCAGGTCAGTACGTCCGCGCGCATGCAACGCCAATCAATTGCTTAATTATCAATCAGGCGATCCACATATATCTATCGTTCTATGGAGAGCATTGCTGTAACTGTGTACTGCAATTATCTGAAGACTCCGATTAAGCTGACATGCATCTGTGGATTACTGATATGCAGAGGTGGCGAAGCTGACGGCGTGCGAGTGGTACTTCTTCAGCTTCCGGGACCGCAAGTACGCGACGGGGTCGCGCACGAACCGCGCCACCAAGACGGGGTACTGGAAGGCCACCGGGAAGGACCGCGAGGTGCGCAGCGCCGCCACGCGCGGCGTCGTCGGGATGAGGAAGACGCTGGTGTTCTACCAGGGGAGGGCCCCCAACGGCGTCAAGACCGGCTGGGTCATGCACGAGTTTCGCCTCGACGCCCCGCACTCGCCCCCGAGGGTAATTAATGCTAACCTGCATGCAGTCGTCTTAATTAATCTAGCGCTCTCCCTTAATTTGACCTAGATAATCTTGCTGTGTCCAACACAAAATTTCGATTCTAATGTATGTGACAGTACATATCGTTATCAATAAATATATAGCTATATGGAATCTACAAGATTGGAGATTTGGAGGTAGAGTGATCTGTAAAAGATACTTGCTAGATGCTATATATACCTCGCTGTCATCAAATATGTAGAATATTCTTCCTTTGTTGGAAGCGATACATAATGCATGCATACTTCATTTGGATTTATGTGGCATGAGTCATAGCTTAAGAAATCAATGGACTACAAATACGAAGATACATAACCATGATCGATATGCCTCAAGAGTCTAAGATAATTCATCCAAGTAGACATACAACTAATTAATACTATATCTTTTCTCTCCATCCGAAACCTTTGCTAGTGTATTTTTTAAAAAAATAACTCGAGAAATTATGTTTTCATAGTATACGATAGGTTGAGTTCAGACTTCAGACCCAGCAGTTAAGAATTTAAGATGTGCGCACAATTTCTTATATTTCCTATATAGAGGGAAAGTCTTCGATTATAAATTTCCTGGTTGTTGATCGGGCCACAAGAGTAGCCACAATCAGCTGTAATTGTGCAGATAGATGGAGCTAATGTTTGGTACGATGGCACAATTATGTCATACTTTCTTAGCCATGGGGTCTCACATGTCATACTCTCATTCTCGCTAAAGTTTGCCACAATTGTAGCTAGCCAAAGACAAACTATATATGATACATGCTGGATCGCAAGGACCTTCTCCGCAACCAAAAGCTAGCTTAAAAGCTTAGAAATTCCCTCCACACTAATTAATTAGTTAGGTATAATGCCATTTTACAACTAATATAAGACTATTCCAACAATTTCTTCCTTCGCATTTTGGTATTTTGGTATCCCTAGCCGTTCGTCATCCTCTCCTAGCCGTTCACTGATGGTCCTTTAGGGCCATGGTCTATTAGGCCTTCACACCCTATTGCCTATCAGACAGAGGTGTTAAAACCGAGCTCGATATTCGTAATGATCATAAGGACCATCATAACTAGTTTGATAGACGAAACTTCACCACTTATATATAAGTTTGGTTTCTTATCCTTCCATGTACCAATTAATGTGGGACTACTCCAACAATACAACACACTTTCGAAGAAAAAGTATGGCATCTTAGAGCAACAACCTAAATGTGCCCAAGGTGAATACGTCTAATCCATCGGAAGGTGATCGATTGAGCTTAGGCGACCCCGTGAATCACGGGGGTGAACGTACTGAAACTACATGGCAAACAAGGACCTTTCACTGGATGGGAACTTGGGAAGTTCATATGGAAGACAGTGACGCCAACATAATTCTCATCGCCACATGCACATATATATCCTAAAAACTATTATTGCGCTAGCAACATAGCATGCAAAAACATTGGCACGTGAAGAAACGTCCTGTTGATTGTTGAACATACACTGATGAGAGAGAGAGAGGGTATTATATTAGTAGTACATGTTTTAGCAAGCTAGCAGCCAACGTGGATCCATCCCTATAAAGCATTCAATAGTTGAGCACGTACGTCTTGCTGTCCCTGAGCATGCACAGTAGCTAGTACACGCACGTACTGTATGTTCAAAGGGAACGGAAAAAAAAATAAAAATTGCTTGGCCGGCCGGACTGATCAGTGATCAGTACGGCGTCGTGCGTGCATGCATCATCGTTGAACGGACCAGACGCATGCGCCCGCGGCCGCGTGTACGTCCGATCCGGCCGCGCGTGCCCACCCCTGCACCCTGCAGCAACAGCATTATTGCTGCTGCAAGCGTTTCTCCTCCTCGTCCTGTGCAGAGGACGAAGCTTACGTCGACAATGTTACGGTATACGGAGTATGATATATAATAACAAATGTAAGATAATTATATATATATATATATATATATATATATATATATATATATATATATATGTATGTATATATATAACAGCAAGCAATTAAAATTATCATGTAACAAAACTATTGACATGAATTCTTCAACATCAATATATTGCAGTAAAATACCAATTCATATTCAGCAGTGTAATTGATATGATAATAAACAGAAATTTATAACAGTTTAAACAGCAACTTAGCTCAATTTGAATTTGTTTCAATATGTCGAGTTGCTATAGATAGCCTTCCAACCACATTCAATTCACAAAAGGTTATATGATCATAAATTATAATATAGCAAATTCACGCTTTTATACACTACAGAAATGCAGTATATACAACCGGTTCAGAATCGCTTTCACAAGCAGTTATATATAACGGTTCTAAGCAACCGAGACTAATGTCTGGAGAGCACTAGAAGCGGTTAGAACCGCTTAGTGGTGTCTAAAAAGGTAAAGAATAAGGATAAAGAATATTGGGGTATGTGGGATTTGAACTGGGACCTCACCTCCTCGTGACCCACGCCTACCCAAATTAGCCAACCTACCCACGCGCGTTCTCTCGATGAGATAAAGCAAGCTTTCCTTTAACAATTGAAAATGGACCTCACGGGTTCAGATATTTGAACCGCTGCTAGAGGTGTTGGGCTTTAGAAAGGGTTCGTGACACGAACCCCTTCGTTGCTTGGCTTTAGAAGGGTTCAGATTCGAACCGCTTCTAAAAGGGCTTCTGGCTTAGCTATTGAACCGCTTATGCCGTAACTATTAGAAGCGGTCTTGACGAACCGCTTGTGATATACCGCTTGTGATGCTGCTTTTTCTAGTAGTGATAAATGCTAAATAGATGAATTAAACTCCACTCTAAACAGAATTATATATCTCAATGCCCAGGTTGCTCCTGGCTTAAAATTCCAGCAAACATACACAAAAACAGCACTGTCTTATATTCAATATGTCACTGATAAACCAGCAAAATGCCACTGTTTTAACAATTCAACAATAGGATTCAATTTTCATATGAATGAACAGTGCAGCAGTATCTCATATATAATTCTCACATTCATAACAAGTAAATTGGACATAAATTTATAATCTCACATATATAATTATCATCGAAGCTTACCTCCATGCCACACCCAAAACAGTGTAGCCCCAAAACTGAGGCAATTGGCCCCTTGGCACAAGTGCCAGGTCCCCAAACAACCTCAATTAGCCCTGTGCACAAATCAAAAGGAATTTGAGCAACTTGCGAGTAATCGATTCAAACCAAGTGTGAAGATAGGCAAGCACGTCTCAACGACGCCGTCCTGTGAAAACAATATTGCCGTCATTATAGGAATAATACCCAAAATGTTCCGTAGATACAATACCGTCATTATAGGAATAGCGACAACAAATGTCCCGGAGATACAATGCCGTCAATCCCAATGCAGTATCCAAGACCACGGACCTGGCGATCCCGAAGCACGCTGACAAGACCACAGCCCAACCTCGGCTAAGGGACCAAGCCGATGCAGGCAGAGCAACAAAATCAACCATGGGCAGCCACTGTCCCAGCTTCGATTTAGCCTCCTCTCATAAGATCAACCTAGCCTCCCTCAAATTGAGCTCCTCCCAAGCTCAAAGACAAAGAATTAGAGGCAGAATCGACTTAGAAATCACCGAATCAAAGAAGTTTAGAAACTAGGATTAGCTCGTTGAACCGGACCAGTGGATGTGTGAGAGAGAGCAAGAGAGAGGGAGAGAAACCAGATGATAGGGGAGGCTCGGCAGGCCGTTACAACAGCCACCGCTGCCGCCGCGCGAGTCAGCCACAGCAGGCGCCGCCTGCTAGCACTGGCGTGCGTGCGCACGCGCACCAGCCGAGCCTGCTGCGCGATGCAGCTGATGCTGTTGCCTTATCACTTCCACGCATGGCCAAAGGCCCATGGGACCGTCGGGAAAAAGCCCAACAGCTTACGACACTGTGCAATAAGCTGGCCATGTACAGTACAGGCCTCGCACATGCATGGTGACATATTATGGTGTGCACGAACGTACCAGAATACAGCGGCGCCATGCTGCTGCTGCGACGCAATGAAGTGCTCTCAGTTCTCACTAGGCGCGCGCAGAGACTGGACCAGCAGCTAGCCAGCCAGCCAGCACCCAGCACAGCGGCCATTGACAAGTCCCTTGCATGGCGCAAATTATTGGCGCGTTATTAACTCTCTCTCGTTTTTCCCTCGTGGGCTAGAGACAGCGCCCAGCAATAACCAACCGGACGGCCATTAATGTGCTTGCTTCTTCAATGCCGGCTTCCTCGTTCAGATGTTAGGCCAATCGCGTTAGGCTTTACGGCTTTACCTCACTTGTCTGCATGCGTGTGCGTACGTGCAGGAGGACTGGGTACTGTGCAGGGTGTTTCAGAAGAGGAAAGGGGACGGCGACGGCCAGGACAACGGCGCCGGGGCCTCCTCCCCCACCTTCGCCGGCTTGTCGGCCCACGTGACGCCGGACCACCCCGCGGAGACGGCGGCGGGGGCTACGACGTCCTGCAGGCCGGCTCATCCGGCGCCGGCTTTGCGGCGCCGCGCCAGGATCAGGTGGCCGGCGGCGCCAGCGCCGTGCCGGTGGACGCGGCGGTGCCGCATTACTACGGCGGCGGCGCGGTTCTTGATCACCACCACGGCTTAAGCTTCCCGCAGGAGGTGTGCGGCGTGCTGCCGGGGTTCGGCACGAGGGGGGCCGGGGACGACTACGGGTTCAACAATTACTTCGACATGGGCTTCGAGGACGTAGCGAATCTTGGGGGCATGAGGTTCCCGCAAGGGTGGGATTGATCGTGCGAGCAATGGAGATTTGCTTGTTGCCGCTAGCTTCTTCTTTCAAGAGATAGCTAGATTATTGAATTAATTAATTCCATTAATTGCTCTTATGAAGTTTGAAAGGTTTGGGTTTGGAATTAGAGGGGTGTGAGATCGAGATGGTGCATGTGGAATCAAAATTGTAAGGTGAAAAATTCCTACTTTATGTAAATTAATATATGCGCTAATCGAGCTTTATACTTCTAAATGATATATATGCAAACTACAATCACAGTTATATCTCTAGAACAGATGTTACTCGTTTGTAATTTGTTGTCTCTGGCAAGGACTGGCATTAGGAGCCTAGGATCAAATTAAAGATGGATTGCACAACGCAAGGGAATTTAAAGGTTTTGTTTTTGTGTGAGAAAAGCGATGTGAAAAAAAAATGAATGAGGGATCCGCGTGTACGACTGTACGTGTGTGTGAGAGAAGCCCCCGAGCTTGAGGGGGATCGTTATAATCCCCAGTTAGCTTCTGAACTGGGGCGGTGGGGTGAACATAATAGAGCTTGCTCCCATGCCCTTTGCCTTTGAAAGACCGACTGCTTACAACACCTCCTAAGGGACTGAGCTAAATAGCAAATTGAGCAAACTGAATGGTAAGATGAACTTGAAACGCTTTATTCAACTTATTTTTTAGAGTTTTAAGAAATGGCTTTGAGATTAAAAAAAAAAAGTAGGCTCAAGAAGCCAAAGCATTTGGCTTTTGGAAACCGTGATAAGCCATAAACCATACCTTTGGAACACACCTTATGCATCCATCCTAACCTAGGGATTGGAATGTTGTGGAGAGTTTAGCCAAGAGCCCGATACTTTTCTAAGAATAAAACAATATCGTGTTACTTCCTACCAAGTCATATTAGATGTGTTGACTCACTCTCTCAACTTCGCTAAGTGCTCGACTACCTTTTGCTTTCACACTCTTATTATTGGCATTTGGGGATTGGTCATTTAGTGTGTCAATGGCATGTACTGTATCCTTGGGCCATATATCATTGATTCATATGTGGAAAATCCAAATGTTGGCCGATTAGTGCCTAGCCTGGCCAAACTGAAGTAGCAGGGGATGGGGATGTGTTGGAGAAGAAGAGAAGGAAGGAGGCAGAGAAGAGAGGGTGGCGGCTGGGAGATGGTAGCAACAAGAAACCCTAGGTTCTATCAGTATATACCTTTAAGTAAAGCATATTGGACCTTAGCTTTCAACATGGCCCAAAAATAGGAATACAATATGAAACCCTAGGTTCTATTAGGAACACCATGCATCTGCTCATTACCTCTATGCTATCCAAGCTCTAGCAGTGCCGCCTCATGTCCTCTGCTCTTTGTCTTTGCTCTCCAAGCTCTAGCATTGTCGTCTTCATCCTCCTTCTCTTTCCCCTTCTTCTCTTCCACGGTCCCTATTGAACTCTCATGGGCTAAACGGAGATGGGTAGGACAATGTCAGAAGTGATTTAAGAGCCAAAGCAGAGACACGATTGAGAGATCTCCTAGCCGGCCCGTTGAGCTTGAGGGTGGTCTGACGGCACAGAAGCGACACCGCCTCGACCTACTTCACACCGTCTTGACCCGCCTCGCTCTGCATTGATGTCTAGGACCCGCCTAGGCGGGCGAACGCCTAGGTGCCTAATCAAGGTCAAATCACCAAGGCATACTAGAACCAAGCGCCAGGTGGCACCTTGAGCTGATTTTTACAACACAAGGAAATCCTTAATTTACCCATTTCTTTGGGAGTAGCAAATCCTCAAATCTCCCATTTTCTGTTAGATAATTTTTAGGGCATTGAATTTGTTTATTGGAGGCAAGATGAGTGATTTTGTTAGAGTTGCTAACAACACTTTTGTAGAAGGAGTGGAGGACCAAACAATCATCGTTCATCACTCACTACTATATTCTTTTATTATAATAAATAAATAGAGATCTA
Source organism: Olyra latifolia (assembly GCA_036346145.1). Classification (NCBI taxonomy): domain Eukaryota; kingdom Viridiplantae; phylum Streptophyta; class Magnoliopsida; order Poales; family Poaceae; genus Olyra; species Olyra latifolia. Next base: position 21,025,190 of record CM070524.1, on the reverse strand, counting down.
TCTATGTTAGGAGCCTTACTTGCAACTAGGGATGGCGACGGGTATTCCAGAGCGTGAATGGTATCACGTCATCGTCCTTGTGATCCGAAATTCTCCATTCCCTATCCCCATTGGAGTGAATGGTCCCCAATGCTTCAACACACATTGCATGCATGATGGCTTGGTAGTCACTAGCATCCTTCGATCATCGGGCCAGCGCCACCTACTCTAGCACATCATCTCTCATGCTACATTGGCCCACCTTGCATTGCCTCACGTGTTTGTCTCCCGCATCTACTGTGTGTGTTGCTTCTTGTGGCATTCGAGATGAAGGTTGGAGGCAGAGGTGGCTTGCATTTGGGGGGAGAATGAGATTAGGTTTGGGATTTCGGAAAGTGAGATAAGGGGAGAGCCAACCGGCCTAAGCGTGGGAAGGGAATGAGTGATAGGAACCGGCTAGTGGGCCTGTGGGATTTAGGGCAGGAAGAGGAGTTGAGTTGGGCCTCGACCTTGTTATTTTCTATTTAAATTTAGATTATCATCTACAATGGAATTTTTTTTGTATAATCCAAATGCTTTGTTGGTTTGTAGACATTTTTTTAAAAAATCTTAGTGCTTCTTCTATAAGCTCTCAAAACCATCGACCTTGAAGTGGGCCTTACTAAACCCCTTACCGAGGGCCACAACTTTTTAGATTATAATAGTGCTACTAATTAGAAACACTACAATTAGCAGCTTTTAAATCGGGTGTATCTATCTTTATTGAATCGAGACCAAAAATTGTTGTGAAGTGGCTCTCATTTTACTGTACCTATCTTGTAGCAAGGATCAAAGGTTAGACCTTGTATCCACAAATTTAAGTTATACCCCACTTTAATTGATTTCCTCATAACTGCCCATAAAGAAAAAAGAAGTAATATATAGGTAGGGATGACAGGATTTGAACCTGTGACATTTTGTACCCAAAACACCACGCTACCAAGCTGCGCTACATCCTTTTCCAAATTGTTGTACAATGCCATTATACATATCCCTATCTTGTTTTTTCCGAATTATATGTATCCATGAGATTAATTTTTGTTTCAATGTGCAAAAGCAAACCATTTCTACTAGAAACATTCCTATAATGAATTCCTTTGAAACATTTATAATAAATGGAATATACCAAATTGTGATCAATCAAATATTGCTAAGTCCTGGCATTTACTGCCGTTTAACGCTTAAACCTTTTTATTTTTGTTTAAGGGAGAGCCTAATCGCCTCCCGCACGCATCTTGAGCAGGCCGGCCTAGCCCGTTCGATCAACATCGCAACGAGATTCCGAAAAGTCCAGTACAACTTCGGGCCTCACACGTACCGAGTACATGGCATGCCACGCAGGCTCGCAGCTCGCAGGAGGTGAGGCGATGCCTGCCGGCCATAGCGCAGTTCCACGAGCCATCAATGGCCGAACCGGGAAATATGCCGGCCGACGGCCGCCACGCGTCCGCGTCCTGGTGGGAGTGGAGTGAGGAGTCCAGTCGATCGAGGCCGAGGCGTTGCGCTACGCGACACCAAGAGGGCAGCCCAGTTTTGCTCTCACCCGGCCACGTGGTGGTGGTGTGTCCGTCGGCCCCTCGTCGTCGGAGGACGAGCCAGGCGCAGGCAGCCCGTCCGTCCGTACGAGGCGCCAGAGCCCACACAGGCTGGCCGTGCGGACACAAGGACCGCGCCCCTGTGGCCCGTGGCCCGCTCTGGCTCCAGGGCGGGTCAAACGCGGTCTGCTATTCTTTTCGTCGATGGATTATAAAATAAAAAGTTAAAGGGTTGAGAGACTGAAAAAATTGTTAAAAACTAGTTTTAAGAATTTTAAAAAGAAACACTAAAATCTTCAAAAAACAAAACACCAAAATATTTGGCTTATATAAAAATAATAAATATCTCAATGTAGGTTTAATCGATTTTTTAAAAAGAACAATGCAATGATGCTAGCGCAATGAACAAGACGAGAAGACAACAATGGTTTGCCCGTTGCCCAGAGGAGTGGCTGGCCTGTGACGTACAGTCAACTTTACAACATGCGTGAGTGGGTAGGACACATATCCTCGCCTTAGAGAAATAATAAAGGCGACATGTCTTTACACAATGGGATTATTGGTTTAATTATTGACACATCAAAATTGAGATAATATCATAGTTACGTTGTATTGTAGCATACATACAATGTTTTAAAGTTTTAAATATAGAAATTGTAAAAGGGACATTTTGGACATTAAGAGGCACTTTCTAAATGTTGGACCTAACACAGCTAACGACGATTGCATAGAACTGAAGAAACTGAAATAAGATGCGTACAAGGTTAGAGCAGCAATGTAATGGCATCGAAGGGATTAACAAAATGTTCAGTGGCATATAAGGATTCCCCCTTGTTTTAAATACAATACGTTGGATTCAAGAAAAGGTTATAAAGAATTCACCCTTAGAGCATCCCAGCAACTCCTCCATATATAATCTCATCTTTTATAACATTATTCATCATATCCTCTAAAAGATTCTCTCCATCCTCTCAAATTTACAATTTAGACTACATTCTCCAAAACATTCATTCCTCCAGCAGCTACCCTATTCCTAAAAAGTCAAATGAACAATGTTTTTGCGTCTTTGGGATGCTCTTATGGCATGGGATGCCATATGGCTCGTCAAATCTTTGTAGTTTTCACATCTCATCTATGTGCTCATGGAAAAAGGAAAATCATTTGTTAAGTAAGTACAAAGTATTCTATTACCCTATGGAAAATAATCTATATAATGACATGGCAAGTTGAGTTTCATACATTTAGGATTGGTGGAGAGGATCTACGTGGGTTTGTGAGAGACTTGGTGACGAGCTATTGACGATTCAGAGCGAATGAGTCTGTTTATGGTTGAGTCAAATTCAAACCGAGAAAATCGTAGCTAGAAAAAGTGTGGGGCAATCTGGACGGTCCACGCTGGACGTCCGGCACCTCGGACCATGGGTTTAATACCGAGGCAATCGCAACTAGGAAAAGTGCAAGGTAGTCCGGACATCTGGCTCCACTCCGGATGGTAAGAACAATACCAGGGCAAGGGAAATCCTAAGGAAAGCCATACGTCCGCCCTGGCCGGACCACTAAGATAGCACACAATATTTTAAAGTTTTTAGGATTTTCTGTTGCTCAAATGAATTTTTGGTCTACATAAATTTTGAAGAAAATTTTGAGACACATCTTTTTCGTTTTAGGGAGAAAGTCATTATTTTAAGCAATGCATGGACTTATAAAAATTATTTTGTGCACCGTGGTTTGATTAAGATGATGCAAATGGGCATTTGTGTTTGGCTTTCTTAATTGCTTTGGATTGCAATAAGTTTAATGTTGATTGCATGATATTTTGAGGTAGTGTAGGTGCTTATGGAAGGCAGAATATCTTTGTTTCACGGAAATTGTTTGCTTGTCTATATATTGTACATAGGTGACCGAGTGGATTAACATTGGCATCGGGATCGAGGACATGGAGGGGAGTTCCATAGTGTCCAGGTGATCAAATGTTGCGTGAATTGATTGAAAATAGTCTAGGCACATAGTGGACAAGGTTTATGAATGGTGATGGCTTTGGGTGTGCAAGCGAAAGTGGTCCAAAGAAAGTTAGACACGTGGTGTGCTTGGTGGCCTAGGAAGCAAAGGATGGTGGTTTTGAAAACTGCAACGCTACAAGGAAGGAGGCCTAAGCGGTTTAGGTCTTGGGATCAACTTGATGCTCAAGTTGTTCCTAAACCGGTTATTGGTCATCAGTTAAGCACCACTTTGAGAAATGTGCAATGTGTGAGAGAAAACTTGGCATCTTAATGGGTTTCAGGTTAGCCCATATGTAATAGAGAGGGAAACCTACTAAGGGTGGTTGGTTGCCCCCTTAGTGTAAATACGTGTCTCGATGGCTAGGGTTTTTTGAGGCTTTGAGGGAGATGGACTTAGCCAAATCATAAGAGCCCTAGATGTGTTTGGAGATGAAGATGTTTTGATCCGACCCAATCATTTCATTGTAACCATTTCTCCTTAGCCATCAAGCTTGATTAATCTCAAGGTTTGAATTTGTTTGCTTTGTCTTTAGTTTAGTTTTGTTCTTGTTTTAGGGCAATTTCTTAGTGAATCTTATAGCATGTTCTGAGTGGCTTAAGTTTATTTGGTTAGAAAATCAATTTGGCTTTTTTAATCTAGTTTTTTAAATCATAAAGCCATCTCTAAAAGCTCTTAAATATAACATAAATAAAGCGGACCAGCTTTAAGAAACAGATTCAAAAATCTCTTAAAGTATAGCTTAACATTCAGCTCATTTTACCTCAGCAAGCTTACTCATTCAGCTCAGCCACTCCGAACATGCTCTTAGCCTTCTCACTTTGGTTGATTTCTTCCTATAGTTTGACATCAAACGTGTAGAAACCCATCTAGGTCCATCTTATTCAAGTTCCCCACGAGATTTAGCCATGGATTGAAGATACCACTTTTAGCTTGTTTGTGACTTAGTTTAGGTGTATCATCAAAAGGTCTAGACTTTGGACACTATTGCTTTGATTCTTGGTTGGATTAAGTCCTAGACATTCCAAGGAGACCATGTTTAAAAGTTAAGATCAATCCGATGCTCTAATCAAGAATTACATCGAATTTGGTTTTTGCCCAAGCTAAAGCCTCAAAGACCATGCAATCCGGATGTTCGGCTCATAGGATGTTCAGGTTCGGGCCAATATCCGTCCACAGTCCATCCTCTGAAGACTGGCTATGATTTGTTTGGGTAATTTGATTTCCACTATGGTTCTTTTTTTGACCTTGATTCTTAATAACTTCTATAGCTATTTGAGCCAAGCTAAAGCATTGAAATTGGATTTTGGTACACATTGTGAAAAGGATCGATTCTAGTCGCTTATTTGGTCCTATAGTTGATGCAAAACCGTACAACATAAGGTTATCTTATGAGAAGCTCTAGCTGACTACAATGTCAATGAAATATCGCATCATGAAAATGTTATTTAGGATAATCGATACCTCCATGTTCAAATTAACTAGTAGTAATTAAGATCAATTTAATTTCCTTTTAAAAAGATCAATTGATTTCCGTGTACTATGAACTATGATAATCAACTATGAGCAGTACGACGACGTCATCATTATAGAGTAGACGTTCACTGGCGGTTACAGCCTGCAGTAAGCTTGTTCCCATAGCTATATACATCACCAACATCATGCATTGTGGTGCACCATAGTACACATTTTGTCGATTCTGTGTATCATGCATGCTAATGCTGGAATGGAATAGGCAAAGACCTATACCACTCGCCCGTAACGCCTTACAAAGAATCACTTATTTTTATTTCTAGTTTGCTAGATTTCCCAAAAAATCAAACCAAACAATTCTTTCGTCTTGATTTCTCGTTCAAACTGAACGTCTTCCCGGTGAAACAGAACTTTTTTTGGTGAAACTAAATCATTTTTTGAGATCCCTAGCGTTTTTTCTTTTTCCGCCTACTTCGTTAGATTTAAATTTTAAAAATTAAAATTTCATCGAATTTTAATGAAAAATCATAGGAAATCACAGGAATCAAAAATTGGAGTGCGAGCATGTAACATCCCTATTTTCAAAAACTAAAATCATCGTGCATCATGCAATTGCATTCTAATAAATTTCACTAAAATTTAAAACTTTTGAAAATAAGTATGTTACAATAATTTTTGAGCTTATAAACAAATAAATTGGTTTCCTTAGTAAAAGAAAAGTTTTAAGCGAGATTTGTTAAAGAGTTTAACCTTAACTTTTAAAACATATTTAAATGAGAGATGTTTGTTTTTAAACAAGATTTTTAAATCTTGCAAAAGCGAAACCTTTAATAAATGATTTATCAAGATTAAAGAATCTAAGTGAGTTTTAAAAATATCTTAATCCCATGAAGGAAAATAATTTAAGTTTCTCATTTCAAATAAAAGCTATAGTTAAAAGTTTTTGCTTTCACAATGATTAAATTGCAAATTATTCACTTAAAACTCATTATGATAATTTGTAAAAATTGTGATTTCAAATTAGACTTTTAAAAGCAACAATTTAAAAACTAAATCCACATTAAAATTTACATTGCAAACTAAGTGACTAATTAAATGAATTATTAATTTTCCTATTTAAACCCCTACCTACTTTCTCTCTCTCTATGACAAGTGCGTCCCTCCCCCTTGTCACTCTCTTCTTCCTCTCTCTTCCCTCTCTCTCCTTTGGCCGCCCTCCTCTCACACGTTCTCACATGGACCTTTCCCTTCTCCTTGCCTCTCTCTCTCACCTCCTTCCCCTCTCTCTCTTCCCGTTGCACCCCCACGGACCCGTGCACCACCGGCTTGCCCTCCCTCACCGCCACGCACCCTCCCTGCCGCTCACTCACGCAACATCCCTCCTCATCTCTCTTTCCTCTCCGGTCACTCTCTTTCTACCCTCACCGCCTCTCTCGCTCCGCCCGCTAACTCACACCCTCCCGGCCGATCCCCATCGCCTCCTTCCTTCACTGTGCTCCATTTTTCGCCATTGCTGCATGTCCGCCGAGTCCACCGAGCCACCGCCGGAACCGCTTCTGCCTTGCGCTTGGCTCGTGGCAGTAATCCCTTCCTCGTGGCCTCTCCTCCTCCCTAGGACCCTCCTTGTCCTTCCCCATCGTCGGCGCCACCTGCTGCTTGCCAAATCGCCCGCGACGTGCTCTTCACCGCCCGGCCGGCCACACCGCGCCGCCTCGCCAGCCCGCCCGCCGGCGCCACCTCAACCCTCCCGTGCCTCCTTTTGCTCGCGCACCTACCACCCCCTCCGGTCGCCGCCGTTCGCCGGCCGGGCGACACGCTCCGCCTCCCATCGCCTGAGCACCGCCCTGAAGCGCCGGTCCTTCCTTCGCCGCCGACCTCACCCCGGCCCCTCCTTTCCTCTTCCTTTCCCCTCTCTCTCCTCATGGGGCGCCGCCTTCGCCGGATCCGCCGTCGCCGAAGCCGCCTCCGCCAATCCCCGCTCTGAGTAGCCGGGCCGCGAGTCCACTTGTCGGCCGCCTTGGTGACAAGCCGACCCGCCGATTGATCTCTCCGCCGCGTAATTTGAGCCACCACGCGCCATGGGCAAGCGCCTGTGCGCCAGCGTGTCGCGCGGGCCGGCCTCAAGCGCTCATACGCGTGCGGTCAGTCGCGTCGCCCGCGTGGGCGCGTGTCCCCGCTGCTTCTCAGCAGCGTTCTCATTGGCCGAAGCAGGTCGGCCGGTCCGCCAAGTGCTTTCCTTTTTCTATTTAATCTTAGGGCAAGTAAAAAATTGTTATTTTTATATCTTTAAAAATACAAATCCAAAATTAATGAAACAAATTTCTAAAAACTTCTAAAAATATGAAGTTTAATTTAAAAATATTACTTATATACTTTAATGCATAATTTTATTTTATTTATTATTTTTAAATGTGTGTTATTTGCCATCGTTAGATCCGACAGGACCCGTGCCCGGAGCTGAAGCTCACGAAGGGCAGGAGTACGACCACAGTCAAGGCAAGTCATTGTTGATATTTTCCCCTTATTACCTTTGACCATATTGGAACCTAGTTTTACAAATGCTTTGTTAGAAGATTATTAAATGTGCATGGCTATGTTGATTAATCACTATCATATTGGTAGGAAATTTAGTTAAGAACTTAGCACACTTTAATTATGTCATTAATCCTAATTTTGATAACCTTAGGTTAATTAATCCATAATTCTTGGTCACCCCTTGGTTAGCCTAATTAACCTTGCTTAGTCATGCCACTAGTCATAATAGGTGATTACCACATGATGAACAAATTACCCCGATTTAATACTGTTTTAATTCAAAGTACCTCTGTTTACAAAGTGCTTGTTTGATTAGTAGTAACAGGTGCTACTATGGAAAAAATTGTTAGTGCGGATGGCGGGTATGTCACCGGGGTTTCGGAAAAATTTGTAAAACTTGATTGGGGTGGACAGATTGATTGGTGGTGCAAGAAGCACGAGAATCAGTCAGTGTGGGAACCACTCCAGTCCCTAAGGACCGATACCTTGTGGTTGTCAAAACTAAGTACAACAAGGCGACCATGAGTGCTCAGTATGGGCGGGACTGGTGAGTAGCTTTTGAACTCCTAGTTTGGACATCCGTGTGGTGGAGTTGGCGCGAAGCATCCGCTAACCTACCGGGCTCAAGAGGGGCTTCACCAGCTGGAGATACCGGCGTTGCGGTGGAAACCTTAGAGGGATGCCAAGCTAGGAGCGAGATTGTCAAAGGCCTTGTGGTGATTATTTTCCTTTGAGTGATTCCTAGGAAAAACCACCTCTCATGGGTAAAGCGTCGCGACCTCTGCAGAGCGTAAAACTTTCTAGAAAGCCGTACCCACGGTCAAGGGGACGACGGTGGGTTGATCACAATGGTAGTTTTCTTCCTCTCTTTCTCGGTGTTTTAAAGAAGAAAACCGGCGGTGCCGTGTTTTGGTTTTGGGAGCCTACGGTGGTTAGCCGTGAGGAGATGACTTCGTGGTTTAGCCGGCGTGTGGTATTATGCATACGGTGGTTAGCCGTCGAGAGTTGTTGGTCCCGATGGATTAGCCGTATGGAAAATGTTTTAGTAAAACCACGATTTGCATCGTGAGACGACCTTTGGGGCATGGCATTTGGGGCGGATGATTTAAATGTTTTGTCAATCAATTTGATTACTCCACTTCTTTCCCAAATTGCTTTAAAATTTTAGGCAAACTATTTCAAAACTTGCTTTACGCAAATGAACCCTACCTTTCCTTTGTCTAAACCCTGCATTTGCATATGTCAATTGGCTTGCGAGTATTTTCACCAATACTCAACCTCGCGTTTTGCCGCGGGGCTGCGCATTCTGACGCGCAGGTGTGGAGTACCCCTGCGACCCTGAGGATGGAGACCCTGAAGCCTACGTCTTCGCCGACGGAGTCCAAGACGAGGAGTTCACGGATGCCTAGGATTGCGTTCCTCTAGTTTTGCCTGTGGGGATTGTTTTTGGTTTTCCACGTTTGGAACTTCAGTTGTAATATAAAGTCTTCTGCTTTTGTAAGGCCTTCGAGCCAATCTTTTGTAACCACGCCGCTAGGCGCACTCTGATGTAAACTTATGTAAATTAATCGATATGGTTGTGATCCAAGTTCTGTTGTCTGTGTGTGCTAGCTACTGATCCAGGGACTAGCACAGGTAAAGCACAGGTGGGACCTCATCTCCGCCAGGGGGAGGGTCCCGACAGAGCAGGATTTTGAAAAAAAAAAAGGATTTAAAACCCCACTCGCTAGTCCCACCACCACATCCTCACAACCATCTCTCCACCCTCCCGATCACCGTTGTCCCCTCCGCCGTCCTATTCGCCATCTCCAACGTTGTTGTCCCCTCTACCATCCCAAGTTATCGCCACCACCCTCCTCATTGCCGCCTCCATAAGAACCCTAGCCACCACAATCTCCTCTCCTCGGCTCATGGCTAACTCTCCCGGCTCCCTTAGCGGCAAGTGATGCGAGGAACAAGACTACTGATGGCGGCGGCGACGCGACGAGTAGAAGCGATGACACCGACTCCTCCTTCCTTCCCCATGTCGCTGACCCACCTTCCTCCCATGGTGCTCTCCTCTTGCAGCGATGGCGTGTTGGGTAGAGTGGTGCTGCTAGAGGAAGCGGCGGCTGTCCGTTGATGCACATTCGGTTCGTCTTGTCCGTAATCGTGATCTTGTGATGGCGAATCAATGGTAAACTTTGCTAATTTTTCACTTCGATGGTTTGTTGTGATGCAAGAAACTGCTTTTAGTGGCAAATGAAGTGGTTACTGATTGGTATTAGTTTTGCCTTTATTTTGTTCATGATTGCTAATTAACTGCTTTTAGTGGTAAGAAAAATTTGGCGAGGTCAACCGCACGACATCAGTGCGGCTTTTTTTTTCACGATTCGAACTGGTTCAGAGATAAACTCAGTTGTGCTGGTTTCCTAATCTATAAATCTATGCTGGTTTTCGAACCAGTATAGATGACTCGGGCACATAGTGCCTGTTATTATGTGTAGCTTTTGAAAACCCGCACTAATACCGGTTTTGACCTAGCACATATAACCATTTCTGCGCTAATGATATAAACATCCCAACACATTGTTTGTAACAATTAGTTCCTTTCATTTTCTCTTTCATTTTCTTTCTTTCTATATATTTTCCTGATAGAAACAACCTACTATTTCTAGTGGTATTTTTACTCGTTTCTGAGCCTTGATTCAAGCTTAGAGATCATTTCTTATATCCTCCACCTCAACAAATTGTACGTGGCGGTTTAAGAAACAGTGGCTAAGATCCATTGGAAGTGCCTAATTAACTTATGACGATGTATTTAGTATGCACTACTATAGAAGTGCAAATATCTGTCGGTACTAAACCAATCATTATATTAGTGTCAGTTTCTGAACCAGCACAGACTAACAGACATTGAGTTGCCATAGCTATCTATGCTGGTTTGGAATCGGTACAAATGACCAGTCATTTATGCCGATTTATGGATATAACTGGCACATATATTTTTCAAATTTTTTTCACTTAGCTAGTCTAGTGTCGGTGCAATAGGCTAGAGCTAGCTACTTCCCTACATTAAAAAGAAGGGTTGTCGTCCTTTTCCTCCTTGTTCCTAACATCGAAGGAGTCGTTGGAGCAGGTAGGCTAGCCGTCGTCGTCGTCATTGTGGGAGGAGGGGAAGGAGTCATCGGAGAATCAGACGCAGATTGGCTGGTCCTCCTCCTTGAACTCGTCATCTTTCTCCTCATCGGTGTCGTCGTCTCGTCAGCAGGCTTTTCCTCCTCTCTAGTGGTAGTGGGACCGCATACCAAAGACAGAGATGTCGGCAGCGATGGAGAAGGCGGTAGACACCGCCACTTGGGTGATGGGAGGAGAACGGCTAACAAAAATAGGGTGACATGACGATGACGGCCACATCGCCTTCCTCATCCTCATCGACCTTCGCCTCCTCCGATGACTCATACTTGTTGGTATCCCCCTCCTTTGATGACGAGGATGATTTGCCGGCCTCCTTCTCCTCCTGCGACGAATCCTTGCTATAGCCTTGCGGAGACGAGGGTGGATGATGACTAGGGCAGGCATGGTGAGACGGGTGGCAACAATGAGTGGGGCGGCAAATGGGCAGAGGTGGCCACAGCTACCATGGTGAGGCGGGTGTGAGGACCGCTAGGGTGGCAAAATTTGGCGGTGCCGATGACATGGAGCGAAGTGTAGCGGATCAGAGTTGGCAAAGACAGTGAGATGTGGAGTGGAGTGGATTGATCAGAGTTGGCGAGTATATAAAGAATGCTAAGTGGTTTTGTGCATGAAATGGCTTAAGAGACGAACCGTCATATGGGTCATACTAACCAACACGGATGACAACACATTGGAAGATGAACTGGACACATAATGTGAGCATTTGTGCCAATTATTAAACAAAAAACTTTTCAGACACACCTACTTAACAACTGACATTAATAATCGTAAATGTGTCGGTTTTATTATACAGGTAAATATAACCTATTTTGGTGTAGTGATGTGTGCTTTGTTTGGGATATAAATATCATGTGAGCATGCATTGTCCGTGTCCATATATTGATGGTTATAACTTACAAAGTTCTTGATATGTAATGTTTAGATAAATTAAGACGAGAACACATATATATATATCTTGCTATAGTATACCCTTGTTAAACTACAAAAAATATTGTATGTTTGTGTTATTCTTATTAATGTGGTTTTTGACTTTTTATTTAGAAATAAAGCTTTGTTCCGGCCTCTACGTTGTGAGACGTACATAACGTTAAATATGCAGCACGCTACGCCAATCCTAGGGATCGAATGTGGCACTACAGGAATCGTCTATATTCTCGAGGGCCAAAAACCCTCGAGAAAGGAGCAGTAACACTCGAGAAACATGTTTCTCGAGGGCTAGCCCTTGAGAAACGGCCCTCAAGAATACCGCCGAGAAATATGGCTATTCTCGAGGTTCGCCCTCGATAAACACGTTTCTCAAGGGTAGGCCGAGGCCCTCGAGAAATGATGCCGGATGATGAGTAATGGCGGTTCTTTATATTCTCGAGGGCCCAGCATGGGCCCTCGATAAACATTATTCTCGAGGGCTACCTTTGGCCCTCTAGAACTGTTGTTCTTCAGTTATTCTCGAGGGCTATTTATGGCCCTCGAGAGATGTTTTTTAAGAAAAATAAATAAATTTTTATTTTTTAAAAAACAAGCACAGTTTCTGCAGCTGCTGCACCAGCTGTGTGCAGCAGCTGCACACCTGCAATTTCATACATTTTATAGCCACAAATATTGGACTTGGGCGCAAGGGGGGCTCGAACCCGCGAGCACGAGGGTGAGCCCAGGCCTAAACGCCGCGCTCTAGCCAGGGGGGAGGAATGTTACATCTCAACAAAGACCGGGCACGGCTTCCTTTTCAATGTGATTTACTCTGTAAGCGGTTCCTAATTGAAACCGCTTGTAGAAAGATCTCATTCCCGCTGCGGCTTCCCGCTTCGAGGGCCTCTACAAGCGGTTATTAATTGAAACCGCTTGTACAGAGGCACACTGCAAGCGGTTCCTAATAGGAACCACTTGTAGAAGGATCTCATTCCCGCTGCGGCTTTCCGCTTCGAGGACCCCTACAAGCGGTTCTTAATTGAAACCGCTTATACAGAGGCACACTGCAAGCGGTTCCTAATAGGAACCGCTTGTAGAAGGGGGTTCCCGCCGCCCACCTGGAATGGCCCTTTGCAAGCGGTTGGTAGTACGAACCGCTTGCAGAGACTGACCTCCGCAAGCGGTTCGTACTACGAACCGCTTGTAATGATACTTCTACAAGCGGTTCCTAATACGAACCGCTTGCGGAGGCCCTTTTACCTTATATAGTACCCGCCGACACGTGGGGCCCACGGGTGTGGCTGCGCGGGGAACAATTGGTCACATTTCTCGAGGGCCTACTGAAGCCCTCGAGAAACATGACGGCCGCGGTTCTCCGTTTCCCGGTGGCCTTATTTCTCGAGGGCTTTGTGGCGGCCCTCGAGACTTAGCTATTCCCTCGACTGGTTTTATTTAGCCCTCGCGATTAGGCTTTTCATCTCGAGGGCTACAATTTGGCCCTCGAGAAATGCTTCGGCCCTTGAGATTGCAGCCGATTCCTGTAGTGTGGGTGATTTTCGCTCTTTCATAGTTCACAAAATATATGTGAACCTTTGTTTTTTTAATATATTTTTATAACTTTTCTGGTTATTTATATCATGAAATTAGTTTTAACAACAATTCTGATGATATACTTTTTACATAATCACTCCAGATAGTTTTAAATATATTTGATAGTTTATTTTAGGAAGCTTGCCTACACATTTTAAAAATAAGATGGATATAATTTTTAGAAAGGAAGATGGATATAATTAACTTAGCTAGTTTGATTCTATATATTTTCATTTAAGTTACTAGCAACTACATGCACGCCCAATGTGCAAATTCAATAGGATATAGGCAATAAGATGAAATTCTTATCGAAATACTATCATATTGGTAGGTGGTGACTGCTCTCGTGAAAAAAAAAATGTGACGACACTGTTGTGATTCTTACCAATTGAGTTCAACTCACATGTCAAATTGATGAAAAATGTCGGTCATACGATGATACGAAATTGTTAGTTACAGATGGCAACGAGGTGGAAGCATTTTGATATGGATTTGGATTTGTGACTACGAGTTCTTTAATTATGTTGTGTAAAACCTGATGGTGTACATTACTTGGTGTCTACGAAGATCGCGAAGAACAGAAGGAACATATTAGTGATTTTCTGAATTCTAAGTTTTCTTTGTACAAGTGCGATAGGCAGAAGACATTGGTCAAGAAACTTCTGTGCAGATCAGAGTTTTGCGACCATCATTGCTTTGATCTTTTGTGCAAACAATTTGTGATATATATGCATGGCTTGTAAGTCACATACTAATCAATGTTAACAACAAATAGAAGGCATGTCTAACTACAAATAGAAAACTTAGATAAGTTAAACAACGTCGTACTGTTTTCTTAAGACTACAGAACATATACAGGGATCATCCGTGTTCTTTACTTGCTGGAAAATTGGAAATTATTGTCTAAACCACATAAACAATCAGTGTTAAAAACCAACGTGATTTGATCTATATGTTTCACAGATTCAGCTGTATATAACAATGGTTTAATACATGCATAGTTAAAGGAAGACAACCATATATACCGCTATGGTCCTTTTTAAAAGAAATACCCCAAGCCTGAAATTTACGCTTAAATAATGAAATTTGTGATTGTTCATTTTTGGTAACGTACATATAAAAGCATTTTTCCATAAACCCTTTAGTAGTAAGGAGCTTTTCCTTTTATATTACATATAGCATATCGGGAATGTTAATTTTTTGTACATTGGTTGAACATGGTGCACGAAGATTCTTTCCACCTATTGGATCGAGATTCATTGAGATAATGGAGCAATGCCTATGCTTAAAAGATACAAATAAATACTAAAGCATATGTGTTTGTCTTTTAAAAATCCTATCGACAACAAAACAAAATATTTGTATTTGGTTCAATTCAGCTAGCTATTGGATCCATCATCCATGAGGAGAGACATATTTTACAGTTATTGGTCATCAGTAATTAATCATATATCTCTGTTTTACTTACACACAGTGGTTTAAAATTCCTATGGTTACATATCATGCACCATATTGAAGAGTCAACACAATCCTTTCTATCGTTTGTTTTCTTTTGAAGAAGAAATTAAAAATAACTACCTGTTCTGGTGCTACGTAGCTATATATAACATATACCCTTGACTTGTGCACCACACTGCACACAACAATACGTACAATAACTTCAATTAAGCTTATACACAAAAACAGAGGAGATGTAGCTAGCTATATAATTAACCGATGGCAAATACAAGTACTCGATATCACTACTAGAGAAACAGCCTTCCATACCGGCTTATCGGTCCAGTAAGATACGAACCGGTATTAATAGTAGCATCATCCGGTTCGTAGTTCCAAGGCTTCAATCCCAGTTAAATCGCTCACATTAGTACGGTTGGTAATACCAACCGGGATTGATCTCCTCCCATGCAGCTAGTACAGCCCGGTGGCATGGAAGCTCATCAATCCGGTTGGTATTACTAACCGATCGAATAAACTTTAGTCCCGGTTAGTAGTTATTAACCGACTAAAGCCCCATCTAAGAATCTTTAAAAGGAATGCATATCCTAGTTATATCGAACGCGTGGGTGGGTGAGTTGGTTAGAAGGGTGAGTGGGAGTCACGAGATCTCGAGTTCGAGTCCCGCAGAAGCCATATGTGCGCATTATAATTTTAAATATATTTCTAACATCTATCCGGGTTGAGAACAACCGGACCGATGGCTCCATGCCATCAGTCCCGAATTGCCTATCCCGGTTCCAAAACCGGGATTGATGCTGGTTTGGAACCGGGATTGAAGGCTCAATCCGTGGTAGTGTATGGTACGTACTCTTGAGTTGTGGTTTACCGTTGCTCAAGTCTCACTAACTAAGTATATCTATAGGTGGGCAATTTTTATATTTTAATAACTGATTCAATCACCTCTTGGTTGGTTAGCCTTAGAGATGACTATAATGACTAACTACCGATCGAGTTATAAACTACTTGGGCCCCTCTTGAATAGCTAGGCACACTACACTTAAAAACCATTTTTTTTGGCATATATATACTGGCGTATTGCAATTAATGGGATCAATCATATAGGATTTTCTATATATAATATATCATCATGAAGTGGTCGCTAAGATCAGGTTCAATAGATTGTTTTGGCCTAATAGAGCCACCGGTTCAAAACATTGGAGGGGTTGATCCCAAGCGTAATAAATTGCATGTGTGTCAACCCAACAATTGAAGCCGGCTTCTGTCCAATAAAATAGTAATGATTTCTAAGGGTGATTAGCAGCCAATTAACTTCTTTGGTTTCATTGGGCATTTATGTGTGTGGATCCCGCTTAAATCTGTAGTCTGACCATTGGAGCAAAATGTATCTACCTTTGAATCTGCTTACACAGCATAGTATTGAACCTACCTTGTTCAATACATTAGAGATGCCCTAAGTTATGTTTAATTACTTTGTTCTCCTCATTCTGACTATTAGCGCTGTGTTAATGCAGAATGATTAGTGATTCTATTTCTCAAAAGGAAGGAAGAAAGTGAATAATGAGTTACTCTAGCTAGGACAGACCCAACTCTCAAACTGCCCTATATGTGCGTTCTCAGACCTTTTTTTTTTTTTTTTTTTTTCTATTTTCCTTTTTTTTTGTACCCAATCTGATCCTTCTTGTTAATAACATGTGGGGTCGTAGTTGCCTTAACAACCACCATTGTATTTACAGTTACCTTTATTTATTAGCCTACAAAGCAATTTAATGAGGGTTTATTCTTAAAAATTTCTCTCATATATCTAGGAGTGAGAGAACCATATATACGTAAATCAGATTATAGCCACGCATTTCAAACTTAACACTTTGGCATAGCTAAATAAAATGAAGTGCTATTTAATTATAATTTTGTGACCTATTGACTTTAGGTCTATAACTCTTGGCTTTGTACAAAGTGTTGAAGCGGCAAGGCATAGGGCATAAAAACTTTCTAATCTTTTCAACAACTACCATTCCTATATAAATTTGAGCGAAATGTTTCTATGTACTAATTCATTGGATTTCAATATACAGATCAATTAACTAATATATGTATATATAATATATGGTCTAATTGGACGATTATAATGACTTGGAAACTTTTTCCTACTCTTGCACGTAATTGTATAGATTATAGGAGGCAATTATAGTTAAAAAAAAAGGAAGCTGCACCTGATTTTTTTAATTAGCTACCCAGAAGATGTTACAAATCTGACATGCTCTAAATTCGAATGAACGTACTATATATATATGTATATAAATCAATTGAAGCGTGACATTTTATCATACAAAATTGCATGATTTTTAAGTATATATATCACAAACGAACACTTCCTTCTCTCCTGCTCAATGAATAGTCAGAGCTCCTGTGAATCATTTTATAAAAAAAACACTTCCTAGACAAAGGAAATATATATTGTTGGTGAGAATACGAATACTGTCATAATTGACAATTATTATATAATTTCTTTTATTCGATTCTGTTTGGATCAAAGAGAACATAAAGACGATTATCTTTTAGGTAATTAACGCCTGAGGGCATTTTGCAATCCATCTGCGAGGCTGACATCTTACTGTTTTCAACCATGATTGCTAACTTAGTGGACATTTTCCCTGAAATATTAATTGAAATAGGACTTTTCATTATATTCTTAGTATTCCTTCGGTATGTAAAATATGCTTAGTGATCTCATAAATAAGGTGTACAAAAGAAAAGCCAACTTGCATCAATTTATAGCATGCCAACTGACTAAAAATACTATATGGACAAGAACGCCTAAGTACATAAAATTAAGAGTACAAAGTGTAAGATATTCCATGAACACGATGTACAAAGTAATAAATATTTAATATATGATACTGTACAAAATAAGAGCTAATCGTGTTCTTAAAAACAATAATAGCTGTGATGTATTGTAAAACAGCCTTTATAAGAGTTAACAAATCTATGGAGTTTTATGGGGAAAATAGTTTTTTATTGATTTTTCACATTAATATGTGGATAGAATGTAAGAAAAGAACAAAATACTATTATGAACAGCTAAGCTAGTTTAACTCCACCCAAACAGATAGGTTAAGTTTTTGTCGTATCCATGCATACAAAATATAATTTCACAATGTATCGTACAGCATGTATCTTAGAACTAATGAGAGTATTAAAGTGAAAATCAAATACATTATTAGTAAGTGAATAGTTCAATAATGGTCCATATCTGCACACATATTGGTGTTGTTCTACACCACGGAAATTGCACCGTGCATATCCAAGTATGTCTATAATCCTTCATGCTTCAAGCCATATACCAATCATGCATGGCATATATCTATGCAAGCCTACAGCATATATAATTAGGTGAGCATTTGCGAGTGTAGTGCAGGCACTACACCCACTGAGTACTACAGAGAGTTTATACCCTGATGCTCATACAGATGTTAGATCGCCATGCATTCAACATATGATCTGCTAAATTAAAGCTTAAATTTGGACTGGGATGAATTCATCGATCCTTCCATATTGATTTCTACGATGTTTTCTGACTACTAGCAAGTAGTAATTACCAAGCTAGATACCATATACAATAATGAACTCATATATAGTGTCTATCCGTAACCTAATTAAACTCATAAAATTTCAGTCTCTATCTATATTAATTATGCCTATATTCTTCATCTAAATTCTGTATACATAAAGACATTTCTGCAACAATGCATGCATTTAACTAGCTAGCTTTACTTGCATAAAATCAGGGACCGGGAGACCAAGCAGACCAGTGAAATCTGAGGAGAAAATGACAGTGTACCAATCATCCGAATCAATGCAATTTGGCAAGAGCTAGCTGCACAGTTTATATGCACAGTTAACCAATGTACCGGCCATCTGCCCATCTCCTCATTTGGCCTCGGCCCTATACACCCCGGCTCGATCAAGTACCGCCACAGTTCATGGCAAGGCAACCACTCGCCAATTAATTTGACCCTCTACGAGGCGTCCATGTAGACGACGACGAACTGGCGGCCACCACCACGTACGCGCGCGCGACGAGCAGCAGTAGCGCATCCTGTTCACTGCTGCACCCACACGCGCGCGCATTCGATCGGGGAGATACGCGCCGCGCCAATGGGACGCGCGGCGCGGGGAGATCGAGGAAGAAGAACAGTGGCGGGCGGGCGTGTGCATGGTCGCCTGCCTTCCGTGCGAGGCGCACAGTGCGCACGCGCCGGCCGGCCGGCAGCGCGGTGCCCAGAGAGAAAAGGGCAGCGGCGCACGCAGGAATCAGAATTCAGAACCCCAAGCGATATGTAGCGGAGACGTACGTCTCGACCCTGGATTGGACTTGACATGCTAGCTGCACCTGCACATGATGCGCGCGAGATCTGCCACGAACTACAGAAGCAAGCAAGAGGAGAGGGAGAAAGAGAGAGAGAGAGATCGCCAGATGCATTGGACCTCAGCTAATGTGTAGAGTTAGTGTAGACCGGTCACCAGTCACGTACCACTCTCTCTCTCTCTCTCTCACAGGCTCGCTCGTTCGCTCACTCACTCTCTCTCTCTCTCTCTAGACTTTCAGGACACAGTACGTACTATATACTACACCCCATCATCATGAGCAGTGAAAAGTAAGGCAGGAATAGGCGATGACATTCACTTCACTTCCTTCCAGGAGGAAACTTAACACAAAAATTAAGCTAGGTAGAAACAAGGAGCAAATAACAATGTAGCACGATCGGTAGAGTCTGGAGCAGCTAGCCGCGTAGAATGATAAACCATGCATGCATGCACGAGCAATTAATCAGAAACCTACATAAAATATGCTCAATCCGGCATACCAAATGGGTACGTGCGGTGCGCACGTACTAGTCCTCAGCAGGCGGCGCCGGCGGGTGGCGCCGGCGGCGGCGGCTGCGGGGGGTGTGGGTTGCTGCCGCTGGTGTCGGTGGGCTGCGGCTTCTTTCGCTTCTTCTTCTCGTAGCTCACGCCGCGCGCGCGGGCCTGGTGCTCGCGGACCTCGCGGAGGTAGAGGCGGACCGCGCGGGCGGCGAAGGGGTTGGATTCCGGGCGGCCGCCGTTCTCCTCGAAGGCGGCGCGGAGACGGCCGACGAGCGCGTCGAGGCTGCCCCACGCCTGGCGCAGCGGGCAGGGGCAGGGCGCTGGCGGGTTGGGGTGGCCGAAGAAGGGGCACGCCGCCGTGTGCACCTTGGTCTTGCCGAACTGGTCCAGGTACCGCAGGAACTCCAGCACGTGCGCTCCGCTGCACTGCGCTAGGCTCAGCGGCGGCCGGTGGTTCCGCAGGTACTGCCCGAACGTGTTCCAGTCCCGCCGCTTCTGCGCCTCGTACCGGCTTGGCGTCTGCGGCGTGCCGCCCCCCGCCGACGACGACGCCCCGGCGCCGCTCGATCCTCCAGCTCCACCACCACCACCGCTCTCACCGCCGCCGCCGCCGCCACCGCCACCGCTGCCCGGGGGCGGCGGGCTCTCGGGGTTCGGCGATAAGTCCATCAGTCTGACACCCAAGAAACACAAGCTCCCTCTTTTCAACACGAGCGATGAAGCTGATGATTACATGCATACGTAGGTGGCATGAAGAGAGATCTATTAGGAGGTTGTGCTCTGCTCTCTCTTCCTTGTTCGTGTAGATGCTGTGCAAAAGGGATATCTCCACAAGAAACAATACATTTATGCATATGCAGATACACACATGTGGGGATGGCCGGATTCTTTTAATTTTTACTGCGAGGCATCATCAGTTGTTGCGCGCCTATACCTTTTGCGGCGATGGCGGCTGGTCTCTTTTGCGGCGGCGGCGGCGGCGGCGGCTGTGTCAGAGCGGCGGAGAAGACTCCACCGGCACCACCGGCGGCGGCGGGCGAAGCTTGCCTGAGAATCTGCAGAGGATGGAGCGGACGGATGTACAGGAGTAAGACCGAGGAAAAGGGCATGCGCTTCTTTTGCCACCTACCCTTGCTCAGTAGGAGTGGTGGTGGCAGCGCTGTTACTTCTCTCACTCATACGCCCATTAATCTGAGCTGCTGATGCGCTCGCAGCTGCAGCTTCAGCTCGAGCTCGAGCTTGAGCTGGAGGGGAGGAGGCTGCAACTGCGAGGGAGGGATTGCATTTGCATGCGAGCGCGCTGCTATTTTTAGGAGGGAGGGAACGCAGGGGGCGGTGGATGGATTGTTTGGCCTAAAAAGGGGGAATCTGTGAAGTGAGTGAGAGATGGAACAGAGGGAAGGAAGAGCAGAGAGAGAGGCAGAGAGAGAGAGAGAAACTAATAAGGGGTGTGTCCGTAGTGTGTGTGTGGCACTGTTATTAGGGCTTTTAGGTGAAAGGGAAGAAAGGGACACTGCGAGGTGAGAGGTGACATGACTAAAGGTGAAAAAAAAACTACTATTTTTGCCTCTTTTCGATACTTTGCTCTCAGTGGTGGGGCTGGGCGAGGGGCACCGATCATCAGCTCCCCTCCACCTCCCTCCGTTTGCACAGCCGAGTGGGCGAAGGGGCCAGGCCGCCCCATCGGCAGCCGTCGGCGGCGGCGCGGACGGCGCGGATCGGCCGGCGGAAGATTCCAAGGCGCGCTCCATCATGCCGCGCACAGGGCACATCTGAGGCGTTCAGCATCCGATGGACGACCCGTAAAGAGGTGGGGCCGGCTGCTGTCCGTACGAACGGCGACGGCCCGGCCCCACCGCGCAGGAACACACCCCCTCGGAGGCCGTAATGAATGCCCGCAGCGGCTTGCCTGTCCCATGCACGCTGTGCTGTGGAGGCGACAAATATATAACTCTGATCGAGCGTACTCAGGTATGAAATGCTGAACCTGCGTGTGCGCGCATAAAACGGACGCCCCGCGGGGCTGCCCACGGTCCAGCTTTAGATATATGCACGTGAGTGATCCCTGAAGAGATGTAGATATTCGTCGGGAGCACACAAGTTTTAACGGAGATGTTTAATTTCAGAAATCAATTTACTACCTGGAATTTTTTTTACTACGTAGAATTTTATGCCTTCGTGCTCTCCTTTTCTGAAGCTGTGTTTGCTTCTTCCAAATCGCCCTCATGCCTTCACTGTATTTTTTTTTCTGGGTGTTGGTGGTTAGGATGGCCATCACATGGGTTTGCAAGATTTGTTGCAATCGGCTTTGATATAGCAACATAGGGTTTCAGTCCCTTTTCCCACAAAAAAAGCTATATGAAGAAGTCTTTCATCAGCTACATTAATTTCTCAATTAATTATTCTATGGCATAACATCACACAAATTCAAGATGACCTTTGGAAGTATGATTCATGTACTTTGAGAGTAATTAATGTCTATTCTAAAAAAATGCACATATATGGAGTTACACCATGGCCAGAACTTTACACTCTAAAATCATCCCCCTATATATACTCCCTAAAGATTATCTCCCTATATTTCTACCATTTCCAATAACACTTTCCAAATCTCACTTCAATAGAAACCATAGAGAGAGGAGAAAGGATCCATATATTTGGAGAGTGAGGAGAGAGAATCTCTAAAATAGAGATCGTAATAGGGACTCTATTGGAGGGATACAGGAACCGATTTAAAATACAAATCCTATGCAAATAAGGACCTAAGATGCTTTTATAGCTAGCATAATAATTGAAATTCTCACACACCCCTTCCATACTTAGATAGAACATAATATTTATCGATGAGATATGTGGAATATTACTCAAATGGCTCTACGGCCAATGGTGACATTATAGTCGTGCCTTTCCTTGGACCACATGGATTTCCTACTGATTTTTTCTCATTTTTGTACATGCTTAATGCACAATCTTCAGCTAGCTCATTTCTAGAAACATCATATCTTTGCTTAGTGGAATATCAATGGAAAAATATGTACATTTGTAGTTGTAACAATAAAAAGTATTGGAGATGTATGTTTATTTAATGCAATTAACATATATCAAGGCATAACAAAAACATCAACATGTAATATATTTGATTCATGTCAAAATGGATTGTGAGATGTGCAATAGATTTGTATTAGGACAACCAGCAATACGTGAAATGGAGTAGAAAAATAGAAGATCATAACCATACAATTTTAAGTTAATTAATATCTCCTTCATGGATTTATAGCTATAGTCTATATTGTAATAAACATGGACAACATGTAACAATCACCAAATAAGAGGAAAAAATATGTCTTTGCTAGGCAAAAATATTTGGATTAAGGTTGGGAACTTTTTTTATGAAAACGTCTACAGTTGCTTTGTTATTAGTCAAAGAATGTTTGAAATAACTTGCAAGACGAATTTTTGAATTATACAGGTTTTTTGCTTCTATAAGAGTATTTATCACGTGAAAATAAAAAAGTTGCTATTATATGCACTATTTTGTCATATCTATCATGTCCTGTTGATTCTATGGCTCAGTAGCATCTATTTGTAGGACCCATAGTTTTGTCCTACCTTGTATGTACCGATAAAGGTTACCTAGGATTTTCCATTTTGGTACCATGATGTGTGGTTGAAATTAAAAGCCCACCATTTGCCTGACATGCACACCTCCTGCAAGAGTTTAGGGTACAATGATTGGGTGGATCAGGAGATTTAGTTAGCAAGTTTTCAGTTGAAAAGTCATCTTTTGCTTTTTGAATTATCTTTCACCTTTTCAGTTGATTCCAAAGGTGTACACAGTCCTCTATCATCCCGTGGGGCCAGCAGCAGTGTTACTGTTATTGGCTGTATGTAGGGCTGTGTCTGTACCTTGCATATATTGGCTAAATTGCGCCCGTGCTGCTGCTGCCTCATCTTTGCACATAGATGGAAATTAATTGCCTTTATCTAAAATCCAATTAATGTTTAATGTTGGAGTAATATAAAACCTTCTTGTTGTCAGACACCTCATCTAGTCATTTCTTCGCAAAGAAAAATGTGGAAGCAAACGGAAGACCATATATTATATATAGCAAGCTGGCTCATGTTTAATTTTAAAAATAATGGCTTTTACATGTGACCTAAACGAAAATAACTAATACGAACCGGCTTTAGCTTAATGGATCAAGTAAGTAGAGCTTCGGCTTGAACTAATATCTGCCTGGAACATTGCAAAAGTTCCCACGAGCTAGCTGCCGTAGTTTTTCTTGGTTCGATGCATGCATGCATGTATATGTGTCACAGTGCAGATTCTTTTTTTTATCTGCTCTCGACCAGAAGTCTGCGTGCTGTGTGGGCGTGCGTACGTACGGGTAAAAAGAGTGCGACAGGCCGGCCATGTCCATCTATCTATGATCAGTCTATCGTGCTCTCTGTATGCTCAATTTGTGAGCTGCATCATCCGTCCAATGCACAAAAGCCCAACCTTTATTTTACCAACGACCGGGCGCCATGTTGCTGTTCTTGACTTGACGGCAAGCACTCAGTTGTATGCAGGAGATTTTTCACAGATGAGACTATACATGTACATGCGCCATGCCAGCTGATCGAGCTGAGCAGATCGAATAGCTGATAGAGAGGACGAGGAGAGTACGTACGTCCTGATCATCTATCTGGCTCGTTTCAAGATCGTCGGATCGAAAAAGCAAATGCATATGTAAAGCATGCATTATCCTTTGGTTTGCGTCTCGGACATATGCCGTGTTTCCGCAGCTGTGCTCAGCGCTTCTTTGATTCACAAGATTTGAGAACGCGGGAACTATCTCAATCCTATACACTATCCAAATTTACATGAATTTACTTGTCGTAGTGTGATCCAAATTTACATGAATTTACTTGTCGTAGAGTTCGATTGTACCCCCCAAAAAAAGTACCTAGAACGTAAAATATTATTTTCAAAATTTCTGCACTATGAAAATTAATTAGCACCAATAATTGTGCATTTCAATAGAGAATGTAATCCATAGAAATTTTTTTGTAGATGGTTAGTTATATTGGGAATAGTCCCATATTGGTTGTGGGAGGAGGCAAAGCACGATTTATAAGAGTGAGTAGGTATCCACATTTATCATGCTAGTTTTTTGGGAGGAGTTGGCCCAATAGACTTTGGTTGTTAATTACTTTGTGGTTGAGATATAATATACTTAACAAATGTGGTGCCAATTTTCCTTTGGAATTAATTACCACCAAAGTAAAAGAAGGCACAAAGGAAAACTTTCATTTATAGGGACAGAATCCTATATGGAATTCCTACAAATCAAAAAGGGCCTATATGGGATTCCTACAAATTAAAGAGGGCCTTAATGTTTGGTACTATACAGCTTGTGTTGTTTTCTTCTTGATCATCAGGCATGCATGCATCGGGGGACAGGACCGTACACCGCGAAAAACTCCCGTCCAGGACAAAGGCGAAGCGAGGCGTGCATGCATGGACCATGGCCGGTCAGTCAATCTGACAGTTTATTTCTCTCTTTTCTTATCATGCTGCATGCATATATATGCAGTGCACTGACTCTGAATTTTTGAGAGATGCCACTGGCTGTGGCGCCTGGGGTCTTATTAAACAAGCAAAGGGCTTTGTTGGGAACCTGTCATGTTGTGGGTCCTTTCATCGCCTGGCATTTGTTCATGTCTCGCTTCCCGAATTATTGCATGAGGAATTGTTCGTGCGATTGCCTTTCTAATCTGAAAGATCCAAAGAAAATGCTCATGTGCGTGCTAGCTTGACAGGCCGGGGAGGGGATCATGAGACAATGTCACATGTACTATCTTCTTGTCAATTACCAGGTCTAGTTAATTAAGAACTAAAGGTCTTCTCCGATTTAGTTAATGCATCCATAGAGTTGATTAATTAGACTACTCAAAGCATGACAATCATATCACACGATCACCAATTTCCAACATATAGCACCGTATTGATCAATAAGCCAATATCAAAGGTATCGAGAACTTCTTTACCTAGCTAGCACGAACATTAATTACCCTTTTTTTCTAGAATATTACGGGGTACCATGTTTTATCTTCCCTTTTTTTTTTGCATCTTGTGAGCTGTGAGTTGGCCTGGTTGGATTGACTGAATTCGAGAATGGAACTTTGGTATCTCATACACGGTGAAGTAAAAAAAAAGGTCAATTTTTCCTCTGCCATTGCATAGTCGAATAGACCCTTACATGCCATCGTTTAGTCATTTCTTCCTTATTTGCCATCGCAATTGTTCTAGTATTATCCTGTATGACTTTGTTAAAAACTTACCTTTTGTTTAAACTATGTAAACACACCAAAAAATTCTCAAAAAGTCACAATGTTATTAGATATGCAAATACTAAAAAACTTGTACATTTAGATTGCTGCATATTTAGTAATTTTGTGTTTCTTTGAGGATCTTTGAAATGTTTACATGGCTTAAACAGAAAATATAAGCTTTTGCCAATGGCACATGGCAATAATCGAGTAACTGCAATAGCATAAAAAAGATAAGCCTCTAAATGATGGCATGTAAGGTATTAGACAGTTCTGCAATAGCATGTGAGGTATTTTCTTTAAAAATGGTTTCTCATAATAGAAGTCCGACAAGCCATTTCATGAGAAATGTATATTTATATGGGGGTGGCACTACAAGAAAAGACCCAAATCTCGACGGTGTAAACCATCAATATAGAGCCCAAAATCATTGAGAAAAGTCACTCTCGACAGCTGGCCATTGAGAAAAGGCCGTCGGGTCAGCTCCGTCGAGAGGAATGGTCATTCTCGATGGCTTAGCCATCGAGAGTACAACTCTTGATGGCTTACCATGTCCCGATCGAGAGAGCTGGCGGAACCGGTCGTGAGGTGAGTTGATGGCATCGGGCTACTGTCTCTCGACGGTCGGGTTCTAGCCATTGAGAGAGACTGACACGTTGGCTGGGCCAGACCATGTTGGCTACCATCTCTCTCAACGGCTCGGACGTGGTCGTTGAGAGAACATTTTGTTGGGTTGGCCTGCCTAGGAGCTTCTCTCGACAGCTGGTCCTAGATGTGACCGTCGAGAGAAGGTACCAGGGAGATTCTGGTTTCGGCTTGTGGCCAGTATTCTCGACGGCTTGCATATGGCCGTTGAGAGTACTTAATTTCTAGAAAAAACATAGCTGAAAAATTATTTTAAAAAAAGAATTTTGCAGCAGTTGCTGCAGCCTGCAAACCCAAACAGCATACCCAAATATATATCCCACATATATGCCACATATCCATATTCATTCGCAAATACATCCACATGCATAAACATCATCCATAAATACATATGTCCACACACATGCAACAACAACATTTAATATTTCGTTTGATACATATATACATCCACAAACATAGCCATCCATAGATATTCAAAAGGATGCCCAAGAGGGGGTGAATTGGGCTTTTTAAAATTTTACTCGTTAATCAATTTTACACATGTGTCCAAAGCTTAATCAAATGCTGAAGCTAAAGACATATTCTTTGAACACAAGTGATATGTCAATGTGATAGCAATCCTAGAGTGAGGTGAACTAAACACAACTAGGTAATCAAGATATACAATTAAACACAAAATAAATGTTATGAGGGCTAAACACTAGCTCAAGGATATGGCAATGAATATGAGAGTACAAGAGGCAAACCCAAGTGACACGAAGACTTTTTCCCGTGGTGCTCGGAGACTTGCCGGTCTCCCCTAATCCATGTTGAGACTTGATCGTCGCAAGAGCCATCTCCCTCTCTGAGCCAACCGCATCTTCTCCACTAGTGGTTGCTAGTTTCTCCCCTCCGGAGATGGCAAATACTAACACCACTCACACAGTTTGCCTGGGCCTTCTCACACACTTCTTGAGAAGGTCACCAGCGCACGACGCCTCCCACGCCATCTAGGTATCGGCAAGCACCAAGAGTAACAAATCCGAAGCTGCTTGATCGCACCGAATCAAGCTCAAGAGTGATGCACACAAGACTCACTTGGTCACTCACTCCTCTCACTAGGGTTTCACCAAATTCACCCAATATGGTGATCTCCCTCTATTTCCACCTCTCACACTTTGGGACACACCCAAAATCACTCCTCAAAACTTCCCAAGGCTCTTCCAAGCTTCAAAAACCTGGCAAGGAAGCCTACATAGCCTTGGCCCCGAAAACTAGCCGTTGGGATAAGAAACCCCGCACATACTAGCCATTGCAGGTTTGACCGGACTCAGTTCGGTGCCACCGGACTCAATCCGATGATAGAGAAAACCCTAGGGTCCGGTGGCGAGCGGACACAGTCCGCTGCCCCAGCCTCCACGTGCGCTCACTATTAGAACCCACCAGACTCAGTCCAGTGCCTACTGGACCCAGTTCGGTGCCCATTGAGCAACACGGGTCCAGTGGCTAGCAGACTCAGTCCGTTGCGCCCAATCCCTCGTGTGCACTATATTGTGTCTCACCGAACTCAGTCTGGTCACCATCACACTCAGTCCGGTGGACAACAGAACTGTGCTCAGCCCACACTCCGCAGAACGCACTCTACCGGACCTAGTCCAGTGACCACCGGACTGGGTCTGGTGGACAATAGAGGCGCTGCCAAAGGGCCACAAGGGCACAAACTCTCCTGAATCCACGCACACTCCCTCTCGGACAACCACACGTCCGAACACCTCCGACATTCTCGCTACACTTCTACGACATCCTGACACCTTACTAGGCTCAACTAAAGTTTAGGAGTAAGTGTGCATCACCCGAGAGCTAGGAACCGATCCGATCAACACTGATCTGGATAACTCTTAATGGTACGGCGACTATCTTACAAACCGGTCTTTCAACCAACCACCAAGACCAATTAAAAGACTAGAAAATATTCTTAGTCCTACACTAGTCATACCTTGGCCTTGAGCACCATCTTGAAGCTTGATGTCCCACATCAATGCCTTTAAGTTCACTTTAACGCTCCATGCATCAACCCTTGATACATTGTGCATGATGACTTTTACCACATGATTGATGACGTTTTCATCTTGTCAACCTTGACTTGATCACCTCATGAGACTCTCCCGTCCTATCGACTTTGACTTGATCATCCTCCCCAACCAATCATCCCGTCGAATCAATCCTGACTTATTACTCAACTCTTGGTGATACTCTCGTCTTGCCGACCTTGATTTGACCATCATCATTCAACACCCCTTGGTCATCATACACACTCCTAGGACCTAATTCTCTTCACACCACTCATGAAAGGCATTAGTCCCAAAAGTTAAACGGAAGATATTGGTTAGATGCTCAAAATGGTTTAAGCACAACAAGTGTTCAACAATAAAGTTCAAACAACATTGGAACATTTGACATGAAAGGTCTGTACTAAGTGCATCATGACGATGATTTATTTGACCTATATGCACTAGAGAGATGATTGCCCAAAATAATTGATTCGCGCATTTGCCATTATAAAGTTATTATTGTCTCTAGTGCCATTATAAAGTGGCTTGCATCGCATACGTGCCATTACAGAGCATCTGCCCGCGAAATACATCGCGAATACTATAGAAATACGCTCTGACCGGTGGGCCCGACCTGTCGGTGAGGGCAGCTGGTATGACCTGGTCGCATGGGCCCGCGGCTAACAAATCCTCTCGCGCCCGCACCAGAATTCCCCTTCCCCAAATCGGCGATTAGGGTTCGTCGCCCGCGCCCGATTAGGGTTCGTCCCCAAATCGACCCCGTCCCGATTAGGGTTCGTCCCCAAATCGCGAATCACCCCCTCCTCGCCGCGAGTCCAAGCGATTGAAGCCTTGGAGGAGGTCCCGCGGCGGCGCCCTGCCATGGATTCGGGCGGATCTGCAGATTCCGTGACTGCGGCGCGATGCGAGCTCCCTATTGTGAACTGCCCAAAGTGTAAGATTCCTTTCGTGAAGCTAAGGAGTAAAAGTTTGCGGAATCCAGGGAGGATCTTCTTCAGGTGCGAGAAGAATGTTCCGGTAAGTTATTGAGGTTGTCTATATTTGGAATCTTTTGGGCATTTCATCGATTCATTAGAGCTGATGGGTGTGTTTCTTTGATTTGGAAGCATGGTTCAACCTGTCGGTTTTTCATGTGGGAGGAGGAGTATATCATGTTTCTGCAACAATCCCGATTGAACCATGAGGCAGATTCGACATGGCGACACTCTGAATAGAATGGCTGCAGATGCACAGAGATGGCTTCAGCCTTGACGTCGATGAAGGATGAGATAGCACAGAACATTAGGAAGATAGAGAAGACTGTTGTCTTATGTCTGAGTGTAATCTTTGCCATGTTCGCGATATTAGTTGGGCTTGTTTTGTTGAAATGTAATTCGTAGTTGGTTTGCAAGTGTAATGTTGAACATCTTTCATGAAGTGCAATATATGCAATGTTTCAGTATGATGATCACAACATGGGAGAAAATTCTGACAATCTGAGAGAGATAAAACATGCCAACACATTGAATTAACAGAAGTGGACGATCATTTATTTACATAAGTAGCCCATGTACATAGGTAAGCCATGTGCTTAAGTTTCATTAGCCAGACATGGCATTAGCAGCAAAACATGGCAAGAGCAACAAAAGAGGACATAGTTTTCCTTACATACATGTGTAGTATGTTTCCAAAACATGCCATGGCAAAAGAAAAAACAACATCACACACTGATCAAACATTAGATCCCCCCACTCTTCTGAAACCTTGCATACCACTCTGTCCATGAGTTTTTCACAGGTGTAGCCCTTTTGGGTGGTGTTGCCTTCTTAGTTGGAGTTTTCTTGGTTGGTGTTGTCATCTTAGTGGGACTTCTTGCAGCCTTCTTCTTCTGTACTGACACCTTTGGCTTTGGAGCTTGCTTGCTTGATTCTGGAATTTTTCTAGGTCTGCCAGGCTTCCTCTTAGTTGCTTCAGTATGTGTAGCTGGTATAGTATTTGCAACTGGTACCTCCTTGGTTGTTTCTGGGTTTTTTCTTGGTCTTCCAGGCTTTCTTTTGGTACTCCCTTCTTCATTTGTAGGAGCTGCCTTCCTTTTAGAGGTTTTTGTCTTGCATTAGCTCCACCTTGACTGCATCACCTTCTGTTGGTACTGCATGATGTCCACCATCACCGCATCACCTTCATTGGTATTGGCAACTTGCATTTCTTAGCCCAGTGCCCCTGACCACCACATCTCTTACATGTCACAGTTCTTCTATTTGGGTCAAGACATCCCTTTGTTCTGGTTTTTTTAGGCCTGCCAGCAACTCTTTTCTGCTGTGGTGGATGGACTACAAAGCCTAGGTCTACAGATGCCCACTCTGATCTGTCTTTCATGGTGGGGATCACCCCGGCATATGCAGCTCTGAATTTCTCCACAGTGTAGTACTCATCCACAAGGCTTTCAATAGGCATACCCCTGAGAGAACAGACAAAGGCCAGTGCATGTCTACAAGGCTTACCAGATAGCTGCCATTGTCTGCAGGAACAAGTCTTTGAGGAAAGATTTGCAATGTGTTTCCTGGCCACTCCATCACTGTCCACAATGGTGAATTCCGCCTCTAGGTCATCAGTCCTATTTATCACAGGGGTCCCCAACTACCTACTCAAACCATTCAACTCCTTCAGGACAGATGGAAGGATGACACCCTCCATTTTCCTACCAATCATCCTCCTTGTAGCAAACTTCTGCATTATTAGCAGTCTAATCCTATCCACCAACTCATGGATATTCAAGCTTTTCAAGTGTTTGATTTGGTTGTTGAAACTCTCTGAGATGTTATTGGTGAGATAGTCTACTTTGCTCTTTTCAGAAAAAGCATACCTATACCAAATGCCCTGATGGTGTTGCTTAAGGTACTGGATAGCTTCAGGAGAGTGCTCAGCAATCTGTGTCATGTGCCAATTAAATCTGTTAGCAGTGTATGCCCTAGCAGCAGGGTAAAGATTGTCTATGAATACTGACCCATGAAACTTTTTGATAAAATTAATGGCAAATGCGCG
Organism: Olyra latifolia; assembly: GCA_036346145.1. NCBI lineage: Eukaryota > Viridiplantae > Streptophyta > Magnoliopsida > Poales > Poaceae > Olyra > Olyra latifolia. The sequence goes on along the minus strand of CM070524.1, from coordinate 20,993,602 downwards.
AATCAATAATTCATAGCAATTAATTAATTTCATGAACACAACTTCACTTAAAGATGCACATGAGAATATATTCAAGAATTACACATATACAATTCATATTTAAGCTAGAGTGAAGTTGTGATTCAATTTAAATTAAACATCACTAAATTAAGTGCATGAGAAGATATAAAAACAAGACATACATACATAAAGTCAGGTTATAACAAGGTGAAGTTTAACTCTAGTTAAAACAATGATAGCAAGTGAGCAATACACATGTTAAGCTCAAAGGATATTTATGCACAAATAAATATAACATGAAGCGATGTACATAATTATAATCAATATGTTATTTAGAGTTCACTATGCACCTGCATAAGAGGAATGCAATAATAAATATGGAAGGGATACGAGGTTGCATACCTCATCTTGCACTATTCATCCATATTGCATAAATGAGATTAAAGGGAATAAACCATCAAATTGTTAGTCTCAACAAAATAGGCACTAAGATACATACCTTGCATGAATGAATAGATGATTTATTTGACTTTAATGATTCCTCTATAGATATACGAGACTAAAGAAAAACATAGCAATAAACATATTAGTTCCATAACAAGATTATCATATATAAAAGAAATATTATGAGTTAATCACTAAATTAAGCATTCAATAGATATACAATATAGAATATGCTTTTCATATCTTCACATGGATCATTCACCAAGGACTTAAATATGAGACTAAAGGAATAACATCAATAAAGAATATTAGTCTCAACTAAGATGATTACATGCATACCTTTAATGGTGCACAATCCTCCTAAGAGCATCTCCAATAGTGCCATTTCAGCTAGCTATAAGGATGCCAACTCAGCATTTTGCTTAGGTGGAAGAGAAAAAAAGAGGAGAGAGATATAGACTGACTACTAACTTACAGCCAGGCTATAACTGACTTCAAGGCACTTATTATCTATTACATGGGCCAGCATTTAGTATTATAGACAATGTTATAGCTAATCCATTAGAGGGGTTGTCTACATGCTATCTATAGATGACATGGTCATTTCTTATAGCTAGTGCCATTGGAGATGCTCTAACAAAGAGACTAAGATAACACAAGTTAGTCTCAAAGGAGGTTAATGAATAACTCATATTTGTTATTTAATAAAGCTTGTCATTAAATATGTTTGTTATTAATCAGCGTTTGTCATTAATTAGCGTTTGCCATTAATCACCAAAATCAAACAAGGCACTCAAGGCCTATTTTGAACTTACAGGAGGTACTCAAACAACTGAGAGACGAAGTCTACGGGCTGGCTCCCGGATGAATTGTCACCATGCTGCCCATCGTCCGCCTAAGCTGGAGCTGGAGCCGCTAAACCGGAACCCTACAAAGCATGCAACACAGTTAGACATATGTGGTTTGAAATGTAGGTTTGGACAATGAATTTGAATAACAAGTCAGGTTAAAACACTTGCCGCCTCTGGAGTGGTGCTCGTCTTAGGGAGTAGAACTCCGGAGATGCCAGGAGAGGCAGCCTAGCCCCCGTAACCACTTGGCCCCGTCTACATGTTAATGAAATATGAAGTTAATGGAAAGAGATGTAAAAACTACAATGTGATGTTCAGATGACCATACATACCCCAATGAGTCGAGTTGCATTCTCTATGGCTAGGAGTCTCGCATTAAACTCCTGGCACTCCTCACACTCCTCGCGCTCCCGATGACGCTCCTCCTCCGTTGTCCTCATGCTCGTCTATAGGGTCTGCAGTAGCTCCTTGCACTCCTTCCTCTCGTGATCCCATTCCCTCTGGATCCGTGCCTCAAACTCATGATGGCTTTCTGCGGCGCTCCTGGTGGCCCTCACCTCAGGCATGTAATCTTCGGACCTAGAACAAAGCGATGTGATTAGTCAAAAAATGGATTTTGTTGCGACATGTAAGATTTAGATAGAACTCTTATCTTAGGTAATCTCCGCCGAGAGCCAGCCTACCATGGGCCTTCTACCCATATGCTTGTGGATCACTACAGGGTCTAGGGGCGCCTCATGTGGGTTGCTGTCGGCTCCATGCTCCTGGGTGTACGCCTGTCGGTATTGATCTTGCGTTTTGTTCGAGTAGGTATAAAAAATAGTAGTTTAGCTAGAAGTGAAGGATTGACATGTCACTTACCATCTTCTGTTGTGTGAGAGGGTCCATGGCCAAATGAGTACCGTCCTTGGCTGTGGATGTGTGTCCACGCTTCCAAAACTCCTTGATGTTTGGAACCCTCCCGGTGCTCAACCCCTGCATGGCATAAAGAAAAAGACAAGTTAGTGAAAGAAATAAAATAAATGAAGCAATAACAGAGAGATTACCATTTTCTTCCCTATCTACGGGAAGGACCACTTTCTGAAGGTCATCTTGTTGTCCATGGCACCGTCTTTTACTTTTAAAAAATTGTTTAATGATGATATTGATGGTGCACGATAGGTAATATTGCTCAATACATCATGTAGATGCTTATAAATTTTTTGAACATGTTTTGACTTTTTGAGTTGTCACACAACATGTAAGTACCCTTATCGATCGGCTCAATGATCACCTGATGTTCTAGAGAGATGTTATGGGCATGATGAGCATAGCGTGTGAGTTTCATCTTATTACCCTACTAAACATGGTTTAATTAGTCCACAGTGGGCTAATTGAATAAACAGACATATCATAACATTTTAGAATTTTTTAAAATGATTTTTAAATTATTTTGCATTATTGAATTGACAGATGCACTTTTTAATGCACCAATTTAATCTTGTTTAACTACTGTAGCATGTTTCGATGGTTGCACACTATATATGTAACATGACGTTTTAGGACATTTTTCTCAATTTTATAAGTCAATAAATAATTTATTTACCTTAAAAAAGCAATTATAAGCTTCTAGACAATATATAGACTATACATATGTCATAATATATTAAAAATAAACTTATTTTTCCTAAAATTAAGAAAAATTTAATTTTATGACAGATTTATGTGTTATTTTCTAATTAAAATATCATATATTTCTAGAAAAATTATTGTGTTATGATGAAAAATAAATTTATTCAAAATTTATTCAAGTTGTCTCTCGACAGTCAAACCGTAGGCCGTCGAGAGAGGCCTCTCACACCGCACCAGGCACACTGCCCTGGCCTACTTGTCCCAGCCAGGGTGGACCCCCTCTCTCAATGACCGGATAGTAGGATGTCGAGAGAGACCCTCGCCCGCAACATCACACAAAAGGGATGCACTCCCATACTTAGTTGGGTTAACATGGATTGGCAAGGCGGCTAGGACGCTGGCGCTCGCTCGTGAAATCGCTAGCTTGAGCCTATGCCCATGCCTTGCGCATTTTATTTTTCTGCTCTCGAGACTTGTATCCTAGTTGTCGAGAGAGGCTTCTCACGCCGCGCCGGTGCACTAGCCTGGCCTGCTTGGCCTAGCTAGGGTGGACCCTCTCTCTTGATGGCCTAATCATGGGCCGTCGAGAGGATGCGCTCCCTTACCCAGTTCGGTTAACACTGATTGTCAAGGCGGCTAGTGGCATTGGTGCTCGTTCGCGAGTTTGAGCCCGCACCCATGCCATGTGCATTTTATTTTTTGGCCAAGCCATCGAGAGAGACATCTCACCCCGTGCTCAGAATTTCAAATTTTTAAAGGGTTATGCATGCAGCCGGAGTCTTCTCTCGACCACTTGAACGCATCCGTCGAGAGTAGCTCACGCCATAGCCACGCCGTAGCCATTCCATCAGCCGTGGGGCTGGCCTCGACCGTATACTCGATGGCCTGGATATCACCGTTGAGTCCATGCTTTGTACTCGATGGTTGACTCCTAATTGTTGAGAGTTATACGTGTCTCGATGGTTATGAGGTGGCCATCGAGAGTCCTAACCGGCGGTCAAAATTTCAGGCATTTCCTATAGTGTGGGTTGAGGACACAAATATACGTTTACCACATCATCATACAAATAAAGTTAGTACTAACATATTTATCATTCGAAACATGACTAATTTTTATTGCAATTATATGAATTACCAATGGATACAAATATATATTGCTAAATGCTAATTTTGTTTGTGCTCTGCAAAGGTTGGAGTACTAGCAGGTGAAGATTGTAGGATGAAGACAATCATGGCCTCTCTTTCAATTCTGCACAAACTCTGTACACCTTGTTAATTTAGAGCTTAAAATAATTTCATTGGAAAGGAGACATACAATATGAACGGTTATATCATTCTCTACAAAATTAATGTGAAAATCCCTTGTTCAAATGGGGCCGCAAATTAAAAATTGATGAATGGTTATATAGATCAATGTCAACTAAAATTGCTCCATGCTTGGGAACGTAAGAAATGTTCAAGCTAGAATTTTAGGGTAGCATATCGATCTCTCCATTAGTTCTACTTCTAATTCTATGAAAAATGAGAAAGAAGTATACGTGGCTGGCAGGGATTTGATATGAGTCGTCCATTGACAAAACATCAAGCTTATTAGTTGGCCCCTACCCACATTATGCTCGGTTCATTGACGTGTCGATGGAGAGAGAGAGAGAGGAGGCAAGTCCACATGAAGTTGCCGCGGCCTTGGGCATCAATTTCTCATGGAGAAGTTGCTATCATAAGTGAAGATGGTCCAAAGGAAAATTGTACTGTACAACAACCATGCTGCAGCTTCTGAATTGGACAGCACGAAAGTTTTTAGTGTACATTCCACCAATCTGATGCCCATTGTTGCTGTTACAGATGGGGGGTAACGGAATCAAAATCATTCCAGATCTAATGCACTTGTCAACTAGTGGCCACTCTCTGGTCCGACGTACATAATGTGGGTCGTTACAAAGCCAAAAGGCCTTCAATTCATTGGTCATACATTTTTTAGATAATAGAATAAATTTTGACCTCTACGTCCTAAAATATACATAGCCAAGTACAGAGTTTAAACAAGATAATGTCCAACTAACATAATAAAAGGATTGCATAATCAAAAGGAACCGGTAAACAGTAATAACTGCACACAAATCCTGTTAATGAATCTAGAGAAAATTGTACCGTAACTCCCTAAACTTGCAGTGATTCTCACTTAGCCCCCGAATTTGTATTATTTATAAATTTATATGTGGATGAATATAAAATGTATCCGACTAAAAAGAATGTAGAGTACTACATACATACATATATACATACACACGCACTGACGACTTATTTTTGGGTGACATAATCTGCATATGAACTTATTTTATACGTGCGTGGTTAATCGTTGGCTGAGGTTTTCATTAATCAGATTTATAGTTTGAGAGAACCATATGCCATGTAATTTAATAAATAGTAAAGTAAAAATCTCCTCTCACAAACGGTAAGAGCTGGGCCCCTAATTCAAGGTGCTATGTTATTGTGGTGTTATGACGGTGGCGATCGGCGATTGAGCAAAAATGAGGTGTTCATGGTGTTCTTGGAACCCTAGCTCTAATGATGACGAAATCTACCCCGAAGGTTAAAAACACTTGTTTAGACAATGGCGCTTAGGCGTCGAGTTGAGCCATTGCTAGTGTAAGGTTTTCAATCATATATAAAGGGGTCCGGAGAGTTTGGATCTCTTTGGACCGATTTCAGACTATGGAGCACACATTTCCAAGTCTTTTGAGCCCTAGGTGTTGTTAGGTGTCTCCAAGGCGTTGGAGAAGTTTTTGGGCAAGCGGTGCTCTTAGGGTGTGAGAGAGGCCATCGGAGGTGTTTAGTGAGAGAGGGTTGGCGGGTGCAGATGACCGTAGAGGACCGGTCCAGCCCGATAGGTTTGATCCATGTGCGCTAGCCAATCAACGTCTAGTGCGAGGTGGTCCACGTAGGATGTTGCTCCAGGGCTTTGTTCCGGCATGGGCTTGCAGCGTACCAACGTCTAGTGCAATCCAATCCACGCGGGTGCGTGTAGCGGACCTGTCAGGCTGAACTGGGCCAGTGGATGTAGGCTAAGCCGTTTGCATCACCAAGGGAACCGGCGAAATGGCCCAGTAGACCAGTCCAGAAGGACAGACTATGAGGCAACAAGCACCAGTTTGGCACAACGGACGAGTTCACTTGTATGGTCTGACCCATTGTGGTTAGTGACCATTTGGGCTCCTATGTGCGGAGGACCAATCTACGAGTAATGGACCAGTGCGGCATACACATGACTTTCCCCTCCAGATAGTTAATGGCTAGTTTTTAAAATTGGTGTATTTATAACTTTTGTTCATGTGTTTGTGAATGAGACCCTCATTTTCACCCTTGAGGCCAGCAACCTTGAGAGCTCTAGAGTTCTTAGGTAGTCATCCTCACGAAAGTTCTTGAGTGGTTTCGTGTCTGGGTGTGTCCTTCATGGTGCGAGCTTGATCCGTGGCGATCAACTTCTCTTCAAGCTTGTTACATTTGGGGCTTGATGACTCCTAAACGGTGTCAGAGGTGCTAAGCTTGGTGAGTGTTGTCGCCGGGATCCCCCGTTGACGTGGTGAGGTACAGCGCCCCTTCTCGGTGCAAGAGAGGACGCCGTGAGAAAAGGTGGGAAGAGCGGACGCTAGGTGAATAGAACCAGTGTGGAATCAGAATTCTCTGTCTTCTCATTGATGAGCTTATCAATTTATACAACTGTAGGGTTCGGGTTTACATGTATGGGAAACACCCAAATTGCCCCGGCCCCTGAGTCGTTGATCTCGCAATCAACCGTCGAACGAGCTTTCTTACAACCCAAGCCTACCTAGTTCCTAATATACCCTCGGGGGAGGGGGGCATATTCTGACAAGGTGGTTGATCCGGTAGGCCCTTGTCAGAGGTTGTTCCTGAATCTTCGCTCCAAGCCACGAGACTCGTCGAAGACGTCAGGCTGTGTATGCCCGAGGGGTCTCCGAAGATTCCTCCGAGAGCCTTCGCTCCTTCCTTGTACTCTACTGTAATGCTTCCGAGGGTCCTCCTCTCTTAAACTTCCCTCGGGTCTCCTTGACCTTCACGTTCCTCTCTCGACCCTTCGGTGTACAACCCGAAGGGTTGAAAGGTCTTCGCTTTAAGTGTGCTTCTGTAATGATCCCTTCGGGATAAAATATTGGCGAAGGGCTCTTTCAGGCATCTTCGCGGATATCCACCTATTATAGAGATGGGGTGGTTGCCCCTACAACAGAAGCCCCTTACGTTCACGTCGCCACCTCGTCGTGGTGCCTGGCCGAAATATGCAGCTTCCCCCTTCTCCACGTCGAGGTGGATTTCACGAGGATGCCTTTGTTTTCTTACTTGCGATGGTATGTTTGCCTATTGACAAGACTTGGACTTCACGTTTTGACCGTGTCAGTGACCTCGAAGTCCTCGCGTTGATCCTGGCCGCCGATTTTTACACGTGTTGCCAAGTCCTCGGGCGTCGTTTGGAATTTCCTTTTTTTTTGACTCCTCGGCTTCATCGTCCTTTCTCTCAACCGTTCGATTTGGACGCGTGTCCACCATCAGAGGGCGCATCGCCGATATAGGGGGAGGTGGTGGGGGGCATCGTCTTCCCCACTCGCTCCTGCCGCCTCCCAGCCTACTGCACTCGCCGTCGTTCGCCGCCGCACTGTCGCGTCGCCACCGCGTTTGGGCTCCCGCCGGCTCACCGCCGACGTCTCGCCGTCGTTCTCCGACGCCGTTCGACGCTTCCGGTATGGCACGGCTCTTCTTGGTTTTGTGTCGTCATCTTGTGCAATGCCGCTACTGTTTCGGCTTTTGTTTCTCGATGGTTTCGTCGGCGTTGAGCTCGGTGGCGCCGGCAGCTACGCCGCCGATGTTGGCCGTGCCGCCGCTCTTCATCATTTCGGTTTTTGCTTTTGATAACTTCTCTCGGTTTCTTTGATTTTTCTAGGTCTTCGGTATTTTGATGGCTCCGAAGAAGATCCTGGGTCCAGCTGACCTTTCTCGGCTGTCCTAGGAGTTGGGGCAGTCGAGGATGACGACCGATATGCTAGCGAAGGTAATGGATGATTCGGCTGCGGAAGAGGACCAATTCCGTCTTCCTGGCCAAGGGACGACCCCTCGGCCGAATCCGGATGAGGCGGTTGTCTTTTTCTCGCAGGTGAAGGCCGGTCTTCGGATACCCTGCACTCGTCTCATCGGGGAGGTGCTCGAGCTATACGGCGCACAGATTGTGCATCTTTTCCCGAACGCCGTGGCTCGGCTGGCGGTGTACGAGTGGACGCTCCGAAGCCATGGCGCGCAACCAAGCGCCCGGCTCTTCGGGTTTCGGCACGAAGCTAGGTGGCAGGGGAAGACAAGCAGCAGCGCCTTCGGGTGCTTGAACTTCATTGTGAAGCCAGCACACGCTGCTAACTTCCTGTCCTTGGCCACAAAGAAGAAGTGGGACGGGGCCGCTGGTTTGAGCTGGAAGCTATTCTGGTTCTACCAAAGGGTGTACGAAGCGGATTCTCCGCTGAAGTATGTCCCGGGGACTGCCAATTGCGTCAAGTTTTCGGTAGAGAAGCTGACTAGATCCGAAGAGGCGCAGTGGCTTCTTCTCCAGAAGATCAGTAAGCGCTTCTCCATGCACTGCCTCGCCGAGGAGTTCTTTGCGGCCAAGGTGGGGCCGTTGATGCGTAGCTGGGGGGGGTGCATGACTGTCGGCGAGGGAGGCGACCTCGCTCTGAGTGATAAGGATCTCCGTCCTCGGAAGCTCGAGTCGGCCACAGAGAGGGCCGAGGGGATGTTCGGGCCGCTGCATGCCGACGAAGTCGAGCGAGCTCACGAAGCTGGTGTGGGCGCCCGTGTTAACCGCATCCTCGGGACGGTTACTCCTTGGGCGGAGCCTGAGCCATAGAGGGACGGCAAGAGGAAGGCCACGCCAGATGGTGCTACCGCGGGCACCTCGAAGCGGCCACGTGGTGGGTATTCTCCTATACCCGCCATACCTCTTCGATTTGTTCCACCTAACTTGGATTTTTCGAGTCAGAAGCCACCAGCGTGGAAGATGACGAAGAAGAAGAAGACGATGAAGAGGTTGAAGACGAAGGGCGCCTGGCTGAGGATGACCACACTTCGCCGGACGCGCAGAGTGCCACTAGTGGTCGTGGTGATGACGATCCACTAGATGTTTTGGTCAGCCAGACTCCTTCGGGGCCGTTGGATCCCGAACATGGCTCCAACGAGCCCTAGGATAGTCATGGGGCGGGGTCTCTTCCTTCGGGTCGGGGCCCTTTGACTCCCGAAGGGGCCTCTATTGAGGTGCATACCAAAGCCGAAGCTTATACCGCCGGCTTCGTTGTCGATACCGAGCTCTGGCTAGTTGACTCCCCTCCCCCGAAGGTTTGTTACTATACCTTGAGACATTTCTTGTCTTTTTATTGTTTTTCCTTATGCTTACTGTTTCTTGTAGAGGGGGTTAATGAGGAGCCTCCTCCGGTGCCCATCTCAGGGGCCGTTGGTGCCAATACCTTCCCCGCCCCCTTACCATCTGTGGAGACCCGTTCAATCCTTGCCGAAGGATCTCTTAATGGGGCGGGGGTTGCTCCTGATGCCGCTATGACTTTGGTGACGACTGCTGCTATGGAGAATGGGTCTTTGTCGACTAGCCCTGCCCCGCCTGGCGCCAACGACTTATCATTGGCTACTGCGGTGGCGGGAGGGGTTTCACAAGTTACCCCTCCTGCGCCTGGCGCCTCCTCTTCGGCGGCGGCGGCGACTGTGGAGGGGGGATCTTCGCAAGTTACCCCCCTCATGCCCGGCACCGCTCCAGCTCCCGATGGGTTCTTCTACTTGGAGCCTACTGTTTTCCTTTAGGATGAACATCTGGAGGCTATCCTCGGGGGACTGCCTCAGGCAACCCTTGCTCACTGTGAGGCGTTCTCTCTACTGGAGAACATGCACAGCGTTGAGTTATGCCTTGCTTCAGTAAGTACATGTTTTTTTTGTTTGGCGATGATAGTCTTCGCTGTTACTTATGTTTGTGTTCCAACTTGCAGAGCTTAGCTTGGAATCGTGCCGCGTCGGCACAGGTCTTGGACTTCTCGGGAAAGTGCGCTGTTCTTGAGGGCCGTGTCGCCACCCTCGACGGAGAGAACCGCACTCTCCAGGAGGTTAGCGAGAAGGAGAAGGAACTGGTCACCCTTCTTAGGGCGGAGAAGGACCAGGCGGAGCGGCACGCGAAGACCACCGAAGAGACTCTGGCCAAGCTCCGCGCTGAAGTCGAGTCTCAGCGAGTTGATCTCGAATCGTCGTGTAAGGAGTGCAATTGCCTGCGCGACGATCTAAAGAAGGGAGCCGCGGAGCTTGGGACTCTTCGAGGTTCCGTGGCGAAGGCGAAGCAGCAATTGGAGGCGTTCCAAGGAAAACTTCTATCTTTGAGCCAAGCCTTCGCCAAGGAGATAAGCAAATTAGGGACTATTGCCGTGACCACTCCTCCGAAGAGCCCGGCCTTAGCCCTGAAGTATTTGAAGGAGGCGATCGGGACCCTGGTGGAGGGGTCCTTATGCTATGGTTCGGATTGCGCCGTCAACTCAATCTTCGTATTTTCAACAGTGTTGAAGAGCGCTGGGCGCACACATCATCCAAGTGGCTCCTTCCCAGGTGGTTCGTATCCCTCGGCGTTCGACCCCAGCTCCTTTGATCGCGATTCCCGCCAAGTTGTTCGGGACTTCATGTTGCGGTTCTGGCGAGCTGGTGGTCCTGTCTTCTGCCGCGCCTTTATGGCCAACGCAAAGAAGAAGACTCCTGCGACCGCTGCGGTTGGTTCGCCTACGTCTCCTTTGAAGATAGCGGAGCCCAGGGTGCCGACCTCCGAGAATTCTCCAGCAGGTCCCGTTTCCCAGGATCCTAAGGGTCCTGTTGATTCGAAGGGCAAAGGGCCAGCGGAGTAGGATTGTAATATTTTGCTGATATAATATATAAAGATCTTTTGTTTATTTCTTGTTCCGAGGTAGCCCTGCATTGTGGGTGATCTTATTTGCCTTCGCGATGTTCTATTTTCGTTTGACGTTAGCACTTTTTGCTTCGTGCCAGCCATCTTGTACATTGTATTCCGCCTACGCGTGATATCGTTAGTGTAGTCGGCGTTCACGAAGACTCGTGCCTCGTGAAGGCTCATTTTTGGGTGATTGGAGCGAGCACTCTTGGCCTTGCGCCAGCCCCTTAGCCGCATAATTGGTGGGCGCGTAATCGCGTTAACGTATTCGGCGTTCGCGAAGGCTCTTTTTTGGGTGCTTGACGCGAGCGCTCTTGGCCTCGCGCCAGCCCATTAACCGCATAATTGGCGGAATGGTAATCGCGTTAGCGTATTCGGCGTTCGCGAAGGCTCGTGGATCGCGAAGGCTCTTTTTTGGGTGCTTAGCGCCAGCGCTCTTGGCCTCACGCCAGCATCTTAACCGCATAATTGGCAGACGCGTAATCGCGTTAGCGTATTTGGCGTTCGCGAAGGCTCACAGCTCGCAGAGGCTCTTTTTTGGGTGCTTGGCACGAGCGCTCTTGGCCTCGTGCCAGCCCCTTAACCGCATAATTGGCGAACGCGTAATCGCGTTAGCGTATTCGGCGTTCGCGAAGGCTCGTGGCTCGCGAAGGCTCTTTTTTGGGTGCTTGGCGTGAGCGCTCTTGGCCTCACGCCAGCCCCTTAACCGCATAATTGGCAGACGCGTAATCGCGTTAGCGTATTCGGCGTTCGCGAAGGCTCTTTTTGGGGTGCTTGGCGCAAACGCTCTTGGCCTCGCGTCAGCCCCTTAACAGCATAATTGGCGGACGCGTAATCGCGTTAGCGTATTCGGCGTTCGTGAAGGTTCGTGGCTCGCGAAGGCTCTTTTTTGGGTGCTTGGCGCGAGCGCTCTTGGCCTCGCGCCCGCCCCTCAACCGCATAATTGGCGGACGCGTAATCGAGTTAGCGTATTCGGCGTTCGCGAAGGCTCGTGGCTCGCGAAGGCTCTTTTTTGGGTGCTTGGCGCGAGCGCTCTTGGCCTCACGCCAGCACCTTAACCGCATAATTGGCGGTTACGCGTTCGCGAAGGCTCGTGGTTCGCGAAGGCACTTTTTTGGGTGCTTGGCGCGAGTGCTCTTGGTCTCGCGCCAGCCCCTTAACCGCATAATTGGTGGACGCGTAATCGCGCTAGCGTATTCGGCGTTCGCGAAGGCTCGTGGCTTGCGAAGGCTCTTTTTTGGGTGTTTGGCGCGAGCGCTCTTGGCCTCGCGCCAGTTCCTTAACCACATAATTGGCGGACGCGTAATCGAGTTAGCGTATTCGGCGTTCGCGAAGGCTCGTGGCTCGCAAAGTCTCTTTCTTGGGTGTTTGGCGCGAGCGCTCTTGGCCTCACGCCAGCCCCTTGACCGCATAATTGGCGAACGTGTAATCACGTTAGCGTATTCGACATTCGCGAAGGCTCGTGGCTTGCAAAGGCTCTTTTTTGGGTGCTTGGCGCGAGCGCTCTTGGCCTCGCGCTAGCCCCTTAGCCGGATTGAAGTATCTGCTCTGGAACGTGCTCTTCTTTTTCATTCCTTTTTGATTTACAACTTGGCGGTTACATTCCCTTAGGATTTTTCTTCGGTCACAGCCGGTTTTGGGCTTCTGAGCCTCGTTAAAAACTCCGCTCGTAAAACCCGCTAGGAAAAAACCGAGTCGGAGAAAAGAGTACTCAGCACTTCTTCATCGCCTCATGGGTAATACTTGATCAGACACTTCGCGTTCCATGTGTTTGGGATCGAAGTGCCGTCGAGATTGGAGGGGTGGAATGATCCTTGCCTTGTTTGTTTACTAACGATAAAAGGTCCATCCCATACGGGCTCCAGCTTGGATGGTCGTTGTGGCATCTTCCGGAGGACCATGTCTCCTTGTATCTCCCGTGGTCTTACGCGCTTGTTGTAGGTTTTGGTCATTAGCTCATTATATTTCTCCAAGGCTTGTTTGGCTTTAAGCCTATCCTCTTCGACAGTGTCGGCCGGCGGTTGATCGCTGATCTTTGCTCCTCCTGTTATGAACCGAAGAGTCTTCGCTTGGATCTCTGTCGGCGTTACTGCCTCTTCACCATACACCAGCCTGAAGGGCGAGTACCCCGTTGGTCTTGTAGGCGTTGTGCGGATTGCTCATAACGTCTTCTCCAATTCTTCTGGCCATCTTCCTTTTGCTTCATCTACCAGCCTTCTCTTCATTGATTTCATAATGTTCTGGTATGCTCGTTCAAAGGCGCCATTCGCTTGTGGGTGTCCTACAGAAGCATAGCATATTTTTATGCCAAGATCTTCACATAATGACTTGAATCTTGACGAAATGAATTGTGAACCATTATCAGCCACTACTTCCTATGGTATGCCGAATCTGCATATCACATTTTTCCAAAAGAAATGCTGGGTCTTCGCAGCTGTGATGCTTGTCAATGGTTCTGCTTCAATCCATTTGGTGAAGTAGTCAATTGCCACGATGATCCACTTAAATCCTCTCGAAGCCTGCTTGAGTTCACCAACAATATTAATCCCCCATCGTGCAAAGGGCCACACTAGGGGTGAGGGCTGGAGGTTTGTTGGCGGAGCCTTCGGTGGGTTTGTCATCCACTGGCATCCTCGGCACCTTTTTACGAATTCTTCTGCGTTGCTATTGGCCGTTGGCCAATATATGCCCATGCGTAGCACCTTCACTGCAAGGGCCCTCAGGCTTTGATGCGAGCTGCAGATTCTTGCGTGCGCTTCTGCCAGTGCTTCTTTTCCTTCTTCCCTTGAGACACACCTCATCCACGGTGTGCCGATTTCCGATTTGTAGGGCAGGCCATCCATTATGGTGTACGTTTTTGCTCGCTTCCTTGTTGTGTGCGCCTTCCTAACATCCTCGGGTAGTTCACCATCCCGAAGATATCTGACGATGATCGTTCGCCAATCTTCTTCCTTGAACCTTGCGATGAGTTGTACTTCGGGGCATATAAATGCTCGTGATATTGTTTCATAAAACACCCCTTTGGGTATTCTTGTAAAGTATGCTGCTGCCTTGGCCAACTCGTCCGCTCTTATGTTTTCCCCCCTTGGTATTGTTTTCACAGAGATTCCTATAAAATGCTTCTCCATTGCTCTTACTGCTTTCAGATATTTAGCCATCTCGGTGTCTTTTGCTTGAAAGTCTTTCGTTATATGTCCTTCTATTAACTTTGAGTCGGTGTAAATGACGACCTTCTTCGCTTCGAGAGATTTTGCCTTCCGAAGACCCAGCAAAAGTCCTTCGTATTCAGCCGCGTTGTTTATCGTCGTGAAGTTTAACCTGAGTGAATACTCCGTGCTTTGTCCTTCGGGGTCGGTTGCAATTGCCGATGCTCCTGCCCCTTCTGCTGTGAAAGAACCATTGGATTTTATGCTCCACAAGGGGGGGCAATGTTGGGCCTTCTTTCGAAACTTCGACCGACCATTCAGAGATGAAGTCGGCGAGTGCTTGAGCTTTAATGGCCGTTCTTGGTTCGAAGGTGATGTCGAAGGACGCTAGCTCTGCGACCCACTTCGCGATTCTTGACGTGGCGTCCTTGTTTTCAAATATGGACCTCAGGGGGTATGATGTGGGCACCTTTATCTTGAACTCTTGGAAGTAGTGTCGTAATTTTCTGGATGCCATGAGTAGTGCATAAGCTATCTTCTCTAGCTCAATGTAGTTTCTTCTTGGTCTTTGCAATGATTCTGATATGCAGTATACTGACATTTATCCCCCTTCGGCTTCAACCTTTACGAGGACTACGCTAACCGCGAAGTGGCTTGCTGCTAGATACAGGGTTAGGTGCGTCGCTCCGTTCGGACTGACGAGTCCTGGCAGTTGATGAAGATACTCTTTCAGCCTTGCGAAGGCATCTTTGCATTGAGGTCCCCACTCAAAGGATGTTGTTCCTTTAATTGTGCTGAAGAAGTGCTTATGTTTTTCTGCGGCCTTCGGGAGAAACATCCCTAGGGCGGCCAGCTTTCCTAGGAGGCTCTGTGCTTTTTTATTATTATTTTCGTGATCTTTCATGCATTGAATTGCGTATATCTTCTCCTTGTTAACCTCTATTCCTTCGTGCGATACCAGAATTCCAAGCAATTTTCCTGTTTCCACTACAAAGGCGCACTTCATCGGGTTCAACTTTATGCCTTCTGCTCTCAGGCTTGCGAAGGTTTCTTGAATATCCTCGCAGTGGTCCCTCCTTTGCTTGCTTTTGACGACAATATCGTCCACATACGCCTCCACGTTCCTTCCCATTTGCTTTGCGAGGACCTTTGCGATGAGTCTTGCAAATGTTGCGCATGCGTTTCTTAGGCCGAAAGGCATCCTTCGGAAGCAGTACGTGCCGAAGGGGGTTATGAATGTTGTCTTCTCTTCGTCTTCCTTCTTCATATAAACTTGGTGATAGCCTGAGTAGGCATCCAGGAAGCTCATTAGCTCGCAGCCCGCTGTCGCATCAACCAGCTGATCAATTCTCAGTAGCGAAAAATCGTCTTTTGGGCATGCTTTGTTAAGACTTGTGAAATCAACGCACAACCTCCAGGTGCCGTTTGATTTCTTTACCATCACAACATTTGCGAGCCACTCAGGGTACGCGACTTCTCGAATGATGTGGGCTTGACGCAATTTTTCCACCTCTATCTTCGCTGCTTCCTGTCTATCAGGTCCCATTTTCCTGAGTTTCTGTTTGATTGGCCTTGCATCCGTCTTCGCATTTAGCGCGTGCTCAATTGTTTCTCTGGGGACCCCCTTTGATTCTCCCGGCATCCAGGCGAAGATGTCACTGTTTTGCCGAAGCAAGTTGACGATGTTCGCTTCTTCTTCTTCTTCAGAAAGGGCGGTTCTGATGGACACTGTCTTCTCTTCATTTTCTAGGAATAATCGTATCTTCTTCGTCTCACTTTTTGGCCTGACTTGGAGCTTGTAACCCTTCGATCTGTATTGGGGGTCGATCCTCTCCGTGGTTTGGACTGGCTTGAGCTTTGGTATGCCCTCGAGTTCATTTTTTCTCGCCGATTGTTGGTTTCCTCGAATGGTAATAACTCTCCCTTCGGCGGGCAGTTTCATACACAGGTAGCTATGATGTATGATTGCCCCGAAGGTATTGATGACTCCTCTTCCAAAGATGGCGTTGTAGCGGTACTCCATGCCAACAACATCAAAGCATATGCTCTTTGTTATCTTCCTTTTGCCTTCGCGAAGGGTTACCGGCAGCGATATTTGGCCTATGGCAGTCACGGGCTCTCCTCCGAACCCTATGAGCGGCATGTGCGATGGTGTTAGCCTGTGTTCTGGTATATTGAGTTGCTTAAATGCACTGACGAAGATGATATCTGCTGAGCTTCCTCCATCCACTAGCGTCCTTTGGACGTCATAGTTTGCAATTTCTGCTGTGATCACAAAGGGATCTTGATGTGGGAACTTTACGCCCATCGCGTCAGTCGTATCGAAGGTTGTTGGTGGAGCCGGTGCTGGTTTGCTTGACACCGAGACGTGCGACATCTCGCGGATGAACTCTTTTCTCTTTCTGTTCGACAGGAGGTTTAGGGAGGATCCTCCGGTGATGACATGGATTACTCTTCGGTTTTGCTGTTCAACATTCTGAACCATCTCGGGGGATTTGCGGTGCTGATCTTTTTGTCGCTGGTCCTGCCTTTGCTGACGCTTCTGGTTCTGGTAGCTCTCTCGTTGTGCTTTAACATCTCTGCATTCCTCAGTTGTATGCGAATAGTTTTCTCCGTGCACCGCGCAATATCTCTTTTCCTTGTTCTCCTGATTGCCTCCTTGGAATTTATCATTCTTGTGGTAATTTTCTCTCCGGTAATCATTTCTTTGATTGTCTTCATTTCTTCTTGTGCTATCTTTTCCATGGTTATACTTGTCCCTTCGGGAGTTGTAATCCCTTCGGGAATAATCTCCCCTTCTATTGTTGTCGATGGCTCTTTATTCGTCTGCTTGTTTGGGTTCAATGTTGCTTACCCTTTTACTGGAGTTTTGATGCCTCCTGTTCTTGTTTTCTAAATTGCTCTCTTTGTGGCCATCGCGGTCCTTATGTGTATTCAGCTGGCCTTGTCTCCTTAAGTTCTCTTCTTCTCCTTTTGCGTACTCCTCAACCTCGTCATAGAGAAGCGCAACTGTTTGTGGTGAATCTTGAGTTAACTTGTGGAGAAGGGGGTCCCGGTTGAAGCCCTCTTCGGAATGCATTGATTACCTAGGAGTCTGATACTTCTCTTATTTGGCATCGTATTGCAGTGAACCTTTTGTAGTAGTCCCTTGTGCTTTCTTTTTTGCCTTGTTCCAGGTCGAAGAGGTCCCCTTCTACCATCTTCTGGATATAATTGCCTTGAAAGTTATTGGCGAAGGCGTCTTTGAGCTGACTCCACGAGTGTATGGATCCTTGCGACAACGAAGTGTACCATGAAAGCGCGGTACCCTTGAGTGTTAGCAACATGCTTTTTGCCTTGATATCATCATCTCCGCCAGCCGCTTCTACCGCTGTGTCATATACATCGAAGAACTCATTTGGGTCGGTGTCTTCGAAGAACTTGAATACGCTTGGCATTCTGAATCCCTCGGGCCATCTTTTGCCGCGAATGTATGCACTCAGAGGCCCTTCGCTTGCCTTCCTTGGCTTTGTTGTCATTACGGTTGGCCGAAATTGCCCGTGATTTTCCTCCGGGTATGGAATCCTTCGGGGCACGTATTGCTGCTAGGGTTGCATTGTCAAGAGTTCTCTTCGGAGCAAATTGATTTGTTCCTCCAACAGTCGCCTTCGATCTTGCAGGATGTCCTCAGCAGCTGGGGGGTTTCCATGTTCACGCTCTTGCTAGGGATGGGTTGGTGGATTTTGCTGCATCCTATCTCTGGCAATTCTGTTGGGTCCCGGCTCGTCGGGTCTACCGCCGCCCACGCCTGGGACACCTTGGCTCTGGTTCCTTCGGCCCTGTATGCTGGCGTCGGGGGCCCTTGGGATACTTTCGCCGAGTCCTTGCATGACCGCGTCGTCTTCCCGCCGCAATTCAGTCGTTGGCGTGGTGGTGATCGCCCTTTAGGCCGCTTTCTCCGCCGCCTCGCCGATGGCGTCTTGTTCGTTCTGGTCTCGCTGCTCCTGCCCTGCGCCTGCTCCGCCGTGCCCCGGTTCCGGCGGCTCGTTGCCTCCAGCCGCTGTTACGCTCCTCCTTGGTCTGGCCATCACCGCAACGCTCGCCTCTTCCCCACGGACGGCGCCAATTGTTGTCGCCGGGATCCCCCGTCGACGTGGTGAGATACGGCGTCCCTCCTCGGTGCTGGAGAGGACGTCGTGAGAGAAGGTGGGAAGAGTGGACGCTATGTGAATAGAACCAGTGTGAAATCAGAATTCTCTGTCTTCTCATTGATGAGCTTATCAATTTATACAACTGTAGGGTTTGGGTTTATATGTATGGGAAACACCCAAATTGCCTTGGCCCCTGAGTCGTTGATCTCGCAATCAACCGTCGAACGAGTTTTCTTACAACACAAGCCTAGCTAGGAACTATACCCTCGGGGGCATATTCGACAAGGTGGTTGATCCGGTAGGCCCTTGTCAGAGGTTGTTCCTGAGTCTTCGCTCCAAGCCACGAGACTCGTCGAAGACGTCAGGCTGTGTATTCCCGAGGGGTCTCCCAAGATTCCTCCGGGAGCCTTCGCTCCTTCCTTGTACTCTTCAGTAATGCTTCCGAGGGTCCTCCTCTCTTAAACTTCCCTCGGGTCTCCTTGACCTTCGCGTTCCTCTCTCGACCTTTCGGCGTACAACCCGAAGGGTTGAAAGGTCTTCGCTTTAAGTGTGCTTATGTAACGATCCCTTTGGGATAAAATATTGGCGAAGGACTCTTTCAGGCATCTTCGCAGATATCCACCTATTATAGAGATGGGGTGGTTGCCCCTACAACAGTGAGCTTCAAAAGAGAAGTTTGTAGAAGCTATCAAGCGGTGGACAAGGTCTTCGAGTTCACCTTGAGGGGGCGGTGAAGGACGACCTCTAGTGGATGACCTAAGCTTGTGCATGGGACAACGGCTGCAACAATACTCCACTTCGTGAGAAGTGCTCCAATGAGAAGTAGAGAAAAGCGTCAACTTTTCTTAAACCTTAGGAAAAAAACTTAAGCATCTCTATCCTTTATTTTCCACACGTGTATGATTTACTCTTGGTCTTGCTCTATTGTGCTTGTTCATGCTTCTCTAGCTTTACTTAGCCTAATTCAAGAAAAATCTAAAAAAACTAAAATCTTGTGGACTAGCCAATTCATTCCATCTTGGCCTATTGATTCTTTCAATATAGATATATATAGAGAGAGAAATTATGAGTGATTAATCATTACTCTAGTCCATGTGGTAATTCAAATTAAACTAGAACTAACTAATTATATAATCAGTGTTTTCCTATATGCTAGTTGGACGGTGTTTGACTGGCACTTAACGCCTAATCCCCTAGGCGGGAAAACCACTTTGCTGGCAAGACGAAAGCCGGGGCTCAGTGGATATAATTAAAATGATTGTTTTTAAAAAATGAATACTTCCATATATATATATATATATATATATATATAGAGGATGGCTAGTGTACTCTCTAGAGTACGGATTCCTCCGTACTCTAGACGGGTTTACGAAATTCGAGATATTTAACGACCGATCCAACCGTTGATCTTGTTCATTTCATTGAAATATAGCTACCGACCAAGTTTCGTATTTTTTTGAATTTTTTTACTATTTGTTTCGCATTTTCTAAAATCAGTTTTTTTGACGCTCCACGACTAATTAGAAGGCTGATTTTTAAAAATACGAAACAAATAGTAAACAAATTCAAAAAATAGGAAACTTGGTCGGCAGCTACATTTCAATGAGATGAACAAGATCAACGGTTCGGATCGGTCGTTAAATATCTCAATTTCAGAACCCGCCTAGAGTACGGAGGAACTGCACTGAGATACACTAGCCATCCTATATATATATATATATATATAGGAATAATACATAAAGCTCCATGGAGCCTAGGCTCCATGATTCGTTACCATTAGATGTGATTTGAGATTCGTGTTGTTTGGTTATTATACTTTCATATACCCACTAAAGAAATATTTGAGACATCAAACTCCGAAAAAAGTTGAGTTGAACTTCAGTTTGCACTACATTTAACTATACTTCAAACTAGTTTAAACTGAGTTTGAATTTAATTTTTTTTTGAGTTTCATATCTAAAATACTTTTTTTAGTGGATATGTGAAGATATACATGTCAAACATTACGAATCTCAATGCACATCATAGGTTTTTGAATCATGGAGCCTAGGCTCCATGGAGCCTTGAACTACTTTCATATATATATATATATATATATATATATATATATATATATATATATTCCAAACACGACACGCTTCAGCACTGTCACATTCTTGGCCAAAAAACGGGCTTCTCTCAAGCAGATAAGAGGAAGGCCCTTGCAATTAATGTTCTCAGCAGGTGCTCCCTGTGGATCCATATCCTCTGCCCAGTGACTAATAACAAGAGCATTAGGGCATCTAATGTATTAGCTAGATTGGCGTAGGTTCAATAACATGTCTAGCAAGCATTTAGCTAGACGATTTGACAATATTTTTTGCAATGTAATTAATTACTGGTTCATATATATCTTAGATTGTACCATGCATGCATGAAAGAAAGATCAGCCGTTAATTCTCTTTCTTCTCCACATCTCTCTCACCTGATCCCCTTCACACCCTCTCGTCCGTTGCTAACAGATTGTACGGAGGTGGTAGCCGATTCACTGCCTCAACTTCTCTGTCAGACCTAACGGTAGCGAGCTCAAGGCTAGAGGCAGTTTTTGCTGGCGGCGCGGGGTGTCGTCAAAGTCAAGCGGTACTAGAGATCAAGGTTCTAAAAATCGATATAGCGTACAATATCGCTAGACCTTGATTTTCGATTTTTCACAGCAAATCACAGAAAATCGAGGAAAATCAGCTAAATTTTGTGATTTAAATTTTGAATTGATCGTAGGTTCTGGAAACCCAAAATCGCCCATTTTTCCCAAAAATCGGTTGAATTGGTCGATAAATCGATTGATTTTTGCAATAAATCGAGAAAAGTCGAAATCGACTGATTTTGCCAGAAAATCGAGATTTATTGTTGCAAAAATCGTTTTGGAAGTATATAGTGGGAAAAAAAAAGGTAAAAAGTTATTTAAAATTATGTAAATATTGGGCATAACTTTTGGTAATTATTTAACATTTAGGCAACATAATTGAAGACACAAAATAGGAAATGAATTATTTAAATTTTGGCATGACCAAAGCTAGCTCTCTGTCCCTTCAAGATGACAACATAGGAAATAAATTTTTAAAAAATTTGGACATGATCTTTGCTAAATTCGTATCTATTTCATGACATTATAAAACAATTCATTACATAGATAGGTTTATATATATCACAAGTTCACACAACTGCATGATAAGTACGTACGGAGTGCTTTTAATTGCCTTACCTTGCAATTTGCCTGAAGAGAAAGGAAACACCTTTGCCTGAAGAGAAAGGGAACACCTCCGTCTTGTGGCAAGGTACCTAGGGATAAGTAATAATGATATGTCATATACATACGTATGAATTAAGATTGAACAAATATAAATTCCATCAAATATGCAACATCACCTCTATTCCCACCATGGGCCACTGTAAATCTGGGATTGCCTCGTCATATTCATCTCTTCAATGGACATCAAGATCAATCCCTGTGTCTCCCCGTGTCGCCAGAAGATTAGCCTTGTATTGTTGCTAATGGGCCAACTTGGGCTGAGTATGAATAGTTCTTTTCATAATTTTTTATGACTTAAATTCAAATTTCCACGCGATTCTGATGTTGTTTTCGATTCTTTTTTTCACCATTGCCTTTATACACGGTTCTAAAATTTTTGAGGATTTTTTTGCTTTTCTCAAATTTTCAAATTAAAATCAAAATTTAAATTTAAGTCGCGATTTACTGATATCGAGCCGCGGCAATTTTGCGGTAAATCGTGATTTTCCCCGATTTATCAACGATTTTTGAAACCTTGCTAGAGATCTGATAATCGGTTTACAACTTTTACCGGGGGTGACCGATAGCAACGTATTACTACTAATTATTGGAAACATTTCGGTAGATTTAGTCCGATAGTTCAAACAAATTTTGACCAAAAGTTCGTGATAATTGGCTGAAAATAATGAGAACAGTAGGGGCAGTCAAACAAGCACAACATGCATGTATCTACTCACAGAAATATCACAATTTCAACATTGATTCACATGTACATCACTTCTTCTCGTGTCGGTCCACCCGTACGCCGACATCTTCCCTGTCACTAATTAATATTTTACAATATCTTGGTCTTGCTGCTCTGCTGCTCTCGGCTGGGACTCCGCCACCTTGGATTTTCCCAGGAGCAACACACACGAACACGCTTGAGCCACTGACACACAGCCTACTTGCACGTACACCTATACACTGTCTACATGCAAACACTAACTAAACATGCCGGCAAGAGATTAGACGGTCTCTGACGGTTTTCCTTCGTGACGGGATTCCGTGGCTTCAATAGTACCTTTTCACCGTTTTCTTCTGAAAGGATTTCTTTTTTTTCATTCCCTTTAGAAAAAGATTCTCTTTTCTTTTTCTGTATTATTTTCTTCAAAGAGATGCTGTTGGAGATGGTGTAAGATGAAGGGAACGAATATGAGGAAAGAAAATGGGAAAGAAAAGGAAATAAAGGAAAAATGGTTGGAGAATTCTAAGAGCATTCGTAGCATGTACTCTATAATATTGTAACTTAAAATAGAGTAGCTAGGAAGAGAAGGAATATTTTAGAGTGTAGTGTAAAGTGTGAAGGAATTTTAGAGTATTGGATAGAGGGAGTAGTGAATAGTGTTATAAAGTAAGAGGATAGAATAGCTGATATGGGTGGTTTAGGGCACCGCCATCCGGTTGTTTTTTCGATCTTCTCCGTGAATAGGGCACCGCCGCAAGCGAACACGAGCTTTTGGTAGAGTGTTTAGGGCTAGAGAGCTATCGAGAGGTGTAGTAACTGAGCTTCATGCGTCCATTTGGGCTGGCCAATGGTTCAAATGGCCGAAAAATTTGGCTCATCCAGAAATTATTTGGGGGTGACCGACAAATTCGATTACGGAAAAAAAAATCACTGGCCAACAGTCTCGGTGGGCACCCAGTGATATCGGTGTGACGAATGCCTCGCAAAAAAAAAAAAAAGATGATACGTGAAACACATCAGTGTTTTAATCCGAAATTGCGTACGCATACAACGTTTGGCACATTTGTGCGTGAACGATGACTACTTGTTCAATTTTATATGAAGCCACTCTCCAAAAAAAATATATATAATAAGAGCCACGTCATGACCAGTTAATAGAGACAAATTGAGAACACACACATCAATTCCATGTTAGCATATTATTCTCACGTGAACTTGACACATCTGTTGAAACGAATGACAATCCAAGTCACGCTTTGCTAATATGCATGGATTCACGTGATGCATAGTTTTGTTCCTCTTTTTGAGAGGATGTGATGCACATGTAGTTAACAGTGACAAGTAAATTAAATAACCTTGTTTTAGGACAAAGTGCATATGCCATCTTACATGCTATTAAATTTGGCAACTTTACGTATCCAACTCAAAGTGCGATTATTACGATTTATGCCACTCAGGATTAATACCCGCAACAATTTAGTTATAGAAAGTTAGTGGCAATTGTTTTACAAGAAACATGTTACATTAATTTAACTCATGTAACAATATGACAATGTTAGAATGGCTGGGCTTCGAGAACGGAGCGTTTGGTTGATCAGCTCTGCTTTGAAAAGCTACTTCAAGAGATTCTAGAACCAGCTTTTTGAAGTCGAAACGTTTGTCTAAAGAAACATATTTTTTGGAGGTATATGAAATTTAGTCGTTACAAACGTGGCTATATGAAGCATGCATAGTGTCGTTGAGATGGATATATTTTGGAGGTACCTCCTAAGGTACTTTAATTGTGCCTAGTGAAGTGGCTACAAAACACAAAATAGAATCACACAATGAACAAAATGAGCCCAAAAGTGATGTGTTGTATTGATCTCATCTATATTGAATGGAGGGGTATATCCCTATTTATAGGGTTTGGACATCTTGAAAAAAAACCTTACAATGACAAAACACTAAACTACCCATAACGGTAGCTTAAAGCAAGAGCCAAGAAGTCTTTCGTGCACTTGACAATGTTGAATGACTAAACTACCCTACCGCTAGCTCAAAGTAGGGGGCTAAGAAGTCTTTCAACCTCCTTGGCGATCCTACTAATATGGTACCTACCACAGTACAACATCTGACACCTAATGAATAGTACAAGTTTGTTAGAGCAAGTCCAGCAGGTGCTCTATATCCAATATCTATCACTATTGCTACTCTATCTCAGTCTCTATATCCATCCAGCAGAGTCTCTATGTCAGTCTCTAAATTTAGAGATTCTCTCTCCGAGTCTCTATATTTAGAGACTCTCTGTCCTGTCTCTATATTTTTTCGAAGATAGAGACTCTGCTGGATAGAATGAAAATATAGGGAATGAATAGTGGTTTAGAGAAGGGATATAGAGATCCGAATTTAGAGAAATTGCTGGTGATGCCCTTATAGTAGTAGCTTGGTCAACCAAGTTGATCCACCTCCGTTTTGCTCAAGCCTCAACCTCTGTATCCCTTATAGGCCCTCGAATGAATTCCACATACGGCTCTATGCATAGAAGCTTAGTAAAGGTGCTTTGAGGCTTGAAGGAGGTTATGGCACTTCTAAGCCTTGGGTTACCTTTGGCCAACTTGCGAGAGCCTGTCGAAGCCTGGTCTTCGGTGCTTCGAGGTTCAAAGAAGGCCTTGGCCTCTCAGAAGTCAGATCCTTAGGTTATTGTTAGCCAATCAGCGAGAACATGCCAAAACTTATAGAAGGTATTTCGAGGATCAAAGTAGATTTTAATCCGTCGAAACGTGTGGCCAATGTGCTTCGAGGTCTGAAGGAGGCTTTGGCCCTTCGAAACCTTGGCCGGCAACCTTCGGCTGGTTTGCAAGGGCCTGTCGAAGCTTTTTGGTTGCTTCGTGGGTTTCGCTAAAACCTTCGTGCCACAGTGGGTGCAGGTATCATCCTACAACACACAGCAAAGAAATCTTCCAATAAATCCTTCATGCTCCATAGTAATTAGAAGGAAAAAGTTCCTTAAGGGACGGGTCGGCCAAAGGGGCACCGTGAGTCCAATGTCTTTAAGTTGAAGCACCAATATCGATCCGTCTGTTTAATTAGAGCATCCATACCAGAAACTCTATCCCTATTTTCTCTCTCTTCTACTCTATTTTCTCTCTCCATTACTTTAAAATTTCTTCACACTTTACACTACACTTTAAAAAATTCCTTCCCTCCACCAGAAACTCTATCTCTAAAACTCTATTTCTATACCCATATAGGGTTTCTGCTACGGATGCTCTTAGTGAAGCACGTTCAAAGATTCTAGAACAACAGTCACCATAGTGAACCCATTCGATTGGAGCACAAGCTAGGCCGTGCGGCTTGGAGTTCCTTTACAAAGACCGAGCCGATGGCTGATTAGCGATTGCCATCAGTCTGCGAGCCTTTTGGAACTGACGGAGATCAGAGAACCTAAAGCCTTTAAATATGGAGGCGTACGGACATTGACCATGGCCTTTACCGAGAGCAGCAGCAGCAAGCTGCCTGCTGCGCGCTTCCAGTCGCCGACAGCAATCTCGAGCTCGCGATCTCAATCCTGACCAGCTAAGATTACGAGGTCGGGAAAAGTTGGAATAACATCGGCCGCCAGTCGGAGTTCATCACGAGTTGCCTATACATGATCAGTTATGACACATGAATCACGCAGCAGCTTGCAGCCAACAGCGCAGGCAGCCTGCGTTGCTGAATGCAGCTGGGAGAGGATGATGTATGCCACAGAGCTCACAGAGATCAGGCTCCGTGCAAAAAGTTGTTTTTGTTTATTGGTCAATCTCTGGTGTCTCGTCTGCTTCTTCGTGGCAATTGTCTTGTTCGATGATTTTTATATCGATGACGGACGGCGCCTCTGTATATATGCAAGATGAGGTGTCCCTTGATTGGAGCATGCGTATATATATATATACTTCAACGCAGTGATATTTCTTTAATTGTTTCTCTGACTGGCCTCCAGTTCCTTCTCTTTTAAGGACGAGATTTCATGGTAGATAGTTCCTCTATATTATTCTCTAGCGTCTCCAACAGGAGATCTAAGATCGATAGCCTAAAATAATTTAGGTATCAGTAACCCAGCTGCCCAAACAAAATAGGTACCTACCACTGCACGATTACTATTTTAGATATTTGGAGAGAGGATTGATAAATTTTGGTATTCTTTCTCATTTATCTATATGTTTTGGGGTTTGGAGATTCTGTTCGAGAAGATCGAAATATAGCTAGGAAATCTTTTTAGGGAGATATGTAAGTG
Organism: Olyra latifolia; assembly: GCA_036346145.1. Lineage (NCBI taxonomy): Eukaryota > Viridiplantae > Streptophyta > Magnoliopsida > Poales > Poaceae > Olyra > Olyra latifolia. The sequence goes on along the minus strand of CM070524.1, from coordinate 20,967,189 downwards.
GGGATATAGGTATCCAATTTTATATATTGTTGTTGGAGATGGTATATATGTTAAGGGTTTTGATAATCAAGTTTAGAAAAAAAAATCAATGGGTCTGATAGAGCCGATAAGGCTAATAATTCATTTTATTCCCCGACAATTAGCATATTATTTCCAAAATACAAATTTATATTCATAAAAAATCATTCAAAAATTCAAATTTAAACAAAAACTAACCAAATATATTCCAATTTGGCCAAAATTTTTTTAAAAGGACATGTTTTGGCCGATACGAAAACCTAGCAGGGGTAGCCAATAAGATCCCCGATAATCGGCTGATAATCAAAACCCTAATGTTACCGCGCGCGCCCCAATAACTACTTTGCGGACATATATATAGTCCAAGATACATTTCATAAAATGAAACAAATTAATTCGAGTGCATATGAGCACGTATATCATTTCAATATTCTAGGTGTTGCCCTTTTTATCTCTAAGATTTAATGCGAATAAGCTTGCATCTAGCCAGTTGATAGTGTTTCCAATTTCCTGTCCACTAAAACATAACCTAAAGGGCATTTGTAGGTCAAGCACCGGGATTTACTTTCTCCGACGTCATTTTTCTTTGACACACATCATAAACATTCCGGAAAAACACACGTGTTTATTACCCTTTTATTTAGGGCATCTATAGGCGCCCATATATCTGGTTTGTGTTGTAGTGGTTATATTAATCAACCGTGCATATCTGGTTGATCTGCTCAAAATCAAGATCATGAACCGAATGGTCTATCCATCCAGAGGTATCCTCTGCCTTAAAAACTAAGATAAAGTTTACTTTCCTTGTTCTCTGCTATCCATCATTAAATCAAGGATGATTTAGATTCATCCATGCCACTCCAAAGTTTGTGTTCTAAAATATGCCACTCGATGTGTCAATGATATATAAGTCCCGAGTCCACATGTCATTAACATATAGTGTGGCATATTTCAAAACGCGACACTTTGTAATGGCATGTATCTAAATTTTTTTTAAATCAATGATACGTGGAGGTTAGCTTATTATTTAGTGACAGATGTCGAGTCTATATGTAACAAAGATAAAGATAAACTTTGTCTTAGTTAACAAATGCAAGAGGATCCTGTTTATCGACCCCAGCTGGTTTCCTTCTGAGGTGGACAGTTCTAAGAGCATGTGTCACATTGGCCCTATTTTACTATTCACCTCCCTACTTCACCTGATCTTATTAATTTTATCACATTTCCAATCCTGACCCTATTTTCCAGTCCCTATATATCCCTCTCTCTTATATTTTACTCTGAAACCTATTTTCACTATTTATAATTAACCTTATTTTTACAGTAATAGAGCTAGCTGTATATTAAAAAAAATAAGACCACCATTACAAATGCCTAACCAAGATGGCCGCAGGCCGGCCCTGCCCGTACTATTCCATGTTAGATCTATCTAATGATCTAATGACAGTAATCTTAGCCTAAACATGATTACCTAGTTCTAATACGGAATTAGGGATGAACTGACCGGAAGAGTTGGAAGCCATTAGCTACAGTAGTCGATCGGTGTTGTTGTAGGAGAAGTAGAGGATGCGAAGGGTCGCGGCCTTGAACAGTGTCCGTCCGCCGTGACGATCGGTGGGTGGCGGCGGCCTTCGGGTCGCCACCTACACTGTCCCTGGACAGCCCTCCAGCGCCAATGAGGATCGGTAGAAGATTAGGGTTTTGGAGAGGGTTAGCCGTGCGAGAGATCGTCACCACTCGCACGAGCCGGCTTCTCCTATATATGTAGCGCTGAGGAGCTCGGGAGCAAGTTCCATAGTATGGAAGGCGCCTCCGATCATGGCGCGTAATTAAGGTATGAGCTAATCACGGGATTAGCAGTTAATTAGGAAGGTTCTTGATTTAGGTAAGTAATCACGCGTGTGCAGGTGGTAATGACCACGCGTGATTTCCTCGGTTGATTAGCCGAGATCAACCAACATTCTCCCACTTGATCGAAAGGCTATCATAATGTATTCATTCTAAGTAAAATAGTAGTCCAAAGTAATGTGTTTTCAACGGCAAATGAAAACGCCATTAAAACACTAGTACCTATAGTCCACCATAATACCTCGATAGAATACTAGCTTAGTCATAACGGGTGTTGATTGACTTAATGCTCCTATATCCAGGATCATGGTCAAAGGTCCTCCAATAAACCTATGCCGGCAGTATGTTCTTTAAATAAGTTAGGAGGTAAGCCTTTGGTGAGCGGATCCGCGAGCATTGACTTAATACTAATATGCTCAATTTTAATAGTTTGATCCTGAATTCTATCTTTCACAACATGATATTTAATGTCAATGTGTTTGGCAGCACCACTTGACTTGTTGTTACTCGAATAGAAAACTGCAGCTTTATTATCGCAGTATATAGTGAGTGGTCTTGCAATGCTGTCTACCACTCTCAGTCCCGGGATAAAGTTTTTAAGCCATACGGCCTGCCCAGTTGCTTCATAACATGCCACAAATTCTGCCTGCATTGTCGACGATGCAGTTAGGGATTGTTTGGAGCTTTTCCACGAAATTGCTCCTCCTGCTAGGGTGAATATGTAGCTCGATGTGGATTTCTTAGTGTCTACACACCTGCAAAATCAGCGTCTGAATAACCCAAAATTTCAAGGTTGTCGACTTTCTATATGTGAGCATGTAATGCTTAGTGCCCCGCAAATAACGCAGACCTTTTTAATGACCTTCCAAATGGTCTAGACACAGGTTAGATGAAATCGCCAAGCATCCGGTAACAAATGCCAAGTCTGGACGCGTACAGACTTGAGCGTACATTAGGCTTCCGACAGCCGAAGCATAAGGAATCATCTTCATTTGATCTGATTCTAATTGATTCCTCGGGCTTTGAAATAATCCAAATTTATCGCCCTTAACTATTGGAGCAGGCGTGGCAGAGCACTTACTCATGTTATACCTTTCAAGTACTCTATCAATGTATGACTTTTGAGATAATCCTAGTACTCCTTTAGACCTATCTCGATGAATTTCAATGCCTAGGACAAAACAGGCTTCACCGAGATCTTTCATATCAAAATTAGAGGATAAAAATCCCTTAGTCTCATGCAGCATATTCTTATCGCTACTTGCTAGCAATATATCATCAACATAGAGTACTAGGAAAATGAATTTTCCACCCTTATTCTTGATGTATATGCAATTATCCACCTCATTCTCTTTAAATCCGAAGTTTCTGATTATTTTATCGAATTTAAGGTACCATTGTCTGGACGCTTGTTTAAGTCCATAGATGGATTTCTTAAGTCTGCACCCCATATGTTCCTTGCCTTCCACGACAAAACCTTCGGGTTGTGCCATGAAAACTTGTTCATGCAAGTCACCATTAAGGAATGCAGTTTTAACATCCATCTGATGGAGCTCTAAATCATAATGAGCAACGAGCGCCATAATGATTCTCAATGAATCTTTCTTAGAGACAGGGGAAAAGGTCTTATTGTAATCAATTCCCTCTTTCTGTGAGAAACCTTTTGCTACAAGCCTTGCCTTGAATCTTTCGATATTCCCTCTAGAGTCGTGCTTAGTTTTGTAGACCCATTTACAGCCTACTATTTTGACTCCTTTAGGAATTTCTACTAAATCCCAGACACCATTAGTGCTCATAGACTTTAATTCATCTTCCATGGCTTCAATCCATTTAGATGAATGTTCACTTGTTATGGCCTCTTTGAATGAGGTGGGGTCATTTGCCTTACCAATGTCTTCACCAAGGAAGACTTTATAATAATCTGGTATGGCAGACCTCTTCACACGCTGTGATCGTCTTATAGGTTCATTAGGGATCACTGGCGGTTGTGGAGATTGTTGAGACACTTCTTCAGTTATTTGTTCATCAGATGCCACAGAAGGTTGTTGAGGTTCATTATCTGGTTCATTAAAATCCTCAACAATGGGTGCAACTCTAGAATTTTCAGCTGGAGATGCTACAGTCTGAGGCATTGCATAAGGAATGGGAAAAATACACTCTTGAGTTATTGGTAATGGGACATGAGCCCGAATTTCCTCAAGGTCTATCTCCCTTTGTTGTGAGCTCCCACTGATTTCATTGTCCTCTAAAAAGACTGCGTGTCTAGTTTCAACGAATTTAGTGACACGATCTGGACAATAAAATCGATATCCCTTAGATCTTTCTGGATATCCAATGAAATGGCAACTCACGGTTTTAGGGTCTAATTTCTTTAGCTGTGGGTCAAATAATCTGGCTTCAGCACGACAGCCCCACACGCGTAAATAATTAACTGTCGGTTTCCTCCCAGTCCATAATTCATAAGGTGTCTTAGGTACAGACTTGCTAGGAACCCGATTTAGTATGTGGGCAGCCGTTTTTAGTGCCTCCATCCACAAGCTAATAGGTATACTGGAATGATTAAGCATGCTCCGTACCATATCCATAAGTGTACGGTTGCGACGCTCTGCCACTCCGTTCTGCTGAGGTTCTCCGGGCATAGAGTATTGGACGACTATGCCATTTTCTTGAAGGAATCTGGCAAAGGGCTCAGGTATTTGCCCATAAGGAGCATGTCTCCCATAATATTCTCCTCCACGATCTGATCTCACTACTTTGATCTTAATGTTATGCTGATTTTCGACTTGACTTTATAGATCTTAAATTTATCTAGTGATTTGAGCGATCACGAATGGGAAAATATAGCCATAGCGAGAGAAATCATCGGTGAATGTAATAAATGAATCATAACCATCCATCGATGTCCTTGGGAAGGGCCCACAAATGTCGCAGTGTATTAATTCTAAAAGACCCGTACTCCTAGTGGCTCCTTTCTTAATTTTCTTAGTGAATTTACCTTTAATACAATCTAGACAGTGGTCCGCGTCTGAAAAATCTAAGGGTTGGAGTATCTCCTCTCTAATGAGACGTTCCATTCTCCCCCTAGAAATATGGCCTAAGCGACAGTGCTATAATTTCGACGACGTCTCACATGTTTTCTTATTTACAACAGTACACACATTTAACACAGATTCATCCATAGAGAGTAAATAAAGTTTGTCTTGCTCGAAGGCAAGACCAATAATGTCATTATTTAACTTAATAAAGCATTTCTTGTCCACAAACTCACATGAATAACCTGTTTTAGTCAATACAGAGACTGAAATTAAGTTCCTCTTAACACTAGGAACATAAAGAACATCAAAAAGATGAAGATTGAAGCCACCTCCTAATGCAAGTTGAAGAGTTCCAACTGCTTTGACTTCAATTTCCATTCCATCAGCGACCCTAAGACTTCGGTCCCCGCTTCTTATGGTCGTCACGGAACGCAATCCCTGTAATGAATTAGTAATGTGCACAGTTGCACCTGAGTCAATCCACCAAGTATTAGAGGTAAATTCAGTAAATAGGGACTCATCAACGTGAGAGATAATTTCATTACCCTTCTTTGCTAACCATCGCTGAATCCCGCACATCCCTCATGCGTGCCCAGCCGCTATGAACTTGCAAAATAAGTTTCTGCTATGGTGGTGGTGCGGCGGTGCAGAAGTGGTGGAGGGCCATGAGCAACAAACTTTTCCTTCCCATTATTTTTAGGAGGGTGATAAGGCTTCTTATTTGGCTTAAAGCCACCAGACTCCCCTTGATTCTGCCTCTTGCCAGAGCTGACAAGATGAGCCTGCTCCTTCAGCCTCTCTGCCTTCTGCCTCTCTTCTTCCTCAACAGAGTGGCTTATCAGTTCAGCTATGGACCACTTCTCCTTCTGAGTGTTGTAGTTGATCTTGAAGGGTCCATACTCAGGTGGCAACGAGCTCATGATGAAATGAACAAGAAAGCCATCAGAAATGGCCATGTCCATCCCCTTCAGCCTAGCCGCCATGTCAGTCATGCTCATGATATGCTCCCTCACACTGCTCTTACCATCATAGCGGGAGATGAGCATGCGCATGATCAAGGTACTAGCATAAGTCTTGGAGGTCCCCTTAAAGTTCTCCTCAACATTTGTCAAGTACTATCTAGCACTTTCGGAATCAGGGATTCCTCCCTTAATCCCGACAGAAATGCTATTCTTAATGATCATTAGTGACATGCGGTTAGACTTCTCCCACCGCTCCGCCTTGTCATCATATTGTTTCTTGAGATCAGTGTAATTCTCAACATTAGGGGCGGGTGCGATGGGAGCATCCTCTCGTAATGCTAGGTCAAGGTCCAAGACCCTTAGCGTAATGAGGATCTTATCTTTCCACGAGGGAAAGTTAGTGCCATTGAGCTGTTCAATGCCATTAATCTGAGAGGCAACATTGTTAATCGCTGAAAATAATAACAAATTTAATAAATAATTGTAACAATGCCATATATGTAATTAATCCTACGTTGGCCTGATTAAATACATATAAATGACAAAATATCATAAAATTTCATTTCGTGTCACCGTTGGGCAGAAAACGAAATGAAAATTAATGACAAAAATTAATTCCTAAATTGCATCACCGTTAAGGCGTAAAACAAGATAGGAATTAAATGTAGAAGAAATGACTTAAAATTACTAATAACGTTGGTTATACATAATTTTAAGTCAAAAATTAATTCTCTAATTAAATTTCCCGTTGGTTCCATTTAATCAGAGATTATAAAATTTCCAGGAACAATTTCATCAATTTTCAGCAATTTAATAGGCATTAAATAACACAAATATACAGAAAAGAATTAACAGATCGAAAATTAATTAATTTGCTTCATTGGGCCGTGAACGTGGCCCAGTTCAGCTGAAAGTAAGCTAGATAGGCCCATTAACCATCAGCGGCCCATCTAGCGGCTTAAACACGCCACGGCCGTTGGATCAAATCCAACGGCGCGTGATGGCTCGTCGCGGGACCGAAATCGCTGCCACGCCAGTGGAAGCCCTAAGCCATATTTCCATTTTTCCCGACTCCACGCGCGCGTGAGGCAAAAACAGCGGCGGCGGCGGAAAACACGGCGGCACGCACGCGGTTGATGGGTTCGGCGGCGGTTGAGGCTGGTCCACGGTCGACTCGCGCTGATGCCGGCGACAAGCGAGCAAGGCGGTGGCTGGGGCGCTCCGAGCCGACCCAAGGCGGCGATTACTGTGACGCTGGCTGGCGACCACGACGCGGACGCGAGCGGAGGGCTCTCATGACGGCGACGGCGGCGCCGGCGCCAGCGAGGTCGCGTGACCAGGTACACGGTGGATTGGTGTTTTAGGGCTTCTTCACTTGGGGATTAGTGGGTTTTTCTTGAGCCGGATTGGGGAAAAATTTAGGGTTTTAGGTTTGAATGAAAAAATGGGGATTTTGATTTTTGTTTCTCAATTTGTCAAATTCATCTCCTTCTCACTGCTATCTAACATTAATTTAGACTAAAACCCACTAATTTGATCCGAGTTAGTCATGACAGTGAGCAAATTAGCAAAATACCGAAACATTAGGGACTAATCCGACGACTAATTTAGAGGCTAAAAGTGGCTTCTAATCCGGGATGATGGAACCATGTTGGCTAAGAGATGCTCTGATACCAAATGTTAGATCTATCTAATGATCTAATGACAGTAATCTTAGCCTAAACGTGATTACCTAGTTCTAATACGGAATTAGGGATGAACTGACCGGAAGAGTTGGAAGCCATTAGCGCCCTGTAGTCGATCGGTGTTGTTGTAGGAGAAGTAGAGGATGCAGCGAAGGGGTCGCCGGCCTTGAACAGTGTTGTTCGTCGCCGTGACGATCGATGGTGGCGGCGGCCTCGGTCGCCACCTACACTAATCCCTGGACAGCCCTCCAGCGCCAATGAGGATCGGTAGAAGATTAGGGTTTTGGAGAGGGTTAGCCGTGCGAGAGATCGTCACCACTCACACGAGCCGGCTTCTCCTATATATGTAGCGCTGAGGAGCTCGGGGGCAAGTCCCATGGTATGGAAGGCGCCTCCGATCATGGCGCGTAATTAAGGTATGAGCTAATCACGGGATTAGCAGTTAATTAGAAAGGTTCTTGATTTAGGTAAGTAATCACGCGTGTGCATGTGGTAATGACCACACGTAATTTCCTCGGTTGATTAGCCGAGATCAACCAACATTCCAAGCACGCACTACTACCGCACTACAAGCAGTACTGCACTAGTCTCGTTGTCGTTGAGTGATCGAATTGGATGAACATTCTTCGGTTGCTTTTCTTTCGCGTGTATATATATACGATCCCAACGGGATGGATATGTATGTGCCTGGAAATAAATCTGCCATCGATGGACGCGGACGAGAGATTCGAAAGCGACGACGGTGGAGGGGGGACTCGATCGAAAGCAATGCGCATGATTGGGGAGAGGCGATGCATGCGCGCGCGGAGGTTCCTGCGGGGCAGCTAATTAACCACCAAGATGGTATAACCATGCAGTGATTAGTGATTACTAGCCCATTTCATTTTCTTGCTCTTGGCCTGATTGATCGAGGCATTTCCTGATTGATGCTCACTGACGTGGACTTGATCAATTTGTCTCATCATCAGTCCTTGCGCCTAAATACTGCCGACAGCTTTTGTTCTCATCATCAGTCCGGCCTCTTCTTCTGAAAGCTGCCGAGACAGATGACTGGATGAGTGGAACTCAATTAGTTTTTCTGTTTAAGAAATTAAAACAAGATGTGTTCGTTTCGAATTAAGGAGCTTGAACTCCTGCCAACAGTTTTATTAGATGGGCGTTAAGCTTTCTCGAAGGCCCCTCGTTAAACGGGCCCAAAGCATATGAAAATATAGCTAGGGCCTTTTAGGTTCGCGGGGTTTCAAAAACGCGGGGAAAACAAATAATGGAATTTGTTTTAGCTTCATGAATTCTACATGATCAAAATCTATTGGAATTGTTTAGTTGCATTATGAGAAGCTTATGCCTTATTACCGTTTTAAAAAGTCAAATGTTTTAACTTCTCAAGACCTCTTTTTAATCTCGAAACAGTTTTTTAAAGTTCTCACTGCTACAGAAAACGTCTTCACTGCCAGTTCGGAACTGGCATTACTACTTGGACCGATAGTGATACTATATCCCAGCAGTGATAGTATGTTCCATTTTTGGCTTTAAAAAAGCTAAAAAAAAATCTTGCACTCTAGTATTGCCATTTACATGTACACGATCACAAGTCACACAGTCATGAGTTTTTTCGCACGAGATATGCATGGGTGCTATTAACGGGGTCGAACCCATGACTTCTCAGGTTACGCGAAACATCCTTACCAACTCACCTATCAATGCTTATAGAGAGCAATGGAATATTTTTCCTTTTGACCCTTATTGTCTGAATGTTTTAACGATTATTTGGGCACCTAAATGACTTTAAATAAAAAGTTGTCAACTACAAAGTTTTAGATCTCGCCGAGAGCTACAATTTTCATATAAATTTTGTTTCCATCCGATTTCGTATGAAAAATTTATGAATTTTCGAAAATGAACTATAATCCATTATCAGTGCCGGCAGTGATACTCCCACCATTATCACTACCGGTTTGTGACTTGAACAGGCAGTGATAATCCATTATCAGTGTCGGTTCGTACAGTGATACTCCCTCCATTATCACTACCGGTTTGTAACTTGAACCGACAGTGATAATTCCTATCATCGCCGGTTTTTAAAGCTTCAATGATTTTCTCGCCGCTACGACTTACGAACCGGCAATGATAAGTTATCACTGCCGTTTCTCGATGAACCGGCAGTGATGAGATGGTATGGAAGGGGTGTTCTGTAGTAGTGTCTCAAAAATAAGCTGAACAAAGTGGATCCACTTCTTCGAGCTGTTGCGAGAAGCTTTGAGCTTCACCTTACTATTTAACTTAGCTAGCTTACCACTTATCTCAGTCTTTTGGAACGTAATGATGCACGTTATTTGATTTGTGCCATAGGAAAAATATAGGAAATTATTATCAAATGTTAATTGATTAGATATAAAATAGAGAGTAAGAGAGACCATATATAGCATATTCACTTTTGTCCTTTAGCACGACTTTTAGTAAACGCCAAACTCTGCTACATCTAAAATGTTGGACTTCATGATCGAGTTCAGATAACGGGCTTTGATAAGCCGAAGTGTTTGGTTTAGCTGGGCTCTAATATCCTTGAGAAGCAGCTTCGAGAAGTTGGAACTTTAAAATCGAGAATTTATATTATGCAAAGAGCCATGCTAAACAGATAGACAGTAAAATTAGAAAAAAAAAAAAAGAGCCAAAGCTTAGATCAACTTAAGGAACCAAGCTAGGAGGAGGAACTAATCAAAATTTCAAAGAAATTTTAGGTACACAAAAATAAATATGAACCGTCCATTTTCTTGATCTAATAGCTCAGATTGATTTTTATTTTTTTATACCATCATGGTAGTAATATACTATAATAATAGTATGAAAAGCCCTTTGAATGGACGATTAAATCTGAGTTATACTGTCATTCTAGTATATTTATTGATGTGTACAGATAAAAGAGCTCAAATTTTATGCAGGATTAATTGCCAAATTCTTCCGGCCCTCTCTAGTCTCTACACAATGGCAGACAGCAACGCATCTCTCGACTCTTCTAGTCTTCTCCCCCTCCTTCATCGCCTCTCCTCCCACAGAACAACACGTATGCACAGTCCACAGCAGCTACCGGCACCGGCCGGTTCCCTGGTTGACCAGCAGTCGCCGTCATCGCGTAGCCCTCCATGCCGTCGTATTGCCCGCCGTCGTGTTGCCCACTTGTGCTAGCTCCGCGCTGTCATCCGCTTCGGCTTCGACACCTGTCAACCTCGCCGGCCACCGCGCTACTATACGTATACCTCACCAGGTGCGCCGCCGCCGCCGCCACCGCCAGATCTGGGGCTCCATGACGTCCCCTTGGCTTGTTTGCGGTTCTCCGGTTCAAGACTTCAGGTTCCTCGCCGCTGGCATCTTGCGGGTTCGCTTGCGGCTTCATCGATCCACCAACTCACGTACCACCACCGCCTGTGAGTTCCCTGAACCACCATAGCCCGGCCGCCACCAACCTCACAGCGTCCCGGCCGGCTTCACAGGGGTTACGTCACCGTCTTCCTACGCGGTCTTTGTGGGTGTTGGAACCCATATCCGAAACCTAGTTTAGCCTCCTCCTATAGTAATTAACCAATTAAGTTGAATTAAGATGAATTAATCAACCACCTGCCGACAAATCTTGACAACTATCAAATCTAAATCTCATAGTTTGTGCAAGCGAAAGCAAACAATCTTTAGCACATGCATGTACGCGAATCATCAGAGCATCCACAAAAATTTGCCTCTAAACTAGAAGCAATCTCTAAGCAAATAATATGTTAATTGCTGTTTATAACTAGTGGGTTCAGTGAGTTCTAAATTTAAAGACAATATTGTTTTTAATTATTGTAGAAAGAACCTCTAAACCTTGGAGATCTGTCATGTCATGGATTTTATCTTAGAAACAATATTGTCTCTGTTTACCGTGGATGTCCTTATAGAGAATTAATAGTGTAACAAAACGCTGTATCAACCCAAAAGAAAACGGACGGGGCGCTTGTAAGTAGGGGAAAAGATTTTCGTTTCTAAAGCTATACATAGATGACTGGTTTTTTAAGATTTTTTTGGACGGATTTTTTTGAACAAATTTAAATTTGCAAATTTTTATCGACTGAAATGTTGGTCCGCCGGTAGAATTTTGGACAAATTCAAATGCACCTAAAACTATTTTTTTTAACGGAACCCACAATGGCCGACGAAATTTCATCGATACAATTTTCCCTGCTTGTAAGTTGTAAGTGCCCTTGTTGGTTACTCCATTTTTTAACAGCAAATAAACGCCCTTGAAAATTATTTAGCACTTATTTACAATCTGGATTTGTTTTCTGGTTTCTGTGGGAATTATACTATTTCTTGTGAAATTCATGTGGCCTCAAAAATGCCTTTGATTGGTGTTTTATGCACACATGCTGGCATATATGAACTCTCCCCAAGTGGCAGGGGTGCAAATGGTGCGGATAGTTTCCGACCGACCGACCAACCGAATCGATTCGGACAGTGATTTGGATAGTTTTATGAATATTCGGCTATTTTTGCGGATACGAATACGGATACAGATAATGACGGATAATATCTGAAGGATAATATTTGAGAAAAATATGGATAGTATCCGACGGATACTATCCAATTCACAGACAGGCGACACTACTCTGCACCGGACAACACCCAACTAAACGTATTATATTGATGATTTTTTAAGTATGTATTTTCACATATTATCCGAGTAATATCTGATCCGAACTATATCCGATAATATCGATCTTATACGATCCGTATCTGTATTCGACACTATTCGTGTTCGTATCTGTATTGGACACTATTCATATCCGTATCCGACAATATCTGTGTTCGTATCTGTATCTGGCATTATTTGTATCCATATCCATATTCGACAAAAAATATGGATCTGTATCCGTATCTAGCACTATCCGATTGTATCCGATCCATTTGCACCCCGGCCGTAAAGAACTAGAGGTTGAATACGAAGAAAAGTAAGCCCATCGAATGGCTAGCTCATAGGATTCTCATGGCTTAGGATGAGACTGCTTGTAAGAGCATCCCTAGTGGTCCCTCTAAATTTTCCCCTCCAAAACACTATTAGCGTCCCCTCTATCCATCTCTCCAAATTTCCTTCACATTTTACACTACACTCCAAAAGATTTCTTCTCTCCAGCAGTTACTCTATCCTAAAAGTTAGAGCTACAGTGCTTTAGGGAGACTGCTGGGGATGCTCTAAGATGCTTCTTGTTGCCAGCGAGAAGATTCTATCGCCGTTGTGCTGATCTCAGTGTTAATTTTGCATTGGGGCGGAACGATTTTGGGATAAATTCCAATTCTGGCCTGGTAGCTATGAGGGCAAGTTTAATGGTGGCTCTATTTCTGTCCTATTTAGAGCTTTATTACTGTAGAAATAGAACAGTGAATAGTGAAAGTAGAGTTGAAGTAAAATTTAAGAGAGAGAGTAAGGATTGGAAAATAGGGACATAGCTGTGTTAGAGATAAAATAAGATTAGAATAGAGCTAGAGTGAAATAGGGATAGGATAAGGCAGCGCTGCATATGGCTTTATTGATAGAGAACTGATTTACAGGAAAGGGAGAAAGAAACCCCATGGTAGTCCACTATTAACCAGACTATTTTACAAGCATCAATATCAAGGTGAAAGGGGAAAATTTTGCTAGAACGTCGGGGCCGGGAGTTTTTTTTTTGGTTAATTGGGGGTACAACAAGTTCAAGACGGGTAATACATAGGACCCAAATAGAGGCTTATTTTCACTCACTTTTACATTTTACACAATAAAAAAACCAAACAATCAAGCTTTTTGAAGCTGCTTGTCAAATCTTTTAAAGCATGCACATCGTTTTAGCCAGGTTCCAAACAATTGGTGGTGCCCTGTGTGGTACTCAATATATACACGTGGAAGAAAGGTGAATCCAGATTTTCCATACATGTATTCCATGCACTCTTTAGAAATAAATGTAACCCTTTAGCATTGCTATGTGCATTAATTTCGCTTGATCTCATGGTGATGTTTATTGCTGGTGGGGTTTGGTCCCGCGACTTCTCGCTAGCTAGCTAGCCTGCCTCTAACTCTAAGCAGTGTACTAGTATGAGCTAGCTAGGAGCTGAAACTGTTCTCCTCGAAAACAAACCGACATTCTGGATCAAACATCAAACACGACATGGTGGGGCGGTACATTGAACTGCATGAATCCAGAACCACCCATGACACCTCACGATCGATCCCAGCGATGTTGCTCCCTTGAACAGCGGCCTAAGAGCCACACATTGAGCAGTGTAGAGCGAAGAATCAAAGTCAGGACCCAGGATATGTTTAAGGGTGATTCTGAGACTTCACTGTAACTGATTCTATTAGTGTAGAAATAGGGTTATAAATAATAAAAATAGAGTTGAGAGTAAAATATAAGAGATAGATATATAAAGATTGGAAAAATAGAGTTTGAGTTGCAAAGATGAATAGTAATATAGAGTTACGAATATGAGGTGAATAGTGAGTGGACAATAAAATAGGCTTAGTAAATAGGGCCAACATTGTTAATAAAATAGGATCAATAAGTAGAAACAATATTGCACATGATCTCAGGAGACCAAATAATGTGCCAAATGACACTTATCCAAGACTGATGGAACAGGCCCAGCCCTGACTCTTGATGAGTCCTGAACCACTGACCTCTCCAGCTATCTGGGCTAGCTAGGGAACAGGGGACGGGCGGAGAGCAGCTAGCCAGCTAGGTAGGGGAGACATCATTTCACCACGAAGATGGAGCCAGCAAGCCAACCAGGCGCCGATAGGCGCGGAGACGCAGCCATCTCCGGACCAGGTGCGGCTCCTCCCTGCGCCGCGACCGCGATCGCCGGCCAGGAGGCGACTGTCGCAGAGGCGGCGGTGGCGAGATGGGGGACGAGGAAGGACGGGCGTGGACGGGGCCGGCCGGGCGGTGGGGGCGCCGTCGGCATCGCCAGCAGTAAGTACGTCGCGGTCACGCGCCGATTGGACAGGATGTGATCGCTCCCGCGCGCGCGTCGCGGGGGGAGTGGGGGGGTTTACCCGCGCACATTGCCCGCGCTGTGCGCGCGGACAGGGACGGCCCGAGCAGTATGGCGGGGCGCGACGCGAGGACCAGGCTCGGCCTCGCCATCGGCCGGCACCAAGTACGCCGCTCGGCTGGCCTGTGACTTCCATGCATGCATGCATGCGCATCATTGTTTCATGCGCTACAAGTACTTTGCTTAGGCAGGGAGACCTATGATTAAGGTTTAGAATTTATGATTGCTGCAACTTTACACATGATAATGACCAGGTTTTGAGAAGATCCTTTTGGATAAGGCCCGTGGTACCGAGGAGAGAGAACATCTAGATTTTAGATTTTTTTTTTAAGTGGAACATCTAGAAATTTGTGGTTGAGATGTAGGCGGGAAATATTTTGAGCGCTTGCGTTCATCAGCCTGAAAGTGGATGAGAATTGAGACAAATGGCCATAGGAAACCAAAAATATGTGGATCCGTTATTGATTTCAGTACTGACAGCTATAGGGTGTTTTGCCTAAGAACATATCGGACTCGACTCATGCCCTCGTCGGCGTCCGTTTACCAACGAAGTAGTAATGGGCACTATCTATCAGAAGAAGGAAAAAAGATCTACCGGTAAATGAATGATAAAACGTAACATGTGCTTGAATTAAAACAAGCATAAAAGGAAGGGTGCAGGCAATTTCTTCCACAGCCACACCTGGTTGTCAAAACTTCCAACTCTATTTAACCCCAAGCAAAGGACCTATTGCTGAATCTTCAAAACAGGAAAGGCAATGACATCCCTTATGCTGGCAGAATTCGTCAAAAGCATTACTAACCGGTCGATACCAAGGCCCTAAAAGTTGAAATGTTCCACACAAATTAGTTCACAAGCCAAATAATGTGATAGCTAGATTGAATACAGAGTAAAAACTTTCTAGAGTGATAAGCTTCATCACACACACACAAAAAAAAAGGACTGCATTTGCAAAGCATTTGTATGATTGTTACCATTCCAGAAGCAGGTGGCATTCCGTATTCCAAAGAAATCAGGAAGTCTTCATCTAAGGAAACTTCATAGGAATAATCATCCTCATCTCCATTATTCTCAGCAGATTTGACCCCCTTATCCATTGCCGCACGCTTAGCATTGTGCTGTTTTATTTGATTTTCAAAGCGGCTCCTCTGCCACATAAAATAAAGTGATCACAACTAAAGTCTATTTCCATTGGATTTTTCATCAAGTGATAAGATTCCAGATACAATTCAGTACGTAGAGTTAAGCGCATGCATAGTGCTGTACTAAGGATTATCAAGAAACATGTCTTGGCACCATAATTGTTTCCTTTCCCCAGTTTCAGTGAAGGTGGGTTCTCTTGGTTTGGGGGGTGGGTTTGGGTGGGGGAGCCCTCTGGGTGTAACATCATGGTGCTACATCAACCAACCTTTTCAAGTTAATCAACCTTATTGGTTTGCCCCTGCCATCAAGCTTCACAAACTTTCCAAGCGCAGCTGAAAAGGCTAATAAGTAATAATAATAACACCAAATGTTACATGCGACAAACTAATTTCTCATTGCAAATCAGGCACTTTCAAATAGCTGGCTACTTTTATTCAGTTCAACCCAAGGAAACCAGATTACTGAACAAGAACTCAATACTTCAAGATCACTGTGCTGCAGTGGTCTGTGGGATAGAAAATTGGAGACTGAACAATAACTCATACTTTTCATATTACTCGTACTTTCTATAGCAGACTGGATATTTTGAAACCAGTCAGGTCTCTGGAGAAAATGGTGCAAATAATCACATTTACATTTAAAATGTGATGATACTGGCACTTGTACACGCATTAAGAAATGAAGACAAAATTTCATACCTGATCGATTGGGTCTGTGAGCTCAGAAAATGCATTACCAATCTCACGACCACATATGAAAAGTTCAAATCGTTCAGTAAGACCAGCATACCTATAGCAAGAGAATGGAAATTATATGATAATTACAGTTCATGATAGAAACTGAACTCTGACCAGATCTTCAAAAAGGTAATGTATATACAGTAAGATAGCATTACAAGAGTAGTATGTAACTATGCACCAATGTTAAACAATGTTAAAATAGGACTAGTAGGGCATATACAAGGAAGTAAGGAACAGGTGCCCCCTACCGGTTACCGCATAATCACTGGTTAGGCCATGGCATTAGGCTGTATATTCACAGTGATGGGTGACCAAATGAATACTGCTTACTGCTTTTTAGAACCACGATATGCACATGTGCAAGTAAAATTATTGGAACTCAGAACAGCGGCTTGACATAATAATGCTGTGACCTTTACATCGCATTACCAATATAACTTTTTCTAACATGGATGGGCCCAACGGATGCATTAAGAACCAAATGAAACCAATTCAAGTTTTACGTGACATTGCACATATGGATTTACATTAAAACTCGAATCTTAAAAGGAACTATCCAGTTAATAACTGGACAGTTGTAAGGAATATGTTTAAACAGTTGGCCTTCGTTTTTTCCTGTTGTGTTGAGCACAATGTTGACCTTCAGTTTATAGTTAATGATATAGCCACAAACCAAAACATCCCTAGCAGGTTTAATCGGTAAAAAAAGGTAGGTGCTGATGATAATGGATGGTCAGAGAGTCAGTGTTACATTCATGACAGGATAGAAGTTCATACATTAAAGAAAATTAGCTGCCAGTTTTGTCACCGTCCTATCAATTTGTCTTCGCCTCGTCTCTTACTAACACACAACATTAATCCCTAATGCTGAGATCTAGAAAAACTCAGGAAACAGGGTTTGACCAGTGACCACTGGTACTTGAATAACTATGGACATTTCTGCAAATCTTCCATTGCTATTATATAGTTCTCCATGACAAAGGTTGCATCAAATTCCAGATATATGCATTGAAACATGAAACACGATGAAAACAAATGGGTTTATTCTAATATAATTTCAGAAACTTAGTTCATCTGTACAGCAGTCGTTTTAGAATTTAGAACCATATTCACGTGCGCAGTGGCATGTAATCCACTAATCCCAGATAATAGAATCTACATCGAAAAACATTTTAATTGTCATAGATTTTTTTCCAGTTTGGCATGCATTAGAAAAGAAGTTTCAGCTGATAACAATAACTAAACAGAAAGGCATGTTATAGGAACAAGGCAAATGAATACTTCCTGCTAGCCATAATTATGAATAGGTAGCCTTTTCCAAATTAATAAGTTTCTTGAAAGCGCATTACCTCCGATGTGGTTTTGCCAATGGTGATATCTCAACTGGATAGTCAAGAACAAATGTTGGTTGTACAAGAGTTGATTCAACAAAAGTCTCAAATACCTGGCATATGGTGTAGCATCGTAAAATCAGATTCTCCATGGCACACGATTAGATCAATTAGACAAGTCTCTAATGATGTTTAGCACATGATATAGGATGTTACTATACATTTAAAATTCTGCGGTTTAAATGGCAGGATGCTCCACACTGATTGAAATATGCTATTTAACCACTAGCCTAGCATTCCTAATTTCCTATTGCGGCATTACAAGCTACCGTAAGCTGAGCATATACTTAGATGCATGCTCCTAACCTGAAGAGTGGAGATGTACCAAGGAATCATCATTTTCACAATACTTTTGAGTTGAGCTGTTGAGGTATGCATATTCACTAAATCTCAAAGCCCTTAAACTGTATTAATAAACTCCATATGCACATGAAACCAACACAGATATTTTATTAGTTAAAACTTCCTAGATGTCATTTATCGATAAGAAACTAAATCCTTAGTAGAAGGAATAATTCATAAATATAGGAAACAACAACTAACAGCAAGTTCAGCTTTCACTCCAATAACAGTTACTTCGGTCTGTATAACCATTAGAATTATTTGTGTACCTCACCTTTGCATAGTGTCTCAGATTTTTAACTGCTGATTGCAAGGTGTGCTGGGTCACAGTAAGCAATCATGTCAATCAAATTAGCATCTACAGGCAACATCTTGCTTGTTGCAAAATGTGACAATAGGTTTGCCAGATCCCAACCAGAGCATCAAGCATTTATACATGTTAGAATGACGCGTAGCAACTTCACACTGATGACAAGGCAAAAGCCAACTGCATATTAATACTCCACTTGAGTAGACTTTAAATTCTCTAGCTACTATTTTTTCTTTCTTTGTGTAGGCCTACAATCTGATTCAACCAGTTCGTGATTCTGAATCCTTGTTTTGGACCAACCCCTGAAGTTCAGGAATGATCAAAAGAACCCTAAAAATACTGAAGGTCCAACTCGAGCCCAAAATTTAGGGAAAAATGTAGTGCTTCTGCAGTTCTTTCTTCAGAAAATTTCAACGCATCACCATAAAAGGTACTAAGAAACAAAAGCTTTAAGATACCTCATTAAGAACATGTCCAACGGATGAACAGGCTTGCAATGAAATATTCTGACTGCTTTCAGTTTTGGTCCCTAGTCCTCTTGCAGAATTTTTAGCGGATTCAACATCTTCTCCAAATCTATTAAAGTCAATTCCAGTTGCTTCTTTGACAAGAGAATGCATGGTTTCCCTCCTCCATGGTCTTCCAAGAGAGATTTCAGCTCCCTGCTTAAAATTAAACAACACATAGTTAATTATGTAGTGAAAAAATAGAAGGGTGTAGGTGTGCCTTTACTGTTAATCTGAGTATTACGGGCATCATTCCGGGGCCCATCTACAGAATTTGTAAACAGTATCCGTTGGTACTGTAGCAGCGTGAGCAGTACCCATGGTACTGTAGTGCGTGACTCTGGGCTGCTAAAGAGATTAGAATGTAAGGGTATTATTAGATTAGTTGCTACCTATTGGAGATTGGATTAAGTCATTGCTATTAGTTAGGGATTAGACTAGATTGGTTTCCATAAGTGACACGATCAGTAGTTAAGATTATTTCCTTAGGGTCTAGTCTGGCATCCATATAAAATGGATGTTGCATCCATTATGAATCAAGCAAGTTGTATGCCACAAATCTACTCGAAGGTGGTGGCTCCGAGTAACAGCCAACTATCTAGGCGGTGCCTCTGATTAGCAGGCGAGGGGCTCCAAATAGCCTTTATCCCCCATTGTTGTGAGGATGCAACACTGAGAATGTGTGCCCACAGCCCAGCAACTATCTGCATAGGTGCTTAGGTAAGGAAAGAAGAAGTTTCTAAAAAGAATATCAGGATAGAATGCAGGAACAGGCCAGTGGCCAGAGCCCTTGGCCAATGTTCAAAAATCAAAACAAAAAAAAAAAGATACAATGCCCACTACCAGGCTACTGGTACCGCAGCAAAGATCCTAGAATAATTTCTAATTTTTTTCAAAAAAAAAAAAGTTCTATAGTAGAGCATTGATATAAGCGACAATAGATGGCATGATTTTGATGTGATACGTATCCATAGAATACAGTGCAATGCATGTTTATACTTTGGTATATTAAAAACTCATCACCTGGTAATCAATACTAAGCTTGCCATGAGTGGCCATAGCACATCGAGTTACAATTTCTTCAGCCATATTCATCATGCTTTCATAGTCTGAATATGCTTCATACATCTAGCTTCCAAATATAAGAGCATGAATCAGATATAATTTGAAGTACTATATTCTGCAAACAAAAAAAAAAGGGAGGAAGAGAAGGAACATGGAAAATGCAATGGTAGAAATAAAACTATTAAGCTACAGGATAGGATAAAGTAAACATATGCAAGGTGCATATTACAGAAAAGCACAAATAATTTACCTCGATAGTGGTAAATTCAGGATTATGGCGAGTAGAAATGCCTTCATTCCGGAATATTCTTCCAATCTCATAAACTTTCTCGAGCCCTCCAACCTGCAATTTGCCTATGGTAGTCATTAACTGGTAAATAAATAGAAGACTGATGCAGAGCCACAGCCTTTCAAAATTGTAGGTAAACATTAGCTCCACCCATAAGTAATGTTTAACAAATTGCCCCTTATTGCCAATTTACTGTATCCACTACTAGTTGAGCGCCAGTGCTTTCCTACAAACAAATATCATATTACTTTCTAATGCATCATATTCGATGTCGTGATCACACCCTCAGCTCCGCTTTCACACTCGACTGCATTGTGCTCACACCCTCAGCTCTACTTTCGCACTCGACTAAGTCATGCTCATGTATTTCGCTCACACTCAACTGCATCGTGCTTCCGCACCTTTAGCTACGTCGCCTCAACTTTGTGGCGTGCTTTCACATCCTCTAATTTGGTGCATCTTAAACTGGCCAAAAGCTTCAAAAATACAACACACTAAAATAAGGAAGTTAGAAAAATAGAATCATTTAGTATATCTTGAGTTAATAGAAAGCTTCCTAAAATACAACACAAAAAGTAAGAACGCATGCAAAATAAATAGAAAGTGTCCTTATGATGTCTACCTCTACTATTAAAAAGAGGCTTGTGGTGGTCACCGGTAATATGTCACTTCACAGAAATTACCCACCATGCCATTCTACACTCCATGTTTTAGTGACTCTTTGTTTTGCACTTTACTTGAATAGTATGTTCGATTTGTTATTTTAACCTTGAGATTTTGTTATAAGGCATCCTCTCTAGATGCGATCTAATATTACAATAAATAATTTAGAATTTTATTATTTTTTGATGTTCCGTTATAAAATACGGGCATTCAGCTAGTATCATTCAATTGAGGATAGATGTTGGGATTAGTTATGACCACTTCACCACCACCACTAGGCTCTTTTTAATAGTAGAGATACTTAGTATGGTGCAAATTCTCATTTTACCCCATTCAAATACTTAAGAAGAGATTAATAAAGGCATAAATGTATGGTGGAGAACTATAAACTGAAAAACTACGCCAAAAGGGAAAGGCCCAAGAGAACTGTATCTTAACACATGAAATTTCCTTCATCATACATCTTGTCACTATTCTGGGAAACATATTGGGATAAATGCAATGTTAAACAAATAGAGGAAATTACACATGGACAATCTAGAAAGGAACATAAAGCTTTTTTATAATTAGTTATATTAACAGTTTAACATGCTAATCAAAATCAGTTTGACATAGCAAGCATATAGTGACAAAACCAGCAGTACATTTTTCTCATTGAAATCAAAGCAAATGTATCGCAGAAAAGAATATTACAACAGACTAAGTAGAGAAAAAATTGCAGCTGCCAAAAAGTAGAGAATGAAAGGAAAAAAGGCTGCATTGCAACCTTACCAGCATCCTTTTCAAATGCAACTCCGTTGCGATCCTCAAATAAAGATCTCTTTGCAATGAGTTATGGTAAGTAATAAAAGGTCTTGCTTCAGCACCACCTGCTGCTCCCTATTTTTCCCATTTGAAGGAAAAAAAAAACAACAGAGAAGACATTAATAATGATAATAAACAAAACAGTAATACAAATGGAGCACAACTATTTCTGAATATTATTCAACTAGATTATGTCGCATCATCATAGGTATGTTGATGGCATTATGAAAAAAACATGTTCGGCATTAAATATAGGGTTAATTAGATACATGCCAATGCAGAGTTGGCTTCTTTGAGAATTGGCATTAAAAAGTTGGATATTATAACCATGCCATTGCAAAGTTTAGAAATTGTATACATGCCAGTCCGAGACATTTTTGCCCATCTACCTTCTTCCTCCTCTCTCCTCCCTCCGCTCCTCCCAACCCTTCAGTGAGCCCACCGCCGCCTGGCAACTACGACATCCCTCTCTCATGTCCAGCACGGGTTGTTGGCTCCAATGCAGTTCATGATGGCATAGAAGGGCTTCCCAGAGGTCCTGGCACGTACAAGGATGGGTTGAGCAGGTTGACCTCCCCAAAGGTGGCGGCTTTGTGCAGCACGTGCTCTAGGCATGGAAGAGCACGTGCACCATAGTTACCAGGTTTGCGGTTCAACAAGTTAGAAAAGTAAGTTTCGCTAGGGGGTATACCTCTGATTAGTGAACCCGTGTTGTGGTTCGCAAACCCGCGTATTTCAATACGTTGAATCCGATTCAAGGTACTAATTTCCGGTTCGTGAATCGGATGCTTTGGGTTCAATGAATTCATGAATAACTTAGCAATTAATATTACAAAGAGAACTATCAAACCATATCCGTACATGTAGATTACCAAAGGTTCACACTTCATAATACCAGGTTACCGGTGTGGCTGAAAACATGAAATTTAAATGTTAAATTAACTAAAGACTAGTTATAAGCAACTTGATGAAGAGAGCAAAATATGGCAAGAACCAGCCAGCAAAACCACATCAATTTTATATTTTATAGACAAACATAACTACTGATTTAGAATATCTTTTACTTTTTGGCTTTTCGTGTCCTTCGTACTTTCTTTGTTGATGAAGAAGCTACTGAGTTTATTGTTCTGCATGTCTTTATCAGCATCTAAAGGACCATCATTAGGTAATTCATCCTTTAAATGTTTCCAACGAAGCTCTTCTAGTTTGTAGCTTGGCTCCTCTACATTAGTATTTTCTGGGTCAATTCCTTGCTTACAAAAAGGACCTCCATTGTAACTTTTTGAAAATCTTGATTGGAGACAGAGATTTGAATGAATGTAAACTAGCTTATTTGCTGTCTTCGTATTCAAACAATTTCTTTTCACACTATTAATATATGCATACCTGCTCCAATTCCTTTTGGCCGATGAACTACTAATTTGATTGAGATAACACCTTCTTTGCTACGTACACTAGTTCTGGTGTTTCTGCCCCATATGTAAACCACCACTCAAATTGGTTTCGATCACATTTTAGTGGTACATGCTCCACTAGATCACATTTCAGTGATATGTGGTTTACATTCAAATTTTACATATGGGGCAGAAACTCCAGAACTAGGAGGTAGCGAAGGTGTTATCTTAACTAATTAGTAGTCCATCAGCCAAAAGGAATTGGAGCACGTATGAATATATCAATAGTGTGAAAAGAAATCGTTTAAATGCGAAGACAATAGATAAACTAGTTTATAGTCGTTCAAATCTACGTCTCTAATCAAGATTATCAAAAAGTTACAATGAAGGTCATTTTTGTAAGTGGGAATTGATCTAGAAAATACTAAACTAGAAGAGCTTCGTTGGAAAGGATGAATTACCTGATGATGGTCCTTTAGATGTTGATAAAGACATGCAAGGAACAACAAATATATCAACAAAGAAAGTACGGAGAACAGGAAAGCCAAAAGGTAAATTTGTAGTTATATTTGTCTATAAAATCTGAAATTCTTAATTATGAAAGCTATGGCTAACTGATCATGCTTCAGTTCTGTTTCAGGAGGATGAGTTTTTGCTGGCTTGTTGTTGCCATGTTTTGCTCTCTTCATCAAGTTGCTTATGGCAAGTCTTTAGTTAATTTAGCACTAAATTTCATGTCTTTAGCCACCAATAGCCTGGTATTATTGTGTGAACCTTTGGTAATCTACTTCATGTATGGATGGTTATGTTTTGATAGTTCTCTTTGTACTATAAATTGCTAAGTTATTCATGAATTCATCAAACCCAAACCATCCAATTCACGTATCGGAAATCAGTACTGCGAATCGGATTCAGCGAATCAGAATAGGTGGATTCATGAACCACAATAAGGGTTCATGAATCAGAGAGGTATACCACCTAGTGAACCTTACTTTTCTAACTTGTCAAACCGCGAACCTGGTAACTATGGAACAGATTTCCCTCATCCCCTATCCATGTAAAGATTCTTGGTGCATACAGGTTATCTCATTGCTTCAACAACAACAAAACGATGCCTTGACAACCATGATGTTTTTCCTCTATTTTGTCTGCATGACCCCTATTTCTATGTTTATTTTCTGGCCTCACTGTAATTTCTAGCAGAATAAACAGCACTGCCAATTTTAACCTAGGTAATCTCAGTATTGTCCCCTTAGCAAGCCAGCAATCAAACATTATATTGGTGATTAGTCCTGCAGAGTAATAATTTGAAGAATGTGCAGGAGGCAAACCTGTAGAACTGGCGTTTCAACTTCAATGAAACCAAACGATTCCATTGTCTTGCGGATTTCAGAAACAACCTATGAAAATTGAAAATAGCTAAGATAACTATAAAAAGAATGAAAACACCTAAGATAACCATAAAAAATAGCTTTCGTATACAATGCCAGCCCCATAACTGTTCATTACCAGATGCTTTTGGATGAAATAATGATATAATCTTATTACATAACAGAGTACAAATTACAGAATACTCCATTCCCACAATTTCCCTTTGGCTCCCTAAGAAAAATGTGTATCTCTATATAAGATTTGATATAAATTGAGTTAAGAAACAAGATTGCAAGGCATGTTTAATTTCAAAAAGGTTTTGCCAAAATTTGATAATTTTGACTGAATTTAACTTGTGTTTGGTCTGCTGCCAAGATTCTATTTCCATTGGCATCCTAGTTCATTTTTTCTGTGGCCAATTTCATTACCAAATTTTTTCACACCTTGGAAGTTGGAAGGAAAATTTAGGGGCTGTTCTCTTTAGCTTATCTTCTTATTTGTTTATAAGCTAAACTTTGAGAGCTTCTCGGGGTAGCTTCGAAAGTCCGGTGAGCTTTGTTTGACTTGTTTCTAAAAGCTTTGGGACGCACCTTCGAGCCAAAAAAAAGAACAAACTGCAAAAACCAAACTATTTGACTTTTCGATTCGAAGATAATTAGATAACATAAGAAAATAAGCCGAAGAGAACAACCCCTTAAGCACAAACTAAGGGTGGGTTCTTTTCAACTTTTCTTATCTACTTATTTGCCTGGATCTCGTCACTTTGGGAATTTTTCGAGGTAGCCTCGAGAGCCGGTTGGCCTTCAATTTTGGGGTTTAGAGAGCCTATAGACACGCGTACGAGATAAAAAAAAACCGACTCAAAAAGTAATAAAAAAAGTGAGATAAGTCAAATAAGACACGAGATAGGTAGGATAAGTCAGACTAATCCTACTTATCTCGTGTCTTATTTGATTTATCTCACTTTTTTTATTACTTTTTTAGTCGGAATTTTTTTTATCTCATAGGTTTGTCTATAGGCTCTCTAAACCTCAAAATTGAAGGCCAACCGGCACTCGAGGCTACCTCGACAAATTCTCGAAGTGACGAGATCCAGGCAAATAAGTAGATAAGAAAAGCTGAAAAGAACCCACCCTAAGCAGGCCCAACATTTCAAGTGAACAAAACAGCCATCAAGGGTTGATTTTTCCTTATCAGCCGTGCACGTTGGAAGTTGGAAGGCAAATTTAAGCACAAACGAAGGTGTGGTTCTTTTCAGCTTATCTCCTTTTCTTATCTCGTTTGCTACCTCGGGAAGCAAACAAGCGAGATAGCAAACAAGCAAACGAGATAAGAAAAGGAGATAAGCTGAAAAGAACCACACCTAAGCAGGCCCAACATTTCAAATGAACAGAACAGCCATCAAGGGTTGATTTTTCCTTATCAGCCCCTATCTAGTTCACACATAGCTTCAATGGGCGATAAAAGGCAATACAGCACTCCATGTAATCAGTACCTTTGCTCTAGTTCGGAATACATCAGCAACCTCAGGATTTGCAATCATGTCAACATACCTGTCATTAGTAACAAGTAATACAGCATGAGTTAACTTTTGAAACAAAGGAATAGTAATTGCCTCAGATACTAAAACAAAAATTCTGGCGACATAAAAAGATAAATGTTTCATGTTTAATCAAGTAGATAAGTAATTCACTTTTATTCAAGTAAGGAATGCTTGGACCTACTTGTCAGTTTAAACAGTGTGCATCGTGACAGCAAGGGATGCCACCAAATCTAAGCAATAAATAAATAAAGAGAACAATTGCACGCTTCAAGCCATGATAACTGGGCATGATGCTGTGATCTGTAGTGACAATATGCAATATATTAAAAAATACTGATATAATTTGGATATATCCAGAGAGAAATTTACCGTATTTATATTTCACTAGGTACTACAGACAACTGGAATATGGATGCTACGTTGCTACTGCCATAAAATTCACAAAACAGCAATAGAAATTTCAAATTTCCAAAGTATGTTTACAGCAGAAGGACCAGTCGAATAAAATATAATACGACCTAAAGCCATTAATAGCTGCACCAAAGGTTTATTTGGAGATAGCGCACACCACATTATTAAATGGATGATAGTCAGCAAATGAAAAAATATCTAATTAAATAAAGATAGCAAAAAATATCTAACCTTTGGCGATACCGCTTGTCAATATCAGTTAATCCATGATACTTATCTGGTAGTGGCAGTAAGGATTTTGTAAGGATTTCAAAACTGTTCACATAAACAGAAAGTTCCCCTGCAGTGAAATCCACCATATCAAATAAGAGTACAGATTAACAACAGAACTATAGTAAATATTGGATTCATAGTATTGAAATGTATGCAATATTATTAATTACTCAAAAAAGATTTAAAATTCATTAAATGCCTATATTAAGTGACATGAACATGAACTTGCGTACATCAGCTTGTAATATTTACATGTCAGAAAATATACACCTAAGTCATTCCCTGAGACTTTGCACCATTCTAATACTACAATATAAGTCATTGCCCTAGTACCCCAAGTGTTAGCATTCTATTATCTAGCTGATTTTTCATTATTGCTTGGCACTGCTCATTTTGTCTTTCTAAAACTGTAAAGTTGGCTGTTTGCTTAGTTTAAATAAGCACTAATCAGATGGCTACATAAGGAATTCACCTGAATTTACAGTAGATGGGCAACTTTTAAAAAGAAATAGAATTTGAGCAGTGCGATTGTGAAACAATAGGAACCAGTTGATGTCTAAAAGCTTAAACATACAAATTAAGAATTGTACAGTATGGTGATTCTGATCAAATAGCCATAGGCATCCACTTCCAAATATGTTATGCTATGATGCAAACTGAAGTTCAGTTCTGAACATTGTACACTGGAGTGCATAGAAATATAATAGACAGTATTCATGCATTAGTACAAGGATTTTTGTAACACTAAACCTTTCTCTGTCTTCTTTATGGATCCACTTGCACCTAAGATATCACCAATATCAATAAATGATTTTAGTTGCTCAAACTGCTCCTCTGTAAGGCTGTCTTTCTCACAGTAAAGCTACGAATTGCCAACAAGAAAGTCTTCAAAAACATATATCAACAAATATCTTTAATAAATAAACAAATAGATACAAGTTTTAGTAGCTAGCTACTATTCACAAGAAATAGAAATGAAAACTGCAGAGCATGATCGACCACACTTCATTCTTCTTAGGAAGAAACTGAACTCCAATGAGCAGAATAAATTCCTTCTGAACAAGTCATTATTTATACTTGCATTGCATATACATTTGATGAAAATCTGATCTTTTCCTAATGGATTTGGTGCCCTGGACAGCTGCTACGTGAAATTAGCTTACAAGTATAAGTGTGCAACACCATCAAGTAAGATAATGACATATTCACGCTCATATCAAATGCTGAGGTGAGATGGTTCACATCTTGAGCAAGCAAAAAAATACCAAAGAACACTCTCAACAAGTTCACATTAGTGCAAAATTAAGACTTTAGGTGCAATCTTAAGTTAACCTGAGAAGCAAACAGATATTGACAAGCTCACATTGTACAGTAAGAACTTAAATCGCCTGGTCGTTAAACCACGTTTGCATCCATAAATCCTAAACAGGATTTAGATATGCTTGTTGTTCATATTCGAATATAAATTGCATGTGTATCAGTGCAAATTTCATACTAAACATTCACTCATTTGGGTTGGACACGACACACATGTATTGTGTACATCAACTAGAAAAGTAATTACAATAAAAACTCAGATAAAATAAAAACCATCGCTACGTGTTAAATTAAGGAGGTGTAATATTCGACACTAGATTAAGTTTACGGATTCATACAGAGAAAACCATCATTTGAATGTAATCAAATCAAAACCATATGCACATCCACATATTTAAGACAGATTAAAAAACGAATTCAAACAGAAAAATATGTTCATTATTAGAATGGGAAAAGTATAGAAATGGAAACTTATCAAATTTGGTAATCAAATAATTCGGATAATTTGTATATGAATTACACACCAACATTCGATTGGCAAGAGAAGTGAACTCATTTGAAAGATCGAACCTGAATGGTCCCAGAATCATCTCTTATAGTCATGAAGACAAGCTTTCCAAATGCTCTTCGTGCAACGATCCTCCCAGCAATGGAAACCGCCACCTTCGTGCAGACTTCGCCATTCTCGAGATGGGTGTACCCCTCCTGGAGCTCCTTGGTTGTGTGAGTCCTGCCCCACTTGTACGCGTACGGCTCGTAACCCTTCCCTCTTAGCTCCTCAACCTAGCAAACCAAACAAGCTATTCATCACGCGTAGATTGGCAGCAGTATTCGACCACAAATTGGGGGAAGCAGAATGCGCGCCCCTCATCGGTGTGGAAGCACAGGCGCAGCAGCGGTGGAAGTAAACCTTTTTGAGGCGAATGGCGCGGATGGATTCGCGGTCGGAGGTGGAGGAGGAGGAGGCGCTGCGGCGGCGGCGGTCTTGAGGCGGCTGCGGCGGTTTCGTGGTGGCGGCGGCCTGGGAGCAGCAGCGGATGTGGAGGCTGATGGGCCTAGCAGCCGTGGCACGGGAAGCGGCGGCGGCGGCACTGGAGGCGGCGAAGCCGAGGAGATTTGATGAAGCCCTCCACACCCGCAGCGCCTCCATTCTACGGGTCTTTCGTGTCGGATGGACGTCGGATGCGTTCGTTATCTTTGAATTTGTGGCGATTTCTGTGGGTTTTGGAGGAAGTCTGCCCGCCGTTAGATTTCTCCAGGGAAGATCTCATGCCTTTTCATTATTTTTAGCCAGATGCTTAGCTTTTTGAAGCGGTTTCCATTATCGAAACTGCCTTTTCAAGATCTTACAGCCTGATCGAATAAAATATTCTGACTTAAATCTCTTAAAGTCATACTCAATCGGTTAATTGCAAAATGAAACTATTCTCTCAATATTTTATATCAAACAATCAAAAGCGGAAGGAAAAAGTTTTTTCCCCAAAAGTATGGTGGTTCACCCATTTTGGTTTATAATGTGCAATATTGGGAATAGCTGATTCCTAAGCTGTCGAAACCAGTTAACTACAGTCCTTTGACCCATCAATAACAGTATGGACAAACATAGTGAGATACGCATTGCATGACAGATGATAGGACGAATGTGTGGTTGCTAGCATGGCTTGACCGCATTTAACCAACCAAAACCTCGCTCACCACTTTCGCCTTCTAACTTGTGCTTTTCTCTTCTTCCTTCTTGACGCTAGGGTTAAGGTGTTTTCATCCAGTGTGACGACGAGAGGCATGGGGAGTAACAGAGGGAGCACGACTTTATTAAAATTGTCGTCGATGGCTAGGCTATCCTACAATCTAAGGGCATCGTGTTTTCCAATCCCTGGACATCTAGATCATGAACCTGCAATCCAATCCTTTTGTGGGATGAAGGCCTCACGGTGGATTTTATGGCACGATGACAATTCGAGGAGATATTTAAAATGTCCAAGAGTTTGGGTTAGTGAAATGATGTTTCTGGTTCCAAAAGTTAGGTTATTTTTGCTAAGTTTTTCGTCTTTGTGATTTTTTGTGATTTGCTTATCGGTGCACATGTAGAGTAATGGATGTAGTTTTCTGAGTTTGGATTGATGATAAGTTTTTTGAGGGGCTTGATGATAAGTTGTCCTTGTTTATACAAGGATTGCTGAAAGATTTCTGTGATGCGGTGAACTTGGTAAGTAAGTGTAACGTCCTAGCCCAAATTCGCTTAGAGCATGGCTCATCTAAGAGGTTAGCCCTCACATGCATAGGGCTTTCAGTCTCGCTTCCTCCAAAAGGGTTGACCTGAGGTACTATGTTTGGTTCCATCCGGCATTATAGGATAGTGCAACTCTTTCTAGACTAGCAAACTAGTATTATTCTTACCACAATTAATCCACATGGGCCACACGGGTCTCGCATCACGGGCCAGGTTATTACAAGAAAGAAAGGGAGGGATTTGCCTTAGAAGGTGCACTACACCAAAGTAGGTCATATACATCAGTATCAGGAACCGCCATAGATAAAAATAATTGTGTTGGTTCCAATGTGTGCGGGCAGGCTCATTTGTGCCGGTTAGTAAACATAACCGACACAAATGTATGTGTCTGTTCTGTTTACTAAGTGAGTGACACGAATAATTTATTATCCATGTCGATTCAGACTTGCAATCAACATTGATATTTAATTTATTCATTTATGGACAGGCACAGAAAAGTATGAAAAATTGTATCTACCATATTGTAAATAGAATCGGCACAGATAACAAATTTCACGTGCAAACGCTTGCATTCCATATTACAACTCCATATATCACTCTGCGTTCCGATCAATTCTCTATTCCCCACCATGCCATGTCGGTCTCTTCGTCTTCGCGCTACTCGCTGCTCTTGTCTTAGTGTTCCAGCTGGTCGCTGCTAGTGCCCTCGCCACTCTCGTCGACGCACGACTCATCACCACGTCATCCCAAAACTCTGGTACAGAGGAGGAACACCACTCCAATGCAGAGGAGAAGGAACACTTTGACACAAAGGAGGAGCACGGTGACGAGGAGCAAGAGCTCGATAGTGAGGAGGAGTCATAGGCCGGTGGCAAGAACGAGCCGAAAACCGGGGAGAAGCTGCATCTTGGTCCCTTCACCTTCCTCAGGTCGCCCAAGTGACAATGCCGACTGTCTTCACCGTTGACATCTTCGGTGTCAGTCCCGGTCTCTAGGAACCTCGGTGCACCTGTGCTAGCCCAGGATCTTGTCTTGCTAGCTAGCACGACACCTTATACAAAATACTGGAATCATCTCATACATGCGATAAAGATTATTATTACAATAAAGTTCAATTACAACATGGCTCATTTTAGCAGGCCGAAAAGGCCAAATCTACAAAACCAAAATGAACTCTTATCAGAGTCTAGCAAAGCGGAAACAGTAAAAAGAGTAGGGTCTCAAGGCTGTGCCCAACCCAATTAGGCAAGCGACTGGAGTCCCGCCTAACACTCGGCCTTTACGTCATTTTTTCGGCCCTTCTCCTCCTTGTCGATATCATCCAGGCCAAGTCCCTTCTTGACGTTACCTAAAATAGTGGGTGGGTGCGAGGGTGAGCGCGCAATCAAATCGCGCTCGCGAACCAAGACTTCACTTAATACTACACAATTATGTAATATCTCTGGTGGAGGCTGGGCTCTTTGTTTGCTTAAAATCAAAAATGACATACTTTCTAAATTAAAATCCATAAGACTTAGCCTTTTTAACAAATCAAAGATGTATTGGGCTATATATGCCAACTGGTTATAAAACAGGGGTATTTCAATGGCGACAACGTAACCTTAGCTAAGGAATCCGTGTCCCAAGTGGCAGACCCATGCCATTGCTATGGACATGGTCTCCACAAATGGCAGACTAACTCCCATGGCTATGGCGAGCTGTCCCCAAAGGTATGGCGAGCCCGTGCCCATACTACAACTGGCACACGTCTCCCATCTTCTGGCGAACCCGTACCTATATTACAACTGGCGTACATTTTTCAGGTAAGTGGTGGTAGACTCACTCTCTTTGCCAAGAGACATGATCTCTTGAGCTTAACAATGGCCAGGATCTACAGATCCTAATCTCAATCAGATAGATCAAAAGTTTCATTGCCCGACATTCGTACTTGGGCATAACTGACATCTGAATGCATGAGCTATCTCTTTAACTTATCGAGTGCAAGGAATACTCAGGGACAGGGCACAACACATCACCAAAATTATGTACTCGGGATATGCACGTGCTGACTAGACTGTCCAACAATGGAGCCATTCAGATGCTACAATGTTGTAGTCTTGATCAGAGGGGGTCTAGTTCATCTTTGTTACACTATGCTTTACCAACAATTGTGTGCAAAGAGACTAATTTCTGTCATGATACATATCATGGTAATGATGGGACTGTACCATTGAGGTACCTGCTCTGCATACGGTATTTGTCTGGGCCAAGCGTTGCACCGTTGATAGTGAGCTATACCATTAGAAGGGTTAACCCGTTATCCTAGTATCGTATCGTTGATAGCCAAGATCAAACCCATGGACTCTAGACTTAAGCATGTCTAAGCCATTTCAAAGACTTATTAGTCAAGGAGTTTAACCTCTATACCTTAGGTTATCAAAGGACAAGAAAAGGAAGTTATACCAAAGATGGGGTTTGTGTTTATCAATACTATTTACCAAGTGGAATAACTAGACTAGCTCTAATAGCCTTTTGTTTCCAACATAATATACTCAGAAAATCATATTGCATACGATTTTATATTTAAAAGAACATAATTTAAGTAAAACTAGGTAACGGAGAATGATCTAGAGATATTGGCTCGCCTGGACCGAGCGTGTTGAGGTCATACGCCTGGTCTTCTAGCTTCTCTTCCGAGTCATCCGATTCTATCATATAAAAGCAAATAGCATCAATAAAGACACAGAAGGTAAAATATGCATGATGCATGATAGGCGAATGTTCATCGAAGATTTCGCACAGATTTTTCTTACTTGAATATCTTCTATTCATGTCTTAATTCGTATTCATTTAACTCTGTGTTCAAGATTTTCCTGACCGCCTTTGCCGCTGCTGCGATTGTTGGCTTGGCACCAAGTAGGCATGCAACTGCCATCACCACCAGGTGTTTTTCCATGGCTTGCTTCCCCTGTGGCCGCCCTATTTGACGTGTCGCCAGCATCGACGCCACCATTGCCGCCGGACCTCGCCAACGTCACCACGACTCTCAAGTTCCTCCTCGCACTGCTACAATGGCCCTGCGCGTCTAGGCCATTGCTTGCACGGGGACCTCGCGCATCCTGGGACTTCGCTTCGCTCGGGACCGACATACGCTGTGCCACCGCCCCATGGCATCACTGGTCACCGACGTTCACGCCACCCGCATGTTGCCCTTTAGGCCGACGTAGATGCCGGCACAATCTTCTACCTCAATCATGGCCCCACGCGGTCGTCTAGGTTGGGCCACCCAGTCGGCACAACGCTAGTGCCACTACTCATCATGACCGGTGTCCTGCCCCTTAACAGCCTGTGCCAAGTCCATTTCTCTAGCGCGTCGTCGTTCGTCACCGATGCTGTAGCAATGTAGGGCAGCGGCCCTATGCACCTGCTTTGCTCTTGCCTACCGACCTCCACGCCGTATCTTGGCCGAGGCCCTAGCACTGGCCGCCGTGGTTGCCGCCTCTACTCGTCCTCTGTAGCACCGCAACTCGTTGCTTTCATCTTCCAAGGGTTTACACAATCCTTTGCCACGGTCGTCGCTCGCCATGAGCCTCTACTCGCCGCCGCTCGGCTTAGCTCGCCGACTCTTGCTGATCGCGTCTTTGCCGCTTGCTCTGCCAGCCGAGCCACTAGCCAATGCGGCGGACAAAGCGTCGATGCGGCACTGGCGTTGCTCTTAGCTCTGTCGCGGCGACCACCCCGAGTGACGCCGACTTTTTTCCCCGTGCTCGAGCCATGAGGCCGCCGCACCCGCTCGTCGGCTAAGCTATTGCTGTGTTTCGCCCGACCGCCATAGCGCCGCCAAACGCCGCCCACAGCCTTGCCATTGCTCCGGCCGCACCATGAGCATACCACTAAGCCAAGTCGCCTCCCAGCACCACCACTACCACCTGAGCAAGCTACCGCTTGGCCGCTACCGAGCTGCTCACGCCGGAGCTGGCTGCCGTTGAAGTCACCGTGTGTGCGCCGCCGCTCCGCATCGCCGCCACCGTAGCTCGCCCTACCACTAGCGAGTTCGTTGCCGGCCACGCCGTCATGGCACCGCCAGACATCTCCCCAGGCTGAACCACCGTGTTGTCGAAGCCGTCTCCGCAGCTCCGCACCACGATCTCCTCTTAAGGGCAGGTCGCCCCGTTGCACGCCTTCTCATCACGCCGTCGAGCCAGTGCGGCATCGTGGTAAATCTTCGTCGGTGTCACTCATTGTTGTTGTCATTTGTGGCCGTCGCCTGCCAAGCCGGAGCAGACCATAGCCGCCACCTGCGCGCTTCCCCGGCGCCGCTCGCCATGCCATCGCGTGCCTTCGGCCATGCCGCACCATCGCCCCAGCTTGCTGCTCCTCTCGCGCCTGGGTACCGCTCCTATCCGCGTCATTGGAGCTGTCTCTGGTCATCGCCGACGCGCTTCTTAGGCAGATCGCTACTGCTACCAGCGCCGGCGTGCACCATCGCCCGTCGCCACCGCCGGCGCCGCTTGCTTGCCGCCGCCTTCTGCTCTGCGGTTTGCGGGCTTGACCTTTTCTTCACGGCTACTCTCTTCTACCTCTCTTCTCCATCTCTCTCTCCCTCTCTTCCTCACCCAACCTCCCCCTCTCTGGTTCTCTCGCGCAGCCACTCTCTCCAGAAGCAGCTAGAGAAGAGAGATAAGGTTAGGAAAGATATTTGGGGCTTTTACATTTTAGCCCCTAAAGTTTTATGTAATTTCGCAAAGTTGTTTAGGGGTCTTTGACTACTCTGAAGAATGTAATAAAAAATATATTTGGGTTAATAAAAATATCAATATTTCATTTATTTTGATGTTTCAAAAATATTTATTTTATGCAATTTTTAAATATCATTTATTGTCCTTTATTGAATACAAAGTTTAAAATTACCAAAAACATAATTTAAACATAAGTATTCCATTGTTATAATTTAATTAATATATTTTGACATGATTTTATTTTATGAAAATTTTAATTATCGTATAAATGCTCTAAATCTTTAAATCCCCGTTCAAACTTTAGGAAAAATATGACAAAAATTTCTATGTTCCTATAAACATGCATACATTACAGTTATGTGTTCTAATTTGGTTTTAAATAAATTGAAGTATAGCTCGAGTAGTGTGTTGGAAGGTGATAAATCATTGTTTTTATCGTAAGCAAAGAATAGGGTGTTACATTCGGCTTCAGTGTGTGGCCCCGTTGCTAGCTCCAACGTTGACGATGACGGTCAGGTCACCACCGTCGACAACGATGAGGAGGAGGAGGAGGAGGAGGAGGAGAAGGAGGGCCACAACGTCGGGTCTGATGGTCTGACTACGACAACATCGATGACTCAGGCGAGAATGTGGCCCCAAACTCCTCTGACTTCAACAACTCCTTCTTCTACCAGGAGGAGCCGAAGGACTATAGCGATGATGACGACCCTTACTTCTAGCAGTAGGATGTGGCTAGGATGTAGTAGGAGCTAGCTAGCCTAGTGCATCGACATTAGGCTAGCATATGAAAAAATTTTAAATTAATGGTGCATGTTCTATCCATAAATTGGCACAGATTGATGGATCATCCGTGCCGGTTCTGAACTAGCACAGATGAATGACTCACATATGTGCCTGTTAATATGTGTCAATTCAGAAACTAGCACTAGTAACCACTTAGAACCTGCATAGATTAGCTCCTTTGTATTAGTGGTGTCTCATGAGAGTAGAGCAGGTGGTGGTCAACATGGTCATGACGAACCTGAGGAACGGGTAACATGTGAGAAGGAATGTAAAAAGCCAAGGGTATCAACTTTGGAAAATCATATGGCAATTCTCATGTATGTTTTAGTTGTAGCATTTGCTTTCCTTACTGGGATAGTAGTGTCGTGGCAGTGGTATTACTATTGAAACAAATGATGAAGTGTGATATAACAATTCATTGTTTGCAATGTGCACAAATGTGTAACTATATATGACCTAATATGTGTTCTTCATACTTTTCTCAAGTTGTTTCCAATATGAGAAGTTTGACATTGTACAATGATACCATAATGCCCTTGAATGCTGAAATATGTGATATGGTGAATTGGTGTAATGCACGCTGCACCAAAACATATTATATTTACCTGTATATCTATGATAAGATTATTAGTGCCAGTTGATAAGTTGACACGTGAGAAAAGCTTATTTGTGTCGGTTATATTTAAGAACTGGCACAAATATTTAGATTATATGTGTCGAGTTTCCTTACGAACTGTAATACACATCTGTGATGGTTCTAATTACTAACCAATAGAGATACTCACATTATCTGTGCCGGTTATTAATTACAACCGGCACAGGCAACGTTTTATCTACCGATGCATTGTTAACTATGCTGGTTAGTAACTACAACCGGCACATATAACATTTCGTTTTTCAATGCTTTTCGAGGAGGGGGGGGACCTCCTGTACTCTATATTTCTCACCGTCTTTGCTTCCATCTCTCCAACTTCCTAATCTGCCTCGCATTCGATAGCTTCGTCATTTGGTAATGTCGTCTCTGTCTCCACTTGCCTAACCATGGTCGCCATGGTCGTCTCAGCCCTCGTCTTCGTCGCTGGCCTCGTGTCCTCCATGTTTGCCATGGTCGTCTCTACGCAGTCTCTACCCAACTCGACATGGTTGTCGTTGTCTCCACCCCGGTCGTCGTCGCTTCCCTCGTCTCCGCCATCGTCTCCACAAGGGTCTGAGGTGGATCAGGTCAGCGAGTCATCGTTGGAGGAGGAGACTGATGAGGAGTTGTCAGAGGATGCCAGTGCAGAGGAGTAGGATGGGTCGTTGAAAGATGCCAGCAAGGAGGAGGACGACCATGATGAGTCGTCATGGGAGGAGGATGCCGATGACGAGGATGAGGAGGAGCCAACAGCCTTCTCAGTCACCACCCCAACATCTCCGGCTTCGGTGTGTGGTCCTGCCGCCGATGACGAGGAGGAAGAGGAAGAGCCTACTGCCGATGATGAGGAGGAGGATCCCACCGCCGATGAGGAGGAGGACTAGCTGATCCGCGTCGTGTTCTCTGACTCTGATGACGAGGAGCCTACCCTGAGCTCCTTTGATGAGGGCGATTCCGACTCCAACGACGAGGAGCCTCTCTTGAGCTCCGGTGATGAAGACGTCCCCTACTTCCACGTGTAGCAAGGATGTAGGCTAGCTACTAGCCTCCTACACACTAGGCTAGCAAACTAAAAAAATTTGAAAAATATATGTGCTGGTTCTAGCAAAAAACCGGCACATATGATTGTTCATTTGTGCCGGTTCCGAGCTAGCATAGATGGCTAGGGCACATCAGTACCTACTATTCTATGTCGGTTTAGAAGCCGCCATTAACGACCAGTTTAGAACCGACCCAGATTAGCATTTATGTAGTAGTGGCGATGTGCCATGTTTTTTTTTTGTATATTTGGTCCAATCAAATAGGATTGATGATACCTATCCTATTATGCGTTGTGACGTGGTTACTCCAATTACAATATAATTTGATACCTATCGTGCCATGCGCCATGGTTGTTTTAACTTTTAATTACGATTCTGAACCAAGAAGATCACAAAGATATAAGAGATTTCATAACCAAATGATAAGATGACCTAGAAAGTTTGATAACATACTAATAACAATCTCTACTATTAAAAAGCCTCTGATGGTGGTTGTTGATGGTCGGTATCACACTTCAGCGAAATTATCCATCATGCCATCCATTGCAATAAATCCATAAAATTACCTACCATGCCATCCATCGTAATAAATCCATTTTACTAAAATTAACCACTATGTAATTCATTGTAACAAATCCATCGCATCAATTAAATTTACCCAACATAACATGTGTGGTAACAAATTTATTTTATATATTAAAATTACCAACCATACCATCGGACATAACAAGCATACAATCAGAAGACACTAATGCGGTCGCTCACACCACCCTACGCAAAAGCCGAAGTCATATATATGACCTGCTCTACCATAGCTTGATGGTGGAATTTGAATTTTCTAGTAGCAAAACATGTGCATTTGGCTAATTATTCAAAGGTTTCTACATAGTTTCGTTACATCATAGAACTGACAGAGGAATGATGGGAAAAAATGTATATTGCTTATCTTGTAGGAGTGTGTTGGGCGTTATGGAAGAACATGAACAGTGTATGCTTTGAGAAAAAAATAATTATATCACCGTTGGTGTTTTTTCACTCCGTGTGTGCTTTTCTTTGATATTGGTCAGGCCTCTATGCTGGTGAGTTGCGAGTGCTTCTTAAGGACGGAGCGCTTCGGTTGGGGAGTATGGTGGCTAGTTTGGGAACCTTCAACCTTTCTTCTCTGTGCATCACAGGAGATGGAGCTGGTATACACAAGGTGTCTCGGGTGGACTCTGAAGATGCGCAGTAGGACTGTAGGAGATGATGAAGGAAGAATTTTTCACCTGTCATGAATTTGTAATAGGGTAGATATGAGAGTTGCCCTTGTGTTCTGGTTACCCCACAGGGGCGTCTCTCTTTGTGGTATATGGTGGGATTGTGAGGGATTGTGGTATATGGTGGGATTGAGAGTGTGGGGAGACGAAGACTTCCACCAAGACAAAGGCAAAATACTCTATGATTGTACAAAGATTTTTTTGTGGCTGTCTCCACCGTGAGATATGCTTCAAGAGTCGTGCAGAGACAAGGAAATCCTTGTGCAAAAGTGAAATTCGTGCTTAACTCATTTTTGTAATCGTGTTTTATCCATATTTGTTTGCGACAAAATCCCTATCTAGTAAGAAATATGGAAATGGAAAACAGAACACCTATCCATATCCATATGTATCTGATCTATTTTCTCCCCTAGTACGAACCATGGTGCCACATGTACTTTAGCTAGAAACACATCTTGGGTTCGGAGTTGCCCACTAGCTATTAGGGGTGAAAATGGGTCGGATATTATCCGACCGGATCCGGATCCGGATTTTAGTGATTTGGAACCCACTTTCCTATCCGAGCGGATACCGATACGGATAATTATCCGGATTTTTTTACGGATACGGATACGGATACGGATACGGATACGGATAATTATCCGGATTTTTTTACGGATACGGATACGGATACGGATAATTATTCGGATATCGGAATTCGGATATCTGGATTTCAGAATTTGGATATTACATATATGTGAGTATGTTCATTTACGTGTGGCACTTATTATTACATTTTATGAATTTATGTATAGTACTTATTATCGGGTTGTTTGAATTATTCCACTTTATTTTCTAGTAGCATAGATTATTATATTCATAGCTTGTATGTCTTTCAAATTGCATTTAATTTTATACTACGTGTTGTGCTTTTGTGGATGACCAACAATGAGTGTAGATTATGTCGATTTTTTTTCCGTTGAGGTATTATGGTTAAACCTGGTTTCGTATTCGTATCCGACCCATATCCGATCCGAAACCGTCTCTGACTAAATCCATATTCGAATTCGTATCCGACACTATCCGTCTCCGAATCCATATCCGGTATAAAATATGGATACGAATATGAGCTGACCCCTATCCGACCGTATCCGACCTATTTTCACCCCTACCCACTGTATATATAAGCTGTAACATTTGATCGCCAAATAGGGGACAGGTGACTAGTGAATTAGGAGCCTTTTTTCAAATATATCTAAATTGATTCTATTTTTTGTTATGAATCCTCTCGTCAAGTCTTATATGATTATTTTTCTCCTAGGAACTAGCTATATATCCAAGTGGATTAATTTGTTCCGTCTGTTCTAAAAAAATTGGTCCGTCTTGTACCGAATTCTGTTACTGCGTCTTTTGTCTTGGAATCTTTTAGAAATACAAGTAGCTTAAATTTTGTTGTACTTCGTACATTATAAGGAGATAATCAATCTGTTCTATACTTAGTAGAACATCTTACAGTAGACTAGGCCACTAGGGTAGAAGTTCTATAAACCGTTGAATGAAACATAAACGTTTAGATGTATGTACTTGTTGTATCTAACCCCTAGCTAGTAGTAAGATCGAGATCATAGGGCCATTGGATTAAGCAAAATGAATAGCTCATATAGGTTGAGCATGTCTTAAAAAATTCCTACTCAGTACATGAAAAGGAGATGAATAATGAACACCCAGACCACGCATTAAGAATCGATTAATCCTTTAATTTCCATAGCCATCAACTACCACATTAGACTAATAAGACTTTGCTTTTGAAAACTTCCCCGCACCTATCGGTGTCATGTACTGAAGTCAGGCCGTGGTTGCGTGCGAATAAGACCATTTGCCATTTGATCTCTTCAAACCTCGACATGGATTTCTTAGAAGTGTAAAACTCGATTAGTCCACGAACTCACAGATCGATGTTATCGCGAAATGAACACTCCCGCGTCCATTCCAGCTACACCACCGTGCTGAAGAAGATGATGCTTCTTGCACTCATCGTCCTAGTCTTTCCTCCACGGACGGCGGCGGCGATGCAGCCGCGCGAGACGTGCCTGCGGCGGTGCGGCGACGTCGAGATCCCGTACCCGTTCGGCGTCGGCAACGAGTGCCACCTCGAGACGGGGGACTGGACGTTCGTGCTCAGCTGCAACCGCACCGGCGACGGGCGGGAGAGGGTGTACAACTACCAGATCGAGGTGGTGGACATCTCCGTCAGGCGCGGGCAGCTGCGCATCTACAACTCGATCAATCCGTGGTGCTACAACCGCACGACGCGGACGATGAACGAGCAGTCCAACTGGGAGTATGACATGTCCATCACCAACTTCCGCATCAACGACGCGCAGAACCGGTTCACCGTCATCGGGTGCAACTCGCTCGCCTACATCTCGGCGACGAACGAGACCGCCGGCCTCGACCAGTACATGACGGGCTGCATGGCCATGTGCCCCGGCGTGGAGCGGCTGCAGAACGGCTCGTGCGCCGGGATGGGGTGCTGCCAGACGGCCATCCCGAGGGGGCTCAACGCG
Organism: Olyra latifolia; assembly: GCA_036346145.1. Lineage (NCBI taxonomy): Eukaryota > Viridiplantae > Streptophyta > Magnoliopsida > Poales > Poaceae > Olyra > Olyra latifolia. The sequence goes on along the minus strand of CM070524.1, from coordinate 20,925,818 downwards.
TACAACGTCTCCTTCGAGCAGAAGTTCAACACCTCCCGGATCACCAGATTCAGCCCGTGCAGCTACGCCGTGCTGCTCGAGGCCGCCGCGTTCGACTTCCGCACCACGTACGTCACCACCGACGAGTTCATGGCGGCGAACAACGAGCAGGTGCCGCTGGTGCTCGACTGGGCCATCGGGAACAAGACGTGCGAGGAGGCGAAGCGGAACGCGTCGGCCTACGCCTGTGTCAGCCGCAACAGCGAGTGCGTCGACTCCAAGTACGGCCGGGGCGGCGGCTACCTCTGCAACTGCTCCACCGGCTACGATGGCAATCCTTACCTCCTCGACGGCTGCCAAGGTGATCTCGTGTCTTCTCTTCTTCTCCCTAGCTAGCTCCTTTGTTTTGCCGCGGTGAAGTCATGGCTCACCAGAGTTCTTGTTCGCGTTTGAAGATATCAACGAGTGTGAAGACAAAAGTCTCACGTACCCGTGCTCTGTTCCTGGCACTTGCGTCAATACTATCGGAAAATTCTACTGCGCTTGCGCTGACAAGACAATAGGCAACGCTTACAATGGAACGTGCGAGCAAGAAAAGTCCCAACTTGGATTGCAGATCGCAATTGGTAAGCCATGTCCATGTTCTTCATTTTCTAGAGAAGAACACACCTAGAACAGGGGATCACCTCCACTCCCAGCTGATGGCTAAAGATGATGAAAAGATCTAGTCGCCGTTCCTGTTTCTCAGTTTATGCATCGTCTCTCATTTCCATGCCTTGCATATTTGCATGTTACTGCAGGTGTAAGCATTGGCGTTATCATACTGATAGGCAGTGCATTATGCGTGTATATGGTCCATGCGAAGAGGAGGCTGGCCAAGATCAAGAGAGAATACTTCAAACAGCATGGGGGCCTCCTGCTGTTCGAGGAGATGAAGTCAAGGCAGGGGCTATCCTTCACCCTGTTCACCCTAGAAGAGCTCCAGGAGGCGACGAACAAGTTCGACGAGCGCAACGTGATTGGGAAGGGAGGCAGCGGCACCGTGTACAGGGGAACCACCAAGAACAACGAGGTGGTGGCGATCAAGAGGTGCCGGCTGGCGAACGAGCGGCAGAAGAAGGAGTTCGGGAAGGAGATGCTGATCCTGTCCCAGATCAACCACCGGAACATCGTCAAGCTCTACGGCTGCTGCCTCGAGGTGGAGGTCCCCATGCTGGTGTACAAGTATATCCCGAACGGCACCCTGTTCAGCCTCATCCATGGCGGCGACGACGACGACGGGCGGCGCGTCCCGTTCACGGCTCGCCTGAAGATCGCTCACCAGACCGCCGAGGCGCTCGCCTACCTGCATTCATGGGCTTCGCCGCCAATAATCCACGGCGACGTCAAGACCTCCAACATACTCCTGGACGAGGACTACACCGCCAAGGTCACCGACTTTGGAGCTTCGACGCTGGCGCCGACGGACGAAGCCCAGCTCGTGACGTTCGTCCAGGGGACCTGCGGCTACCTCGACCCAGAGTACTTGACGACCTGCAAGCTGACGGACAAGAGCGACGTGTACAGCTTCGGCGTCGTCCTGCTAGAGCTGCTCACGCGCAGGAAGGCGCTGAACCTGATGGAGCTGGAGGAGGAGAAGTACCTCTCCTCGCGGTTCCTCCTGGTCCTGAAGGAGAAGAGGCTCGAGGAGATACTGGATGCCCAGATCAGGAGCGAGCAGAACATGGAGCTGCTCGAGCAGATCGCGGAGCTGGCGAAGCAGTGCCTGGAGATGTCCGGCGAGAAGCGGCCGTCGATGCGGGAGGTCGCGGAGGATCTCGACCGGCTGGGCAAGCTGGCGCAGCATCCCTGGGGGCTGCAGAATTCCGAGGAGCTGGAGGCCTTGCTCCCTGGATCGCCAAGCACCTACTCTGAGATACAACTTACCACGAGTACTAGAAATATTAGTTTTAGCGATACAGCTTATGTTGCTATTCAATCTCCGCGCTGATAGGCATAGTACACTGTATAGACCGGCTTTCTACCATGCTAATAGCCGGAAGCTGATGAAATGATTTAATTTTTCATACCAAATGTAAGCCTTTTGCAGTTTGGAACTTCGCTCAGTCTCTTCTTGTGATTTCTTTTTGCTATATTTTTTTTCTAACGCATAGAGACAAGAAATGAATGGACGGTGTTTACCTGAGGTTTGAGGCTGTGTTCAAAGGAAAACACATTTTAGAGATGTGCAAAGGCTCCATGCTTAGGGTGGGTTCTTTTCAGCTTTTCTTATCTACTTATTTGCCTTATCTCATCACTTCGAGAATTTTCGAGATAGCCTCGAGAGCTGGTTGGCCTCCAAATTTGAGGTTTAGAGAGCTTATAGACACGCCTACGTGATTAAAAAAAATCGACTCAAAAGTAATAAAAAAGTGAGATAAGTCAAATAAGACATGAGATAGTAGGATAAGTCTGCTTATCCTACTTATCTCGTGTCTTATTTGACTTATCTCGCTTTTTTATTACTTTTTGAGTCGGTTTTTTTTATCCTGTAGACGTGCCTATAAGCTCTCTAAACCCCAAAATTGGAGGCCAACCGACTCTCGAGGCTATCTCGAAAAATTCTCAAAGTGATGAGATAAGATAAATAAGTAGATAAGAAAAGTTGAAAAGAACCCACCCTAAGCATGGAGCCACTCGTTCGGGGTTAGAGCCCCTAAAGTTTCTCCACCAGAGCTTCACCTCACTCACCTCAACCCGGTCCTAGTACTCTAGATACCGCTTCTCTGGACGTGCCCGGGTTGGGTCCGACTCCTAGGTTGGTGCTGCAGGGCGCACAGCGTCTGCCGCACTGCTCTTCCTAGCCCGGCGCGGGGACCGCTGGCCCGCCTGCTCGGCGCCGGAAGTTGGGGAGACGGTGCGCCTCCGGCAGGCGACCTTCTTCACTACCCCCTTGCTGCCTTTCTCTTTCCTGACCACGGCGGGCGCACCCAACTCCGCCATTTTGACTTCGATCTCATTGTCCTCCTGCCCGACCAAGAGATAAAGGATGATGTTAGTAGCATATACATTGTCCGGGAGAAACCGAGCTTGAGATAAGGGCGACTTACTTCTTCAGAGTGCTCTAGGACGTTCTGGGGACACTCCATCGGTTCCCGGGCTTCGTCCTCCTTGAGTCCTTGCTCCGGGGCACTCCAAGCAACTCAGCGACACATTCCTCGATCCACCTGTTCAAGGGCGCTGCGAAAGGAATAAGGAAACATGAGCCAGGCAAGAAGAGATACAACCCGAGGCTAAAGAGATGCCAGTTCCTGACACTTACCAGCAACGTCGTCGCGGGGGAAGTCCTGCCACCCGTCGATTTCGTAGAACGGGTGGTCCCTCCGTTGCAGGAGGTTGATCCGGTGCGCAATGTAGTCCCGCGTGATATTCTTCCCGGTCAGCCCGAGCTCCACCAGCACCGCGATCTTGTTGATGAGGACTCTCTCCTCCGACTGGACTTCGGGGCGCGGCAGGGCCTTCCCTTTCTCCGGAACGGTGCCCAGGAAGGCAAGGGAGCTAACCTCTAGGCCCTTTCAGGCATAAAACCATCGGTTTGCCCACCCCCGCAATATAGTCTTTCCAATGGAAGATAGGGTAGGCAAGCAGGGTGCTGGTGTGCTGGCGGACGTACGCGCACCCTACGGGCTGATCAGAATGGCGGAACAACCCGTAGTATTGAAGGGACAGGCTCGTTGCCGACAGCGAGCCCAAGAAACCCTCACACAAGTGTGTAAAGATGGACATCATAAGAAAGGAATTTGGGTGGAGGTTGATTCCCTCCACCTCGCATTGCGCTAGGAGCGACGTGACGAAGTCGCTCTCCGACACCCGCAGCCCGTTGGCGGCGTAGAGTTCGCATGACACGAACTCCCCGTCGTGGGGCTGCGGGTGCGGGTTGTCCCCGGGGAAGCACCAACTCCCAGCGTTGAGGTGGCCCAGTTTCTCCAGTTCCCGCAGCCACGCTAGCGAGATCTAGGTCTTTCCCAGGACCGCCATGGGTTCTGGTAGAGAATAGGAGAGCAGATCGAAAGCTAGGGTTTGCCGACGGAAATACGGCGGCAGAGAGAGCAAAGTAGTACAAAGGGTGGGAGATGAAGGGCTTCGGCGCGCTCGAGTGAGAGTGAGGATCCGTACCTCCTTGCCCCAATTTATAATCACGGGACAGTAGCAGGCAGTGAAGGACACGTCCCTTCGACGCGAAACGGCTGGAAACCGCTGAATGTCGGGTGGCGGTTCACTTCCTCCCCGAACCGCCGCGACGGCCTAGCTTCCGAGAACTGCCACATACACGGCATTCCGAATCCGACGGTTAATTAAGTTCGATTTATGACCGTTGTGAAAACCGTCCCCAGCGCTCGTTGCCCAGTCCGCTGCGAGGATCTTGCCTGGCCAGGTTATTGCCCGGTCCGGAGATGTCCTCTGCCTGGTCCGATTGTGACGTGCTTGGTGACGCAACAATTGCCCGGCTCTCGCCTATGAGGTGTCAGATGCGGCCGCGGGACTATGCTACTAGAACCAACTCCTCTCTTTGTGGTTCAAAAGCCGCAGGACTATGTAGGACTATGCTGCTAGAACCAACTCCACTCTTCCACTGCCCGGACGGGGTTGTCCGGCCAGCCATGACGTCAGCGTCATGCTTCGGCTTGGTTCGGGCGATGTCCTAGTGCCCGAAGCCGTCATGTTTGCCCAGGCACTGACGTAACCGAGTGGCCCGCTATCGCGTGCCACATGGCCATGTTACCCACGTTGCGGGAGCTGTTGCCCACGATCCGTGCAGTTCGTGGGGTGACCACGTGTGCGATGCGCCGTCGGCTGCCTCGCCTGCGGTGAGCGCAACTGCTTCCTAGAAATTCGGAGCAGATGGTTGGGGATAGGCCCTACAAAACCTGTTTTTCGATCATATAAAACACATCAGGTCACATCACGTAACATTACACTACATGTTTTTTACAACCCTTCATACAGGCCGAGCTAGCTCTTTAGGTCATTGTAACCTTGCATTACACAATACATGCACTGAAGTAGGGTTATTATCTCTCTCGGGAGGCCCGAACCAGTATAAACCCTCGTGTCTTGTCTGTTTTCGGTTCATCCACGCCAAGAAGTCTTCGATATCTCAGAACACCACACTTCTGCGGAAAAGGGCTTTTTGATCCCTCAATCGGGAAATAAGCTCAACGGGGAATCCAGTTCCCAATCGTCGACAATATATAAGATGTAACATGGATCGCCAAATAGGGGACAGGTGACTAGTAAATTAGGAGCCTTTTTTCAAATATATCTAAATTGATTCTATTTAAAGCAAGGGTTTCAACGGTGAGTGTCACAAAAACAGTGAGCCCTCGCGTCGCTCGAGCTGGGCGGCTCGAGGGCGTCCGCGCCTCTCCTCCAACTCCTCCCTCCAACCCTAGCCGCCGCCACCGTGGCGGTCGGCCGGCCGGCCGGCGGCGGCCCCCCTCCCCCTTTCTCCTCCTCCTCCTTCCCTCTCTCTCCTTACTTCCCCTCATTCTTGGCGCTCTACCTCGCCGTCGTTGCCTCTGCCTCCCCGAGCAGCCACGATGTCGCCGCCGCCTGCCTCCCGAGCAGCCCGAGGCGACGTGGATGCTCGACGCGCTTCTGGGCGCACCCGGCGCTGCCGTGGCGGCCGGATGCCTCGTCGCCGCCCCAGAGGCCATGGACGACCTCGTCGCCGGACTGCCTCGTCGCCGACCACGCCGTCTTCCTCTCGTCGCCCACCGTGCCGTCTTCCTCTCCCTTCCCCTTCCTCTTCCTTCCCCCCACCAGCCGGCTTGCAGTGGCCCCGGCGGTCGGCGGATCTGGGGCTGGGATGCCCGGATTTGGCAGTGAGCCGCCCAGATCCGGCGGCGGGTGGGCACTCCCGTGAGGTGACAGCGTCGGTCTCCTCTGCGTGGTGGCGGCGGGGCCTCCCCTGATCTCCCTCCTTCTCTGCGCGGCGGCGTCCCCGGGCAATCCCACGTGCTGGCTGGGCGTCGTGTGGCGTTGCCTCCTGTGGCGGCACTGGGCGGTTGGCCGTGGTATTGTTGTGCGCCCGCCTGCCCGAGGACTTTGTTCGAGGTTGGGCTGTCCCTCCGGTCTTCCTTACCTCCTGGCCGCCTCGGGGTCGTGCCGCCGTGCCCCTCTCTGGTCGCTGCTCCACCCTGTCCCGACGCACCTCCGGTGCGTTGGCTCGGGCCGTGTGCCCTCAACCCTTCTCCAGGGTTGCCGGCCCGGTTGGGGAGCGCCCCTCCCTTCCCCGCCGTCGTCCCTCTGGCCCCCCTTGCCGATGGGGCTGTGTCTGGTCATGCCGCCCTCCTCGCCTCTCCCCCTCCTCTCCGAGAGGCAGTGGTCTATATTGCACTCTCCTCAGCGGCTGATGGGTGTTCCAGCCTGCTCGTGGAGTGGCTTCTCCCTGACGTTGGTGGCACGTCCGGTTCGTGGGCTTTGGGGCGCGGGTTTCGTGGTGGTTGCTGGCGTCTCCTTAGTGGTCTTGGTGGTCGTCTTTGCCCGTTGGGCCTCCTGGGGCGTGCTAGGCCGGCATGGAGAAGGGTGGTTCCGGTGCCTCTCCGGTTCCTCTTGGAGGTCTGCTTGCGTCAGCTATCCAAGGTCGCTCTGCCCTGTTGGCGATCTCGCCGTTCAGGGCAGTGGTGGCATAGGGCTCGGCTAGGCTTTGTGGTGGTCTCCTAGCTGGGGCCTCGCTGCGTGGCTTCAATGACAGGTGTGGTGGGCGAAAGCCCTGCCTAGGCTTCCCGCCTGGGTTGACGATGGTGACGTTCCGACGCCGTTCTCCTTCTTGAAGGCATCGTCATGGCGGCCACCTCGTCTTGTAGCTCCGCGGGTGAAAACTCCTTTGCGACGGCGGCGTGTTGCGTCGTTCCCTTGTTGAAGGCGTCGCCTTTGTGGTTGGTGGGTCTCTAGCTGGGTGTCATTATCCGCCGTCGTAAATGCGTTGGTGGCCTCAGGCCAGTGGGTTGGTGTCGCCCTCGGGCGTGTTGTCGGCTTGGCCGCGGAGGCGGCTGGGTCGTCTTCCCTCTCCCCCTCTTCTCTCTTGTATATTTTTTCTCTCCTACTTTAATGAGATGGTAGAGCTCCTACCCGTTAGCTCGAAAAAAAAATGATTCTATTTTTTATTATGAATCCCCTCGTCAAGTCTTATATGATTATTTTTCTCCTAAGAACTAGCTATATATCCAAGTGGATTAATTTGTTCCGTCTGTTCTAAAAAAATTGGTCCGTCTTGTATCGAATTCACGTCTTGTCTTGGAATCTTTTAGAAATACAGGTAGCTTAAATTTTGTTGTACTTAGTACATTATAAGGAGATGAATCAATCTCTTCTATAAATAGTAGAGCATCTTACAGTAGACTAGGGTAAGAGTTCTATACACTGGTAAATAAAACATAAACGGTTTAGATGTATGTAGTCGTGGCCTAACCCCTAGCTAAGAGTAAGATCGAGATCGTGGGGTCATTGGATTAAGCAAAATGAATGGCTCATATAGTTTGGGCATGCATTAAAAAATTCCTACTTAGTACAATAAAAGGATACTAGTGCAGAATACGTCATCACTGGCGGTTCTGAACTCACATCACTGGCGGTTTTCGAACCGACAGTGATTATGTGACAGTGATATTTGGGGATTTTTACTGGCGGATGTAGAACCGCCAGTGATATGAATTATCACTAGCGGTTCGTAATAGAACCGCCCGTGATATTAATAATATCACCGCTGGTTGTCGTGAGAACCGCCGGTGATAACAGATTTTCACTGGCGGTTTAAACCAAAACCGCCGGTGATATATAGACCTTCACCGGCGGTTGTGATTAAAACCGCCAGTGACAGTGCATATCACTGACGGTTTTTGTATAAACCGCCAGTGATATATTTTTCAGCGTAAAAAAAAAATAATTTCATCCATACACATCCAAAATTCATCCATATACATATACATCAATAAATATCCAGATTTCATCCATATACATCCAGAATTCAGAATAAACATCCATATTCATCCATATACATATACATGTACATCCATATACATCCAAAAAATACATATACATCCAGAATTTCATCCATACACATCCAGAATTCATCCATATACATATACATCCATATACATCTAAAAAATAATTTCATCCATAAACATCCATATTCATCCATATACATATACATCAATAAACATCCAGATTTCATCCGTATACATCTAGATTTCATTTAAGTAAGAACAACATCAAATTCAAAGGAACATATCATATATTAATATAACAAATTTATTAATGGACATGTATGCACTTCATACAATATGTCTGTTATAGTTAACTATAGGTGTCCACTATTTACATGACCATTTGGGTTAATAACTTGGGTATTAATAAATGTAGCCAAACTATCTCTAATGTCTGCAAGAGAATTGAAATCGATATTTGTATCTCCAATGTTCAGATCATCATTTGGTCGTAATCCCAGAATGATTTGCATATGTCGCGCAACGTAGAAGCCGCAAGCATGGCCTCCGGGCTGCTGGTGGCACTACATAAGGAAGAATAAATATGACAAGGCACAATAATCAATGGAACAGGCACTAAAAAAATTTCCATTTTATTATGAGAAAAAGTGTGAATAGACACTTACTGGAAATTTCTCTATATACCTAAGTTCCATGCCTATCGCAGCATTGTGCTTGCCCCCACCCTTGACATAACTCTTGAACACCGCATTGAGTAGGCCTTTTAAATCTTCCCACTCGTGTGTGGGGCTCATCCTCAACGAGTCGAGGTAGACAATCTTGTTTTCGCTAGGTTCTATGAGCAGCAAGATCCAATAAAAATTTTTATTGAAGGGCAACAAGACGTATGCTTTGTCCTATCCTTTAGTCAGGGCCCTCTTCAGGTATTGCCTGGTATTCTTTCTATCCGTCTTTATGTTGTCCTGGGTGACAATGCCAGGGTCAATAAAACCGGTCTGGACTTGACCTCGTTTGGCAACTAGGTACATTTGGCTGAAAAGTAAGATATATGTGATCAGTGTATAAGTGGATAAGAAATATACACTGAAATTGCGCAAGACTTGTATGCACTTACACTGCAAAGCAGCGGATGAGAGAGGCGTCTAACTCCCTCAATTGATACATATACCACAGGTCCTCAAAGGTTATGGTAAGATAACTATCGTTATCGTCCAGGAAATATTTGCCCTTCACCTTACCCACGATACTGGATGATCGTTCCTTCACTGGAAGGCGTGAGTTCCTGTGGTAATAATCATGTAGGTTCTGGTAGGCCGTACCCATGTGTTTCTCCCATCTGAAATTTTTTTCCTTTTCTGCGCCCAGTGAATCTTCCTCTTAGGCGTTGGAGATTGATGGACGATTCGTTTCCCTACTTTGGGAGCAATCGCGCACTGGTGGTGAGGACGCAGCACGCTTATTGCTCCGTGAGCTTGTCTTCAAAGATTGAGAGGCCGCCGTAGACATGGCTTTCTTCGTTCTCTCCTCTTCATCGGTACGGATCGGATCTATGGGTCCAACGCCGACAACCTCGATTTCTTCAAGATTTGGTAGAGGAGTAATATCCTTCTTGGGCCACTGGACAAAACTATGGACAGCATCTCCAACTGTTATGATTTCATCATTAGGGGATTCACAAGTGGGATCTTCACTGCGGTGTTGTCCATAACAGCGTCTACCTGGACCTTCGCGTAGCCCGCTGCCAAGTCCGCACCATGAACATTCATCCCCGAAATACAGGGGTACACCACACCGCAGGCCACCTCGAGTGAAACACCGGCGCTATACGAAACTTGGAGCAAGCAATGGGTAATCTCCTTGATGTCGTCCACCAGTTATTTCGTTGGGCCAGCCTTCTCGAGAGAAGGTGTGGAAGCGCAGTTGCTTTTAAATGGAGGGGTGCAACCGAGAGCTTGTGTATTAGGGTTGGCTTCGGGTCTGTTCCTTACGAGTTCCTCTAACTGTTATACCCGAGGCTCCCATTCTGCTCGTATCTTCTCAGCTTCTGCGTGTACCCTATTTTGAATTTCATCCTCTAAGTTATGTACACATTTCTTTTTCTTGTAGTAGAGATAGTCATTAGGGAATCCCTCCTTCCAGGTAACGTAGACCCCGATGCCCCGCGTACAGCCTGGGTGCTTCTTGTTTCCTAGGGCCTCAATTAGGATGTCTCGCTCCCTGTTTTCGACAAAGGAGCCTTGCGATGCTTGCGTGTCATACTCAATCTGCAATACGTGGTGAAATTGTAATTGGGGTGTTACGAAAGTAAACATTGTAAGGGTCATTGTGCACTTACCAGCTTTTGAACCACCTCAACAGTCTCGGGCGTGGACAAAACTGGCCCCGTCGGTGTGACTTTGACCCTAGCCCTGATCCAGCGGTTAGCACGCATGTTGGTGAGCCTTGTGGTGGCTTCAGATTGCTCATTGGCGCTATCGGCCAGCTCCCACTCGCGTTCTTTTGCCGCATATCCAGCAGTGCAGAGTCTATGGAGGTGGGTGTTCTTGGTCTGAATGGCCTTGTGTTTGATGGAGGACTTCTTGAACTCCTGAGTTGTCTTCATCCTCTTGAACTCCTCCCACACCTCATTCGTAATGAAAGGGTACTTCTGAAACGGAGTCTTTTCCTCATTGATAAAATCCTTGATAAGATCTACCTTTCAGTTCTTCCAGACGATCCCCATGCGCTTCAATGTGTTCTTCCGCGCCTCAGGAAGAGAGTCTTCAGGGAATTGAAACGATTGTTTGAGCTCCTCCCATAGTTGGTCCCTTTTTTGAGCAGTGAGGTCCTTCTAGGTGTTGGTGGTGCATATGACTCGTGCCTTAGCCACCGCCCCGCACATTGTTCAATACGCTGATGCAGCTTTCGTGGGAAGGACCGGTATACCTCCTGTCCAAACCTCTGTGATGGTATGAACGACATTGGTCTTGAGCTTGCTTGGCCCTCTGCTAACCCTTCTCTTCACAACTGGGGTGGCCTCGGGCGCGGTCCCCGCTTGAGGGGTGGCCTCGGGCGCGTTCCCCGCTTGAGGGGTGGCCTTGGGTGCTGCCCCTGCTTGAGGGGTGGCCTCAGGGTCCATTCTACATACAAGAGAACACCAGACAATTTAACCTTCCAACATACAAGAGAAGCAATTAACTTTGCCATTATCTAAACCAGCACTTTGTCACGACCTATGAAGGGTAAAAATTGAATTGAGACGAGCGGAGGACCAAAGTGATATTTTCTTTCTTTGCTCTCTTAATTTTCAATATATTCGATAGCATGTATAGTATCCTTATTTACTCATGTCTTGTTCTAGAAAAGTACTAGAAAAGTAATCGTGCCCTGAGGGCGCGCCGTTCCTTCCTAGGCTAACTTTCTTCAACTATTTCCAATAATAAATAAACAACCTAAAATGAACATTCCATGGCTAAAATTCCAATAAAGTAAGAAGGTAATTTACTTTGATGGACTTGATTATGGCAATGAGAAATGGCAAAATGCTGACCTGACCTACGAGACATTCAAGTAGCTTTAGATAATATTGCATAATGAGCAAAATAACAGCATAAATAATTCCAGAAATAATTAACAGCAACATATAGTAATGGAAAAATAATATAATCACAAATTCCTTCGAATGCAACATTAAAGCAACTATAATAGTGATTATCCAGCATAATTCCATGACTAAACAGCAGTCAAAACTGAATAAAACCAGTAAATAAACTCAGGTTTTATATTGGATGAATTGCTCTCAGATTGCTATAGAAGGGTTGCTAATTTAATTAGCCGTCCAACTTCTATAAGATTAAAATCACAGATTTAGAGAGATTGAATCCAAAGGCTAGTCTAACATGTTCAGCATAACCTACTAAGTTCACAGGAGGTGTAAATCAGATATACTCAACTATGCACTTTAACAGATTAATCCAAGTGGAGATACCGTAGAACTGCTGCCACAACCAAACCAAAATGGCTATAGATAATAGCCTAAACAAGCTTAAGGTCAGGCCGCATCACTGCCAGTAGCCAGATCGGTTAGGAGATCACAAAGTATCACAAATTAAACTACTCCATCGTATCACATATATGGCAGCAGCACCAGTATAGCCACAAGAGTATATGAACTGAATTGCACACTCACAAGTACAGGTATGTAGGTATGTGCTGAACGAGTACATAATTAGCCTCTAATTGCAATTCCAATATTATTCATCCAACGCAATCATCATCGAGCATATATATTCCGAGCCCACAGAAGTACTGTTCCAATATTATTCACCCAACGCAATCATCAACGCAATATTATTCATCCAACGCAATCATCATCAAATCACATATTTGGTTCATTGCTTGCTATACAGTATAGTTAATGTCATGCCAAATTTAGGTTTTCTTCTCTTTTTGACTGTTGGTGCCTTTCAATCTTACTGCATGATATGTGCATGCATTTTGAACCCTAAGGAATTCAAGTTGGGGGCAGCAGGTTTTACAGTGCACCGGAACCGAGCCGGTGAGAAGTGCTGACCTTGAGGACGGGCCAGTAGAGGGCGTGGCGCCGGAGCCGGCGGACGCAGACGTCGAGGAAGCCATCCGCTCAGCGACAAGGGCGGCGGCGACGAGGGTGATGATGAGGGAGGATGCGACGAGGGTGGCGACGAGGGTGGCGGCGACGAGGGCGACGACGACGAGGGCTCGGCGACAAGGACGGAGACGAGAGGGCCACAGCGATGAGGACGTAGATGAGAGGGCTCGGTGACGAGGGCTCGGCGACGAGGACGCAGACGAGAGGGCGGCGGCTAGGGCTCGGCAACGAGAGTGCACGCGCGGGACTTGTGAAAATTTGGGGGTATCGCGCGGCTGGGGTATATGTATAGTGGTATCTATCACTGGCGGCTCAAGATATGACCGCCAGTGGACGTAGACCATCACTGGCGGCTCACGATATAACCGTCAGTGGAAGAAAACCATCACTGGCGGCTCACGATATAACCGCCAGTGGAAGAAAACCATCACTAGAGGGCTCAAGATATAACCGCCAGTGGTAGTAGCCTATCACTGGTGGCTCAGGACATAACCGCGAGTGACAGTATAGTATCACTAGCGGCTCACGAGATAACCGCTAGTGATAGCTATATTAGGGCTATAAAATAGGATTATAATAGGACTATATAATAGGATTATAATATGATAATAGGATTATATATAATAGGACTATATTAGGGCTATATAATAGGATTATAATAGGACTATATTAGGGCTAGATAATAGGATTATAATAGGACTATATAATAGGATTATATTGGATTACATTATACATTCTATAATAGGATTACATTACAAAATAGGATTACATAACTCAAATATAAGATACAAATAAAACAGTGCAATTAGTTCTCAACGATCAGCCCTTCTTGATGATCGGTGCGCACATAGGTGGTTGCATTGGCCATTTCACTTGATTTTGGATCGGTTTCATCATGTAATGGAGGTATTTCATCGAATTGGTTGTAATCCTCCTCGTCCACCACATTCTCGACTCCAATGATTCTTCTTTTCCCACTAAGAACAATATTTTTGTTCTTATCAGTAGGATCTATGATATAGAAGACCTGTGAAACTTGGGTTGCGAGGATAAAAGGGTCATCTCTATCCCACTCGGGCGAGGTCAACGATAGTCAAACCAAACTCATCAGATTTCTTAACCTCTCCACTTTGGACACATTTGCACCAAAAAAGGGTTATTTTAAAAATCACGTAGTCCAGTTCTTAGATCTCCTTAATGAAACCATAGAATGAGCCCTTTGTTGTGTTACTAGGCTTTGGTTGTGCTCCTCCTCATATGCATCTATACGAACTCCGCTGTTCTGCACTATGCTCTTCCTATCTTGAGATATCGTGTGGAATGTGTACCCATTTATGTCATATCCTTGCCACGTCACCACCATGTATCTTGATCCCTTTGCTAGCCATAAGAGTAGATCAGAACACTGTGTTTCGGTGAATCGTGCCTTGAACCAATCATTGAAACGACGGTTATGCTCCTTTTTTATCCAAGCCTCTGTCTTGTTTGGATACTAGCGGCGTATGAAATCCTTGTGCTCTTCTATGTAAGGGGCCACTTCCGTCATGTGATTCAGAACAATGAAGTGCGCTTTACGGTACATGTCTCCGTTGGGTGTGATCTGTTTTCTGTCAAGTGTGCCCGTACCATGCAGCCTACCCTCATGATGGGATACGGGCATACCTATGGGTCAACTTGCGACATGTAATCAATGCAGAATTCGATCACCTCCTCTATTGCATACCCTTCGACAATGCTAGCCTCAGGACGATATCGGTTGCGTACGTGTGACTTTAGAATCCCCATGTACCTCTTGAACGGATACATGTAACGTAGAAACACCGAGCCACATAACTTTATTTCCCAAACAAGGTGAACCATGAGATGTACCATAATATCAAAGAAGGATTGGGGGGGATACATCTCGAGATCACATATAATTCTTACTGCTTCGTTATGTAGCAAATCAAGAGTATCAGGATCGATGACTTTCTGATGGATTGCATTGAAGAACAAGCTCAGCCTTGTGATGGTTTGTCGGACGTCCGGAGGCAATATACTCCTTGTTGCAACGGGAATCATCTGAGTCATTAGAACATGATAGTCATGTGACTTCATTGCAGACAATTTCAAGTCACTCATGGACACTATCCTCTTCATGTTGGCAGTGTACCCGGATGGGTATTTTACATCATGCAAGCACTGACAAAATTCTTTTCGCTCGGCCTTGGATAGAGTAAAGCAAGCTGGAGGGAGTTCCGTCCTACCCGTACTACTAATTATTGGTGCTAACTCGCTTCTTAAGTTCATATCGACTAAGTCGAGCCATGCGTTTAGTCCATCCTTCTTTTTGTCCTTCATATGAAGCAATGAACCAACCAAACTATTGCAAAAGTTAACCTCCATGTGCATCACATCGTTGAATATATAGTTCCTCCTAGTAAGGTAGATCCCAAAAAATTGATCTTTTCTTCCATATGCCGTTTTCACTGGTTTTTGTTTTCTTCCTCTTTCTCCCCATTTCACATTTTCCAAACTTAACATGCAGGCCTGTAAACATGTCATGCACTTCTTTTCCACTAAGTATGCGTGGAGCTGATTCATTTTCCCTAGTTCCATCAAACTGCTTAGTCATCTTACGATATGGATGATTCACACGTAGAAAACGTCAATGGTGCATATACACAGTCTTCCGGCAATTCCTGAGCCACACACTTGCTGTATCATCTAAGCAGTGAGGAGAAGCTTTACTTCCTTTTGTTTTCATGCCCGAAAGGTTTCCAAGTGCGGGAAAATCGTTGATGGTGCAAAACAACATTGCACGTAGCGTGAAGTTCTCTCGTTGATCCGCATCCCATACCCTGACCCCTTCGTTCCACAGCATCTGTAATTCCTCTACCAATGGTGCATAGGTTCACAGGCCATGTGCTATGCTTGCTGCTCCAGTTTCCAAATGGATTCATGCCATCTGTACTCAATCCAAACCTTAAATTTCTAGGGTCTGCACCAAAATCCGGGAACTTGTAGTCAATGTTTCTCCATTGCGGAGCGTCTGCAGGGTGTCTAAGCTTTCCATCTTTCTTATGATGCTCTGAGTGCCACCTGAGAAGTCTAGATTCCTTCTTATTTCCAAACCATCGTGTCAAACAAGAAGTGACTGGCAGATACCACAAAACCTTTGCAAGGGTTCCTCAATTAAGGTTGGCATCCTGATCCTCGTCGTCGTTGCGGGCTTTGACATTTCTCTTATAGCGGGATGCTTTACACTCTGGGCATGAGTGCAGGTTGCTATACTTGTGACAGTATAGGATGCAGTCACTGGGACATGCGTGGATTTTTTGCACGTCCAATCCTAAGGGACAAATAACTTTTTTGGCACCATATATTGTTTCTGACATCAAATTTTCCTAGGGAAAAAGTTCCTTCAGTAGTCGTAAGAGCTCCGTGAAACTCTTATCAGACCAACGGTTCCTAGCCTTCAATTGTAGGAGTTCAAGCATAGTCGCCAATAAAGTATGTTTCACCTTGCAACCAGGAAAGATTAGCCTCTCGGACTCCTCTGACCATTTTATGAATTTAATGAACTCTTTCGTAGTGCCATAGTCCGTTTCGATGTCACGCATCATTCTATCGAACTCGTAAACTTCCTCATCTAATGTTTCACCGACATCATCACACTCAACACCTGCATCATCACTATCCACTAATTCAAAGGCGTCATCTTTACCCTCAGTTGTACTCTGTGTCTCACCGTGGCACGTCCAAAAAGAGTAACCTTTTTTGAAACCCCGCTTAATGAGATAAGTTTCTATACAATTTCAAGTTATTGCAATCAACACAAGGACAACATATCAAGTCAACCCTCTCTCCTACATATCCGCCAGCGCGGCTCTCATAAACCTTTGCACCCCATTCACGTACTCTTCCGTCGCGTGATTTTCTGTGTACATCCATGATCTGTCCATTATCTGCAAAAATGTATCCACAGTTTTTTAATTATTACATGGTTACACTTCTTTCGAAATAAAAGACTTTATGAATAAAAGTTTGTCTTAGGACGGCAAAGCTAGTATGACAAATAATTTGCTAAAATAATAATTATAAATAATTACTAGCTAAAGTAATTACTTCCTCCTATATATGACTATAAATTAATTATTGCTTATCCCATTAATTGTGACTACAAACTCATGAACATATTAATATATTATTGCTTATCCCATTAATTACTTTTCTCGCATTCTACACATGCAAATCACATCAAAAGCCAAAGATATTAATTATCCTACTCTCCATGTACATCACAAACCTACAAATATTAATATATCTAGATCTCAAAGCACTTAATCTAGAGTAGGTTATTTGATCTTCAAAAACAAGATATACAAAGAAAAATAAAAAGCATCACTAACCTCTAGCACTTGGATCTTCAAAAAACCACTTGGATCTTCAAAAACCATTTGGATCTTCAAAAAAACAGTTGGAATTGAAGCAACTCTAGCTACAGCCGCCGCCGCCGCATCCGCCGCTAGAGTCGAACAGGAAGAAGACAGAGTGAACAGAGCACCAATAATGGAGGTAGGGTCGGCAGTATGTAGTGGAAACAATCACTAGCGGTTATCTCTGTAACCGCTCGTGATATGCTAACTATCCCTATCGGTTCTCTTTATAACCGCTAGAGCTATTTTTCTTTCATTGGCGGTTCTAACACTAACCGCTAGTGAAAGTTTCCGTTTCCCGCTAACTCCCGCCAGTTTGTCCTACACAACTATTTCTGGCGGTGTTAAAGTGAACCGCCAGTGATATGTAACCGTCACTGGCGGTTTTAAAGTGAACCGCCAGTGATAGGTAACAGTCATTGGTGGTTAGCTGTACAACTTCGTCACTAGCAGTTGGTGTTTGTCCCAAACCGCGCGGGGTCCTGTGACCCTCATCACTGGCGGTGACAAAAATAGCCACCAGTGATGACGGGTCGGGGATGAGCCATTCTGTAGTAGTGGGAGATGAATAATGAACACCAAGACCACGCATTAAGAATCGATTAATCCTTTTCCATACCCATCAATTGTTAGGTATAATTTTGATAAGGTTAGGAGAGTTCGTTTTGTATTAGAATAGAATCAAGTTCGTCTATAAGTTGGAGTTGTTTTAGAGATAAAGTTTTCTTTTATACATGTAAGAGTCCTAGTCGATTTATGTAATCTACTTGCATAAATAAAGGGCCAAGGACCAGAGAAAAGGTGTAACGATTAGAGACGCCATAAAAAAATCTAGTCTATACTTTCGCGTCTTGTTCCTGATCGTATCTCGCCGCGGGAGCTTCTTATCCACGTACGGTGCTTCTACGACAAAATTGAGTTGATTAATTAGCTATTGGTTGATTAGCTAGCAATCACATGCATGTACGCATGTAGCTGCATGCTGGTTCGATCGCACGCGTGTGTGCATATGTGCTTTGTGCAGCGCTGCTGCATGCTGCATGTAACCGATCCAATCAGCGTGGTGGCGGCATCGCGTGTCTATGGTGCAAGCAAGGGGCAGAAGAGCGATGAACATGCGAGTAGGCGTGCTGCTTGCGCACACGCGGTGACGTTATTGGGACGATGGAAGGCTACAATCCATCCAGGAGTTCCAACATCAACAACCACAACAGACTAATAAGATGTTGCTTTTGAAACTTCCCCGGACCTGTCGGTGTCATGTACGTACCGAAGTCAGGCCGTGACTGCGTGCGAATAAGACCATTTGCCATTTGATCTCTTCAAACCTCGACATGGATTTCTTAAATGTCAACAACTCGATTAGTCCGCATGAACAAACAGATCGATGTTATCGCGAAATGAACACTCCCGCGTCCATTCCAGCTACACCACCGTGCTGAAGAAGATGATGCTTCTTGCACTCATCGTCCTAGTCTTTCCTCCACGGACGGCGGCGGTAATGCAGCCGCGCGAGACGTGCCTGCGGCGGTGCGGCGACGTCGAGATCCCGTACCCGTTCGGCGTCGGCAGCGGGTGCCACCTCGAGACGGGGGACTGGACGTTCGTGCTCAGCTGCAACCGCACCGGCGACGGGCGGGAGAGGGTGTACAGCGACGAGATCGAGGTGGTGGACATCTCCATGAGGCGCGGGCAGCTGCGCATCTACAACTCGATCAACCCGTGGTGCTACAACCGCACGACGCAGACGATGAACGAGCAGTCCAACTGGTCGTACAACATGTCCATGACCAACTTCCGCATCGACGACGTGCAGAACCGGTTCACCGTCATCGGGTGCAACTCGCTCGCCTTCATCTCGGCGATGAACGAGACCGCCGGCGCCGACCAGTACATGACGGGCTGCATGGCCATGTGCCCCGGCGTGGAGCGGCTGCAGAGCGGCTCGTGCGCCGGGATGGGGTGCTGCCAGACGGCCATCCCGAGGGGGCTCAACGCGTACGACGTCTCCTTCGAGCAGAAGTTCAACACCTCCCGGATCGCCAGCTTCAGCCCGTGCAGCTACGCCGTGCTGCTCGACGCCGCCGCGTTCGACTTCCGTCCCTCCTACGTCACCACCAACGAGTTCATGGCGGCGTACGGCGGGCAGGTGCCGCTGGTGCTCGACTGGGCCATCGGCAACAAGACGTGCGAGGAGGCGAAGCGGGACGCGTCGGCCTACGCCTGCGTCAGCGGCAACAGCGAGTGCGTCGACTCCAAGTACGGCCGGGGCCGCGGCTACCTCTGCAACTGCTCCGCCGGCTACGACGGCAATCCTTACCTCCTCGACGGCTGCCAAGGTGATCTCCTCTCTTCTCTTCTTCTCCCTAGCCAGCTCCTTTGTTTCGCCGCGGTGAAGTCATGACTCACCAGAGCTCTTGTTGGCGTTTGAAGATATCAACGAGTGTGAAGACAAAAGTCTCACGTACCCGTGCTCTGTTCCTGGCACTTGCGTCAATACTATCGGAAAATTCTACTGCGCCTGCCCTGACAAGACAATAGGCAACGCTTACAATGGAACGTGCGAGCAAGAAAAGTCCCAACTTGGATTGCAGATCGCAATTGGTAAGCCATCTCCATGTTTTTGATTTTCTAGAGAAGAACACGCCTAGAACAGGGGATCACCTCCACTCCCAGCTGATGGCTAAAGATGATGAAAAGATCTAGTCGCCGTTCCTGTTTCTCAGTTTATGCATCGTCTCACATTTCCATGCCTTGCATATTTGCATGTTACCGCAGGTGTAAGCATTGGCGTTATCATACTGATAGGCAGTGCGTCATGCGTGTATATGGTCCATGCGAAGAGGAGGCTGGCCAAGATCAAGGGAGAATACTTCAAACAGCATGGGGGCCTCCTGCTGTTCGAGGAGATGAAGTCAAGGCAGGGGCTATCCTTCACGCTGTTCACCCTAGAAGAGCTCCAGGAGGCGACGAACAAGTTCGACGAGCGCAGCGTGATTGGGAAGGGAGGCAGCGGCACCGTGTACAGGGGAACCACCAAGAACAACGAGGTGGTGGCGATCAAGAGGTGCCGGCTGGCGAACGAGCGGCAGAAGAAGGAGTTCGGGAAGGAGATGCTGATCCTGTCCCAGATCAACCACCGGAACATCGTCAAGCTCTACGGCTGCTGCCTCGAGGTGGAGGTCCCCATGCTGGTGTACAAGTACATACCGAACGGCACCCTGTACAGGCTCATCCATGGCGGCGGCGGCGGCGACGGGCCGCCCATCCCGTTCGCAGCTCGCCTGAAGATCGCGCACCAGGCCGCCGAGGCGCTCGCCTACCTGCATTCCTGGGCTTCGCCCCCCATAATCCACGGCGACGTCAAGACGTCCAACATACTCCTCGACGAGGACTACACCGCCAAGGTCTCCGACTTTGGAGCTTCGACGCTGGCGCCGACGGACCAAGCCCAGCTCGTGACGTTCGTGCAGGGGACCTGCGGCTACCTCGACCCAGAGTACATGAGGACGTGCAGGCTGACGGACAAGAGCGACGTGTACAGCTTCGGCGTCGTCCTGCTGGAGCTGCTCACGCGCAGGAAGGCGCTGAACCAGATGGAGCTGGAGGAGGAGGAGTACCTCTCCTCGCGGTTCCTCCTGGCCCAGAGGGAGAAGAGGCTCGAGGAGATACTGGACACCCAGATCAGGAGCGAGCAGAACATGGAGCTACTCGAGCAGGTCGCGGAGCTGGCGAAGCAGTGCCTGGAGATGACCGGCGAGAAGCGGCCGTCGATGCGGGAGGTCGCGGAGGATCTCGACCGGCTGAGCAAGCTGGCGCAGCGTCCCTGGGGGCTGCAGAATTCCGAGGAGCTGGAGGCCTTGCTCCCTGGATCGCCAAGCACCTACTCTGAGATACAACTTACCATGAGTACTAGAAATATTAGTTTTAGCGATACAGCGTATGTTGGTATTCAATCTCCGCGCTGATGCTACGGCTTTGTGTGTGCTTTTAGCTATGCACATAATAGGCAAGCATAACTGCATAGTACACTGTATAGACCGGCTTTCTACCATGCAAATAGCCGGAAGCGGATGAAATAATTTAGTTTTTCTTACCAAAGGTCAGCCTTTTGCAGTTCGGAACTTCGCTCAGTCTCTTGTGATTTCTTTTTGCTATATTTTATCAGAATTGCTAATTCTCGTGGGACTGAAATTTTCTTAACTATCAGTCAATATAAAATTGCACTATAGTAAGACTAAAATTACATAGCTTACAAAGGTGTCATTTTAATATCAAAATTGCTACTTATCAATCATCAGTTTTATTTTTTGATTTCTATACTTTTTGATACATAAATCTATTGAATACATGTGCTTACATACTTTTCTTTTCCTATGTTCAAGTCATCACGTTTGTTTCAGTCAATCTAAATTGTACACCGGTAAAACTAAATTTGCACTTATTTATAATGTGCAATTTTAGTATAGTTATAGTGCAATTTTATTAATAATTGACTGATACTTATTTTATTATCAGACAACTTGCTCTTAGTCGCTCCCATATTTTTTTTTCTAACGCATAGAAACAAGAAATGAATGGACGGAGTTTACCGGAGGTTTGAGGCTGTGTTCAAAGGAAAACACATTTTAGAGATGCGCAAGAGATGTGCAAAGGCTCCATGCTTAACCATCCACAAGAGGAAGTGGGAGGCTGGGAGGAAGCACTACTACAGATTTGGTCATCAATACTAGTTCACAACGGCCATCGGTACTGGTTTTTGAACCGGTGCAGACTATTCGGGACTGATGCCCAATGGCATGAGTCCCGATTCCCTCACCCGGTGCTAATATAGTATCAGTACCGGTTGGAGGCCACATGTGGCTTTAGCCCCTGCGTCGCCGAGACCCCAATCAGTACCGGTTGGGGGCACCAACCGGGACTGATAAACTGCTGATAGCCATAGATAATAATTAAGTATCTGTGTGCTAAGTCACAATTAATTGAAGCACATATAATCCATCATACATAATAAACTGATAATTAAATCACAGAACTTTTATTAACAACTATTAGGTATCACAACAAATCAATCATGCATAGTATACATATACAGTTCACATAACATTCATTACAACTTTAATTACAGAACGTTCATCGTCGTCCTGCTGAAGCTGTTCACTCGCAGAAAGGCGCTGAACCTGATGGAGCTGGAGGAGGAGAAGTACCTCTGCTCGCGGTTCCTCCTGGTCCTGAAGGAGAAGAGGCTCGAGGAGATACTGGATGCCCAGATCAGGAGCGAGCAGAACATGGAGCTGCTCGAGCAGATCGCGGAGCTGGCGAAGCAGTGCCTGGAGATGTCCGGCGAGAAGCGGCCGTCCATGCGGGAGGTCGCGGAGGATCTCGACCGGCTGAGCAAGCTGGCGCAGCATCCCTGGGGGCTGCAGAATTCCGAGGAGCTGGAGGCCTTGCTCTCTGGATCGCCTACCCTTCGACCTTGTACCTTCAGATGACCTGCTGGAAGAGACTTGTGACTATTCTTTGGTCACCCTGCACTAGGATAGGGAACTAGTCATGAACATCTTAGAGCATGTACAATATATAGATAGTTGCTGTCTATAAGAGTTGCTATGTTACCTATTTACAGATGTGGTAGAAAGAGAAAGAGAAAAGAGAAAGAAACTGTCTATACATTTGTAGTTAACTGTAGCACGGGAACCAATGTGATTGTGTGTAGAGATAAGTTGTCTACAAATAAAGTGATTGTCTGTACCATTGTATAGTTGTCTTTAAAGTTGTCTATAGATAACATTGTACCATTGTATAGTTGTCTTTAAAGTTGTCTATGGATGACATGGCAACCTGTTATAGACAGTAGCTGTCTATAGCATTGTACGTGCTCTCTCATAGGAGTCATGCCCATGGTCATGACCAAACCAACCATGAAAACGGATGTAGAAAGGTTATGGTCCGCAAGGACTTAATTGTCAATCCTTGATTAAATGCGCATGACTGATGTGCGTTACAGGTATTGTTGCACACGACCTGTTGGATGATAAAATTTTCCTCCCAATGATTATTGAGAGAAACGGGTTACATGATTGAGTCCGTTTGAATCATGATTTTATTTGAAAGAGCACTTTTATCTACAGTGGACTCATACGGTTGGATTTCTTCTAGATCAAGAATCGGATCGACTTGTACGTCTACAAGATAAAGTTTTATCTCTGGCCACTTCATTTCGAGGAAGATTTCTACTGCTTTTATCTCGCTGAACAGATTACATCTATATCTAACTTATCCGGATTGGTTACGTATCTTGACCCTGTATAAAGCATTGTACCTCATTAAAAAAGAGGAGCCAATTCCTTTTTTTTTTTTTTGCATGATGATCACATAAGTTAATTTTAATCCTTGCGTATATGCGCATCTAGCCGCCTCGAGTATGGATAGGTAAAGCCGCACCACTTGGCCTTACCGCACCACTCGGTCTTACCAAAGCTTGGTTCGCAGGAGCCAATTCCTATTGGAGGTCACATACTTACGAGGCGGAGGCATTACGCATAGGTAGGGATGAAAATGGTATGGATAATTTCCGACCGTCCGACCGTCCGAACCAAGCCGGATAATAATTTGGATAATATTGTGGATATCCGGAAGTTTTTAGGCGAATACAGTACGGATACAAATAATATCCGATGGATAATATCCGAGCTTTTTTTGGATAATATCCAATGAATATTATCCGTATAGTGAATATCTATCTACAAATCATCTCCATTACACTTCTCCACATGTCAGTATCTTTTTCTTAGTAAGGCAGTCATACTCAAATACTCACATATCACCATGACTATGAGCCCACGAAATTGACGCACAAAAAGTAACAATCATATGCATTTTCTATGCTTATTTCTCTATTATGTGTTATCGTGTATTATCCGAGAAGGAGTATCCATATCTGATTCATATTCGTAACCGATATTATTCGTAGCCGTATTTGTATCCGGTACTATCCATGTCCGAATCCGTATTCAAAAAACAATATGGATACAAATACAATATGAGTGATTTCCGATTCGTATCCGATCCGTTTCATCCCTACGCATAGGTATCACAGGCCACAGCAGGAGACAGGCGAGATCGATCTGCAACTTGCGATTCAGCGACATCAAAAGGAAATAGAGACAAAACCAAGCTGCTAAAGGATTACACGGGTAGACTACACTAGCCCTCGAAAACAATCTACCGTATAAACCAGAAAACAAGTATAGGATCTGACGGGGACCTGGAGGGACGTTCGGATTATCACACACTCAGCGCAAAAATGCTGGCCTCCCCCGAGCAAGGAAGCCCTTGCTCGGGCTCAGGCATGGCTGGTCATGTAAAGGTTAGCTGCTAGGAAACAAAGAAGCACCGTAGGAGCTCCGGCTAGCACCGTCTCGGGTCGAAGCTCATCCTCCCGCTGTAGCAAAATCACTCCCCCTTGGTCCGCCAAGCCAGGGACTCTGTAATTTTCCCCAAGCCTCATATAGACACCACTGGACATAGGGCTATTACCTCCGCACGAGGGGCCCGAACCATCCTAAATCGTCTGTGCCTCTCATTGACGGTTGCTTGATCGAGTTCGCCTTCTTGAAAGCCCCCGAGGTTGCAGGAAAGAGGTCGGTTGATCCTTACACTCAACAAGTAAGCTCGGCACCTAGGGGTCCCGTACTCTCAACCGCCGACAGCTGGCGCCGTCCGTGGGGATCGTCGATTAGCTTCTGCGAGCGAAGGTCCTTGAGAATGGCGAACTCTCAAGACAACCAAGACATTCGCTTTGACGACCTCGACGACTTGGACGAGTATTGGTCCGATACCGAGGTCGCCCGGATCATCGATCCGGAAGGACACACCATGGTGGAGTCCCCCTCCCCCATGGATGTCTGTCGCCCCGCGAGTGAGGCGGGCTCGGAGTATGTTCCCGAGCCCCTCCAGTTTCGAGAGTTACCGGAACAGGGAACACCCGCGATGTGCGAAGGCGTCAGTTCATACGAAGGGTCGGTTCATACGAAGGGGTGGACATCCCCGACGTTCCGTACGACTCCGACCACGAGACCATTTCCCGCGGCGACACGGTCATGACACCGTCATGCCCGGTGTTCCCTTGAGAAATCGACATGGCGGACGCCGACGACGTACCCGCTCCTGCAGCTCGGGAGGACGAGTCGCGTCGCCGTCTGGAAGCCGCGTAGGATTGGTGGCCACTCGTCGGCAAGACTCTGGCGACCGTCGCGGCGACCGGGCCAAGCACCGGTGACTCCCGTTCGCCACGGCCGGGTCCCGCCCGTCCGCTCGTCCGATCCGATCGGCAGGAGCCGCCAGCGCCTTCGGGCTTTGGCACACGTGGTGCGCGACCTCCGGCCGGACTTCGACCAGGCCGCCGAGCTAGGCGTCGCAGTGGCCGAAAAGCTGGAGCAGTTGGCTGGCGATCTTCCTCGCGCCGCCGACTCTCGGAGTACTTCCCGGGAGAGCCGTACCCCAAGGGGTAGCTACCCTCGTCATGATCTTCGCCGAGATCTTGATCGGCGAAGGAATGACAGGGCATCCCGCCGATACAGTGGTCGTCCTTCGATCGATGGTCGGCGAAGCGAGCATCGCCACGACGGCGGCTCGACCCACTACTCCGCCCGGGAACGGGGTCACCCCGAGTCCCGAGCAAAAGGCGCTCACGACGAGCGCCGTCCTCGCACCGATCAGGGCTGAACCCTATCCGGTACCCCCGACACTCGGGGCGGCGACGTCTTCTCATGCCTCGGCCCTCTCCAGGGGCACGAAGGTCGCGACGCTCGCAGGCACGACGTCCGGGCGAGCCACGGGTGCCCCGCTTTCTCTCGCGCACTACGGAGCGCGGCGTGGCCACCCAAATTCAAACCAGGCCACATCGAGTGATTCGACGGGACTCAGAACCCGGACGAATTCCTCTTGGTATACTCTACCACCGTCATGGCCGCGGGCGGTGACGAAGGGGTGATGGTGAACTATTCCCCCGCCGTGTTGGAAGGGCCCGCTCGGACATGGCTCTTCAACCAACGGGAAGGCTCCATTCACAGCTGGGCACAGCTCTGCGATGCCCTGCGAGCGAACTTCCGGGGATGCTGTCCCTCCCGGGAAGACCGCAGAACCTGAAACGGGTGGTCCAGATGGAGGATGAGAGTCTGCGTGACTATGTCCGGAGGTTCATCCGGATCCGGAACACAATTCCGAGCATCCCGGATGAAGCGGTCGTTGAAGCCTTCACCGAAGGCGTCAAGAACGTCTGCTTCACCCAGGATCTCGAGATATACTCAGGCTCATCGGCCAGCGAGCTCTTCCAGGCGGCAGAACGTTACATCAACGCCGAGGAAGCCGTGGAGCGGAAGCGGCTTCTTGGGTCCGGCCAGGCGCCTCCGCAGCCCGGCATGGAGTCTTCGGACAAGAAAAAGTCCGACAAGAAGGCCAAGAAGAAGAAAAAAGCAAAGGCGGCCAAGATGGTGGCTGCCATCCCGGAGCAGTCGTCTCCGCCCCAGACGCCGAGACCCAAGAAACCTCGCCCTTCCCCGGGCAAGGTGGGCGGTCAACGGCCGGGCAACCCTGGACAGAGGCGCGGGCCTCACGCCCCCTCAAACAGCCGTTTCTATCCATTGCACCAGGTGCACGGGGACGATCTCCGCAACTGCCGCACCTGGGTTGCTCGGCTCGAGGATTTCTACAACGGCTGGGGGCCCATGCCCGTCCTTCCGGATGCCGGGAAGAGTGGCTCCGACCGCAAAACCGAGCCACGTTCCGACCCATAGGGCCAGGAGAGCGAAGAATACCACGAGCCGAGTCACCACATCGCGGTGATCTTCGGGGGATCCGCGGCCTACTCCTCCCGGTGGGAGTTGAAGGCCGCGGCGCACGAAGTCTGCCGCGTGGACCGAGGCGGCTCGGCCCCCGAACACCTCCGATGGTCGGAAACGACCGTCTCTTTCTCATGGGAAGATTGTCCCTCGGGAATGACCAAGCCTCAGAAGCTCCCCCTCGTGCTCTGCCCGACCATCAGTAACACGAGGGTCGCGCGAGTACTCATCGACAGGGGGAGCGCTCTGGACTTGATATCCGCCCGGGTCTTGGACGAGATGCAAATCCCCCGATCCAAGATCAAGTATATCGCCATGCCCTTTCATTGCATTATCCCGGGCACGTCCATGACCCCGCTGGGGCAGATCGTACTACCCATGACCTTCGGCAGCCCGAGCAATTTCCAGACTGAGCTGGTCACCTTCGAGGTAGTTGACTTTGAGTCGGCCTACAACGCCATCCTGGGCAGGCCGGCTCTCGCGAAGTTCATGGCAGCCACGCATCATGCGTACCACTGCCTCAAGCTCCCGGGGCCAAAAAGGGTAATCACCGTCAAGGGCAGTCACAAGGCTGCCCTAGAATGTGATGAGATGGCGCTGGCCCTAGTCGGCCAGCTCCCGGAGCGTGGGCCCGGGCAAGACTCCTGCAAATCCGCTCGGCCCAAGGTGGTTCTCCAGCCCTAGGAGCAGACGAAACACGTCCCGGTCTCCGATGAGGATCCATCCAAGGTGCTCCACATCGGGGTGGCCCTAGACCCGAAATAGGAAAGCGAGCTCGTCACCTTCCTCCGGGCAAACACGGACGTCTTCGCGTGGGAGCCGTCCGACATGCCCGGGGTCCCAAGGGAGGTGATCGAGCACAGGCTGGCGGTTCAGTCTGGTAAGAAACCGGTGCGTCAGGCGCTGAGGAGGTTCCCGCAATGGAAGGCCGACATCATCAAGGAGCAGCTGGACAAGCTGTTGAAGGCCGGCTCCATTCGCGAAGTCGAGCATTCCGACTGGTTGGCGAATCCAGTCGTGGTCAGAAAGAAGAACGGAAAGTGGTGGATGTGCGTCAATCACACCAACATCAACAGCTCGTGCCGGAAGGACAACTTCCCTTGTCCTTCCCTCTCCCCCACATAGACCAGTTGGTCGATGCAACGGCGGAAGCCCAGCTGATGAGCTTTCTGGACGCGTACTCCGGGTACCACCAGATCGGCTGTCACGGGAAGATGAAGAAGACTACCTTCATCACCCCTTCGCGGCTTCTCGCTACGACCATGTCGCCGGTCTAAAAATACGGGAGCCACTTTCCAGCGTCTGATGCAGAAGACCTTCCCCAACCAGATCAAATCTAGAAGTCTATGTAGACGACATAGTCGTTAAAAGTATTTTGGCCGTGGCTCATATTCGGGACCTCGAGGAAACGTTTTGTAACATAAGAAAACATCGGATAAAACTAAATCCGGAGAAATGCGTTTTTGGTGTGCGCACGGGCATGGTGCTCGGGTATGTAATTGGGTCGTCCGGCATTGGCCCAAACCCGAAAAAAATTGAAGCCATCGAGAGGATGCAAGCTCCTTCGAGTGTAAGGGAAGTCCAATCGCTCACTGGTCGGATGGCGGCCCTCAGTCGCTTCATCTCTCGGCTGGGTGAGCGCGGACTGCCTTTCTTCAAGGCCTTGCGCAAACACGACGGCTTCGTCTGGACCGAGGAAGCCGACAACGCCTTCAAGGAACTCAAAAAGTACCTGTCGAGCCCGCCCGTTCTAGACACCCCGAGGGGGCAAGAGCCTCTGCTACTCTACCTGGCGGTCTCTCCCCAAGCGGTAAGCGTTGTTCTCGTGGCCGAACGCGAAGGGAATCAGCGGCCTATATACTACGTGAGCGAGGTGCTTCATGGACCGAAGGAGCGTTACCCTGAGGTCCAGAAGCTTCTGTATGCCCTCCTCATGGCTTCTAAGAAACTCCGCCACTACTTCTTGGCTCACCCGATCACGGTCCCGACCAGTTTCCCACTAAGGGAGGTTCTCAGGAACCCCGATGCCTCCGGGCGCATGGCTAAATGGGCAGTAGAACTCGGGGAGCTCGACCTTAAGTTCGCTGCCCGAACAGCGATCAAGTCTCAGATACTGGCGGACTTTGTGGCGGAGTGGACGAATCCCCTCCCCCCTCGTCCGAAGAAGAGGCCGAGCGCGTCGAAGAACCCCACTGGACAATGTTCTTCGACGGCTCACGCTCCTTTGAACGCTCGGGGGCTAGAGTAGTTCTGATCTCTCCACAAGGAGAGCAACTCTAGTACGTCATACAACTGCACTTCGCCGCGACCAACAACGTGGCGGAGTATGAAGGCCTCTTGGCTGGACTACGAGCATGCTCTGCGCTCGGGGTCCGACGACTAACCGTGAAAGGGGATTCACTGTTGGTCGTGAACCAGGTTAACAAGGAGTTTCAGTGCTCCGATGACTCAATGGCGTGTTACCTGGTCGAGGTGAGGAAGTTGGAAAGGAACTTCAGGAACTTCGAAGTCCTTTACGTGCCCAGGAGAGCAAACACCCTGGCCGACCAACTTGCCAAGTTGGGCACCTCACAAGAACCCGTCCCAACAGGGGTGCTTGTTGAGCACCTGCTAAAGCCCTCTATTCCCTCCGGAGAAGAGGTGGATGAGACGCACGGCAACGTCTCCCTCCTCGAGCAAAGCGCCACTTGGATGACACCATTCATCCGGTTCTTAGCGCACGGGACATTGCCCGAGGATGAAGCCGAGAAATCCCGGCTTGTCAGGAGAGCTCCACTATACAGGCTAGTGGAGGGTGCCCTGTACCGGAGAGGCGCACTCGGAGTTCTCTCCAAGTGCATCTTCCAAGAAGAGGGGAAATTCCTGCTGAAAGATTTACACGAGGGTATTTGTGGGGCTCACTCCTCCTACAGAACACTCGTTGGTAAAGCCTTCAGGATGGGCTACTATTGATCCACGGCGTTGGGTGACGCTCGGGAGATCGTCACCGCCTGCCGGGCATGCCAATTCCATGCCCGGCAGGTGCACCAACCAGCCTACGCCCTCCAAACTATCCCCCCACCTGGCCATTCTCTACCTGGGGGCTGGACATCCTAGGCCCATTCCCCAGATGGGCGAAGGGATGCGCATACCTCTTCGTCGCCATTGACACGTTCACCAAGTGGATAGAGGCTAAACCAGTTTCTGGCATTACGGCCCAGGCGGCCAAGAAATTCTTCCGCAATAACGTGGTCACGCGGTTTGGCGTCCCCAGCCGACAGATCACGGACAACGAAACTTAGTTCACTAGCGAACTTTTCCAAGAATATTGTGAAGACGTTGGCACCAAGATTTGCTTCGCCTCTGTGGCTCATCCACAGAGCAACGGGGCTGTTGAGCAAGCCAACGGGCAGATCCTTCAAGGAATCAAGAAGCGAGTCTTCGACCAACTCACTAAGCTACGGCAAAACTGGGTCGACGAACTTCCTTCCGTCTTGTGGGCTGTCCGCACCACCCCCAGCAGAGCCACGGGCGAAACGCCCTTTTGGCTCGTATATGGCACTGAGGCCATGCTTCCGACCGAAATAACTCTGAGGTCACCTCGCGTGGACCTCGCGAAAACGGCCGACGATCACCAGGGCAGGTTGCTCGATCTCGACCTATCCGAGGAAAAACGTGAGCAAGCCCTCATCCGATCAGCGGCCTACCTGCAAGCCCTACGCAGGCACGCCGCCCGATCAATCCGACCAAGGACTCTGCAAAACGGCGACTTGGTTCTACGACGCGTCCAAGACTTGTCGCACGCCAACAAGCTAACCCCCAAGTGGGAGGGTCCATTCACGGTCGTCTCGTCTTCACGCCCGGTACATGCGCTTTCGCCTTCACAGACGAGCGAGTTCTCAGCAGCTCGTGGAACATCACCCAGCTACGCAGGTTCCACGCGTAACCTTCCCCTTTTTTCTAACCTACCCCTCCTTATTTAACCAAGGAATCTTCGAACGACTTCTTCTCGAAATTCTCGAGCCTGTTAAATAAAAAGGAATGGTAATCCAAGTTCTTTTTACCCAAGGTCTTCGGTTTTTTCTTCCTGCCCCACCCAAGCAAGAGTTCTTGTTTCCTAAACCGATTTATAAAGAGGCCAACGGATCTGAAAAATGCGCCCCGCCCTGAATTCCATTGCTCGGATAAGCCGATAGCACATCGCCCCGGCAAGTTCTCGGCGGTGCCTCGCAGACTTCAATCCTGAAACCCAATTGAAATCCGGAGTTAGCAACTCGAACTCGCGACTACTTCGTGTGCCCGGTCTTTCGCTCGCAACCAGGGGCAAAGACTCGGCCACATGAAATTTGGACATCGCCTTCGCGCGATCTCGCTGCCCGGCTTCGCCGTGGACCGGTCTTTTGCTCGCAACCGGGGTAAAGACTTCGGCCACACGAATTTGGACATCGCTTTTCGCGATCTGCTGCCCGGCTACGCCGTGCGCCGGTCTTCGCCACAACCAGGCAAAGACTTCGGCCACACGAGGGGTTGGACATCGCCTTTCAGCGACGACCTGCCGGCTGCGCCGTGTGCCCGGTCTTTTGCTCGCAACCAGGGGCAAAGACTCGGCCACACGAGGGGGCTGGACATCGCCTTTTCGCGCGATCCTGCTGCCCGGCTACTTCGTGTGCCCGGTCTTTTGCTCGCAACCAGGGGCAAAGACTCGGCCACACGAGGGGGCTGGACATCGCCTTTTCGCGCGATCCTGCTGCCCGGCTACTTCGTGCGCCCGGTCTTTCGCTCGCAACCAGGGGCAAAGACTCGGCCACACGAGGGGGTTGGACATCGCCTTTTCGCGCGACCTTCTTTGCTCGGCTTCGCCGTGTGCCCGTTTTTGCTTTCGCAACCGGGGCAAAGACTTCGGCCACACGAGGGGCTGGACATCGCCTTTCGCGCGATCCTGTTGCCGGCTTCGCCGTGCGCCGGTCTTTTGCTCGCAACCAGGGGCAAAGACTCGGCCATACGAGGGGGCTGGACATCGCCTTTTCGCGCGATCCTGCTGCCCGGCTACTTCGTGCGCCCCGACTTTTTCTCGCAACCAGGGGCAAAGACTCGGCCACACGAGGGGGCTGGACATCGCCTTTTTCGTGCGCTCCTAGCTGCCCGGCTACTTCGTGCGCACGGTCTTTGCTCGTAGTCACGACTAAAGGCCCGATCCCATGAGGGGGCTGGATGGGTAGGTGGCAGCGAGTAGTGGTATACCTTTTTTTTCCAAGATTATGTAAACATGCATAATAAGAGAAAAACATAGAGAAGCATCATGTATTAACTAAAAGTGTCTGATACAACACATAACACCACGCACACTAGCCCCTAGATCTACTCTTCAGGGCTTGAAGCTCCACCTCCACATCTTCAAGACGGTTCCGAAGCTGGAGAACCTCGATCTGGGCTTCACGCCCCTGTCGGATCTCTTCGCAAAGCTTCGCCACCTTCTCAGCCTCCGCCAAGCTACGCTGCCGCTCCTCCTCGAGCTCCTTGCAGACCCGCTCGAGCTCCTCCTGGGACCGGGAGTTCCTCTCGAGACCTCGAGCATACTCCAAAGCATGCTCGAGTTCGTTTCGGACCTAGGCGAGCTCCGTTTGGGCTTCGCCTAGCTCGGAGCGCACCGCCGTCACCTTGGCCGGGCACCGAGCTTCTATGCTCGCAGCCCAGTCGTCCATCTCGGCAGACAGCTGCAAACAAAGGAGTCATCAGCAAACACTACAAGCAAAGGTTCATTCGCAAAAAAGAAGTTACCCCATGACGGTGATGCTCAAGCAGCACCCTCAGCCTGGGCCGTGGGCCGACGCGGATATCCCCCGAACTTGAAGATGCGGCGCCCTCCGTGCTCGGAGCCCGTACCGCCCCGCCCGTTTCTTCCTCCGCAGGACCGGCCCGGACATCCTCCAAACCCGGGGCTGAGCTTCCCCGGCCACCTCTCGCTCCGCGCTCGAGGCACGGACCACCAAGGCCGTATCTTCCTCGGCGCCCCCTGCCCGAGAACCCCCTGAGCTCAGGGGCTGAGGTACCCCGGCCATCTCCGCCAAGGCAGTCTCCAGCGAGGTCGCTCGGCCGCGATCCGTAGCCCAGGCCGCCACCTCAAGCCGGAGCTGCGCTCGCGCGCTTCAGCGCCACGGCACAGGCGGGAGGGCTACCCGGGATCTGCTCTTCGTCCTCCGGGGGAGCGACCACGTCGTCACTCGGCGTCAACTCTCTTCGACGCCTAAGCACCAGCGGAGCGGAGTCTTCCGATTCTTGATCGAACTCCTCCCACCATCCCGCTCGGCCGAACCCTCCCCCCGTGGTCGGCTCCGCCATGATCATCACCGCCAGATCTGCAATAATGCGGGACGCTTCGGTTTGAAGTACTTCCTCGACTAGGGCCCTAGCCCTCACCTCCGTCTTGGGCGCGGGGGGTCTTCTCCCCCACAAGCCCCTGACTATGTCCGAAAAGACAAAAATTAAGACCACGGTAGCACGCGGCCGGACAGAAGAAAGGTCAGCTCGGGAAAACTTACCTTCCTCCTCGGCGTCCCGCAAGCCTTGCCCATCGACAACATCTTCCACCTGGGGTTCCTCGCGCGCCCCTGCCTGGACCGAGGGGCCCTCCGTCCTCCCTGACGGTGGAGGGGCAGCCTCCCCTGCTCTGCTCGAGCCAGCACCCGTCCGGGCAAGGCTCGCTGCCTCGAGCCACTCCGGGTGGTGCACCTTCGTCCACCCAAAGAAGTCTCTGAGATCTTCTTCGAGCACCGCCCCAGGGGCAGCGTCCCTCGGGCCCTTAAGCCACGAGGAGAACGCCTCCCCCGCCCGGTCCGGATCCGCCCGGGCTCTCCCTCCAGCGTCCTTCTCCCGTTGAGCCCGCCGCTCGGCTCGGCGAAGATCGGCCGCGGTCTGTAGCAACCAAGCAGTGTGGTCGGGATAATCCCTGGAGTATTGCGCAAATCAGGCGGACAGTTCTTGTACCTGGTCCGCATACTCCAGGTGAGGCCGCGGCGGGTTGTGCCTCGGCGGCACGCGCACCCCGGGCCGACGGGGTGCATGTCTGCTAGAGCCACCCGCCGAAGAAGCCCCACGCTGCGATCGCTTCGGCCGCGGTTCCTCGTCGTCGTCGTCGGACACCCGCGAGGTCCCCCTCTTCTTCTTCGTGGCGACCTTCTTCTTCGGAGGCCGTTTCCCCTTTACCTCGACCGGCTGCTCGGCCGCCAGCACGGCCTCTAGGGCGGCCCGGTCCTGGAAAAACGAAGAGCCAGTTAGAACAGAGGATGATCCCGCCCGAGCATAAGGACTGATGAGGAATGTACCTGCTCCGATCGGTCGAGGACATTCTTCGGCCCTCGCCTGCCTAGGTCTGGGTTCTCCTTCTTCCCTAGGGCGAAGAGCTCCGCTACCCGCTCGTCGACCCACCGGTCGTCCGGAGCTTCAAAAAGAGCCGAACAGATTAATAAAAGCAGCCCCGACAAAGCAGCAATCCGACCAAGAAAACCTCTTGGTGTCGCCGCCATGGGTGATGTCGCTCACCGGCGATCTCGAAGAAAGGTGCTCCGGCGCCGCAGAGGAGACACCGGTTTCGAAGAAGTCCGGGCAATAGCTCGCTGGTCGGGCGGCTGTCGCTCAACACTTGGATAGTGTCGAGGATCTTCTCCTCCTCGGCTCCACGCGGTCGGGGAGGTCCTTCTTCTCGTGGCGCGTGCGGAAGTGAAGTCCATGAT
This sequence comes from Olyra latifolia, assembly GCA_036346145.1. NCBI lineage: Eukaryota > Viridiplantae > Streptophyta > Magnoliopsida > Poales > Poaceae > Olyra > Olyra latifolia. The sequence continues at coordinate 20,891,273 of CM070524.1, read as the reverse complement.
CGCCCCTTCTTCGCGTAGAACCACCGCTCCGCCCAGCCGGCGACGGAGTCCTTCAACGTGAATGCAGGGTACGCGTACGGCTGCGAGCTCCGCAGCCGAAAATACGCGCACCCCTCCGCCGACGACCCCCCAGTGCAATGGAGCATGTAGAAGTGGAGAAACAAGCTTACCGTCGGCGGTACGCCGACGAAGCCCTCGCAGAGATGGGGAAAAGGATTTAAGATAAGAATGGAGTTAGGGTGGAGGTTCGTGACTTCCAGGCCGCAATGGGCAAGGACTGCGGCCAGGAATTCTGACTCCGGAGCACGAAACCCGTTGATGGCGTAGAGTTCGCAACTCACGAACTCACCTTCCGCCGGCACCGGGAGGACCTCACCGTCGGGAACGCGCCAAGACCTAGGGTCAAGGTGGCCCTGCACCACGAGGTCCTCCAGGCGCGCGGCAGTGGTTCGCGAGGGAACAAACTTCGCCATCGGACGGAGAAGGCGGAAGAAGAAGGCGGCGGGAGAAGAAGGCGGCGGAAGAAGAAGGCAAGGGAAGAAGAAGGCAAGGAAGAAGAAGAGAAAGGAGGCGGTGCGCTAGTGGGAGGGGAACAACGGTTCTTATCCCCTTCCTACTAAGGGAACCGCCTCGAAAGTTTCAGGAACTGACGCACGTACGGCTGTCACGTCGTCTTAAAAACCGCAAACCCACTCACGAAGAAGTAACCGTTGGAAGGCCAAACGTTTGGAATTCTGCTCGGGTGGCCCTTGCTCGGCCAAACCGAAGTCTTGCTCGGATGGCCTTCTGCTCGGCTAACCCGAAGTTCTACTCGGGTGGACCTTGCTCGGCTAACCTGAAGTTCTGCTCGGGTGGCTTTTTGCTCGGCCAAACCGAAGTTCTGCTCAGGTGGCCTTTGCTCGGCTAACCCGAAGTCCTGCTCAATCAGCCCTTGCTCGGCTGATCGGGCAATCTGCCTAGTCTGTCGAGCGTCCGGCCAGCTTCGTTGCAGTTTGGAGCCTCGAGGGGGGATCCGGCCGGTCCCCCACTCGAGGCTCGGGGTCTAGATGACGGGGACCTGGAGGGACGTTCGGATTATCACACACTCAGCGCAAAAATGCTGGTCTCCCCTGAGCAAGGAAGTCCTTGCTCGGGCTCGAGCATGGCTGGTCTTGCCCGGACCAGAGCCCGGGTCGCTCCTTCCCCGGCCGGGCATAGGCCCTCTCCACTCTGCTGCATTAAATGCTCTGACGCCGTCTGTGACCGCTGCGTCAGGTAGCAGGGGATTGCGGCCACCAACTCACGTCTTGTTGCATTGTTCCCATGCCGTTTTCCCGTAAACAAGAATGATGACGATGACGCAAAGCGAAGACAAGCTTCGGACCGCCGGACAATAGGGCGTCTTCTCCATACCGCTGGACAATAGGGCGTCATCTCCACTAGAATACTGATTACGCCCATGTATAAATAGGCCATGTTGCTGCACATGTAAAGGTTAGCTGCTAGGAAACACAGAAGCACTGTAGGAGCTCCGGCTAGCACCGTCTCGGGTCGAAGCTCATCCTCCCGCTGTAGCAAAATCACTCCCCTTTGGTCCGCCAAGCCGGGGACTCTGTAATTTTCCCCAAGCCTTATATAGACACCACTGGACGTAGGGCTATTACCTCCGCACGAGGGGCCCGAACCAGCCTAAATCGTCTGTGCCTCTCATTGACGGTTGCTTGATCGAGTTCGCCTTCTTGAAAGCCCCCGAGGCTGCAGGAAAGAGGTCGGTTGATCCTTACACTCAACAAGTAAGCTTGGCGCCTGGGGTCCCATACTCTCAACCGCCGACAGGATCATAGATTTTACCACTAGTCGCACAGAGCAGTGGAAGGAGAGTCGATGAAGCTGGTTCAATCGATCTGCGCGTAGTTATATGAAAGTAGTCGATCATGTCTCTTCCTCGAGTCTGAACAACACATCTCCTCCTTATCATGTATTGTCCCGATCAGCATCGCAAGGTAACAGCATCTCTACCGAAGTCTACACGTGCTGAGGAGAAATTCCATACGTCAGTGTGCTAGCACCAAGACACACGGACGTGGATGACAGCTACGGTTTGAAAGAGAGGATTGATCTAGTAATCTAACTTCTACTGCCTCTTTGAATAGCCTCTCGAATGGACCTCTACCTAGAGGCCTAATATGACACAGAGTCCATGTCTCACGTGGCCCATATGACTATTAGGCACAATCCCAACAATCTTTTGCTTTCACAATAGCAATTATGCAATGGACTTATTCTAACCCGTTAAGTGTGTGACCATGTAGATTCATGTATATTCAATCGTGACCCTGAAACCTCTTTCTAGATCAGAAGTTGATAGCAGACCCTAGTAGGCCATATTGACCACTGAAAACACACAAAGATCAAATCAGACGAACCTATATAGTGTTTTTGTACCAATCCTTTTGCCTCACGATACCAAATTAAACTCAAAGCAAGAAATGTGCCATCCTATGATAGCTCGATCCTTGACTCATGCCTGTAGTGGATTACTTGCTCACGATTGACTCTCAACTGTATTTGGCATGGCCATGCACTTTTTTAATCCAACCATGACAAGGGGCTAGAGATATCTCCTGTTATATAGGAGGCACAAATTCCATCTTGATCACTCATATCCCTCACATGTTCATAGTAAACTCAAAAACTACATAATAACTACCCAGTTAAGGAATAGTGTTCGATAACCCTAAAGTAAACTCTTACACATGTAGCAAATCATGATGATCTCAGGTCTAAGGATTTTATATACACTATGTATGAGACCACCTGATGACACTTAAGAATGTAACACTTTTCGAGTGCCTCATGGCAGGTCAATCCAACACCATGTTCTCTAACATGTTGTCCACATTATTAATTTGATATCTTATATCCATGATCCGTAAACATGATCATCAGTCAATACATGTGCTAATCCATGAACCATAATTATTCTATGTTATGGTATATCCATGAACCATAATTATTCCATGCTATGGTATAGGATTAGGGATCATAATTATTCCGTGTTATGGTATAGGATTAGGGATAATTTAAAATAATATCAATGAATATAAAGAGTTTTACAAATAAGTCACATACTTGTTAATCAATATAAATAATATTTATTTAAGGAACAAGGCTAATATATTATTCCAAAATGTCATAAACATAGAAGTGATACAATCATCTCGATGATCGCTTCTAAGGCATATCACTAACAATCCTACTCGCAATAGAGTCAATTATGCAAGTATCTAATACCATAGCTCTTAGGTGCGCTTCGAATTTTGGTTGTGGGTGCGGCTTTGTCAGCGGATCAGCAATATTTGAATCCGTGTGAACGTTACATATCTTGACACTACCTTCATCAACAATCTCGCGAATGAGATAAAATCGCCGAAGTACATGTTTGAACTATTGATGCGATCTAAGCTCTTTGGCTTGTGCAATGGCTCCGCAATTATCACAATTGAGATCCATTGGACTAGAAACACTATAGACCACACCAAGCTCAGAAATGAACTTCTTTATCCAAACAACCTCTTTCGCAGCTCAGAAGCCACATTGTATTCGGCCTTCGTTGTAAAATCAGCAACTGTCTCTTGCTTGAAACACTTCTTGCACACTACTCTTCCATTAAGACAAAACACAAACCTAGATTGAGATTGAGAATCATTCTTATCGGTTTAGAAGCCAATATCAGTATAACCACTTACAACCAGCTCTTCCTCACCACTATAAACGAGAAACATATCTTTAGTTCTTCTCAAGTACTTCAGGATGTTTTTCACAACTATCTAGTTACTTTCACCTGGATCTGATTGATATCTGCTTGTAACACTTATCGCATTGACACATTTAGACATGTATAAAGAATGGCATACATGATTGACCCAATAGCACAAGCATGTGGAATCTTACTCATCCGGTCTCGCTCATCAGGTGTCAAAGGACACTGAATCTTGGTAAGACTAATACTATGTGACATAGGCAAGAAACCCCTTTTCTAATCCTGCATGTGGAATCATTCCAACACCTTGTCAATATATATCCTGGCATAATCCAATTAGTCTTTATGCCCAAAATATATGTAGTTTCTCCCTAATCTTTCATAGAGAAACTATTTTTTAATGAAGAGTTGATGGATTCAAGCACAGGAATATCATTTCCAATCAATAATATGTCATCTACATATAAGACCACAAAAAACAAGTGTGCTCCTACTAACCTTTTTGTAAACAGAAAACTCTTCATTTTTTACAAAGCCAAACCCTTTGACAACTTCATCAAAATGAAGATTCCAACGCTGAGATGCTTGCTTCAATCTATAGATAGATTTTTGAAACTTGTATATTTTCTAGTATCTTGTGGATCAACAAAACTCTTAGGCTATGTCATGTACGCATCTTCACTAAGGTTTTCATTTAGGAAAACCATTCTGACATCCATCTGACATATTTCATAATTATGAAATGCAACAATAGCTAGAATGATCCGAATAGACATGCATAGCAACGAGAGAATATGTTTCATCATAGTCAACACCTAATCTTTTGTCACCAATCGTGCCTTATAGATGTGAATATTTTCATCCATTTCTATCTTTTTTCTTAAAAAAACCCATTTGCACTCAATGGTTTTTACACCATTGGGCGGATCAATCAAATTCCAAACTTGATTATCATACATGGATTGAATCTCAGTTCTCATGGCTCCAAGTCATTTCTCAGAGTCTAGGCCCATCTCCGCTTCTTCATAAGTCTTAGGCTTATCATTGTGTAACAATAAAATGTCATGCCTATACCTTGTGAGAATTGACATAGCTTTTCAGACCTACGTAGGGCTGGTGCTTCGATAGGTTGTATAACATCTTGTACACCTTGCGAAGGTTCAGTAGGAAGAGAAACATTTTCTGATGGTTCTCGAATATCTTTGAGATGCACTGTACTCCCACTAACTCCTTTAAAAGAAACTCTTTCTCCAAAAAGACACCATTTTGAGCAACAAACACATTGTTTTCATCTCTTTTATAAAAGTAATATCCTTTGGTTTCCTTAAGATACCCTAGAAAGAAGTATTTATCAGGTTTGGGCGTGAGTTTATCAGATGTCAAACATTTTACATATGCCTCGCAACCCCAAATTTTGAGAAACGATAATCTGTTTCGCTTCCCGATCCATATCTCACAAGGTGTTTTCTCTATCGCTTTTGATATGGAACCCTGATCAGATTGGCTCATCATAGACCATACCATGTCCAACAAAGTCCAGCTTTGTCGTTCAGATACTCCGTTCCATTGAGACGTTCCCGGCGAAGTTAGCCGCAGAACAATTCTGCACTATCTTAGATGATCACCAAATTTTTGGCTCAAATATTCACCACCACGATCTGATTGTAGGGATTTTATTGTCTTAGCCAAGTTGATTTTGTACCTTATTCTAAATTTCTTTAAACTTTTCAGATGATTTAGATTTATGCCTCATTAAATAGATGTACCCAAATCTACTTAAGTCATCGGTGAAAGTTATGAATTACCAAAAAACACCTCTAACCGTAGAACTCATTGGCCCACATACATCCGAATGTAGAAGGGCCAATAAATCACCTGCCCTTTCACTAACACCCGTGAAATGTGTCTTTGTCATCTTGCCAAGTCAACAAGATTCGCATGCTTCAAATGATTTAAAATCAAATGAGTTTAGAAGACCATCTCTATAGAACTTCGCCATGCGTTTCTCATTTATATGGCCTAAACGACAATGTCAAATATACAAGGGATTCAAATCATTTGGTCGAAACCTTTTAGTATTAACGTTATAGATAAACACATCCTCAAGATTTAAGACATACAGTACATTTACCAATTGAAGCATGACCATAGAATATATAATCTAGATATATAGAACATCAATTGTTCTTTATTCAGAATTCATAACCTTCTGCCCCTAAACATGAAACAAAAATAATGTTCTTACTTAAGTAAGGAACAAATAACAATTATTCAATTCCAAAACTAAACTAGAAGTTAAAGATAATGGTAAAGTGCCAACAACCAATGCATCAACTCTTGCTCCATTGCCCACGAGATCAACCTTGCCTCTAACCAAATTTCTACTCTTTATTAGCCTCTACATCGAATTACAAATATGAGCAGCTGATTCGACATCAAATACCCAAGAGCCAATGTGAGAATTTGTAAGATTAATTTCTATAACATTTATCCCTGAAGCGGAAGAGTTGCCTCCCTTCTTGTCTGTTAGGAATTTATTGCATTTCCTATTCCAATGTCCTTTTTCCTTGAAATAAAACCATATGCCATCAGTTGTAGGACTGATCTTGGCCTTACCCTTATCCTTACTCGAGATCTCATCTTGAGTTTGAGCTACAACCTTTGCCTTACCCTTATCCTAACCCTTATCCTTCTTCTTGAAGTGGGTAGTCTTTTGAACCACCATCACATGTTTTGAGCTTTCCTTGATGGTCTCTTCACCTGATTTGAGCATCCCATACAACCCGGTTAGTGTCTTCTCCAAGCCATTTATATAATAATTCAAAATGACTGGCTCAAAGCTCAGAGGGAGCGACCGGAGAATGATGTCACTAGCCAACTCTTGGCTAATGGAAAAACCAAACATTTCCAAACTCTCAATGTAACCTATCATTTTGATTACTTGAGGACTGACCGGACTCTCTTCAACCAATTTATATGGAAACAATGACTTCGAGGTACTATACCTCTCTGTCCTTGCTTGATTTTCAAATATACTCTTGAGACCCATAATCATATTATAGAAATCTATCATCTCATATTGCTTCTGAAACTCAGGAGACAATGGTAGCAAGCATGAGACATTAGACTTCAAGAGTGTCACTACAATGCTTTTCATAAGCATTCCTATTAGCATGAGTAACATCACTAGTTGGTTCATCTAGGTAAGGCTGCTCTAGAATATATTCATTCTTTTCCAATTTGAGAACAATTCTCCACTTGCGATACCAATCAATAAAAATTGTTCCATTAAGTTTTTCTTTTTCAAGAACTGATCTCAGATTGAAACTGGGTGCGGATGAAGCAGGAGGCAACATATTATACAACAAATATATATATGCAAAGTTTTAGCACTATGTCTATGAAAATCTCTTATCAAACTATTTAATAAAAGATACTCCCACTACATGTTGCCCTCTATCAATATATAGTAAGGCAAAATCCATATTCACCAAGTTCTAGTTAGCTTTGGCATCACTGCTAGAAACTTAGCAGCATAGGTAAAAAAACTCTTTGCTAATTGCATCACATGCAACTCTTGTTTGTTGAGTGTCATCAACATGTCCTAGCCTCAACACAATGCCTCTAGCCCCAAAACTGTTTTGATAGCATAGTCAAGTTAAACAAATAATTTCCACATGTATGTGTCCGGCACATACCCCATCTAATCAAATAATCAATGACACTTTGCTTTGGCAGACCCGCCAATAGATGATCTAGATCATGATGAGTGCAATTATTGGAAGGACATCTATTTTAGCTTAATTTTTTACTATGAAAATGATAGCATGATAAAATAATGACAAGAGTATATATCTACTGATAATCACATTAAACTGTTAAATTGTATGGTGCGAATCATGGTAATCTCTATCACCATATGTCCTGTCCATGGAGCAACCATGCTTGAGGTCACCATATGCATCTACTATACTATTACACATAACAGCTAGACATGAGTGTATCAAGTATCACAAGTCAACACGCAGGTTATTATATAATAATATGTAGCCTATGGCTTTTAAAATTCAGCATGACACATAGGCCATGTAAATCTCATACATGCATTACATACATAAAGGGCCATACTATTCACATCATATCATGCAAAAACGAGTTATGCAGAGAACCCAATTCTATCGCGCGTGCGAACACATAGAGTCTATAACACGCTACGAACAACTATCACGGTGATCCTACTAGCCGGTTACCGGTTAACGACAAAATTTTTTCTAGACATGAATTCAATTCATGATTTTCCACTGGATTTTCATGTGCAGCGCACGCGTCACATGCAGTACAATATGTGAGAGATCAGCCTGATTCTTAGTAGATGCGCAAGGTTCAAGAACTCGCTACCCGGTCGGCGAGGTACCGAGTAGCGAGTACTCAGATTACTTGGTGAGTACTCGGAATTACTCGGTGGCAATTACTCGACAATAGTTCATCAACACAAGCACACATAAAAAGAGTTTTGGTCTACAATGACACAAGCACACATACTAGTTCATAAGAAATTAAAACAAGATAGCAACAAACAAGCATGATAATGTGATGATGAAATAATTAAATCTCAATCTTCATCCTCTTGTTCGTAATCTCTTGTTGGGATCACTTCATCTTGGTCTGATTCAAACTCGACATCCTCATCATTGACCTCTTCGGCTCTTGAAGTCATCTTCATGAAGCTCTCTCACTCTTTTGCTCCTACGAGGCTGAACGGCTTCATTTGCCCCACTTGCCTCATCAATAAGTCTCCATGAAAGACCTGTTTCAGGATCAACCTCATCATCCCCACCTTCTATTATCCATTCTTGAGCATTGGTAGCATTGCTTGCGAGAAGAACATCAATGTTCTTTGTATTGGTTCTCTCTTTCTTGCTCAACAACCTTGCATTGAATTGGACATAAACCAAATTGCTCGCACGTTGAGCATCTAGTCTATTTCTCCTCTTAGTATGCCCTCCCGATCCGATCCTTTTGGATCGTGATAGTGAACTGAAACAGGCGGCGAAAAGGGGAGGATGGCGGCGCCCTGCCTGTGCACACATGCGTGCTGAGGTGCGCATGCAGATTGGAACCAGCGACACAAGCCAGCCCTGTAGCAGTGGCAGTAGGGCGCGAAGGTGGCCATGGCAGCGGCCATGCACGATCCGTAGCGATGGCGACTGCCATGTGCAAGCCTCGACGGCGGCGACCACACACAAGGCAGCGGCAGTCGGGCGCGAAGGAGGCCATGCGCGAGCCCTGTTGGCAGTATTTCTTCACACCCCAACCCCTTTCTGCCAACCCTCCTTACGGGCCGCACCGCATTGCATTGTCATCCCCCTGTTGCTGACTACTCGCACCTTGATTCCTCGCCGAGTAACGCCGAGTAGGACCGGGTTGGACCAAGTAATCGGTCCGACCGAGTAATGCACCGTGGAGGCCAAATTCGCCACGCCCAGCCAGCGCGTAGCGAGTACTCACCGAGTAATGCTGAGTTTTAGAACATTGTTGATGAGCAATCCACAAAACAGATCTATAAGACGCTATACAGTTGTGCAATCATGTTCTATTCCAATGGCGGTGACTTGTTCGGTAGGAATAATGTGCAATGCATCTTTGAGAAAGCATAGTAAATCAGAATTACGACTACCAATTTACAATTGAAATAATCCCATCAATTACCACCGAAATAGATTGATCTCATCATCCACTAGTAGATCCAATCTATCAAAAGATCAGGCTAGTAGTAGATTTGATCTACTACTACCGCATATCCATATATGTCACATCCAAATCGTATACGACGCAAAATGGCTTTGATACCACTAAAGAGTTATACAGGTTTGCTACACTAGCGCTCAAAAGCAATCTACCGCGTAAACCAGAAACGAAACAAATATAGGATCATAAATTTTACCACTAGTCGTGCAAAGCAGCAGAAGGAGAGTCGATGAAGCTGGTTCAATTGATCTGCACATAGTCGTACGGAATTAGTCGATTATGTCTCCTCCTCAAGTTTGATCAACACATCTTATTCTTGTTGCGGTTTATCACGGATTGTCCCAATCAACACCGCAAGGTAACAACAACTCTACCAAAGTCCACACGTGTCATCGTGACTGTTTCGCCAAGAAGCCTGTTCATCAAAGAATTTTCTCGTCGTGGGTCGAGGTACGCTGTGCTGCTTGGTTATGTTAATCTGGACTGCTTGGCACTTCGATCTATTACAACATGTGTGTCTTGTAGATGGAAGTCCCTGGAACCAACAACTAGAAGATGTCGCATGGTGGATTCGATACTGGTTCGTATCACGAACCGTTCGGTACTAGTTCATATCATGAACCGGTACTAATGTGAGGACATCAGTATCAGTTCGTGCCTCTAACCGGTATTAAAAGCCTACTAGGATACCTGTAGCCAATGAACCAGTACTGATGCCACTATCAGTACCGGTTCCAAACCAACCGGTACTGATGCCTCGTTTCAGAAAAGTTCAAAAGGAATGCATATTCTATCTATATCAATACGCGATGATGGTGGGTTGGTTAGAAGGGTGAGGCTGGAATCACGAGGTTGTGGGTTCGAGTTCCGCTTCTCTTATACATTCTCGACATTTTTAAACATTTCCCAGTACTATCAGTACCGGGTGAAAGAACCGGGACTGATGCTCTGTACCGGTTCAAAAACCGGTACTAAAACCAGTTTCTAATCGGTACTAAAGGTGAGTTCCCTAGCGGTATTAGTACCATTCCCGGCGTACTGGTTCTCGGCCGCAAGGTTGATCCCTCGACCTGATGTACTGGTTACTGGCGACGAGGTCACTCTTTTGCCGGCCGAATAGACACACAATAAAATTAAGTTGTTCGGTGAGTAATAAAATTTATATAGCTCTGCTGAAAATAAAAAATAAAATACAACCAATGACATCATTATAAATGAAAAAAAAACAATAAAACAACCATAGAGCAGCTGAAAAACCTAATATTGTTGTTTGGTGAGTAACCTATACTGTATTTAACACCAGGCAAAAAATATATGGAGTACACAATGTGCAACTTGTAATTAATTAATTTCAATACCTAGAAAGATAGTACGTTCCAAGTAAGAAGTGTTGGATTCATGAGAATCGAATCTCATGAGATCAAAATGTGACAACAAATAAATATGTTATGATCACTTGCCAATTATTTGTCCCAAATATAAACAATTAGAAGATTCAGAAGATACACCACATTTTTTCATTCCTCGTACAGAAATACAAAAAGCAATCATGTTCTCCCACAAATAAATGGTTTCATTCGGCTATTACCAATTAATAATGCTAATTGTCCTATTACTAAAGCTCGGTGCCCCATAAGTGCATTATCAGCTAAACAATTGAAAAGAAGAGGACATCCTCATGACATCCTAATTGCAATTTTGTGAGTAGAAAGGGCGATAATTACCTAGATATGTTGCTGCTAATTCAGTCTGACTTTCTGCACTACGGTTCACCCAGGTTAAAGTAAAAACCTAGAATATTATGACCTGTGGTTACCTGGTGCATTAAGATAAAATAAGTTATTATAGCTGTGCCACTCTGTTGGGTAGAAGAAATTATGCCTAAATTGCAAAGTAAATGGAACACTGGTCAATTGTTGGCTCACCGCTGATGGAATCATGGAAATATTCTGCATCCAATAGCATGGTACAATAGAACTGTGAAATCAACAATGTCCTCTAAATCTAACTTTCGGCAGTTTCTTATTCAGCCTGTAACCAACTAAACTATATGGAATACAACCATATACAATGATTAAGGAATTAGTATTTTTGACAAATTATGCCAAACCTCTACAGAAAAAAACTGCAAAATCCGATCCAATTTTTCATAATCGATTAGTTAACAAGGTGGTTAACTGTATTATGAAAGACGAAAAAAATCATTGGCTTAACAAATTCTCTATTGAGCTGTGAAAAAAATTCAACAAAAGGCAGAAACAAATTCACTATTGGTTTTACATCAAGCAATATGTAAAGTAACTCCCAACATAGAAGTAAAAACAAGACGAAATAAAAAAGGATCGACGCAAAAAGTTTCGATTGAAATATGATCTAAACAAGAAAGAACACTTGCCATTCGTTGGTTATTAGAAACATCCCAAAAGCATCCAGGTCAAAATATGGCTTTCAAATTAAGTTCCGAATTAATAGATGCTGCCAAAGGGAGGATAAACTATCAATGTCTAATTTCTAAAAAGGAACAAAAAAATATTTACATTATGATTTGTGACTTTGTATACACCAAATAGTGTGCTTCGTTCTTTGTGCAAGCCAAAGCAATGTGCTTTACAATTGAACAGGTTTTCCTCAGAATTAACTGACAGTATCTCCAGATTTAAAGAAATCAGTCTCTATAGACCAATCAATGGTTAACAGTATAACATATATGGAAATCATACCACTTTCATGTAACGGAATTGATGCAGGTAAAAGAGACTACAAAACCTGAGCATTTGCATTTCCCTTGTTACATTGTTTGACACGTACCATAGTTATACAATTGTCTTATCCTTCTCAACATAGTCCAGCATGGAAATGGTATACTGTACAAGCTAGAAACCTGAATTTTTTCCATGCAAATAGTTGTAGCTCATGCATATATACTTTGACCTTTCCGACCTTGTCTTGCGAATGTGTTTTTGCAGGACGTCGATTTTCTATTATTTGTGAATGTGTTCTACCAATATAGGTTAGCACATATTTGATCAAGTGCTGATGCAACTTAAGGATGCAAATGCGTTTTGCACATGAGTCAGTCCATGTGACATATCTCCTTTGCGATTCTTTAGACTTCCTTATGCTTTCTAAATTTATCCATTGGTTTTGGGTTGGTGCAATCATAAGGGTTCTGTATCCCTATGAACAATGCTACCGATTTCTACGGTTCGACCGATTTTGTATCGCAGTGATACTGTTTTTTAACATGCTAAGTCCATCTAACATCGGCGACTCCAATTTCCCAGATCAAAATCATGCATAACCTTTGCTTTCTTTCTTTCTCTACTGAGTTTCGAAGCAGTACTACCGCCATCCAAAATCGGTTCCTCCAATTTTCCATTGTCTGCAATTCTAGTTGGCGGTGTCACTGATTTTCTCTACATCGATAAGTTTTTCGTAGCTGCTACCAGAGAGGCAGTACCTCCGATTCTAGCTGGCGGTCTCACCGATTTTGACTATTTTTTGCCCCTTTTTTTTTGGCCAACAACCAGTTCTTTCTTGTGGGTATTTATACCTACTTTGGCCGGTTGGGGGAGAGGGTTGCTACCAATTCTTGTCTCCTTGAGCTTGATAGAGTTTCTTGTCGATGATAGACCTGTCTCACCCATCACGCATATTTATTTGATCGCGAGGGAAGAAGACATGAGATGAGGCGTGAATGATCAAGGCAGAGAGACGCATGATTTCACCTTGGTTGGAGCCTCTGGTGAAGAATAATAGCTTTCCTCTAACCTTTTTTTACTATATGATGAATAGAACAGAGATCACAGAGAATTTTGTCTAGAACTAAACTATGTCTAACTTATGCGGTTTCGATCACCTCGGGCTTCTGCGAGTCGTCTGCGGCTTATATATGGCTATGGCTTCCACCCCCCTCCCCTGGGGTTAGGGGCTTTTATATAGTCTTCAACGACATCTCTATCTTTAAAAGTCATGATCTTGTGATAGGGGATATTCCTATCGAATACGATCTCCGCCTTTTTTACAAGTTAAGTCAAGGACTCCATCCATAGCAAATCTCCAAAGGCACCTGCCAAGTGAAAGAGTCTTCTAGAAGGTGGCACCATCTCCTGCGACCTAAGAAGGTTTGGTTGACTTGTGGGGCCTGTCCTTTGCCCACCACACGATCTGCACTAGTCCCTGGATCAGTACACTAGTGCACACCTACACGATCTGCACTAGTCCCTGGATCAGTACACTAGTGCACACCTTTCACATAGCCGGAATCATTTCATACAAGCGGAAGTCTTATATATTACACAAATACCTGTATTAACCCCAGGGGCTATTAAGTATTACAGACGGCACATTGGCCCAAATAGTCAGAAAGTCCAAAAGATCAGAGTGCGGAGACCCAAAAGATGCAAAAGAGTCTCGTGCCGGCTATGCCTAAGCACTCGACTGGAGAGACGCCCTAAGCCTCGCCCTGGTCGTCAGCGAAGTCCTGTCCTTCATCTTCATGGCAAAGCGTCGATATCGCTCATATTCTCCATCTAAAAGAGAATATGAATGCGAGGTCAGTGTCATCCAAACACTGGCGAGCTAACACCCAACCTGATGCAATTTTAGTGGTAGGGGTTCCAAAGGAAAGGTTGGGGTTTATTTGTTTGCAGAAAGCAAGTTTTCTAAATCAAAGCCTATGACTTAGCATTTTTAACCCAAAGTTCTGCTAATCATTATTTTCATTATTGTAGTCTGTCACAATTCACATTCTACCAACCACAATCCACATCCACACCGGTCCTTAGATCTACTGCACACACCTGCCATCTCATTCCGGGTGTGGCGCACCCGTTGTGGATCTTACGCCAGCGAAGTGCCCGTTCTTCCCTAGCCGGGGTGCCACGCCCGCACTAGAGTCACGGCTCCCTGACACGTAAGACCTAGATCATCCCACGGATGACGACATGATACTGTCTTCACCTCAAGCATGGCAGCCAGACAGGGTACGCCCGGCAGTCGTACTATCCCTGAATCCCCAATACTTGCACTACCGCGCGATGGCCACGCGTTGTGGTGATAGGAACCAAATCCCGCAGGCATTTGGTCAGCGACTTCCCGCTGTGTGCCTCCCTGCACACCCGTCCGGTCCACTCTACGAGTCACATCGGATCCGGCCAGTCCACACACATTCACATTCACTTCCTTCTTCTGCTATCGTTCCTCCGTGTGCCCTGCACACGATGTGGCGGAACCACCCTTGGTGGCAGCGATTGGCAGCTACGCGTGTTGCTCCGCGCTCCTCTCAGCACTTCGTCTGTGAACGATAGCCCTCTTCACATCACACCAGTAGCGATGCTACTTCCACCTTAACCACAAGTCGGACCACGTCCGCTTTCCCAATCACATCCAACACATACACACACACTGGCATGCCAGGCCTAATTTCCAGTTTCCATATTAGATATGTAATCATGTCCGGTGAATGTCGGTTCACCGTTCCGAGGCCAATCTAAGCCTAAAATTATTAATTGGACCTGAGCAATATCTAAGCAAATTTTACCCAAGACTTAAGAGTCTAAAATTGTTTTATTTCACCTAGCTGGCTATCAAGGGTGATTATCAAGGCAATCATTCATAAAGTCAAAGGACAGATGAATATTATCAAGGCAATATCATCAAGGTAGAACAATAACCAATGATAATAAGGCATGATAAATCATGATTAAGCAAGCAGGTATTATTTACTTAAAAAGCATGCAATTTAATACAGTAAATAAAATATTTAATAAAACTGGGAATCAATATGACCCATTAAAGTGTTAACTCGCACTAGGGAAAGCTAACTCTCCCTAATAAAAGCAAACACAATTATGGTTTAAGATGTTAACTCGCACTAGGGAAAGCGCATCCTCTCCCTAGTAAAAGCAACATTATTAAGGGTAGGTATTAACTCGCACTAGGGAAAATCAAGATTCTCCCTAGTAAAAGCAAACCCTTAGAGGGTGAATGTTAACTCGTCTTGGTCCTGAGAGTAGTAGGGGTCTTCTTGCTGGTCTTCAAAAGGTCCCTCGGGCTCCTCGACGTCTATTAACGGAACGAGTTCGAAAGACCATAAATAAAACACCAGAATGCGATAAAAGTATGATGTATGAAATGAAATGCTCTAGCTAAGTTTAGCGATCAACGACTGGTGTACAACTCTATCCAAGATATCGAGAAAGTTCCATGATCCTTCTTTTGCTTAGTATTTTTCAGAAAAATAACGGGGCAGGGCGGAATGAGAATGACATGCAATAATGCGAAAAGCTACCCTAAATAATTACCCATAGTTTAAACACATAAAGGTATTTTAGGAAAAATAATTTTGTTTGAAGAATTTCCTTCATCAACTCTCGGAAGAATATTTCTTATTTTCGGATTGGTGTGTGGTGTTGGTTAAATCACATGATTATTTAAATACGTAGGGTAACTTAAGTATTCGGGTTTACTCTTAGTAAAATTAGCTAAGTAATTCTACGAAGTTCAATTAAGATCCCAAAGTTTTAACAAGGCGCTAGGGTTCAATAATATTCCTGTAGGAAATTTGAGAACTTAATCAAAACCATTTAATTTACCCAATAAATCAAGTATTGTTGTATTATTAGTATATAAAAGAATGGTAAATAGGGCTAAACAATTTCTTGGAGGTTAATAGATTGTTCTAAAATCTTTTAATAATTGTTTTTAATTCCCTTTATTACATTTAGGTCCTCCTGGAATATTCTTGTGAATTTAAGAGCTTATGTGACAGTTTTATTAATTGAAATCCCCTTATTAAATATTGTTATGAGGTGAAATATTATCTATCTAAAGGCAAAAAGGGAATTAATTGTCCAAATAAAATTCTACTACATGTGTTCTGTCATAAATGGTAACTCCATAAATTCTCAGATTTTTCTAAGGTCATTTCCTATTTTATTTAACCCCTATCCAATTTTCGGGTTTATTTCTCCAAAGGAAAATCCTAGATTAGGATTAAGTATTGCACAGTGGCAAAATTACATGATATTATTTTCTTCTGTTATTTTTAATAATTCCACCAGGTAATCTAATATTTATCATGATTTTTCTAGGATTTTTGGACGGGTTCTAGATATATTAATCATCTCCTATTAATCTCCTTAATTGTTTTAATCAATAAATCGCGGGAAATCCCACGAGCACAGTACTGGGCCGGCCCGACCCAGCACGACCCGTCCACGTTGAACGCGGGTTCCGAAATGCGCCTTCACTAATGCTGACAAGTGGGGCCAGGGCCCACTTGTCAGCCTCCCAATCGCGGCGCGCGGTTAGTTTTTAAATGGTGAGCCACCGCGGTGGCCCCGGAGTGTCAGTGACCCAGCCCGGCGGACAGCGCGCGCGCCCGGGGTCTTCTCCAACTCCGGCGGAACTCCCGCGAGGCATCCAGCGACGGTTAGCGGGCGCCTCAGACACCCTTTTACGGTGATTTTTGCGGAAAATAAAAGAGCGGGCCAAGCCCTAACATGTCTAAGGAAGAACCTCTATGGAACACAACCGAATAGCTACTAACCAAGTTATGGCGGAAAAGCGCTACGGTTTGGGCCTATCTACGCAACATGGCTCACCAATGCTTGAGGATTATTGCTAAGGGGTGTCTAGGGTCTCTTGGGGGCTTACCGAGCGGAGGATCGAGTCGAGGAAGCGCTGCGATGAGCTGACGTCGGTGGAGCCGAAAGGGGAAGAAACAGGGGAAACGGTGCCCCACGCCTTCGATGAATCCTTCGTGAAATTAAATTGGGCGAAAGCTTAACAAGGTTACACATAGGCTAATGGCGCGAAGAATTTAAAAAGGACTCACTCAATAGGGAGGAATCGCCGGGAAGAGCTTATCGGCACGGCGGAGGAAGGAACGAGCTCCGGCGAGCGAGGGCCCCTCCCCGTTCGATTCCTTGGGCTGGGAGCACCGGGGAGCTAAGGCGAACCTAAAGCTCACGAGAACCGGGGCTATCGGGCTCTGGAGAGTCTTGGCGACGTGAAGGTGCTTTGGGGGCTCACGGTGCGCGTGTGTGATCGAGCACTCCGGTTATATAGGAGCTTCCCCAGCAAGGCTCCGCATTGAAGGCGTGAGCAGGCGCTCGGGAAGGGAAGCTCGGACACGGTAAGGTGTTGGAGAAGCAAGCGTGGCGGTTGGCAACGGCGGCTCGCGGAGCGGCGTGTCAGGCGGCGAAGTGCCCCGGGCACTCGAGTGCCATTGTAGAGGCAGTACTGGGCATCAAGTAAACGTGCACAGGTGCACAAGAGCTCGATTGGCGGGTCAAAATCTTCCCCGATGCGGTCGGCGGACATGGCAGAGCGGGCAGGCTCGGATTGGGCAACGGCGGCCACGCTTGAAGGAGCGGTTCACGCGGGTGCGGCCAGCCGCAAGGCGACAAATGCCAAGTCCCCAAGCTATCCAACGTCGCGCACGCAGAGTCTTGGAGCAAAGATTTGCAGAGAGGAGGATGATCCTCCACTGCCCACCACTGCCGTGGAAATGCCAATATGGCATGTTCTTAGTTGTTCATCTGCGTGTGGGTCCCACTGTCGAAGTTTGGTCCAAAAACCAGATCAAAATAGCCTAATGGTTCTAAGGCTTGATCAACAATTTTTTTGACAATTAATTTTGCATTTTACCTAATTATGGATAGGTAGCTTATTAGCAAGTTGTCATTTTATGTGACAAACTATATAATTTAAGCACAAAAGATATGCATATATACATATATATATATATATACATATATGTAGATACACCTGTACAATTGTGAGGGCTTTTCTAAAAGATTCTGAATTTAGTAGAGTGTTTAGGGTGAATAACTAACCTATCCATAATTCTTTAGTAATTATGAATCTTTCTTCAATTATTCTTATATTTTGTGTTTTCATTCAGTCGTAACTATCTAGGTTCTCTTACCCTCCTGATCAGGTCCTTAGTCTACATAATTACAGTCCCATTCTAGATGAAGGGTCTTGTCTTAGGTTCAATGCAAAAGTTTTAAGAAATTCTGCATTCTCACTAGACTTATCTTAAGGCACGATGTCATATCATCATACAAATTCCCACAAAAATTTATTTTTCAAAATGTAGGCTAGGCTTGGGCTATTACATGACTGTCATAGCGAGTCAAGGCGACGGCCTAAGCAACCTGTGGTCCAAAAGGAACACAAGCAACCTAGAGCCAAGGCCAACGACCTACCACTCACGGTCTAAGGGGCCGTGAGGCAAGGAATTAGGGGGTGTTCTTTTGGGCTTATCAAAAAATCTAATTTGGCTTATCTCGTAACTTCAATAATTTTCCGAGGTGGCCTCGAGAGTCGGATGGCCTTGATTTTTGGGATTTAGGGAGCTTTTAGACACGCCTACGAGATAAAAAAAGGATTTAAAAGTAATAAAAAAAGTCATATAAGTCAATATTAGCCACGTCTTATCTGACTTATTTCGTGACTTATCTAACTAATATTGACATATCTGACTTTTTTTATTACTTTTTGAATCTATTTTTTAAATCTCGTAGACGTGTCTAACAGCTCCCTAAATTCTAAAAATCAAGGCTATCCGACTCTTGAGGCCACTTCGGGAAATTCTCGAAGTTACGAGATAAGTCAGATTAGACTTTTAAATAAGTCCAAAAAAACACCTCCTTAGTGAGCTAGGCTAGGATTCTGATTCTGCCATCGACCTAAAGGGAATTAGCTCCTCATGGCCATTTAGCATATAGGGACTTAGCACAAATGTTGGGTATTTATGGGATAACTCCCAATAGTTAGCCCCCAAAATCCGAGATAAAGAAGAATTAACTCTGTCTTTTCTTTTCTTGGGTTTTATGAGAATTCTAAGCATCACTAGCCGTCACCAAGCCACGTGTTCGTGAAAATCGAAGAATTACTACACACGTCGGATTGTAGTGGGCATAGTCGGATTTGATGGATGGAGTCCTTGGAAGGGAGGCTCAAGGACGTGGTTGCCCACCGGGATTGACTCCTCGAAGATCAAAAGGAGCCCTGGCCCGACAAGCCTCCCTACTAAGCAGGTGAAATCGGCTTTCCTTCGTTGTGTTCATGAACCAGAGAGCAAAGCTTGTTAATGAGGAGCGGCGCCTAAAGTTCGAGGAGGTTTCCTCGATCGCTGAAGGATGCCCCATAGGATCGCCTCGCCTTGTGGTGGGGCAAGCATGCTCCCTTCTTCTTGTCCTTCCCGTGTCGAACCTTCACATATCTCTTGCAATGCATAAAAAACACAACTAGCAGTATATAAATTAGCTGGTTTTAATAAATGATAATGGTCAATGGAGAAAGTGGCTCTGTGCATCACACATTTCTTTAATCACTTGTTGAGTCCCCAGTCCTTGGGCCAACTGTGATGAATGCTCCTAGCCCTCGACCTTAGCTGCGACTTAGACCGTTGCGCTGAGCGATACGCGGTGAGGCCTTAAGTGCTTCTTCGATGGCCGAACTTGCATTAGCCCCCAAGCTTCTGTTTCCCTAGATTGGTACGCATGTTGGATGAAGTGCAAACGTCCTATTGGGTTGTGATGACTGTGTTTCGCTAATACATTCATCTATGCATACAAACTCGACCGTATGACACCTACATCTCTCATGCTGAATTATTTTTGTTGCTCAAGCATTCCACTACACTTCTATGCTTGATTGTGTCGTGCCTATATACTCTTAGCTCTGACTTTTTTCACAAATGCCATTGAAACATTCTTACAATACAAATATAGTAAGATAGGAAAATAAATCAAATCAACATAAAACATTCTCATGAATCAAAGCTTCTGAAAATACAACACATCAAAATAAGAAAACAATTTACATTGAAATATCATTAGGATGTATGGACTGTTAAGGGCTTAAGGCAAGGATGGCAATGGATCGGGTCAGGGCTGGGTCGAGCTAAACCACACCCAACCTGAAACTCAAAACCCAACCTGGACCCGAAATGAATATCGGGCGCAAACTTGCACCCATCCCCACACCCGTCGGGTACCCTCTTGTCGGACGCCCCATCTCACTCCATCTATCCCGTCTTCCTCATCCCATCTCACTAAGGTAGTGTTTCTTTCAGCGGCTGTGGTTGCGGTTGCGGTTGTGTTTAAACTGGAAATTTGTAACTTCTCGATAATGACATCTGAGGAATAAAAAAATTATAGAAAAATGGTTTTAAAAGCTTTGAGAAGAATAGTAAGGCCTACAAAAATTGGCTACCAAACGTCAAAGTGTTTGACTTATACAAAAATAACAAAATTTCAGCTTATAAGCAAACGCAAACGCAAACGCCGAAAGAAACATTGCCTAAGTTGCACTGCTGCGCCATTCCACCGCGGCCCAACCGCACCGCCCCTGCCTCCACTCCTGGCCACGGCGCCGTCCGAATGAACCAAGAAGATTTTTTTTAGTGCAGAACCAAGTAGATTTAATAGCACTAGAAAAAGGCCATATAAACAAAGAGTTCACCAATGATACTGGTTGTAAAACAATCAGCAACCAATAACCAATATTAACTCCCGAGTCCTTCCACCATGAAACCAATAACCAAGGCAAGCATTGAAGAATGAAATTAGTAGATCTGGCATGGCGCTAACCAGTACAGAGGCCAGGAAGGAATGGATGCGGCATGTCTAGCGTGCCGATGCCACCTCCGGCTCCTAGCTCCCACACGCGGCCACGCGGGGGACTGGTGGCGACGAACTGGAGACGGGGGAGGGAGCTGGCGGTGGCTAGGTGTAACATCCTATTTTTGAGCCTTTCTTCAAAAATAAGAAAAACAATTTTAAGTAAGCTTAATTAATGATCTTTGGGCAAAATTCCAAATTCTATATCTCCACGATTTGCTTTCTTTTTGAAAACTCAATTTTAATCTGTTTAGGACCTTTTTAATCAACCCATTTTTGGAATCCAAAACTACTCTTACCTATATTTTGAAAACACTTTCAAATTTAAAATCCATCTTCGGATTCTATACAAGTATTCCCCCCCCCCCCTCCCCTTGTCCTTTTGGGCAGCCCATTAAGCTGTGCCCCGGTTTGGGCCTCCCCAGGCCAACCGGCCTGCCTCCCCCACGCCAAGGCCCAGCTCGGCCCACCCCGACCTCCCCCTTTCTTCCTCCTCTGATCTGCTCGCTTCTTTCTCTCTCTCCCGTTGGACCTCTCCACCGGAGCCGCTCCAAGCAAGCTGATCCGGCCACGCCGACCTCGCTGGTGCATCACCATGCACCTGCGCGCCCCTCGCCGTGCATCCCACCCAACATGGGGTGCTCAGTCACACCGACGCGTCGCCGAACCAACGGCCGCGCCGCGTGCAGCCAAGTGCACCCCCCTCGCCGGCATTGACCACCATGAGACCACGCCCCTCCTAGCTCCCCATTGGCCGACCAATCTCGCAGTTAATGAGGCTTGTACCTCCTTCGGCCGGACAATACCCGGTAGCCCCGTTTTGCCCCTCCAAGGACAGCCGCTGTCCTTGTTTAATTCCGCAAGCCGCACAACCATCCTCTGGCTCTGGGCAAGCCTACTTGGCCAATTACTCCCTCCCCCAAAGCCACGCGCCCAAGCCATTTATAAGTCCCTGCCTCCCCTTTGTTTGTCCCCTCTTCACCCCGCTGCTATCGCCCGAGCGCCCTCAACGCCATGATGCTCCCCCGGTGAGTCCCCGCCCCGGCCAGCCCCCTAGTCCTCTCACACTCTCTCTCATAATGCTCTAACCGTGCCTAATTGGCCTACTATCCCCTACAGTGCTCGAGAGAGCTTCTTCGCCGCCGCCGGAGCTCTCCACCCCCTTCTTGATTTCACGCCGACGGCTACAAATTGAGCGGTCTTCCTCGGTCTATAGCACCCCGGCGACCACTCCTACCTCCTCCCGGAAGCTCTTGGCTTGAGGATCGCCGTAGCCTCCCCGCGGCTGCTTCCCCTGCATCGGCCTCCGCCGCTCCGTCATCCCCGGCCCGAACCCAACCCCTTCCACCCTGGCCGACTGCATAGTACGCCCCTACAAGATCCCTAGATGCTCCCCCCGAAGCTTCCTTATACTTGGAGACCCTCGAATCGTCGTGCTTTTTGCTCACCGCCATCCTCTTCCGCCCCGACGCGTCGCGCCGCCGCATCGGCTTGCTGCCAGCCAGGCCGCCCCGGGATGTCCTAGGTATCGTTCCCCTAGATCCATAGAGATCAAGTAGCACTTACCTCGTGCACCGAAGCGATGCCAGTGCAACGCCGAAGGTACGCCGGAGTCCCAGTCAGAGGATGAAGACGGTGACGCCAGCGCCGGCGCCGGGCCCCGCGTCACCCCCTCGCTCTCGCTGACCAACGGGACCCGTGGCAATAGTGCCGTTTCTTTTAAAAATCCCGTGAAACCCCCTTCGTGAGGCTGACAAGTGGGTCCCTAGACCCACATGTCGGGTTTACACAGACCATAAGCCATTAACCAGTGGGACCCTGGTCCACTCTCTCTCCTCCTCTCACTCGCGCCCGGAGTCACTGACCGGTAGGGACTCAGGCCTACTAGTTAGCCTCCCCCTCGTGTGCGCTAACGGTGCGCCCACTGGCCGCGTCTGGGCCGCCTCACCCACTAGTTTGGGCGCTTGCTAGCCGCCAGCCAGCAGCCGTCTCGCCACAAGCATGGGGCGCTTCATGCTGCGTCACCCGCAGGCCGCCTCACCCACGTGAATGGGCCAAGCCCAATACTGAGTTAACCATTTTTCCAGCCTTTTTAGAATTAAAGAAATCCGAAGAAGTGTTTTCGATTTTCTAAAAATAGATGAAGACTTATAAAATTAGTGGAAAATTTTCTGTAAATACTTAGATGAGATTTGAACATAATAAAATTATAAAATCACCTTTTGAGACATTTATACCTTTAATAAATTATTAAGCTATGAAAAGAGACTTTATTTCCAAATTACTAAATTCAGAAAATACTGACCTAGCCTAAATAATATTTTTTTTATATAACAAGGATCTCTGGGTTCATCATTAAGGGTAGATATTTGCCTCTTCATTATTTTTGGACATATAGGCATGACCTAAGTAAGAAATATATATATATATATATATGTATAAATCTCACACACACTCGTCAATGAAAAATAATTTAACCTATTAATTACAGTATGGATACAATATGAGAAACAGGAAGACAAGAAACAAATGGAAACCCTAGGATTATCCCCATGACATTTAACACTTTGAAACTTTGAATATGATGTAATTCTTGGTGTCCCTTTTATTATTCATCGTATTTAGTTCATCGTATTTAGAGAATGAGGACTCGGAGAACTTGCCTAACGAAGAAAATCCTCTGGACTGTGAGATTGAGGATCCAGGCGAGCCAACATTCTAAATTCACACTTCTCACCCATAATTTTCGTTAAGCTTATGTTGGTTTAAATTATGAACCCTGCATGCTTTACTTTCCATTATTTTTTATATTTGTAATGTGATGCTATTAGAGCTTGTCTAGTTACAATTATATTTGCTATTAAATGTTATAATAAGCATGAACCCCACCCCTTGATAATGTTCATTTACTTGGTTCCTTGGAAACCTTAAGGCCTTAGCAAATAACTCCTCGATTAATAAATCATTGAAAATGCTTACCCTTGCTGGTCTAGGTCAAATGGGTCGATCCTTACCTATCAACAATTTACAGTATAGATATGACAGATCGATCTTATCAACATTGCAATGGTATAGCAATGCTATCAATAGTGCAATGGTATAGCTGGTCGCTGATCTCGACTATCAACGTAATCGGAATAGACGGGAGAATGCTCATTGCACTCAGGTGCCAGTTCTGCCTAGGTGTGAATTTTGGTATTTCCCTATCATATTGTTGAACTATTGGATCTTTGGATCCTGGCCTTAGTTGAGCTTAAGGCGATCACGCCCTTGGATAGGGGTGAGTCTGCTGCCACTTTGGGAGTCGTGCGCCAGTTGTAGGTATGGGCACGGACTCGCCAGTTGGTTAGGACAGTACGCCTGTTATGGGTATTGGTCTGAACTTTTGGGGACCATGCCTATGGCTATGGGATGGATCCGCTGATCTTTAAGACACGTAGTCCATGATGATGGATACGGTGTGCCGTAACGAAACTCAAATGACAAATGACTCGCGTATATAGCACAGTACGTCTTTCAAATTCGTTAAAATGGCTAAGTGATAGGTTCTTTCTTTACAATATCTAATTATTGTAAAATTGGATTTACGGCAAAAGAAAATAACCCAACCCTCCACCAAAAAGGCCTTGTATCATTATGTTGCATTAGGACAGGTGTTGATTCGCGAGCGCGGTTTGATTGCGCGCTCACCCTCGCACCCACTCACTCTTTTAGGTGAAGACGACGAAGAAGATCCATATGATTGCCTGGAGGACGAAGACTACCAGGAAGATGACGACCTAGAAGAGCGTTAGGGAAATCCCAGTCGCTTGCCTGATCGGGAATGGGCACAGCCTTGGATTTCTGAAACATGTTCTCGTCTTTTGTTTCCGCTGATGAACTCTGTTAAAAGAGCTCTGCTTTTGGTAATGTAATATTTGGCCTATTCGGCCTTAACCAAAACAATGAGCCCCTATGTATTTCATTGTGAAATATATGTGTGATTATCTAAATCGTGTATGAAATGGACCAGCGTTTGTAAACTTTGATGCACTAGCAAGATCCTGGGCTGGTGCAGGACTCACACTTGGTCCCCGGTTGGACCGAAAATCGGGGGCTGACATTAGGGTTTCGTGTGTCGAGTCGCACAGTCAGGGTCACTGGTGAAGGTGAAGTGAGTTGAGGATTCTTTGAGGACTGAGGTAGAGAGCAAGTGAAGTTGAAGTGGGATGATAGGCCTACCCCAATATTGGGCTGGGAAGTTAGGGGACAGTTGGGCGGGCAAGCTGCAGGTGGTTGGGTTGGCTGGCTAGCCTAGTTGGGCTAGGCCTCGCGGTAAGCTTTTTGAGGACCGTGTGAAAGGATCCAAAGGTCAAGAAGAGGTGAATTGGCCTAAAACAAATTTTAGAATTTTTTGATTTACTTTTAAATATAATTGCAAGATTAAAAATTTTTATAACTAGATTAAAAACTAAACAAGGCACTAAAAAAGAAGTGAAAAGGTAAATGCAAGAAGTAAGGAGACAAGGGACAAGAGATTTTTTCCCGAGGTTCGAAAAAGATTTTCCCTTTCCCTACTCGTTGGAGCACTCTTCACGAAAAGGAATATCGCTCCGATTTCACTCGCTGTAGCTCTTCACCGCTCCAGTAGGTAAACTCCGACCTTTATAATCACTTGGAGTCTGTCACAAACTTCTCCTTGAGAGATCACCAAGCACAAACTACAAAAACAAGAAATTTGAGTAGCAAGCTCGAGATGACTTAATCTTGCCAGATCAAGCCTTATATAGAAGTACACAAGGAGATATCACACTCAAGTTCTCATGAACTCACTTTAAAATAGAAACCCTTGGTGGCTCTCACTTAAATGAACTATAGGATAACATAGGGAGTGAATCAGCACAAAACAAAGGGTATCTAAAGTCTTTAAATAGGCCATACCCAAAAACTACCTGTTAGGACCTAGAAACAGGAACCCACGGTGCTGCCATACCATATGACACACATCGTACCATAAGGCACGCAGGGTTACTGTATGGTACGACCCCCTGTTGTTCCATACAGGGCCCTTTCGGACACTGACAAGACGACACCCTCGTTTGGTACCCCCGTACCATACGGGGCGTTAACGCCCTAAACAGTCTCTGTGAAAAGGATGAGACACAACGCCGTCTGGTATGCTGTACCATACGCTTCGCCAGCACCCTATGAAAACTCTACTATAAAAAACAAGACGGCAGCATCGCCTGGTACGCCGTACCATATGGCGTATCGGACCCACTATAGAACTCTTTTAGAAAAGACCAAACGACACGTCGTCTGGTACTCCCGTACCATATGGCATGCACACACGCACTTAGAACCCTAGTGGAAAAAAGACGGCGTGGTACCTCGTACCATACGGCACTAATGAGCCAGCACTGACAGCACTACCCAAAGGCTCTAAACACTTCTAAACTACTCTAAAACCTAGAACCAAAGTGCATCCATAAAAAACAAGCTCCGACAATTCCAAAATCATCTCAAACCCCTCTTAAATCAAAAGAACATTAAAACCGCATATATCTAGATGAACTCGTCTTAACTCCCGAGTTCATGTTAAAACATCCTTAATCTTGAACGTCTTCATCATCAAGGCAACAACTTCAGCATGGTGCCATCATCACGAAATCCACAAACAAACTCTTCGTAAATCAATAAAAGGGCTTAAAGCCTTACAATCTCCCCTTTTTTGTGCATGATGACAACACTTACATAAAAATCTCAATGAGATGATTAGCTTTGCAATGGATAGATAATAAGAGCAATTGATCCAAAGATAGATAAATATACACACATGATCAATCTTAGTTCTAAGCCTGATAAATAAAAGCATGAATTTAATAGCTCCCCTTAAAGAAACTCAAGCAAAGCACAAGTTTACAGTTTTCCATAATCAGCAAAAGAGTGCACCAAAACAGAGGAGTGCATATTGCATAGATTAGCTATAAATCTAAGCTCTCCTAACCTCTCCCCTTTGGCATCAAGCACCAAAGAGGAGACCTACTGCTAGTTTTGAAGATCATCAGGGTTGTCGAAGTCCGAGCGAGGAGCCCACCGATCAGAAGAGTCCACTGCAGGAGGAGTTGGGCTTTTGAGAGGCTGCCTCTTCTTGAACATGGACTTGAAGAACTTGGAGAGGCCCTTCTTCGGAGGAGCTGGAATTGCATGAAAGGAGCCTGAAGAAAGATCTCACCAATTTAAGGCATCCATATTTTCACCTTGAGCGGACTGGAAGAGTACATCACCTAAAGTGTTGACTATTTTAGTGAGCTCGTCAATGGATTGCTGCTAATTTAAGTATCTTTCCTGGTACTTTTCTTCTTTACCATGAGAGACTCTTGCAAATTGTCTTACCACTTTAGCACATCCTGATTCCATTGTTGCTGAGCTTAGGAGAAGAGACCAGACTCCCTGTACACTCCATAGGATTGGCTTGTATCGACCTCATGATTTCAGAGTGATATCTCAATGCGTTGTTTATCACATTCAGACTGCTTTGAATGTTGTCCTCTTTAGTATACACATGTCCAAATTGAGTGATGATGTGTTGTCTGACTCCTTCATTCCACTTATGATATTCATTGTACCGTGCAGTTTGCTTACTCATAAAGGAGTTGAAAGCATTGAAGTAAGCTTGCTGCTGCTGAAGGAACTCATCCCATGCAGTAAAAGAGAAGGACGATGTAGGAGCTTGAGTTTGAGCTTGAGATAATCCTCCTGTCTCATGGTCATGAGCACCTAGAGGGAAAGTTGGATCTCCTCCTAAGGGATAGATAGGCATATTATACTCCATAATTGGAGATGCTTGTCCTTCAGAGAATTCTTAAGGTTGAGCTTGAGCTTGAGCACTTGAGGGTGGAGGTTGTGGTGCTTGAGCACTTAAGGCTCTCCTTGTTATATCCCTCTTGTCTTGCTTATAGAGAAGAGATATCTTGTAAGCACTGAGCTTGTTTTTGAACAAAGCAGTGTAGGTGTTCATAAAAAATTTCCATGTACTTGATGATTTTCCCAATGTATGGTGTAAAAGGCAAGGGTCCTCTTGTCCAAATCCTTTCTGATGATCTCCTCCATCTCACCAATTAAGTAATCCACCACATTGATCTCTTTGTATTCACTCCTAGAAAACAGATTGTGATGAAACAAGTTGCTTAGAATAGCTGCCTCTTCATTCAAGAACCTTGATCTTGTGCGATCAAACTTTGGGTGATTGATGTATTTGTAGAGATGTGATGCGAGCTGAAAATCTAGCATCACACCACTGTCACTCCATCTGGAGGTAGGAAACACCTTTTTATGAATATTTTCTCCCTGATATCTCAGTCCCAGAGTCATAGCCATCTCCTGACAGGTTATTTGGTACCTTCTCTTGTTTAGGGAGAAGGCAATAAACTTTTTATACTGCTCAATCCATAATGTGGCGTAGAATTTCATGGTGACTGAGGCATTCCAATACAACCCATAGTTGCCCAAGAGGCTCACCAAACTAGGAATAGCACCAAAATGCTCCTGAAAGTGCCTATTTCCCATAGACTCATACACTTGATCCTAGTTAATGCATCTATGCTCTCTGATTAGATCATCTTTAGTGATGTACTACACATATATCCCCTTTTGAACAGAGTTCCAAAACATGTCGTCATTGTACTCAGAATTTTCTTCAAACTAGGTGTCAATAGGAGCCATGCTGGCTTCTTTGAGTTTCTTGCATGTCAACCTGACGGAGTCGGTATCTTTTGTGGATGGCATCTCAAAATTGAAATCCATGTCCTCAAAGTCTAAAACCGCCTTAGGGTTTGCCTCAGGACTATCTGGTTCAAAAACCTTTTCTGCCTCATAGTCCTCATCTGACTCTGACTCACAATCGGAGTTTTGTGGAGGTGGCTAAGCATTCTTGCTTCTTCTTGGGACATCAGGGCCTCTTGATCTTGCAGGGATTGTTATACCTGAGACCCTGCCCCTGGCTCTCACAGCCCCAGAGACAGGTGGAGGTGGAGAACTAGTCCTTTTTCTGCACGTGCCTACTAATTTCTTGATTGTGCCAACAATCTTCTTTGCTTCTGTCATGCTAAACTTTGTCACAGCAATCCACAAGCACACACACTGATCTTGAAGCAAAACTCCCCCTGAAGCCTCTAAGCACCTAGAAAAGATACGAGCACATAATTTCAATTAACACCAAGATGGCAAAATTTTAGGGTTGGGTTCGATAATCAAAGAAATTTTAGGAAAAAGTATATTAAGTCACAAGAGAGTGACTTACCCAACCATAGAAGAAAGCTCACAAGCTGTGGGCTAAAGAAGAGATGTTGCCCTTCTAAAACCCACATAGAGCTAGGGTTTGTACTAAGAAGATTGAAATTTGGTCTAGATGGAGCTTTTCAAGGAAAAGTCAAGTAGGGAATTAGATGAGAAGGATGAGAGGAGTTGATTTTGGGTGGTGGCTATGGTGGAAGAGGATGTAGGTGGTTGCAACGACGGGAATGGACGGCGTCGTATAGGAGTGCAGAGAGAGAGTGTACATAGAAGGAAGAAGATGGAAGGAAGAAGGAGGTGAAACTAATAAGGAGAAAAAGGGAGATCTAATTTTAGAAATGAAGGACTGAGATTAGATGTTTGAAGGGGTAAGAGTCCAACCGAAGTCCCTCGAGGTAGGAAGATGTTCACCCCGTATGATATGGGCCATGCCCTATGGTACGGGACGCGTCATACCATATAGGATACGCGTCCCAGCCACACAAAAGTCCTAAGATGCTGGAATTTTCATCTTCCAAGGTTCAAACTCTAAAATCCAAATAAGGCCCATACATCTGAACTTGGTTGAAGTGAATTCACACAAATATCATAACTAAAATATAGCTCACATATGCCTATATAGAGATTTTGCTTTGAAATCCATTTTCAAATCCTTTGAAGACCAAATTTAGATGGATACATCATTTTGGAAATGTATGGACCTACAAGTTTTACTTAGAGATGAAGAAAGGAAATTTTGTCACACTCATGTAATATAGGTCCAATAGGCATAAAGGGCCATTCTTAGTGAAATAGGAGCTTGTTTGTTGATCAAAACTTAGAGAAAGTCACAAAGGGTTGTAAATTAAATTATATGATTTTTGATTATGAAGATTATTTTTGTCAACATTTAAATAAAAATATTTAAAAAATTTAAATATATGACAATTATGCATTTAAAAATCTGTTTTGGCAATAGATGAGTTTAAGATCTTGGAAAGATAAGATTTTAGCACAACTTTCAATCTTCTTGGGCCAAAACATGGGTAGATTTGAAAATTCATGCTCAAAAACTTTCTTTTGTCACCTATAGGGATGGCAAGGTGAATTACATTACACCAAGCTCCCCTACAAGTGGTACTCATCAAAACACCAAAAGATCCATAGAGACTTAGCTTAACAACTAAATAGTATAGAGAAATTTTATAGGAAATAGCATAAAGAATTCGCACCTTGAATCAACTCATGCAAAATTAGAACCATCTAGTATGTTGAGTTAATTTTTTAATTTATAAAACCGTGCCTCATCAACTGGCTTAGTCAAAATGTCCACTAATTGGTCATCCGAAATGAACATACTCAAGCACAATGCCATCCTTAGCCACATGAGCACGAAGAAAGTGGTCACGGATGTCAATGTGCTTGGTACGTGAGTGTTGTACCGGACTAGTGGCAATTTTCACTGTGCTATCATTATCACAAAGAAGTGGTACTTTTTCAAATTTTAGCCCAAAGTCAAGAAGTGAATGTTTCATATAAAATAACTGAGGACAACAACTCCCCACCGCTATGTATTCCGTTTCGGCGGTTGATAGCACCATGGAGTTTTGTTTAAATGAAGCTTAAGAAACAAGTGATCTCCCTAACGTTTGACAACCCTCCGAAGTGCGCTTTCGGTTAATTTTACATCCGACGTAGTCGGAGTCCGAATACCTGGCCAACACAAAATCTGCACCATTGGGGTACCACAAACCAATACTAGGAGTGTGTTTTAGATATCTTAAAATTCTTTTCAGTGCTACCAAATGAGATTATCTCGGAAAGGCTTGTAAACGAGCACGCTTGCACACACTAAACATTATATCGGGCTCAGAAGAACCGAAATAAAGCAACAATCCAATCATAGAGTGATAAAAGGTATGATCGATTAATTTACCTCGTTTATCCAAATCAAGATGTCCATTGGATGCCATGGGGTCTTGATGGGTTTGACATCTTCCATGTTGAACTTTTGAGAAGATCATTCACATATTTTTCTTGTGAGATGAAGGTCCCCAATCTCAATTGTTTTACTTAAAATCAAAGAAAGAAGAAAAGTTTTTTAATCATCGACATCTCAAATTCCTTAGACATCATTTTCCTGAAGTCCTTGCAATGACTTATGCTAGTGCAACCAAATATTACATCATCTACATAGATTTGACACAAGATAAAAACTCCCTCAATGGTTTTAGTGAAGAGTGTTGGATCAACACGCTCGGTTTTGAATCCTTTTTCAAGGATAAAGTTTCTAAGAGACTCATACCATGCTCTGGGGGCTTGTTTGAGACCATATAGTGTCTTAGAATTTTTATACATATGATTTGGTGTATGTGGGTCCTCAAAACTGGGTGGTTGTTTCATAAACACCAACTCATCAATATATCCAGTGAGAAAATCACTTTTGACATCCATTTGAAAAAGAACCATTTGAAGGTATGAAGCAAAAGTAAGGAGAAATCAAATAGCGTCAAGCCGTGCCATGAGTGCATAGATTTCACTATGATCTAGTCCTTTGATTTGTGTGAAACCTTGCGCCACGAGTCGCGCCTTATTGCGTGATACCATTCCATGTTCATCTTGTTTGTTACGGAAGACTCATTTGGTGCCTATCACATTATGGCTGTTAAGTCTTTTCACCAATTTTCAAACATCGTTCCTTTTGAAGTTATTGAGCTCCCCGTACATGGCATTTACCTAATTTACATGTTGAAGAGCTTCATCTATATTCTTGTGTTTCACAACACAAGAGAAACATACAAGTAATGCTCACAAAAAAATTTGCATGACGAGAACGAGTTTGAATCCTCTTATTAATATCCCTAATTATTTGATCCATTGAGTGGTCTTTTGCTATAATGTGATGGCTTCTCAAAAAGTTTGGAGGTTCCTTAAGAATGTCTCCATCATCTTCAATTTCTTCGTTAGTACTTAGCATAAGGCACCATGGAAGAAATTGGTGGAGGAAGTGGTTCATCTTCCTTAGTCTCCTCAATCGGCTTGATTTCACCAATCTCCAAGTTTTTCAAAGCACTCCTCAGGGCCTCATCATCTACATCGCTTAGATTCTTATGTTCAAGCTCGATGCTCTACTCTGCGTGGTGGCTAGTTGCTCTATTGGGGGGAGAGAATGGAGAGAGAGAGAGTGAAGGGAGATAGGGTCCATGTTTAGTGTCGATTTGTTTGCCCACGTGTTTGGTCCCACACAAAAAAGGGCATCTATATCGTTAAAAACCATCTTTGCAATGGGTAGGACTTACATCATCTGGTTTTATACCATAGGAACCAATTTGGTTCGAGAGTGAAAATTGAGAGACCAAATCAACACTTTTTTCAAAATAGATGGACTGGATAAACCAGCACAGTAACTCAGAACAGTCCATGAAAAATGCATGTCACGGCACCGTACACGACTCTGTATGCAGTGTCGTAACCTGCATTTTTCTCTTCCCGTAAAAATCGTTTGTTCACCCCGTGAAAACCGTGCAAACCATCGATTTCAATTGGTCTGGAATTGGCTTATTGCTCGGTTTTCTTAGTTTTTCGAACTGGCACTGCCGAAGTAGCGGTGTTTGAAGGCTAAATAGTTTAGCCAACCCTGCTCCCACGCGCTGTGCATCTCTGCCTTCCTTGAGGACGGCTTCCCCTCAAGGCACACACAAAAATGTAGCATCAGCGCGGTGATTGAATCCCTACGTATGCTGTATCACTGAAACTAATATTTCTAGTACAAGTGCTAAGCTCTATCTCAGAGCAGGTGCTTGGCGATCCGCGGAGCAAGGCCTCCAGCTCCTCGGAATTCTTCTGTCCCCACGGATGCTGCGCCAGCTTGCTTAGCCGGTCGAGATCCTCCGCCACCTCCCGCATCGACGGCCGCTTCTCGCCGGACATCTCCAGGCACTGCTTCGCCAGCTCCGCGACCTGCTCGAGCAGCTCCATGTTCTGCTCGCTCCTAATCTGGGCGTCCAGTATCTCCTCGAGCCTCTTCTCCCCCTGGACCAGGAGGAACTGCGAGGAGAGGTACTTCTCCTCCTCCAGCTCCATCAGGTTCAGCGCCTTCCTGCGCGTGAGCAGCTCCAGCAGGACGACGCCGAAGCTGTACACGTCGCTCTTGTCCGTCAGCCTGCACGTCCTCATGTACTCTGGGTCGAGGTAGCCGCAGGTCCCCTGCACGAACGTCACGAGCTGGGCTTGGTCCGTCGGCGCCAGCGTCGAAGCTCCAAAGTCGGAGACCTTGGCGGTGTAGTCCTCGTCGAGGAGTATGTTGGACGTCTTGACGTCGCCGTGGATTATGGGGGGCGAAGCCCAGGAATGCAGGTAGGCGAGCGCCTCGGCGGCCTGGTGCGCGATCTTCAGGCGAGCCGCGAACGGGATGCGCGGCCCGTCGTCGCCGCCTCCGCCATGGATGAGCCTGTACAGGGTGCCGTTCGGGATGTACTTGTACACCAGCATGGGGACCTCCACCTCGAGGCAGCAGCCGTAGAGCTTGACGATGTTCCGGTGGTTGATCTGGGACAGGATCAGCATCTCCTTCCCGAACTCCTTCTTCTGCCGCTCGTTCGCGAGCCGGCACCTCTTGATCGCCACCACCTCGTTGTCCTTGGTGGTGCCCTTGTACACGGTGCCGTTGCCTCCCTTGCCGATCACGTTGCGCTCGTCAAACCTGTTCGTCGCCTCCTCCAGCTCTTTTTGGGTGAACAGAGTGAAGGACAGCCCCTGTCTTGACTTCATCTCCTCGAAGAGCAGGAGGCCCCCATGCTGCTTGAAGTACTCCCTCTTGATCTTGGCCAGCCTCCTTCTCGCGTGGATCATGTATACGCATGACGCGCTGGCTGTCAGCATGATAACACCAGCGCTAACTCCTGCAGAAACCAATGAGGCGTGGAGATGATCAGACACGTTGAGTGCTTGCATTCACAAGAAAAACAAGAACGTGGATGGAGATGGCTTACCAATTGCGATCTGCCATCCAAGTTGGGATTTTTCTTCTTCGCAAGTCCCGTTGTAAGCGTTGCCTGTTGTCTTGTCAGGGCAAGCGCAGTAGAAATTTCCGATAGTGTTGACGCAGGTGCCAGGAACAGAGCACGGGTACCTCAGGCTTTTGTCCTCGCACTCGTTGATATCTTCAGACGCAAACAAGAACGCTCATGAGTGGCTCATGGCTTCATACGGCGGTGAGAGGAAGAGGAGAGATCACCTTGGCAGCCGTCAGAGAGGTAAGGATTGCCGTCGTAGCCGGCGGAGCAGTTGCAGAGGTAGCCGCGGCCCCGGCCGTACTTGGAGTCGACACACTCGCTGTTGCCGCTGACGCAGGCGTAGGCCGACGCGTCCCGCTTCGCCTCCTCGCACGTCTTGTTGCCGATGGCCCAGTCGAGCACCAGCGGCACCTGCCCGCCGTACGCCGCCATGAACTCGTTGGTGGTGACGTAGGAGGGGCGGAAGTCGAACGCGGCGGCCTCGAGGAGCACGGCGTAGCTGCACGGGCTGAAGTTGGCGATCCGGGAAGTGTTGAACTTGTCCTCGAAGGAAATCTGGTACGCGTTGAGCGCCCTCGGGATGGCCGTCTGGCAGCACCCCATCCCGGTGCACGAGCCGCTCTGCAGCCGGTCCACGCCGGGGCACATGGCCATGCAGCCCGTCATGTATCGGTCGTCGCTGGCGGTCTCGTTCATCGCCGAGATGTAGGCGAGCGAGTTGCACCCGATGACGGTGAGCCGGTTCTGCGCGTCGTTGATGCGGAAGTTGGTGATGGACATGTCGTACCACCAGTTGAACTGGTTGTTCATCGTCTGCGTCGTGCGGTTGTAGCACCACGGGTTGATCACGCTGTAGATGCGAAGCTGCCCGCGCCTCACGGAGATGTCCACCACCTCGATCTCGTAGTTGTACACCCTCTCCCGCCCGTCGCCGGTGCGGTTGCAGCTGAGCACGAATGTCCAGTCCCCCGTCTCGAGGTGGCACCCGCCGCCGACGCCGAATGGGTACGGGATCTCGATGTCGCCACACCGCCGCAGGCACGTCTCGCGCGGCTGCATCGCCGCCGCCGTCGTCTGTGGAGGAAAGATTAGGACGCTGAGTAGTGCAAGAAGCATCATCTTTCTTGAGCTCGGTGGTGTAGCTGGAAGCCTGGAATGGACGCGGGAGTGTTCATTATGCGATAACATCGAGAGCTGTTTGTTCATGTGGACTAAGAGTATCTCCAGCAGAGTCTTTAAAATAGAATCTTCTCTATATTTTGAATCTCTCGTCTTTCAGCAGAGTATCTATCCTAGCCTCTGTATTTAGAGCTTTTTTCTCTCCGATGCTTTAAATTTAGAGGCTCTCTATATCAATCTCTATAGTTTCTCTAAAGACCGGTTCTGCTGAAGAGGATGTAATATAGAGAGCGAATAGTGATTTAGAGGAGATTTACAGAGATCCGATTATAGAGGCTGATATAGAAAGCTTTCAAATTTAGAGGCTGAAAAAGAGAAACTCTAAATTTAGATGCTGAGATAGAGACTCTGTTGTATAACGAGAAACTCTAAATATAGAGAAGATTCTATTTTACGGTCTCTGCTGGAAATGGTCTAATTGAGTTTTAAACTTCGAAGAAATCTATGTCGAGGTTGAAGAGATCAAATGGCAAATGTTCTGATTCGCACGCAGCCGCGAGACTTCTACACCTGACACCGATAGGTGTGGGGAAGTTTCCAAAAGCGACATCTTTAATCTGATGTGGTAGTTGATACACGTTTAAATGATCTTCAAGCTCAAGCTAAATAGTGGGTATGGAAAAGGATTGATCGACAATCGGTTCAGTAATTCTTGAAACTGAGTGTTCATTATTCTTTTCCTTTTGATGTGTATCAACGGAATTGAGCTATCTCGTGTTTCTAAAATATTTAAGACAAAAGCAGTAATAAAATTTGGTACTAGGATTCATGCGTTCACGGTAGTAGGGACAAATCCACTTGGATGGCCAGCCATTAGGAGAAAATCATATGATGAAATCCCCCGACAATTTATGTGGTCCTAACAAGATTGGGATAATACACTTGGATAGTAAGTTACACTTGGATACACGTGGATCTGGCAAGGCCGGCGGCGACGAGATCCGGAGAGGGCCGGCGGCGACGGGAACGGCCCCGCGCGAGGGGGCCGGCGGCGTGCGTAAATCGAGTGCTGAGGTGAAACCGTGTGAAAGCGGATAGCAGGCTTAATTAGCAGCCAGGACGCACAGCCAAGTCGTGATGGTTCAATTTCGCTCTGATTCGCTTCACCACCTCACCTACTGCAAATTGCTCTCACGATAGCAACTTATCAGAACCGTAGATTCAATAATTACCGTCTGACTTCCCTTTTTTTCCTTCTACGCGAACGCCCCCAGGTAAACACTTTGAATGATTGATCAGTCCGTTGCATCTGTGACCATGCTCCAGGTCCGCTCTCCACCGTGCTTGGCCCCTCCGGCGAGCACGCCCACGACCTCCCCAGTTCCGCCGCCTGCCCTGAGCTTCCCAGCCTCTTCTCCTCCGACCCCCTTAGCCTGCCCGAGCTCGACTGCCACCCCTTCCCCAACCTCCAATGTTCGCCCGCCCCTCTTCCTTGCCGCCGCTGCCATCTCGCCGGGGCGCCGCTCCTATGCAGCAGTTGCCCGCTCCTCCTCCTACCCCGTTACCACTCCCAGCCTTTCCCAACCACCCCACCCGAGCTCATTCAATCCCCACTTGCCCCCCGGGTCGGTATTGATGACACCCTGCCCGCGCCGACCGTCCCCTCCAAGGCCATGCCCTGCTCTGCCGCCAAGCCCCCCTCGGAGCCCGCGCCTTCCCCACCTTGGCATCGCGTGCGCCCTCGCCGTCGCCGTCGCAGACCGGGCCTTCCTCTTCGGGATGCCGGATTTACTGCAGCCCGGCGCGCCGCTATTGGCAACATGACGCGGCTCTTAAAACCGTTACTGCGCTGCGGGGCATCCGACCACCGCGCCTCCTCCTGCCGGGACCCCGTCCGCTGTTGGTCGTGCGGACGCTCTGGCCACAAGGCCAGGCTGTGCCGTCGCCGCCTCCCCGCTTTCCGACGGCCGACTCCGCACCTCGTCCTCCTCCCCGGTCCTCCCCCACCACCGGCTGCCATGGCCCCCGCTCGCTCCGGCCTAGCTACTCTGCGCCCCCCCTCCACCCGCGTCTGTGTCGAGGTTTTGCAGGAGATGCGGTCGGACGCCTCCGAGCTTCACCACCGCGGCGCCTTCGTCACCATCTCCGGCGGCCCTCACCCGGACCCGGCCTTCGTCGCCAGCACGATCAGCCTCCACACAGATATCCCCACCTTCGACATGCAGCTGTCTCACCTTGGGCACCTCCGCTTCCTCGCTCGCTTCACCCTGCCGGAGCAGGCCCAGCTCGCCGCGCGCAGCTCCTTCCACTCCCACGGCCGCCGCTTCACCGTCTCGGCCGTCCCCAGTGACCTCCACGCCAACGGAGACCCCAGCGCTGTCCGCTTCCGTGCTCGTGTCTTCATCGAGGGCCTCCCCCTCCACGCCTGATCCGCCTCCGTTGTCGACCGAATCTTCGCCGGTGCGGGCCACGTCGACGTCGTCGAGCCGGAGACGAGGCTGAGGCTGGACACCTCAGCGTTCCGGGTGTGGGTCTGGACGCGCGACCCCGCCTCCATCCCGCTCGAGGTGAAGTTAGAGCTCTCGGAGCCCTCCCCCTACCTGGAAGCCCGCCGCCCCGGTGACCGCGGCCCCGCGAGGCTCACCGGAGCGCCACGGCCCCGTCCCCCGCGCGCCTCCGTCCACCGCCTCCTCCTCCACCTTGACTCGGTGGAAGACTTCTCTCTACCTCCAGGCGGTGGAGGTCACCATGGCTGGATCCCCACCTCGAGGCTGGAGTCCCGACTCGGTGCCGCCCCCGCCGCCTCCGCCCGCCGCCTCCTGCTGCCCCCTCTTCGCCCCACAGACCGACGCGATCCCGAGAAGCGACGACGACCATCCTCGGCCGACTCCTCCCATCCCCGCCCCCGGCAGAGAGCCGGCCTCCTCCTCCGCCTCCGGGCGACATTCGCATTGACCTGTTCCCCAAGACCGCTTCAGAGCCGCCTCCCGGGCCGCCACCTTGGACCCGAGCTGCTCTCCTGTCGCCCTTCCCGCCAGGCGTCTGCCTGCCCCGCTCTCCCCGCGCCGCCCCGCTCTCGCCCGGTCGGCACACCGCCGCCCCCCTGCTCCCGGCCAAACTCGGCCCACGTGCCTGCAGCGTTTGGTTGTGTCTGCCCGACTGCGGTGACCAAGCCGACAGAGTCCGGTCAACGCCTCGGATTGGGAATTCAAATTTTCCTCCCCCCGCCGGCCCCTCCTACCTTGCCAGGCCGACGCGCCACGCCTCTCCACTGGGCACTTCATGTTGTTGGTCTCCTCTATTAGCCTAGCTCCACCCCCGCGGTCCCCCTCCCGTTGGCTGCACTGCCTCGCCCGGCCAGCTCACGCTCTCACTGCCGCCCCCCTCATTGGCTCCCCTGCTGCAGCCTCCGCTAGCCCAACTCGCCGCCCAGCTTGCCTTTTCCCTCCTCCCGGGCCGCCCATCAGTTTGGGCCGTCCTGCAGATGGCCCCGGCCTGCTGCTTCAGGCCACCGTCCCCCCAGCGGAGGCCCTCCTTTGGCCTGCCCCGCCTCTCTCCTTTCCCGCCCGTCGACCTTTCGTTCCTATGACGCTGGAGGCCGAGCTTGCCCCTGTTCCACCCCACCACTCTGTCACCCAGGCCTTCCTTGCGAAGGCATCCCTCCCTCTGCCTGCTCCACTGATTTCCATGATCCCCTCCAGGCGGCCCCGTCTGTCGTGCCCCCCAGTGGTGCGCCGTAGCCCCAGGCTCGCTTCTGCTCGGACGATCCGCGCCCCCGCCAGTTCCTCGTCCATCCCTGCCATCCGCAAGGCCCAGGGAGTTCTGGCCCACAAGCTGGGCCTCCCCTCCGCACCCACTATCGACGACCTGGCTGCACAGCTTCAGACTCTGTTCTCCTCCCCGCTCGACGGCGGCACTCTTTTAGCCTTGGCCGATCTCTGCGGCCTCTCACGGCCCTCTCTTGACCTGGTCGCTGTGGGTCCCGCAGGGGTTGAGGACTGTGCCTCCTAGCCTCGTTCGCCCTGCTGAGTGCTAGCTGTCCCTGATGTTACCGCCTACGCACCCCCCGCCCATCTGCGTGTGGGCTTGTTCTGTCCCCACCTGCGTGTGGGCTCGCTTCTCTACCACCTGCGTGTGGGTTTGCTTAGTAGTGTTTTCCCGTGTGTGGCCTTATGCCATCACACCTTTGTGTCGGGGTGCGTACCACCTGCGTGTGGGCCTGTTCCACCCCTAGTTGCAGAACCACCTGCGTGCGGAGCGTCCTGGGGCTGCCTTCCCCTGCGTGGGCTTTGGCTGGCCCCCCCAGTATTGTCTACCTTCAGGTTATCATGGCTACCCCCCTTGCTCGTCAGTGCCCCCCCTCATTTGCCCTATGAAGATTCTCTCCTGGAACACCCGTGGCCTCAACTCCGCTGCCAAGCGAGACACTGTTGCAGCGATCGTTCGATCCTACAACCCAACCATCCTTGCCATCCAGGAATCGAAACTTTCTCAACGGGATAACCTGACGCTCATGGAAATCTATGGTCATCGCCTCCGGGGAGTGCTGCAACTCCCTGCCATTGGCACAAAAGGGGGTATCCTTCTCTTCTGGGAGGACTCCGCCATCCAGGTGTCCGATCATCTCATTCTACAGCATTCCATCTCTGCCAAAATCTCACCGCTAGACGGTCAGCCCAGCTGGATCCTTACTGTAGTCTACGGGCCGTCCACCCCCCCCCCCCCCCGACAAGGAAGCATTCCTCCTTGAACTCACTTCCTTAGCCAACCACTTTAGCTCCCCCTGGCTAGTGCTTGGAGATTCCAACTTGATCTACCAAGCCTCCGACAAAAACAACCTCAACCTTAACCACCGTCTCATGTCCCGTTTCCGCAATGCCCTAGACACTTGCCTCTGAAGGAGCTCCACCTCTCTGGTCGTCGATTCACTTGAAGCAATGAGCGAACAGCCCCACCTTGGTCAAGCTTGACAGAGCCTTCGCAACACCGCTTGGGAACTCCTCTTCCCCTCCAGTTCGCTCCTCCCTCTGTCCTCCTCGGCCTCGACCACCGCCTCCTCCTCCTCCTGGCCGAACTCCTCCCTCCCCCCCCTGCGAGGTTTCGCTTCGAGAACTTTTGGATCCTTTGCCGGGGTTCTTCGAGACCGCCAAGCAAGCCTGGTGTGAGGCCTCCCCTTCTCCCTCCCACCTCTCCTTCGCTCCGCACCAAACTCCTCCGCACCGCCAAGGCCCTTAAATCTTGGAGTCGCACCCACATTGGCAACACCTCCCTCCAGCTCGCGATCACCTCGGAGGTCCTGCGGCTTCTCGACCTGGCCATGGAATCCCGCCAGCTCTCCCATGCGGAGGTAGAGCCAAGACGACTCCTGAAAATTCGAAGCCTAGGGCTCAGCGTGATTGCGAAAATCAAATGGAAACAGCGCTCCCGCCTATCCTGGCTGAAACTCGGGGACGCCAACACCAAATACTTCCACCTGAGGGCTAACGGCCGAAGGAGGAAAAACTACATCCACACCCTCCAAAGCCCATCCGGCACACACTCCGAATTCCACGAGAAGGCCCGAATCCTCCATGACCACTTCTCCTCTGTCCTTGGGACTGCCCCACCCTCGGGCCCTAGACCTGGTCGCCGATTCAGCTGGGAATTCCTCGGGCTCCCCTCTCTAGACCTCTCAGCCTTAGAGGAGCAGCTCAACTTGGATGAGCTCAAGGAGGTAGTTTTTAGCCTACCTAACGACAAAGCCCTAGGCCCTGATGGCTTCACCTAGGATTTCTACAAGTCATGTTGGGAGTTCATCTCCTCAGACCTCCTCGCGGCTCTCCGGAGCCTCCTCAACCTCGATGGGCGAGGCTTTGAGACCTTGAATGACGCTCCCATCGTCCTGATACCCAAGAAGGACAAACCTAGCTCCCCCTCCGACTTCCAGCCCATCAGCCTCATTCACAGTCTGGGCAAACTTTTCACCAAGATCCTCTCCACGAGGCTTGCCCCCTTCATGGACGATCTCGTCTCCCCTTGCCAGAGCGCTTTCATCAAAAAAACGCCACATACAGGATAACTTCCTCTCGGTCCAAGGCAAAGCCAAATCTCTCCATAGATCCGGAACGCCTGCCCTCCTCCTAAAACTCGACCTTGCCAAGGCCTTTGACTCGGTATCCTGGACCTACCTCCTCGACAACCTCCGCGCCCGCGGCTTCGGAGAACGCTGGCGCGACTGGATCTCCCTCTCGCTTGCTTCTTCCTCCTCGCGGGTCCTCCTCAACGGCCACCCCTCAGACCCCATCCACCACCGCGGGGGATTACGCCAAGGCGACTCCTTATCCCCCCTCCTCCTCAACCTTGCCATTGACCCCCTTGTGTCCTTTCTCGTGAAGGCCACTGATCACGGGATCCTGTCCCCCATCAGAGGCCTCCAGCCTGGCCCCCACATCTCCCTCTTTGCAGACGACGCCGCCATCTTCATCCGCCCTACCAGGCAAGACGCGTCAGCCTTGGCTGAAATGCTAGACCTGTTTGGCGACATCTCTGGCCTCCGCACCAATTTCACTAAGAGTCAGGCCGCCCCCATCAGGTGCGATGACCTTGACCTTGATGACGTCCTCCAAAACTTGCCGGCTGCTAGATCTACCTTCCCCCTAAAATATCTAGGCCTCCCGCTTTCCATTAAGCGCCTCCGTCACGTTCACTTCCAACCGCTCATTGACAAAATCTCCAACAGGCTGGCAGGATGGAGAGGCCCCTTTATGTCAAAGGGTGGGCGCTTGACCCTTCTCAAGGCCGTCCTCACGGCCCTTCCAACGTACACCCTCTCCGTGATTAAACCCCCCAGCTCCGTTCTTCAGAAGATAGACAAGATCAGGCGCGGTTGGCTCTGGAAAGGATCCTCCTCCTCTTCGCCGGGACACCACAAAGTCAACTGGTCCACTGTCTGCTCCCCAACACGCTTTGGAGGCCTTGGGGTGCCTGACCTCGCCCGTTTCGCACGAGCTCTCCGACTCCGCTGGCTTTGGCATTCGAAAACCCACCTTTCGGCCCCGTGGATTGACACCCCTGTCGCCCAGCCCACGACCGACGCTGACCTCTTTCGGGTGGGGACCTCTGTGAGCCTGCGTGATGGTTCCTCCTCCCTATTCTGGGAGGATCACTGGCTCTCTGGCCTCGCTCCCAAGTGGCTGGCTCCGAAACTACACGCGGCTACTCCCAGGCGCAACCGTTTGGTCAGGGACGCGCTTTCTAACAACACCTGGATCTCCTACCTTAGGCGAGTGCTCACCCCGGAATTGATACCTGAGCTCATCTTGCTGTTCCAAAGGCTGACTCAGGTTTCTCTAACCCCGGGCACACCCGACCAATGGCTCTGGCGTTCACCGGAGACGGCTCCTTCTCAGTAAAGTCCGCCTACAGGCTTCAATTCTTCGGCCGCCGCCCTACACCGGCTCTAGCACGTGTCTGGAAGCACTGGGCGCCCTCCAAGTGCAAATTCTTCCTTTGGCTTCTACTCCAACAGCGCGTCCTCACAGCGGATGCCCTGTAACGCAGACAACTTCCTAACGCCTACTTTTGCCCACTCTACTACCGCAGCCTAGAGACGCCAGAGCACCTTTTCCTACTCTGCAACTTCAGTACCTTCGTCTGGACGCGCCTGGCGAATCTTTTGGGGTTCGAGCTGCTTCACCCTACGTCGTGGCGCCACTCCGACTCCATCCCTATCCGGTGGGAAACAGACATTCTCCAAACCGGACCCTCTCGCGGCACCCTTTCCATTATATCTGGGACCATCTGACTACTTTGGCTTGAGCGGAACAACAGGATTTTCCGTTCCTCCGAACGGCCGTCGCTTCCCTTCCTTCACCACCTCCTCGACGAGTTGAGATTGTGGGCGGCCGTGGGAGCCGATTTCACTGTATTGTAGCTTGCTAAATGAGAAAATGCCCCATGGGGGGAGGGGCCCTGTTCCCCCCAACTTGTACTTCTACTCCTACTTTTGATCAATAGATGGCAGTTCTCCTGCCCTTTGCTCAAAAAAAAAATAATTACCGTCTGAACGTAACTTCATTTACCATGCCAACCGTCAACCCGTCTCCCTCGTTTTTCTGCTCTAGCTAATATTTTTCTCGAGCGCATGTCAATTTGATCAGTATAGGGATAGCTGGTTATCGTCATTTCACCAAACATGTATTTACTCTTCTGAAATCCTCTCCGCAAAGCTCTTAAAGACTAGCCGAATCAAATGTAGTCATTCAATAAAAGCTGGACAAGACAGTCAATTTGCGTATTGAGAACACACTATCAACATCAAATTGGACAATAGATAGAATATAGATGCCGTATAAGCTATGCTATGCCGTCGTCGATGGGCTTTAACCAGATGTCAAAATGGAGTGGGTTTTTAAAGGGGAGAAAGAGTTGCACCTGCACGTCGCCGTGCCAATGTCGCGGTCTGAAGCCCCAGTGAAACAGACAAAAACACTTAACATTGTGCAAAGGGCGTCGTAAAATAGGTAGGCTCGCCATGTTCCTAAACTAAAAGGAGTGATCATCTTTTCTTCCC
The DNA here is from genome assembly GCA_036346145.1 of Olyra latifolia. NCBI lineage: Eukaryota > Viridiplantae > Streptophyta > Magnoliopsida > Poales > Poaceae > Olyra > Olyra latifolia. Next base: position 20,847,206 of record CM070524.1, on the reverse strand, counting down.
TTCTACTGACACTGAGCGAGCAGCAAGCATAGGCAATAGTTTCCGTTAGAGTGCGACGTAAGCAAGCGTTTTTAGGCTCCGCTAGCTAGCTAGCGTACTCTTCTGCTATCAATGAAACCGAAAGAAAAAACCAGTAGACTCCGCTGATCGACGACTACGTGCAAACAGGTTAATTAGAAGTTTGTGAAAATAGAAATTATCCAAAGTTGATCGCCGAGCAAAGACGGTTCGTCAGTGAGAGGCACACGTGGTCGCTGCCGTCAGAAGCTGTGACGTGGTGGCACCAGAGCTTCGTTTGCCCGTTTCTTGTACACGCAGCTCAGCAACTTTGACATGGGAGCTGCAAAGATACGATGTGTTCTTGAAAATAAAAAACTATGGCCAGTAGTCAAAAGCAGATTTTTTTAAAATTTTTTTTCCTTTTTGTGTTCAATACTCTTCGATTGTAACTCTTGTCTTGAGTAATATAAATTGTCTTTTTTTCCTTAAAAAACAGATTAACTACTACATGGACATAGACAGCTCAATAATTCACTCGGCTAGCACTTGCATGTTTCTCCAAGCGGCCGTTACATGCAGCTCAACCTGTTAATTCGTTGGTGTTGGGAATTATTTCATAATTACCCAATTTTTGCGCTAAGTATCTATATGCTAAGTGATTAAGAATAACATCTTCGTTCCAATTTGCTTAGTAGATACAGTGTGCTAGCTAAACCTAGGGGCGTAAATGGAGAGGATAATTTCCGACCGACCGACCAACCGAATCAGTTTGGATAGTGATTTGGATAATTATACGGATATCCGGTTTTTTTTTTTTGCGGATATGGATACAGATATGGATACTGGGTGCCGGATACGGATAATGCGGATATTATCCAGAAGAAAAATATGGATAATATCCTATAGGATATTATCCAAATCCATTCTAGGGGCTATGACGCCTGCCAGCCTACCGGGCGACCCACAAGAGTCCAGCAACCCACGATACTCTCCAGGCCCAGGCCACCGCACCAATCACCAACACCAAGAACATGAACAAAACTCAAGAAGCAAGGCTGATGTGTGTGACCCTTGTTCTGCCATGTTAAGCTGATATTACTCCATGCTTTCAAATTTTTTTTCTTTAACATAATTAGCAGTACGCAGTGGGCAGCGCTATAATGCTATATCTCTTCATTGGTGAAATTGTTCACTCCAAGACATATATTGATTCTTTTTTCTAGCATGTGTTTTCGAATAAGCGTATTATCCGAGAAAATATCCGTTCCGACCAATATCCGATCTTATATTATTTGTATTCGTATCCAACACTATCCGTGTCCGTATCCGTATCCGGCACTATCCGTATCCGATCCGTATTCGAAAAAAATATGGATACGGATACAATATTAATAATATCCGACCGTATCCGATCCGTTTACATCCCTAGCTAAACCCACTTAACCCTTTGGTCGTGTATCTTTGACTCGTGGGTCATGGGTTGTGTGGCTTAACTCTGGGTGACGTGGGCCTGGGCCGGCAAACTAGATCGCTACCGTCATGGGTCGGGCCTCCTTAGGTCACATATGATGATGACATCTTCTAAAATAATATATTTTTATATAAAAGATACCCTCTAGGATCAATTACGGATAAAGTCCATGAGTTGACCCATACAAAAGGTGGAGTTTGTGTTTGGCAGAGATTCTATATCCCTAATAGGAGATCAAGACTTTTTGTAAATGGGGACACTGCTTGACAGTATGTAAAAGCCTTAACCCTCATTGGTTAAGGGAGAGAGCTTTTCGATAGATGAAAACCCTAATTCTAGACTCAAGGCGCCGACGGTCTGCAGAGCCTTAAGGCGATTGAATGCGTACAAACTACGCTTAGATTAGATCTAGACAGATTCATCATTGTCACCTTTATTTGCTTCATTATATAGTGAAGAAAGGCAGTAGAGCTATTATCCAACCTCGGAGGCTAGTATTAGAGTAAACCTACATGTTCTTGTCTTTATTATCGGTGTTCTGCACCCCAGATGTTATTTCCTCACGCTTTAGCAAATTTGTGCTGACGGACGAGAGAGATCTTAATCATCGATAGTTGATACCAACCTTTTTTTTAATGGGACCATTGCATCAACTTAATCGTCAAGTTGATCCAACACCTTATGTGGCCTCAGCAGGCAAATTGACAATGGTCAATTATGTTCTATCCTAATTGCCTACTCACCTTTTACATGTGGAGCTTAAAGCTACCTCAAAGTGACAAGTGCCGTAGACATTCCCGCCCACTCAGATTCGATGCTAGGATCAGCACGACGTGATGCATATTTACAGTTGTGCATATCTTACGACATAGACATTGTCACATTGCCTTGGCGTGGTTCAGACTTGCAAAAATAGAGAATTTCTTTGATAGTCTGGGGAAAAGGTTTATTAGCCAAAAAAGCAAGGTGGTTTGGGAGTTCATGATATTCCAGCTCAAAACGATGTTCTTCTTTTGCGGAATTTTCATAAATTATTTAACCACCTCAACCTTGCCCATGGTGGATCTCAAATGAAATGCCTACTATGGTGGGGAAAAAATTCCAGTTGAAACGTAGAAAATTGGATCATTCTGTTGGAAGGATTTGCTTAGATTTTAATCCATTTCGAGGGCTTTGCTCAATGTTCTCTGGGAAATGGCAGGTCGGCGCATCTACTGCAGAGGGAAGGAAGACAAAGGATTTTCTAAAAAAAGGAAATCAAAGGAGAAAAGAAACCGTGCACACGGAAGGCGGTACATGCAGGGAATTCCGCTTCTTGCTTTCATCGGAGCGAGCCGGCAGCTGCTGCTGCTGGCCTGGGTGGCAGGCCACGATACCAAGACAGACCAAACTATTTGATCGCGGCTTAGCGCTTGTCTAGCCCAGTCAGAGTTCCATTTGCCGCAGCAAATCGTTGTGCCGAGCCGACTCGGCAACGGCAAACCGACATTTAAATTCAAAATTTTGATTTAAATATAAAAATTGAAAAAAATTCCAAAAAAATCTCAAAAAAATCTATAAGCCTGTATGAAGGTAATGGTGAAAAAAAAATCAAAAATAACATCGAAATCACGAGGAAATTTGAATTGAAATCGTGAAAATTTAGAAAATATACTGTTCATGTACTTATATTATATAGATGATTCATTATTGCATGCTCTGTTGTCCCGTGATTCATTACCGTTGCCTTTCCCCTCCTCGGGTCCTCTTCTCGGCTAGCTCCTCCACTGTCCTTGCTCCTTACTCAGATCTCGCTGCGAGCTCGCGACAAATCGAGGAGAAACGGCAGCAAATCGAGCCCAAAGTTCGGCAAGTCGTGCCTAACATTTTACATAATTTTCAATTTTGCCTAAAGGTTAAATAATCACCAAAAGTCGTGCCTACCATTTACATAATTTTAAATCAAATTTTACCATTTTCCGCACCATACAAAGTTTCAAAGCAATTTTTCTAATAATTTCAAATGTTGCTTAAATGTTACATAATTACAAAAAGTCATGCCCTACCATTTTCATTTTTTAAAACAATTTTTACTATTTTTTTGCATCATAAACCTTTTTATCATTTTTTTCCCACCGGCCAAGCGGTTTTCCGCCAAATCCTTTCGATTTGCCGCAAAATCCGGTCGATTTGCCGTTTCTTCGGTTTGCCGCGATCTGCCGCATTTCTCCAACGATTTGCCGCGATTTTGGATCGGTTTGCCGACATATCGTTCGATTTTTGCGATTTCTGCAAGCCTTTGATGATTCAAAATTCAAATCCCAAAATTTGAGCGATTTATCGTGATTTGCCGCGGCAAATCGCAAACCAGCCCGGACCGATTTTTCCCTAAAAAACGATAAATGGAACCCTGAGCCCAATACGCGCGCCGAGGTTTGGAATCCTTAAGTGAGGCACACGCATCAGTAGAACCTTGTCTGGGACATGAGAACAGTTTGGACCAGTTGATTTTAGTGAATGTACCGAATATGGCGAACCCATGTTTCTCTGCATGCCATGTGTTCAGCACCGCTGTTTACTTCAGAAAAAATTCGAACACGTACAGAATGGTAGGATGATGTGTCATGGATGCAGCAGCAAGAACATGAGAGCAAGACTTACGTAGAAGCTTTAACTTTTGACAAGAGCATATACATGTGGTATCACGCAGAATGCACTGCTGGTTCGCCCTTTTCCTTCTTCCATCTCAGCGGCCCCTATCTCTATAAATGATCCGATATCTCAACTCATTTGATCCTATCGGTGCGGCTACATGTTTATGTGCTTTTCTTATCTTTTCATCCATGTACTTTGTCATCGTCATGACGTATATCAACCGATTGTCAACCATGGCAACAGACGCCGTATGGTACTAATCCATGAAGTACCTGCATGTACCATGCAAAATTCCCTCCACAATAGCAACTGGAGGGAGACCCCTCATGCCCCGAATGACCCACTTGTATATCTTGGCTAGATTTGTGGTCATGACCCTGTAACGAGCCCCTTTAGTGTTGCACAACAAAGCTCACTTCTCTTTTAGATTATCATTAATCTAATACGAGAAACAACACCTTTTGGATGAGTTACCCTAACCCCTCGATTATCGATTATCGGTTGTCTCAGAGGTCTGCTGTCGAGACCCGCAAAACGAAGTCGAATCCTTGCTGTGCTTTACCTATATTAGTCGTTGGATCAAGTAGCTAGTATACACAGATATACAGTTTGGATCATCACCATTCAACAAAAAAGATAATTGTTACATCAGAGTCACATAATTATTACAAAGTTTAGGCTCCACGGCCTAGCAGCGAAAATTCAAATAACAAAGTTCAACTTCAAATGGAAAACCCAATACAACTCCACAGGCGTCTGAAGAAATGCGCTCATAGACGTCAAAGTAGTCTTCATCCTGAATTCCTTCAGTGAAATCTTCGTCTTGACACACCTCCTCATTGGCGTAGGGATTCTGAGGGTCGCAACTTGCTCGTTCGAATGAGCAGCCCCGCATAAAAAGCGAGGATGAGTATACTTTATACTCAATGTTGTGGGTGTCACCCCACGAGCAGAAAACAGGGCTGCCCCCGATGCGCGATCCCACGCACCCAAGACAGCTCGATGAAACTCTCGTGCTCTCTCTGGTAACGCTCATGGATGGAAGGAACGCTACACTTGGGTCAGAAGAATCCGTCCATTATCTGCGTTGTCCTCCCCTTATATAAGGGCGGGATTGTACAGCGCCATGCAATGGCGGTCTCTTTTCTTACAGACCCTGACCAAGGACCCGCGGGTCATTTTCTCACTATTTTACATGCTTTGCCCCCACCTGCCCTCACGCAAGGGGCATCGGGGTCATCCCGTAACACATTAGCCATACTCTTTACGGCTTTACCCTCCTAAAAGACTCCCACTACGGGTCATATGGGGAATTGCACCTATGCGACAGTTACAGACCAGACTGTGCCCACCTGACATCCACTCGGGTACCCTGATAAGGCGTCAGACTTGTCGGCGCGTCCTACCTGCTTCGCCCTGCTGCGGGCGGGGACATTCGCCCCGCCACCCTTCGATTACGTCGCTCTTCCTCGAGTTCGTCGGGCGTTAGCTCCACGCGAGCTTCCCGGCTTGGGCTTGCTCCTCGTTCTGCTTCCGCTGCTCCGCCTAGCCCCGCGCGCGCCCCGCGCTCTGCTCGCGTCCTCTACTGTCCCGTCTTCATTATCCATAGCTTCGCTTGCGCCCTCCGCCGCTCCGCCCTCAGCTTCGCCGGGCCTTGCACGAGCTTCGCTCCACAGTTCCCGACCTCCGCGCTCTCTTCCTTAGCGTGTTTCGGCCGCCCTGGAAAAACAGAGAAGAGGGGGGCGGAGGTACGCCGGGGACGAACCCTTCCTTCGCACCCAAGTCCGAGGGGGTATCTATCTCTGGCCTACAACAGGAGCCCCTCATGGTTGAGGGCTTGCTTCGCCATGCCCTTGGCCATGCCACAAATAGGCCTGAGCCTTTATGCTCCCTTGGGCATGTGGAGCGAGTTTCTCTTTTACCAGGCGCCTGACGGTTGTGCTTCCCATGACCTTGGGGCGCGCTTGCCACGGTGGCGCGCGCCTGTCGGCCCATCGCTGAATCACGTCGCCCTGTCCTATCATATGTCAGCAATTACTCATTACGGTTCTTAGGGTTCCGCGCCGTTGCAAACCGCCCATTAAACCACGACGCGCACGCTTCCCCCTTTTGCGGGATTGGCGCCAGGTGTAACCATCGAGGGCCAAGGCTGAAAGCGCCTCCCCCTTATAACTACGGGGTCCTGGGAGTGAGGGGTCCCGTTCCTCTTTGCTTTCGTCCCCGGCTCCTCCTTCTCGTCTTTCTCTACTCCGTCGCGCCTGCGTCCGGCTCGCAGTTCTTCCTCCACCGATGGCCCCCCGCCACGCGCCGCAAGTGAAGCCGGTCCTAAGTGAGAGGATCTTTGCTGCGTTGTCCCGGCGTTAGGCGCTCATCCACAGGGCAGCGATTTGGGACTTCTGGCGGCGGAGTTCGGCGTTCGCCGCTCTTCCATCGAGCCCGGTCGGGAGGAGACGCCCCACCTCGAGCCGACGAGGTGGTGTTGTTTGCTTTCTTGAGGCGGGGCTCCGTTTCACCGCACCGCTGGTGGCGGAGGTCTTCAGATTCTTGAGCGAGCTCTCACCACGCCCAACGCCATCGTCCGTATGGCGGTGTTGGATTGGGCCTTCCGCCCCGCCCATGTTATGCTGACCGGGCGTCCCGCCCATGTTGTGCTGACCGGGCGCGTGTTTTCCCTCGTCGAGGACGCTTTCTGGCAGCCCAAGCAACAAAAGGCCGGCGACGGGGTCAGCGGTCCTGTTTCGGCTCACTGAACTTTCAAACGAAGCGTCCTCTGGTGAAGGAGATTTCCGTCGCCGCCGCCAAGGGGAAGTGGGAAGCCAGCTGGATGCAGCGTTGGTATTACCAGGCGCTCGACAACTTGGACTTGCCTCTCCGCACTACCATGGGCCCCGTACGGGCAATCCGGTCGCCCAACCTGGAGGCGACGGCCGAGGAGGCCGAGCTCCTCACATATTTGAAGACCCTCCGCCGTCAGAGTACCATGTGTGACCTGGCGGAGGAGTTCTGCCTCTGCCGTTTCGAGCCCCTGGCGAGGGACCCCGCCGTCACCTTGGAGTGGTCCGCGGACGGTACGTTGACCGTCTACCGGCCCCAAGGGACTCGTAACCTCGGGCACGGGGCGGCAGAGAGGCGGCTGGTGGGCTATTGGGCCCTGCCGCCCATGATCTACGAGGTCTGCTGTGGAGGCGGCAAGGCGGCGCGATCCCGCGTCGCTCAATGGGGGCTTCGTGAGGCCCCCCTTCCTCGGGACACCGGGGGCTCCCCTCGGCTGAAGAAGCGGCCCGGGTGATCGCCGCCCGCCCGCTACAGGCCGTGCCCCCCTCGGATGAGAGCGGCGGTGCGAGCGAAGACGATGATAATTTCGACACCGACGGGGAGGAGGAGGAAGAGGAGGAGGTGGAGGAAGACGAGCGAGACTCTTCCGTCTCCGCCGCGGCGATGTCCTCTGCTCCGGCGCGTGCTGGCGGCCCTTCCCATGGGGCCGACCCGTCCGGGGCGCGCTCCCCCGGGCTCTCCTTCTTGAACATCCCCGGGGTGGAGTTCGTGGACCTCGACGACGACGCGGAGGCGAGCAGCCCCGCTCCGGAGGCGGCGCATGTCCCCTCTACAGCACCCGCCGTCTCCCCGGGAGGCGGAGCGCGAGATCCCTCCGGGGGCGCCGTCGGCTCGCGGCCAGAGGGGGTGCGCGCCATCTACGTGAGCGCCTCCGTCCCTGATACCCATCCCGGCGCCGAAGGTCTGACTCCCGAAACTTTTCCCATGAGCTCCTTAGGCGGCATCGATCTTTCTGGGCTTGATCTGAAGGCGAACACAAGGGGAGGGGACGTGGAGATGACGGGCGCCCTTGGCGGTGCGGACCTCTGCCATGGCCGGACGCTGGGCTTCCGTCCTCACCGAGGCGGGCGGCGCCAGGCTTGGGCCCGGCCACGGGCGGAGCTCCCTCGGGGCCGAGCTTCCACCGGCGAGGGTCTCTTCCTCCGGCCACCGCCCTTGAGGCACGCCGAGGCTCTCCGGTTCCTCCGCGCTTCCTCCGGCCTCGTGCGCCGGACTCTTGGCCTGCCTCAGGGCTCCGTCGGAATCCGAGGTGACTCGAGGCCTGCTTCGGGGTTTGATACCTCGGGGCTCTCCCCCCTGGACTTCCATAGTCGGGCTACGACAGCCTCGGCGCTGAGGAGGATGCCCGGGGCCTTCTCTTCCGAGACAGAGTCCCGGCGCCTCTTCGGTGGTATCAACGACCACGCGTTGTGTGACGCTGCCTCCGACTTCTTCATGAAGGTTCCCCATTCCTGCCGCTTCCTCCGCGGGGCCTTACTCCAGCTGACGCCGCTTTGCGCTTTGCTTTCTTTCGCAGGGTGCCTCCGTAGCCGCGGAGGTGTCCCGGCGGGTCTTGGTGAAAACCCGCGACTACGTCCAAGTGAATCGGGAGCTCGACGAGGCCCGGCGGCGCGCGGAGGAATCATACGCGGAGAGGGCTCGCCTGGAGGGTGCTCTGCGATCCTCTACTGAGACTCTGGCGAAGGTGCAGGAGGAGTTAAGCCAGAGCCGAGACCTGGCCGCCCGGACCGCGGAGCTGGAGGACCTTGTTTCCTCGATGAAGGCCACTCGCATGGCATGAGCAAGCTCAGCGTCGAGCCGAGCGGAACGAGCAGAAGAAGGAGGGCCGCATCGAGGAGTTGAAGGACCTCCTGAAGGTGGCGGAACTCGCCAAGGAGATGCTTAAGAAGGCCGCGGAGGAGCATCCCCGCCAGCTTGCCGCCGCTAAGGGCGAGGCTCAGATGAGCCTTGTCAACACGCGTCGAGCTGAGGAGCGTTGCGAGACCGCCCAGAAACTGCTGGAGACCCTGACTCTTGGCATTCAAGGGGCGACCAACGCCTTCCTTTAGCAACTCCCTCGCCTCGGGATCGATGCATCGAGCCGCACCCCTACGCCCGGTGCGGAGGCCATCAAATTCCTCCAGAACTCCGCTGGGCTACTGGGAAGGTCCGCCGTGGCCTTTGGCAGCCATTGCGCCCGCCTGGGGTCTTGAAGACGGCGCAACTCCTCGAAGCTAAGGGCTGCACACGCCCAGAGCGCCGGTGCTACCTCATGCCATGGCTACCCGGGTTCTCGACATCGCGTCGGCGGGAAGGCTTCTCTGCCCAGCCCGCTTAGCCTCTCGCTTCATCTCCGACTTGGAATCATCATGGCGGCGGCGGCGGGAGTCTTGGCGCCGGCCTCGAAGGGCGCTGAAGCTCAAGGCAGCGGCTAAGGCGGGCTCGTCAGCGAGGCTAAGGGCAAGGAGAAGCACCTCCTCGTGAACTTGTATCTTCTCTTCCCCCCTTTTTCGTGTAAACCTTTCGTCTGTAATCGGACCTATTTAGTATATTTGTTGTGCCCCGCGACGCTTGGTCCGCTCCAACATTTTTCTCTTTTTGATTGCTTCACTCGAATCCCTCGGGCCAGAGGGAGATCCCGCGGTCTTAGTATAATGTTCTTACGGCGTTTCGTTTTTTGCCCGCCTATTTATGATAGCGCGCGTGGTTGTGGCATGTCTTCGGGCTCCTGGGCCAATGGAGGCTCCTTCGACGCCTCGGTTTCACCTACCATTTATGATCGTGCGCGTGGCCACGGCATTTGGGGCTCCGTGTCTCGCCTTTCTCTAGCAAGGCTCGCTTCGGCTTCCGAGGTCCCTTAATGGCGGGCGGCCGGCTCGGCTGGCCCATTCGCCGTATAAATATGTCTTCTCCGGCGTCCCCGAAAACATCCCCGACCCCGGTTCCTAAGTGCGCCGCCATGTCCCAGCTCTCCAGCTTCTCGTTCCTTTCTTCGATCGTTTCTCTTCCCGACCTCAGCGACAGCACGGCACTGGCCGGAGCTCTCGACGCAAGGCTCGCCGCCGAGGTGGGGGCGAGGGGAGGCGTCGTCGACGACGTGGCCGTCGCAGGCAACGCGGGCCAACCCGTCGGGCCTGTTCTTCCGGGCGCCGACGCCTTGCACCCAATCATCGTCTCCGACAGAGAAGATGACGACGTCAATCCTCCGGCGCCGCCGCTTTCTCCTACTAGCTCCGTCGGAAGCAATGACGTGCCGGTGGTGAAACCGACCCGCCTCGGGCATGCTCGCTTTCGCCAGGCGCCAGGCGGGAGGAAGGCCCACTGGCCTTCGAACGGCCAGATTAGATGATGGTCTAGGCAGCCCCTACGGGCTTTTGTATTATTTTACCTCCTCCGAACAGAATGCCATTGTCTTTGCTCCGAGAGTTGGTGTCGAAGGGGTGTTTGTCTTGTGTGCATGTTGCTTGTTTCGAACGACAACCGCCAGGGCGCGGCCAAGCATCCGTAGCGAAGGTAACGCGTTAGGCTTAGCTAAGCGCAAGTTCGTCGACACGAAGGAGCGGGTGGGACGTCAGCCCAACCAAGCGCTTGTGGCGAGGGTAGCGTGTTGGACTTAGCCAACCGCGCGTTCGTCGATGAGAAGGAGCGGGTGGGACGTTAGCCCAACCAAGCGCTCGCGGCGAAGAGAGCGCGTTAGACTTAGCTAACCGCATGTTCGTCGATGCGAAGGAGCGGGTGGGACGTTAGCCCGACCAAGCGCTCGTGGTGAGGGTAGCGCGTTAGACTTAGCTAATCGCGCGTTAAATCGTCGCGGCGAGCGGGTGGGGACGTTAGTTCGACCAAGCGCCGTGGCGAAGGCGCGCGTTAGACTTAGCTAACCGCGCGTTAAATCGTCGCGGCGGCGGGTGGGACGTTAGTTCCGACCAAGCGCTTCGTGGCGAGGGTAGCGCGTTAGACTTAGCTAACCGCGCGTTCGCCGATGCGAAGGAGCGGGTGGGACGTTAGCCCGACCAAGCGCGCCGTGGCGAAAGCGCGTGTTAGACTTAGCTAACGCGCGTTAAATCGATGCGGCGAGCGGGTGGGACGTTAGCCCGACCAAGCGCCGTGGCGGCGGCGCGTTAGACTTAGCTAACCGCGTTAAATCGTCTTGCGAAGGCGGGTGGGGACGTTAGCCCGACCAAGCGCTCGGGGCGAGGGTAGCGCGTTAGACCTAGCTAGCCACGAGTTCGCTTTCTTCAATCGCACCACACTGCATGCACAGGGACAATGAAATTTTACGTGGAAACCCCCGAAGGGGAAAAAACCACGGGTGGGGGCGCTAATCGGCCCCCGGTTGTAACTTTTTCCTTCATTGACAGTCATGTGTACACGCTTTTTTTTTGTGAAGTACATACGAATAGTGACATTACGGGTAAACTTCTTGAGCGCGTCAGAGTTCCAGGTTCTTGGTACGTCTTTCTCATCGAGGGTGGCGAGCTTGTGAGCCCCCTTCGCTGTGGACTCCTTGATGATGAACGGGCCTTCCCATGTGGACTCCAGCTTGGCGAACGTTGGGGTTGAGCATTTGAGTACCATGTCCTCCGGTATCAGGTCTCGTTTCCTGACTTTCTTGTTGAAGGTCCGCGTCGAAGCTTTGGCGTAAGCCTTCATGGTGATGAGGGCTTGCAGTCGCCCTTCCTCCGTCAGGTCGTGTGTGATGTCCGCCATTTCCTGTATTGGGCCCTTGATGACACGAAAGGATTTTGCTTGAATCTCTGCAGGTGAGACGGCCTCTTCTCCGAAGACTAGTCTGAATGGGGAGAAACCAGTGGGGCGGGACGCGGAGGTGCGTGCTGCCCAGAGGACCTTCGGTAGCTCGTCAGGCCATGCGCCCTTCGCTACAATGTGAAGCCTTTTCTTGATGCCATCCAACAACAAGCCATTGGCTCTCTCAACCGCGCCATTCGACTGCGGGTGCCCGACTGACACGAAGTAGATTTTCGCGCCGATGCTCACGCAATACTCCTGGAATTTCCTCGACTCGAATTGGGTTCCATTGTCCGTGAAGACCTCGTGAGGAACCCCGTACCTGCATACGATTGTTTTCCAGAGGAATTTAGTTGTGGCTTCGGCTGTTATCTTCGCTACTGGCTCCGCTTCGATCCAACGGGAGAAGTAGTCGATGGTGACGATCACGAACTGTAAGCTCCCTCGGGCTTTGGCCAGCGGACCAACGATGTCGATCCCCCACTTTGCGAAGGGCCAGACCGGGGGCACTGGGTGCAATTCGCTAGGCGGGGCTTTTTTTTTGCTTAGTCATCTATTAGCAAGCGTGGCAATGCTTGACCAGATGCTCCGCATCCTGCAGCGCTGTCGGCCAGTAGAGGCCCATTCTGAACACCTTGCCTGCGAGGTTCCTCGGGGCTTGGTGCGCCCGCAGTCCCGCCGTGTGCCCGCAGCAGGCTTCGATTCCTTCTTCCTGGGATATGCACGAAGCCATGGAGCCTTGAGAGCCTCCGCTGAACAGAGCCCTCGATTATGGCGTACTTCTTCGCTCGGGCCTCGAGCCGCTTGGGCTCAGGCTGCCGTCTTGTGGAGGGTGCCATCGAGAAGGTAGTTGTGAATTTCACACGCCACAAGGCGGTCACCGGGTTATAATGTTGACCTGGGAGGCTATGGAAGGGGCCCGGAGCACCTCGAAGAATACGGTCGGGGGTAAGGCACTTCCAGACCCTGCCGTCTTTGCTAGCTCGCCGGCCCGCTCGTTTTGCGCCCGTGGAATCGCACGTATGGAGAACCCATCGAAGGTTTTTTCCATTGCCCTGACCACCTCGACGTATCTCTGCAGTTGCTCGTCCTTGACCTAATATTCCTTGGAGATGTGTCCTTCGATGAGCTTCGAGTCAATTCTCAGGATGGCGCGCCTGGCGCCCATGGCTTTGGCTTTGCGAAGCCCCAGAAGGAGTGCTTCATATTCGGCCGTATTGTTTGTTGAAGGGAACTCCAGCTTTGCCGCGAACTTGGCGGCTTCTCCACCTGGGGCCGTGACGATGGCCGCTACACCTGCACCATGGACCCCCCAGGATCCGTCGGAGTTGAAGAGCCATACGTCCGCGTCGCTGTTGCCGTCGGGTGCTGGCGAAGTCCACTCCGCAACAAAGTCACCAGACGGCTTTTGATTGCGGTCTTGTGATACGATGGTTAGCTCTCGGGGCGAGCTCGACCGCCCACTTGCTGACGCGCCCCGAGCTTTGCCTGTTTGATAGCATGGAGTTTAGCGGGTACGCCGTAGGTACTTTAATTTGGTTTCCCTGAAAGTAGTGCCGGAGCTTCCTTGATGCCATCAATAATGCGTACGCCAGCTTTTGCATCTCGGTGTATCGCAGCCGCTCCTGCAGGCCGGAGACAAAGTATACGGTTGTCGCTTGCCGAGCTTCTTCTCGTCTGACGAGATAGCCGATCATGAGGGGCCCGCGGCCAAGTAGAGAAGCAGCTCCTCGCCTTGCTTCGGGCTTTGTAGCGTGTGCAGCTTCATGAGGCCCCGCTTCAGGTTGTCGAATGCAGCCTGGCATTCGTTTGTCCAGGAGAACACCTCGCTTGTCCGCAGGGCCCTGAAGAACGGGAGGCTTTGCTCCGCCGACTTGGGCAAGAACCTGCCGAGCGCTGCGAGCCGCCCCGCCAGTCTTTAAACGTCCTTGACGTTCTTTGGCGGGGCCATGTCTTGGATCGCTTTAATTTTTTCAGGGTTGGCTTCGACGCCCCGCTCGGAGACGAGGAATCCCAATAGTTTTCCTGGTCTTACACCAAAAACACATTTTTCAGGGTTCAGCTTCACCTTTTCTTCCAGCAGGCTGTTAAAGGTTTCCCGCAAGTCGGCGACATGATCTTCTTTCCTCGTGCTTTTGACGACAATATCGTCGACATAAGCTTCGATGTTTCGGCCGAGCTGCTTGGCAAAGATTTTGGCGATTAACCTGGCGAAGGTGGCTCCGGCGTTCTTCAGGCCAAACGGCATTCGCACAAAATAGTACGTGCCGAAGGGTGTGATGAATGCCGTCTTGTCTTCGTCTTCCCTGCGCATGTACACCTGATGGTATCCCGAGTACGCATCGAGAAAGCTCATCATCTCCGATCCCGAGGTGGAATCAACGAGCTGGTCGATGCGAGGCAGAGGGAAGTCATTCTTCGGGCATGCCTTGTTGAGGTCGGTGAAGTCAATGCACATCCTCCATGCCCCGCTGGATTTTTTGACGAGGACCACATTGGCGAACCATTCAGTGTGGATGGCCTCGCGTATAATCCCAGCACGGAGCAACTTCTTCACTTCCGCCTTTGCCGCATCCTGCCTTTTCGTGGCGAGCTTCCTGAGTTTTTGCATCTTTGGCTTCGCGTCTGGCCTAATGGCCAGCCCATGTTCGATCGTAGTCCTCTGCACGCCGGGGATGCCCCCCGAACTCCATGCGAACACATTTTCATACTCCTGAAGGATTTGCAACAGTGCTTGCTCCTCTGCGGGGGTAAGGGCGGCGCTGAGGGTGACCGTTTTATTACCATTGGGTTGCAGGGACACCTTCTTCGTTTCTCCTTGGGGGCGCTGTTTGAGGAGCCACTTGCTGCGTTGTTCGGCGGAAAGATCTTCCTCTGTCGTGTAAACATTCTTGACTTGAGGGGGTCCTTCTAAATCTATCCTTCGAGCGAGCGCTTGGTCCCCCCGGACAGTAATGGTACCTCCGGGCGAAGGCATCTTCATGCAAAGGAAACCATGGTGTATGATGGCCCCAAATGCGGTCAGCGACCCTCGCCCCATTATGGCGTTGTACTGGAAGGGCATGTCGACGACATCAAACGAGACGAGGCGAGTGACGCTGGACTGCGGTGTCACAAAGGTCACTTCCAGCTCGATTTGCCCGATAGTGCCGATGGGGTTTCCTCCGAAGCCCACCAGCGGCACCTCCGATCTCCTTAGGCGGTCGCGGGGGATCATCATCTGTCTGAAAGCTTCGGTGGAGAGGATGTCAGCTGCACTTCCTCCATCGACCAGCACTCTTCGCACCTCGCAGCCAGCGATCATAGCGGAGACCACTAGGGAGTCTTGATGGGAAAAATGCACCCCCCGCGCGTCTTCGTCGGTGAATACAATAGGCTCGTGCTCTTGCTGGGGGACGAAAGACAGGTTGACCCCGACGTGATTGATCTGCCTGGCGTATGCCTTGCGCTGCCTTTTGGAGGACATGTGCGAGGAGGACCCCCCAGCGATGGTGTTGATGACGCGATGCATGTGATTTATTGCTCCGTGTAGCGGGGGCCGCTGGTGTTCCGGGGGTGGCGGGGGTGGCGGTAGGAGGGGGAGTACTTCGTCTTCTCTTCTCTTGGCCTCGAACCGCCGGTACCCTTCGATCACCTTGCAGTGGGCCGAATCGTGCGTGCCATTTTCGCCATGGTACTCGCAGTGGTACCTTCTCCTGACTGCCTCCTCCCGCTTGGGTGCCGGTCGGTCACCCTCCCGCTTGTCGTGCGATGGCGGGCCGCTGCTTATTGCTCCGGTGCTTTCCCTGTCGTCGTGCCGTTCGGCCCGCTCATCAATGTAGTGAACCCTTTTCCCCTTGTCTTTTTCTTCGCGCTCTTGGGCGCGGGTCCTTCCCTTTCCTCTTGATGTGGGCTCCTTTTTTCGATCCCTCCGGCGAGGGGATTGCCTCGACGGTTCATCCCTGGTTTATCCTCCCTCCGAGAGTTGTCCTCCTCCGTCCGGGCGTATTCTTTCATTTTGGCGAACAGCTCCTCCACAGTGCGGACCTCCTTCTGGGCCAGCCTCTCCACTAGCGGTCCCCTCCGCAGCCCGCATCGTGCAGCATTGATGATGGTGGTATCGCTGACCCCCCGGATTTGGCATTTGATCTTGGAGAAGCGCTGGAAATAACTCTTGAGGGATTCCCCTTCGCGCTGCCTCACAGCGAACAAGTCGCTCTCCTCTTTCATCCCATCGAAGTTTCCTTGGAAGTTGCTCTCCATCTTGGCGCGGAGCTGGGGCCAGCTTTCGATGGAGCCCGGCTCGAGGGAAGAGTACCACGAGAGGGCGATACCCTCGAGAGCCAGGAGCAGCCCCTTGGCCTTGATGTCATCATCTCCCCTTGCAGCTTCTACGGTGGTGTCGTACACGGGGAGAAACTCTCTGGGACCCGCCTTGCCGTTGTACGGCTTGATGGTGGGGAGCTTAAAGTTTCCTGGGGAAGGCCACCTTTTTGCGCGGAGCCTGGCGCAGAGAGGGTTGGGGTCGTCGTCGTTCCTGGTTGTCCTCGCGCGCGTCGGGGAGAGTACCTCCTGGTCCGGGCTTTCGTCTTGAGACACCGTGAGGCCTGGGTTCGCCTGTCCCTGCAAGCACTGCACCTCCGCCATCAGCTTTTCGTTGGCCTCCAAGACCAGACGTTGGGGTCGAAGCGTTTCTGCGACTCGGGCCCCTCACAGGCGGCTCCTTCCTGCGGCCGCCCGTCCGCCCGGCCGGGTGGTTCGACGCCTCCGCGTCCCTCTCCAAGGCGGGTTGTCGGCGCTTCGCCACTGCGCCCGACGCCTGGGCGCGCTATGAAGTCACCGCAGAACGGCGGCGGCGCGCCTCCGGACGCCCGTGGCGCGGGGACCCGATCCTCCTCGTTTGCACCTGCAAGCGACTGCGTGTTTGGCTCCTCAACGACCTCCCCGATTCTCCGCCTGCAGCCCCTGCGGTAGCTCCTTGGGACGTGGTCGCGGCCTTCTTCTTCGGCGGCATGATTGTCGGCGACTTCGTTGTCGAACGGCTTGAAGCGATGGCTTTCTAGCAATCGATCCCCACGGACGACGCCATTGCTAGGGTGTCACCCCACGAACGAAAAAATGGTCGCTTCGATGCGCGATCTCGCAGACCCAAGACAAACTTCGATGAAACTCTCGTGCTCTCTCTGGTAATGCTCGTGGATGGAAGGAACGCTACACTTGGGCCAGAAGAATCCGTCCATTATCTGCGTCGTCCTCCCCTTATATAGGGGCGGGATTGTACAGCGCCATGCAATGGCGGTCTTTTTTCTTACAGACCCCGACCAAGGACCCGCGGGTCATTTCCTCACTATTTTACATGCTTTGTCCCCCACCTGCCCTGACGCAAGGGGCATCGGGGTCATCTCGTAACACATTAGCCATACTCTTTACGGCTTTACCCTCCAAAAAGACTCCCACTATGGGTCATATGGGGAATTGCACCTATGCGACAGTTATAGACCAGACTATGCCCACCTGACATCCACTCGGGTACCCTGACAAGGCGTCAGACTTGTCGGCGCGTCCCACTGCTTCGCCTCATCGCAGTAGGACATTCGCCCGCCACCCCTTGATACGTCGCTCTTCCTCGAGTTCGTCGGGCGTTAGCTCATGCTGAGCTTCCCGGCTTGGGCTTGCTCCTCGTTACGCTTCATCCGCTTAGCCTCACAAGGTCCGCGTGCCTTCCGCCGCGCCCTCATCGCCTGTCTTCGTTATCCACAGCCGCTTGCGCTCTCGCCTCTCGCGCTCGGCCGGCCGCGGGCCTTGCACGAGCCGCTCCAGATTCCCGACCTCGCGCTCTCTTCCTTAGCATGTTTGCCGCCTGAAAAAAGAGAAGAGGGGGGCGGAGGTACGCCGGGGACGGACCCTTCCTTCGCTCCCAAGTCTGAGGGGGTACCTATCTCTGGTCTACAACACTCAACAAGAAAGGCTGACTAAATGCAACTAAGGTTTACAAGAAAAATGTAAGGTCATCTTTTGTATAAAGCCAGTTTTACAAGTTTTTTCTAAGATTTTGCATAATGATTTGAAACGTGTTTAGTAAAACAAATATTTGAATCAGTTTCTTTGAAATTCCGGCCTCAACCGGTTTTGCCCATACCTGGCTACTCACGCCACCCACTGTGTAAATACCCTCATTGCTCACAGCACCTACTGCGAGGAGAAAAATCAAAACAGACGACTGCAATCGTGGTTTTTCTTTAAAACACCATTTTCAAAACAAATAGATAAGAAGTACCAATGAGACAGCTCCCCGTCGTCCGTCCTTGACCGTGAACATGACTATCATGATAGTTTTACACTCTGCAGAGGTTGCACGCTTTACCCATGCGAGATGGTTTTTTCCAAAGGTGCACCCAAAGAAAAAATGATCACCACAAGGCCTTTCTCCGACATCCTCCTAGTTAAGACATTCCCGCTAAGGTTTCCACTGCAATGTCCCTTTTGCACCAATAGAACCAGCACCAGCTGGCTACTCCACCGACTAGAATGTCAAAACTAGGAATCCGAAGAGTACTCAACTAGGGCCTACCCATACAAGCACACATGGTCGTACTGTTGTACTTAGCTCATCTACCTTAAGAAATCGGTCCTTAGGGATAAGGGTGTTTCCCACACTAGGCCCGAATCGCGTGCATGTTGCACCATCCTTGCAACCATCCACCCCAATTAGGTTTTGCAAAATATTTTTTTCGATAGCACCCACTATCAACTAGCCTATTTGCCAATATGACAGCACCAACTGTCCTTTTAAAAGCACATAGTGAATTTGATACTTGATAGTAACAAGCATATGATTATTTCATCTATAGTGAGCAATACTAAGCAGATGCAAAACCTAGACAATGGAATGGCAATACATAAATTAATTAATGACTAAGGCAGCAACGAGTGTTTTATTAGAATTAATTACTATTGGGAATTTAGCTAGGCAACTAGGTAATTAACATTTTTATATTTAACTATATGCTAGTTGTCAAATCCTAGTAAAACATGTTTGCAAAACATAGGTTCAAAGGTTCAGCACTTGCCTTGATTAACGAAGTGAGAAGGATCCTCCGCTGCATCAGAAACAAACTCGACACTCGGATCTAACGTAACGAAATTAAATAAATAAATACAATGCAAAAAGAAATAACTGAAATTATCATGTATGCAAATGCATATGAAAAATTACGAACAATAGTTATTAATTTTATAAATATTTTAAAATTTATTTCATAATTTTTAGAGCCATATAATTAAAGATATAAAATAAAAAAGTAATAATGTTTAAAAATTGAAAAAAAAACTAATTTCGGCTTGGGCCAAGGGAACGGCCCACGGCGGCTCGGCTGGCTCGGCCTGGCGCGGTCCAACGCCCGCTGAGTGCACGATGGCGTGGCGGTATGCATAAAAGCGCAAATGACGCGAGCATGCAGACGCGAGGTGACACGGTCCGGCATAAGCGCTACCAAACGCGAGGGTGGCCCAGCACGCGACCGCGATGCGGCGCGGGGGTCGCGAAGCGGAGAGCGGGGTCCAAAGAACGCGACGGCCTAGCGACGCAGCAGACCTCAACGCGCGGCGGCTTCGGCGCGGCAACAACCGGTCGAGACCAAAGATATGGGGCCTACTGCCGGCGGCTTCGACACGGGGAAGGGTAGTGGTGGCTCGAGAAATCGGCGGTGCCGGCGAGTGGTGGCGCGGCAACGCCGCCCAAGGGGGAAAAGAAAGAGAGGACCTCGGCGATCCCAATGGTGGGGTTGGCTCGCCGGTCCAGCGATGGCAGCGGCGGCGGCGAGGGGGAGGCAGTAGCTAGTTGCGCGAGCGAGGTGGCGGTGTGGGGAAGCCGGGGGTGGTGGCGGCGGGGTGCAGTAACGGGTAGCGTGGCTCGGCGGCAGTGCCAGCCATGGAGGGTAAGGAGGCGCTCCGGCCGAATCGGCTGCGGGGATCGGTTATGGGACAGCTAGGGATGCTAAGGGAAGAGGAAAGGAGAGGTATTACCTCCTGGCAGCGACAAATTACCGAAGAAGGTGGCGGCGGCGATGAGGGCAGCAGCGGATTCGGCGATGAAATTCAGCGAACTCGGTTGACGATTCCTATGGCCGAAGGGCGAAATGAGTTCAAGGGAGGGAGAGGAAGGATGTTCTCAAAGGGTTCGGCCAAAGAAACTCACCTAGAGATGAATTTCGTGGAGAGGCAAAGATGATGAAGTGGCGGCGGCAGGGGGTTTTATAGGGACTTGGGGGCGAGGTTTAGGGAAGGGGAGCATGATTTGGGCAGGAGGGGATCCCTGGGGTCGTGCAAATCGATTCCACCATGAATTGGAGGATTCTGGGGGTGATTCCATAAGGAGGAGGGGAAGAAGGTTCCTCCCTGTCTTGTTGGATAGAGAAGGAAAGAGGGAGACCAAGAGAGGATCGATTAGGGAAGAAAGAAAAGGAAGGAGGGAGAGAGAGGAAAAAAGAAAGATGAAAAGAAAAGGAAAGAAAAAAGAAAAATAGGTGGGACCACTAGTAAGAGAGATAAACTAGGAAAATAAAGTTAAATAATTTATTTATCTTAGCTTCAAATTATAGATAAATAATTTTTGAGGATTAAAATGCAAACTAGTATTTAACACATATAAAATTGGTAAAAACACTTTATTTACACATTAATCCTTTTTGCAAACTTTTAAATATAAATATTTAACTAGCACATAGGTTTTGGGAAATTTTATTTTATGAAACTTTTTAATAAGGAACATACTCATTTTTAAATGTTTTTATATTTTCAAAAATTTCCATGCCGTGCAATGCATATGATTTGGTTTTTAAAAATGAGTATGTTACATCTGCTTCGTGGTAAGCTCATTGAGCGTCCTCCATATTTGATAGAACTTTATCTATTGATTCTACTTGCACAACCTCTTAAAATGATTCATCAGATGTTTATTTTTAAACTGTCTGAAAAAATTGGCACCCATGTGTCTCATGTATCATAACCATTCTTGATATCCTCGATTGCCCTCAACAAACCTGCATACTTATCATGTATGACACAAACGTTGGGTCTATCTACAACAACGGCATGCTTTACACGCTATAGGAACCAATACTAGCTGTTAGTGCTCTCACCCTCAACAAAAGCAATCACCACTAGTAGAATCTGGTTATTCCCATCAACTATGATTGCCATCAATATTTGTCCCTTATACTTGCCAGTAAGGAATGTGCTATCCGTGCAAAAAAAAAAAAAGGGCGACAATACTTGAAGGCATTGATGCAAGCTCCCAAAACAAAGGAGGCCAGCTGAAGTACCAACTTGCCAATGTCTGTGCCAGACATGAAGTACTACATAATATCGTAGTAAGTCCTCTGTTTCATTCTCTTTATGGCCTCTAGAAGGGCCGAGAGATTCGCATAAGATGCTTCATAAGTCTCGAATCTCATCCCCGATGCCTTTTTCTTTGCCCTCCAAACCATAGGTTACTTGATCGTCTACTGAAATTTTTCCTCAATAGCTCAAATTATGGAGTGGGGCTCATAAATTATGTTGTCCACTATCTGCGAATACATCACCACATCTATGAAACTGGAGGTTTCTATGCCTTTGTTGTGCTTCTTCCAATGCACAGTTGTGCTCCTCCAAGATTAAACACTTACAGTAATCCACCCACTTCCCTTTAAAGGCATAAACCCGCTAAGTACAACCGGGCACCTCGCATTTCACATCATACACAATTTTGCTGGACTTCTCAACCCTGAATTTCCTACGAAGAGACAACGTCTAGTACTTCACAACATCCATTACAGCCTCCTTAGTTGGGTACAACGCACCCTGTGACACCTCGTTCTCGTGGAATTCCCATGGCGTCTGGCTACCTTTGTGTACAGATAGATCTCCAAAGTTATAAGAGTTCCACTCCGCCGGCATAGGAACAACTCCACAACTGCTCTCATCATCAGACAAGTCATCATCAGGCACCTAGTCATGCTCAACATACTCCGTCTCCAACCACTCTATTAGTGTTTGAATATGTTCCCCTTCATCTGCCACACCCGTCGACTCGAGAGTTATTGGGTCCTGGCTTTCTCCATCTTGTATGTCATCGCCTCCATAGCCTTCTTCCTCATCCCCCTCTGGCCTAGTGCTCTCATAGGTCTCTTTGTCTTCTCCCTCATTTGACTGAACATGTGTTGTACTATGCTTGAGCAAGTAACACTAGAGGGAGTCCGCGTTCAGTAGCAATCTTGACATAGCACCTCCAGTTCCTAGTCGCATTGATCCGAAGCAACTCTCAAAAGAAACCTTCCCTGGCATGGCTCACCACAACACTAATATTCATAACATGTTCTTCTGGGTTCAACTGAAACGTCCGCAATAACCACTTCTGCAACCCATTGAATGATCTCTCTGTGGGTCTTGATATCCCTAGTGGCACTAACTGAAAACCAGACAGATCTACCCTACTTGCACCATCCACAATCTCATCTTTTCCATAATATATTTGGAAATATAACTTCTCTGACATTGCTCCTGATTGAACGACAAACCGTATGCATTACATCAAAATTATGACAAAAATTAACTCTTATTGACATCTACCCTAAACATTGTTATACATGACTAATCCTAAAACTATGTAGGTAATAACTCGGATTTATTAATTATATACAAAAAAAAATATCACATTGCACTAATCTAACAACTTGTACTCTGAAAATAACCTAACCGCAAACTAATATATTCTACTTCCTATACCTAACCTATTGTAGGTCACACTTTTTTCATCTATTATGCAAATTCCTATACCTAAGCTATTCTACGCTACACAAATTTCAACTATTGCGCTATTTTCTATACCCTAAACTATTCTACATTACACTAAGTTAGGCTACTTAAAATGGCTAACCTACCATGTTAGATAAGGTTTATAACAAGTTCAAAAAAATTTACCTCTACATACGCTTCTTCCTCTTTCTTTTCTCTCTTTCTTTCTCTCCTATTCTCTCCTCTCCTCTCTCTCGCCCTCACCCTCTCCTCTTAGCCGGAGGGTGAACAGAGTTGGGGCGAACATGCATTTTGCTTTAGAGATGGAAATCTAGCATGCTCGTAGGACGTTTTTTCCGCCCCTTGCCATACAAACGAGTGATTTTTTAATATCTCACCTGATGGTCGGGTGATTTTTGTGCTGTGGGTCCAACCACTCCACTGACACCTCTGCTCCAATGGTCGGGTCATTCATTGCCCGACCATTGGGCGAGATTGTACCATGTGTCTTTCCCGTTTGTTTTTTGGGCGGCGAGGGTGGTTTTTCCCTCTCGCCCGTTAGACGGGCAACATGCGTCTATTTATTTAATTTTATTAAATAGGATATTATTTATTTAATTGGTATTAAAAATAAATATAAAAAGTAAAAAAATCCCACGCATCAGCCCGTTGAGCTGTCTTCCTCCAGGCCCGGACGGAAGGCACGATAATGGACCGACCGCTGTCCCCCATCCTACTTTTACCTGTAAATTGTAATCTGATGATGTTTGATTTGGTTGGGCTGCATGTTCATGTGATTACACACTACACAGGAGTCATGAGGACTTGACTGAGATAACTAGCATTGTCCCGCAGCTAAACGCATACAATCAATCAACGACAACAAGCAAAACCAATATTAATTATTGTAACATCCGGCTCTTTAGTACCACCTTACCGATTGATATTGCGATCCATTGAGTTATAATTCATGTTAGCCCGAGATATAGCTCTTTCAGACTAACCCTTTTGAACGAAACAAGGCCAAAAGCCTGACAGATATGCTACGCATGTGTAGACCGACCCTAAAGTGAGTTTAGTTAAAGTGGATTTTGGAGCAAGGTGTTACAAATGATACTAGAGTATTAACTCTCACTGCAATGGTCATGAGTACGTGTGGTCTGTATCACACATTATGGGTTGTGTGCTGAGGGAAGTTTTCTAGGCTTTTCAGTGCTGAGGACGGCCTCCATTAAGTGAGGAAAGTTTTAACACCCGTTCTTAAATGAACACCTTGTCAATTGACATTGTCTTTCACTAAGTTATAACTCCTGCTAATCCAAATCGTTGCACTTCTAGCTAAACCCTTTTGGGCGAAGCAGGCTGAAAGCCTATCAGATGTTGCTACACGTGTGGGCAGGCTACCTCTATGGTGGGTTGGCATTAAAAGGATTTTGGGAGGCCAGTGTGCAGTAGTTAGCCAGAGTAAAAGGTACTGTTACAAAAGACAAAATTTAAAAAAAATTGCCCGGCAATTTTCTTTACTTCAATGGTTTTATGTACATTATATTTGAGTTTCTCTTCTATATTTGTAGGCGAGAATTCTGCTAGAAATTTGGCATGCACCCAAATGTCACTTGGCAAGAAACAGGGTGAGGGCAAGACAGCCGACAGCCTGGTTACCCTGGTACCAGGAGCAAAGAAGAACGCCATCACCGTGGAGACTGAACTCCTAAATACGCCGAATCCGTCAAGCTAACATACCCATTGCTGAGCTCAATCTCCGAGTAGGTGCTTGGCGACCCAGCGAGCAAGGCGTGCAGCTCCTCATGAGTAGGTTGCCCCCAGGGATGCTGCGACAGCTTCCTTAGCCTGTCAAGCTCTTCTGCAACCTCCCGCATCGACGGTCTCTTCTCGCTGGCCATCTGTAGGCACTGCCTCGCAAGCTCCGCCACCTGCTCGATCAGCTCGACGCTCTGCTCGCTCTTGATCTGGGCGTCCACTATCTCGTCAAGCCTGTTCTCGCTCACGGCCTGGAGGAAATGCGCCGAGAGGTTCTTCTCTTCCTCCTCGAGCGCCTGAAGATTCAGTGCCTTTCTGCGCGTGAGCAGCTCCAGGAGGACGACGCCGAAGCTGTACACGTCGCTCTTGTCCGTCAGCTTGCATGTCTGCATGTACTCCGGGTCGAGGTAGCCGCAGGTCCCTTGAACGAACGTGACGAACTGAGCTTCGTCGGTTGGAGCCAGCGTCGAAGCCCCAAAGTCTGAAACTTTCGCGGTGTGGTCGTCGTCGATGAGTATGTTGGGCGATTTCACGTCGCCGTGGATGATTGGGGGCGAAGCCCAGCAGTGCAGGTAGGCCAGTGCTTCGGCGGCCTCATGCGCGATCTTCAGACGCGTCGCGAAGGTGACGTGAGACGTGTGATGATTCCGGCCATGGATAAGCTGGTACAGGGTGCCATTTGGGATGAACTGATAGACCAGCATAGGAACCTCCACCTCGAGGCAGCACCCGTAGATCTTGACGACGTTCCTGTGGTTGATCTGGGACAGGATGAGCATCTCCTTGCCGAATCCTTTCTTCTGTCTCTCGTCGACGAGCTTGCACTTCTTTATCGCGACTGCTCTGTTGTCTTTCAGGGTGCCCCTGTAGACGGTGCCGTTGCCTCCCTTGCCGAGCACATTTCGCTCGTCGAATTTATTCGTTGCCTCTTCTAGCTCTTCTTTGGTGAACAATGTGAAGGATAGCCCTTGTTTTGACTTCATTTCCTCGAACAACAAGAGGCCGCCATGCTGCTTGAAGTACCTCTTTTTTATAGTGGCAAGGCTCCTTTTTTGGTGGATCATGTAAGCACAGGAAATGCTGAGTACTAGTACAACCATCCCACTGCTAACACCTGCAATGAAGGATATAGTCGGAGCTCAGATGACTGAACATTTCAACACGTGTGCCAGTTGTACGTCTGTAGTTTTAGGGAAGAAGTGCTTAAGATAAGCAGAGATGCAGGTACAAAAAAATATTAGCAGCACAGATTTTTTTTTTTTCCCCTTTGAATATTTCAACACATGCGCTAGTTCTTCATTTGCAGTTTTAGGGGAAGAATCTTTAAGAAGTCCAGCAAAAAATTAGCAGCACAAGATTTTTCCATGACAGATGGTGAAGTGGGGAACCAATTATCGCAAGATCAAATGTAATCCCAAGGAACTGAGTTAGTAGGTTAACGGAGAAGACGTACCAATGGCGATGTGCATTCCAAGTTCGGATTTCTTTGCATCGCATGAACCGTTATGAGCGTTGCCTGCTGTCTTGTCAGGGCAAATACAGTCGAAACTTCCAGGAGTGTTGATACAGGTGCCAGGAACAGAGCACGGGTAGTTGTTGTCCTCGCACTCGTTAACGTCTGCAAAGGCAAACGGAAACACAAATTAACCGCGTTGGTGTCAGGACAGAAATTGTGTAATCTGTAAAAAGATTGCAGCTTTTGTTGATGGGCAAACTGATCATGGCGAGATCGCTTCTTGCAGGATCGATGTCGATGGAAGAAGAGAAGAGACAGACCTCGGCAGCCGTCAGGCAGGTATGGATTGCCTTCGTAACCTCTGGAGCAGTTGCAGAGATAGCCAGGCCCGTTTCTTGAATCGACGCACTCGCTGTTGCTACTGACGCACATGTAGGCGGTGGCGTTCCGCTTCGCTTCCCGGCACGTCTCCTTCCCTACCACCCAGTCGAGCACCAGCGGCACCTTCCCGCCGGTCTCCGTCATGAACTCGCCGGTGGTGATGTACGTGGTGCGGAACTCGAACGACGCCGCCTCGACCAGCAGGGCGTAGCTACACCGGCTGAAGTTGGCGACCCCGGAGGTGTTGAACTTGTCCTCGAACGAACCCCCGTAGGAGTTGATCCCCTTGGGGATGGCCGCCTCGCAGCAGCCAATGCCGGCGCAGGAGCCGTTCTCCGGCCGCCCCACGCTCGGGCACGTCGCCATGCAGCCGGTGATGTACTCGAGCTCGTTCACCTCCGAGGTCAGGTAGGCGAGGGAGTTGCAGCCGACGACGGTGAACTTGTTGTCCTCGTCGGCCACCCGGAACCACGAGTCGGTCATGTTCCACGCCCAGTTTTGCTGCTCGACGTCCATCGACCGGGACGTCTCGTTGTAGCACCAGGAGTTGATTTCGTTGCGGATACGCACTTGTCCCCGGCTCAGGGAGACGTCAATGACCTCCAGGTCAAAGCAGAAGGGCCTGTAGGTGCCGGCGGCGGTGAGGTTGCAGGTGAGGCCGAAGGTGACGTCGTCCTCGCCCGTGAAGAGGTAGCAGCCGCGGCCGATGCCGAAAGGGTACGGGATTTCCACGTCGCCGCACCGGCGCTGGCATGTTTGGCTTGCTTGTGCGGCCACTGATGCAGCTGCCGGCCATGCCGAGACGACCACGGCGATCAACGCAAGAAGCATTTGCTTGCGCGGTGCGCCGGTGAGGTAGAGTATTAAACTCTGTGGAGTTTCTGGCACTGCAGAATCCGGGTAGCCGGTAGGTGGTTGGATACAACTACCGATGCCGAGAGCAATCACCATTGTTTCATTCAATTTAAACGTGTCAGGTAAACGGTCAATGGAAGAAGTTTTATGAAGTGTCCGACTATTTAGGCCCTGTTCTTTTAGGTCTATGAGCTCTGACTTATCTGACTTATCTCGAACTTCGAGAATTTTCTGATGTGGCCTCGAGAGTCGGATGGTCTTGATTTTTAGGATTTAGGGAGCTTTTAGATATGCCTATGAGATAAAAATAAAACGGATTCAAAAAGTAATAAAAAAAAGTCAGATAAGTCAATATTAGACAGATAAGTCACGAAACGAAGCCACCTCGGGAAATTCTCGAAGTTCGAGATAAGTCAGAGCTCATAAGCCCAAAAGAACAAGGCCTTAGAAAAGGATTAACATGGCCGCCAGCCGCCAGGACCATTAAGTGTCCATACTTATTTTGTGGAAGACCTTATTTTATCTACTTATTTTCGAATCAAAAAGTCAAATGGTTTAGCTTTTACGGTTCATTTTTTTCTATCTCGAAACCACATCTCAAAGCTCCGAGAAATAAGCCAAATGAAGCTCACTGGACTTTTCAGGCTATCTCGAAAAACTCTCGAAATTCAGCTTATAAGAAAATAAGAAGGTGAGTAAATATGATAAGCTGAAGAGAAGGGGGGCCTTATTCTGAGCTTCCTTAGCACATTTGGGAAAGCACAGCGCAACAAGCTGGGAAAATCCATATTGTTTTTAAATCATTTACCTATTCTTTACTATTGAAAAAAAGTCTTAGGACACTTACATGTCATGTAAGTGCGACGACGTCAGTCGTTCCTATAGCTGCCATATAAGACGGATTGTTGAGGTCGAGGATAATTAGTGAAGAGAGATTATTGTAGTTAATATGTACTCTTTTTTATTCTTATAGTTGATATGGAGTCATTTTCTACTTTTCTTTTCGAATTTCAATTGCTTCTATTTTCTTATTATAGTCAATGTGTCTTTTCTTTAATCTAATCCATTATATTCTAGGCCCACAATGATTAACGATGTAAATCTTTCTTTTTTTCTTTGATTAACGTGGGAATTTTTAATATTTTAGGATTAATATAGGGACACCATTGGCTAAGAGCGAAAGTGGTGACTCTATTGGACTTTGTTTTATATATATAGTAGATAGTAGTAGCAGTAGAAGTAGAAGTAGATAGAAAATAGATGGTCCGTGCATGCTAAGGTGTCCAATTTCTTGGCCATTTCAGAGAAATTTACTGCAAGCTCTCTTCAGGTCTTCAGCATGAATGCATGATGTTGATGTCTGAATTTAGCTAGGGAACTAGTGTCGGCCAAATAGCAGCCTCGTGTGAGCAGAAATTGAGAACAGCTGGTGAGGAACTGCAGATACGGCTGGCGTGGCTGGATTCACATGCCTAATTAGCAGTGGAGAATCGTGTCGGTAATTTGCTTCGTGTTTTTGGCTTTCCTGTTCAGCGAACTGCTCAAGCATGTAGACTATTGGGTATTGAGCACGGCACCTAGACATTGCCCTCTAGCGCTATCAACATAGTGACAGAGACCTGGGTTGGCGACGTCAAACTGACGGACAATGGAGGTGCTCACTTTTGAGCTCTGATGCTACGGTAAACGCGAAGATGTGATTCAGATGTGAAGATATGATTCGGCAATAGGTTTGAACTGTAGTTACCTTTTTTTTGGGAAAATGTGGAAGGGGGCATCGTCTAAGTGCCTATGCATTAAGAAGAAAGAAAGCGTTGGGTTCACAGCTCCAAGTCAAGACATTACAGTAGATTATCCTCTACTATTAAAAAGCCTTTGGTGAACGTCGGTTGCATCTCTTCAAATTTTGAAATCACAACCAAACATATGGTATATGATTCTATTTTTACGGCAGTCCCACCCCTTCTATTCATGAGTCATTAAGGCTGTGAATATATAACCAATTGATGGAAAACGTGCATATAACGCGATCTACAAGGCTAGTTACAGCAAAATTAAGGATCACCCTGCAGCAAAGCTGCCCCGCTGGAAGGCACAGGCCCATATGGAACAGTCGGTGAGAGAATTCGGTTGAACATAGCTTCCGATATCTTGTCTTTCCAAATGTTTTGTAGGGTAAAGATGATGAAAAGTTGTCTTTACTTATAAGGTGGGTATCTTTTTTTTCGACAAGCATGTATCCTGATTTTCATTCCATTGAAACGAAAACAACATTTTACATAGTTGTCTAGTAGTCTGCCCTAACATAGGCTAACAAAAACACTCACCCTTTACTCCCCCTTTTTTTTATACTAGTCGAGTATCCGTGCCTTGCTACAAGATTAAATCCTGTCTTGGGGAATCCGGACTCACTAGGTTGGTTGATGAATGTATTCATGAAACACGAATATTCAATCGTATATCCTGTAGTGTATACTGTTGACAATTAAGAAAAAAGATGAGAAGGAAAGATCAATTAGATATGTAACCATGAGGATTTGATATATAAAAGAATTTATGGAGAGAGTGAGCATGCATAGAAGGTCAGAAAGAAGCAATGTGATCCCATTTGATAGCAAGCAATTATTACAATTAATTTTAAAATTTGAAAACGATGTAACACTCCCACTAGACTCTTTTTTGATAGTAGAGATGTCTCTATACTCTATTGCTATGATTATATCTTTGTTGCTATCTCTACTTACTCCTCCTTTTGTCTTTATATCTATATTATACCTCTATGGGTATATCTTTGTCGCTATCTCTATTGGTCGTACTTGTTTCTTCCTTGGTTGGTTTGTTTCTTATCTTCTTGTTTATGGACGGTCTTCACTTGACATGCATGCTCTGGCTCACCTCGTTCTTGGCTCTAGCTCGTTCTCCCTTGGCTAGTTTCTTGTTCTTGTTCTAGGACTTTTTCACTTGACATCCTCGTTCTTAGCTTTTGCTTGGCTCGTTCTCCCTTGATCCATGTCTTCTTTTTGTTCATGGACATTCTTTACCTGACATCCTCATGGTCTCTTCTTCTCATTCATGGACGTCTTTCACATGACAGACATCCTTGTTCTTGGCGTTCTCCCTCGACCGATCTCTTCTTTTCATTCATGGATGTCCTTCACCTGACATCCTCATTCTTGGCTTTAGCTTGGCTCGTTCTCTCTCGGTCGGTCTCTTCACGTTTATGTATGTTCTTCACCTAACATACTCATTCTTAGCTTTGGCTCGTTCTCCCTCGGCCGGTCTCTTCATAGACGTCTTTCATCTCACATCCTCGTTCTTGGCTTTGGATTGGCTTGTTCTTGCTCTGCCGGTCTCTTCTTCTCGTGCATGGACGACTTCACCGGACATCCATCCCATGCTTTGGCTCAAAGTCTTGGCTCTTTGATATCAAATTATATTCTGGATATGTGTTGGCTCCGTTCAAGTGATCTCTCTCCTCTATCTCTCTATGCCATATTCTTCCTCCGCATTGGGTGTTATTACTACTATATAGTGCGTAAGCGCTTTTCATTCTCTGCCTAGCTGCGCGGACACGTCGTCCAAAAAAGCCCACCGTCCGATCACGTCTTTCAGCATGATCCTGCCGTCCATCTCAAAATATGTTATAAAACCATACTGTTTGCTACTGTGAGCACAAGCCACGCGGGAGCTAGCTGCTATCGGCTGTTGTTTTGAGCCAAACGACCAAGGATCAATTCCTGGGATCCTCACATTTCTCCAGCGCGGGCGCGCACCCTTTTTCCCCGCCCCTACACTATTTAGCTTTTTGTTCTCTTTTTTTTGCGCACTTAAAAATCCCGAAAAAATACGAAACTTCAAAAAATGGAAGCATGCTTTTATGGGAAGGGTCCATACAAAAGTTTTTTTTAAAGAAATTATAGAATTTTCCACAAAAAATTAAATTTTAGGAACTTGCAAAAAATAGAGCCATGGTTTCATGGGAAGGGTCAATAAAAAAAGTTTTTCTAGGAATTTTTGTTAGTTTCATAAAAAATTGAATTTTGAAAACCGTGATATTTTTTTGAAATTTCACAAAGCTTTGAGTTAAAAAACTGTCCATCAAAGATTAAATTCACAAAAACTTAAATTTAAAAAATCGTAATGTTTTTCCCAGAAAATTTTGAAAAGTTCACAAAAATTTAAAATTTTGAAAGTGTCCTAAAAAATAAGTTCTTTGCGAAAACTTTGCAACAAATCATCAGGCTTTCTTTTAAAGATTTTGTAAATTTCACAAGCTTTCAATTTACTGAGGCAACGCATGAGTCTGATGGGCAGCCGCCAGTTAACCTTGCTAGTAGCTTACAAAGGCTGTTCTTGGTGATTTAGGCCTTGTTTGGCAGAGCTCCAACTCCCAGCTCCACCTCAGATATAGAGTTTGTAGATTAAAATAAAGTGACTTAAGTTTATATTTTTAGTTTAAAATATAAATAAGATGACTCACCTAAACATTTTCAATGTACCCACAACTCCAGCTCCATAAATTTCTGAAGCTAAGAATACCCTGCTCCACCAACTCCAACAATTTTGGTGGGGCTGGAGCTCTGCCAAACAGGGTCTTAATTCTGCCAATGCTCAGCTTGTAAAGGGGATTTTTTTCAAGGACTTAAATACCAGTCTAGGTGAGAGGCGTGTCGGCCACTACTCAAACGCGAGCGGCTGCGCTCGACCCCCAAGCAAGGTTTCAAAAATTGATTTTATCCCAAAAATCGCTCAGGTCCGATTTTCAATTTGCCGTGATTTGCCGTGGCAAAATCGTGGAAAATCGGTTGAAATTTGAGTTTTGAATTTTAAATCAATCGGAGGTTTAAAAATAAAAAATCGCTTATTTTTTGATAAATCGGTCGATTTCTTCGATAAATCGTTTGGAAACAAAAAATTGGTATTGAAAATTTGAAATCTTGAGCCAAATTTCGAAAAAATCGCGATTTTTATCGATAAATCGATCGATTTCTTCGATAAATCAACCAGAGGTTTAAAAATCAGAAATTGCTTGTTTTTTGATAAATCGACCGATTTGTTTGATAAATCGTTTGAAAACAAAAATCGGTCGATTTCTTCAATAAATCGACCGATTTCTTTGATAAATCAAACCAAACCGATTTCAAATTTTAAATCAAAATTTTGAATTTAATTCACAAATTTTCCGATATCCAGCCGCCGCGATTTCGCGGTAAATCACGATTTGCCGCGATTTATCGACGATTTTTGAAACCTTGCCCCCAAGTGCAACCGAGGTAGGTATCTGTGTTCTATGGTTGCATCTTTTTTTTTTCGATTACAAGACACCATAATATGGATGAGTTTAAATAGATGGAGGACAGGGATAGGTGGACGGAGAGCTTGCGGCGTGGCGCGGCCAATTCCAAACCATGGTCCAGAGACCAGCCGTTGATAGGTGGACGGAGTGCTTGCGGCGTGGCGCGGCCATGCCCGTGCGCATCGCCGAATGGGACGGCGTGGTGGCTCGGACTACGCGACGGCCGTGCTGCGAGGCCGTGACCGCTGTACGCGGCGCGGCTCGCACATGCATCGATCGTCACAGCCGTTCGTGTGCCACGCAGGCGCTCCCGCATAAACTTCGGTTAGAGCTTTTATCGATTGATCTTAATCTATCAAACGGTTAGCGGTTCGTTTTCTCTAGCCGTCGGTTTTTTCATTAGTCGTGGTTTTGTGGTTAGCATGAGTCGAAAGGTGCTCTAAGGGTATTTTCACCAACGTGTTCAAGCCACATGCCTTATCACTATAGTAAACAGTGATAAGACATGGAATAAGAAAAGTAGAGTATAGGAATAGTGATAGGGCAGTTGTTGGGGAGGTGAATAGGGATAGAACAGCCTCATTTGGTGAGATGGCACGTGAATAGGGATGCGGCAAAAGGAAAATAGGACGAACTGCTGGAGATGCCCTAACGGCTGTCCTCTCTGCACCGACAACCAAGCCGATCAACGCTACGCTCGCCTCTCCATCAAACCCATTAGACCATCTTTAGCAAACACTTTAAATTTCCCTATATAACACTATTCCATATATACTTTATCTATTTTCTAAAATTTATTAACACTTTATACCACATTCTAAAATATTATTTCCCTCCGGTAAACACCCTATCCTAAAAACTTAGATAAATAGTGTTTTACAGCTCTCGTCAGGGATTTGTATCCTCTGCTGTTGTCTCTGAAGCCCATCTCATATATCACTGTAGCTACAGTGATGAACAAGATTTGACACATTTAAAAGTGTTGTTTGCTAGTACTATATGCTATAGTATTTCTGCTACAATGCTCTGTCGTTCCACTTACAAAACATATACACCTCTGCGCCGTACCTAGACAGAGGATGCGCTTCCTCTGGCCAGATATGCTCACCCTGATTACCCATGCATCGTGATGCGGAGACAAGTTGCAACATAGATGGTAGGCAAACGACGTGGAATGTAGAATTTAAACGAGCTGGGCCGCGCCGCTCATGTGAGATGGGCTGGGTGGGTGGGCGGGAGCTCGACTTAGAGAGAATCGCCGTTCCTAATTGGGCTCTGTGGCGGCGTACGTAGAGGTGGTATTCAACTTGGATTACCCATGGGCCATGGGACTGGGAGTTCCCCGTTAGTTTTAATCAGCTATAAGATTTAATATATATTAAAAAGTATGGGCTTTTTATTAGACTGTTTTGTGAGATTGGAAAATTTTTAATTTTATTTTCATAATTTCGAGAAGAAGGTTTAAGATCTTAAAAAACGGTTTTTAGAAAACGAAAATGTTAAGACAGTCAAAAAAAAAATGTGTGGTTGTCATATTTAATCTAGATTATGTTGTTTCTCTAATTGTATGTTGTTTTATAATCCTTGGTACCACCTGGTAGCTTTAATCAATACCATCCATCATGCTTAATCCAATTACTGCCATTAAATAGTACCTCTTACTACCTCCTAAAGTAACTAATGCATAGAAGAGCAAATTTGTATTTTCTTCTTCCCTTATCTCTTCTTCATTTCTCTCCCAACACTCATGTCGTCCCCATCGCCTGGCGGTTGGCCACACCGCCAGCTCACTCATCAGAGCCGCACTGCTCGCCGCCGCGCACGCATCACCGCCTGTCCTAGGGCATGATGCTGCTGCTGTTGGCGACTGGACCACTGCGGCCATGTGAGATGGTGAGAGAGGAGGAGGAATAGAGGTTTTTCTAATCCTACCCTCACGGATGGACGGCTGGATTTTGATTGGTACCTCTTGATATTTATCCAAGGATGGTAAAAATACTCCTTAAAACACTTGTTTCTAATTGATGGTCAAACTTTGTTTCGGCTTCTACGTTGTGAGACATATACAATCTTAACATGCAGCACACAACGTCGATCCTGTAGATCAAACCTAGGTAGGTAAGAATAAACAATCTCACTACTACCACTAGACCATAAGCTTATCTGCTCTCTTTGACAGTCATGGGTGCTCGACTTGAGTAATAGTCCGTTAGTCCAGCTCGTGTACATGTATCCGATGTTTTTGTTCGGCGTGACCCAGTCGACGGGCATTAGCCGTCCATTCGCTATTTGCATCCGGTATTGGAAATTCAGTAATCTAAAATAAACGGCTTCTCGATTCATGATTGAAACTACAAGAGGACCTGGCTATCCAGGGGTAAAGTTAACGCTATTCTTTTCAACTTATTTTATTTGTTGATTGTCTTATTTGCTTATAAATTGAACTTCGAGAGCTTCTTCGGATAGCTTAGAATGTTCAGTTCTCTTTGTTTGACTTGTTTTTTTTTATAGTTTTAGGGTGCACCTTCGAGACGGAAAAAGAATAGTCTACACAGGTCAAAACATTTGACTTTTTATTCAAAGATAAGTAGATAAGATTAGAAGATAATCTGAAGAGAACAGCCCCTATATTCTTTCCATTTTTTGTATTGAAGTGACTAGAAACTGTTGTTAGTCGTACGGACTAGCCCAACAATGCTGAGACATCATGGGTTGTGCGCTGAAATAAGACAGAGCTAGCTAAAGATGTGTGAGGAGTGAGTGGTAGGGATGACAATGGTCGCATTCCTGCTCCATATGTAATGGGGAATTCTTCTATTAGGAGGTTGGGATGGGTGAAATCGTAGGAACTAAGACAAGGACAAAAAAAAACCCCTATAGAAATGGGTCCTGAAACCAGTGTCCAACATAGCTCCAGCTTGGTCCAAGTGCCCAACACAAGCCCACTTGGCCCAACTTCCACCTCCCAGGTTCTCAACCCTAATCCCACCCAAACCTCAGCCGCCTAATTGCCTCTCCTCACTCATCTTATATTCTCATCCCTCCAGCCCCTGATGCGAGTGCCACACCTCCCTAATACCTTCCGGCCTCAAGCACCACCACCCTATCCAATTTCCTTCCTCAAATGTTTGGCACTACCCTAGTCTCTCCCCGTGCATCTCCTTTCATTCCTCCGAGGCTCACAGTGTTGCTCTCCCTTCCCTAATTGACTCCTTTCCTCGAAGCTTGTGTTGACATGGGCTGGCCAGATAGATAGCAGCGTAAGCTAGTGGTGTGGTAAGTTGGTCTGGATCGGCTCTCTTGGAGGTTGTTCTCTTTTTATCTTATTTGCTTATATTTTTATTTGTTTATAAGCTGAATTTCGAGAGCTTCTCAAGGTAACTTGTTTCTGTTGAATTTCTAGAAATCCCGGTGCGCTTCATTTGACTTGTTTCTGAAAGTTTTGGAATGCATCTTCGAAACAAAAAAGAACGGACTGTAAAAGCCAAAGTATTTGACTTTTCGATTCGAAAATAATTAAATAAGATAAGAAAATAAGTTGAAGAGAACAGCCTAAGCCTAGGGCTGCTAACTAGCTGAGTCAAGCACACAATAAATCTCGGGGAGAGCTTGAATTGAAGCTCTAAATGTAGACTCAAACTTGACTCAAACAAAGATGAACTAAGCTCGAGTTCAACTTATCTAGACTTGGTAACATATAACTTTAGTAAAAAAAATGAGCAAAACTCCAGTAGGCTCGAAAAAAGGTCAAACTCAGGTTCAAGTAAACTCAGTAAAATATAATTATCAAGAAGAAATAAAGTTCGAATAAACTCGAGTAGAATGAGATGGTGCTCAAGCTTGAGTAGATCTAAGAAAATATGGTTTTGTCTAGAAAAAAGAAAGTTTGAAAAAGTTCGACATGGTCCAGACTTATGATCTTAGATTTAAGCTCAAGGTTAGATGTTCAAAGCTCGAATCGAAGCTATAGCGAGTCAAGTTTGAGCGGTTTGTAAGTCTATAACTTTTTTTTTACATCCCTATCACAGTCCCAGCAATGACTAGGACAGCGTCTATATCACTGATCACTGATGTTGAGATAGAATACGCTGGCCCTGAAGAAGACGGTGATAGGGCCAGAACTTTAGCTCGTGGCTCGGAGCTCGCACGGTTTTTAGCTCGGCTATTTATTTTAAAATGTTATTGACTGATTGTATATTTGTATGACATTGTTATGACGAAAGTCCATTGATTGATTGTATATTTGATTGGTTGTATGGAACTATGGAAGTCTATTGTCCTGTCCGTGGCTGTATATAATTAAATTAGAACTTTGGCTATTTGTGTACAACCTTTTGTAGCGGCGCAACGTAATGAGATTTGGTCTGACCGAACCTGTACTTGAGCCAAGCCAGGCCTGGCTCGCTTGAACTCAACTCGTTTCCACCCCTAGACGGCAAGTGTGGGGATGAGGACCAGTCCGGGTCCTGTCACCCGAACGGGGATTTTACCACTGCTCACCTAGAAATGACCTTGTTTATCATCCCTACTAGACCTAGGGTTGAATGCGAAGCTGCTTGCCCTAGCCACCCGTAGGGCTGGGCAGAAACCTCGAGGCTCGCAGCTCGGCTCGAGCACGAACCTCGAGCGAGCCTGGCTTGGCTCGCGGCTCAAGGCGAGCCCAGTTTTCTGGCTCGCAGTTTAGACTAGCTGGCTCGCGAGCCAGCAGAAAGCATGTTGCTGTCTGATTGTCTGAAGGCTAAAATATTCATCATAGGTTTGATGGCTTGGTTGGTCATGGTTATGATTGTTTTTATGCTTTATTTTGCTGTTGATGTTGTCTGTTGATCAATGTTAACTGCTGGATGGCTACTGGAGTACTATCGTGCCTGTGCTGGAGTGCTGGACGGCCTGGCTCGCGAACCAGGACCGGGCCGAGCTGAGCCACCCTTTTGGGCTCACTAAATCACCGAGCCGAACCTAGCTCGGCTCGCTACCTGACCGAGCTCAGGTGAGCCGAGGCTCGGCTCATTTCCAGCCCTAGCCAAGCTGGAATTAGTAGCATACCTGTGCGTTCAGTGCGCAACGGGGTACGGAGGCTCTAGGTGTCCACGTGGTAACGATTGTAGAGCCTACAACCATGGGTGTGTACATCCGTGTCGTACCCTCCATGGTGCACGCGTAGCAGCCAAACGCACAGCGTCCGAAGAGCATGCCCCGCAATGCCCTCTTGCTCTCGACGTCTCCACGACGAGGAGTTGGCAACTGCGAGTACTAATAATTATCCACAACCTACTAGGGGATTCTCCATATTTAATTTAGCTTAGTGCTGATGACTTCTGATTTCATTTTTTTAAAAGCTAAACGTAAGCCTGACTTCTCAAAATCATATGCTTATACATCTCGAATTGCTTTTTAAAGTTTTTGAAGCACATTTGAACTAAAAGCTTCATCTTGTGGAACCACTTCTAGTAACGATGCCTCAGCCATAGCCGGTCAATCGATCAATTGTATTTAATCCTCTTTTTGGGATAATCATTTATATTGTGTTTGGTTGCTTGTATTAAGTTGAATCTGTACGAAATGGTACATTGAATGAAATGATCATACATGAAATCATTCAAGTTATTGTCGGTTGTACTTATCAGCCTATTCTGGAATCGCGTTGTCGGCGATGATTAGCAATCATGTCCTACTATATATTGATTCTATATGTTCTATTGATGAAGAACAGCTCAAAAGATGTCCCTCGATGCAGGCTACCTTTTTTATGTAAGCCAACGACTTTAAACACACATAGGACAACACTAAAAATGTATTTTCTTGGGCTATGTAGCAATTTTTCATGTTTTTATTTTTCTATTCCGTTGCGTATGATTGATAGTCGATTACACATCCACTTTGACAACTTGTTTACTCCCGGTGTTAACTAACGAAAAAGAAAGCTTCTAGCAGTTTTGTATATAATAGAACAAGTTTTGATCTCTACGTCGTAATGTACGTAAACACGAGTGAACTTACACTAATTTAGCTTTAAGCTAACTAAAGGGATGTAAAAATTAGATTAGAAGGTAATAAAGATACATTCAGCTCGCACAAATTTTATTATTAGTTCTTCAGCCATTATTGGCAAATAAGGCTAAAACCACCCCCTCCAAGGAACAATACACATCAAGTGTCACCTTTTGATTTTTACTCCTTTTAAATAATGGAACAGTTTCTTGCAACTATGCAGTTCTATACTTGCATATCCAGTATCTGTCCAAGTCTAAGTCATGTCCGGTTTGATAGAAATAGAGCTCTTTTACGGTGTATTAAACCATCAAGTATATGCTATAAGTACATTTTCAATCCAACCGTCTAATACAAATGGTATTCTGGTCTTTTTTAACAAAATTCTTGGGAAGGTCAATTCCCGTTAGAATACGAAATCAATTTAAGTCGGGTCGTAATATGATCCGTTGATCTTAGCAAAAATAAAACAACCACCGTAGTCTCAACAAGATCAAACCTGCCATTGAAATGATCCAGCCCGGACTGTTATATTTACGTATTGCATTAGAAAATTAGTTGTTAGGGTATAATAAAGATCGTTGTTACCCGCATCCCACCATGTGCAGGTGCGTCGTTGAATGCCGACCCATTATGTGGCGGTAAGACCATCTCCAACCATTTTCCCTTCATTTCATTCCCTTCTCCATTTCCTTCCCACACTACTAGAAAAACTACCTTTTGTCCCGGTTGGGAACAGGTTTTAGTCCCGGTTTCCGAACCGGGATAGGCCATCCGGGATTAAAGGTCACATGCCTTTAGTCCCGGTTCCTCTAACCGGTACTAAAGCGCAGAAAATACCTAAAAAATAAGATGAACCCAAGACTCGAACCTGGGATCTCATGTCACCACATGACTCCCACTCACTTTTCTAACCAACCCACCCACCCACGCGTATTTAATAGACTAGGATATACATTCCTTTTGAAGTATGCTGGAATGAGCCTTTAGTACCGGTTCGTAACACGAACCGGGACTAAAGGCCTACCTTTAGTATCCCGGGACTAATTTGTGCCTGAGCCAGCTAGCATATACCCGCTTGCCAAAGCCACCTTTAGTACCGGTTCGTGTTACGAACCGGGACTAATGTGAGCCACAAACCGGTA
Source organism: Olyra latifolia (assembly GCA_036346145.1). NCBI lineage: Eukaryota > Viridiplantae > Streptophyta > Magnoliopsida > Poales > Poaceae > Olyra > Olyra latifolia. The sequence goes on along the minus strand of CM070524.1, from coordinate 20,807,901 downwards.
CTAATCGTGCTTTTAGCCTCGTAGCCATGAACCGGGACTATTGCTACATCAGTCCCGGTTTGAGGCCAATCGGGACTGATGTACCGGTATGGAAGGTCATTTCTCTAGTAGTGCCAATCCACATTTCCTTTATTTTCCACCATCTCCAACAACATCTCTTTGAAGGGAATGGTATAGGGAAAGGAGAGAGAATCCCTTCCTGGAGGGATTGGAGAGAGAAATCCCTTCGCAAAGGGATTGCTGAAGGGAATCCATTGGAGCGCTGAAGGGAATGAGAATTCCTTCGTGAAGGGAACGGGAGGCGCGAAGGGACACCGTTGGAGTTGGTCTAAGGAAGAGGTAGGAGGTACGCCAGGTTGAGGAGAAGTGGCGGTGGCGGTTGCTAACCCGTCGTGCGAGGGTAAGGGAGGAGATGCTTCGGGTTGGAAGATGTGGCGGCACATGTTCTCGATGCTAAGTCAAAGTGAGAAGAACCCTAGGCTGACATGGGTCATGGATGCATCGATATTGGTACATCAAGCTGCAATGAGTGGGAACAACAAATAAAAATAATTAATCATAATATTTTATCCCTCAAAAAATTATACTGCCCAAGCATGAATTACTATTTGATCCCTATGTATATTATACTACCAATGCCAACTTGGTGTAGTATAAAAAGATTCAAGCCGATCTAAACCGTTGAATGGAGAAAAATGGATGGCTCATATTGGGTTTAATGTACCTAAAAAAGCTCTAGAAATATGCTTACAGTACAAATAAATATAGGTCGTCCATTTTCTTTTATCTAGTGATATACTTTAATTTTTCTATATTGCACTAGTATAATCATGTGATCAGCCTACAAATAAACGGTTAATTAGATCAATAATATACCACTCCCTCCGGCTTACAAAACTTTGACATTTTAGACATCGACATAGTCTCCGAAATACAACTTTAACCACTAATTTCCATTGCAATTTACTTATAAAGTCAATGAAATTATAATATTATGAAAGTGTTATTCAAGATGAATCTATATGTATAATTTTCATGTATCCAATTTAAATAATTTAGAAGTTTCATAGATAAAGTTTGGAAAATTTGACTTGCACACATCTCAAACATCATGTTTTTGAGAATTGGAGCGAGTACCACCAACCATCGTGGCCAAACTATCCAAACATGCAAAGACAATGTATTGCTTTTTTCTTTGTGGTTTAACACAACAATTTGTCCTTAACATATGGACTATTCAGAACATTGTTTTCTTCTAATGACTTACTATTTTAAAAAGAGGAATTACATTTTTTTTCCTCTTGGACTTCTAGCAAAGTCTCACTTAGCCTCCTGAACTTGAAATTTTCTTTTTCAGCCTCTCGAACTTGTATTTGTTTGCACTCCAACCCCAAAACCGTTAGCCTTACGTTAAATGCTAACGTGGTTGCATATGTGTCAGTTAAATGCTGATATATGTCCTATGTCGTCGTCAAATGTTGATGCGGCTAGCCATTTATGCAATTAACAACAGTGTGGTGTCCACATCATCGTCTTCTTTCTCCTCTCTCTCAGTCTCTCTCCCACCCTTTATTCACCACCATCCCTATCATTGGGTGGTCGCTAAGCCCAGAGAAACACATCGTTGACCTGCAGAAGCTCGAGGAAGTCGTCATCCCCATCAGTTCCACCCCTCACTAGAGATTGTTTCACTGTTGGATGTCACACCGTCCTGCGTGCACATGCCACTCAGCTTCTCCTCCTTCCTCCTCCCCGCCACACTGTCCCGCCACTATTCTTGTTGCCCTCACCACACTACCCTAAGGCTCACCAGCGCCGCTGCCTAGCTAGAGCCTCCTTCCCTGCCATGGATATGAGAGGGAGAGCACCGATGAGGATGCGCTGCTCATGCCGTCGGGCTAGCCGCATCTTCGCGTGCTGCTACTCCGTGAGCCCGTCCCTCAGGAAGGACATACGACCATGGGAAGGTGGGCACGATGAGGACGACAGTGGTGGGGGAAGGGGTGGCGGCGGCGGCTGGAGAAGGGATAGAGGAGAGAGGATGATGGAGGTGACCAGTGCTCTGCTCATCCCGCCAGTGATGACTATGAATAGAGTAGGAGAGAGATGTAGTATAGGGAAGATAGAGATGCTGGATAGGGGATGGGAGAGATGCAAGAGGGAGAGGTCCGTGTAGCGGTGCGCCATCTTGCGGCGGTGGTGACGACAAAGGTGCGTGAGAGCAGGAGGAAAGGAGGGGAGAGGAGAGAAGGAAGAAGCTGACATAGCACACCCACGTGGCACCGTTATTCGTACATATGGTATCCCATTCAGCATTTAATGGTGAAATGGCCTCCATATCAGCATTTAATAGACATATAGACAACCATCTCAGCGTTTAACAGAAACCCTAACATTTTTAGGGCTAGAGTGCAAATGGATAAAGTTCGAAGGACCAAAAAAGTAAATTTTAAGTTCGAGGGGTTAAGTTAGACTTCACTTCCTTATATTTTTCTAAATCACACGGTCATTCCCTTCTGCAAAAAATATCTTGCTTTCTCTTCCCCAGCCAGCATCATTGCCGGCATGCCTCTAGCACAGCCTGCTGGCGACCTCCATGTGGTTGCCGCATGAAACACACAATGTCGAGAAATTTTTTTTTAATATTAACCCTAACGAAAAAATATTTTCACATCTAACATTTTTGGCCGCGTCACTGCGGTTGGCGCGGCTAATGTCTACTGACTAGCACCGAGGAACGCCAGCCAGCTGACGTGGCAAGTACGGGCCCACCCCTACCACGCCGGGCGGGTTGGCGCGGCAAGGCTAGGCCCACGCCCCAGCCACAAGCCTGAGAGTGGCCTTGACTCGGCAAGTGGGTCCCATAATTGCCACGTCGGCCGGACGCCGGCCGCGGGTGCCAGCGTGGCACCCCTGCCGCTCCAGTACATGTGGCGCGTCACGAAATGGCGCAGCGAAAGGGGTTAGATGTGAAAATATTTTTTCGCGAGAGTTAATATTAAAATAATTATTTACAAAAGGTTAAAAAAATTTCCAATGTCGAGGACTTGTCTTACTATTGGTCAGAGTGAAGCTACGGTGCAATAGATCTTTCCATACGTGCATCCGTTAATTAAATAGGAGGGGATCGGCAAAGGGGACGGCGACGACGAATACGTAGGTGCGTATTGCATACGATAAGTTCTAGTATAGTCTATGCTCAATTTTGTTTTAGATGTATAGTCGTGTTGTATTAGTCATGGTAAGTTTTAATAGTCAATATCAAATCTTATTAGATTTACACCATTATAATTTGATCCCACTATATATAATCGATGGTGTAGATTTTTCTTAATTTTTTCTCCGATTAACATGGAAATTTCTACTATTTTAGAACGAACGTGGTGCCTCCATTGGACCCTGTTTTATATAGATAGTAGAAGATATATAGTAGATAGATAGTAGAAGATTAGGGAATAGGGATCAGCGTAACTTACGCGGCTAGATTTGTTATCTGATACTTAGATTTACGGTTGTTGTCCGCTGATGAAGTGATATATGAAAACCAAGTTTTTCTTAAAAATATAATGAGAAGTTGAGAGCTTTAGCCCAAGACCAGCAATTAAGCCCAATATTAGTATATTACACACCCAAACAATTGTAATTTTTGTCTATAATTAACTTAATTTTGTATTTCTTTTTTTATTCTGTAAAGCTTGATCGCTTTAATTGTGAATTCGTTCCAACAATCAAATGTCTTCTTGATCCGTCCAGTGATATATATACATTCTCATGGCATGAACATGCTAACCATGTCCTTGTGTTCGTAGGCTCTGAAGCCGCCAAAGTGCAGGTTCGGCATCGTGGACCCGAACTGCCATCAGAAGGCGTCGATCCTACAGGCTGCAGCCCTCGCCGTCGGCATGGGCGGCACCATGGTCAACATTTCCAATCTCCAACGTCGGCACCGAATTCTCCAAATGGTGGTTGTATTCACTATTCAGGATCTTCTTCGTCACAGGCCGGACAACGTCGGCTAGACCATCACATGAGATCGAGCTCCCTCCATCGTGACGCCTCGCGGCTACATGGGATTTGGACGTCCTTGATCTCGCCGTCAATCAACTCCGGGAGTGCCGTATTGTGCGGTCTGCATTCGAGGGGTTGGGCAGAGCCACTGTAGGTGTAGGAGGCGCTTTGTTGGAGATGAGATCAGTGATGTTGTCTTCACTGACATGCGCCACATGCTTGACCATGTCGAGGCGGTTCTTGGCTCTCATTGTGGGCTTGTGGCTGCTGTCCAGGACGCAAGTGATGTATATACGTACTCGTACTCGTATCATATGACCGATTAAATAGACTCTGAATTAGATTAGAAGCCTACATATCGTTATTAGTATTCAACACCGTCATGCTTTAAAACTCGTGCATCTTTTTTCCCTTCCAGCGTCGCTTTTTCTTGGTCGGATACCCTTATCACGGTGTCGCCACCAAGCTATAGCATCTCTCCTCTCTAGCTCTCTAGGCGATCTGTAGCAGCACGTCAATCGACTGCTCGCTAGCGCCGAATCGTTCTTATCTACAGCAGCTAGCGTGTAGCCATCTGACGAAAATATTTTTGTGCTTATACCAACATGAGATGCGAGAGATCATGGATGCTCTCATCTGCTCTGCCGTTCATGAGCTCATCGCTTCCGGTTACGCAAAGGGTCTGTTATTTCGGTCATAAGTCGGATGACTTAGATCTTTTCTTTCTTTGCCATTTAACATGAAAATTTCTAGTATTTTTCTTGAAAGAATGATTCCTATTAACCGCACCATCGAATCTATGTTGCCATGCATAACATCTTGGTATCGTCTATATTTAATCTCGTTAGATCTATAATGTTATAATCTGGACCCATAATAATCGATACTGTACACGGTTATAATTTCTTTCTTTTTTCTCCATAGGAACATCTGCAGCCCAAATAATTAAAACCATATTGCCATAAATATAAAATTGCAGGGTTTCTTGTTTAGTCCTTTACTGCTAATGGCAAAATTGGTTGTAATTACCACCACCCAGCCTCGTGTGCTTAACCCACCAAATTGACATCGATTTCCATGTACATCCGCCGGCTCGCTACCATCTTTCAAGTCCGAAATTAATGCCACAACCATTGGTCTCACAGCCTATTCATGCACAGAGCAAGTTCTCCATACTTGCAAGTTCATTTGCCAATTTGCCCATTGGATCAGCCACACATCACCGATTTGAGCATGCTGTTCGCGTCCAACAACCATTGCGTCAGGGATTGATTGCAGCTTCTCAACACGTACATGGCGTCGCACATCTAGTTCTACCGCGGTGCGCGCGACGCCGAATCATCCGGATCCATTAATTCCGATGAAAATGTCTGTTTATATAGATTGACATGTGATGTCCTTTTCGAGTTTCCATTTCTTCATTTGAAATCTAGGCTCTTCTATCTTTGACTTATTTTTTTTGGTTTTATTCTTTATTTATTTTATTTCGATTTTTCCGTAGAGATAAACTGCAATGCACATATATAGAAGCCAACTCTTTTAAAAGGAAGATTAAAATAAATAGATAAGTTAATATTTTATTTTAAGTGATTTTTTATTATTGAACAAATGTATACCGTTATAATCTGACCTCGCCATAATCGATGATGTATATCTCACTTTTTTCACTGATTAGCGTGATAATTTCTAGTATTTTAGTGTTATATATATATAATAGCACTAACGTAAGAGTACAGAAGGCTTCCGTACATATAATTTTTTAGCCGTTGGATTAATCAATAAACACACGTGTAAAAGTCTCCCGACAAGCCCACTGGTTGTTCTGCATGCATGCAATGATGTCAGCGCTGATGTCAGCGAAGATGACATATATTTCTTCTTTTTTTTACTATATCTTTTAATTAACACATCCGATTAACGAGTGGTTTTCACCTACGTGTTCCTGACATTTTTACAAACAAAACTAGACTGGTCTTGATATATAAATTTATTCTTTACTACTTATATAACACTTTACTACATACATATAGTGACGTTGTATTCATAAAAATAATAAAGTTATGCTTATTGAAATAGTAAAACCACCATGTGGCCAGTCTCAATGTATAAATTTTCTTTGCTACTTCATATATAACATTTTACTACAGATATTTAAAATTGTACTACATACATGTAATAAAGTTGTATTTATAAATATAGTAAAGTTGTGTTTAAAAAATAGTAAAGCTACTATACGTATACCGCATATTGTATGAAAATATTTTTTAAAAATTGTATATAGCAAGTGTGGTCTAGTTTTGTTCAAAAAAAAGTCAGGAACCCATTTTCGAAAACCGTTTGTCGATTGGAGCTTTTAATGAAAAGATATGGTAAAAAAATGAAAGAAATAATTACATACATGCTTGGAGGGAGAGGTGATGCCATTCTGTATGCATGTTGCCTGCGTAGAGAGGGTGGCGTAGATTTTTTTTCACGTGGAGTTATGAGGATTAAATCAAATCTAAATCTTATGGTTAAAAAAGTATGAGTACTGAAGGGCTTTGTAACATAGTCTTTTTGTGTGTGTGTGTATATATATAATAGATTTAGGACTTCCCTATAAGTTGCAGATGCTATACAAACTGATCCTGTCCGGGAAATCTTAGCCATGTTTACAACTTGTCGGGAAAGCTTGAAACGTTGCACAAGAAACTTTTTGTGTTTTTTCCGCAAAGGGATCTCGGAAGGCATCGATTTGGAATTTCGGATCGTTTCACCTCTCTCTTTCTACATGGGACAAAATTAAGTTTGACCAAAATATGTGTGGACACTTCTCATGCATGACCCTAATTTTTCTGGATAAACTTCACAAGCTTTTCGGGAACGCAAAGATTCAAAGAATAGTGAGAGGAAAATGAACAGGTAATCAACAAAGAAGCCTACGCTCTGCCTAAAATCTGGGACAAGCTCTGCATGTCACCGGCCTGCATGAACAAACTGAGCCAGAAGCTGTCCATGTCATCGTTGCTCAACGGCGGCGGCGAAGCGCAGTGAATCCCGAAGGAGTCATCGCCGCTGTCCATCCCCTTACCGGAGCTGTCCACCGTCATCGCCAGCGTCTCCGACCAGAAGCTGTCGTCGATCTGGAACTCCTCTTCCGAAGTGAAGCTATCCGCGTTCTCAAACGACGAGGCCATTGAGTAGTCGGTGGCGGCCGACGTCGAGAGGGACGACTGCTCCGGTGACGACACCGGCAAGGTCGTCGGGGCGCCGTCGAGCGCACTCACGGTCACAGCCTCAGCCTTCTTGGCTTTGCGCTTGGGCGCACTGGCTGCTCCTTGTGCCTGCATCCCGGATGCCTTTGGCTCGAGCCGCTTCTTGAGGTGCGTGTGCCAGACGTTCTTGATCTCGTTGTCCGTCCTCCCCGGCAGCCTCGCGGCAATCGCAGACCATCTGAATCATAAACAGAAGAGTCATTTAATTAGTGCTCATGTTCTTTCGCCAAAATTTAACATAGACAAGCAATCGACTGGGGCATGCATGTTCAATATTAATTCTTATTGCAAGGATTAATCGGTTCCATAACTGAATCAACTCGTGTGTGATTCAATCAAGAAACGGTCTGCTCCACTGAAGCTAGCAGCCCCCAGCTCATTATTCATTAAGCATTTACGCCCATGGGGTCACCAGTGACGGAGATAGGCAGTACCTGTTGCCGAGCTGGTCGTGGAGGTGGATGATGGCGTCCTCCTCCTCGTGGGTGAAGTTGCCGCGCTTGATGTCCGGGCGCAGGTAGTTGATCCACCGGAGGCGGCAGCTCTTGCCGCAGCGCAGCAGGCCGGCCTCCCGCGGCAGCGCGCGCCAGTTGCTGTGCCCGTGCCGCTCGATGTGGGCGACCAGCACCCTGTCCTCCTCCGCCGTCCACGGCCCCCTCTTGAGCCCCATCTTCTCGCAGCACGGAGCTCTCCCCATTAATTCGCTCTCTATAAGCTAAGCTCAAGCTCTCTCTTTTCCCCTTTCTTCTCCTCCTCCGGCGAAGCCGCGCCGCTCGCCGCTCCTGAGCGTCGTTGCGTGTGTTCGATGGAGCCGGAGCTGGCTGTGTGCTCGTGCTTGCTCGGTCGGGCTCGGCGGAGTGCGGCGGCTGATGGCTGTGTCGATTGCGAGATGGCGCGGGGTATTTATGGGCGGCGCGCGACTACAGCGAAGGACTCCGCGCACGTGGTCAAATCGGGGAGCTTCGGGGAAGGGAGGCTACAGCACGAGCCTGACAAAACGAGGAGGAGAATAGCTCCCTTCGTTCGCACCCCTCTCTCTCTCTTCTTCTTCTTTCTTTATTGTTTCGGATGTGCATGTTGATGTTGCTAGCTAAATTTCAATGTTTATTGCTCGCTTTTCTTTATACTCTAGTTAAAGGTTTAAAGGCTTATGGGATGGTGTCCGGATTAGAATGTCGGAATTTTCTAACTCCATTGATAAGGTGGAATGGATTAATAGAATCAAGAAGGTTTTTTTCAAAAGGGCTATGTACAAGCCGCTAGAAAAAGGGTATTTCCAAAGTTGACAATAGCCTGCTGTGAAAATACAAGATTCCTCTTAAAATAAAAATCTTTTTTGTGGATGGTGTCGAAAAAAGCAATTTTAACTAAAGAAAAGGAATTGGAGAGGAGATCCTAGCTGTGTCACAGGTTGAAACAATTGACCATATTTTTTTTCAATTGTTCTGTGGCTAGAGTTATTTGGGATATTATTGTAATTAGTTTTAACTTTAATATTAGACCTGCTTGTCTAGATCAACTTCTTCCTTGGGGGTATAAAGTTTGGTCTAATTGCAAAAACTTTCATGTGCTGTGCTGTGCGGTGCTGCTGTTATTTGGGCTATTTGGATGTGGAGGAACAAAGTGTGCTTTGATAAGAAGGAATTGTATTCTCCTGCTGCTGTGATTCATATGGCTTGCTCTCTGATGATATATTGGGTAGGAGTGTATGATGATGAATTGCAGGAGGTCATCAAAGAAGGTGTGGGGAGGCTAATTGGAGTGATGTCGTTGATCCCAGGCCTAGGAAACATGAAGGGATATGGAGGCGAAGGGACAAGGAGAGCTCTTCCATTCTCAGGAAATAGCATCTAAAGAGATCTTCTGGTGGAATTGGCCATTGTTTTTGGAGGGGTTTTTTTTGCTAATAGTGTAAGCAGTGCGTGGGGGTTTCAACAATGTAATGTGCTCGATGGATGTACTGGCTTAGGTGGTTGTTCTACTTGTTAAAGGTTGGGCTATTACGAGCTTTAGTTCTGGTGATGGTGGTTAGTTTAGTGAACTGTACTTTGTAATTCTATTTTCTTTTAAAAATAGAATTAGGGGCTTGCCCCCTTAAACAAAAAAAAGAATGTCGGCATTTTCTTTTTTCCGCTCTTGTGGACTTTTCGGTAATATTTAGATGAATTTGTAATGAAATTATTACATTTTAAATGTTCCTTGAGTATGTTTCTAGCTGCGTGTCCCTGGAAGAATAAGTCATCGATGCATTTTAGTTTCGTAGAAAGGGAATGTGACTTAAATTAATTCATGTCCTTAGCAACCAAGGGATTGTAAAATTTAAATAACCATTGTCTTTTACTTACATAAACCAGCCTTCAAATTGTGCAGATTTTACATTTGGCGTGCATTTTTGTATATAAAATATATTTTCATTTTGACTAAACTTTATTAATTAAAGGTTTTTTTTGAAGTATTGTTCCAAAGAATACAAGCATTGATAATATATTCATATTTTTTAAAAAATATATATCTTTAGTAGAATAGGGTAGGATCTTATATTCTACATGTGTTTCGTCCTAAAATAGGATCCTATTCGAGCATCTCTAATTGGATATAAGATATCAGAATTGCTAATTCTCAGGCGACTGAAATTTTCTTAACTATCAGTCAATATAAAATTGCACTCTAGTAACACTAAAATTGCACAGCTTACAAAGGTGCAATTTTAGTATCAAAATTGTTGCTTATCAATCATTAGTTTTATTCGTCGATTTCTATGCTTTGTTGATGTATAAATCTGTCGAATACACGTGCTTATATGCTTTTATTTTTCTATGTTTCAAACCATCATATTTGTTTCAGTCAATCTAAAATTGTATACTGGTAAAACTAAATTTGCACTTATTTAGAATGTGCAATTTTAGTATAGTTATAGTGCAGTTTTATTAATAATCGACTGACACTTATTTTATTATCAGGCAACTTGCCCTTAATCACTCCCGAACAAACTTTTGATAGGGATTGGGAGCATTGTGTGCAAACTAATTTCCAAAATCTTAGTATCCCTGTAGCCAGATTTTCATTAATTATTACTTACACACATGACAACTATCCAGTGGCGGAGCTTGGGCTTATTTCATGGGGAGCAAACTGCTATAGTATAATGCTAAATAATCCAAATGAAAACAGTGGAAGCAAAATTTCGATGCGCGCGGTTAACCTTTTTATCCGCCTGCAAAGACTGCATAGGGAGAGGGATGTCCGAGCATTGGAGTGGGTCGTTTATTACCCGAATTTGCTACGCACTGCATATTTAAGTTGATAAAAAAAATTAAAAAAATTTTCCTCCTCCTCTTCTTTGATAGGAGGCCATTTCTTGTGAAGACAAGCACCAACAGTTGTAACGATGGCGATAGGGTTTACGTTGCTTAGCATATATTTCGACACGAGCATTATATATATGGTTAACACTCGGCTAACCATGGGTCCATGGGGCCATGGGGCCATGTCAATAAGCTAAGAACCTTAGACCATTTCTGCACGCTTTCCTTTTTGGGGTGACTAACTAACGAATTACGTAGTGTTGACTCATTGACATAATCGACCAGTTCAGCGGAGCTAAATTGAACGAGCTGTTAACTTTAACATTGCAACTAGGTAACGCTTTCACGAACGTTTCAATGCAAAGCTTCACTGACGGAAAGAAAATTTTACTCTCTCATTTATTTTAATTAGTTCCCCCCTTGGGGAGAACCATATGAGCTAGCACAAGACGACGATAAAATTAACTAACGTGTACGGAGCCGAGTGCACCGCATCTATATATCTTTCGTTAAGCTTGTACGTATGTGCCCGTCTCTCTAAATGGATTCAGTCATCATCAGTGTGGCCGCAAGTTCAAACGACTTTTCGCTTTGGGGACTTTGTAATCATCAAGTGGAAATTTTAGACAGGGTCGACAAGTTGTGTTTAACTCTCCTTTTAATTTTCTGGTTAATTGGATCATCGAGCTGTTTTGGTCATCTTAGCGGTCGTAGCGAATCGGTGCGCTTTGCTTGTGGCACGCCGTCGAGGCGTGACCGCGTGAGTGAACACTTCAATTCAACCAGGAGATAGTAGTGAGACGCATGCACCCGGCTTTGCAGCTTTCTTTGATTGATTAAAAGGTTAAACAAATTGGACCGACTAAGTATAGATCAGTATGACACAAGCTTCTTTATCTCGTAGACGCTCTCCATGTTAAGTAGTACTCCGTACGACTTACATAAAGGGAGGTAGGGAGGTAGTATACGATGGTAGTAGATATTTTATATTTATACATAATTAACAATATTATCGTTGTGACAATGTCTCCGATAGCTACAAACCGCATATATCTTTGCTCTACTTCCGTGCGGCGTGCAGTGGCTGGTGCGAGGCCGCAGTAGTCACCGGCGGCGCCGGCCCTGGATGGTGGTCGGCTTGGCTAGCTAGGCCGGTGGATAGAAAGGAGAGAAAGAAGAAGAAGGGTCGGATTGTTTTTTCTAAAAATTAGAGGGCTTTCTTATAAAATAGCATGTAGAGGGAGAGTAGGAGCTAAGCACAAATATTAATGGTTACCGGTATATATAGAACTACGTATACATACATAAAAACTGCTCTTGTTTTGTCCTAGGTGACGAGAGCTCGTTCGACGTTCTGTATGCAATTTAGATCCATCACGTATGCTGCTAGGAACGACAAGCCTAGGTATGCTATGAATATTGCTCTGGCGATAGCGTGGCTTGGGGACGGGCCTACGAGAGGTGGGCTCCTTCGTGTGCGGCAATTACTATTTTGCCCCTTATAAATTATACTACCCATTGCCAAATTAGGTGTAGTATATATAAGGAAAAAATATCTATTTGATCTCTGAATTATGTCAGATGTACCAAATTGGTTCCTAATGAAATGGAACGCGGGATTGCTACACTAGCACGAATCAAAAATCTACCGTGCAAATCCAGGAAATCCTACAAATAAATAATCATAGATGTTACCGATTGGAGTGCAGTGCAGCGGAAGTAAGTCGATGAAGTTGGTTCAATCGATCTATAAGTGGTCGTACGGAAGTAGTCGATCACATCTCCTCCTCGCGATCATCCCGATCAACGCCATATATAAACGCAACGCCTCTATATAGTCCACACGTATGGGAAGAGGAATACGTCCATACGTGACGTACTGGCGCCGGCTTGCGCGACCTGGGAGATGACGGCTAGAATTCGGTGGAGGAGAAAAACCTAATGCTATTCTGTCTTTGCAGCCTCCACCGCCTCCCTTTATATAGCCCCATAGTGGGCTCTTATGCTAGAGGCCCAAAAAAGTTCATTAGGCCTCTAATCCTATACGGATCAATATCCATGGAGCCCATATCATACATGGCCCATCACCGCTGAGCCCACATCTAATGTGCCCAATAATTGCTATTGGCTATAAAACCCAACATCTAAACCCAAATATCAGGTTAACTTGGTCCTTCAACTAGCAAAACCGGACCAAAATGGTTCTTTGACCGATCAAAACAGCGGTTTTGGAGGGTTTTCGCTGACGTAGCAGCCATGTGGTTGTTGTTTATGACATGGCATCCACGTGTCACATTCATGTCACCATCCTCTCTCTGTTATCCTTCCCTTCATCTCTCCCCCTCTCTAATTAATCTCCCTCAATCTCTTTCTCCTTCTCACCGATGGAGATGGGGAGCAGTTGTACGAGCATTGGATCCGGTCGATCAGGCTCCGCCACCGCCGCTGCTCGCCGCCCACCATCGCCACCCTCGCTCCTTTCTCCTTTCCCCTCTCTCTTTTTTCCTGCTTTGTCGCCATCACTACCATAGCTCAGCGTGTTGCTGCCCTGGCCGAGGTCGAAGTCCTCTTCCTCTGCCTCGTGGAGCAAGGGGAGCTAGGAGAGGAGGTCTGGAGGGCTAGTCAGAGGAGACCAAGCTGGTGGGGCCAACAAGAGGAGGAGGACGGTAGGGGAGGGATGACACAGCGTAGGGCTAGTGTTGGTGATATGCCCTAGAGACGATCATGTAAGATGATTATATCACGTTTATGTTTATGTACTCTTGGATAATATATTATTAAGTTCCATGAATAAACATCATTCACATTGTTTATCAAGTACAACTTGATTGTAAGATACATTGTTTATATGATCTTATTCTAAATGATTTCTGTTCTTATATCATTATGTGGAACAGTAATGATTTGATAAGCACATGTATTAATTGAAGGTAATATTTTACGTACCATAGATATAGAGATATCAAATCAATAATGTGGACATATGTTAGAGAAAATGGTGTTGGATAAACCTACTCCGAGACACTGCTGATATTGTTATTTTACATGTGCCATCAGCCTGTCGTCTCGAGTGGTATACCTAAATGATCCTTAGACCCGAGATCGTCATTGAGTCCCAGTATACGTAGTTGTATACTTTGGGGTTATCAACCGCTACGCCATAACAAGGTAGCTATAAAGATCACTTTCGGGTATACTATGAAACATGGCATGGGATGTGAGCAATCAAGATAGCATTTGCCCCTACTTAATAACAAGAGAGATATCTCTGGGCTCCTCGATGTGATTGGATTGAAATTGTATAACCATCCTAATGTGATTAAAGAGTTAATCATGATTTAGAATCCATCACAAGATCAAGTGAATGGTTGAGCTATCACAAGGGTGGCACACATCTTGCCTTGAGCTTGACTGGTATCGTGTGACAAAGGGATCGGCATGTGAGTATATCAAGGTTCAGCTGATATGATCATTCTTTGTATTTAGGGGTCAATATGTTCTACTAGGAACCACTATTGACTTGTGGTTCAGAAAAGGATTTCCGAGACTACGGCCGCTTGCACATGAACCTAACAGGTCACACACTTAGCGGGTTGAAATATGTCTAATGGATTGGATCCATTAGTCGGTTTCACGGATACTGATCCATATAGGATTAGAGTCCTAATGGACCTCTAACGTAGAAGCTTATTAGTGCGCTTCATATAAAGGGAGGCGGTAGAGGCGGCATAGGCAGTACGAGTTTGCCACTATGTAACCTTAGTCGTCGCGCCCCCTCTTCGCCTCCTAGAAACCCTAGCCACACACGTGTGGTGCTAGCAACGACGTTCCACCCCTGGACGTGTGGATACCGTAGAGACGCTGCTACAGTTGTTGCGGCGTTGATCGGCGACAAGGAGAAGAAGGTCAGTAAGATCAACTACTTCCTCTATGGCAGTACGTACGATGTCGCTTCGGTGGTGATCGGCGAGGAGGAGACGTTCGGCTCGGCATGAGCGACTACATCCTGTACCTCAACATGCGCGACATTAGACTCAGCTACTCCGACTTTCCTTTTGCTACAACTGTGCTTCAAGGGTAACGATCTGTGATCCTCTACTCGCATGATGTCCTGAGTGTTCGTGATAGAAATTTTTAAAATTATGCTAGCGTAGCCTACCTGTTCCCCTTCAGCTAATACCGTGGCAGGGAAGATGCAGAGCATCTTGAGGCCAGGCCGGGCCAAGCCAGGACGATGCAGACGCCAGAGCAGCGCGCTGGCTAGATGCACAGGCCGGTATGGAGCTTCACCTCTCCTAGGAGAGCTGGGGAAGGAGGAGTAGCCGAGGAAGGTTGGGATGGTAGGGCCGATGGGAGGAGGAGGACAGCGGTGCTAGGGGGCGGTGCGACATGGGGCCAGTGAGGCTTGCCACGACATTTCCATTGAGGACCTGTTCTTTTCAGCTTATTTATCTTATTTCTTATTTGCTTATTTGACTTATCTCGTAACTTCGAGAATTTTCCGAGGTGGCCTCGAAAGTCGGATGCCCTTATTTTTTAGGATTTAGGGAGCTTTTAGACACGTCTACGAGATAAAAAAAAACGGATTCAAAAAGTAATAAAAAAGTCAAATAAGTCAAAATAAGCCACGTCTTATCTGACTTATTTCGTGTCTTATTTGACTTATTTGGAAACATGTCATTGTATGCCACCTGCATCGCCTTGCCATCCAAGCCTACCTGTTAACTTGTTCGTTTAGCCTTAAAAAATTTTGTCATAATTGACAAAATTGTCCATAATTCCGTTCTCTTCTATTAGTCCTCTATGTCCCTCTCCGCTCTCTCATTCTCTCTCCACCGGTCTAACCATCAGCAACCATATTTCCTTTATTTTTTTCTTATTTTTTACACCATATTCTTTTTCTATATTTTTTATCATTTCCGATAGCATCTCTTCTAAAGAAATAAAATACAGAAAAGAGAGGAATCCTTTTCTAAGAGAATGGAGGAGAGAATTTCTTTTAAAAAAGAACGATAAAAAAATCTGTTGTAACGTCACAAAGAAAAAGACGAAGGAAGAAGAGAAACGGAAGATGATGGTCTAACTCTCTCCCCCCACCACGTCGCCCCATGCCACTACTCCTGCACTGGCAAGCGGCAGCGGCGAACCGGTGGCTATAGCAAGCCCACGTTGGTGAGGTTGTGTTGTGCAGGCCGGAGAGAGGACGAAGCATCTCAACTGGTACTACTACGGAATTACGGATCCATATGGCACGAGGCTGGATCTAGTAGCTGCGCGGCAAGGTACGGCTGGATCAGGTGGCTACCGGCTAGCATGGCCAACGATGGCTAGCTTGGATGGCCCCGTGGACAAGGATGGCTGGGGTGTGTTTGGCTCCTGACTCTTGGCAGCCGTACCAAATAATCAATATTGTGCATAATCAAAATATTGGTAAATTTGATGTGTTTAAATTAAAGCCAATTCACGACCAAAGTTTGGCATAATCTAAATGATTATTGTTTGGTTTGTTGCAAAACAAAGTATCCAAATTTTAGCAAAATATGTTGACATTGTTTAGTTCATTGCCAATTTGAGTACAAGTATTCTACCAATAAACGACATAAAATTAAAAAGAAACTAAAAATTACATTGAGGTAAAATATGACTTTAGATAAGTTTAAAATTTTGTTTCATACGATTTAGACCATATTTGGACCCAGTAGGTAACAAATATCTAAACCAGGAATTCGGATTTTTAAAAAAGAAAATTTAGATATATACCATTATAAAGTGTGTCATTTTAAAATATATCACTTTATATATCAATAACATGTGGATTTAAGATCCACATGTTATTCATATATTAAGTGGTATATTTCCAATCACAAATTTAGAGTTCTATGAATCTAAATCGACTTTTTAAAAAATGGGAAAAACAATGCAAGCGCCATTGTGCTAGGAGCCTAGGGACCCACTCCTGCTCTGCCGGAAACATGCATGGCGCCATGCTGCTTTCTGGGACCAACACCCTTTTGCTGCTCGCCTGCCCCGGGTTCGAGCGTTGGCTCATCCGCTCAAGGTTGTAAAGCGAAAGTTTTGGGAGGGCGAGCTAGGAGCACTTTTTTTTTTTAGTTTGGTTTAAATTTAAAGTATAGGTCTAGCTGAATTGAAAATCTAAACATTTTAGTTTTTTATTTAGGTTTTTTTTTTCTAAAGCTATCTTTAAACGTTTTTAAAAATAACATAAATAAAATAGACCAACTTCGAGAAACAGATTCTAAAACCCCTTGAAATTCAGGTTAACATTCAGCTCAACCAACTTATTTATTCAGCTCAGCCACTCCAAACACACTCTAAAATTTAGACGTGATTTATATGCCATCTAAATTATTAAGCATGACAAAAAAATATATATAAATAGAGCTAACTGAGGTCATAAATTAAACACATATGGATACGGCAGCGCCAGATCTGACAACCGACGGACTGGCACATTCTTTGAGGTTAAAATGATTTTTACAGATAACGATAATAAAAAGGAGACCAGTGTTATGTCGTGAAGAATGACATATAATATTTGATAGCACTAGTAAACTTGCACATAATGTCACATTTCGCAAGAACAAATATAATACCCTACAAAATTTAAGATGCATAAGAAATCACATAAATCATTATTAATCAATGACAATGATAAAAGAACGTGTTTTCAACTATAACGATGGATATATGTAATAATAAGTATTCCGAGGATGGACGGACGAAGAGCTATGACGTGGTGGAGAGCGCTAGTCGGAGCTACCGAGGACGCAAGCTGCGGTGTGGTGGGGGCGCTGATGGTTGTCACCGAGGACACGAGCTATGATGCCGTGGGGAGTGATGGTCTGAACGTACCGAACCTAGGCGTGGTTTTTTTTTCAGATTATCTTATTTGTTTATCTTATTTGTTTATTTGCTTTTCGATGTGGTTTTGAGAGTCAAATCCGCTTCGTTCAACTTACGTTGGAGAACTTTTATGCATGTCTTCGAGATACAAAAAAAGAGAATCGAAAAATAAAAAAAATCCCGATAAGTCAAATAAACAGGCATCTCCTTATCTCGTTTGCTTATTTGACTTAACGGGATTTTTAAAATTTTTCGATTATTTTTTATCTCGAAGGCATGTATAAAAGCTCTCCAACGCAAGTCGAACGAAACAGATCTGACTCTCAAGGCCACATCGGAAAGTCTCATTTGCTTATTTGATTTATCATGATTTTTTAAAATTTTTCGATTCTGTTTTTTTTTTTCTATCTCAAAGACATGTATAAAAGCTCTCTAACGCAAGTCGAACGAAGCGGATTTGACTCTCGAGACCACATCGAAAAACAAATAAACAAACGAGATAAGCAAATAAGATAAGTTGAAAAGAACCACACCCTAGAAAACTATGTGTTCCAAGCAATGCACAACTAATATCTAGAGCTCACTACGAAAAAGCTAATACAGAGAGCTAACATTCAAATTGGATGGTTATCGGATAATTAATGCAAAGGAGGTATCAAAGGGCAAGGATTCAATTTGCAGTTTTGGCCCTCCGATCGAAGTAGATGAAGGGTCATGATTGTTTCTAGATTAAATGTTGTTAATTGTCATTTCAAACTGATGCTGTTTATATTAGTTTAGATGTAGATGTTGTGGAGAAATTAATTATTCGCATATAATCAACTTTTCAATTATTTTACATTAATAGGAAACAGCTAAATACAAGCAACATGAGGATGAAAGGGGGTATTCGTTAAGGCATGACAAGCATCGGAGATTTTTGTCATGACCACCTTTGTAAAATCATCGATGAAAATTTTATAATAAGATTAGTAATGTTTAAGTTTACTCTCTTTTTCCTCTTGCTCAAGAGTTTTAATTGCACATTGTAAGATGGTCTATAATTTGGTAGCCGCATGCATCCTATAGGATACAGAAGGCCGAATTTTATTTCATTATCTAAAGAAAGGCCACTTGCTTAAACCTGGGTGTGTAATCCAACTGGTCCTTATTTAACTAGTTCAGATATCCACTCTTCCATGTTAGAACGGCAGTACAGCGGAGGAAAGTAAATGAACTGTGCCAGGTTTATTTATTGGGATTGTCTACTAAACAGTCTGACTGAAAATTTGTTTACTTTCAGTCGATGGAAACCAGCAGCAACTCCAATGGGCTCTCAATGACAAGCACGGTGCTTGCTCCTGCCCGCTGCCTAGAAAAGCCTCCGCAACTCGGCTCATTCGATCAGCCTCTCCTCTGTGCTCCCGACAAGCGGGCTTCACGTCCGAATGATATATAACAGTAGCTGGAACTTGGTTATTTGGCCGGTTAATGGCAAATTTAAATGACAAAGGCATTGGGCAACAGCAAAATTTTAAAAAAGCAAAAGACAAAAAATTATAGAAAAATTATAGCCTACAAAAAAAGGCTTATCTTTAGTGAACCCCTACAAAATACAAAAAAAAAATTATAGTCTAGTCAAAAAGTTTAATTTTGGTGAACTCTATAAAATACAAACAAACAAAAAACACAATGAAATTATAGCCTAGACAAAACGTTTAATTTTAACAAAGTACAAATAAAAAAACAAATTTAAAAATCTAAAACAAACAAATAAAATTTATAGTATAATTATATTAAAATTGCACATTATTAAGGAGTGTAATTTTAGGCTTACTAGTGTTTAATTTGGGGTGACTGCGACAAAAAAATTTCGGAAGACTGAGCACTAACCCCCCTATGAAGTACAACACACAAAAATAAAAAAAAATTATAGCCTAGACAAAAAAGTTTAACTTTAGCACACCTCTAAAAATACAAAAAATAAAAATGTAAAACAAACAAACTAAAAATTGTAGTATAATTATACAAAATTGCACATTATAAAGGAGTATAGTTTTAGGCTTACTAGTATATAATTTGGACGACTGAAACAAACAAATTTTAGACGACGATGATCTCTACTATTAAAAGTCTCTAGTGGAGTTGGCGGCGGCGGCGGTATGTCATCCATCTCTGCCTTGCATTCCTCATCCAATGGTCAAGGCAACGTACGATACTTTCTACCTAGTTGAACTGCTTTCTTATTTAGGTGCATTATATTTTAGGAAGTTTTTAAATCAATTCAAGATATTCCAATTATCTATTTTATCTAGCTTCATCATTTTAGTGTGCTGTATTTTAGAAACTTTGAATTATCTTAATGTCGCGCCCCTTCTCGGCTTACCTAGCGAGAACGGTCGGACCTGCACTAGGCCCTGGATCAGTAGGCTAGTGCAAGAGTTACACAGCTGGAATCATTTCATACATCGGTGTCCAAATATTACATAACAGCGATCATCCGATCGCATTAGTAGCAAACGGCATTTAAGCCTTAATTCTGAGACCAAAGTTCATCGAGTAGCGGAAATCTCCCAAAGGCAACTTGCAAGTTCAAAAGAACAACAAAATCACACGGCGGTGTGTAACCACACACGATGGTGGAGCACTAAACCCTATCTTAAGCAACTACTCACGGTCACATCGAGGATCTCCTTCCTCATGACAATCGTAGGCATCTTCCTCGACGGGCTCCTCCATGTCTAAAGATAGATATTTATGCGAGGTCAGTGTCATCCAAACACTGGCGAGCTAACACCCAACCCAATGCATTTAGTGATAGAGGTTTCAAAGGAAAGGCTGGGTTTATTTATTTGCATGAAAGCCAGTTTTGGAAATGAAAGCCTATGACTTAGCAGTTTAACCAAATTCCCTGTCAAATTGATTATTTATCATGTTTCCTTTTCAATGCACAACCAAACCCATGGCAGTTTCCAAGCACTCTGCCAAACGTTCTCTTCCCACTCCCGCCATCATCTTCCGAGTGTGGCGACTCGTTAATGGATCACATTCTGACAAAGTACCGGTCTCGTCCTAGCTGGGCCGCCGACCCACGCTAGACTCACGGCTCTCTGAAGAATGGACCTAGATCATCCTCGGATGAGCGACATGAAACTATCTTCACCTCAAGCATGGCGGCAGCGAGGTACGCCCGCAGTCGTAACTACCCTGAATCCCCAAAACTTGCACTACCGCGCGATGGCGTGGCGTTGTGGTGTTAGGAACTATCTCCCGCAGCGGATAGTCGATGGCGTCTGCTGTGCATCCTCGATGCACCCGTGCAGGGAATCCTTGATTCAGCCCACCCGATCCACTAAGGGCCTCACCCTTATGCACTTCCTTCTTGGCTAACTTCGCACCCTCGTGTGAATCACACGATGTGGCGGAACCCTCCTTTGGGGCGGCGCCGCGGCATTACGCGGATCTCGCCGCTCCTCTTCCATGCACTACGTATGTGGGCGATTAGCTTCCTCAAATCACGTAGCCCAGCTACTTCATCTCTTACCCAATGCGGACCCGATCCGCATGCAAAGACATCACAACCATATACACACACCGGCATGCCAGCCCAAATTCGATTAACCATATTCTTTGTGTGATCATGTCCGGTGAATGTCGGTTCACCGTCCGAGGCAATTCTAAGCCTAAAATTAATAGTTGGACTGAGCAATGTCTAAGCAAGATTTTAACCGAGACTTAGGAGTCTAAATCAGATTATTTAAATTAACCGAGGCTACCAAGGGTGATCATCAAAGCGATCAATAGCAAGCCAAATGACGATGATTAATTCAAGGCAACATCATCATGGTAAATTGATAGCAAGAAAATAAATGGCATGATACATCATGATTGAACAAGTAGGCATAAGTACTTAAAAAGGCATGCGGTTTAATCTTGTAAAATAAATACTTTAGAAATGGGATTCAATATGTTATTATTGGATGTTAACTTGCACTAGGAAAGCGCATCCTCTCCTAGTAAAAGCAACACTATTAAGGATAGGTATTAACTTCGCACTAGGAAAATCGAGATTCTCCTAGTAAAAGCAAACTCCTTTGAGGGTAGATATTAACTTCGCCTTGGGAATTGAAGTCCGGGTCTTGTGCGGAGTCCTCGAGCAGTGTTTCCGGATCCTCTCGTCTAAGCGGAGAATCAACAATTCATCATAAACACGATGCGGCGAAGAAGAGAATGATGCATGAAATGCAATCGAGGTCGCTCGTATTCGCTCATTTACGATTCCTATGTTTAACTATCTACATGAATCCATATATATATATATATATATATATATATATCGAGAAAGTTCCATGATCCTTCTAAATAATGAATCATAGCGGAATGGCCGCGAAGTGCTTGTGAGATGATGCACATGATACATGTATATATATGTGTAATGAAATTTCTACCCTAATTAACCCAATAGGACAAAATATGGTTTTATCGTCTTTTAAAGTACTTTAAATAGTTAGAATATGTTAACATGATACATGTAGCTAGTTATTCATGTTTCCTAATTATACCAATATTGAGTTAACATGTAATTAGGAAACATATTATAGGTTATACTATATTCACCTAGGTCCAAAAAGTCATTTATCTAAGCATCCATGATTTTCTTATGTTTAACTTAATTGTTAATCTATTTTTAATACACAACATTCCATTTTTTTCTTATTTTTATATGAATTAATACCTAAAATAAGCAATGGATTTAATCTAGGAACCGTGTTGATTCTTGTGTGAGGTACTATTTTTATTAAATCCAACACAAGCTCTAGTATTTACCCTAATTTTTCCAGAATTTTTAATGATATCTACCTATTTTAAATAAATCGTTTCTATTCTTGTCTTTGTTTTATTTAGAAAATCTGGGAAAAAAAGGTGAACAATCTTGGGCCGCCCGCTAACTTCATGGCCGAGCCAACCACGTCGAAGACGATTGAAGGCGTAACTTCGAGTGAAAGTATTTGGGGACATAGGCGCCTCACTTACTCGACATGTGGGACCGAGGGCCCACATGTCGGCGACGAAGAAGCCGGGAGTTTTAAATCATGAAGGCCGAGTGGGCCCACTGTCGGCGACACACACAGTGAAGCCGACGGATCTTAAGCGCGGTCGGACGGCTCGCCGTCATCGTCTTCCTTCTGCCGGCCAAGACGGCCGAGGCTAGCCGACGGCCAGCCGGAGCTAAAGGTGCACCGTTTGGGCGTTCTTGGGTTCGGTGGAATCGGTGAGCTAACGCGCATCTAGGGGTGCCCTTGTCGAGGCGAAATGGCGGACGCGGCGAGCCATGCCCGCGGCGGAACCGCTACCGGCGGACATGAGTAAATGACCTAGGGTCGAGCTTATGGAAAAATAAGCGCGCATGAGCTATCGCGGGGTTAGTGGGTGCTACCGAGCAAAAAGGTGGTCGGGGCACGGTTGGATCGGCGCGTCACGTCTTGGTCCGAGCAAGGAAGGGCGCGCTCAAGATCTTTGGGAAGACCGGTGAAGCCTGGGCCAAAATAGGGAGCACGGTGTGAGGGAAGGCAGCGGCTCACCGAGCAAGGGCTTGCCGCGAAGCTCACCAGAGATGATGATCGGCGCGTCCCGGCAGTCCGAGCAAGGAAGGCGGCGCTCAAGATCTTTGGGAAGACCGCGAAGCCTGGGCCAAAGAGGGAGCACGGTGTGAGGGAAGGCAGCGGCTCACCGAGCAAGGGCTTGCCTTGAAGCTCACCAGAGATGATGATCGGCGCGTCCCGGCAGGTCCGAGCAAGGAAGAACCAGGCGGTCGGCGGTGGCGATAAGCGTTCAAGACGAGCTCGGGATGACTCGAGACCAATTCCTTGGGCGGGAGCTTCACGAGGTCATGGCGAAACAAGCGAGACAATGTGGAGACTAGGGAGGTCTGGTTTGGGGTGGCGACGTGAGAGTGAAAAGAGGAGAAAAGCGGCCGATGTGGCGCGGTGGCATATAAGCTCGGTCCGAGCTCGGCTCTTGACCAGCGATCGCGCGAAGATGTGAGGCGGTCCACAGAGGAGCTCTAGTGCTCATTGGCTAGCTGGGGCGGTGGCTTGTTTGTGGCGAATGTCCGAGCCGGCGGCGAGATAACTTGCTTTCGGCGGCATTGCCCGGCCGGAGACGCTGGGCGGTGCGGGGGCATCGATGGCGCGACCAAGTCGGCCATTGGGCAAGGTGGGCGGTGCTGGGAACTCCACGCATGAGCCGGCCGACAAGACGGCAAGTCGTCCATGAAAGGCAGCTGCAGCGGCGATGGCAGCGTCGCGTCATGGTCGGAGGTGGGGTCCACAGGTCCAGCGACACACACAAGCCGCCAATTGAAGATCTTCCCGAGATTGAGGCGGGGAGTGATGGTTGAGCAGGGTGGAAGGTGGCGGGCGCTGGCAAAGCGTTGACCAAATGCCCGCAAGGGCGAAGGAATAGGAAGGCGCCTGTGGGCCCTACCAGGTCAAATTGGTCAACATATGAGTCAAACTCTCTATTAGGGTTTAAACTAATCTATGGATTTTTCCTGGGATTTTTAGAGCAATTTAACATATTTAGGCTTATGTGATTATGTGTATACATATATATATATATACATATATATATATATATATGTGTGTGTATGGATGTTTTACTGAATATGAAAATATATTCCCAATTTAAGGTCCATTAGAATCTTATATTTCAACAATTTCTTAAATAGTGCTATAAATTATAAATTCTTATACAAGGGTTTATTAATTAGCTATTTAGTGCTTTATTCAAACAAAAATCATCAATTTCAAATGGCTTCTAAAGTCTAGAAATGTGTGTTTGTCACATAGAAATTTTACGGAAGCGTCATAGCTTATGCAATGGTGCGTAGTGTTTTCAAAATATTATCATAACTTTGGGTCATTACAAATCCTCCCTAAAAACAAATCTCGACCTCGAGATTGATATTTCTATGAAGCGAATAGGTAGGGAATTCTTGGCGCATTTTCTCTTACGGTTCCCATGAAAGTTGTCCTCCGGATTGATTGCTCCATTGCACCTTGCAAAGTCGAATGGTCTTATTCTTGAGCTTCTTTTCCCGAGTCTCTAATATTTGAATAGGCTTGACTTGATATCCCAAGTTGGGTTGTAGGGTGTCGTGAGCGGTGAACTACTTCTCCTTGAGGTTTTCTCAAACACTTTCGGAGTTGGGACACGTGAAACACGTTGTGAACTTCTCCCAACTCCTTGGGAAGGTCAAGTTAAATGGCGACCATACCCTTACGAGACAAAGGCTGGATAAGGTCCCACAAACCTTGGGGCCAATTTTCCCTTGACTTGAAATCTTCGTGTTCCTTTGAAGGGTGAGATCTTGAGATACACATAGTCTCCAACTTCGAAAGATAGGTCCCTCCGACGATGGTCAGCATAACTCTTTTGTCGGGATTGGGCGCAAGCAATTGCTTCCTAATCGTTTTGACCTTTGCTTCGGCTTCTTGCAGGGTGTTCCTTCCAAATACCTGCCCTTCTCCAGACTCGGACCAATAAAGAGGGGTCCTACATTTTCTTCCGTATAGAGCTTCAAAAGGTGACATTTGCAGACTGCTTTGATAACTGTTGTTATAAGCAAATTCATAAGGTAACCATTTTTCCCATTCTCTTTGGGAATTCCAAAGCACAAGCTCAAGCATGTCTTCTAGAGTTGAATAGTCCTTTCCGTTTGTCCGTCGGTTTGAGGGTGGTAGGTGTGCTAAATGACAATTTGGTGCCGAGGCACTATGGAGTTCTTCCCAAAACTTTGAGGTAAACCGTGATCCACGATCGATATAATTCTCTTGGGAACTCCATGAAGGCTTACTATCAGGGCGATGAATAGTTACGCTAGTTTGCTACCCTTGTGAGTGGTTTTGTGGGATAAAATGAGCTACCTTGGTCAACCGGTCTACTATTACCCATATAGAGTCATGTCCACTTCGAGACCGGGAAGTCCTATAATAAAGTCCATGGTCACTTCATCCCACTTCCATTCAGGATTTTGATTGGTTGCAGATAACCTGCTTTGGGCGTTGGTGTTCGCCTTCCTTGAGCAGCAGGTATTACATTTGGCCACATATTCTCGCTACATCTCGTTTCATTCGGGGCCACCGAAGATTGCCTTCAGATCTTGGTACATTTTGTACATCCCGGTGCATGGAAAACGGTGACTCGTGTGCTTCTTTTAAGATTTCTTCCTTTAATTCCGGTCGTGAGGCACAAAGATCCTCTTTTCCATCCAAAGAATTCCTTGTTCGTCCTTAACAATTTTTGTTCAAACCCTATTCATCACCCTTCGAGCCTAAGGGTTGGGATGATCTTGTTGCTTATCTTTGATACGATCGATCGATCTGGTGAACCGTGATGTTGGCTAATTCTCCAGATTTTACGAGATTTAGGCATAACTTATTCAATTCTTCCGAAGAGTCGTTACGAGGAGGTATCTTCCCGAGTATTCATGTCTTCTCTGGGATCACCATCGGGAAGTTGCATTGGTTCTTTTCGCTAGAGCATCCGCCACCACGTTGGCCTTGCCGGTGGTATAATATATTTAGGTTGTAATCTTTAATCAACTCTAACCACCTTCTTTGCCTCATATTGAGGTTGGCTTGGGTGGCGTATTTTAGGCTTTTGTGATCGTGTAGATGTCACATTGTTTTCCCATCGAAAATGTCTCCATAGCTTGAGTGCATGAACTACGTGACAAGTTCTAGGTCATGGGTTGGGTAATTGTCCTCGTGCTTGCGCAACTGCCGTGATGCGTACGCCACAACCTTGCCATCTTGCATCAATACACATCCTAATCCTTGTCGGGAAGCGTCACAGTATACTTCAAACTTCTTGGCGATATTAGGTGTGGCCAAAACAGGAGTGGTGGTCAGAAGGGTTTTGAGCTTCTGGAAACTGAGTTCACAATCTTCGGTCCATTCAAACTTCCTTTCCTTTTTCAATAGCTGAGTTAGTGGTGGAAATTTTTGAGAATCCTTCGATGAAACGCCGATAATATCTGCTGCACCTAAGCTGCGAATTTCCTTTGATGGCGGTGTTTTCCAATTCATGACCGTGTCTATCTTAGATGGGTCCACTTTAATTCCTTCAATGAGATATAATATGTCCCAAGAAACCGACATCACTAATCCAAAATTCACATTTACTATATTTTGCATATAGCTTATGCTCTCGAGTTTATCCAACACCGCCTCGGTGCTTCTCATGCTCTTCGTCCGATTTGGAGTACACAAGGATGTCGTCAATGAAGACGACAACAAACTTGTCAAGGTATTCCATTAGGATTAAATTCATGAGGTTCATGAAATAGGCGGTGCATTGGTTAACTCAAAGGACATGACCAAATATTCAAGCAGGCCATACCGAGTGGTGAAATTTGTTTTGGGTATATCATCCTTCCAAGACCTTTACTTGATGGTATCCAGATCGAAGGTCGATCTTGGAAAAACGTAGCTCCTTGGAGTTGGTCAAACAGTCATCGATCTGGGCAGAGGATACTTATTTTTAATAGTGACGGCGTTCAACGCCCTATAGTCCACCACTAATCTTCGCCCACCATCCTTCTTATCCACAAACATGGCGGGGATCCCCAGCGAGATGAGCTTGGCGGATCAAACCCTTGCTTAATAAGTCGCCCGATTGTTTCTTGAGTTCTTCTAATTCTTCCGAGTTCATCTTGAAATATGTTTTGTAGATTGGGGAAATTTGTACTGGTGTTAACTCTATAACAAACTCTACCTCTCGATCAAAGCGGTAGTCCGTAAGTCATCAGGGAATACGTCCAAATATTCTTGGACTACCTTTACCTTACTCGGGTTGTCTTCCTTGAGGTACCAGATGGCTCTACCCCATCTGTAGGGTTCATCTACCTTCCATACTCTTTCAAACACACCATCCTTTACAAGCGACGACTTCGCTTGGCGCAATCTAATACTCCCTTATAGAGTCTTAGCCAATCCATGCCGATTATGACATCAACTCCTAATCCGCACATGACCATTAGGTCGAAATAGAATCCTACTCTTTCCTTCCTTATTTCTACCCATTTGCGGGACCTATAGGCCTTAAGTATCCCAAGGAGATCTAATGGTGAAGGGCTTATTAAGAGGAAAGGTTTGTAGTCGGTGCTTATCTCGTATTCTTGTGAAATAAAGGAATGTGATGCACCGTAATCAAATAAAACTTGTCTTCGGGAGTCGTGAAGTCCAAACGCACCCACAAGTACTCCTTCATCTTCTTGTCCGCTTCTGATGATATTGTTGAGTCTCCCACGTCCCATACCTTGAGCTTGATTCTGCAGTGGGCGACCTCTGCCACGACCCTGCACAACATTCCCTTGAGGTTTTGCGCGATTCTGACTAGGGCAGTTGGCAGCATAGTGTCAGGCTGGTGGCATAGGTAGCAGTTGCCTGTCATCCTATTTTGGGTGCCTGGTGCATTGGGAGCGATTGGTGCTTGAGTACGAAAACCAGAGATTCCAGCACCGCGCCCACCCCTCATAGCATATCCTCGGTTGAACATGGAAGATTGCTGTCCAGCTCTCTGAGGAGGTTGAGGTTTGAATTGTCCCGTACGGCTTGACCCGGCGACCGTACGTTCAGCCATCTTGCGCTTACGCGAGAGATCCTCGCCCTTCAAGTCCTTTCCAACACCAAGGCCTTGTTGACTAAGCGGTGGAAGTTTTGATACTCCAAAATCCTAAGGCGGATTTGTACCGAAAATCCATCCCTTCTAGGAACCAATCTATCTTTTCGGCTTCATTGTGGATGTCTTGGGGGCATATCTTGTAAGCTCATTGAACTTAGTAAGATATTGAAATTGTCATCGATCCCTTGAGAGAGTCTCATGAACTCATACTTCTTCATCTGGTGATTCCTATGGGTATGTGAAAATTTAAAGCAAGGACAAATTCTTCCCATGGAATGAATCCTTGGGTGGGGAACATAAGGCGGCACTTCAAACATTATCGGCTTGTTGAGCTTAATCGGCATCTCCATCTTCACGAGTTCATTTTCTTCCATTTCTTCTTCATCCACACTGGCCGGGTGGCGACATAATTATCCCACCACACACTGCGGGTCCTACTAGCGGTGGGAGAATAGCGTACTTTCTCCATTTCGGACATCGATCAACTCTGGGTTCTTGGTCACAGTCGTAACCGGTCTTACGCTTCCATGGGATCGGTAGCTTCTTGCGAAGGTAGGGGATTGGTTCGCATAAAGGCAAACATGTTTGGATCCTCATTTCGATTCTGTCACTTTTGTTGGTTGAAAGATTTGACCCAACATCGTGCTTGATAAGCTAAGACACAGGCCATGGTTGGGTCTCTGCCGAGGAGGAGGTAGATTACCTCGGCCTCGATCATGACCCACGACCTCTAGGCTGCTTGGCGGCACCACAGGCTTGGCCAGCTCCTTGCCACGAAGCGGCACTGCATGCCCTAGATCGCCCTTGGCTTGGCCGGGCGGCTCCACGACCACGCACCATCTGCATGACGGTGATCCTTAACATTATAGCTAAATATGCATGCATGAGGCCAATATCAAAGAAATCGAATAAATGCGACCACTAAACGCTTGTCATTTAAGATACCCAAAAGCGGCAATAGTCAAATCGGTTTTACATCATACCACAAAAGTACAATTATCGACGAAGGATACAAGCCGCCAATCATCTACTATGGCGAAACAAAAGACACATTTCCGATCTAGGTCGATCTGTCAAGCTAACTAGCTACTTAAGGGCGGGACGACGAGTGTAAACTATCACCGGTCTCCCAACCGGGTAGCGGTGGAAGTAGCCAGAAGTCCTCTAACGATCGTTGAGAAGGCACAAGAAGAAAAAGCGATGGGTGGCTCAACTGGGGAACAAGTAGGTCCACGGAGGTCTCCGAGTCAAGAGTACTCCCGCAGTGACAAAGAGGTCGTGGGAAGTGTCGTGACGAGGAATCCCACCAAGGCACTAGGAGGAAGACCCGTTTCCGCATGGTAGTCGGCGGTTAGGGTACTCAGTGGAGGAAACCGAGGACCCGGGGAAAGGAAGGGTCCTCTCGCATTGTCGCGCTAAGCCCGGGCAAGTCTTGAGTCCTTTGGCATCTACTCATCGTCGATCGCGGCGTAGTGGTGAAAACGCCGTCAGACCACCCGCAGCGGTTGTCTGCTGTCTGAAGAGAGTAGCGGAGGAAGCCGATCTCCTCAAGAGCATCACGGTCGTCTCCGCTACTGGAGAAAGCGCGCAACCCTCTCAAGTGGTCCTCGGTGAAGGCGGCACCTTTGGTAAAGCACGGGAGAAGTGAAGTCTTTGAAAGGAAGGTCGGGCGAAAGAAGTGCCTCCAAGTCGTCGTGGTACCTCTCTGTAGCCCCTCAGACGCTAATCTTTGCCGCATCATCGATAGCAGGTGCAAGTGGTCCCGGCCGTCTCGAATCTCAGAGTGGGCCATTGTGTCGAGTGGTGGTAGTAGACTCGAACCTCTACAATGTACCCTAAGCGGGCAGGTGCGAACGAGCCTCCGAGTAGCAAGGCGGTCGTTAAAGCACGTGAAGTCCGACAAACTGGCGGAGGACAAGAACCATCTGGTGGCGTGCAAAGGGTCGTCAGAATCAGTAGGTAGCACGCTCGGAGAGAAAAGTGGGAAACCCGCTCATCCATCTACAAAAACGAAAGAAGAATTCCTTTAAGTAAGAAATAGTATAGTTGTGAAAGTTAAAAGACAAGATATACAAGAGCGGTTTTGGAAAAAATATTTTTTATAAACTATACGCAATCCTTAGCTAGCGGGGGTTTAGGGTTCTCTGATCGTATGCTCGATACCAGCTCTGTCGCGCCCTTCTCGGCTTACCTAGCGAGAACGGTCGGACTGCACTAGGCCCTGGATCAATGGGCTAGTGCAAGAGTTACTACCTGGAATCATTTCATACATCGGTGTCCAAATATTACATAACAGCGATCATCCGATCGATTAGTAGCAAACGGCATTTAAGCCTTGAATTACGAGACCAAAGTTCATCGAGTAGCGGAAATCTCCCAAAAGGCAACTTGCAAGTTCAAAAGAACAACAAAATCACACCAAAGCGTTTGTGTAACCACACACGATCGGTGGAACGACTAAACCCTATCTTAAGCAACTACTCTGGTCCTGCATCGAGGATCTCCTTCCTCATGACAATCGTAGGCATCTTCCTCGACGGGCTCCTCCATGTCTAAAGATAGATATTTATGCGAGGTCAAGTGTCATCCAAACACCGGCGAGCTAACACCCAACCCAATGCATTTAGTGATAGAGGTTTCAAAGGAAAATTTGGGTTTATTTATTTGCATGAAAGCCGCTTTTGGAAATGAAAGCCTATGACTTAGCAGTTTAACCAAATTCCTGTCAAATTGATTATTTATCATGTTTCCTTTTCAATGCACAACCAAACCCATGGCGCTTCAAGCACTCGCCAAACGCGTTCTCTCCCACTCCCGCCATCATCTTCCGAGTGTGGCGACTCGTTAGGATCACATTCCCGACAAAGTACCGGTCTCGCCCTAGGTGAAATTGCCGACCCACGCTAGACTCACGGCTCTCAGAAGAATGGACCTAGATCATCCTCGATAGCGACATGGCTGTCTTCACCTCAAGCATGGCGGCAGACAGGTACGCCCGCAGTCGTAACTACCCCGAATCCCCAAAACTTGCACTACCGCGCGATGGCGGCGCGTTGTGGTGTTAGGAACTATCTCCCGCAGTGATAGTCAAGGACGCCACTGTGCATCCTCGATGCACCGTGCGGGGAATCCTTGATTCAGCCCGGCCGATCCACTAAGGGCCTCACCCTTATGCACTTCCTTCTTGGCTAACTTCGCACCCTCCGTGTGAATCACACGATGTGGCGGAACCCTCCTTTTGGGGCGGCAAGCGGCATTACGCGGATCTCGCCGCCCTCTTCCATGCACTACGATGTGGGCGATTAGCTTCCTCAAATCACGAGCCCAGCTACTTCATCTCTTACCCAATGCTGGGACCCGATCCGCATTGCAAAGACATCACAACCATATACACACACCGGCATGCCAGCCCAAATTCCATTAACCATATTCTTTGTGTGATCATGTCCGGTGAATGTCGGTTCACTGCTCCGAGGCAATTCTAAGCCTAAAATTAATAGTTGGACTGAGCAATGTCTAAGCAAGATTTTAACCGAGACTTAGGAGTCTAAATCAGATTATTTAAATTAACCAGCTACCAAGGGTGATCATCAAAGCGATCAATAGCAAGCCAAATGACGATGATTAATTCAAGGCAACATCATCATGGTAAATTGATAGCAAGAAAATAAATGGCATGATACATCATGATTGAACAAGTAGGCATAAGTACTTAAAAGGCATGCGGTTTAATCTTGTAAAATAAATACTTTAGAAATCTGGGATTCAATATGTTATTATTGGATGTTAACTTGCACTAGGAAAGCGATCCTCTCCCTAGTAAAAGCAACACTATTAAGGATAGGTATTAACTTCGCACTAGGAAAATCGAGATTCTCCTAGTAAAAGCAAACTCCTTTGAGGGTAGATATTAACTCGCCTTGGGAATTGAAGTCCGGGTCTTGTGCGGAGTCCTCGAACAGTGTTTCCGGATCCTCTACGCCTAAACGGAGAATCAACAATTCATCATAAACACGATCGGCGAAGAAGAGAATGATGCATGAAATGCAATCGAGGTCGCCAGATTCGCCATTTACGATTCCTATGTTTAACTATCTACATGAATCCATATATATATATATATATATATATATATATCGAGAAAGTTCCATGATCCTTCTAAATAATGAATCATAAGCGGAATGGCCGCGAAGTGCTTGTGAGATGATGCACATGATACATGTATATATATGTGTAATGAAATTTCTACCCTAATTAACCCAATAGGACAAAATATGGTTTTATCGTCTTTTAAAGTACTTTAAATAGTTAGAATATGTTAACATGATACATGTAGCTAGTTATTCATGTTTCCTAATTATACCAATATTGAGTTAACATGTAATTAGGAAACATATTATAGGTTATACTATATTCACCTAGGTCCAAAAAGTCATTTATCGGCATCCATGATTTTCTTATGTTTAACTTAATTGTTAATCTATTTTTAATACACAACATTCCATTTTTTCTTATTTTTATATGAATTAATACCTAAAATAAGCTTAATGGATTTAATCTAGGAACCGTGTTAGATTCTTGTGTGAGGTACTATTTTTATTAAATCCAACACAAGCTCTAGTATTTACCCTAATTTTTCGAATTTTTAATGATATCTACCTATTTTAAATAAATCGTTTCTATTCTTGTCTTTGTTTTATTTAGAAAATCTGGGAAAAAAGGTGAACAATCTTGGGCCGCCCGCTAACTTCATGGCCGAGCCAACCACGCCGAGCGTGCCGAAGGCGAACTTCGAGAGTGAAGGCGTATTTGGGGACATAGGCGCCTCCATTACCTCGACATGTGGGACCGAGGGCCCACATGTCGGCGACGGAAGAAGCCGCTGGAGTTTTAAATCATGGCGGCCGACACTGGGCCCACTGTCGGCGACCACACACGGTGAAGCCGCACGGATCTTAAGCGCAGATCGGACGGCTCGCCGTCATCGTCTTCCTTCACGGCCAAGACGCCGAGGCTAGCCGACGGCCAGCCGAGCTAGGTGCACCGTTTGGGGCGTTCTTGGGTTCGGTGGAATCGGTGAGCTAACGCAAGATCTAGGGGTGCCCTTGTCGAGGCGAAATGGCCGGACGCGGCGAGCCATGCCCGGCGGCGGAACCGCCACCGGCGGACATGAGTAAATGACCTAGGGTCGAGCTTATGGAAAAATAGCGCGCGCATGAGCTATCACGGGGTTAGTGGGTGCTATCGAGCAAAAAGGTGGTCGGGGCACGGTTGGATCGGGCGCCCACGCTTGGTCCGAGCAAGGAAGGCGCGCTCAAGATCTTTGGGAAGACCGTGAAGCCTGGGCCAAAATAGGGAGCACGGTGTGAGGGAAGACAGCGGCTCACCGAGCAAGGGCTTCTTGCGGCTCACCAGAGATGATGATCGTGGGCCCCCGAGCAGTCCGAGCAAGGAAGGCGGCGCTCAAGATCTTTGGGAAGACCGTGAAGCCTGGGCCAAAAGAGGGAGCACGGTGTGAGGGAAGACAGCGGCTCACCGAGCAAGGGCTTGCCGCGAAGCTCACCAGAGATGATGATCGGCGCGCCCCGAGCGTGTCCGAGCAAGGAAGAACGAGGCGGTCGGCGGTGGCGAGAAGCGTTCGACGAGCTCGGGATGACTCGCACCAATTCCTTCGGCAGAGCTTCACGAGGTCATGGCGGCAAACGCGAGACAATGTGGAGACTAGGAGGTCTGGTTTGAAATTTGGCGACGTGAGAGTGAAAAGAGGAGAAAACGGCCGATGTGGCGCGGTGGCATATAAGCTCGGTCCGAGCTCGGCTCTTAACCAGCGATCGCGAAGATGTGAGACAGTCACAGAGGAGCTCTAGTGCTCATTGGCTAGCTGGGCGGTGGCTTGTTCGCGCTGGCGAATGTCCGAGCCGGGCGGCGAGATGGCTTGCTCGGCGGCATTGCCACCGGAGACAGCGGCGGTGCGGGGGCATCGATGGCGCGACCAAGTCGACCATTGGGCAAGGTGGGCGGTGCTCGAACTCCACGCATGAAGCCGGCAACAAGACGGCAAGTCGTCCCATGGCGAAAGCAGCAGTGCGGCGGCGATGGCAAAGCGTCGCGTCATGGTCGGAGGTGGGGTCCACAGGTCCAGCGACACACACAAGCCGCCAATTGAAGATCTTCCCAGAGATTCGGCAGGGAGTGATGGTTGAGCCGGGTGGAAGGTGGCGGCCGCCAAAGCGTTGACCAAATACCGCAAGGGCGTAAAGGAATAGGAAGCGCCTGTGGTCCTACCAGGTCAAATTGGTCAACATCTGAGTCAAACTCTCTATTAGGGTTTAAACTAATCTATGGATTTTTCCTGGGATTTTAGAGCAATTTAACATATTTAGGCTTATGTGATTATGTGTATACATATATATATATATACATATATATATATATATATATGTGTGTATGGATGTTTTACGAATATGAAAATATATTCCCAATTTAAGGTCCATTAGAATCTTATATTTCAACAATTTCTTAAATAGTGCTATAAATTATAAATTCTTATACAAGGGTTTATTAATTAGCTATTTAGTGCTTTATTCAAACAAAAATCATCAATTTCAAATGGCTTCTAAAGTCTAGAAATGTGTGTTTGTCACATAGAAATTTTACGGGAAACGTCATAGCTTATGCAATGGTACAGAAGTGTTTTCAAAATATTATCATAACTTTGGGCTGTTACACTTAAGATATATCAAATTTGAGAGTGTAGAAACACAAGCAGTCTAGCACAGTCCGCTGCTGTATGAAAGCATGACACAGTCAAGTGTAAAAGACTAAAAGAGAAAAAAGGTGTGAGCCACACAAATTAAATATAACACAATAAAAAGTAATGTGATAATTCTTCGTACCAAAGCATGGACGGTCGGCCAGTATATAATAAACAGCCGGTACAATCCAGAACAAGAGGCACTCTAGATTTCCGAGGGTGATTGGATCAAGAAGTGCCACTAACCCGCCCCTAATGAAGCCCTAGGATTTAGCGGACCTGGCGCAAGCGATTAACAAAAGCTTGCACCGATCTAACAGAATTTGGACGGTGAATATATCGACTGAAATGGACGTGAAAAAACAGTCAGCTGATCGGTAGTGTGGAAAACATGGGCCCCGGGTATCCGGAGATATGCTACTGGACGTACCACCTCCTTGGGCCGAGTCAATTGGACCTTCCAGAAGGCAGGCCTGGATGTTGGCGTGGCCCGACATGATCTACAAGGAAACGAACTCGTCTCCTACTCGAATACATAGATATAGGCGTAACCAAATCGGTTATATCTGTAACTTTCATACGCGGATTAGGGATTCTATCTGTAACCCAGCCCCTTGCACTATATAAAGGGGGTCCGGGGCCCCTAGTTCGACATTCAATCCCACATCTTTTTCATCATCAGATCCACCATAATACACGAGCACAGGAGTAGGGTATTACCTTGCCCCGAGGGCCCGAACCTGTATAAATTCAGCTCCCTGTGCTACCATCGTAGTTGTGATCTCTCGCGTTGCCCCATAAAATACATTGCCGACACAAATCGTCAACAGTTGGCGCGCCAGGTAGGGGCTAGCGTCACGATCAACTACATCGACTTCGATGGCTTCCATCAGCGGATTCGTCTTCACCTACGCCCCCGGCCAAAGCTTCATCTTTGGAGATCTCGGCTTCATCGCCGATGACTTCGGGGAACTTCGGTTGTGTGAGCCGAACTTCGTTCGGTCCATGCATTACCGGGGGAGGTGGTACGCAACTCCGGTCGAGCCTCACCACTTTGGAATCTCTCTCCTGGATTCCGATCCGGAAGGGATCCAATCTGATGATGACGATTTCGATTGGCCTACCGCTGGGCTCCCCTTCGGTTTTGGTCGGGATCTACCACTTACTTCTTTACCAGCTCCTTATGCTGATGAAGAATCGAGTGGCAATCTGATTCCTGGCTTGGATCGTTCTCAGATCCAGTCGGGAATCACAATCCCTCAATCGTGGTCTCCCCGTTCGGATTAGAAGACTTGCCCGCTGTTTTCCATTGATGACATGCCAGCTTTTCCAATCCGGGCTAAGGAGCGGGACACGACTCACGCACACTAGGATGAGTTTTCCGAGTCAGGACTCGGGGACAACTCTAACCAGGTCAACTTCCAGAGTGGACATACCATTCGGATTGGTCAATTCGGCTGCGAGATTCCAGCAGATTCGTTCTGCAGGATCTCAGTCGGATCCTCTTCTTACCAGAGATCCAGCACGAGAGGTGGGAGTTAAAATCACTCCCATCGACGAGCCGACAGATCGGGATCGGTTGAGCCTTTTCTTCTCGGAATCCGAGTCGGAAGAGAGCATCAATGGTTTTCCTGATTTTCGCGGCGTCTACATGCTGGATGGACAAGCCTTCGGATCAGCTCGGCGCCCCGTGGGGGAGGCTGGGGCCGAACAAAACCGCAGGGGCGGAGAAGACCTGCGCGACCAATTGCGTGGTCGTGCACGGGAAGTCCAGGAGGAACTGCTTCAAGTCCGTATGAGAGACCACTCGGTCTTCCGTACGCCACAGCAGAACATCCTTGCGTGCAAGACCCTCCTGGACAATGTTGGTCCTTTGTTTGGAGAGGGCAACCCTGCAACGCCGATCATGAAACAAATCAAAGCCATGGTGACGGCAGCAGCTGTCCAAGGCACTCGGGATCAACAGGCCGACTCGGCCAGAAGCCAGACTGCCACGAGTAGCACTCGGCGCAGTCGGCGCACGCGAAGCCGCGGGAAAGACGCCCGCCGAAATACAATTCGCGATCTCCGCCTTGACATCGAAGCCCGGCGGAGGGAGCGAGACGAGGACTGGCGCCGTACTCCACCGCGTCGGAATCACCCCGCCAATCTCCTCTCCCCGGGGAAGGATTGATTGACAGGATCAAGGCATTCACACCCCGACTCCGTCAGGTAAACTGACCCGAGGGGTTCAACCCCAAGGGAATTGTGAAATTTGACGGAGAGCGAGACCCCGAGGCTTGGTTGCAGATCTACTCTCTGGCAATCAAGGCCGCGGGAGGAGGATACGACGTGATGGCAAACTATTTGCCCGTCATGTTAACCCCTCCGGCTCAGAACTGGCTCGCGGGCCTTCCAGAGAACTCGGTCGATTCCTAGGGAGAGCTTTGCGATCAGTTTGTCGCCAACTTCCAAGGCACATACGAGAAGTCTGGAACCCAGTGGGACCTTTATCAGTTTCATCAGAAAAAAGATGAGTCGTTAAGGGATTTCATTTAGCATTTCACCAAGAAGAAGAACACAATCCGGGAGATCTCAGAGGCGGTCGTCGTCGCAGCCTTCCAGAAAGGAGTTCGCGACCCCGATCTAATCAAAAAGACGTCTCGGAAGCCTCCGACTACCGTTAAGGAGATGTTTGCCTTGGCGGATCAATATGCTACCGCCTCGGATGCTCTCGCTGAGCGTCAAGAGGATCACCCAAGCAAACATGAAGGCAAGAAAGATAGACCCGAGTCGTCCTCCAAGAAGGACAAGAAGCGCAAGGGTGAAGAGATGGTAGCCGTCGCGGAACATGGTCGGCAGAGGCCACCTCGGCCCACCGACTACAACAAAGTCATGGAGGCACCGTGTCCTTTCCATCCAAACGGAAAGCATGCGGCCAAGAACTGCAACATCTTGAAGAAGTTCGCTGAGGATCACAACAGCGGTGCTCCGAGAGATGCCAAGCAAGACGACAAGCGTGACCCTCCTCAAGATGACGCTTACCAAGAAACCGAGCAAGAGCTCAACTACATATTCGGGTGATCGGATGCATATGAGTCCAAGCGTAAGCAAAAGCTTACCGATCGGGAAATCAATGCAGCTATTCCGGTGACCCCCGAGTATCTCCGGTGGTCTGAAGTTCCGATCATATTTGATCGCCGGATCACCCGACCACGCCCCTGCCCAGAAGATATCCACTCATCCTGGATCTTGTGGTACGGGGCGTCCGACTGCGCAAGGTCCTGGTTGACGGCGGAAGTGGATTAAATATCCTTTTCGCTAAGACTCTGGGCGAGATGCAGATCCCAAGGACGGCGCTCCAGCAGACAGACGCGTCGTTTCATGGCATAATTCCGGGAACATCATCAGTGCCGATCGGGAAAATCACTCTTCCTGTCACCTTTGGTACTCGGGATAATTACCGGACGGAGAACCTCAGTTTTGAGGTGGCCGATTTCGAGACTGCGTATCACGCGATCTTGGGAAGGCCGGGCCTGGCCAAATTCATGGCCATCCAACACTACACCTATCTGGTTATGAAGATGCCAGGTCCACGGGGCGTAATCACGGTCCGTGGAGATGTCAAGTTTTCCCATCTCCTCGATAGGGAGAGCTGCGACTTCGCCCAGTCGGTTGAAGCGGCTGCCGAGTTGGACGAGATTCGGCAGGCGGCCACCACTCTTCGCGACGAAGGCGATCTACCGAACAAGAAGCTATCTAAGTCAAGCATCAAGCCTGGCGAAGATGTCAAGTAAGGAGGCGCTCGACGTTTTTCTCCAAGTAGATCAGGATGTCCTCACGTCACTCGGCGGTACGCCCGGGGGCTCGCCGAAGCGTGAGAACGGCACTCGCCTGGACAACCCAAGGAACACCAAGCAATCGCGTCGGTTCTGTACCTGACGACTATTGTAATCCATGTTTACAATCAAATAAAGATAAGTTTTCGCTCACATTGTTTCTACGCTTATGCAATTCAGTTTCTGACTTGCTACTTATTTGTATGCCAATTAAGTAGTAAGCCGGGGCTACACCTAATTAGGTGCGCAATTACGCACCTAATCTTTTCATCTAGAATTCTACCTGACTTGCTCCCTAGTCGGATCCCGATTAGCCAGTAAGTCGGGGGCTACACCTAATTAGGTGCGCAATCGCGCACCCCTTCTTTCGAGATTAAATTGACTTGCATCCTAGTCAAACTCCGACTAGCCAGTAAGTCGGGGGCTACACCTAATTAGGTGCAGTAACTGCACCTGGTCGACTTATCTCTTTTCAAGTCTATGTTAAGCCCAAATGTTAACCGTTCCGAGTAACGAAACTCGTGTCTCCTGGCAATACTCATGTTTCCCGATTGCGTTTTAGGAGATATTGCTCAGTGACGACTCCCAACGCTAAGGACACTTGATACGCTGGGCAGAGTGCAAAGTAAAAGGAACTTAACTTAGGCAAAAACCATAACTTGGATAAAAGAAGGGGCGATCGGTACATATCAAAAGATGATAATCCACACAGATAATTTACAATGAATTCCTGCCTTTACAGGGGATTTAGTTCTAAATTATCTATAAAGGACTCGGTAGTCGGCTTCACCTCCTCGATCAGGGCCAGTGCTTCATCCTCGAAGCAGGCGAAGCCATCCCTGATAGCGTCAAGCTCAACTCGGGGGTAGTGTGACTTGATGATGCCCAGCGCCTGGCTGGCGCTCACCAGGCTGACCTCCTTGAGCCGAACCTTCAGCTGCTCGGGGGCTTCGGTCCACCTCTGGATTAGCTCAGCCCGGGAGCTTGGCTCGGCGTCGCCAGCATAGAGCCATCGTCGAGTGGGTTCCACGGCCGCCAGGAGTTCATCATATCGCGCTTGCGAAGTTTCGACGTTCTTTTGTAGAACGTCATACTGCGCTAGCGTCTTCTTTTTATACTCTGACAAAAAACAGAGAACGCGCAGTTACTCAACTGTGTGAACATCAGAGGTTCGGAGCCGGTCGGGTTCGGGGACTTACCCTCCAACTCGGCGACGGCTTTCGCCTCCGCTTTTTCCAGGGCCAGCCTTTGGTCCTGGGACTTCGCCAGTTCTGCTCCAAGACTGACAATTCTAGCATCGCGCGCTGCACATGGTGCGGAGCATGATGTCATTCGGTCATACGCAACGCGAGCGATCCTGACTCAGGGCAAGGTACTTACACCGGAGGGATCCTGCCAGGTCGAACTTTTTGTCCTGCAGCTCCTTGATTCGGGCCTGCAGCTCTCGGCGCTCCTTGGCTGCCTCGGTCCGGACTCCAATAACCTCCTCCTCCACGGATTCAATCCTCTCTATTTGGGGAAGGAAGTAACTGAGGAACTTGGTTTTCCTCTCGGAGAAATCACCAAGTTCCTGCAAAGAAGGAGAATGTTCACCATCCTACCCCGAGCTAAAGAAGATCTACTTTACAGATCAAAAGGCTTACCCTGGCCATCCTGCCGCATTCAGCGGCATGCTCAAAGAAGGACCTCTTGATTTCATCTTCGGCCTCGTCGTCAATAAGGGCCCAATTCCCGGCCTTGTCCTTCCAGCCCGCCGAGAGCATGGGCTCGCCCTCCTCTGGAGGAGGTGGGGGCTGGCGAAGGATCTCCTCCACCATCGGCTCAACCCCCTCGCTGCCCTCTACGGGTGGTTTCGGGCTTGGGGCTGCGGCAGTGGCGCCTCCCCCGACCCTGGTTCCCGATCGACTTCGCCGACCACGGTGGGGTCACCGTGATTTGTCGAGGAGGCGCCGCCTGACTTGGCTTGGCAGGCTTTGATGCCGGTCCGGTCGGGCGATTTGACGGAACCTCTGTCGATGGTTTCCTGAAATTAGGAAACGGTTCGGTCAGAGAAAGCGTAAAAGAAGACTACCAGGCAATGGCAAAGCTATGCTTACCGACTGGAGGTTTTAATCTTAAAACCGGTGCCCCTCCGGGGGGAACTCCCGCTCGAGGAAGCGTCGGGCGGGCCACTCGGCCTAGCCTGAGGGGGTGGATTTTGTCCCCCCTTTGGCGATGCTCCGCCGTCCGCTCTTGGGGGGACGAGTCCCCCGACTACGCCCGGAAGCCGGAGTCGGCTGACTTTTTCCCTCTTTGGGAGCCTCGCCGACCTTTGGCCCCGAGCTTCGTGGGCCGCGTCCCCGGATGGCGGGCCATTCTCTTTCACGGAGGAAACCGGACCCTTGCCTTTCTTTGCGGCCGGGGTTTCTTCGGGCTCTTCTCCTAGGCGCTTCTCACCCTTGTTAGCGGAAGCTTCGGGAGTCGAGGCATCGGATACGAAAGCCCGACGGTCCTGCATAGGAGTACGGCATCCCCGAGTTAGCATCAAAACAGAATTGTTCGACACACAAAATAAGCAAAAAGAGCACTCAGTCCTTACCTCTGGAGGCGGATTATTGAGGGAGAAGCTCCTGGGACTCCTTTGGTTAGAAAAGATAGTCCCTGAAGCGAAGAACTCGGAGAGTCGATCGATGGCGTCCAAATTGGAGATCGGGACATCCGTTTCTCGTGTCGAGTCGGATGGCCCGGTGTACTCGAATCCGAGATGGATCCTCTCCTTGAGTGGTTGGATACGGCATTTTGTGAAGGAGACTGCAATCGCAACGTCGGTCAGCCCCTCCTCTTTAAGGCATTGGATCAAGCCGAGTAACTCGGTGACCTGGTCCATTTCAGAGGAAAGGAGACGAGAATTCCAAGAGGATGAAGCTCGGGGTCTTCTCCCGTCAAAACAAGGAAGACTGGGGGGAGGATTGGAGCAGTAGAACCATTCCTGGTTCCACCCCTTCAAAGAGGTCCGGAGTGGCAAGGCAAAATACTCCTTCTTGAGGCCGCTCCGGAGTTGAAATCCTGCCCCGCCAACAGCCTTGGGGGCATTGCCGGTGGGGCAAGCTTTCAAAAAGAAGAGATGGCGAAAAAGGGCGAAGTGGGGAGCGATCCCCAGAAAAGCCTCGCAGAGATGAACAAAAATAGAAATTTGAAGGATGGAATTGGGATTCAAATGAAAGAGCTCGATCCCATAATGGTTGTGTAAACCGCGAAGAAAGGAGGAAGCAGGGAGTCAAAATCCACGGGAGCAGAAGGATTCGAAAATGACGATCTCCTCCTGGTGAGGAGTGGGAGAGGACTCACCCGCGGTGGCACGCCAGTCGATGAGCTCTGGCGTTGGGAGAACACCGGCGTCAACCAGGGCTCGCAGCCGATCATCGGTGGTGTTGGAAGTCGCCTAGTCCTCCGCCATTGAAATGTGGTGGATTTGGAGTTCGGCGACAGCGGCGGCGCTAGGGTTGCTGGATGGCGGCGGAATCGCAAAAAACCCTAGTGGAAGTGCTTCGGGGAGACGAATGATTTGGGCGCACAGTGTGGGCGTACCGGTTCGAATCCCCGGTGTGCCTCACTTAAAGGGAAGTGCGCAACATTTCGTTTCCGCGCAAGGCGGGAAAAAATGAAGCCCTAAAATCATCGTTTCAAGACTTGGGCCCGGTCTTAAGTCCCTGAGAACATGCCCCATGAGGGCCGCAAGCTATGCACGATTTTACTCGGGTACAGGTGTCACTCGAGTCGACTTAGTCGGGAAAATAGCGTGCCCCCTGTTGGGCTCTTTGCCAGTCTTCAATATGAGGATTGGGCGCTTTCCAAAATTGTAATTTGGCTTTTGATGTGCTCCCTGGGGACGGTAGTCGGTTCGGCTTTTAGCTGGATCGCACGTTGAAAGTTTCTTTTTCTAATTGTCCCGGTGCCACATCTCCAGATTGTTTATCGTCAATGTCGCCGGGAAATCCCGCCGACGGTGAGATTCAGCGCCCCTCCCCGGTGCTGGAGAGGACGCCGAGAGAGGTAGTGGTGAGAGAGCAGAGAGCTCAGTGAATAAACCAGAGTGCTAATGTGTATGATCAGAATGCTTGTGTCTCTTTTATTGACCAGTTTACTAATTTATACAACTTTAGGGTCAGGGTTTACATGCATGGGAAATACCCAAATTGCCCTGGCCCATAGGAAATACCCAGATTGTCCTGATTCCTGGATCGTTAATCATAAGATCCACGGCTAGGCTAGCTTTCTTACAATCCAAGTAGCTCTAATTCCTAATGTACCCTCGGGGGGACACACACTGACAAAGTTGTTGATTTGATTCGCTATTGTCAGAGGCTGTCGTAGGGTCTTCGTCCCCTAGCCCGGGACTTATCAAAGATTATTCTCGGTCACTCCGCAGGGTCTTCGTGAAGTCCTCGGCGAGCCTTCACTCCCCTGCCACCCTTCGGGAGAAGCCCCGAGGATCCTCATCGCTCGAGATTTTCCTGCGACCGTTTGACCTTTCGCGTCCCCCTCCTGACCCTTCGCGGATGTCTGAGTCTCTTGCTCCCATCCTACGGGGTCTTGAAGTCATCTTAGGCACACTTCACTGCTTATCCCTTTGGGTAAGAGTCTTCATGAAGGATCTTTACAGCATCTTCGTGGACATCCACCTTTCCCGGAGACGGGGTGGCTGCCCCTGCAACAGAAGCCCCTTACGGTCATGTCGCCACCTCGCCATGGTGCCTGGCCGGAATATCCAGCTCTCCCCTTCTCCACGTCGAGGTGGTTTTCCCGAAGATGCTCTTTCTTTTTTGTTTCCGATGATATCTTCGCCCGTTGATGTGACTTGGACTAGACGTTCTGACATTGTCAGTGGCCTCGAAGTTGTCACGTTGATCCTGGCCGTCAATTGTGATACGTGTCATCAGATCTGTAGGCGTCCGCTAGAATTTTCTTTTGTTTTTTTGATTTTTCTTTTTTGCGACTCCTCGGTTTCTTCGTGGCGCATCGTCGCCGTTGGTGAGGACACGTGGCGTCCATCCGCGTCCGCCTGTCTTCAATAAAAGGGGCCTTGCGGTTGTCTTCTCCCCACTTGCCCTTGCTTCAAGCTTTCGAGTTCCCGCCGCCGAGTGCTCTCGTTCCTTCATCCGTGCTTCGCCGCCGCCAGTCTGCTGTCCGTGTCGCGCCATCAGTGGGCTATCGCCGCTAGTTCATCGCCGCTCCTCAGTCGTCTTGCACCTGCCGATACGCCACTTCCCTATCGTCATTTCTCGTGTGGGGTGTCTTTTCTTGGTTCGGAGTTTGGGGATTTTGAATGTTGAGTTTGATGCCGGCGAGCTCGCCGGTGAGGTTTTTTCCACCGGCGATGTTGGATGCGCTTCCGTTTTCTTATTGAT
The DNA here is from genome assembly GCA_036346145.1 of Olyra latifolia. Classification (NCBI taxonomy): domain Eukaryota; kingdom Viridiplantae; phylum Streptophyta; class Magnoliopsida; order Poales; family Poaceae; genus Olyra; species Olyra latifolia. The sequence goes on along the minus strand of CM070524.1, from coordinate 20,763,843 downwards.
CGTCCTCCCTCCCCCCTTTTCTTTTTGGTAAAAATGGGGCAGGATTTTTGCAAAATCGCCCGTTCCAAACACTTCTGAAGTTGGTTGCGCTTGCTTCTCTCTTTTTTTTATTTAAAGTTTCCGAGGGTTGCTTCTTTGAAATATTGATTTTTTTTGTGTGTAGTTTTCTGAACCTTCGATGGCTCCGAAGAAGATCCTGAGTCCTGCGGATCTTGCGCGGCTATCTTGGGAGCTGGAAGCTATACTGGTTTTACCAGAGGGTGGATACCACGGATGCTCCACTGAGATACACCCCAGGGGGCGGACTGCGTGAAGTTCCCGGTGGAGAAATTGTCTGGTTCCGAAGAGGCGCAGCGGCTCCTACTTCAGAGAATCAGCAGACGCTTTTCTATGCGATACCTTGCCGAAGAGTTCTATGCGGCCAAGGTGAGGCCGTTAATGCGCAGCTGGGAGGACTTCGTCATCGTCCGCGAGGGAGGCAACCACCTCGCTCTTCGTGATGAAGATCACCGTCCCCGGAAGCTGGAATCGGCCATGGAGAGGGCCGAGGAGATGTTCGGGCCGCTTCGCCCCGAAGAAGTCGTGCGGGCTCGCGAAGCTGGGGTGAGCGCACGCGTCAACCGCATCCTCGGGGTAGTTACCCCCTGGGCAGAACCCGAGGAAAAGAGGAGCGAGAAGAGAAAAGCTGCCGATGGCGCTGCCGCGGGCTCCTCGAAGCGGCCCCGTGGTGAGTATTCTCCTTTACCCGCCATATGTCTTCAGTCTATCGTCTCTAACTTATTTTTCAAATCAGAAGCCGCCAGCGCTGAGGACGAGGAGGCGGACGAAGAGGAGGTCGAGGAAGAAGGTCGGCAGGCCGAGGACGACCGCACTTCACCGGACGCGCAAAGCGCCGCCTTGGTCAGTAAGACCCCTTCGGGACCTTTGGATCCCGGACACGGCTCCAACGAACTTCAAGGGAGTCACGGAGCAGGGTCTCTTCCTTCGGGTCAGGGTCCCGTGACTCCCGAAGGGGCCTCCGTTGACGTTGCTACAGAGGCCGACGGCTATACCGCTGGCTTCGTAGTTGACACGGAGTTTTGGTTGGCTGACTCTCCCCCTCTTTTGTCTTGTTTCTCTTTTACTTACACTCTCCTCTTGCAGATGGGGTTAGCGAGGAGCCACCTTCGGCGCCCGTCCCGGGGGCCGTTGGTGCCAACGCCGCGACTGACGCCATCTTGGCGTTGGTGGCAACCACCGCCGTAGAGAGGGTGTCTTCACTGACTACCCCGGCCGCACCCGTCGCCGAAGGTTCCGCTTTACCGTCCGCGGTCGGGGGAGGAGCCCAGCGAGTTTCTGTTACACCCGGCGCTACATCCTCGGCAGCAGCGACAACTGTCGATGGAGGATCTTCGCGCGCAACTCCTCTCGCGCCCATTGCCGTCCTGCCTCTGATAGTTCCTATCTGGAGGCCGATGTACTTCTCCCCGATGATCGCGTTGCGGCTATCGTCGGGGGGTGCCTTCGGCAGTTCTCGATCGCTACGAGGCGCTCCCCCTGCTGGAGAACATGCGCAACGTCGAGATATGCCTTACTACGGTAATTTTTATTTATTATTATTATTATTATTATTATTTTTTGTGTTACTTATGTCTGTGTTAAACTTTGCAGAGCTTGGCTTGTAACCGTGCCGCATCGGCACAAGTGTTGGGCCTCTCGGAGAGGTGTGCTGTTCTCCAAGGTCGTGTCGTCGCCCTTGACCGAGAGAACCACACCCTTCGGGAGGTTAGCTTGAAAGAGAAGGAGCTGGTGGCTCTCCTTAGGTCGGAGAAGGAGCAGGTGGAGCAGCACGCGAAGACCGCCGAGGAGGCCTTGGCTGCGCTCCGTGCTGAAGTTGAGGCCCAGCGGGCCGAAATTGAATCGTCGCGCAAGGAATGCAGCGACTTGCGCGACGATCTGAAAAAAGGAGCCGCGGAGCTGGGGATTCTTCGGGGTTCCTTGACGAAGGCCAAGCAACAATTGGACGTTCTCCAAGCGGAGGTTCTTTCTTTAAGTGAAGGCTTCGCCAAAGAAATCAGTAGTTTAGGGACAATCGCCGTGAGCCTCGAAGAACCCCCGCTTTAGCCGTGAAGTACTTGAAGGAGGCGAACGGAACCGTTTTGGAGGGGTCACTACGCTATGGATCAGACTGCGCCGTCAGCTCGATCTTCGCGTTTTCAACAATGCTGAAGAACGCTGGGTGCACGCATTTCTTGAGAGGCTCATGTCCAAGTGGCTCATACCCTTCGGCCTTCATCGCCAGCTCGTTCGGCCGCGACAGCCGCCAAGTTGTTCGGGATTTCTTGGTTAAGTTCTGGCGAGCTGGCGGACCGGCCTTCTACCGCGCCTTTATGGCCTACGCGAGGCAGAGGACTCCTTCGGCCACTGTGGCTGGTTCGCCTCCGCCTCTAAAGATAGCGGGGCCCCAGGTGCCAAGCGAAGGCCCTCCGACGGTTTCTGTTCCTCAGGATCCCAAAGATCCTGCAGACCCGAAGGGCAAGAAGCCGGTGGAGTAGGATTGTAATAGCTTTAGGATTGTAACATTTTGCTAATGTAATATATGATCTTTTATCTATTTCTTGTTCTGAAGTCGTCCCATATTATGAATCATCCTGCCTTCACGATGTTTTGTTATTTATTGTTAGCCCTTCGCTTCGCTGTATTCTATTGTACAATCGACGCATGATAGGGAAGGTAACAGGACTGAATTTTGTAAAGGACGTGCCACATATGGTGTATCAAGTCCGCCAAATTAAGAAGAAGGCTCGCATCACATCCAGGGCCACTAGAGCCTCCAGAGCCTCCACCTCATCAGCTACCCCTGCTGCTGCTGCTGCATCATCCTCAGGTTCTCCTTCACACATCAAGGATATGCTTAGGGCAATCTTTTGCCTTGGTAAGCGTGAGAGGGCAGCTCGTCAGAAGGCTTCCTACCCGGGTCAAGGAAAACACTATGCGCTTAAAGAAGCTTCAGAGGCACTTCGACCTCTCCTGCTCATCTGATGGTTCTGAGATTGAGGGCAGCGAGCACGAGGATGAGATTGAAGAGCTCGAGTCAGCTTTTGCCCCTCCAGTCAGTGATGGCAGCAGTGATGAAGCTTTCGCCGAAGAAGGCAGCGAAGAGGATTGATCTTCTCTCTCCAGGCTGTTCTCTTCCTTTTGGTGCCTTGATGCCAAAGAGGGAGAGAAAGTCTATCTTCATCTATCTTCATTAGTTTCCTTTTGATTGCAACCGGAGATGTAATGTTGAACTCTGTGTATGGGGCTTGGGGGGAGAACTTACTTTTGTTATTTCTGCTTATTATGTGTTGTTAAACTCTGTCTATGGTAATATGGTTGGATGTCGTTGCTATTGACAATGCTTGGTATGAATTGAGTAGCTTGCTTAGCTTATTTTCTTTGTTATTGAGTGCCCCATATCATGTCATATGCACACTGTTATTATTAATGTCACCCTTGATTGCAAGGATATAGGGGGAGCTCCTTGAAATTTTCTTGATCACACTTTTTAGGGGGAGCTGTCACTATATACTTGCTCAATCAAAAGCTTCTTACTATTTGAAATTATTTATGAGACTTTAATTATATTGTCATCAATCATCAAAAAGGGGAGATTGAAAGTGCATCTAGGCCCCTAATGGGTTTTAGTGGTTAATAACAATAAAATTAAAGGACTAATGTGTACAATTAAGAATAAACATGTATCGAGAATGAGCAACTCAATTGGGGATCCATGTATACTCAAGAAGAGATGGAACTTAGACTATAGGGCTAAACTAGGAGTTTATTTTATTTTTGAGTCTAAGGACAAAACCGTACTATTAAGAGGGATGGGACGGAAATAGGGTTTTTAGATTTCTAAAAATGCTCAAGTGGATGAACATTACCTATTTCCAAGTTCTATAGTCCACAATTTGAAACCCTAGAGGCAAAATCCAATTTTCATATCGGAACATCCGATCGAAGTTCCGATCTGACCCTCTCTGCCGAGCCGGCCCAGAAAATATCGGAACATCCGATCGAAGTTCCGATCAATGTTCCGATCTAACCCCTTCTGTCAAAATCTACCAAAATATCGGAACATCCGATCAATGTTCCGATCGGACCCTTTCTGCCCAGTTTGCCCAGAAAAACATCAGAACATCCGATCCAGTTCCGATCCAAGTTCCGATCTGCCCCTCTCTGTGAACTCGCCTGGAAAATATCGGATGTTCCGATATTAACCTCGGACTATCCGATATGTTTTTGAGGGCAACGGTCGGCTTTCCACCCTGGGGTATAAATATGAGTTCCCCACCTCTCCTAGCCGCTTGACACTCAGAACACTGTTCCTCCATTCTCAAAAGCCCTAGATACAAACTCTCTCACTCTCTCCGTAGATCTGAGATTCAAACATTAAGAGAGAGCCTTGAGAGCAAGAGATCAAGCTCCAGTTGCTGTTGTTCATCCCTTGGAGCACTTTGGTCATCTTCAACCTCATCTCCGCCACATTTATTACTCTTGGAGCTTGGGGGCTCCTAGACGGATAGGAGTCACCTTGAGCCACCGGACTTGGTGTGGTGGTCAAGGGAGTTTGTGAAGGTTTGTCTCCACCTTCGAAAGGGAAGGAGTCAAAGAGTAAGATCCAAGTTAGCTTAGTGCGGAGCTTGGAGAGGGAAGGGTCAAGGAGACCCCGACTTAAGTGTGACCGAGCCGCCTCAACGGAGAGTAGGATCGCCTCAACGATCCGAACTTCGGGACAAAAATCCTCGAGTCTTCTTTGTGGTGACCTCTTTTACTCTCTAGCTCACTTGTGCCTACTTGTGCTTGCCTTGCATCATTTGTGTTCTTTGTGATTACATTCAGAGGTATCGGAGTATCTGATATTCACATCGGATAGTCTGATCCATATCGGACTATCCGATCCCAAGTTGAATATTTCGATACCCTTTGGTGTTTCCGCTGCGATTAGTTTGAATTTTTGGTACTCGCCTATTCACCCCCCTCTAAGCGACATCTCGATCCTTCAGCGAGTGCTCTTGGCCTCGCGCTAGCTCCTTGGCGCTTTAGCGTATTTTACGTTCGCGAAGACTTATGGCCCACGAAGGCTTTGTTTCGGGCGCTTGGCGCTAGTGCTCTTGGCCTCGCGCCAGCCCCTTGGCGCTTTAGCGCATTTTACGTTCGCGAAGACTCATGTCTCGCGAAAGCTATATTTCGGGTGCTTGGCGCGAGTGCTCTTAGCCTCGCGCCAGCCCCTTGGCGCTTTAGCGATTATACGTTCGCGAAGGCTCATGGCCCGCGAAGGCTTTGTTTCGGGTGCATGGCGTGAGTGCTCTTGGCCTCGCGCCAGCCCCTTGGCGCTTTAGCGAATTTTACGTTCGCGAAGACTCATGTCTCGCAAAGGCTATATTTTGGGTGCTTGGCGCGAGCGCTTTTGGCTTCGCGCCAGCCCCTTAGCGCCTTTGGCGTATTCACTGTTCACGAAGGCTCGTGGCCCGCGAAGGCACTTTTTCGGGTGCTTGGCCCGAGCGCTTTTGGCTTCGCGCCAGCCCCTTAGCGTCTTTGGCGTATTCACCGTTCGCGAAGGCTCGTGTCTGCAAGCTTTTTTTCGGTGCTTAGCGCGGCGTTTTAACCTTCGCCCTTTAACGCCTTTGGCGTATTTAACGTTCGCGAAGGCTTTTTTTTTCGGTGCTTGGCGCGAGTGCTCTTGGCCTCTCACTAGCTCCTTGGCGCTTTAGCGCATTGTACGTTCGCGAAGGCTCATGGCCCGCGAAGGCTTTGTTTCGGGCGCTTAGCATGAGTGTTCTTGGCCTCGCGCCAGCCCCTTGGCGCTTTAGCGCATTTTACGTTCGCGAAGACTCATGTCTCGCGAAGGCTTTGTTTCGGGCGCTTGGCGTGAGTGCTCTTGGCCTCGCGCCAGCCCCTTGGCGCTTTAGCGCATTTTACATTCACGAAGACTCATGTCTCGGGAAGGCTATATTTCGGGTGCTTGGCGTGAGCGCTTTTGGCTTCGCGCCAGCCCCTTAGCGCCTTTGGCTTATTTACCGTTCGCGAAGGCTCGTGGCCCGCGAAGGCTTTTTTTTCGGGCGCTTGGCGCGAGTGCTCTTGGCCTCGCGCCAGCCCCTTGGCGGTTTAGCGCATTGTACGTTCACGAAGGCTCATGTCCCGCAAAGGCTTTGTTTCGGGCGCTTGGCGTGAGTGCTCTTGGCCTCGTGCCAGCCCCTTGGCGCTTTTGCGATTATACGTTCGCGAAGGATCTTCTTTTTCATTCCTTTTCGATTTACATCTTAGCGGTTACATTTCCTTATGAATTTTCTCCAATCGCAGCCGGTTTTGGGCGTCTGAGCCTCGTTAAAAACTCCGCTCGTAAAACCCGCTAGGGAAAAACCGAGTTAGAGAAAAGAGTACTCAGCGCTTCTTCATCGCTTCATGGATAATATTTGATCAGGCTCTTCGCGTCCCATGTGTTTGGACCGAAGAGCCGTCGAGATTGGAGAGATGGAATGATCCTTGCCTTGTTTCATTGATTTCATAATGTTCTGGTTCGCTCGATCTTTGTATCTTCGTCTCACTTTCCGGCCTGACCTAGGGCTTGTAACCCTTCGGCCTGTATTGGGAGTCGACCCTCTCCGTAGTTTGGACTGGCTTGAGTTTTGGTATGCCTTGGAGTTCATTTTTCCTTATCGATTGTTGACATCCTCGAAAGGTAATGACGCCCCCTTCAACGGGCATTTTCAAGCAGAGGTAGCAGTGATGTATGATTGCCTCGAAGGCATTGATGATTCCTCTTCCGAAGATGGCGTTGTAGCGGTACTCCATGTCAACGACATCAAAGCATATACTCTTTGTTATCTTCCTCTTGCCTTCATGAAAAGTTACAGGTAAAGATATTTGGTCAATGGCAGCCACAGGTTCCCCTCTTGCCCTCTTCGGAATGCGTTGATTACCGAAGAATCGGATACATCTCTTATCTGGCATCGTACAGCAACAAATCTTCTGTAGTAGTCCCTTGTGCTTTCTTTCTTGCCCTGTTCCAAGGCGAAGAGGTCTCCTTCCACCATTCTCTGGATATAATTGCCTTAAAAGTTGTTAGCGAATGCATCTTTGAGTTGATTCCATGAATGTATGGACCCTTGTGGTAGTGAAGTGTACCATGACAGTGCGGTACCCTTCAGTGTCAGCAACAGACTCTTCGCCTTGATATCATCATCTCCTCCAGCTGCTTCAACCGCCGTGTCATATACATCCAAGAATTCATTTGGGTCGGTGTCTCCAGAGAACTTGAATACACTTGGCATTTTGAAACCTTCGGGCCATTTTTTGCCACGAAGGTGTGCGCTCAGAGGCCCTTCGTTAGCCTTCCTCGGCTGTACCGCCATCACGTCTTGCCGATATTGCGCATGGTTTTCCTCCGGGTATGGGATCGCCGGGGCACATAGTCTTCTTTGAAATTGATTGTCACGAGCTCTCTTCGGAGCAGGTTGATTTGTTCCTCCAACAGTCTTCTTCTATCTCGCAGGATGTCTTCTTCATGTTGATGCTCTTGCATGGGATGGGTGGGTGGATTTTGCTGTATCTCCTCTCTGACGACTCCGCTGGGTCCTGGCTCGTCGAGTCTACCACCGCCCGCGTCTGGAGCGCTTTGGCCCTGGTTCCTCCAGCCCTGCAGGTTGATGCCGGGGGCTCTTGGGATGCTTCCGCCAAGTCCTTGCACCGCTGCGTCTTCCCGCCGCCGTTCGGTCGTTGGCGCGGTGGCGATCGCCCTTTGGGCCGTTCCCCCTGTCGTCTCGCTAGTGATATCTTGTTCGCTCTGGGCTTGCCGCTCCTGCCTTGCGTATGCTTCGTCGTGCCCCGATTCCTACGGCTCGCCTCCGGCAGCTGCGACACTCCTCCTTGGTCTGGCCATCACCGCTAACGCTCGCCTCAGTCCCCACGGACGGCGCCAACTGTCGCCGGGAAATCCCACCGACGGTGAGATTCAGCGCCCCTCCCCAGTGCTGGAGAGGACGCCAAGAGAGGTAGTGGTGAGAGAGCAGAGAGCTCAGTGAATAAACCAGAGTGCTAATGTGTATGATCATAATGCTTGTGTCTCTTTCATTGACGAGTTTACTAATTTATACAACTTTAGGGTCAGGGTTTACATGCATGGAAAATACCCAAATTGCCCTGGCCCATAGGAAATACCGAGATTGCCCTGATTCCTGGATCGTTAATCGTAAGATCCACGGCTAGGCTAGCTTTCTTACAATCCAAGTTGCTCTAATTCCTAATGTACCCTCGGGGGGACACACACTGACAAAGTTGTTGATTTGATTCGCTATTGTCAGAGGCTGTCGTAGGGTCTTCGTCCCCTAGCCCGGGACTTATCAAAGATTATTCTCGGTCACTCCGCAGGGTCTTCGTGAAGTCCTCGGTGAGCCTTCACTCCCTTGCCACCCTTCGGGAGAAGCCCCGAGGATCCTCATCGCTCGAGATTTTCCTGCGACCGTTTGACCTTTCGCGTCCCCCTCCTGACCCTTCGCGGATGTCCGAGTCTCTTGCTCCCATCCCAGGGGGTCTTGAAGTCATCTTAGGCACACTTCACTGCTTATCCCTTCGGGTAAGGGCCTTCATGAAGGATCTTTACAGCATCTTCGTGGACATCCACCTTTCCCGGAGACGGGGTGGCTGCCCCTACAACAGTCAAGACAAGCACCACTTGGGAAAATATTAACTCAGCTCTTGGCGTACCTCCTGGGGTCAATGGCTGGTCTGATTTTATAATCGGATTAGGCGTCAAAGAGTTACCTCTTCAGTTGGGTCTCAGTGGCACATCTCCGGATCGTTTGTCGCCAAGACAAACACCACTAGGAGGACCTCAACTTGGAGGCGGGCGTATTCCTCTGGGGATCACTAGCTAGAATCCGCATTAGTCGGATCAAGGCGCCCGAATACCCTACGCAAGTTGTGGCATATCCCATGCTGGATCGAATGTCGAGCTCTGCAAGTCAAGCTTGAATGTCATAAGTTGTAACAGGGAGGATAACGCTGGGTGGCACTGCTCACTCGGCAACATCCACCTTTCTAGTATGCCTCTCCGCGGGGCCACAAGCCGGCATACCGACTAGTCGGGCTGGGTACCAGACATCTTTTAATGACTTGAGAATTTTCTCGAGTTCTTTGCAACTGTGTTGTTTGATCAGCAGGTTACTCGGCGAGCAGACTTCATCAGCCAGACGAAGAGTGACGTCACTCGGGAAACACCTGAAGGACTGCAAGCTGAACCCCGAATCAAGACAACCCAGTCCCGAAGCACTCGGGGGCTACTATGGAAAACATGGGCCCTGCGTATCCGGAGATATGCTACTAGACGTACCACCTCCTTGGGCCGAGTCAATTGGACCTTCCAGAAGGCGGGCCTGGAGGCTGGCGCAGCCCGACATGATTTACAAGGAAACGAACTCGTCTCCTACTCGAATATATAGATATAGGCGTAACCAAATCGGTTATATCTGTATCTTCCATACGCGGATTAGGATTCTATCTGTAACCCGGCCCCTTGCACTATATAAAGGGGATCCGGGGCCCCTAGTTCGACATCCAATCCCACATCTTTTTCATCATCAGATCACCATAATACACGAGCATAGGAGTAGGGTATTACATCGCCCCGAGGGCCCGAACTTGTATAAATTCGGCTCCCTGTGCTACCATCGTAGTTGTGATCTCTCGCGTTGCCCCATAAAATACTTTGCCGACACAAATCGTCGACAGGTAGGTAAACTGTTATTTAATAGCCATGTCGAATACTGCACGTACCGAGTAGGAGTACTTATAAGAAATTAAAGGACTCGAATCCTCCGGCACGGCCGGTCCAAAGAATTTTGGGGTCCAAAGCGAGCAAAAGCAAAAGCATGGGGTCCGAGTAGTTATTATATATAAAAGATTGCATATGTTTTTATATAATTAAATTGGTAAAAGCCAAAACATGGTTTAAATAAAATAAAATCTACATACCATTGTTCTTCTATTCAAACATCACTAAATCTAGCACCCTCCTCATTGCCGACAAACTAAACTGAGCTCCAATATGCATCTCAATGCCCAACCGACCATCCACGCCATAATGCTATATTATCAAAGTATAAACCTATCTCCACAGCTCCTGTAAATTTAAATGGGCAAGTTAAAGTTCCTTCTAACACTCTTTGATGCAAAGTCATCAATAATAGTATCAAGATCAATTTCTTCCAATTTATCCTTCTCGATGCATAAAGTTGCCAAACCATTTGATCTTTCTTGTGACATCGACGGCCTTAAGTAATTTTTTAGTAATTTTAATTTTGAAAATTTTCTTTTAGCGGAGGCTACGGTCATAGGTATGGTGAATAAGATTCGATAAGCAATTGAAACAATTGGATAACAATTTAAATCTTTAACCATCTCAAAAATCTCAATGGCAGAATGTGACTCAGATGGAAAAGTCATTTGTAGCACTTTTAATTCAAAATAAAAAATCTACCTCAATATCAAATGAACCATTTTGAACTATAAACCGGTAAACACACAATCACAGAACAATAAAGAGAGAATAGCCAGTAGACAATAGACAAATAACAATTAACAAACTAGCTTTAGTTTTAGAACATGAACACCTGGGATTGGGATTTGGGAACTCAGACTCTGGAAGACTCGGATCGGTATCAGTGGATGCCCTAGATCACATCCTCGGTGGCTTGGCGTCCCGGCTAGGTGGCTAGCCGTCAGTCGACCAGCGGCACGCCAGTTCAACAGTTCGCCAATCGCCCAAGAGACGAGTAGACGAAGGAAACAAGGCAACTAGCAACGATGAGTCAAGTGACTTGTGAGCAATTACTGGCGTCAAAAGAATACTAAGCGGTGGAGACTACGTAGTCAGCTATCAATATGTTGTATTAATTGGGCTGATGAGCCAACAACCAGCCTTGTCTTGTGGACTGATTTATTTAGCAGTCATCGAATCAATTTGCACTCCTATTAATAGTAATATCTACACACTATATGGGCTAGACTCTGGGGATCGTACTGGCTCCCCTCCCCTCCCCCACCCCACCCCACCCCACCACCAAGGCCGGGCGACCTTCAGTTGCTGCGTGATTAAAAAAATAGCTAGCTGGCACCATCCCAGTTTCTTACATGTCATTATCTTCCAAATAATGGGCGAGGAAAATATCCAGGTAAAGCCTCTGAAAAATCCAGGCGAGAGAGAGCACATCGAGGATCTCGCCGTTCAAAATGGTGGCGCCGCGCCGCAAGAGAGACCTGCTCGATGCATGTGGACAACATCATGAACGGAAGAAGAAACGTACGCGAGACGTTTCTCCGTGCTCTCCCATTGGAAGATCGAGCAGCTGAAAGCTCGCGAGTTAGAGCATCCGTCGTAGCAGAAATCCTATATGAATATAAAAATAAAGTTTTAGAGATAAAGTTTGTGATACAGGAAAAAAATCTTTTAGAGTGTAGTGTAAAGTGTCAATAAATTTTAGAGTAATGGAGAGAGAAAATAGAGTAGAAGAGAGAAAAAATAACGATAGAGCTTATGGTGTGGACGTTTTAGGTGAGCTTATGGTGTGGACGCTTTAGACGTCCACACCATAAGCTCTATCGCTATTTTCTCTCTCCATTACTTTAAAATTCATTCACACTTTACACTACACCCTAAAAGATTTCTTTCCTCTACCAGAAACTCTCTAAAACTCTATTTCTATACTACTGTATATGTTTCTGGTACGGATGCTCTAGCAGCAGCTCATGCGTACAGTACCATTAATGACTGAAACGACCGGTACTGTATATATAAACTGGAGACGAGCTAGGACCGAGTTCGGATCGAAGTTGACAGGCGCCGCGGATTTGAAACTATCCTGCGACAATTCATGCTCCAAACAGTGAGATAAAATTTTTTAGATAATAGGAGGAACTTTCGGTCTCTGCACCAACTAGAAATATATATAACCATTCAGTAAGATGGAATGGATCGCGTACTTTCTAGGTCAGCATTGGCCACATCAAAATGCTACTACTTCTCTCTGTATCTTGATTGATTAAGAGTGTTACACTGAGATATCATATATGACATAGCCGGATTAGAGTTGCAGTACGGATGGTTAATATGAACCTGGCTAAAAAGATGCAAGCAATCAAATACATGGCCCGGCCTGCTTACACGTAACATTTACGTGACAAAATCTATAAGGGGCATTTGACGAACGCACATATTTAGAATATTTAGTGTAGGAAACCAAACCATCAGTCATTTCAGTCTAAAAATATGTGAATTTAAACGACGAATGGTTTTCAAATTGACTGAGCACCGAGAGAAAAGTTTCTGCCGCACGGCATGCAGCACATGCTCGTGCGCAGGGTTTTAAAACCTGAAACCGGACCCGAAACCGCTAACCCACCGGGCCGGTTTTTGGAAAAAACCGCTAGAAACCGGCGGAAACCGCTCAAATTTAAATTCAAACGAAGCGCGCAAGCCACCGGTTTCCCGGCGGTTTTGCCAAAAACCGCCGGTTTTACCGGTTTCTCTGCGGTTTTTAGCGAAAAACTGCTACAAAAACCAGAAAACCGTGGAAAATGGAAAAAATGAAAAGATGTCTGAAAAAATATAAAAAATTGGGAAAATCAAAATTTTGTTTCATACAAATTGTTCTACTCAGCATCTAGTTTTTTATAAGATTTTTTAAAATTTTTTAAAAAATCAAATTTAAATTCAAAATTTTGAATTGGACCAGGAAAAAACCGGTAGTTTCTCAAACCGCTGCATAGCGGTTCGGCGAGAAACCGCCGGTTTTACCGATTTTTCGTCGGTTTTTAAAACCGTGCGTATATAGATTGACCAAAGGTCCAAAGGACGATGCCAGTAGTATGCTAGCTAGTAGTCTAGTACGTCCTATAGCTGCGTGCTGCATGCAGCTGAACGGTCAAAGTGTCAACGGACTTCACACATGGTCATGGATGGCATGGCCCCGGCAAGTCCAACCGGCCGCAAAGCACACAGACGATTCCTTCCCGGTGGCTGCGCAGGCCGACGACGCTTCGAACATGTGTGGCTACGGAGTACGGACGAAGTGTCATGTTCATACCATGTAGCCGTCGATCCATCGTCTGTGGTGAAGTGTTGACGCTCGTCTTTGGCGATGTATGTCGCTCTCCGACGACCCTTTTGCCGGCCGCATGCGTCACTTGTTAGAAGGAAATGTCTACTGCGATTTACCGTATATATGCATATATATGCAATCGAGGGAAATACCAAACTACGACAAACAAGAAAATCGACAATATATTTAATTGCCATTTCGGCTTGTAATTCTCCCTTCACCCGGCATGCAAAATCACTTTGCTACCCCTGTCTTCTTCTTCCTTCCTCTCTCTGGTAGGGACGGATGCTGCCATATATCTCCACTATCTCATTGCAATAGCCTTACTACAGTGTGCCCAACCCCAAGGCGTCTGCAGCAACGATCGAAGTTGCGATGCCCTCGTGCCCCTCGTGCTGCCCCTGATGTTGATCCCTACCCCTGCCATGCCTCCTTATCATTGCACCGCCCATCTTCGGGACCGGCGTCGCCATCGTCGCCCCCTCCTCGCTGCGCATGGTGCGATGCATGGTGAAGGAGCATATCCAGCGGGAGCTTACCGACATGCTTACCTGTGATCCCGTCGTGCAGCGTGCCGTCCTCAGCGCCGACTGCTACCTCTCCTCCCTCGCGCCACCATCGCCAACGTCGAGCTCTCCAACAACCTTCATGCCGTGGACGCTTGCAACACTGATGCTGCAAGCTCAAGGGGGTTGGTGAACTTGTTGGCAGTTGTGGCCAGGGAGATCGCCACCATAAAATTTAACATGGCATTCACACTATAAAATTTTCACAAAATTGATTGAAATTTATTAAAGATGATTTGATGTACAGAGAAGCTACTATGTGTAAATTTTGCAGACCTATTGGCCAATGCTATGTAGAATTCAAGGTGACACCCAAACAAAAATTTTTGAATTTGAGTTGTCTTGAATCAAGTTGATGTATAATCCAATCAAATATATTTGATTCAATTCTATGCAAGACGAAATGGAATTTGTCGCCTAGATCTCGGAGCTAGCTAGCTAGCCGGGTGGATTATGGCTCCGATAGTGGAGATATTAGAGATAGTAACTAGTAAGGCTAATTAATTGCATGATTTTTGTGTAATAGCTAGTACTAGATGAACCGGCCAAACTGCAAGGCTTTAATAGTTTAGAGAAACTACGTGCGGGAAAAAAGTTAGGGTTTTAAGCCGATGCCGCCACATGGAAAGAAAAGAGGAGGTATCTAGGCACTATAGCAGATCCACCTGTCGTTCTCTTTGTTAGTGGCCTCTAGGTGGTTAGTGGGCGAGGCAACATAGGATCTGCAGTGGGTGGAGTTAGTAATAGTAGTGGTTTAAGATTTTGAATAAGAGTCTTTCTCTGGTCGATAGGGAGTTGGATTAGGCGGCGATGGCTTTCTTCGATGGGCTACGGCAAAGATATCTCCGTTCGAGTGATCACGCGAGGTTGGATCATCGGTGTTGGATCTAATAGTGGCATCGTTATGGCAACACAGATCAGATCTACTCTCACCGACAAGCAGGAGCCATATCCCGACAAAGAGAGCAAGCGGAGTCTCTTTTTATGATTTCTGATAGCTTTATGAGTTGGATGCGTCAAGAACCAGATACACGAATCCTAGATTTCATCTTGCGATTCGTTAGCAAGCTGGTAGAGAAGTGTACGTCGAGCGGCTATGTTTTTCTACCTTTTAAGAAGCTTACCTTAGATATCGGTGTTAAAATTCCTCATAACACTCTTTTACAAGAAGGGAAGATAAGGTGTTGCGTATGTCATACAAGTATTTTTGGAGTTAGCAGATTGCAATACCATACTCTTTGTATTATTTTTTTTTGTAGAGTTAGTGGTTCTTACCGCTGAGATTCATTGGTTTCTGTTTTAGTTTGTCTTATAACTTTTATTATTGAGTAATGAAGGTTATTTGGTTTGTTTAAAAAAACTAGTACTACGTATATTGTTACATTGAAATTTATCTTGTTAGTTGTAGGCGCTTGCTAGATAGCAGAGCCTTCTCTCTTTCTGTACACAGCCTTTGGCTCAAAAACTTTTCGTGCTCTACTACTTGCAATCATAACATATGGGCACACGCACTGGTTGTTTGAGGGGGGGAAAAAGAGCCTGAACAATTTTAAAAGAATATTTTGACCACGTTTTTCTCCTGTGGACATTTCAGTAGTTTAATCACAGAAGCTGAGAGCAGGAAGGAGCATGCATATATATAATTAACAATAAAACCACATTCAACCAACTAAAAACAAAGGCTCCGGACAAAACCCAGCACGTACATACTTGTTTTTCACTGAACCATAGTCAAAATAATAATACTCCTATGCGATAACGCGACTATTATTAATTATACATGCACAGGAGCACGTGTACAGGACATGACACAAATCCGTGCAATTAATATATACTAGTATTTTGCAACGTACGTATCTTATAGACTGTTATTTTCAGCGTTTATGTTTACTTATAAGCTAAAAATTTATTATTTTTGTATGAGCCAAACAGTTTGATGTTTGTAGCCAATTTTGTAGGTCTTACTATTTTTTCTCAAAGCTCTCAAAACCTTTTTTCTATAATTTTTTGATCCGTCGAATGTCCTTATCGAGAAGTTACAAATTTCCAGTTTATAAGCAAAAGCAAACACAAACGCCAAAAAAAACACTGTCTTAGAGCATCCACACCAGAAGCTCTATCCCTATTTTCTCTCTCTTCTACTCTATCCTCTCTCTATTACTCTAAAATTCTTTCACACTTTACACTACACCCTAAAAGATTCCTTTTCTCCACCAGAAACTCTATCTCTAAAACTCTATTTCTATATCATTATAGGGTTTCTGCTACGGATACTCTTAATCTCTCGATCTCGTTGCCAAGTCGCCATCAAATCAAAGCATGCATGCAACTGCCGGGATCTTTCCTCACACAGACACTGCCCCAAGCAACTCTGTAGCAACAAATAATCCTCAGCAAAAGTCGCAGGCTCGCGGCTGCATGCCTCGTGCTACTAGTGCTAGTAGTAGTTAACTTCCACGTGCGTCGTTAGTTAGAGCATTTTAAGCGGAGTCTCTTCTTATACTTCAGCGCAGAGTCTCTATCTCAACCTCTAAATTTAGAGTTTTCTTCAAGCCTCTAAATTTGGATGCTCTCTATATTAATCTCTATAGTTTCTCTGAATAAAAATTCTACTAGAGAGAATAAAAATATAGAGAATGAATAGTGATTTAAAGAGGTATATATATAGGCGTCCGATTTTAGAGCATTTGCTGAAGTGGAAATGCTCTTAGATAGAAAATTAATAGACTCGCGTAGAGATTAAGTCCGGAGTCCAAGCTTAGCTAGAGTGCACACATCTACGTGCGCGTCCAGTCTAAGCAGCCAAAACAACGTACTTGTGTACATAGAAATAGGTACTGCAAAAGGGCACGCGTTCACATGCGCTGGGGACGTGCACTTCAATATCTCTGGAGAAAGTTGGAACACCACAAGGTCATTTTGCTACCGATTTTCAACATCAGCGAGTAATTAATCTAATCTCTGCTACTGCTTTTCAACATCAACGAGTAATCTAATCTTTGCGTTTGACTGCTGTCAATGAGGACACGATCGAACACGGCATAGTTAAAGGAGGAGGACAGCAGAAGAAGATCGAGGGTCTGAAAGGATCAATATGTCGTCTAAAGGGGTGAATAGATAGTAAAAAATAAAATAGAGTTTAATTTACGGAAGCAATACCTGATTATCCGGTGTCTTATATCGAACAGTCCGGGGTTCTGTACCAGATAGTCCGGTGCCTGCTGGAAAAACCTGAAGAAGTAGCACAGATAACTCTCCACAAACTGAGATAGCACCCCCACGAAGTAAATTAACTGGTATAATAAGTTTAGAGGCAGCTATCAAAGTCTCAAGACAAACACTTTACAAAGTTATCTTAAGATTTAAGAGTTTATGGTTAGAGAGATCAAACCGAAGACGAGAAGAAATTTATCCCGAAGTTCAGATCCTTGAGGGGATCCTACGTCTCCGTTGAGGCAGCTTAGTCACACTCAAGCCAGAGTCTTTTTTAACCCTATCCTCACCGGCGTTGTACAAGGCACTCACCGGGTTTACTCCTTGATTCCTTTCCATGAGGAGGTGGAATCCAACCTTCACAAACTCCGGGGGTTCACCACATGAAGATTTGGGAGCTCCCCGATAACTTCTAGCCGTTTAGGAGTCCTCAACCTCCAAGAGTACTAACAAATTCGGCGAGAGATTAAACTTGAAGGTGGCCCTAGTGCTCACAAGATGAGACCAACTCAGATCTAGCACCAGATCTTAGCTCCTCAACCCTCTAAGCTCAAGAATCACTCAGATCTAGAGAGGGGAGGTGCTTGGAAGCAAGAACAAGTATGAGAGAGAGTATGTAGGTGTTCGAACGGGCAAGAGAGTAGCTAGGGAGGTAGAGAATGGGTATTTATGGGTATTTATAGGTCCTCACAACCCTAGCTTTAGTTTTAAAACGAAGGTACCGGATGGAAAGGCCGGACAGTCCGGATAACTTTGAATCTGAGGTCCACTGGCTAAGTAAGTCTGGACAATCCGATGTGGAACACCGGATAGTCCGGTTAATTATTTTTCATACAGGAAGCTTGAGTGGTCAAGAGGGTCGGACAATCCGGTTTGGACCAGATAGTCCGGACTGAACTACCGGATAGTCCGGTTAATTAATTTTCAAGCAGAAATCTCGAGTGGCCAAGAGGTTCGAACATTCCGATGAGGACCGGATAGTCCGGACTAAACTACCGGATAGTCCGATTAATTAATTTCATTCCAGGGAACAGGAGTGACTAAATGGAGCGGACAGTCCGGAATACACCGGATAGTCCGGATAGATACACTGGATAGTCCGGTGTGCATCATCAGATAACAACCTGAAAATTCTGTGGGAAGGACCTAGTGTCTATGGATTTATGTGATACTTATCTAGTGAGCACTTTAGACACCTAGAGTCAATTTCTCGTCGAATCCCTCTTAATAGTACGACACAAAGACCTTACGACTCAAAATTCAAAAATTACAGAGTGTATTATCAACCTTGGGTCGTAGAGGTGAATTGAGAACTTTTCAAATAATCGACATTTCCTGTAATCTGCATTTTCTCTCAGATACACATTAGATCTTTAATTGATCATTATTAATCACCAAAATAATCTTAATGGCCTAGATGCACTTACATGATCATTGTAGGAGCCGTATGCATGGTACGTAGAGATGTTCACATGCGTGTGTATATACGCGACCAGAGGCAGGCATTGCATACGTGCGTAGGCACAGAGTGTTGAAATAATCAGCACTTTTAAGTTTAATTTAATTAGATAAATCATAAACATAAACTGATTAACTAGTAGAAACATGCACACGTAGACATGTATGTACCATATGTACACATATATCCCTCTAAAATATACTCATGCTCAGAAGCAACAGGTTAACAGACATGATAAATAGCAAACGTTGCAGTAGACAAAGCAAATCACGGTAACGACGTAGAGGAAACAGATCGTGAGCAGTCGCACCGAGCGCTTCTCAGAAACCTTATTCGCCTCTCTCAGTACAGGATCACAAGGATAGCAGAGACTTAGGGGGTGTTTGGCAAAGCTCTAACTCTCAACTCCACCCCGAAGCAGTACCAAACGCCATAACTCCACGTAACTCTGGAGTAGACAACTCCATGGAGCAGCCCCCTCGCAATTCATTTTTATGAAGCAGCTTGAAGGGTGCTCCACGGAGTTGTGGATCTGCTCCATAGTGGATCTGCTCCACAGTGGAGTTGTGAAGCAGAGCTGAAAAATTGGAGCTAAAGCCCTGCCAAACACCCCCTTACTCTCTCTATAACCATGCAGCTGGACAGAGTACTTATATCGGTTAGATCCATGGCCTATAGATCTACGGTCGAAAGTGTCACGTTTGCCGTGCGCTCGCGCCCGCCCCGAGCCTGATGAAGCGAGCTCGTGTGTTCTTCTCTTTCTCTCTTCCACATGAGTCAGTAGAGTAGGACACACTCCACTACTTAAGTTGGTGTCTCTCCATTTTAACTATTAATATGATACTAAAAAGTTCGCATACCTTACTTCAACATGTGGGCCTTTGATATTTTCATAAATTTATTCTCAAATAGATGGGCTAGGTGGTATATTCTAACACAAAACAGTGTGTATATACACTGTGCAATAGCAAGTGCGATGTGCTCTCGTCAATCCATCATCTGGTCGTCATCAGTAACCATGGCGGTAAAGTCCACCCATTGGGCCATTGACGACCATTGGCCATTTGCTACGTCGCTCCTTACTTATTCCTGCTTAATTCCAAGTCAGAGAAATGCTTTCGAGTGATCGAGTGCCGAATCTGGCTAGCTTTCCGGCATTTTGGATCTTGATACGACCTTGTACCCAAAAAAGAAGGGAAAGAAGAGAGGAGTCTCAAGCAACCAAATGCGATGCTCTTTTATCTCTCCAAAAGTTCTTGGACGCATGGTTAGGGAAGTTTTTTGAGACGGAGGTCGGTCACCCCACACCAGCTGCAGAGTCATTAGTCATTAACCAATTGTATTGACAGTCTCATTAGTCATTAACACTGCCATAGACTTCCTTTTCCAGCTGCAGAGTTGATTTCTTGGGTAAATTGTACCGGAATCTGAATCCAATGCTTCCATGTCTTCGAATGAGGATGAGATGGTACTAAAGAAGATTTTAATATGATTTTAAGCTGTAAAGAAGAGGGCTAAAGTTGAGGCTAGGTATGGTATAGCACAATGGAAATTAGTTCCCACCGGTGGAGATGTGGAGAGAGGCCAGAGTTTGGGCAGTTCCTATACTCCGGGTCAACATGTTCATTTCCACTATCGATCAGAGGTCTCCGGGGGCACGCAAGAACATGTTCAGATCTTCGGCAAATAGCCAAGTACGTTGACATAAGTTTTAAGATGTCACGTCACTAAAAGTATTCCTTGGTAATAAAATTATAAGAAAGTGAACAAGGATAAAGAACTTGACAGTCCAGTGCATCTAAGGAGTGTCAAAACGATAAAAAAAAAAGTTTGTGAGAAAGTTAAGCAGCTGGCCGATCAGATGTCTCCAAGGGGCATGCAAGAACATATTCAGAACTAACGGAATTAAGTAATAAAATAAGCTATAAGTCATAAATACCGGTAAAACGAAACAGATTTACCATAGGGACTTGCAGTCGCTTGGCATATATACCGCATCGTTAAGCAACCTTTTCCTTTTCTTTTTTGAACTGGTTAAGCTAGCTTTTCTACCTAAGAATTCGTCTTTGACCTCCCTTCTCATCGAGTCAAATGGTGAACCTGGGCAAATTTTCCGCCAGAGTTGAAACCACGGAAGGATTGAGTGGGTTTATCTATCATCTATGCATCTAAAAACAACCGGTAAGGGTGCATGCCTCTTTCGTTTTAAACTTCTGGGAGATCTCAAGATAATACTAAAACCAGATAAAAAATCCTAAAAACATCTCGATGTAAATGAAAATTTATACGTCACTTATTTCAGTGGAACTAGAGTAAAAAAAAATACAGGCCACAACGTATGCGTTAAGCGTCTTAGCCCAATGGGATGGAGCTCATTACGCCATTGGATTATGTAAAACGAATGATCTATGAATTGCGAGGGTTTACACTTGTAATCCGGCAGTCAAGTGAGCATCGCATCACATCACATCACATCACAGTTTCAGGGGCCTTGGTCATGTCGTTTCAGCCCAACCTACCTTCCCCTTGTGTCAGCCCAGCGAGTTGTTCCTGGCTTCCTGCAGATTGAACGCAGGAAGAATCCTATGAACAATTGGTCCATATGGCCCTTTTAAACCGCAGCACTGGTCTGATAGAGCCATAGAGGCGCGCTTCCGCATGGGCCGCATGCCCACAACCACGTTATAAATTTGTTTATGGTTGTCGTTTCTGTTTTCGGCTAGAATCGTGCTTAATTTAACTTTAGTGCAGAGGAGCTATATCTGCTGAATGTAGGGGTTGTTTGGCTGCCATATCAGCTCAGCCAGGCTGTATGAGCTCAGCCAGGCTAAAGTGATGCAAGGGGATGTTGTTTGGTTGGTTGTATGAGATTGAACAAGCTGCGCAGAGATGTTGTTTGGTTGGCTGCATTAGGAGAGGGGTGGGATGAGCAAAATGGAAAGAGAAAAATCAAAAACAAATAAAATAAATTCAAAAGTGAAAATAAAAATTTTTAAAAAATACTGGAACAAAAATAAATTTAAAAACAAAAATATAAAAATTCAAAAAAGAATACTAGAAAATCAATAAATTCGAAAACAAAAATAAAATTCAAAAAATCTGAAATTTTTTCAATACCTTGTACTTGAATCTACGGTTCCATTTTTTTTGTCTCATTGATTTTGGCTGTCGTTTGAATTTTTAAATTTTTTTCAAAGGATGAAACCAATCTGCAGACCGTGACTTTCAGCTTGCTAGCCGAGGAGATCTTGGCTTGGCTCGCTCGCTAGAAACGCACCGAGCAGTGTTTCAGGGGGCCAAAGCCAAGCCAAGAGTGTTTTGCACTAGTGCACTGCTCGGCGTCGGTGCAGGCAACCAAACACACGTCGCCTGCACCGCGCGAGCCTGGCTGGGTTCCGTGCGGGCAACCAAACATGCCCGTAGGCTGCAGTATTCATAATTCAGAAGGGCTATCGCTTCCAGAACCAGTTCTTGTTATGGCTGTTAGGCGATAGATTTCGAAGCTCCTCCCATTGTAAAATTTGTAACATCTATTGTACTTTAGTGGTAAAAAAATATAAGTTGATGCGTTTAGAATACTTAATTTTAGTGGTTTCTCGTTTTTCTCACAGTAAAATACATGTAAAGTCGAACCAAATGTTTCGATTTATCTAGACCCTGAGCGTTAAAAAGCGTTCCTGAAATTAATAAGCTTTTTACTGGTTTTCAAGTCGGCGTCGTCTTTAATTTCTCCACCACATGCACCAGGGGTGGAGCTAAGTTGAGATGGAAGTGTACAGGAACCCGGGTCCAAAACAAATTTAGTGAAGATCAGTTTATTTTCTATCATATGTGCACTCTCTAGTTTAAAGATTGAACATCCTGCAGTTTAAAAGTTATAACTGGTGAACCACGATCCGTTTGATTTTAGTTTCGGCGCTGATGTGCACTGCAGCAAGATCCATGTGTCGGCGCATATGCTTCTCATTCATAGCTCATACTTGTAGTAATGGCCGTCAGCCTTGAACGTCAACGGGCCACGAAATTTCCAAGCTCAGGAACTCTCCGACAGAAACCGCATTCCACGAAAACCAACGAGAGGACACTCCGGGAGACCGACCGCTCGTTCCGCTCCTCGGCCTCACCGAATCGCCGCGCTTCTCCCTTTCGCCATCACTTCTCTCTATGTGGCGCCCGGCCAGCCCGCGGGAGTCCAATCCTGACAACACCGCGCCACGCTGCCCGATCCGTCGTACCCGATGCAGTCGCCACCGCGCAGGCTAGGGCTCTAGGCCGCCCTTGTCCCTGCGGTGGCCCTGCTGGCCGTCGCCGGCAGGGCGAAGGCGGGGACGGAGGAGGCGTACGTGACGCTACTCTACGGGGACGAGTTTGTCCTCGGTGTGCGCGTCCTCGGGAAGTTCATCCGTGACGCTAATGTATTCTTTGATTTTAATACTACTATAAGATCTTTTCAAGATTGCAGATCAAATTGAGTTTGCTTACACTTATTAGTTGATGGAGATATAGTGACATTTGCATTACAATGTGTATTTTTCAGTATTGCTTACTCTCCAAGTGCTCAGCATGTTTCCAACTGCTGCCTCAAGAATCAAGATAGAAAGATGTGTATATATATATATATATATGTGTGTGTGTGTGTGTGTGTGTGTGTGTGTGCATGGTTGAGGTGTTGAGAAGCAATACATGGAGAAGCTGCTGAATAGATGTTTAGGTTTTGTTGGTGAAAATGACCTTTGTTCATTGATTTTATCATGTATGCCTACCTGCTGAATAGATGCTTGAGTGTTCTATTGTAAATGACCTTTGTTCACTGATTGTATCATGTATGAAATCTTGGATTTGGTAGGTTCAATGTGTGATGTCTGAATGTAAAACCTGAATGTACATGCTGCAATGTCTCTTGAATATAACATAAATTGCTACACATGTTATAACCTGATAGTGTTCATGTGGTACAACCTGAATGTATAAACTAAATTATTGTGCATGATCTGGTATGTTCAGGTTTGTTCAACTCAGAATGTACTACCTTAATGCATTTCTGGTACGGATTTCTCCACATGATACAACCATGAATTCACTTAGCTGAACTGAGTTCAACTCACATGATCTGTATATTTCCAGGGCATATTGAACTCCAATGGATGTCAGCTTATTAGCTCAGATTGTGACAATTCACTTAGTTCAAAAAGAGTGTGACATCTCAGGTGAGTTGAAGGATTGAAAAGAAGAGCCTTAATGCACTTCCATTCTAAAATGTCACAGATCCAGGGTAGATAATCAAGTTCTAGGTAGCCCTACCAGAAATACATTAATCAAGGACTGAAGTCCATAGTACATAAAAAAACCCACAGCTCCAGGACATCTCCCAAAATGTAGAGTAGATAAAAAAAGAACAGTGTACCTGTCCATAATATAAAGAAAAGCACTTCAAATTGTGCATAGCCTTATCCAGTGTAGATAAAAAAGAACAGTGCATCTTTTCATAGTAAAAAGAGAAGCACGTGAAATGCATATGGTATTGGATACATGACAATATGAGATTCATGTCACAATTCGAAAATATCAACAAGCATGAAGCACTTGGAAATTGTGCAGAGTCTTATACAAATTCCTCCTAGCACATTTTCATGTCACAATATGGAAGCTTAAGGTTTTTTATTTGGACAATTGCGACTATCATAAAACCCAACTTGCTTACATGCCTTACATCTGTGTGTTCCTCCCTCTTTCAACTTTTTCTGCACCCCATCATTCTTCTTTTCCTTGTCCCCATGTCCTAATATTCTCTTGCATCTCCCTTTGTATGAATATATCGGTAGGTGAATGGACGTCAACCTCATTTGGAATGCTACAACCAATAAATTCCTCATGTTCTTCTTGCCTAGTACGCAAGTGAGCAGGAATCAATTGGGAGAGAGGTGTCTCATTGTTGTCCAAACTACTCAATAAAAAGTCCATGCCTTCTTTTGATGTCCTAGCCATTTGAAAGAGATCTTCAAATTTGTCTTGTGCGTTGAAATCTTCCTTCTCATATCTACATTCATATAATTTTTGGTCTTCTCTGCTAGTAGATTACCTTCCTTACCATAGACACTCCCCTGGCAATTGTACAGTGTGGTTTTTGTCTTCTCATTTACATGGCGGTTTGATCTTAGCAAATGACGTTTACTAGACGTCACAAGCTCATGACTATGTTGTTCAACAAACGAAGCTATCTTGCACTTTGTATCACTGCACCGCTTCACAAAGACATAAGCGTCACATCCACACCTTATTTCATTCATCTTATTACATTTTTTCAAGGAATCAAGAATGCTTTTACCTTTATCTGACTTATATCCTTGTCTTTCATATAAGTAGCGCTTCCACATGACAACATTATCAATTAACTTTTGTTGTTCAATAAGGACTGAAAAAACCAATATCATGTGCATACTTCTTGTAGAACACCTCCGCTGAGTCAAGATCGTCAAACATTATCCCTATTGCTGGCTTAGATTTCTCTTCACACTCCGGTCTGAAATCTGAGCACTGCAAAAATGCAAATACATCGATCTCAATTAATCCAAAATTACGATATCATGAGTAGGTTGGATATACTTACAATGAAAGGGATGTTATTGTTCGCACTGAAAGTTGACAGTCGGCATAAACATACTGTGGGCTTAGGGTTTTGAAACCCTGTCAGCACCAAGTTTAGGGTTCAGGGTGTGCCAACCGATTTGATCTATAATTGGCAAGGTAAATAAATGAATCAGCTTTAATTAGCCGATTAAATCCAAGATATTTAGAATATCCTATCAAACTTAAAGACAATGTTAAAAGTTCGACAGATCCAAAGGTAGTGAGAACTATCGACTTAAATAAAGACTCAAACCGATAGATCTAAAAGTAGCAGAAACTATTAATCTAAATAGAAGTTCAAACCAATAAATTTGAAGGGTAAACAATCTACTACTAAGTCGATATAATCAACCACGTAGTAGAGCGAGGAGTAAATAGACTACTACTAAGCCGATAAAATCAACAAAGTAGCAGAAAGAGGGTAAACAGACTATCAACTAGCCGATTAGGTCGTCTAGCAGAAAGAACGAAGGATAAACTGACTATTGGCTAGATTAACAAGTTAATCAAACCAATCAAAACGAGGGTAAACAGACTATCGGCTTAATAGCAACCTACAAGTCGATAGAACAAGGGTAGAACCTAACCCTTTACACAAAAACGGCGATGCACAACAATATCGGCAAAGATAGTATTCTGATAAACCAAGTGAGAAGATCGGCTTTAACCGAAACAGTGCTCACCTGGGGTTGTATCTTGAAGTCGATCGAAAAGGCAATGCGCAACAAGTCGATTGAAAGCAAAATACGGCGAAACTAAGTTACTGGTACTCCTAGGAATTAAAAAGACAATTACATTAAAATAGTAGATTGATTGGTCGGGGACCCTGTTGGGACCGGGGAAAAGGGGGCCGAGTCCCTACTGTGTCTTACCTGTACTAGTCCCTAGATCAAGTAGCTAGTACAATCAGATTCCAGAACTTGGATCATAACCATCCGATAAATTTATTTATTACATTAGAGTGCAAATTACAAGTCTGGCACGAAGGCCTTAAAGCAGCGAAAGTTTTACATAGGCAACAGAGGCCTCAAAATAAAACCATGAAATCCAGATGGAAACCACAATGATCCCACAGGCAGAGCCGGAGGAGCGCAATCCTAGGCGTCGAAGTATTCTTCGTCCTAAACTCCAGCGGCGAACCCGTCGTCTTGGTACATCTCCTCCTCGGGGTACCACTGCTGATCACCACCTGCTCGTTGGGATGAGCAGCCCGAGTATAAACTCGAGGTAAGTATTCTTTAAATACTTGCAAACCAATGCCTAGTTGCTATGCAGGTTCCAAGAAGGGGTTTTGGTTAACTTTGCGTAAAGCTGAGTTTCAAACTTTTAAACCTAGTTTGGGAAAGCGGTTTTGAAATTGAAGTTTTGAACTTTTATAATTCTTTCTTTGGAAAAGACAGCACCTACTGGCTTTTCCGAAACCACCATGGCACCCACCATGGTAACAATCACGCCCATGCAACACCAATTGCAGAGCAATATCCCAAAACACAGAGAGGAGAAGAAAATTTTACAAAGCTACAGTGAGACAGTTTCCGTAGTTCACCCTTAACCATTGGGCAAGGCTTTCATGAAAGTTTACACTCTGCAGAGGTCGTACGCTTTACCCACGAGAGGTGGTTTTTCCTAGGAATCACCCAAAGGAAAAATGCTCACCACAAGGTCCTTCACCACAACCTTCTCTTTAGCCCGGCATTCCCACTAAGGTTTTCACACCAATGCCCCTCTTGTGCTGGTAGGTTCTGTTCTATGGACACACCTAGATACCCACTCCCAACCATACGGGAAGGTTCTGTTCTATGGACATATCCAAGTGCCCACTCCCTACTTCCACCAGGAATGCCTGACCAAGAGTCCGAAGGGTACTCAACCAGGACCTGCCCATATAGGCACTCAATGGTCGCACTGTTGAACTAGTCTAAGTACCACAAAGAATCGGTCCTTAAGCTAAACGGGTATGGTCCACCACCAACCCAATCTCGAGCATACTGCCACCGAGCAGATGCAAACCACCTCGCAACCATCCATCCCGATTGGGAAACCATTTAAAAAGCCCGGGATAGCACCTACTATCCCTACACACAATTCTCGACACGGTAGCACCCACTACTGGCCATTCAATTTGCAATCAAGTTTTTGTCGGAGTTGAACACAAAAGTAAGTCTCTATATTGCAATTGCTAAGTATGTAATGTAAAAATTACTAAAGAAGGATGGCAGCAAGATTAAATAATATTACTTAGCTAGGGTTGATGATGTTGGCGGTGTATATTATTTATATGGGACATTACCTACATCTTAGCTTAAATATTGTTTTTAACTTTTAATTAGCATCTAGGTTTTGCAAAATCTAATAAAATAGTTAGGAAAACTAGGTAATAGCAACATGGCACAATGACTTTCCTTGATCCGGGTAGTTGGACTGATCGCCGGCAATTCCTTCGACGGACGGATCTAACGTTTAAAAGAAACGGCAATAAGAACCACATACACAACAAGCGATGTATGCACGACATGATGTGAGAGTGAATGAAAACAGTACAAAACAGTACCACATAATTTTGTAAAACTCCTTCAATTAATTTCATCATTTTTGGAAATCCCTATAATTAGTTATGGTTTTCATAAGTTCAATATTAGAGGTACAAAAGAGACTTAATTATAAATAGACTTCAAAAATTTACTAAAACAGTATAGAAATTAGATTACAGTATATCTAACTTCAGAAAACAATTTTTGATATTTTTGGATCTACATTTTACTCTATACAATTCCTACAAGTTGAAGCAATAAGACAATTATTAAAAATTAAAGTTAACAGAAATATGTAAATAAACAGCACCTAAAAATAATATAGGATTTTATGAACCTAATAAAATTTAATTCACATTTTTCTGAATTTTCTACAAATTTCTATGAAATTTACAACATAGGGCAAAATCTGGAAATGAAATAAATAAAAGGGAAATGAGTAGATGGGCCGCGGTGCAACGTGGGCGCCCATCCGACCATCGGCTGAGGAGGGACAGGGGCTGACCAGCGGGCCCCTCGTTGGAGAGAAAGCAGGGAGGCGGCGTCGGGGCATGGCGGCGGCGCCCGTGCAAGGCACGGCGGTGAGTGGGGAAAGAGGAGGAGCCAAGGCGGCGCTTTTAGGAGTATCGCGGTGCGAAATCGAGTAGGGCAGCGGCGTGGCTCAGCCCTAGCGGCGAGTGGCGGGTCACTGCGCGGCGACGATCGGGCGGCGCGACGACGGAATCGGCGGGTCGACGAGCATCGAGCGGCGTAGGGGTGCTAATGGCGGTGGCGGCTTGGTGCGGGGGTGCCCGAGGTGGTCTGGCGACGTGCGGGTGGTAGGGTGGACGGAGGAGCACGGCGGCGGGCCGGCCGGCGGAGAGGCGACTCCGGGCAGTGGGCTAGTGAGGTCCGGTGGCACACGGGGAAGAGAATGGGAGCTCGGTCGGCGAATTAAGAGGGCAGAGGCGGCGCGGCGACGTGTGGCCGGAGTGGAGGAAGAAGACGGCGACGGCAACTCGGCGGCGGGCCAAATTGGATCACGGGAGGAGGTGGGAAAGGTGGAGCGGATCATGGGGAAGAGAAAGGGAGGGACGGTGAGGAAATTACCGAGCGATGACGGCGAATCGTGCAGGGAGGAGTGGAACGCCGGCGACCTCGGCTTGGAAGTCCGGCCTCGTGCTCCGGCGACTCCGAGCGACGGCGACGGCGGAGACCTGGCAAAAGGGAACAAGGGGAGTGAGAGGAGGGTGTTGGAGAGGATCGGCTGGGGAGGGCTCACCCGGGCAATTCGGCAATGGACAGTGAGGGAGGGAGTGAGGAGGGTGAGAGGTAGAGCACGGGGAGGAGTTGGCGCCTGGGCAGAGGAAGGAGGACGCGTGGGAGGAGTGGAGCAAGGAGGCAACGCCACACAAGTAGGTGGCAGAAGTTGAGTGCCACCGGGGGCAAGAGAGAGGAGAGAAGAGAGAGAGAAACGTGAGAGAGAGAGAGAGAGGCAGTGAGGAGTGCACGTGAGAGAGTGAGACAGATGAGTGGGAAAGGAGAGAGAAGAGAGAGTGGGGGGCCACTTGTCATAGTGAGAAAAGGGAGAGAGAGAAAATGGGTAGGTTTTAGATAGGAAAAATTAATAACTCTTTTAATTAACCACTTAATTTGCAATTTAAATTTTTATTCAGATTAAAATTTTAAATTGCGGTTTTAAAAATCTAATTCGAAGTTAAATCTTTACAAACTATTATAATAGGTTTTTAGTAAATAATTTGCAATTAACATTTTAAAAGCAGATCTTTTTAATTATGGTTTTAGGAAATTAATTATAGTAACATGCACATTTTCAAAAAGATTTTCAAAATTTGTTTAAATCACGTGCAAGATGCCATGAATTTTATTTCATTTTATTTATTTATTTACTTTTGAAAATGGGGATGTTACAAACCTCCCCCTCTTAAACGGAATCTCGACCCCGAGATTCGGACAAGCTGAGAAAAAGATTGGGAAACTCAGCCCGAAGGTCCTCTTCACGCTCCCAAGTTGCTTTGTCCTCCGAGTGGTTGCTCCACTGAACCTTGCATAGTTTGATTACCTTTCTCCTGGTCTGTCGAGCGGCTTCGTCCAAAATCCGGACTGGGTACTCCTTGTAGGTCAGGTCTTCCTGTAGGTCCAGCTGTTCTAATGGCATTTGTTCCTCAGGAACCCTCAGGCATTTCCTTAGCTGGGACACATGGAACACATCGTGCACAGCTGACAACTGGGGTGGCAACTCAAGCTGGTAAGCTACTTCACCTCTTCTAGCCAGAATCTTGAAAGGTCCAATGTATCGTGGTGCAAGTTTTCTGCTGACTCGGAAACGTCGAACTCCTTTTATCGGTGACACCTTGAGATAGACAAAATCTCCTTCTGCAAAGACTAGATCTCTTCGCCGATTATTTGCATAACTTTTCTGTCGACTCTGAGCAGTTCTCAATCGTTCCTAGATAACTCGGACTTGCTCATTTGCTTCCTTGAGTAGATCAGGTCCAAAAATCATCCTTTCTCCAGTCTCTTTCTAGTAGAGAGGGGTTCTACACTTCCTGTCGTATAGTACCTTAAACGGGGACATCTGCAAACTTGATTGGTAGCTGTTGTTATATGAGAACTCTGCATACGGCAAATGCTTATCCCAATTTTTGGAATCTGCCAAAGCACAAGCTCGAAGCATGTCCTCTAGAATTTGGTTAACTCGTTCTGTCTGGCCTTCAGTCTGAGGATGAAATGCTGTACTGAAATTTAGATTGGTTCCTAGCAAACCATGCAGTTCCTGCCAAAACTTGGACGTGAACTGAGTTCCTCTGTCGGAGACAATTTTCTTAGGAACTCTGTGTAGACAAACAACCTTGGCTAAATACAGCTCTGCTAGCTTATTTCCATTGTAATTTGTCTTCACGGGAATGAAATGAGCAGACTTGGTGAGCCGATCCACAATGACCCAAATTGAATCATGACCGGACTGGGTTCTAAGCAAGCCGGTGATGAAATACATTCCGATTTCTTCCCATTTCCACTTAGGGACTTTCAGCGGCTGAAGCAACCCTGCAGGTCTTTGATGCTCCGCTTTGACCCGCTGACAAGTGTCACACAGGGCGACAAATTCGGCGATGTCCCGCTTCATACCAATCCACCAATAGGATGTCCTAAGATCCAAGTACATTTTGGTACTTCCTGGGTGAATTGACAATGCTGAATCATGAGCTTCTTTTAGGATTAGCTCCTTGAGCTCTTTCTTATTCGGCACGAAGATTCTTTTTCCAAACCAGAGGATATTGTTCTCATCCACCAAAAATCCTAGGGCTTTTCCTGCCTTGATTCTTTCTTTAATCTCTGCG
Source organism: Olyra latifolia (assembly GCA_036346145.1). NCBI lineage: Eukaryota > Viridiplantae > Streptophyta > Magnoliopsida > Poales > Poaceae > Olyra > Olyra latifolia. Next base: position 20,732,988 of record CM070524.1, on the reverse strand, counting down.
ACTTCGGTATCATCCTTCTGGGCTTCCCGGATCTGGTTCTCCAAGGTTGGCTGAAGTTCGAGCATATGAACACAGCCTTGTTCTACCAATTCCAAGTTCAACCTCCTAAACTCATCATATAATGCAGGTTGACTTTCTGGAATCATGAGGTTATTGCAATAGCTCTTTCTGCTCAAGGCGTCAGCTACTACATTGGCTTTTCCAGGATAATAATGAATGCCTAAATCATAATCTTTTATCAGTTCTAACCACCTTCTTTGTCTCATGTTCAAATCTGGCTACGTGAAGATATATTTTAAGTTCTTATGGTCAGTATATATTTCGGTTCGGTTGCTAACCAGGTAATGCCTCCAAATTTTGAGAGCATGAACCACAGCAGCAAGTTCTAGATCGTGAGTTGGGTAATTAACCTCGTGGGGCTTTGACTGTCTTGATGCGTAGGCTACAACCTTTCCTTTTTGCATCAACACACATCCTAGTCCTAACTTAGAAGCGTCATAATAAACCTCAAAATCCTTACGGATATCCGGCAGAGTGAGAACTGAGGCTGAGGTCAAACGCTTCTTTAGCTCTTGGAAGCTTTCCTCACAAGTTTTGGTCCATTCAAACCTATTGTCCTTTTTCAAGAGCTGGGTGAGCAGTTTGGCAATTCTAGAGAAATCTTCAATTAACCTTCTATAATACCCTGCCATTCCAAGGAAACTACGGACCTTGGTCACTGTTTTTGGCGGTGTCCAATCTAAAACATCCTTCACTTTGCTTGGGTCAACAGCGACGCCATCGGCTGATATGACATGGCCTAAGAATGCAATTTCTTTCAGCCAAAAATCACACTTACTAAACTTGGCATACAACTGATGCTCTCTGAGTTTTTCTAACACTAACCTCAGATGCTCAGCATGCTCTTCTTCGTTCTTGGAGTAGATGAGGATGTCATCAATGAAGACAACCACAAATTTATTCAAGTATTCCATGAATACTTTATTCATCAAATTCATGAAATAAGCAGGGGCATTGGTCAATCCAAAGGACATGACTGTATACTCGTATAATCTATACCGAGTATTGAAAGCAGTCTTAGGTATGTCCTCTTTTCTGATCTTAATCTGGTGGTAGCCTGACCTCAAATCAATCTTGGAAAAGACACAAGCTCCCTTAAGCTGATCAAACAGGTCATCGATCCTGGGCAAAAGATACTTGTTCTTGATTGTGACCTCATTTAGGGATCTATAGTCCACGCACATTCTTAGGGTTTTGTCCTTCTTCTTGACAAAAATTGCTGGGGCTCCCCAAGGTGATGCACTGGGACGAATGAAACCTTTACCTTCCAACTCTTCAAGTTGTTTCTTTAGTTCTGCTAAGAGATTTGCAGACAACCGATACGGCCTTTGAGCTATTGGAGCAGTTCCAGGTGTTAACTCAATGATGAACTCAATGTCACGATCTGGTGGCATGCCGGGCAGGTCATCTGGAAAAACATCTGGGAACTCTCTGACCACGGGGACTGAGTCTAAGGCTATTCCTTTCAACTGGTTCAGGGTACTGACATCTCTTACAGCAAGATTAGAGGAGAATTCTACTCGGACTCCATCACTATTAACAAGAAAAATAGCACGACTGGCACAGTCAATCTGGCCCTTGTATTTCGTTAACCAGTCCATGCCTAGGATAACTTATATCCCTTGAGAGTCTAGCAAGATAAGGTTCGCTAGGAACTTGACTCCATTAACTTCTATGTCTAACTTAGGACATACTTTATCGGTCCTCATAGACTTTCCGGGTGATTGAACAATCATGGGATGCTTTAAGCTCATTATATCCCAATTATTTGATACCACAAAATTCTTGGATATGAAAGAATGCGATGCACCGGAATCAAATAAAACGGCAGCTGGAACTGAATTCACTAGAAACTTACCAAGGACAACATCTGGAGCGTTCTGCGCTTCTTCCGCAGTGATGTGGTTGACTTGGCCTCTTCCAGTAACTGGAGGTGCCCTAGGAGGTGGGGGTACTCCACGGCCTCTACCAGCAACTGGTGCACGAGCAGCCGACCCAGAGTTGGAGGGGGCAGAAGGCACTTGATTCTTCTGAGGACACTTGGTAGCATAATGACCCCACCGGTGGCGGTTGAAACACCGAACTCCCTGCAGTGGTGTTGTTTCGGGAGCCCGAGGAGCTGGAGCTTGGCGAAGGCTCTGTGTCATCTCGACGGGCTGATGGTCGACATCCTTTGACCTTGCTTTGGGCCCGGGGCATTGAAGGCTGTTAGGTGGCAATCGGGAGAAACGAGGCCTCGAGCTGCTAGAACCTTGGTGTTGCTGTTGCGCCATCTTTCTCTTGCGCTTCTCCATGCGCTGCCGCTCAATATCTTCTATAATCAAAGCCTTATTAACCATCTCCTGGAAGGTGGCGTAATCATTAGAAGCAATAAGAGCCTTGATGTCGGGATCCATTCCCTCCATAAATTTCCACATCTTGTCAGATTCTAAGGCTACTTCTGTGGTGGCATAGCGGGCAAGGTGATTGAACTTATTCAAGTACTCAGTGACTGACATATTGCCCTGCTGGAGACGGTGAAATTCCCGCCTCTTCATCTCCATAATGCCCTTGGGAACAAATGAAGCAGTAAAGGCTTTAGAGAAGTCTTCCCAAGTAAGAGCTTCAATATCCGGGTGAGAAGCCCGAAAGTTTTCCCACCATATAGCAGCATCGTCCTGGAGTTGATGACCAGCAAAATTGACACTCTCCTGATCAGTGCACTAGATCATATCTAGCTTTCGCCTCATTTCTCGGAGCCAATCCTTAGCAACCAGGGGTTCCACGGCTCCGGTGAACACTGATGGTCTGGTTCTCATAAAATCACCAAACCTAGACTGGTGTTGGTTCTGAGGGGGCTGAGCTTGAGCTGGAGCAGCAAGGTTGTTGAGATTATTGGCAATGGCTTGGAAAGCTTGGAGGTGCATTGCCAATATTTGGTCCAACTGTGGAGGATGAGGTGGTGGGGGTGGCAGATTAACATTGTCCTGATTATCAGCAGCCGGTTGATTCTGGGCTTGACCGATAGGTGGAGACTGACCCTAAGGTTCGTTCACTACCAACTATCTTCCTCTTCCACGACCAGCAGTAGCTCCATTCCGGGTGTCTACCATCTGACAGAAATTTTGAAAATGAGATGAGAAGTGAAACCAGGGAGAAAGCTAATAGGGGAGATCAGAACATCCAACAACACACTAATACAAACAAAATGCAAAAAAACTCCAAAAGACACACAAGCGACAGTTGCATGACCAAGTCGATGCACACTATCTCAAAATCCAGCCAGGAACTCCAATATCGTCTAACGACTATAGGTCATAGGGTTCCTACAAACTTAAACGCTAACTTGCTTTCTTGAAGCCATCTAATTCTTCTATGCTCGTTGCACTTTAATGCTTCTCACGGGCTTGTTCCAATGGTTGACGACTTATGGCTCTAGGTATACTATTAAGAGCAGTGGTGTCACTAAAATTTTGAATCAGGGAAGAATCTAGAAGCGACCTTTTTGCTTTGAAAAACAAACCACTCAGAAGGTGATAAGAGAGGAAAAGCTAAGACCAGATAGAAGCGAAAATTTCAGGGAAGCACGGACAGAAGAGAGTAAGTTTCGAAAACTGTTGAAAGTAGATTTATTAATAAAATAGGTCCTTATGGCTATACCATTCTACCTAGGTTGCGGCCTACAGCCTAGGCTCTGATACCAAGCCTATCGGGACCCGAGAAAAGGGGGCCGAGTCCCTACTGTGTCTTACCTGTACTAGTCCCTGGATCAAGTAGCTAGTACACACAGATTCCAGAACTCGGATCATAACCATCCGATAAATTTATTTATCACATCAGAGTGCAAATTACAAGTCTGGCACGAAGGCCTTAAAACAGCGAAAGTCTTACATAGGCAACAAAGGCCTCAAAATAAAACCATGAAATCCAGATGAAAACCACAACGATCCCACAGGCAGAGCCGGAGGAGCGCAATCCTAGGCGTTGAAGTATTCTTCGTCCTGAACTCCAGCGGCGAACCCGTCGTCTTGGCACATCTCCTCCTCGGGGTACCACTGCTGATCACCACCTGCTCGTTGGGATGAGCAGCCCGAGTATAAACTCGAGGTAAGTATTCTTTAAATACTTGCAAACCAATGGCTAGTTGCTATGCAGGTTCCAAGAAGGGGTTTTGGTTAACTTTGCGTAAAGCTGAGTTTTAAACCTAGTTTGGGAAAGCGGTTTTGAAATTAAAGTTTTGAACTTTTATAATTCATTCTTTTGGAAAAGACAGCACCTACTGGCTTTTCCGAAACCACCATGGCACCCACCATGGTAACAATCACGCCCATGCAACACCAATTGCAGAGCAATATCCCAAAACACAGAGAGGAGAAGAAAATTTTACAAAGCTACAGTGAGGCAGTTTCCGTAGTTCACCCTTAACCGTTGGGCAAGGCTTTCCAGACCATCTCTGAGCTTCTGCCTCTTCCACTCAGTGTTGGGGTACAAAGATGTACTTCTTGGCTTCTTGCAAGGTTTGAGCAGCTCTGCTACTTGTATTACAATTACTTAAAGCAGGCTTGCTGCAGCATAGGCAATTAGGAATATGCTGACAAATAAATCATTTCTTCTCCAGGAGGCTTGGTTCAGTCCAAAGATGTCTTCATTCTTCAAGGTGGAAGGAGGCTCATCCCCACCAGCGCAGCTCATTCAACATCACACAACATACCCACATTGGTCCAAGGAATGAAACAAGTGTTAATCATGGATGGATTCCATGCACTGGACGTCATTTCTAACCACTGCACAACCAATGCCCATGGGGGCGTTGCGATCCTTGAGGAGATCTCGCACAGTGGCCACGTCATCCCATCTGTTCGAGGTAGCATATATGTTTGAGAGAAGGATGTACCGGCCACCACACCGGGGCTCCGCCTCAATGAGCTTCTTTGCAACCTCCTCACCGAGCTCCACCTCGCCGTGGACCTTGCAGGCACCAGCAAGAGCACCCCATAAGCCCGGATGCGGTTCCACAGGCATGTTCTTGACGAAATCTACTGCCTCCCTGGCATGACCTGCCCGTCCAAGCAAATCAACCATGAGGCCATAGTGCTCCGGGACTGGCTGGATCTGAAAATCGTAAACCATGCTGTTGAAAAACCAGCGGCCCTCGTTGACGAGACCTGAGTGGCTGCAAGCGCTCAACAACACAATAAAGGTTATGCCATTTGGTTGAACTCCAGCCAACTGCATCTTCCAAAAGAGTGATAACGCCAGCCTCTCGCTGCCATTCATGGAGAGTCCAGCGATCATTGAATTCCACGAGTAGATGTTTCTCACTGGCATTGCGGTGAACACCATGACGGCATTGTTGATGCTCCCGCATTTGCTATACATGTCCACAATCGCTGTCGCGAGGACAACAGTCATCGCTCCGTGCAGTTCCCTCTCGGCATATGCATGCACCCATGCACCGTGCTCCAGCGATCGCAGCTGTACGCACGCAGAAACCGCGCTCACCAGGGCAGCCTCGTTCGGCACCACAGCCCTCTCAATCATGTCGCTGAACACCCTCAACGCCTCCTCATAGTGCCCGGACTGCACGAGCCCGGTGACCATTGAGGCCCACGTTGCGGCATTCCGGTTGGGCATTCTCTCGAACAGCTTCCGCGCCTTGGACAGCATCCCGGCGCTAGCGCACGCGCCCAGCATTGCGCTCCAAGAAACCACGTTCCTTTCCGGCATGGCCTCAAAGAAACACTTAGCGCTCTCCACGTCGCCGGCGTTGGCGTGTCCGGTGACCATGGTGGTCCAGGTAACAACGTTGGCGACATCCTTGGTTTCCGAGAAGAACCGCTCGGCGGAGGGGACGTCGTCGGCGGTAAAGTAGGCGGAGACGGCGGCGTTGACGACGTAGACGTCGCGGGCGTGGCCAAGCCTGATGGCAAGGGAGTGGAGTAGGCTGGCGACGGCGTGGCTGGGGAGGCGGGCGCAGGAGTGGAGGGAGAAGGAGAGGGAGAGGTGATCGGGTAGGAGACGATGGAGGAGGAGAAGGCGAAGGAGTAGGGCGCAGGCGTAGGGGGTGGGGGCCGCGCGGAGGAGCGAGTTGACGGAGGAGCGGGATGAGAGGTGTCCGGAGGTGAGGAGGAAGGCGTGCGCGCGGCGGAAGATGGCTGGTTTGGCGGCGTCGAGGATGCCGCTTGCCATGGGAGAACGGAACATGGAGAAGCTATCCGGACCGGTATCCAATCGCGATCTGTACTTCGAGTAGCCTGACTCGTCCGATGACGGATGGACCGTAAAGATCACACCGCCCTGCAGATGTGCGGAAGGCAACTCAGTAGAGCTGGCCAAATGGACTGGCATAAGCGGGACGAATCGGGCTAGTTCATATTGTTCACCAAATCAGATTGGTCAGGTTTATTCAACCGAACCGAATATGGGCCGAGACCTCGACTCGTCGGGCTGGCCCGATTAAGTTCGTATAGTGGTGGTCCGGTCCGGTTTGACCTGATTACTGTAACCTACATATTTAATTAAATATATATTAATATGTTTATTTTCTTATGATAAATAATTTATTTCGTCATTTTATAACACATATTTATTAAATATAATTATTTTTAATTTTTATATATTATTTTTCATTAAAATGGGTCGGCCCACTAGTAATCGGGCCGGCCCGATTACCATGCAAACCGTGCTTGGGCCAATACCTTGGCCGTTGGCCCATCTCACTGATTCACAACCCCGGTGAACCAATTTCATCATCGAGGCAAGGTTTACAGTATTGTTTCAGCTTTGAATGTCGCTACCTTACCGATAACCATAATCATCGATAATCACTGCAAATCGTTTATAATTCAAAATTTAGGGGATCACCTTAAAACGGAAATCCGATGGGAGAGATTCTCATTGGGTGCCGGCATGGACCGTTTGATCACGGCGGGTCGATCTCAGCCGTTCATCGTATTTGGCCAACTGAAATATCAATTTTGATTAATGAAACATCGGTGAAGTATTGATGAAACACGATGAATTACTGATAAAACACGGTGAAGTACTAATGAAACACCAGTAAAAGTCAAAGCAATGTTTCCACATTTGTTCAAAGATTTTCACCTCATACGAGCAAATGTTTCACAAAATCAAAAAAAAATATTTCTCAACAAGCAAACAAAATGTTTCGTATTTTTTACGTGTGTTTCATTAGAGCAAATAACATGTTTTATAAGGGCAAAAACAACGTTTCACAAAACATTTCATCAGAGCAATCATGATGTTTTATCAAAACTATCGGCGGTTGGGAGTACGGAACCCCACGTGCCGAGCTTACTTATTGAGTGTGAGAATCAACCGACCTCTTTTTTGCAGCATCAGGGTCGTTCGAGAAGGCAAACTCGACCAGACAACCGTAAATAGAGGAGAGGAGAATTTTAGCCTGGTTTGGGCCCCTCAAGGGGAGGTAACAGCCCTACGTCCGGTGATTCGTACTCAAGAGAACACAGGAAAAGATTACAACGGGCTCCCGAGCCTCCTCGGTGAGGGGGGCTCAGGCTTCTCGGGAGGGAGACGGGAGCTTCAACTCGCCCTCGTCCCGGCTGAAGCTCTCGTATTTGTGTCCAATGTCTAACAACCAGCCTCCTATCTGTACAGCAACGTAACATATTTATATATAGGGGTGAGGACCTTATACTAATGTGCGTACGGTCCAATGTCCAGCGATCCGAAGGCCGTCTTCGGGTGCGTCATGCGGGAACAGTCCCTGCCATCATTTAAGATGATGGAAAAAGGGAGCGAAAACAGTAGAACAAGACCCAGGTAGGTAGCCACCGTCTCGATATCAGCGACGAGACGTAATGGTCGTGTGGATGTCAGGTCATTTATTATAGGAATGGAAAATAAGGTACGGTCAGGGTAACCGTGTCCTCCTATGTAGTCAGGGTTCGACCGACGGGGGTGCCCCGCCCCTGGTCCGAGCAAGGAAGGCCTTTGCCCGGACCCGGGCGGTGATGGCCTGCTCGGAGAGATGACCGGGAGCCGAGCCACCAAGAGCGAAAGAAGGGGAATTTTCCGAGAATTTCCCCCCAAACCCGTCAAAAACAAACACGATGTTTCACAAGAACAAAATAAAAATGTTTCACCAGAGCAACCACGATGTTTTATCAGAGCAAACACGATGTTTTACTAGAGCAAACGTCATGTTTGGTATGTATCAACACGATGTTTAAGCCAAAATGCATATTATCTTCCCTATCTAGTTTCTTCCAATGGAGCACCTACACGACTACCACAGCGCCGTCGCCCAATGGCCTTCCACTCTCGTCAGTGAGCTAGTCACCGAGCTCACCGTCATTGCCACCCAAGCTCGCACTCCTGTTGTCATTGCCCCAAGAGCTCGCCATCGCTGCTGGGAGATGGGGGGTTGGGGAGGAGAGGGAAGAGGCCATCGCTGCTAGGAGATGAGGGAGGAGGAGGAGAAAGATGAGTAGGAGAAGGAGAAAGATGAGCAAGAGGAGACAAGACGAGACGTGGAATGATAAGGAGACCAGGGCATCCAATGCAGTCACACACCCGGTCTAAAGCTTTTTTGCAAAATTTATAGTCATCAAACGAAACACAATCTTGTGATTGTGACCACGATAATCACTAAGGTTTACTCGAAAATCGTGGAGGGTGCACGAATGTGTGCGGCAGATGCAGGATGTATCTGGGAGCTTATGACAGCGTGTCCGAAAATATATTTGACGAATTGCCTGAAAAAAGAGTAGCATGTAAGGTCAATAACAAGGATTATTGTAACACCTCCTTGATGAATGAGCTAAACACATGCACCTACCATCACTCCATAGTGCCCGAGAGTGATGGCTCCAGACTTGTCGACCAAGTATACCTGCACAACATCGCTCGCGCTTCCTAGGTGATAAGTAGATTGGTCCTGAAAGATCGCCACAAGTCTATCATTGGTCATGATAAATAACTTAGAAAAGGACTACACAATGCTATAGTGTTAATTGGTTTTCCAACTGTGCAGCTAGATGACAAAAAACGCAAGTCGAGTCTACGTGATGAAACTAGATATAACCACACTCAATAATGATGGGGTCCACCGGATGAAAACACATGATACCTTGCTTCAATGGTAGGGCCCACATGATGACACCACATTATACCACACATGATACTATACTCGATGGTAGGGGGTACCTGATAATACACATAAAACTAAGCAATACTTTATTGTCTTCTTGCTATCCCGTTGAGATCATGTAGGATTGAGATTTCAACCAGCAACAGAAAAACCTCTTCCCTCATACGAAGACATTGTTTAAAGACTACGGGTGTGTTTGGTTGCTGTATCAGCTCAGCCAGGGTGCATGAGCTTAGCTAGGCTGAGGTGATGCAAGGGATGTTGTTTGGTTGGTTGTATGAGATTGAACAGACTGCACAGAGATGTTGTTTGGTTGGCTGCACTAGGAGGGGAGTGGGATGGACAAATTCAAAAGAGAAAAATAAAAAACAAAGAAAATAAGTTCAAAAGTAAAAATTAAAAAAATTTAAAATACTGAAACAAAAATAAATTCAAAAACAAAAAATAAAAATTCAAAAAAAATACTAGAAAATTAATAAATTCAAAAATAAAAATAAAAATTTTAAAATTCTGAATTTTTTTAATACCTTGTACTTGAACCTATGGTTCCATTTTTTTGTTTCATTGAATTTGGATGTCGTTTGAATTTTTAAAAATTTTTGAAAGTTTGAAAAGTTGATGTAGAAACTGGTTAGCAAGTTACTAATCTCTTAGTCATGCGTGGCGGTGTGTGCTTGAGCTCGCTCATGAGCGGATGCCGCGCTGCTTCCTCGAGCCAGCTCGGTTGTATTGCTTACACGCCAAGATGCAGTGAACCGAGCGGCTAGCAGGCAACCAAAGGCACGTTCACCTGGCTCACGCGAGCCTGGCCGGGCACAGACCGGCAACCAAACACGCCCTACATAAATACTTCCACCACTGCTTTAGATCTTAGATTGGTTACTTCTGCCCGCTTTGTAATATGCTTTTTCACAAACTTGTACTCTTGTGGCTATAGCAACGAAGAGCTAGAAGGCTATTATCTGGGACCAGAAGCTGCTACAATCTAGGGCTAGAAGCTTGAACCAGAGTAAAAACCCCTACGTCCCATGAGTTTTGTTCTTCCTATCAAGTATCCATAAGGGAGAAAGGGTCTCTTCTTCTTCCTTATAGACCAAACAAATAGAGAAAATTCCTTGTATACCATTGCTAAAGGCTGCAAACCCATTACTGCCACCACTGAATCATGGCACCCATACATGCCATCACATTTTGTTTCGTTCCCCTTGTATGCCACCGCCTTTAGTGCCATTAGTATTTGTCGTGAGGACGAGTGGGCTTTTTTTGCCGTAATGACCAAAGGACCCTATGAGACGCACACACTGGCAATTGGGACCCATCTGTTAGCAATGAGATGGGAACAAATCGAATCATTGCCAAATGGGACACATCTTTCAACATCTGCAGGGACAATTCGGTGTGGCCCTAAAATCCATCAATTCCCTACACCCCCCTGAAAACCCTAGTTCCACCCGACCCTAGATCCTTCGGTCGCCGCAGCTCTCACATGAACCCTAGGGTGATGGTGCCCCGAATTAGAGTCGTGTCATCACTACTTCCACGAATCGAGGACTCCCTGGCGCCAAATCAACACCGCCATGAGGATGTGAAGCTTGGAGCTGGGAAGGGGAGGCAAGAGGTATGGAGGGTAAGATGGAACCTTTAGAGCTTCCTACCGGGCATGTCTCTATTTCATTCTCTTTTGTGTTGTTCTCGCATGGATCTTGCTGATTTAGTTGCATCCATCTGTTCTTTCGGCTCAGCTAGAGTTGTTGTGTTCATGTATTATATGGTAAAGGTTATTCCCATGATTTCTTGCTTTGTTCGTGGACAGGATGGACCTAGGACGTTCAAAATAAAAGTGACAATGATTTCCACTCGGTTCATTAGAAACGAAGGGCCATTTTCGTTCATTAGGTATGTGGACTGTTAGGAATTCAACTACAACGATTTTGTGGTTTCCATATATGAGGTTGTGGAAATGAAGTATTTTTACAGTGCTATGCAACCGTATTTTCCTCTAAGAATAGATGATATTATAACAATATTTGGAAAATTCTTTTGATTGTAAATACATCGAGCTTAACTTTGTGATGAGTCATGGAGCATCTGGCAGTTCTTGCAACATGTCCTATGTCGAAGTACCATGTACTCCTGCTGTTGAAATGGTTCCCAATGCATGTACAAGTCTGTATCTAACCCAAGATGAGCCACAAACCAATGAGCCACACCACTATCGTGCCAACCCATTCCCAATGTTTGAACTTGTTGGTGTAGGTGAGGAAAGGTTGTATGGGGAGGTTGTTGATAAGGAGGCTACTAAGGAAGGTAGTGGGGAGGACAGTGAGGATGGTAGCAGTGACGATGAGGGGTATGATCACAATCCTAAGGCTGAAGAGTGGGTTGCAATAGATGCTATGCCAGATGATCTTCCTGAAGTTACAAATGGCAAGGATGATTCACATATGACAGTTGGGTCTATATATCCTTTAATGTCAAAATTTAGAATTGCACTCTCCCAACACTTTGTGAAGAATGAATTTGAATTCAATGTTGCCAAGAGTGAAAAATTGAGAGTAAGGGTTTATTGTGCAGCCAGTGGATGTAATTGGAGGTTGCATGCATCTGTCCTACAAGGCAACTTGAACATTCAGGTCAGTTTTTCCTTGTAGCAATGTTTCAGTCCATGTGCACCCTTGTTATGACACACTTTAGCTTTTTTGCTCTGCAGGTCAAGAAGAATCCAATTCCTCATACCTGTGCAAGCAGACAAAGAAGACATAAGATGAAGAATGCTACCAAGTTTTGGGTTTGTGAGAAAGTAGTGGACTGGATCAAGGAGGATGCTAGTGTAGGTGCAAAAGTATTGCAGAGGAGAATTTTTAAGAAGTACCAGATGTTGATCCCCTACAAGAGAATATTTGGAGGGAAGGAACTAGCCCTAGACAAGGTATATGGGAAGTGGGAAGGTAGCTTTGACCTTCTGTTCAACTGGAAGGCTAAGTTAGAGAGAAGAAGTTCTGATAGCATGGTAGTAATTGAGTACTACACATTCAAGAAGGCAGCAAGGTTTAGGAGGATGTTTGTAGCAATAAAAGCTTGTGTGGATGGGTTTATTGGAGGCTGTCAGTCATTTCTCTCCTTTGAAAGAACTCTTCTTGATAGGGAGGTTCAGGGGTCAACTTGCCACTGTTTATGCCATAGATAATTGGCTTTGGTTCATGGAGAAGCTACATGAGGTTATTGGAGATCCCTTGGCTTAGCCATCTGCACAAATGCATGTAAGGGACTGGATGCAGTGAAGCAAGTGTTCAAGGGTGTTGAACAGAGAAAATGCATGAGGCATATTGTGCACAACTTCAAGAAAAATTTCCATGGGAAAGTGCTTAGGAGAATATATGGCCAACTTCATATGCATGAGTGTTGAAAAGTTTGAAAATCATTTGCCAAAGATGATTGATGCAAATCCAGTAGTTGAGACTTATCTAACTCGGCAGCATCGCAATATGTGGATGAGATGTAAGTTTTCAACCGCATGCAAGGTAGATTATGTGACAGACAACCTTGTTGAGAGTTACAACAATTGGATTAACAAAAACAAGCATTTGAATGTGGTTGACCTGGTGGATAATATAAGGCAGAAACTGATGGTGAAGTTCATGCAGAGAATGGCTATAAGACAGCAGTTGGAAGGACACATATTGCCTCACATCATGAGGGAACTAAATTAGAAGAGCCACAACCTGAAATATATGGTCATCAAGAGTGGTAATGATGAGGCAAAAGTTTCTAGGAAGGAATGGACTTTCACAGGTGTCCAAAAGGATTCTGGGCAGATTGTTGATCTTAGCAATCACACCTGCACCTGCAGAGAATGGCAAGTGTCTGATAAACCCTGCACTGATGCACTTGCATTCATCACTTCTGTTAGAGACAACATAGAGCCATATGTCCATCAATACTTCACTGTTGAAAAGTTCAGGACTGCATATCAAGGTAAAATACCTATCATGACTAATAAAGCAAAGTGCGAAAGACTGAACATGACTTCTTTCTCCATCCACCACTACCGAGAAAAACAGTTGGCAGACCAATGAACAAGAAGCATCAAGGTTGGCAAGAGTCAAGAAGTTCACAGAGAAAGGGCAAGGGTGGTGGAACCAAACATCGATGTCCCATATATATGGGTTTTGGACATAGATGGAAAAGTTGCAAAGAAGGTAACCCTGAGGCTAGAGCTACATTACCTGTCTTAGCAAAAAAAAAAAAAGGTATGTCACAGTCAATTTTACTACTAATGTCATATATATGTTTTCCACTTCTTACATAGGTTTTAAATATGAAGCAAATCAGGAAAAAAAAAAAGAACTACAAAAGTAGCATTTGCTAAGCTTTGTCCAATATAGACAAATTAATGTCCTTAGGCCCATCTTTGTCCACTACTAGAGATGGCAATGCCTTGACCATATCTGATTCAGCGTCAACTGCTAGGTATGTGCCTATATGTCTCAATTTATTAGTACCATTCTGTTCTACATTTATGTATTTAACACAAATTTGCTTGGGCTAGGCAAAAGTCTGCTTCTAGGTCAAATGATATGCATGCTGCTCAAGCCTTGGCTTTGTTACCATCTACCACTACAGAAGAAGCTGGATTAGCACCAAAAAAGAAGAAGAAGGGGAGAAGGGCACCAAGAGCATGCTGCATCAGGGCCCTCACTTTCCAAGAGGAAGGTCATCCTAGCATCAACACCTGACAGTCCAGCCTTGTGCACAAGGAGCAACAAGAGGCTTAGTTACTAAATTTCTTGTCTGTAGTTGATGAAAAACAATGTCTAGGGTCTCTTATCTACTATGTTTTATGTTGAACTATCACTAATGTTGTTTGTGGTGTCAAAATTGTCTTGTTTGTGTTAGCTACCTTAAATTTGGATCTGTTAAGACTTCAATCATGCTCTATTAAAATTTAAAAACTTCTCCATATCTATTCATAGATGCTTCAAGTTCATATATGGTTAGGCATGCATACATGACCACATTGAACCTAATACATGCATCGGTACCACAGGGCAACATGCCTTAGCTCTTGCACGCAGCATAACATATTACTTTCCTAATATTTGGTACAATAGAATGACAATACATGCAAGCATTATCTTCTCCAGTAGCTTAATGATCCTTTCCACCATCTGCTCAAGCACTTTCAAATTGACATCGTCTTCTCTTGGATTGATTTCATTACCTATTGGTGGTGGGGCTACAGCTCCAACCATGGACGCTCCCATTCTGTCTCCCCACTGGAAGAATTGACATCCACTAGACTTGTATGCAAAGAAAACAGATGAAAATACCAAATCCATTGAGACTCTTATAAATTCAAACAAAAACAACTTGCAAGTTGCTGGACACTTGTAGAACAAAAACACAACTTGCAACTTGCAACTTGCAACTTGCAATTGAGACTCACAGAGAAGTAGAGACACTTGTAGAACATTCGTCCAAGGTTGTTTCCGGTCTCGGAGATGAACACATTGGCTTGAACTCCATAGTTGGGGTAAAGGACACATCGCACGCTTGCAAGCAGTGCCCACTTGCTCCGACTGCTCGACATCATTTTTCCTTGAACCGAACCGCACCTCCTCTTCTCCAGAAGCATATCGTCTGCAGTTATTTTTCTCTGTCGTTCCCTGCCGTGATGCTAATCGAGCCATCCATTGCAGAATCCACATCCCGCATATGCTCGGCTGGTTTCTGTTGAAACCAAAGCGTCGCTTCCCCTCGTGCGTTTTCTCACGCTGCTTCAGCTTGCCCCTGCCACCGATATTTTTCCTTGGTGGGAATCAACGCACAGAGAAGTATGGTTGCCACCTCGCCCCCTCATCTCTACCGCCTCGATACCAATCAAGCACGCCCTTGTCTCTGTTGACTCCTAGGATTGAGCGCCTCCTCTCATCGCGGCCGCTTCATCCCCAATTGATGGCAGGAACCGGAACCCTGAAGGCTTCTCCCGATTTTGTGCCTCGCGATCGTGCGCCTCCTCCCAATCGAGTTCCTCCTCCTGCAGATGGGAGGTATAATCTACAACTTGGGCAATTGGTTTGAATGGAATCAACAACCAATGAACTTGCAAAATTATGGTCACGGCTCACAAATGATTAATCTTTTTTGCAGTATATTACCTAGTTTCATTCCTCACATTGGTATGTTATTTGGAAATTTGGGTGATGTTGAAACCTTTTGGAAGAACTATGGAGGTCAAATGGGCTTCAGCATCAGAAAGAAATATGAGAACAAATGTAAAAAGGATGGAATAGTTACATCTTGTAGGTTTGTGTGTTCGAAGCAAGGTTTGAGAGAAAAGGACAAAAGGGATCACCTCACAAAAAAAAAACCTCGAGCCGAGACAAAAACTGATTGCAAAGTGCGTATGGGAGTTTCTTTGAATCGAGCAACAACAGAATATAAGGTAATTGACTTTGTTCTCAATCACAATCGCATGCTCCAAACTCCAGAAACCTCTCATCTAATGCCATCACTTCGAAACATCTCGACGCTCCAAGCTTTTGAAATTGAAATGGCAGATGATTCAGGAATTAAGCTAGAACAACTCATGAATTAGCTACTAGGCATGTTGGAGGGGCGGCTAACCTTGGATACACTTGTCGTGATCACAAGAATTATTTGCGGACTAGACACCAAAAGGAGATGAAATATGGTGAAGCTGGAAGCCTATTGCATTATTTTCAGAATAAGGTCGTCAAAAATCCTTCATTTTTCTATGCCTTGCAGCTCGACAGTGAAGAACAAATAGCAAACATATTTTGGGTTGATGCTAAAATGATAATTGATTATGCACATTTTGGCGATGTTGTCACTTTCGACACTACTTTTGGCACAAACATGGAGAGCCGACCATTTGGTGTATTTGTTGGATTCAACCACTTCAGAGAAATGGTGATATTTGGGGCTGCTCTCATGTATGATAAATCGTTATTAGATGGCTCTTTGATACCTTTTTGATAGTTCATAGTTACAAACATCCTATAACCATTTATATCGATCAAGACATTGCAATGGGCAAAACAATAGGTGATGTTTTTCCCTCTACATGGCATGGTTTGTGTACTTAGTATATAATGCAAAATGTAATCAGCATTTGAATCGTCACAAAATTGATGGCTCATCAAACATCCTTGCTGATTTTAATGCGTGCATGTACGAATATGAGGACAAAGATGAATTTGAAGAGGTTTTTTCCAATATGAGAAGCAAGGTACATTCATAATCTTGGTTAGATAGTATTTACGATGTAAAAGACAAGTGGGCTGAATGCTACATGAGGGATGTTTACATGCTTGGAATGAGAAGTACACAATTGAGTGAGAGATTAAATTGCCACTTGAAGGACTATTTAAACTCGGAGTTGGATGTTCTTTGTTTCTTTAAGCATTTTGAGAGGGCTGTCCAAACAAAGAGAGATAGAGAGATAATATCAGAGTATGAATCAAGAAACAAGTTGCCCCAAATTAAAATGAAAACTCCTATATTGTTGCAAGCAAGTAGGTTGTACAATCCACAAATATTTGAAGCCTTCCAAATTATTTATGAAAGATCTATGTTGGCCTATGCAAACTTGATGGACGATGGAATGGCATTTATTGTTTCTATTAGATCTCTTGATGATCCTCTCGTCATTGAAGAGGAGTACAAGGTAGTTGGTTGTTTCCAAGAGGGCAAAATGTCATGTAATTGTCAACAATTTGAGCGACTTGGTGTATTATGTAGCCATGCAATCAAAATTCTTGAGGTGATGAATATTAAGCAATTACCTAATCAATATGTGTTGAAGTGATAGACAAGGGAAGCAGGCTATGGAATAGTTCTGGATAATGTTGAGAGAAATGTTTCGAAGGATCCAAAGCTGAATGCTACACATCGCTATAAATTTCTTTCGCACAAGTTCATTTGTGTGGCCTTTAAGGCATCTGAGTGTGAAGAAACGTCTCTGACAATGCCCTAGATATCCTTCAAAGGCAAGTGGAAGAAAGAATCAATACACTTTCTATTGACAAGCCTGCAAATGTTGTATTAATAATACAGGACAATATGCCACATGCTGCTGGTCCCAAGAAAAAAGAAACAAGAAAGGGTGGCTGGAAGAGAAAGAGAAATTGGGTTGAGAAGCTATTTGGAAGAAAGAACAACATTGTAAGTTCATTTCTTTATTGAAAATGCTTTGGTTCAATTTCTTTATTGAGTGTACTCCATTTACACTTTCTAGGGAGCAAAACATGCAGGGGAAGGACTATGAGCCGTAGCAAAGTTCTTTTGTATGACCAACATTAGCATTCACATGTGTATAGGATGTTTCACCTTTTGTATGAACAAGAAGTAGCAAAATATGCAGGGAGTAGTAGCAAAGTCCTTTTGTATGACCAAAAATATGCAGAGAGCAGTAGCAAAGTCCTTTTGTATGAAAAAACAAATTGGTAGGGAATGCATACTCACTGTTGAAGATTCAAGCAAAATTTGAAACCTAACAGTATTTAGTTTACTGTCACTCTCTTCATATTGCAATTGCGGGTGAGAAAATGCATGTTTGAACTCTCTGTTTGTGCCACAAGATAAAAATTGTTGCTAGGAATCCATTTTGGCCATTTTGTTGCTCCCTTTTTCATCCTACAAATTAATCTAACAAATCTTGGATTGCATTCTGACTGTGGTCATCACTTCTGTTTCTGAAAGAGCATACCGGTTCATTTCTTTCAAGTGGCTTGCGAGCAGAGCCATTGGATGCGCAGATGGGCGGCCAGACGTGCGTACCGGTTCGTTTGGTTAAGTGACTCATGAGCAGTGGCGTTTGATTGGAAACGGACAACTAGTCCTGTGCAGTTCAACATAGCAGCTGTAGAGGTGATTTTTTATGCAAGAAGAGGAGGCTTTGATTGAATTCTGAAACTTAATTACAAAAGCATGCCTTAGTGCTTCACTGCAATGCTCAGATTATAATTTCCATATGAAATCTGAAACAGCTGCTTTTATGAAATGGATGAGCATCTGGACAAACAATTCAGAAATTACATTGACAGACAATTCAGAAATTACATGATACATCTGATTTCTAATTACATTACCAAAACAATTCAGAAATTAGACAGCTCACTTGATTACAAGCATTACAAATCTGAAAAGCTCCTCTGTACTTGTTCACTTCCAGGCTTCAGTAAGAATCTGGAGCACTTCCTTTCTGGTTCCTAGAAAAAAAAAGGCACAAAGGTTGCAAATACATGAAAAGTGATATCTATACTTGTTTGTCCAGATTCTCATCCATTTCATAACTGCAAAGTGATATTTTGAGTTCAGCAATGTTCAGTCCAAAGTGATACTATTATTTTTGTGAAGGGTGCCACTGAGTTCTATTTTAGTTTAGCTTGGATGCCAAGAGTTTGGAATCTCCACAAAGAACTTCTTATGCGATCCAAATCTGTAGCTCTCTCTTCAGACAACTTGAACATGTACATATACTCTTCTTTATAGAAATCACTTCATTGCTTGTAAGAAATTATACAAGTTGTTGCTGCTATTGATTGCATACAAAGTTAAAAGCTGCTACTGATTTCAAAGAAAAATTACAAGCTGTTGCTGATTACATTGGAGCAAATCACTTGTTCAATTACACCTTTGTACGAGAATAAAATTTTTGAGTAATTCCATAGGGTGTTGCTGATTTGATACAAAGACTGCTACTGCTTGAGCGCTGTCACGATGCTTCTTCCATGCTCTTCCATGAACACTATTGAAGCTACACCAATTTGTGGGAACAAAAGCTCCTCTGGCACACACCGGCATGGCTCCAAGGACATGGCACCCGTACCTCTAGTACACACCGCAGAGCGTCTCTGAGGCGGCAACGGCGGAGGCGGCGCAAGACAGAGAAGAGCGGATGCGGCCATATGGTTCGCTCTCTTGGACGGAGGCGGCGGCGTGCGAGAGACGCGACGGCCCTCGCAGGCTGCGCGGGAGGGAGAGGGGAAGAGGAAGAGGGAGAGGAGAGTAGGGGGTGGTGGTGCCGTGAGAGAGACGCGGCAGCCCTCCCTGGCGGCAGCACTACGTGAGAGTGCAGGAGGATTTGGGAGCGGCAGGCGTAGCGAAGGAGTGAGCAAACGCACGAGGGGAAGCGAGGCTTTGGTTTCAACAGAAACCAACCGAGCATACACAGGACGTGGATTCTAGGATGGATGGCTCAATCGGCATCACAGCAGGGAACGACAAAGAAAAATAACTACAGACGATATGCTTCCCTCTTCTCGTTACCCTTCTTCATATAACAACCGAAAGGGTGGGAACTTTTGGCGCCAAAACCAAGAGGCAATAGTCATTTCCCTCCAAAGCGCGTGGTGGCAATCAAGGGATTACCAAATTAAGGGTATGCTGGTCTTTCCACACCTCTGTCACAGCTTGAACATCGGAAAAAAGTCAATAATGGCATTTAAGGAAACAACTAAATATCATATTGGCAGACATGGGTGCCATAGTTCAGTGATGACAGTTCTGGTAGTTCAGTGATGACAGTTATGCGGTAGCACACAAAAAATTTACCTGAACAAATAAGCACGCCCAAACCCTTGTCAATTATCGACAATCAAAAACCAAGATTAAAATAATTTTTTTTAAAAAAAAGTTAATCTCAAATGCTTCAAACACATTAATAATATTTGAAAGATTTTTATTTTCTTGAATTTGAATTTTAAATTCAATATTTTGAATTTGGACCGATTTTCCATATCAATCTGCTGCGGTAAGACCGATTATCACGCGATAATGGTTGATGGTGTGAACATTGCATCTAGATCACCAAAAGCTAGTATAACAGAATTAGAAATTTCACTGAGCCTCTTATTGCAACAAAGGTAAACCGTCTCATTTCTTTTTGGCGAGGAAACCGTCATCGTAGTGCTCAACTAATTACAAATTACATAATAACTTTGACAAAATAAACAGATTATAAATGTACAAAATTTTCTTATGAGTGGGAATACGGGAAGATCTCGCCTGTTGCACACTTGCCCCCTTACACCATTGTTCAGTCAGTGGAGTCTTCTAACCTCCCTCTTCACTTGTCATCAGGCAGAACGGCTAAGCGGTTCTCTTGGTTGGTCTTGCGATGCTTGTACCGCTATCTGCATCGGTGTCATCTTCTACCTGCAAAATGCATTAATTCTGATGTGAAGGACACAAAATAATATCTCCGAAAGAAGAATATAAATACCATTCATGATGCATGCAGTCAGGATAGTACGTGGTGGGCAATGAATTGATTGAACACACTTTTGCGCTCAGGTTACGTTTAACAAGCCTAAAATAATGCACAAGTAATTGCCCAACATAGGTCAGGAGTTCTCTTCATCTGCAATGATGGTTTTTCATATTCCTGTGTTTTTAGAATTCTTCAAATCAAAAAAGGCCCTAGAAATATGTACTACTACATGCTACTCCAGCATTTCATCCTACACGGACTCGGTGCAGTTTCACTAAGAAATGACACACAGACGTCACCTAATAAAGTCTGGTCCAGACTTGATAGGGAAGCAGCGTAAGTATGAAATGCCATTTTCACTACCATGCCTAGCACCTAGATGATTTTCTGAAACAACTTATGCAGGCATGCAGGATTCCATGATCTATATTGTAAGAATAACGGAAGCTGAGCTGGATTTGATACCAAGACAACAGCGATAAGTGATCTACAGTCTACACAGTGCATTCAAGGGCAGAAGACCGTAGAAACTTCGGAAAGGCATCTAAATATCAAGGTGTGTTTTCAAAGCTACTCGAATCTAGCCCCTTACAGGGTGACTGCCATTTATTTACAGGTTGATTACAATGGTGCACCATGGGATGTTTGCTTACCTCATAGAAAACCAGAAAAGATGGCAAAATCATATGATTTTCTTGTGCAACACGTGTCTCCCAAATGTGATAATTAGGCTTACCTTACCAGCACAGTTTCTCCCTGCTTTCTGCAGGTGATATCTTGAAGACCCATCTAAAGAACCACCAGGATCCTGATTCTGCGAATGCACATCAAGTGAAGATGAACAAGAGGGGGCATCAAATGCACTCTCACTTCTTTTCCTTGATACCGGGGAATTTGCTATGGAACCTGTGTCTTCCGTATTTGAGGCCCTGACCACATCAGCACAAATAATCTGATTGTTTGAGACCTTCACTTCATTAGGCTGTAACTTATGATTCCTGTCATTAGTAGAGGGAACCCTTTGAACAAAAGTCGAAGCACCTGGAGATAGTTCCTTCAAAACAGCTATTGGGACATCAAAACTCTTCGCACTGCTCAAGTTGTCTTCCACAACTTCACCATCTAGTTCTGCTAGTTTTGCAGCCGTATCCAATTGCCACATCGTAGAGATGGCATCATCTAAGCACTCCCGAGCCGTGTGAAGCTCTACTATGGGCTTAGGATAGTTAAAACCCAGCTCAACCCCAGCAACTTCAAGTATAGAACTTGGTGCATCCCACGGATGATGGATCCATTCTGTTGGCATTCTAGCTAGTTCAGGAATCCAAGTTCTTACATATTCACCATCTGGGTCATACTTTTGACCTTGAACCTAGTTTTGCATGCAATGAAAGGCCCAACAGGAAGAGAGATAAATCTCTTGTGAGACACAGATAAATTACTTAGTGCTCAGATACAAAAAAGATTACCAAACTAGATGCTCAGATACAAAAAAGATTACCAAACTAGATGCAAGTACAACATGAAAAAACTCATAAGAAAACAAAAATATATAAATAAGAATTAACTTCTTTCAACAGGCCTAACTGTTGCAAGACAGAATCATAACCCAAGAGCAAGCTGTTACAAAAGAATACATGATAGAAACACTTCGAAAATTACATCTTGACAAAAAGAAAAACCATGAAGCTGCATGTGTGTATACATCTGTAGGAGGTACCATAGATAAACCATAAGAAAATTGCGAAAACAGATGTGATATTAATGATAGGGCAAACCTTATGGGTGGATAGCAGAAACAGTAAACACACATCTATTAATAGCAGATATGTGACTGACATAATAACATATACTGGCCATATCGAGTTGTTTTTCAGGCAGGCTGGGCAAAACACACTTCTATTAATACCAGATATGGGCACCGAGACAGATATACTCAACCCTATCACATAATAACATACTGGCCATCTCGAGTTGTTTCTCAGGCAGGCTGAGCTATGCTCAGGCACTACACAAATAATTTGGGTAGGTTGAGCTGGGCAACTATCTTGCTGGCTAATATTAGGCCTGGCCAGGCTGGTGCTATGTGTTTTACTGTAAAAAATCACTACTTGGCCAAACCAATTTTTTTGTTTTCAAATTTATAGTAAAATGCCACCTTATGCATGTATAGTCCAAATTACAAAACAGCTGTTAATTGAATGATAAACTGGGGTAATCTATAGAGTCACAAGCTTTCAGTTTTGAGGCATAATAAACACATTATTGGCTCATCATCTTTGAACTATCTCATGAACAAAACTTCCTAAATTCCAATATAAACATTGCTCACAAGCTATTGTGTGCTTATTCAGCTTACCAGATAGCTCACATACGACTTGGTGCTAAAATGTTTTGCTCTAATAATTGCATACCTCTGGATTATCAAGACGACTAAGCTCGTGACCATCAGGCAAACTCCCAGATATGTACTGCCAACCAAGAATATCGCTTTCTAGGTCAGCATCCAATAGCACATCCCAAAAATATTTCATTCCCCAAGTCCATGGAATTAGTAGAAGTTTCACAGCAAAACTTGAAACAATGACTCTTATCCGATTATGTGTCCAACCAGTAGCCCAAAGTTCCCTCATGCCAGCATCTACTAATGGGTATCCTGTCATTCCTTGTCTCCAAGACTTGAACCGGTCCTCATCTACTCGCCATGGATAGTGCTTCAAGTTCCCCAGCAACGACCTTTCATGTGTGAATGGGAAATTAAAACACAAGTAGCGTGAATATTCGCGAAGACCAATTGACCGCAGGAAGAAGTTAACACTTTCCTCAGCTTCAGGTTTCCCCTCATTTCCCCACTTGATTTCTTGCATCCTGACAAGTTGATAAACTTTCCTTACACTAATCTCACCAAAATGGAGATATGGCGAAAGCAACGAGGTTGTAGTTCCCCCAACCTTCATTCCATGCTTTGAATAATCTAGGAGACCATGGCATACAAATTCCTCAAGCATCTTCTCTGCATGGCGCCAGCCAGGAGACCAGGCCCTGCTTAGCAAAGCATTGCTTGATTCCTCGTCCTTACTTGATTCAAGACCTAAATCATTGATTGAACAACTACGAACTTTCTCTGTACCTGAATGTCAAACTGAAAAATGTTAAGCATTAAAGCAGCTATATCTTGACAGATCAGGATAGAAGATAAAGGTTGGAGCACCAATTAATAAACAACTTAATCTAGTTACTATACTTCTTGAAATTTAACACACCATTACATAGTAGCAAACTGATTCCTTGACATTGGTAAAAGGACAGAAAATAAACAACAATGTTCTATAAGTACAGATAAACTACAAAGTATAAAAAAATCCTCAAGAAATGAAAATAGCAATGCTAGACCACTAGCCACAAGCTACCTGGGACTGGCACCAACCTCCAGGGTGCAAGAGATGGTGATATCTCAATAGGTAATTTCATGCACTTTTCCCAGTACATGTTAAAGATTGTAAATGCATGCCCATTCTCATCATAAACTTCCCATGGCTCATACAACAGATCACCATTGAAACTCTGGATAGAAATTCCAAGAGCAGAAAGCTCATTCTTGATTTTGTCATCCCGCACAAGTGAAATAGGGTCTAGAGTTCAGGAAGTAAGAATAATTAAGATCAAACTGGCATAACTAGAAGGACAACAGAAATCAACTGGTACCAGAATAGAACAATGGATAGTTCCAACTAAAAGCATAAATATTTTATAATAACTTTACAGGAATGTTTTTTGAGCTTGAAAATGCTGGTTTTTTGTTTTTTTTGGTAGCAATCATGTATTGGCTTAAACTGGAAATTTTCTCATTATGTCATGGCACACCAGGGGGGCTGGATTTACCTGGGAAATAATTAAACATCTCAGGAAAGAGGTGGAGTTTCAAGATTGGGGCTATGTCAAATAGCATCCTAATCTAGCATCATTCATTTATTTCAAAGCTTCTATCACGCCACAAACTAAACTTGATCTTGTGGACTAGCACTCAATGATGTACCTCTTGTTTTGACAAACCTTTTTATAAATTTTTCTTACAGAATTTTAGAAAGATGAAATTAGAGAGCAAAGATTATGACGTTATTTCTTTCATCCTTGTTTCCACCTGTGAATTAGAATATTTTCTATATTTGTGTGGAGAATATCTATATGCATTAGTGAAATTGGTAGAAATATAATAAAATAGATAAATTTAAACACGTGGCATAACATGTTAAATGCAGCTGACATGAAGTACGATGCTGTTTCCAAAGCTTTGAAGGCAGAACTTCGGAAGACTAATTCACTCTGATCATCTTCTGACCAAAAGTTACATAATGTAATTGGCTGAAACTTTTGGAAACGTGAGACTGCATTGTGCGACTGGCTAAACTTTTGAAGATGTCATTGAGAGAAAAGTCTTTTGAACAAGAAGCTGCAATAAAAGAAGAGCCTGTACTTGATAGTCTGATATATGATCCAACATGGGTAAGCAACTATACCATATAGATGGTTATAAACCACCCTGGTGGCACCGACTGAATCGATGCACTGCAGAAGTGCGGCAAGAGTGCTCTCCTCAGCCCGGATCAGCACGAGGGGGCACCCGAGCGACTCCAGCGACTTGCCAAGGTGAGCTAGCGACTCCTTCAGCCACCACCGGGAGCACCGGCCGGGATAGAACTGCCTCTCCTCGGCCGGGCACCATGTGAAGACGGGGAGGACAGAGCCGGCCCTCGCCGCGGCGGCCAAGGCCGGGTTGTCGTCGATCCTGAGGTCCCTTCTGAACCAAACGATGGTCCTCTCCGAACCGTCCATGCCCAGCCCTCAATCCACCCCAGCCCTCAATCCACCATGACCAGCTCAAGAAAAGCCACCACCAACAGCTCACCGGCTCACCGCGCGCAAGAGCCTCTCGAGAGCATTTCCTCGAACAGGACCCGCGCACGTCCCAAGTAACCACCGGAGAACCGAGCTCGCAAGCCGCAGCAGGCCCGAATGAATCAAGGACAGCAAAGGCTGGATCTTGATGGCCGCCTCAGACCAGAACCCTGCAATAAGATGGGAAAGAAAGAAGAAGAAGAAGAAGAGAACGCCGATACACGACAAGATTCACGGATCAGAACGAGGCCGAAGCGCAAGAGTCCAAGACGGAGAGGGGACACCGACCTGAATCGCAACCTGTGGCGAGGAGAGCAGGATCACAAGCTCAGCAACAAACTCCGGCATGGGCTTGCCCGGAGGGCTTCGGATCGGAGCGTGGAAGCGAAGCCCCACGGAATCATGGCGCGCTACCCAGCTCTCTTTTTATCAGCTCAGCTCCGCATGGAGAGGACGCACGGGCACGGCACGGCACTGTACTACCAAGACGCACCCATCCCCTAACCCGAAGATCTCACCGTCGTCTCGTCACCGAGTCACCGGGGACCAATTGGGAAACAGCGCCGCCTGCCGCCCAAGCCCGTTCCCATTCCTCGATTTTTGGCGAGTTTTCACGGCTTCCCTATCGCTTGATCGCTGCGATTTCGCGATTTCGAGGGGACCAGTGTCTGCAGCTCGGCTCAGTCACGGGTGCAGTGCACTTCACTGCCCAATTGCCAGGTTGCAAGATAGGCTTCTTTGGATTCAATCGGGAAGCTCCAGTCTACCAATCGACGATCATCTGGCTGACTCTGTACATCACAATATCGTTTCTCGCGATAATCAAGATTTCGATTAGCATCTCTCATCACGCAATAAGCCTTAGAAAATCAATAAAAAAGATTGTGAAATTTGCTCGCCAAATTTTTAGCCTGAGCTCTCGATTTTCGCATGATATTGCACAATAATCAACCTATTTCGAATTTGAAATTTTCCACAATTTCGAATCAATCAATATATCGACTGATGATCAAATTTTCAGCGATTTTTTTCTATCGAACCGCAGTGATAACTGAACATTGACTATCGCAGTGAACCATTAGCCGCAGGCCGCATAGCAGAGAGAGAGACGAACCAATTCAGGACTTGTTTGGTTCATGTCTAATTTTTTCTAACATTGCCACAACCAACTTATCAAAATTATCTAAGATTAGTTTGTGAAATTCTTAGCCATATTTTAGTAAGGTTAGACAAGTTTGCCACACTTTTTTTATACTTATAATATATGAGGTCTATATGTTAGAAAAGAAATCTTAGCTAACCTTAGATATAAACCAAACACTCACCTCGATGATTAAACCTGACTAATCTTAGATGTGATAACACGTAACATGCTTAGAAACAGGCCCTCAGACGCTGTTACTCCGATAGTGCGCCCGTACGTGGCACAGCGCCGCAGGACGGCAGGACCTGACGCGAAGATCAATCAGAATCGATCACAGCAGGCTCCGGATGACGATCCGCAAAGGCCCAGCGGATGCATACGCATGTGCTGCCCATACGTGATTCGCTGGGATTAGGCACGCTGTGCACGTCGTTTCGTCTCGAAACAGCCTGCCCGCATCGCATGCATCATCTTCTCTTTCTTTCTTTTTTTACCTTGCCGGTTGTGTTTTATTCTTATCTTTTCTTCTTCCGAGTTCCAAGTCACGGTCCATTCCTTTTTATCTCTCCCTTCGTGTCACCGTCGTCTGGGGCTCTGGGCTCATCCAGAAACCCGAGTTTTCTTGAACTTCTCGATCGTCTATCCGCTTTCCCCGCCTTGCCTCGTCATGCTACTTTGGTCTAATGACATTTTATATGATGTCGTGCTCGTGCAGGACTCTCCATGCACCCATAGTGCATAATTTCTGTATTGATACAATTTTGCAAGTGTTATCAATTAAACAATCTAATTAATTTTTTTCTTTTCCACTGATATGATAGCAGGGTCATTTCTTAGTTTTCTTGGGGGAGAAACGGCTCCTGACTATCATTTTCCTCTTTTCTTCACATAGGACAAAATCATATATGGACATTATAGAAAAATTTTACGGTAGATGACGTCTCCTCAATCCATCCATCCAAAACAAATCCAAACATCTACCTCTCCTTTCTCTCTCTTTCCTTATCTCCTCACACGAAGAGAACCGCACCTCTGCCATACGGTAGATGACGCATGTCCGTCCTTGCGATCCTGACAGTCAACCACGACAAAAGAGTAAATTGCACAGTTTGTTCTTAAAATATCCCCGTGTTTTTGCTTAGGTCCGAATCTCCTAAAACCGTGTATTTCGATAAATGAAGTTGGGCTGCAGTTTCGATTAGGTCAAAATGGTATATAGAGGTCGGTTTGTGCCCACATTGCCCATGTGGCATCCCTTTTCTTCTCTCTCTTCCTCTCTATCATCTCTTTCCTAGACCGCGCTGACGACAGTGCTCGGCGCTCGAAACGGTGAAACGGGCGGCACTAGTGGTGTCGTGTGCGCCAAGGCGCTCCTGGCCTTTTGCTTCAGCTATGAGGTGGGTGACAACTGACAACTCAAGTGGCAACGAAGCGCAAATGACAAGGACCTCATCAGGGCGGCGCTGTTTCTTGAGACCAACGACATGGCGAGGCCAGCGGGGAGATTGGAGGCGAGGCGGAGATGGAGATGGAGTTGACGCATTGGAGTTGGGGGATTGAGCGGCCCGAGAGAAAGGGAGGTGAGGAGGTCTGACATGCCAGGTGACGGCTGACCGCGCTGATGACGGTGCTTAGCACCCCTCCTCTCTGCTTAGTGCTCACATCATGGAGAAGAAGGGGACAGAGAGGTTAGAGAGGAATAAGGTGAGAAAGATGAGAAAGGAGGGGACCGGTGGTGCGTTCCGGATCAGCGAGCCAACGCACGAACAAAGCCTAGTCAAGGAGTGCACATCTACCTCCCCTTCCCTTCCTCCCTAGTGCTCACTCGTGTCTGCTATCGTGGAGGCCAGATCCTAGATCCCGTCGCCATGTCACGCTTGTCGAATTTGTTGTCATGGAGACTCATTGCGCTGTGCTCGCCAGATCTTGCTGCCGTGGAGCCTCGCCATGACATGCTCTTCGGATCCACCACCGTGTTCATCGGATCCCTTCGCGCGGAGTCTAGCTCGGACTGTGCTCACGTGGATCTATGTTGAGCCTAGTTGCGCAATCATGAAGAATGGCGTCGAGAGGATTGGATCGAGGAAGACATGCGCCTGTTAGAGATTTATGCGTGGATGGATGTAGATAGCGATATGGCATTCGGAAAATAATCGGGAGAATCTTCTCATTACGTGGGTCTCGTTGGAAGCAATATGGCTACATGTGATGGTGACTGAGTGTTACATCATCAAACCGTTCTCTACATACCACTTTAAATCTAATTGAAATAATAATACAACTCTATGTAAAAATACAAGGTTCGAAAGATTCGAATCTAGACGGAAACATGAGACAACTCTGCTCGACGGCAAAACAACGGCCGCGCCTTGGAATGACATTGAGGAATTACTGCAGCGCCACCTCGCCCGCACCACCGTACTTCGGTGCGAAGGAAGCGCACGGCAAGGGAAGTGGTTCCTCCTGCCTGCCTGGTGGGACGGGGATTGGGAAGTGGCCGGCTGACCGCGCGCATGGTCCCGTGTCGCCGTGTGGTGGACCAGAAGTCGTCGGGGGCGGGGTGGGTGCTAGCTGCACGGGCGAGCGCGGATGCAATGGCGACAGCTGACGCAAATCGACGGCGTGTCCCCTCCCCGGAGAAGATTTTGATCTTGCAGCGCCCCCACAAGCGGAGCCCGACGTCGTGCGAGAGCTTACGAGTGCGATGTGGCACCTGCACCTACGTGCGTGCTTTGCTTGGGCTTCGCTTTCGCTGAGCTCGCAAGTCGCAAGCAAGGCCAGGACGGCAACTTGTTACTATCTCATCTTAGAACTGTCAGAAACGGTGGGGAAAATTCTACGTGTACCGTTTCTTGGCAATTATACTTGTTCTTTAGCTGTGCTTCTTGGAGGATCATACATAAGACTGAGCTCAGGCATTTGAATAACCTTTCAGCTCAGCTGCACAGGACTCAGGTGCACAACCAAAAACTGGAGCCAAATTAAACAATAAAACCTTTAAAGATGGTTTTGTGTTCTACATCAAACGAATCACTAGTTTTCTATTTCTTTTTTTCCCTGGCATCCTTTTCTATTAAATGAATCATCAAAATTTTTTCGGTTACAAACATATGATACAACATGGGCACATGGAACACAAACTACTACGCAAAATGCTGTGGGCAAAGAATGACTAGCACAGAAAACAAATGCTTCTACCTCTCTGGGAGTTTCTATCTCTTTGGCCCTTAACAAAGGCCGAGATGGCTAGGTGCTCCGAAGCGTATGTCATGAACGATGCCAGCACCACACCACCTGCTACCATCAATCCAAGCCTGCCAAAACAAAGGGCTCAGATTTAGGTTGTCACGTCCAGGAGCAACTCCCAGAAAATGTTCTAATGTGAACCACACGCAATACAGTTTGGACAAATTAATCAGAATCTTGAAATAGTGGTGGTTACAGCCCTAGCTTTATTTTGCCAATCCTTTGTAATGAAGATGAACAGACAAGAAACCACTCGGTATCTTACTTTGCAAATAGAGCAGTTACGCCCAAGACGGTGGGCGATAATAGTGCAATAATTGATATAACAGCCATCCCTGTCCAATAGAAAGTTGCATCTGTGTCACAGTCAGATTTATTCCGCTGATGACCTGCAAACAGACCAGAGCATGCGTTAGCTTGAACAAGATACTCAAGATTTGCAGGATCTTTATAAGCTAGTTAACATTACCTATGCCAGGATGATTCTCTGATGACTCCATATTGTTATGCCCAACATGATTTGCACTAGAACTTCCCCATTTATACACAAAATGGAGGTAGCTCCCGAACAACAAGAAGAACGCCACAAAGGTCCACTCATACATCAGCAGCAAACCCGTCCAAGGCATCACTTGCCGTGGAATAATAATAAAAGCAAAAGCAAGAGATATTAAGGCAGAAAAAAAACAGACTAGCACAGTGATTGCACCGAAATAAGAAGGCAGCTTCAGATATGCTCCATTCGATAACTGCAAAAGAGTTAAGCAACCATTTAAGTTACCATCATCAATGTAAGTTCATTTTATTAGACAGATGGCACGAGATATTATGATATGCAGGATCAGGGGTTAATTCAAATAGTGAAAGCAACAAAAAGATAGCTCCTCTACCAGTGGTATTCACCGTATGAAATCTTCAATAATTTGCTGAGGAAAACAAGGTCTTGCAATTATAACATTACAGCTATGCAATTTTGTAAAATGATACTGAGCTTGAATAAACAGGATTATCTGTAAGGAAAATTACACAGGATATGATGCCACAAGCCCACAACAGATTAGCAAGTTACTATTTACTAGCAGTGAATGAGGGGCTACTCTTTAAATGGCTAGAAAAAAATATGAAAATATAGGGGTGGGAATGGAGCGGATAGGTTCACCCCTGGAATCAAACCTTGTATCCAGAGTTCTAATCGTCGGTTCAAACCTTGAATCCAAGTTCTAATCATGGGTAAAGGTTCAACTCTTTTGGTACCCCTCCTCTGATCCATGTGAACCATTTAGATCAGTGGTTCGATCCATGCTGTTTACGTTGATTAGATTAACATACTCAATTAGTAGTTCGACACTAGCAGTGGACTGGGCAGGCGATGCTACCGTGCAGGCTACAGGGCGTAGGTGCAGCCCATTCGGTGGTCAGCCAACAAGCATGAAAGCACAATTCGATTTGGGGAAGAGCCAAACCGATATCTAAAGACGTGGGTAGTGGAGGCGTGGGCGTGTGGTGGCGGCGGCGGCCGGTGAGGTAAGCAAGCAGCAACGTCTAAGGTGAGGGGAGGGCAGTGCAGCACTACGGCAGGCGGGAAGCGCTGCAGTGGCACGGCAACCGGCGGCTGGCGGCGAGCAGACGAGGCGAGGCCGGCCGAGGCACGCCACTCGTGCCGGCGACTCCTGAGTGCTGCAGATGAGTATCGTCCTTAGGTAATGCTTGCAAGTCCTCAGGTAATGCTCCGCAAGCTCTTACTTGCGACACTGACGGAGGTGGAGAACGTAGGCAGCATCCATGCGAATAAAGAGTACAAAGAGATGGAGCTTAGCTATCGGTTGTATGTTGCAGATCAATCCAATTGATCCATTGGAGCAATAGGGTTTTAAACCTTTCTTGCGGTTTTTTATTTGCACCGCAGCACTGATCCATTTTGCTGAAAATATATGAATGGATCGGTTAACCAATGGTTCAAGCTGAACCATTCCCACCCCTATCAAAATATTTTCAGATAGAAACAATGCAAAGAATGGATCTTACAGATTATAGAATGTTATTCAATAGCTTATCTTCACAAAAAAGACGAGTCTGTCATTATTTCATAGCAACAATTACGATCCAGCAATCCACTTTTTATAGTTGAAAGGGAACCGACCTTTTGATTTGATATGCCAAAGGAAGATGATGCAGCTCCAACTACTGAATAAGAAGGAAGTGCCTCGTCAGACTTGTATTTATGGCGAGCTCGTCTAGCAAAAGCGCATAGAGATCTTATGCTCAACAGCTCCTTATTAGTCTGTCAAAAACATAAGATAGGCAGCAACTTCTAAGTACACAAGTCTAAGAAATTAAAGAAAATATTTTCAGAAAGAAAAGAATTTTGACCTGAAAGCATGATCCATAATAGCCACATAACAGCATGCAAAAGGGAAGAATGAATAGAAATTTGACCATCAACTGATCATGAGGATTTCTACCTCCACCAGTTCCAGGAAGAGACTCTTCAAGATTTTGCCTAATGTTCTGCATTCATGAATAACTCAAGTTCATTGCCACCATTCAGTTAATTCACATTCTAGTAAATATCACACAAGTAGCTAAATTACCTGCCATACTGCCACAGGTTTAACAAGCCAAGATGTCCACCAGTCCCAAGGCTTAAGAGGACCAAGTGTATAGTGAATGACTCTAAGTTCTTTCTCGTCAACCATCCACTGCAGCAAAAGAAGGTGAGGTTCACAAACAAACAGCAGGCTATGGATGGTAATAATAATAATAATAAAAGCAATGCCAAAAGCTTCTCGGGTCCTAAAAGCCTTGATAAACTTAGTACACGACTGAAGCATTTTTTGCAAGACAAGTCAAGCAATAACATTTGGCAACTGACTTGATGCAACATTCCTTTCAGAAGGGAGAGAACAGTACCAAATATCTATCAAAGATAATATTCCTCAAATCAAGTACTCCCCCCATTGTCATTTATTTGTTGTTTTGGATATCAATGGTTTCAAATACACATGTTTGACCATTAGCTTTTCTAATTATATGTAGGTAAATTTTATTTAAAATATAATGACATCAAAGTACTTTAGATGTAAACTTACTAACATCATTGTCATGTGACAACTCTAAGCACTATTATATATACCAGTGGTCAAAGTTTAAAGATATTAATTGCATGCATTCTAGGACAACACATAAAAAAGAACAGAGGGTGTATGATGGAAGGATTCAAATAGAATTCTAAATGATTAGTGAGTGATAAATTTTTGCTCTAGTGTCAACACACTCGGATAAAGTTGGGCATGTCCTCCAGCAAAATGATATTCCAATATGTATACTAAAATGCAAAAAGATATATTGCCCTATCATTGCTACAAGCAGAGAACAATGGAAGTGAGAAGTGATTTCAGTGTATGGGGTTCCTAATCATATAATAATATTATTTTAAAAAATCAATAATGTAAAAAACAACGAACCATCAGAATCTAAATGCAACAACCAATCAATGTGTGAATGCATTGAGTATAACCTTATTAGCCAGCATGTAAAGACCAATGTCAGCATTATACAATGTGGAAAGTCGTTGTGTCCCAGGCTCAGGCGTTGCAGGGTTATTGGGCTCATAAACACGAGAATTGGCAAAATCAGCATAATATGAATTGAGAAAGCCTTGATCACCTGCATAAATAACATCAGTAGCCTAAACCAAGCGAGAGATACAGAATATAACAATTTTAAGTGTAGAACAAAAAAGTCCTTATGAATGTGTATATATGTAGCAACCACAGCTCCTTAATACTAACTGAAAGGTAGCTCCAAACATAACATAATTCACCAAGGGAAAAGAGTAGACAAAACCTCTTAGCAAGTAATACAAATATTCCATAAAACAATCGCATTTTTCTCATATAGTTCATCTCAGTTAATAAAACGCGAAGTCATGATGAACTAACTTACTTGACACACAATGCACCAGAGACAAAAGGGCCTAACCAAATAGCAGAACTCCAAAAAGAACATGCACGACAAGTAAAGAAATGCACTTACCTCCCGTATAAGAAGGCAAACTGTCCACTTTGTCCATCATATCCTTGAAAAGAGTTTCAGATGGCTCAAGAACCATTACTCCAGAATTCATTCTCTCAGAATGTTTCAAGTTTGCACAGAACTTTCCACACCTGAAAAGATCCTCTATACTTTTCACCACAATGGTGTCTGCATCAAGGTAAACAACTGGGAAACAACAAATTATGAGAAAAATATTGAGCACGCAGAATAAAAAATGAAAGGAAAATATTATCAAAATAGTCTCTATCCAATCAGACTAAAAAGTCAAATGAAACCAAAAGAAACAAAATGCTCGTAAAAGACAGAAGGTGTTATCTAGGTGTACCTTTTTTGTAGCTTGTCATGTTGAATATTTTTAATTTGGTGTATACACCCCAAAACCTAGTTGGCCTCACTTGATTAGGATTAGCCAACAATGCTATGTGCTTCACTATAAAACCATCAGCCTATCATTCATCGAAGATGACATTAGTGTAGACTAGACTGCAACAGGACTTCCAAACATGAATGACATAAAAATATGGAGAATACTCATACTCTTGGGTCCTAATTAAAATGGCGTGTACGAAGCATTAATTAAATACGGTGCATACTCATTGAGCATTGAATAACGTTCCTCCAAAATTCAGTAGACCTCCAAAGCAAAGAGCTATAACAGAGTACAATGTCATTCCACTTAGGACATGTTTTTTGGCCAGCTATGGGTGTGGGCGTTTTGGATAACCAAGCCCAAATCAATAACAAGGCTGTCTGATAATGTAGCACCTATGATAGCATCCGGACATATTCTTTCATGCACTAATAATCATTAGCCTGTAGCCAAAAGCATGAAAATACCACAATGATAGACTAAAGGGCACTCCATAGATCTAGGTAAAGCTAAACCCTAGCAATCATTAGCCTGTAGCCACATACATGATAATACCTCAACATTAAACTAAAAGGGAATTCTGTCGATCTAGATAAAGTTAAACCCAGGCTGTCAAGTCCATAAACATGGAAGGAAAAGAAAATGTTTAAGATAACAAGTAGATGCTCCTTAAGTTTGCTGTATTCAGAAATTGCTAACTATGAAAAAATAAGACACAGCCATGAGCTGCAGCATGAACCTATAGGCCCAAATACTCACGCAAAATGGATGAATATCTACCATCACAGACTTCCCTGTTTAACAATGATACTAAATGACCTGTCATATTTGTGCTGGTTTGACACAAAATAAGACCATAGAAAAATTTGGATGAGAGGAACTCAAAGAAACCAACTTGTGATTCTTCACTTCTTTCTGCAAAACAGTTTTAAGCATCTTGTTTCATCATGATCCAATTAGTGTACCGACTATAATATAACTGATCCACCACCGGCACAACCAACCAAAATGGCCAACTTGCTCCAAGTCCTAAAACAGACTGCAACCACACCCCTTATGGGAATTGTAATTGATTACAAGTTATAACTATCATCCTAAAATTATCTTTCCCTTCAAACAAAAAGCAACTTTGCTATAACCACATTAATCAACAAAAATCCACAATATCTCCTATCAAAATTGAAAATCCCCAGCCTGCCACCATAAAAAGGCAAATTTAATTCCTCTCCGTTTAGTTGCCATTCGTGAATGTTTTGCTGCCATTACACATTACTGCAGACATAGCTAGTCGATTCAACATCACAGTGAAGCAGAACTGAACTACGAGATAGAGACACGGCGTCCCACTAAACTCAGTGAAAACATAACCTTTGAGCTCCGCCTTCCAACTTCGAAACGATTCAGTTTTTATCTGCCAAATCCCCCAATCCAACTTCAAACTAACACGGCTATCGATCCGCACGGAAGTTCATATCAGTTAGACTGGATTCGTCAACCAAAGCGTAACGCGCAGGCGCATACCTCGAGCAGCTTCCGCGAGTACTCGGAGACGCCGTCGGAGACGAGCACGACGAGGTCGCGTCCGGTGCCCGCGTCGCGGATGGACTTCCCGAGGACGCGCACACCGAGGACGAACTCGTCCCCGTAGAGCAGCGTCACGTACGCCTCCTCCGTCCCCGCTGCCGCCCTGCCGGCTAAGGCCAGCAGGGCCGCCGCGGCGAGGAGGGCGGCCCAGAGCCCTAGCCTGCGCAGCGGCGGCCGCATCGGGTACGACGGATCGGGCGGGGCGGGGCGGGGCGGCGCGGCGCGGCGCTATCAGGATCAGACTCCCGCGGGCAGGCCGGGCGCTGCGTGGAGAGGAGTGGCGGCGGAAGGGAGAAGCGCGGCGATTCAGCGAGGCCAAGGAGCGGAACGAGCACTCGGTTTCCCGGAATGTCCTCTCGTTGGTTTTCGTGGAATGCGATTTCCGTCGGAGTTCCTGAGTTTGGAAATTTCGTGGGCCGTTGACGTTCAAGGTTGACGGCGATCACTACGTGCTTTTTTGGGTGTTATGTGTGCTTAGCCAGGCTGTATGAGCTCAGCCAAGCTGGTAGAAGCTAGGCTAAAGTGATGCGAATAAGTGTTGTTTGGTTGGTTGTATGGGATTGTACAGGCTGCACAGAGATGTTGTTTGGTTGGTTGTACGAGAAAAACAAAAACAAATATTGAAATGAAAATAAATTCAAAAATAAAAATAAAAATTTAAACAAACAAATACTGGAAGGAAAATAAATTTAAAAATAAAAATAAAAATTTTTAAAAAACAAACACTAGAAAATCAATAAATTCAAAAATAAAAATAAAAATTTTAAAAATCTGAAATTTTTTAATATCTTGTACTTCAACCTGCTGTTTCATTTTTCATTGAATTTGGGTGTCGTTTGAATTTTAAAACATTTTTGAAAGTTTAGAAGAAGTGCAGGTTTCTTGGTTAGTCCTACCAGGTTCCTAGCGCTGGATGTGGGCATGTGGCTCGCGCGAGCCTGGCTCACGTGAAACACCGGATTTCTCGTTTCCTGTGGGGCTGGCTCTGCAGCCTTGGTTGCACACGATGGGTCTGGCCGAGCCACCCAGCCAGGCAACCAAACACGAGCGGTGCTGTATCTAGCAGGTCTGGCTGGCGCTGGCCAGTCAACCAAACGCATCCATAGAGATCCGAATTCAGAGACCTGCTAAAAATGCTCTTACGGTGTACTCGAGATCTCGGTGTACTCATAGCCATAGGTGTTCCACCATAGCCAAGAGACGGGAGCAACGCTTCAACGGTTCAACCCAAGTGAGAAGTGACCGCTTCTCAAAAAAAAACCTCTAGGGTGTGTTTGGTTGCCGTATCAGTTCAGCCAGGCTGTATAAGCTTAGCCAGGCTGGTTAGAGTCAGGCTGAGGTGATGCAAGGGGATGTTGTTTGGTTGGTTGTATGAGATTGAATAGGTTGCGCAGAGATGTTGTTTAGTTGGCTGCACTAGGAAAGGAGTGGGATGGACAAATTCAAAAGAGGAAAACGGAAAACAAAGAAAATAAATTAAAAAGTGAAAATTAAAAATTTAAAAAAATTAAAACAAAAATAAATTTAAAAACAAAAATAAAAATTCAAAAAACAAATACTAGAAAATCAATAAATTCAAAAATAAAAATAAAAATTTAACAAATCTGAATTTTTTCAATACATTGTACTTGAACCTATGGTTCCATTTTTTTGTTTCATTGAATTTGGATGTCGTTTGAATTTTAAAACTTTTTCAATGTTTGAAAAGTGTATGTACAAACTTGTTAGTTGTTAGTCCCCGTGTTGTTAGTCACGTGGGCAGCGTGCCGCCACGAGCCTGGCTCCGCGGAAACGGCCACCCGCGGCGTTTCTCTAGGGGCCAAGCTCGAACGGGCATTTTGCACGAGCGCGTGCAAGCTCGGAGCGGCGAACGGGCAACCAAACACGTGTTCATCTGGCTCACACGAGCCTGACCGGGTAGAGACACACAACCACACACGCCCTATGAGTATGAGCTGTGAATGAGAAGCATATGCGTCGACACATGGATCTTGCTGCAGTGCACGTGGTGGAGAAATTAAAGACGACGCCGACCTGGAAACCAGTAAAAAGCTTATTAATTTCAGGAGCGCTTTTTAACGCTCAGGGTCTAGATAAATGGTTCAACTTTACATGTATTTTACTGTGAGAAAAAGAGAAACCACTAAAATTAAGGCCCTATTTGGCATAGCTCCAGCTCCACCAAATTGGTGGAGTTGGTGGAGCACCCTATTCCTAGCTCCAGAAATTCATGGAGCTGGAGTTGTGGGTAAATTAAGGATACTTAGGTGAGTCATCTTATTTACATTTTAAACTAAAAATATAAACTTAAGTCACTTTATTTTAACCTACAAACTCCAGCTCTGAGGTGGAGCTGGGAGTTGGAGCTGTGCCAAACAGATCCTAAGTATTCTAAACGCATCAACTTATCATTTTTTACAACTAAAGTACAATAGATTTTACAAATTTTACAACGGGAGGAGCTTCGAAATCTATCGCCTAACAGCCGTAACAAGAACTGGTTCTGTCAATGACGCACGAGAAGCGATAGGCCTTCTGAATTATGAATACTGCAGCCTACATTTAGCGCATGTATCTCCTCTCCACTAAAGTTATCGGCAAAATTAAGCACGATTCTAGCCGAAAACAGAGACGACAGCCATAAACAAATTTATAACGTTGCTGTGGACATGCGGCCCATGCGGAAGCGCGCCTCTATGGCTCTTATCAGACCAGTGCTGCAGTTAAAAAGGGCCAATCCAAGGCCCAGAAACAAGACAACTGGTTTCTGTCGGCCCACTTCATCGGCCAGTTTAACTTGGGAGATGCAACGGGCCATGATTATAATGGTTGTGGACCCATACCATCAGAGTCTTCAACAAGAACTAGTGTTTCTTTTCGCGGTTGCGGTTGCAGTTGCGGTTAAGTTGAAAATTTATAACTTCTCGATAAGGACATCCGAGGAATCAAAAAAATTATAAAAAAAATAGTTTTGAAAGTTTTGAGAAGAAATAGTAAGACCTACAAAAATTGGCTACCAAACGTCAAAACGTTTGACTTGTATAAAAATAATAAATTTTCAGTTTATAAGCAAACACAAACGCAAATGCTGAAAGAAACACTACCGATTCTTCCTGCGTTCAATCTACAGGAAGCCAGGAACAACTAGCTGGGCTGACACAAGGGGAAGGTAGGTTGGGCTGAAACGACATGATCAAGGCCCCTGAAAAGGTTGCTTAACGATGCAGTATAATATGCCATGCCACGCAAGTCCCTATCGTAAATCTGTTTCGTTTTACCGGTATTTATGACTTATAGCTTATTTTATTCCTTAATTTTCGTAAGTTCTGAATATGTTCTTGCATGCCCCTCGGAGACATTTGATCTAGGGACGGAGGAGCCAGTATGGCGAGCTACGGTAAGCGCCATATCTAGCTCCATCTGCTAGTACCCCTAGTCCCCATGTTGGCCTAATTGATTGGGTTTAAGTCTTGTGATCGCAATACTATCTCAAAAGTAAAAAGAGGAAAAGGACAAAAAGAAATATAAAACAAAGGACATTTAATTAAAGATGTTTTGTTGGTCTTGATCTCATCTAGGCATTTAGCTGCGAAATTGTTTATAAAATTAGTTAATTCTTTGGTGATTTCGTATGTAGATTTGACGAATTATTTTGGCAAGACGTCTAGTGTGTCAAATCGAAGTGCTCTAGTATACGGAAACAATGAGACAGGTGAACAATGAGAAGACGTTCAAGAGGATGTTGATGTTGAGATTGGGGTGGGAGATGCACATATCTAAGAAACAATAACGGATAATAAAGATACATAGGAACAATGATTTCGCCGTACCATAATTTTTTTTGTTCTCAGCCACTGATATGATCGGCCTGCTGCTTAACTTTCTCGCAAACTTTTTTTTTATCGTTTTGACACTCCTTAGATGCATTGGACTGTCAAGTTCTTTATCCTCGTTCACTTCCTCTCAATTTTATTACCAAGGAAGACTTTTGCTAGCGTGACATCTTAAAACTTATGCCAAGGAGTGGCGGCAGAAGGGAGAAGCGCGGCGATTTGGCGAGGCCAAGGAGCGGAACGAGCACTCGGTTTCCCGGAGTGTCACAAAAAGGAAAAGATCTTGCACAGAATGGGGCATGTGCTGTGCTTGCGTGCGACAGCGGCGACGGAGGGGTACAGGTAACGCATCGGCGACGGCGGCTGCGAAGGAGTTGGGTGTCATCTCACGGCTAGGGTTTTCAATTAGCAGGAACTGTTAGAGGGTGCCGCAGGTAGACCTGTTCATGGGCAGCCTGGCCCGGTGTGGACAACATGGGCCCCGGGTATCCGGAGATATACTGTTGAACGTACCACCTCTTTGGGCTGAGTTGCATGGGTCTTCCAGAAGGCGGGCTCGGAGGCTGGCGCGGTCCGACTTGCTCTACAAGGAAACAAAGTCGTTTCCCACTCGAATACACAGATATAGGCGTAACCAACTCGGTTATATCTCTATCTTCCATATACGGATTAGGGAATCTATCCGTAACCTGGCCCCTTGCACTATATAAAGGGGGTCAGGGGCCCCTAGTTCGACAGATCATCCTACATCCAATCTTACATCTCATCATCCTTAAGATCCACCATAATACAATCCACGAGCACAGGAGTAGGGTATTACCTCACCTTGAGGGCCCGAACCTGTATAAATTCGGCTCCCTGTGCTACCATCGTAGTTGTGATCTTTCGCGTAGCCCTATAAAATATATTGCCGACACAAATCGTCGACAGTTAGCGCGCCAGGTAGTGGCTAGCGTCACGATCAACTTCATCGACTCCGATGGCTTCAATTGGCGGATTCGTCTTCACCTACACCCCCGGCCAAGGCTTTGTCTTCGGAGATCTCGGCTTCATCGCCGGTGACTTCGGGGAACTTCGGTTGTGTGAGCCGAACTCACGCATTACCGGGGGAGGCTGTACGCGACTCCGGCCGAGCCTCACCGCCTCAGGATCTTCCCTCTGGATTCCGATACAGAAGAGATCCAATCTGATGATGACAATTCCGACTAGCCTACCGCTGGACTCCCCATCGGTTTCCGTCGGGATCTACCGCCTCTTACTTTACCAGCTCCTTCTGCTGATGAAGAACCAAGTGGCGATCTTGTTCTTGGTCTGGATCGCGCTCAGATCCAGTCGGGAATCGCAATTCCTCAATTGTGGTTCGTCCTGTTCGGATTAGGAAACTCGGCCACTATTTTCCATGGGATAACACGCCAGCTTTTCCAATCCGGGCTAAGGAGCGAGCGAACAAGCACATCTCGACGCGAGTTTTCGAGCTCGCTCGGGGCGACTCGACGAGATCAACTTCCCGAATGGGCATACCACTTGGATTGGTCAATTCGGCTGCAAGATTTCAGCAGATCTACTCTCTGGCAATCAAGGCCGCGGGTGGAGGGTACGATGTGATGGCAAACTATCTGCCCGTCATGTTAACCCCTCCGACTCAGGGTTGGCTCGAAGGCCTTCCAGAGAACTCAATCGGTTCCTGGGGAGAGCTTTGCGACCAATCTGTCGCCAATTTTCATGGTACTTACGAGAAGCCTGGAACCCAGTGGGACCTTTATCAAATTCATCAGAAAAAAGATGAGTCCTTAAGGGATTTCATTCGGCGTTTCACCAAGAAAAAGAACACAATCCGGGAGATTTCGGAGGCGGTCGTCGTCGCGGCCTTCCAGAAGGGATTTCGCGACCCCGATCTAATCAAGAAGATGTCTCGAAAGCCCTCGACTACCGTCAAGGAGATGTTCGCCCTGACGGATCGATATGCTACCGCCTCAGACGCTCTCGCTGAGCATCAAGAGGATCACCCGAGCAAGAATGAAGGCAAGAAGGACAAGCCCGAATCATCCTCCAAGAAGGACAAGAAGCGCAAGGATGAAGAGCTGGTAGCGGTCGTGGATCATAGTCGGCAAAAGCCGCCCCGGTCCAACGACTACAATAAAGTTATGGAGGCGCCGTGTCCTTTCCATCCGAATGGAAAGCATGCGGCAAAAAACTGCAACATCTTGAAGAAGTTTGCTGAGGAGCATAACAAGGACGCTCCGAAAAACGCCAAGCAAGACGACAAGCGTGACCCTCCTCAGGGTGACTCAGGGTGACGCTTACCAAGAACCGAGCGTGAACTCAACTACATATTCGAGGGATCAGATGCATATGAGTCCAAACGTAAGCAAAAGCTTGCCACTCGGAAAGTCAATGCAGCTGTTCCGGTGACCCCGGAGTACCTTCGGTGGTCCGAGGTTTCGATCAAGTTTGACCGCTCGGATCATCCTGATCACGTCCCTTACCCAGGAAGATATCCACTCATCCTAAATCCTGTGGTACGGGGCGTCCGACTGCGCAAGGTCCTGGTCGACGGCAGGAGCGGATTAAATATCCTTTTCGCCAAGACTTTGGACGAGATGCAGATCCCAAGGACGGTGCTCCAGAAGACAGACGCACCGTTTCATGGCATAATTCCGAGAACATCATCAGTGCCGATCGGAAAAATCACTCTTCCGGTCACTTTTGGCACTCGGGATAACTACCGGACAGAGAACCTCAGGTTTGAGGTAGCCGATTTCGAGACTGCGTATCACGCAATCTTGGGAAGGCCAGGCCTGGCCAAACTCATGGCCGTCCCACACTACGCCTATTTGGCTATGAAGATGTCGGGTCCGCGGGGCGTAATCACGGTCCGCGGAGACGTCAAGTTTTCCCACCTCCTTGATAAGGAAAACTACGACTTCGCCCAGTCAATCGAAGCAGCTGCCGAGTTGGACAAGATCCGGCAGGCGGCCACCACTCTTCGCGATGAGGACGACCTACCAAACAAAAAGCCATCTAAATCAGGCATCAAGCCTAATGAAGATGTCAAGCGTATTTCGCTCGACCCGTCCGATTCAGCCAAAACGGCTCAGATCAGGACAGGGTTCGACCCGAAATAGGAAGAGGCGCTCGTCGCTTTCCTCCAAGCAAATCAGGACGTCTTCGTGTGACTCGGCGACACGCCCGGGGGCTCACCGACTGAGGCGTGAAAACGACACTTTCATGGATAACTCGTGGAA
The DNA here is from genome assembly GCA_036346145.1 of Olyra latifolia. Classification (NCBI taxonomy): domain Eukaryota; kingdom Viridiplantae; phylum Streptophyta; class Magnoliopsida; order Poales; family Poaceae; genus Olyra; species Olyra latifolia. The sequence continues at coordinate 20,690,206 of CM070524.1, read as the reverse complement.
CATCGAGCAATTACGTCAGTTCTATACCTGATGACCATTGTACACATATTTACAATTAAATAAAGATAAGTTTTCATTCACATTGTCTTTACGCTTATTCAATTCAGTTTCTGACTTGCTACTTATTTGTATTTCAATTAAGTAGTAACTCGGGGGCTACACCTAATTAGGTGCGCAATCGCGCACCTAATCTTTTATTGAAATTAACTTGACTTGCTCCCTAGTCGGATCCCGACTAGCCAGTAAGTCAGGGGCTACACCTAATTAGGTGCGCAATCGCGCACCCTTTCTCTTTTATTGAGATTGACTTGCTCCCTAGTCGGACTCCGACTAGCCAGTAAGTCGGGGGCTACACCTAATTAGGTGCAGTCGACACCTATTTGATACCTAATCGTTCTTTATCTTTTCAAGTCCCTGACGAGCCAAGTGTTAATCGTTCTGAGTAACGAAACTCTTGTTTCCTAACAACACTCATACTTCCCGACTGCGTTCTTGAAGATAGAGCTCCGCGCCAACTCCCAACGCTAAGGAATTTGATGCGCTGGGCAGAGTGCTTAGTAGAAGGAACGTGATCTACTCGGGCAAAAAGCATGACTTGAATAAAGAAAAGCCGATTAGCATATATTATATCGGGAAGAAAATTATTTACATTGATAATTTACATCAACTTCCTACATTTACAGGGAATCTAGGTCTAAATTATCTACGAGTGACGCGACCACCGGCTTCACCTCTTCAAGCAGGGCCATCGCCTCCCCCTCAGAGCAGGTGAAGCCATCCTTGACAGCGTCAAGCTCAACCTTAGGGTAGAGCGACTTGATGATTCCTAACGCTTGGCTGGTACCCATCAAGCCGACTTCCCTAAGCCGGGCCTTGAGCTGCTCGGGGGCTTCAGTCCACCTTTGGATCAGCTCGGCCTGGGTGCTTGGCTCGACGTCGCCAATATAGAGCCGTCGCCGAGTAGGCTCCACGGTTATCAGGAGCTCCTCATATCGCGCTTGCGCGGTTTCGGCGCTCTTCTGCAGAACGTCATACTGCGCAAGCGTCTTCCTCTTGTGCTCTGTCAAGAGCAGAAAACACAGTCATACAATTGTGTGGACATCGGAGATTCGGAGTTGGTCGGGTTTGGGGGCTTACCTCCAACTCGGCGGCGGCTTCGCCGACTTCTCCAGGCGACCTCAGTCTGGGACTTGGCCAGCCTCTCGTAGGGTCGGCAATCGTGGCGTCATTGGCGCACATGGTCGCGGAGCACGATGTCACTTTCGGTCATCTGAGCTGGAAAATCCTAACTCGGGTTGGGATACTTACTTGAAGGAGCTCGCAAGGTCGAACTTCTCATCCTGCAGCTCCTTGATCCGGTCCTGCAGCTCCCGGCGCTGCTTGGCTGCCTCGATCCGTACCTTGACTACTTCCCCCTCCACGGACTTAATCCGCTCTATTGGGGGGAGAAAGTAGTTGAGGAACTTGGTCTTCCTCTCAGAGAAGCCACCAAGTTCCTGCGAAAAGGAAGAATATTCACAATCCTACCTCGAAGATGAAGAAAGCTTACTCGGATGATCAGAAGACTTACTCTAATCATTTTGCCGCATTCAGCGGCATGCTCGTAGAAGGCCTCCCTGACCTTCTCCTCGGCCTCGTCGTCGACAAGTGCCCAGTCCCCTGCCTCGTCTCTCCAACCAGCCGAGAGCTTGGGCTCGGCCTCTTCTAGGGGAGATTGGGGCCGGCGCGGAATTTCTTCTACCGCCGGCTCGGCCTCCTCACTCCCTTTGCTGGTTGGCTTCGGGCTCGAGGCTGCGGCGGTGGCGTCTCCGGGGGCCTTGGCCTCCGAAGCGGCTTCCGCTGGTTGTGACTGCGTCGGTTGCCCGAGAAGGAGGTGCTGCCCGACTCGGCTAGGCAGGCTTCGCCACTGGCTCAGTCGGGCGATACGACGGAATTTCTTCCGACGGTTTCCTGAAAGAGGGAGATGCTTCAGTCAACAAAAAACGTGAGGACTACCAAGTGGTGGCAGGGATGTACTTACCGGTTGGAGGTCTTAATTTTAATGCCGGCGCCCCTTTGAGCGGAAGTTCCGCTTGAGGAAGCGTCGGACCGGCCACTCGGCTTGGCCTGAGGGGCTGGAGGAGCCTGCCCTCTCCTCAGCGACGCCCTGTGAGTTGCCCCTGGAGGACGAGCAGCCTGGCTAGGCCCCTGGGTCGGCACTGGCGGGCTCGCTCCTTCCCTGGGACCTCGTTGACCTTTGGGCCTGAGCTCCACTGGCTGCGCCCCCCAGGTGGTGGAACGCCCTTCTCAGAGGAGGCCGGGCCCTTGCCTTTCTTCGCCGCCGGGGCCTCCTCAGTCTCCCCGCTCGGGCGTTTCTCGCCCTTGTCGTGGGGCTTGAGCGTCAGGCGAGGACACGAAGGCCGGCGGTCTCTGTAAATCTGGTCTCCCTGAGTTAGTACCGAAATAAGACTAAAGAATCCTCAACCCTTACCTCCAGGGGCGGATTGTTGAGGGAGAAGCTTCTGGGACACCCCTGATTGGAGATGTGTGTCCCAGTGGCGAAGAACTCGGAAGGTCGGTCGACGGCGTCCGAGTTCGAGATCGGGGCATCCGTTTCCCGAGTCGGGTCGGTTGGCCCAGTGTACTCGAACCCGAGACGGATCCTCTCCTTGAGGGGCTGGACTCGGCGCCTTGTGAAGGAGACGGCGATGGCCACGCCGGTCGGCCCCTCTTCTTTGTGATCTGATCCATTTCAGAGGAGGGGGCGCGGAGGTCCAAGCGGAGAAAGCCGGGGGCTTCGTCCCGTCAAAACGAGGAAGACTGGGGGGAGGGTTCGAGCAGTAGAACTACTCCTGGTTCCACCCCTTCAAGGAAGTCCGGAGGGGCAAGGAGAAGTACTCTTTCTTGAGGCCACTCTGGAGTTGGAATCCGGCCCCACCAACGGCCTTGGGGGCGTTGTCGGTGGGGTAGGCTTTCAAGAAGAAGAGGTGGCAGAAAAGGGCGAAGTGGGGTCAATCCCCAGAAAGGCCTCGCAGAGGTGAACGAAGATAGAAATTTGAAGAATGGAGTTGGGGTTCAAATGAAAAGGCTTGATTCCGTAGTGGTTGAGCAGACCACGGAGAAAGGAAGAAGCGGGGAGTCCGAACCCGCGGGAGAAGAAAGACTCGAAAGCAACGATCTCCTCTTGATGAGGAGTGGGGAAGGACTCACCCGCGGCGGTGCACCAGTCGACGAGCTCCGGCGCTGGGAGAACACCGGCGTCGACCAGGGCCTACAACCGCTCGTCGGTGGTGTTGGAGGTTGCCCAATTCCTTGCTATTGGAATGTGGTGGGGGAAGAGTGGCAGCGGTGGCGCTAGGGTTGCTCTGTGGCGGCGGAGCATTAAAACCCTAGCGGGAGCGCAGTGGGGAGATGAACGGGCTCGGGCGCACGATGGAAGCGTGACCGTTCAAATGCCGCGTCGTGCTTTATTTAAGAGAAAAACGGGCGACATTTCGTTTACGCGCTGGGCGGGAAAGAATGAAGCCCTAAAATCATCGCTTCAAAATTCGGGCCTGGACTTAGGTTCCAGAGAGCATGCCCCATGCGGGCCGCAAGCTGTACACGTCAATACTCGGGTACAGATGCCACTCGGATCAACCTAGTCGGGAAGATAGCGCGCCCCCAGTCGGGCCTTATGCCAGTCTTCAGTCTAAGGACTGGGCGCTTCCCAAATTACAACTTAGCTTTTGATGTGCCCCCTTGGGACATTAGTCGGTTTGGCTTTCAGTCGGACCGAACATTGAAAGTTATCCCTTCAATTGTCTCGGTGGCACATCTCCGGATCGTTTGTCGTCAAGACAAACACCACTCGGGCAAATTATAACTCAGCTCTTGACGTACCTCCTAGGGTCAATGGCTGGTCTGATTTCTTAATCAGATTGGGCGTCAAGAGTTACCTCTTCAGTTGGGTCTCAGTGGCACATCTCTGGATCGTTCGTCGTCAAGACGAACACCACTCGGATGACCACAACTTGGAGGTGGACGTATTCTTCCGGGAATCACCATCTTGACTCCACACTAGTTGGGTAGGGCGCCTGAACGCCCTACACGAGTTGTGGCATGTCCCCTGCTGGGCCGAATGTCGAGTTCTGCTAGTCAGACTCGAATGTCATAATTTGTAACAGGGAGGATAACGCAGGGTGACATTGATTACTCGGCAACATCCACCTTTTTGGTATGCCTCCCTGTGGGCCAATGGCCAGCATACCGACCAGTCGGGCTGAGTACCAGACATCTTTTAAGACTTGAGATTTTCTCTTGAGTCCTTTGCAACTGTGTTGTTTGGTCAGCAGGTTACTCGGCAAAGTGGAACTTCATCAGTCGAACGAAGAGTGACGTCACTCGGGCTATATCTGATGGACTGCAAGCCGAACCCAGAATCAAGACAATCCAGTCACGAAGCACTCGGGGGCTACTATGGACAACATGGGCCCGGGTATCCGGAGATATACTGTTCAACGTACCATCTCTTTGGGCCGAGTTGCACGGATCTTCCAGAAGGCAGGCTCGGAGGCTGGCGCGGTCCGACTTGCTCCACAAGGAAACAAAGTCGTTTCCCACTCGAATACACAGATATAGGCGTAACCAACTCGGTTATATCTCTATCTTCCATATACGGATTAGGAAATCTATCTGTAACCCGGCCCCTTGCACTATATAAATGGGGTCAGGGCCCCTAGTTCGACAGATCATCCTGCATCCAATCTTACATCTCATCATCCTTGAGATCCACCATAATACAATCCACGAGCACAGGAGTAGGGTATTACCTCACCTTGAGAGCCCGAACCTGTATAAATTCGGCTCCCTGTGCTACCATCGTAGTTGTGATCTTTCGCAGAGTCTCTATAAAATATATTGTCGACACAAATCGTCGACACCGGTGACTTACCGAACCTTGCTCGATTTTTTTGAGTCAAAGGCTTGAACTGCAGATGGGCGAGCTCGCCGAAAAACCAAGCTTGGAAAAAAATTCAGGCTAGGCTCGGGCCTACACGGAAACAGAAAATCAATACAAAGTCGGGCTTCGGGCTTTTGGCAGGGCTTTCGGGTCGGGCTCGGGCCCGGTGTATCAAAAAATTATCGGGCCAGGACGGGCTTGGGCTCGGGTTAAAGTGACCGGGCTTTTCCAAGACCGGCCCGAAGCCCGACCCGGCCCAGCGCATGATCAGGTCTAGCCACAGGAGACTGCGGAGGGTAACCAGCCGACGGCTAATAGGGCGGATCTAGACTGCAAATAACCGTGGTGCATAACTCAACGATCATATTAGAAACTAGTATCAATAAATTGGCTTAAGTACATAACCAAAGCCAACAGTGATATAAAATTAAGAAAATACTTGCCAAAATAAAGAAACATACTAATTGTCAACGATCGGGAAACTGATTCCCGGTCGAGCTTATTTCTTGGATGAGGGACCGGAAAGGCCCCTCTCTACCAAGGTGCTGCTTTCGGGACCATGCGAACTCAAGTGAAAGTGGAGTATTTAGAGAACCAGGCAAGGCACGACGATTCATACTGGTTTAGGCCTCTCAGGGTAGATAATTGCCCTACGTCCAGTGTGTTTTGTTATTGACAAAGCTTTGAAGTTGAGTACAAGTGCGCTAGCTAGATCGATAGATTAGCCAGTCAAGAAATTAGAAGATCAGACTATCCGACCCCCTTATCATTGCCAATAGGGGGTATTTATACTAGCCTACTCGAGTAACCGATGCCGACTAATCCAGGCGAGTGGACCACTTCTTTCGCCAAACTAAACGTCTCCTATATCCACGGCGCCACCTTCTCTACGTTCAAAACGTGAGCAATGGTTTCCAGGAGTAGGAAACGTGGCCACGTGGCAGGTGCTCATGGTGGCCACCTTCACGTCCGGGCAGCAGGTGCTCGGGCACATTAGGGTGAAACCGGCTAAGGCAGCCGGGCCGCTTTACTCCGGGTAATAGCACGAATCTCTCCTCCGGGTAAGGATATCGCCCAGGAATATATGATGCCCGGGTACTAAGCCATGGGCAACCCATTCGAGGCTAGTCCGGAGCTGCCAAGGGTCTGCCCGGCCCGATTGACTTAAACCAATCCCCGACAACTAGTCCCCGAGGCTCAAGTGAAAAACTACCTGGGCGGGCCTCCCTCTTGAGACTTCAATCCTCAAAAGGGAAATTGGTTATGGCAGTGTAGTTCTACCGCCTCATCCGACATTCCCTAGGGTTGGAAACGCTCCCCCTAGGTTAACCGGGTAACATAGGTCGCTCTTGGGCGGAAACGCTTCATCCCGGGCAATACCGGGCGTCTCCGGGCAATGACGCTTCAGGTCGTGTGAAAATCACCATCCGACCCGGGCATTTACTCTTTCGAACAACGAAACCATCTCCCCCGGTGTCGACGATTTGTGTCGGCAATATATTTTATGGGGCACTGCGAAAGATCACAACTACAATGGTAGCACAGGGAGCCGAATTTATACAGGTTCGGGCCCTCGGGGCTAGGTAATCCCCTACTCCTGTGCTCGTGGATTGTATTATGGTGGATCTCGAGAACGTCGAGATGTGTATGATCTAAGATCGGATGAGGTACCAGATCTCAGATGTGGATGAAGAAGATGATGTCGAACTAGGGGCCCCTGACCCCTTTATATAGTGCCACTGAGATCCGGAGATGTGCCACTGAGACCCAACTAAAGAGGTAACTCTCTGACGCCTAATCTGATTAGAAAATCAGACCAGCCGTTGACCCCAGGGGGTACGCCAAGAGCTAAGTTTAATATTTACCCAAGTGGTGTTTGTCTTGATGACAAACGATCCGGAGATGTGCCACCGGGACAATAAAAAAGAAACTTTCGATGTGCGGTCCGACTAAAAGCCAAACCGACTGCTGTCCCCGGGGGGCACATCCAAAGCCAAGTTATAATCCGAGGAGCACCCAATCCTCAGGTTGAAGACCGGTATAAGGCCTAACAGGAGGCACGCTGTCTTCCCGACTAAGTTGACCCGAGTGACATCTGTACCCGAGTAGAATCGCATGTATACCACTCCACCTATAAGGGCATGTTCTCAGGGACTTAAGTCTGGGCCCAGGTCTTGAAACGACGATTCTAGGGCTTCATTTTTTCTCGCCTTGCGCGGAGACGAAATGTTGCCCGCTTTTCTTTAAGTGAAGCACGCCGGGGGATTCGAACCGGTACGCTCGCACCGTGCGCCCAAACCGTTCATCTCGCCAAAGCACCTCCGCTAGGGTTTTTCGCGATTCCGCCACCACCAATCAACCCTAGCATCGCCGCCGTCGCCGAGCTCCAAACCCACCACATTCCAATGGCGGGAGACTGGGCAACCTCCAACACCACCGATGAGCGGCTGTGGGCCCTGGTTGACGCCGGCGTTCTTCCAACGTCAGAACTCATCGACTGGCGCGCCGCCGTGGGTGAGTCCTCTCCCACTCCTCACCAAGAGGAGATCGTCGTCTTCGAATCCGTCTTCTCCCGCGGGTTCGGACTCCCCGCTTCCTCCTTTCTTCGCGGTTTGCTCAACCATTATGGGATCGAGCTCTTTCATCTGAATCCCAATTTCATCCTTCAACTTTCTATTTTTGTTCATCTCTGCGAGGCTTTTCTAGGGATCGCTCCCCACTTCGCCCTCTTCCACCATCTCTTCTTTTTGAAAGCCTACCCCATCGACAATGCCCCTAAGGCTGTCGGCGGGGCCGGATTTCAACTCCGGAGCGGCCTTCAGAGGGAGTATTTTGCCTTACCACTCCAGACCTCTTTGAAGGGGTGGAACCAGGAATGGTTCTACTGCTCCAATCCTCCCCCAAGTCTTCCTTGTTTTGACGGGAGGAGGCCCCGAGCTTCAACCTCTTGGAATTCTCCCCCTCTTTCCTTCGAGATGGATCAGGTCACCGAGTTACTCGGCCTGATCCAACACCTTAAAGAGGAGGGGCTGACCGGCGTCGCAATAGTCAGTCTCCTTCATTTAAACGCCAGATCCAAACCACTCAAGGAGAGGATCCGGCTCGGGTTCGAGTACACCGAGCCATCCGACACGACACGAGAAACGGATGTCCCGATCTCCAACTCGGACGCCGTTGATCGACTCTCTGAGTTCTTCGCTCCAGGGACTACCTTTTCTAACCAAGGGAGTCCCAGGAGCTTCTCCCTCAACAATCCGCCTCAAGAGGTAAGGATTAAGTATTTTTTTCCGCTTGTTTTGTGTACCGAGTAGCTCTGTATTGACGCCAGCTCGGGAATGCCGTGCTCTACGCAGGACCGCCGGGCTTTCGTGTCCGCTGCCCCAGCTCCCGAGGCTTCCGCCAACAAGGGCGAAAAACGTCCAGGAGAGGAGCCCGAAGAATCCCCAGCCGCGAGGAAGGGCAAGGGTCCGGCTTCCTCCGTGAAGGAGGGCGTCCCGCCATCCGGAGGACGCGGCCCGCGAGGCCCGGGGCCAAAGGTCGGCGAGGCTCCCAAAGAGGGAAAAAGTCAGCCGACGCCGACATCCGGGCGTAGTCAGGGGACTCATCCCCCAAGGGCGAGCGGCGGAGCCTCATCCAATGGGGGACAAAATCCAACCCCTCAGGCTAGGCCGAGTGGCCCGCCCGACGCCTCCTCGAGCGGGAGTTCCCCCCGGATGGGCGCCGGTATTAAGATTAAAACCACCAGTCGGTAAGCACAGCCTTGCCACCGCCTGGTAATCTTCTTTTACATTTTATCCGACCGAACCATTTCCTTATTTCAGGAAACCGTCAGCAGAGGTTCCGTCGAGTCGCCCGACTGGGGCGTCTATTTTGGGTTGAGCCGAAGTCAGCGGCACCTCCTCCGTCACCGATCGGTGACCCACCGGTGAGCCGGCGGAGCCGATCGGAACTGTGGTCGGAGGAGACGCCACTGCCGCAGCCTCGAGTCCGAAACCACCCGCCGAGGGCGGCGAGAGGGCTGAGCCCATGGTGGAGGAGATCCTTCGCCAGTCCCCGCCTCCTCCGAAGGAGGCCGAGCCCAAGCTCTCGGTGGGCTGAAAGGATAAGGCTGGGAACTGGACCCTTGTTGGCGACGAGGCCGAGGATGAGACCTGGAACGCCTTCTTCGAGCATGCTGTTGAATGCAGTAAGATGGCCAGGGTAAGCCTTCTGATTCGTAGAGTAAATCTTCTTCAGTTTGAGGTGGGATGGTGAACATTCTCTCTCTCTCTGTAGGAGCTTGGTAATTTCTCCGAAAGAAAAACCAAGTTCCTCAATTACTTCCTCCCCCAAATAGAGCAGATTATCTGACTAATATTGACTCATCTGACTTTTTTTATTACTTTTTGAATCCGTTTTATTTTTATCTCGTAGACGAGTCTAAAAGCTCTCTAAATCCTAAATTTCAAGGCCATCCGACTCTCGAGGCCACCTCGGGAAATTCTCGAAGTTGGAGATAAGTCAGATAAGTCACAGCTCATGAGCCCAATAGAACAGGGCCTAAATCCGCGGAGGAGGAAGTTATTGGAGTCCGGACCGAGGCAGCCAAGGAGCGCCGAGAACTGCGGGCCCGGTTCAAGGATCTGCAGGACGAGAAGTTCGACCATCCAGGATCCCTCCGGTGTAAGTTCCTTGTCCCGGGTTAGGATCGCTCGCCTTGCGCGTAACCAAATGACATCATGCTCCGCACCATGTGCATCACACGACGCCAAAATTGCCAGTCTCGGGGAGGAACTGGCGAAGTCCCGGGACCAGAAGCTGGCCCTGGAGGCGAAGGCCGTCGTCGAGTTGGAAGGTTAGTCCCCAAACCCGACCGGCTCCGAACCTCCGATGTTCACACAGTTGAATAACTGTGCATTCTCTGTTCTTGTCAGAGTATAAAAAGAAGACGCTAGCGCAGTATGATGTTCTACAGAGGAACGTCGAGACTTTGCAAGCGCGATATAATGAACTCCTGGCGGCCGTGGAGCCGACTCGACAGCGGCTCTTCGCTGGCGTAGCCGAACCAAGCTCCCGGGCCGAGCTGATCCAAAGGTCGACTGAAACCCCCGAGCAGCTGAAGGTTTGTCTCAAGGATGTCGGCTTGATGAGCGCCAGCCAGGCGCTGGGCATTATCAAGTCGCACTATCCTCGAATTGAACTCGACGCTGTCAAGGATGGTTTCGCCTACACCGTGGACGAAGCGTTGGCCCTGATCGAGGAGGTGAAGCCGACCGCCGAGTCCCTTGTAGATAATTTAGAACTGGACCGCCGAGCCAGCGCGGAGCACTCTGATAACGCAATCGGGAAGTATGAGTATTGCCAGGAGACATGAGTTTCGTTACTCGGAACAGTTAACACATAGGCTCAGCATAAACTTAAAAAAAGAGAAAGATCGGTCAGGCGCAGGTACTGCACCTAATTAGGTGTAGCCCCCGACTTACTGGTTAGTCGGAATCCGACTAGGGAACAAGTCGATTTAATCTCGAAAGAAGGGGTGCGCGATTGCGCACCTAATTAGGTGTAGCCCCGACTTACTGGCTAGTCGGGAACCGACTTGGGAGCAAGTCAAATAAAATTCTGGATGAGAAAGATTATGTGCGCGATTGCGCACCTAATTAGGTGCAGCCCCCGACTTAGTACTTAATTGACATACAAATAAGTAGCAAGTCAAAAACTGAACTGTGTAAGCATAGAGACAATGTGAGCGAAAACTTATCTTTATTTCATTGTAGACATGTGTTACAATAGTCGTCAGGTATAAAACCGACGCGATTGCTCGATGTTCCATGAGTTGTTTAGGGGAGTGTCGCTTTCACGCTTTCAGTTGGCAAGCCCCCGGGCGTACCGCCGAGTGACGTGAGGACGTCTTGATCTACTCGGACAGGAACGACGAGCGCCTCCTCATTTGGCATCTTCGTCGGGCTTGATGCCTGACTTAGATGGCTTCTTGTTTGGCAGGTCGCCCTCGTCGCAAAGAGTGGTGGCCGTCTGCCGGATCTTGTCCAACTCGGCAGCCGCTTCGATTGACTGGGCGAAGTCGCAGTTCTCCTTATCGAGAAGATGGGAAAACTTGACGTCTCCACGGATTGTGATTACACCCCGTGGTCCTGGCATTTTCATAACCAGATAGGCGTAGTGTGGGACAGCCATGAGTTTGGCCAGGCCCGGCCTTCCCAAGATTGCGTGGTACGCAGTCTCGAAATCGGCCACCTCAAAGTTGAGGTTCTCCGTCCTGTAGTTATCCCGAGTGCCAAAGGTGACAGGAAGAGTGATTTTCCCGATCGGCACCGACGAGGTTCCCGGAATTATGCCATGAAACAGCGCATCCATCTTCTCGAGCGCCGTTTGGGATCTCGTGATCTCGCCGAGTCTTAGCGAAAAGGATATTTAATCCGCCCCACCGTCGACGTAACTTTGCGCAGCTTGGACGCCTGCACTACGTAATTCTGTGATGAGTGGATATCTTCCCGGGCAAGGGACGTGGTCCGGGTGATCTGAGCGATCGAATACGATCGGAATTTCAGACCACTGAAGATACTCGGGGGTCACCGAAAGGCTGCATTGACTTCCCGAGTGGTAAGCACGCTACGCTCGACTCGTATGCATCCGATCCCCCGAATATGTAGTTGAGCTCACGCTCGGTTTCTTGGTAAGCATCTCCCTGTGGAGGGTCGTGCTTGTCATCTTGCTTGGCATACGGAGCGTCCTTGCTGAGCTCCTCAGCGAACTTCTTCAAGATGTTGCAGTTTTTGGCCACGTGCTTTCTATTTGGATGAAAAGGACACGGCGCCTCCAAGACTTTGTTGTAGTCGGTGGGCCGTGGCGGCTTCTGCCGACCCTGATCCGCGACCGCCACCATCTCTTCACCTTGCGCTTTTTGTCTTTCTTGGAGGAGGATTCGGGCTTGTCCTTTTTGCCTTCGTGTTTGCTCGAGTGGTCCTCCTGACGCTCAGCGAGGGCGTCCGAGGCAGTAGCGTATCGGTCCGCCAGGGCAAACATCTCCTTGACGGTACTCGGGGGTTTCCGAGACATCTTCTTGATTAGGTCGGGATCGCGAACTCTCTTCTGGAAGGCTGCGACGACGACCGCCTCTAAGATCTCCCGGATTGTGTTCTTTTTCTTGGTGAAACGCCGAATGAAATCTCTTAACGACTCATCCTTTTTCTGATGAATCTGATAAAGGTCCCACTGGATTCCATGCTTCTCATAAGTGCCCTGGAAATTGGCTACGAATTGGTCGCAAAGCTCTCCCTAGGAATCGACCGAGTTCTCTGGAAGGCCCGCGAGCCAGTTCTGAGCCGAAGGGGTTAACATGACGAGCAAATAATTTGCCATCACGTCATACCCTCCACCCACAGCTTGATTGCCAAAGAGTAGATTTGCAACCAAGCCTCGGGATCCCGTTCTCCATCAAATTTCACAATCCCTTAGGGTTGAACCCTTCGCCGCTTTACTGACGGAGTCGGGCGAATGTTTGATTCCGCTAATCAATCCGCCCACGGGGAGGAGATTGACGGGGAAGATTTCGACGTGGTGGAGTACGGCAACGATCCTCATCTCGCTCCCTCCGCCGGGCTTCAATGTCGAGGCGAAGGTCGCGACTGGTACTCCGGTGGGTGTCTTGCCCGCGGCTTCGCGTGCGCCAACTGCGCCGAGTGCTGCTCGTGGTAGTCTTGCTTCGGGCCGAATTGGCCTGCTGATCCCGAGTGCCTTGGACAGCCGCTGCCATCACCATGGCTTTAATCTGCTCCATGATCGGTGTCACGGGGTTTTTGTCTCCAAGCAAAGGACCAACATTGTCCAGAAGGGTCTAACACGCGAGGATATTTTGTTGTGGCATACGGAAGACCGAGTGATCACCCATACGGATTTGAAGCAGTTCCTCCCGGACCTCCCGTGCGCGATCGCGTAATTGCTCGCGCAAGTCTCCTCCACCTCCGGGATTTTGTTCGGCTCCTGCTTCTCCTTCGGGACGCCGAGCCGAACCAGAGCTTTGCCCATCCAGCACGTAGACACCACAAAAGTCGGGGAACCCATTGACGCTCTCCTCCGACTCGGATTCCGAGAAGGAGAGGCTCAACCGATCCCGATTAGTTGGCTCGTCGATGGGAGTGATTATAACTCCCACCTCTCGTGCTGGATCTTTTGCCTGAAAGGAGTCCGACTGAGGTTCTGCAGATCTGATATGTTGGAACCTTGCAGCCGAATTGATCAATCCGAGTAGTATGTCCACTCGGGAAGTAGACCTGGTTAGAGTTGTCCCTAAGCCTGGACTCAAAAAACTTGCCCCAGTCTGTGCATGTCGTGTTCCGCTCCTCGGCCCAGATTGGAAAAGCTGGCGTGTTATCCGATGGAAAACAGCGGCCGAGTTTCCTAATCCGAACGGGGCGAACCACGGATGAAAGTTTTGAGTTCCCGACTGGATCCGAGCGCGATCCGAATCGAGAACAAGATCGCCGCTTGGCGCCTTACCAACAAGAGGAGCTGGTAAAGCGAGAGGCAATGGATCCCGACCGAAATCGAAGGGGATTCCAGCGGTAGGCCAGTCGGAATCATAGTCATCAGATGGGATCTCTTCTGGATTGGAATCCAGAGAAGAGACCCGAGGCGCGAGGCTCGCCGAATTTGCGCATCACCTTCCGTGTGCGTGGACCGAACGAGGTTCGGTTCACACAAAAGTTCTCAAGTCACGGCGAGGAAGCCGAGATCTCCGAAGATGAAGCCTTGGCCGGGGGCGTAGGTGAAGACGAATCCGCCGATGGAAGCCATCGAAGTTGATATAGTTGATCGTGACGTTAACCCCTACCTGGCGCGCCAACTGTCGACGATTTGTGTCGGCAATATATTTTATGGGGCACTGCAAAAGATCACAACTACGATGGCAGCACAGGGAGCCGAATTTATACAGGTACGGGCCCTCGGGGCGAGGTAATACCCTACTCCTGTGCTCATGAATTGTATTATGGTGGATCTCGAGAACGTCGAGATGTGTATGATCTAAGATCGGATGAGGTACCGGATCTCAGATGTGGATGAAGAAGATGATGTCGAACTAGGGGTCCTGACCCCCTTTATATAGTCCAAGGGGCCAGGTTACAGATAGAATCCCTAATCCAACCAAATCGGTTATGCCTATATCTATGTATTCGAGTAGGAGACGAGTTCATTTCCTTGTAGAGCACGTCGGGCCGCGCCAGCTTCCAAGCCTGCCTTCTGGAAGACCCAATCAACTCGGCCCAAAGAGGTGGTGCGTCCAATTGTACTTCTCCGGATACCCGGGGCTCATGTTATTCACACACGGGTAACCTTCATCCGGGGCATTTTTTTACTTTGCTATTATCGCGCGTAGTAACTAGCCGTGAAATGATGCATTGATGCGACAGTCTTCGGAATACGGAGAGACAAGCGGCGCAGAACCGTTTTCTGCCTGTTGGAACGCGCATAGGGGTCAGTTTTAGGTCGGTTGAAATCCCTAGGCGCTCGTTGTCACTTGAGACGCGTCGGGTGGCGTCCCGCATCGCCTACAAAAAGCGGAGGGGATGCGGGGTGTTGCTCCCCTACTTCCTTTGCACTGCCAGATCATTGCTCTCTTCTGTCGCTCCCCTGCCTTCGTCCTTCCTCCACCCGAGCCAAACTTAAAGCTTTCCAAGTACTTCAACACCTCGCCGAACCTCATGGCCAAGCTCGAGAGGATTAAGATCACCGAGGCCCGCCTCAGGGCCATAGAGGCGGACCAATACCTCGACGCCGATACTTGGTGCTTGCCCAGGAAGGAGAGTTACTCGGCGCCCGAAGAGGGAGAGTTCGTATCATGCGAACTCTACGCCCTCTACGGGTTTAGGACGCCAGAGAGCGACTTCGTGACCATCTTTTTGGCGTAGTGTGGGGTTGAGATCATCAATCTCAACCCCAACTCTATGTTGATTCTGGCGGTCTTCACTCACTTGTGCAAGGGGTACCTCAACATCGAGCCGAGCGTATCCCTCTTCCTGCAGTACTACGGACTGCAGAAGACATAAGGACGGAGCGCGGTGGGGTGCGCCTACTTCAGGCTGCGCCCCCACATCAGGATGCCATACCCGCGGTATGTCCTAAAGGACTCCATCGCGGGCTTGGTGGCGAGCTGGTTCTACTCTCGCAATGGTGAGGTTAGCGCGCTGGTATTTCGGGACCAATTCCCGGACGCCATGGCCATCGACCAGCCGGAGCCGACTGAAGGGGACCTGGTCGGGTTCGCAACGATCGTGTGCTTGACGGAGATAGGGCTTACGGGCAAGGCGATTGCCCAGGACTTCCTCCAGGAGTGCATGAGCCTGCTACGGAGGAGGGAGAAACCCTTCTTCGAGATCCAGGAATGGATTGACATCATCTGCAACTCGGACTCAGGTATGTGCTTGCGCTGGCCAACTTTCGACTTTCCAGCTTCTTTAACTTGTTTTAACGCCCATGCTTTCCTGCAGTGCTGAGTATGAACTGGGGCGAGAGGTGCATGAATGCCTTGTTCGGGACAGCAAGGAAGCTCGAGGACGAGGGCCCCGAGCCGGCGGCGGAGAAGGTGCCCGCGAACATCCTGTGAAGGGACCGCCACGTAAGTCCGGACTCTTGCGTCCCTCACCTTCTGACACGGAGCTTCTTCCTGAATTCCTGGGTAGTTCGCCGAGATGCTCCGACGCATGGTGGAGGACGCGGTGGAGGCTGGCGACCTCCACGTAAGTCCGGCTCTTGCATCCCTCACCTTCTGACACGGAGCTTCTTCCTAAATTCCTGGGTAGTTCGCAGAGATGCTCCGACGTAAGGTGGAGGACACGGTGGAGGCCGGCGAGTACGCGCTGAGCAAGGAAGTGGCCGCCAGCAAGGGCGACAAGGTCAAGAAAGCAAAGCGTAAGAAGTGCCCTACCTTGCTGCCGAGGGCCCTGGCGTCAGTGACCCGGACCCCGCCGCGCTGGTCGGGCGAGGCGGCCGCCACTCCAGCCGCTGCCCAGTAGGAGTCGCCTTCACCGGCCAAGCGAACAAGGATGGTCACGCACCACTTGGAGTGGGCGGACAAACGGGTGGTACGCCCCAAGGTTGCTCGTTGGTTTCGGTGGTACAGGAGGTCTAACCCGGAGCACATGGGTCTTTACTAGCTCGTGGAGAGGGCAAAAGAAGAACAGTGTCTCCGGGAGCTCCAGGACGGGCACGCGCGTCTCTAGGAGGAGATGCTTTTGGCGAAGGAGGTGGCCGAGATGCGCAATGCGCTAGGGCCCATGCCGTCTCCCCCGGTCCAACAGGCGATCGGGAGGAACAAAAGATCGAAGAAGGTTGGGAAGAAGCCCAAGACCGTGCCGTGCCTCGTTCCAACGGACTTGGACGAGGCTGATTCGGCCATGGCGCGGGTGATCGAGGCCCAAAGACGAGTCGCCCAGGACATCACCACCGAGCTCGCAAGCACCGCAACCTGGAACCAAGCCCGCCCGGGGAGGGACCGGGCACCGAAGAGGCCAGCCTGTCAGCGGCGGACTTGGGCCCTCTACCCGACGAGGCCGATCTCTTCACCATGGATGGTAAGCAATCCTGAATTTTGTCATAGGCCTTGTTTCCCCTCGTTCTTGACTCCCCTTTCTTCTCAGCTCTGGAGCACCGGCTCCAGGACGCGGCTGACGCCATAATTGACGTCGTGCTCGCAGAGCTGCTCGAGGAAGTGGCCGACGCGGTGATGGCTGAGGACGACGCAGGCGAGGAAGAGGCCAGGGAACCCCCGGCAAAGGCGTTGGTCGCTGCTGTCGCCACCATGGTCTCGCCTGGAAATCTGGGCGAAGTCGATGGCCCAGGGGACCAACCTTGAGCCTCGGCGAAGAGGCAAGGGGAGAAGTTGCACTCCGGGAGGAAACACCTCTCCCGAGAGGCCGCGAAGTACACCGGGCCAAGGGAACCCCTTGCCCCCAATCCCGGGAGTCTAAGGCTGCCTAGGAGACCGGGTCCCTAGGCCAGGAAGATCGAGCGCTGGGGCTCCCGGCGCTCTCGGCGCTTGATGTCAAGTCCCCAGGGGAAGGCTCTTCCTCGGAGAGGACGCCCGTGGCCTCCCCGATGAAAACCATCACCGGAGGAGATGGAGATGCTGGTCCGGACGTCGCCAAACATGCTTGGGCAGATGACAGGGTGGTGTACTTCAAACAACGCCTGCTCGAGCAGCTCGGCAAGGTAAGAAGCTTTCCTCCACTGAGGCAACGGTTCATCCGAACACTCAACGCTAACTCCCCGTTCACCGCAGGTGGTCGGTGCCACGATGGAGGACCTCTGCAGCTGCTCCGCGAGGAGGAGCTCCTTAGAAGGTCGGCCACCCAGCACACGAAGCTAGAAAGATTGGAGGCCAAGTACCGCGGGCTCCGGGTCGAGCAAGACATGACCCTGGAGAAGTTTCATAGCAAAGTGAAGCAACTCCAGGAGCTCCGCCATGTCCGCACCGAGCTGGACACGGAGCGTGCCACCACCAGCACCTTGCGACACGAGGTGGAGGCCCTCAAGGCGGAGCGCGTGGAGGCAGAGCCTCTCTGCGCGCTCATCACCGAGCTGAAGGGGGAGCTTGCCACCGTGCGCGAGGCTGGGCCGAAAGGAGCCGAGGAAGCTCTCAAGGCTCGCTTCGAGGAGTTGGAGGAGGCGAAGCGCGAAGCGGAGGAGCTCTGGGCACGCATCACCAACTTGTCTGAGCGGCTGAAGAAGGCGCAGGGCGACGCCCGGCGCCAACTCGAAGAGACAGACAAGGGCCGGGAAGCGCAAATCTGGGCCCTGCAACTCCAAGGAGAGATCGACTGGCTAAGGCTGGATGAGCTCGAAAATCCTTAGGTTAGGGCTCCTGGGTACCCAGGACTTTGTAAATGTACCTCATTTTGCAATGAAAGGGTATTCCTTTAAAGTACTGCATATGTCCGTGCAAAAAAGACAAAGAGAAGCACAAACACATGAAACTAATAACTTGAATCGCGCAAACTCGCATTTTTAGAAAACACGGTAGGTCGCACCTAACTCCAGCCCCTATATGTCCATGTCCGGGCACCTAAGTTGCGAGCCCGGACAAGGGTGCAGTAGAGAAACGTGTGACTTAGACTTGGCGAGGTACCCGTGCTGTGTTGTCGTGTAGGTTAGACCAGACCCTTGAACCGGTCCAAAGGGACTCCTAGTGCGATGAGAATCGGCTTACCCAGGCGAAGTCCCTAGGGCGGCGGGCGTCCTGTTACACGACTCGAGCTTGGGCCGCGCAAGTCGCTGCCACCCGTGGGTTAGGCAATCACACAGAAGGAGAACGATTGCCTGGGCAACATATAATTGAACGAAAAGATAGACCCAAGAGGAGCAGGTTGCGGGCCCAAGTCATTCAGTAGTCAACACTGGAATTATAACGTAGCCATGGCTGACGTTTTCGAAAACACGGAAAAAAAGCTAAGGAAGAAGCGAAAAGATACAAGAGGCCAACATGTAGGACTTGCGAAGGTGGTCGATGCTCCACGTGCTGGTCAAGACTCGCCCATCCTCCATGGCTAGGCGCACAGCCCCGTAATTTAGAGATGACCGTGAACGGACCTTCCTAGCGGGGAGTTAGCTTGTTGGCTTTGGACAAGTCCTGGATACGTCTGAGGATGAGGTCGCCAACTTGCAAAGTCTTGGGCTGTACTGACCTGTCCGCATGTCAGCGCAGAGCTTGCAGGTAAGAGGCTGGGTGCACGAGAGCTAACTCGCACGTGCCCTCTAGGAGATCGAGGTCGAGTAGGCGCTCAGACCCTTGATTGACTTGGTCGACCGTATCGACGCGCGGGGAGCCAAGGACAACCTCGGAGGGCAAGACGACATCTGCACCATAGACTAGCTAGAAAGGGGTTGTCCCCGTTGCTCGTCTTGCCGTAGTGCGAATTGACCATAGGGCGGAAGGTAGCTCGTCCACGCATGCTTTGTTAAGGCTAGAGAGGTGCTCGAGCACCCTCTTTTTTATGCCTTGGACTATTTGTCTGTTGGCACGTTCGGCGACCTCGTTGCTCTGTGGATGCACAACAAAGGCAAAGCACACCTCAGTGCCGATTTTCTTGCAATATTCTTGGAAGAGCTCACTGGTGAACTGCGTTCCATTGTCTGTGATCAGTCGGTTGGGGACCCCAAACCTTGTGGCCATGTTCTTGCAGAAAAACCGTTGAGCAGCTTGGGCAATGATGGTCGACACTGCCTCGATCTCAATCCACTTACACTAGTGCAGAATACGTTATCGCTGGAGGTTCTGAACTCACATCACTGACGGTTCTCAAACCGACAATGATTATGTCTGGCGGTTCTCGAACCGCCAGTGACAGTATTATCACTGACGGTTCTTAAGTGAACCGCCAGTGATGAGGATGTTCGAAAATACGATTTTAGCCAGTAAAATTTGACTAAGAAATATTATTTTGATCCGAATAGCACCCCTACACCATCTACCATCGCGTATATAGCCTTACTACCTTTTTTCATGCAAAATTTAAACCACGCATAACTAGGATTCAAACTTCGGACCTCTTGCCTCTAACCCAGCCCTCCTAACCATCTCACCCATTAGCACCTTTTGACATATATAAGATATGCATATCATTTAAGCCTTATTTTCTAAAGTTTTTAATAACTTTTGACTATACAAATGACGTTAAATAGAAAAGTTTTCAACTACAAAGTTGTATATCTTGTTGAAGGCTATAGTTTTCATGTAAAGATTGTTTCTATCCGACTTCATTTGAATAAGTTATAAATTTTTTAAACTTGTAATGGTTATTTAGGCATCTATATTGTCACTGTATCACTGGCGGATCACTTAAGAAATACCAGTGAAAAGTAATTTTCAGAATTTCTAAATCTTCTATGTTTCACTGGTATTTCAATCCGGGGACATGAATGAGGGCTTATACAAGTGCTCGACGAGCACTCCTGCCGGAGCGAATTCTTGTGAGGATCCAAGCTTGGATAGTTGGTCGGCTAGGGTATTGTCCTTCCTGGGCACATAGAGTACCTCAAAATTCTTGAAGTACTTCTCCAACTTCCTCACTTCAACCAGGTAAAGTGTCATTGAATCATCGAAACTCTGAAGCTCCTTATTCACCTGGTTAACGACCAATTGTGAATCCCTTTCATAGTCAGCCGTTGGACGCAGAGCGAATGGCATGCCCGGAGCAACGCCAAACGGCCTTCATACTCCAAAGCGTTGTTGGTCGTCTTCATACTCCACACGATCATTACCGGTGACTACTCGACCAGCATTCCAAATGCTCGGTATTGCGAAAATACTAAGGCAATACCTTGCTTATACAATTACCCATCTAGTAATTCATGCCTGTACTTTTCAATTTTTTCGTTTTCTGTTCATTACATTGTCTATCCAAAAGACAAAATGAATACTATCTTACTTGTTGAAATAATTATATATCAAGATTTTCCTATACTAAGGTATTATTAAGTTTAATCATTTTGGGTGCGCTTTTGGTTGTGAAGTTTGGAATATCTATTCTACATAAAATGTTAAATGCCATAATTTAAATAAAGGATGATTCTTAAATAAATAACTAGAAAGTAAAAGCAATAAATAGATAACAAATGAAATGGGGAATTCAATATGCTTCAAGGGTAGAAAACCTGCCTTCTTTAGGGATTGGATCACACTTAATTATATTTCCTGGACATTCTTGATTAAAATTTCTAGAGGGCGTAGCTCGTTGTCTTTATGTCACAAAAATAGAAAAAGAGAAGAAATTCCAATAAATATCTAAATAAAAATTAGAAAAGTATTAAGCATAAAATGATAAAATACATGAAAAAGATCTGGGGTGAAAAGGGTGATGGGCTGTATGATTTTTTAGAAATTTGAAAATATTTTCTAAAGGAAAAGGGTAGGGATGTTGTTGTAAAAATGTGTATTTTCTCCGTGTAGCATAAAGCTAGGTTAGTGTATGTGAGATGTTATGTGTAGATTAACACATTTCCAAATATCGGGGTCGACGACAAATATTTGACGGAGTTCCGAGATGGAAATTGTTAAAGATAGGGTGAAAATAGTTTTTTATTGAATTATTGGGTGGTAATATGTTCAAATGGATTTATAATACTTTTTAGTATTTTAGAAATTAATTCTAAAATCTTTAGAATACTTTTGTATATAAGAAAGAGAGCAAAAAGGATTTATTAAGGTTATTTTATTATAAAAATATGGTATTTTATATTTTTATAAAATTCTTTATCTTATTTTAGATTTTTGAGAATTTTTGTAGAAATTTAAAATAGTTTTTGGTATATTAATTGAAATATGAAAGCTAATTTAAAATTAAAAATTGGAAAGGTTCGAGTTTTACTAGGCTAAATAGTATTGGGCTTGGCCCATTTAGATGCGCTTATTATCTTGATACTATGGCCCAACATGCAGATGAGAGGAGGAGTCTTGGCGTCTTGGTGGCTCGGCTAACGGATGGGGATGGATTGTCAGCGGCAGGGGAGAAATGAAAAGGGGAAAATAGAGGAGATCGGCGGTGGCATCACCAGTGACGGTGAGAGAGGGTCGGCGGCGAGGAATTGGGAGTAAAATCATGAAATTGGGGTCATGTGGATACCTTTGGTGGTCGCAGTGGAGCTCGGAGTGGTTAGAGTTGGTGGGGCGGCGAGGTTGAGGCGGCGGGGCGATGGGACGGCGACGGTGAGGATATTTCGGTGGGCATTAGTATTAGGGAATGGTAGGATTGGCTTCGCAGTGAGTAGTGGTAGTTTTTGTATATAGGTATCGAGGTCAGAGGGGGACTGGAGCGGTGAAGAAAAGGGTTGCCGGAGTTGGAGAAGAAAGTGGCAAGGAGGGCGGCTTAGGGTCTTAGGGGGAGTACTGATGAGTGGAGGAGAGAACTTGGGGAAATACAGTGTCGGGGTGGGTTTTTATAGCCCATAAGTGCAGTAGCTGGCATAGAAGGGCAATTTCATGGCGGCGGCGGCGTTGCAAGGTGGCGGCGGCGGCGTTGCAAGGTGGCGGCGATGAATTGGCAGGCCGCCAAAGACAGATAGGGGCGGTGATGTGGCGGCGGAAGTCGGCAACAAGGAGGGCTATCCCGTGGTAGTGAAATCAGGGCAGGAGGTGGGTGGAAACGGCGGCGGCGAGGAGTTCCAGTGGGCGGCAGCGGCGCTGGAAGTTTGGACGATGGTGGCACGACAGGAGAAGGAAGACAACCTGTTGGTCGTTCGATCCGTGGCGTTAATCAATGGACGCCGTTAGATTAGATCAAAGCGGTATGGGGACTGGTAAGTGGGGTCCACTTGTCAGTGGAAGGTTCGGTTGGGATTGGTTTAAGTGGAAACGTATTTCCCTAAGGGTTATTCCCATAATTTCGGAAAAGGGAAAGTTTGGTTTATAAAAGAAAATCAATTTCCAGAGAAAGGTTTAGACTTTGAAAATTTATAGGATATAATAGGAAGCTCAGAAAAACATGAAATAAATTTCTAAAAATCCAGAAAAATGAGAAAAATCAAAATATGAAATAATATTCATTATTTTATGAAATTAATACTTTTAGGGAAGATAGATAAGGTATTTTCTTTAGGGAACAAATAGGAAATTGATTTGGAAAATTCTTAAAAATTAGGAATGATTATAGAAATTTAATTATAATTTTTTGCGAAAAATTTTTATGCTAAAATTAGAAAATTTGGGTATGTTACAGTCAGCGAACTCTTCGTCCGACCTCGGGGCCTGCTGCGCAGGAAGCAAGAGGTACGCCTTCGGCCCACTCCTCCTAGGGTAGAGGTAGTACTAGACCGGCAGTGCAGCGGGGAAGGTGGCGGTGGGGAAGCCGGCTACGGGGAAACTGGTTTGGCCAGATCTGTACGCATTGCAAGGAGGGGGCGTCGATTTTGGTTTGAATCCGTGGAGGGTCCAGTAGATCGGATGCTTTCCCACTGATTCCCTTATTCGATTGTGGAAAAAATGTGTATCCAATTAGGTTAATTGGGGGTTTTCGAAAGTAAGATTTCACTATGATTTGTTCGATTTAGATGGAGACAAAGCAGTTACTGTAAGCTCTAATTGCCGCGGTGGAGGAAGTCACCGGTGAAGTCTGCATCGTCACCGAGCAGCACTTCGATCCGGGGAGCTCACCGGCGGCAGTTGCATCTAATTGGGCGGTAGTGGACATGGAAGCCTTCTTGGAGAGGCTCGACAGCTTGGCGCTGGAAGCACGAGACCAGATGGATCGCAACGTACAGAGCGAAGGAACACCGAAGGATATTGAAGTGGACGAACAAGATAGAAACCCATGGGATGACATTGATCCGAACGACATAGTGCCTGAAAATTGGGAACCTGGTGATGACGAGCACTATGGCTCGTAAATTGGTCTCGAGTGTGACAGTGGTCAATCAAGGGGTATCTAGTGGTGCTATGTGTTTGCAATGCAAGTATACTTTGCCGTAGTAATTGTAGTACTATATTGTCGTATAGGAACATATGTTGTAATGTGTGTGTCAACCTATGTAAATATTACCATCCCGGCTATGTATGCAAGACATATTTCATAATGTGCAATGTTTGTTTTTGGTTACCCATTTTAATTAGGTCATGCAATGATTGTGAGTATAATTGAGTCATATTTAACCAGTGCATGTAAGTTTTTTTGTAGCTGTATTTGCAATTTGGATGATGAAGCAATTCGTCACATGATGGCGTATGAAGGAGTGCGGCCGACATTTGGATATGCCTCTCATAGCCCAGTAGCTCCATACCATGTCAGTGTTGTTGATCGTAGTGAGTTCCCGCAAGTTGTATTTCAGGGAGGCATGTATGGTGTTTACCAGCAGGGTCTATCGACCGGCCAATACGGTCCCTACCTGTGGGGCCTGTCCTTTGCCCACCTCATGATCTGCACTAGTCCCTGGATCAGTACACTAGTGCGCACCTTTCACATAGCCGGAATCATTTCATACAAGCGGAAGTCTTATAATTACACAAATACCTGCATTAAGCCCAAGGGGCTATTAAGTATTACAAACGGCACATTGGCCCAAATAGTCAGAAAGTCCAAAAGATCATAGTGTGCAGAAACCAAAAGATCCAAAAGGGTCTCGTTCCGGCTATGCCTAAGTACTCGACTGGAGAGACGCCCTATGCCTCACCTTGATCGTCAGCATAATCTTGTTCTTCGTCTTCATGGCAGGCGTACTGATCCTGCTCATACTCTCCATCTAAAAGAGAATATGAATGCGAGGTCAGTGTCATCCAAACACTGGCGAGTTAACACCCAACCTGATGCAAGTTTAGTGATAGGGGTTCCAAAGGAAAGGTTGGGGTTTATTTATTTGCAGAAAGCAAGTTTTATAAACCAAAGCCTATGACTCAGCACTTTTAACCCAAAGTTCTATTAATCATTATTTTCATTATTGTAGTCTGTCTCAATCCACAATCCACCAACCACAGTCCACAGTCCACACCAGTCCTTAGATCTACTGCACACACCCACCATCATATTCCGGGTGTGGTGCACCCGTTGTGGATCTTACGCCAGCGAAGTGCCCATTCTTCCCTACCTGGGGTGCCACACCCGCACTAGAGTCACGGCTCCCTGTCACGTAAGACCTGGATCATCCCACGGATGACGACATGATCTTGTCTTCACCTCAAGCATGGCGGCAGACAGGGTACGTCCGCAGGTCGTACTACCCCTGAATCCTCATTACTTGCACTACCGCGCGATGGCCACGCGTTGTAGTGATAGGAACCAAATCCCGCAGGCATTTGGTCAGCGACTTCCCGCTGTGTGCCTCACTGCACACTCGTCCGGTCCACTCTAGGAGTCACCTCGAATCCGGCCAGTCCACACACATTCACATTCACTTCCTTCTTTTGCTATCGTTCCTCCGTGCGCCCTGCACACGATGTGGCGGAACCACCCTTGGTGGTAGCGATTGGCAGCTACGCTTTTTGCCCCGCGCTCCTCTCAGCACTGCGTCTGTGAACGTATAGCCCTCTTCACATCACACCAGTAGCCATGCTACTTCCACCTTAACCACAAGTCGGACCACGTCCACTTTTCCCAATCACAACCAACACACACATACACACTGGCATGCCAGGCCTAATCATCAGTTTCCAAGTTTGTTTGGTAATCATGTCCGGTGAATGTCGGTTCACCGTTCCGAGGCCAAATTAAGCCTAAAAAGTATTAATTGGACCTGAGCAATGTCTAAGCAAATTTTAACCAAGACTTAAGAGTCTAAAATTGTTTTACTTTAGCCTAACTGGCTTTGAAGGATGATCGTCAAGGCAATCATTAATAAAGTCAAATGACAGATGATTATATCAAGGCATTACCATCAAGGTAGAACAATAACAATAATAACAAGGCATGGTATTCCATGATTAAGCAAGCAGGTGTATTTACTTAAAAAGCATGCAGTTTAATACTGTAAATAAAATATTTATTAAAACTGGGAATCAATATGATCTATTAGAATGTTAATTCGCACTAGGGAAAGCTAACTCTCCCTAGTAAAAGTGAACACCAAATGATAGATGTTAACTCGCACTAGGGAAAATCAAGATTCTCCCTAGTAAAAGGAAACACCTCAGCGGGTAGGTATTAACTCGCCTTGGTCTTGCGGGTAGTGGGGTCTTCTGGCGGTTCTTCAAAGTGTCCTTCGGGCTCCTCGGCGTCTATTAATCGGAACGAATTCGAAGAACAATAAATAAAAGCACCGATATGCGATAAGAAGCATGATGCATGAAAGACACTCGCTAAATCTAGCAGTCAGCGTCTAACGATAAATTTTAACCTAGATTTCAAGGAAGTATCATGATCCTACTACTATATAGTAACTTACAAAAAGATAATGGTGGTATGAGCGTTATGAAGATGATATGCGATGATGCATAATGCTACCCTTAATAGTCTACCCTTAGATTCAGCAAATAGATGTATAAAGCAAAAATAAGTTTTGTTTGAATTATTTCATTTATTTAAAGTATGAACTAGTTATATAATTAGGGTGTGAGTGAGTGAGTGAGTGTGTTCAGTTTAAATATAAGTGCCACCGGTCAGTACCTAATTTGGGGAATTTAAATTATGCTAATCCCATAGCCAATTATTAAGGACCTAGTGATATAAGGGACTAATTAGACATTATTTGATAATAAATTTTGATTAGTACTATCTAATATGTTTAAAAGGGGTCCAGATATGTTTCCTGTATTTTCTGGAATTTTCTCATAATTTTTCTAGTTATATGAAACACCCTTTATAATTGTGTGGTGTGGCTACTGTGTTATAATATGTAATTAAATGAGTAACTACAATTATAATTGTTCTAAGGATCACCTTCCGTATTTAACATTTTTTCTAAGTCCAAGTCAGTGTCTAATATTTACCATAAATTATCTAGAACTATTGGGGGTCCTAAAGTAATTTTCTAAACTCAACAATATTATCAGGGTTTCTTTTAAATGTGCTTCGGGATGTGTGCTAATAATATAATGCTTGATCATAGGTATAATTGCCCTAAAATAGTTTTCCATACCTTTAAAGTAAAATAAATAATAAAGTTATTGTCTTTTAGTCAAAGTTCCTAGCCTAAAGAAGGGTTCTCGTATTTTTATTATAATATTTTATTATTATACTGTTAATTTTAGTATTGTTCCTAGGTTCTATACCCTCTTTAGTATTTATAGAAAAATTTTCATAATTTTTTGACATCGTTTACTATTTTAATTAAATCTTATAAGTGCACTTTTCCACATGAAATATTGATTTCGGGATTTGTACTGTCTGCAGCTTGGGCTGGCCTTGGGCCAAATTTTGGGCCGAAAGTGGCTTGCCTAAATGCGCAAAAGGGCAAACGAAAGCGTATTCTTGAGTAATACGTTTCCACTTATTGACAAGTGGGACCTAGGGCCCACATGTCATAGAGTCTTTGATTCCTCTTAGCAGTACTAGTTTACAACGTTGCTACAGGAGTCGTCTTCATCCTCCAGACAACGGGAGCAGGACATGGGAGCCCCGGTGGAGCTCGGCTAGCCGGCACTATGGTGCACGGCGGCACGGGGAAATGGCAAAAACGGAATCGTCTCGCCGATCCGCACCCAATGGTGCCAGCGGCACGACGAACGGCGCGGCAAAGCGGCGGCGCGACGAGCTCTAGCGGCGGCCGGCGACGGCGAACGTCGCGGCAACAAACTAGCTTGGCTATGGCCTAACGCATGGTCTCAAGAGCATCTAGGGACTACGCAGAGGTTACCTGCGGCGACGTCAAGGGTGGAGACAGGCTGGGTCATGCCAGCGTCGAGGAGACGACGACGGCCGAGGAGGAGCTCGGCGACAACGTACTCCAGCAAGACCTAGGGAAAACACGGGGCTGGGGCGTGGTTAGAGCGGCCTAGGGAAGCTCAAGATGCGAGGAATCGAAAGACGGCTTACCGGAGAGAGAGAAATCAAAAAGGGGTCGGTTTGTGGTTGAGGACGGTCGTCAAGCTCTCCTGCGATGAAGAGAGCACTTCGGGTCGATTGAAGAAAAGACGTTGTAGAGAATGATCAGAGCTTTCCAACGGTACTAAGAATGCGAGAAACGGAGCACCGTGGAGGATGAACGGAGGCGCCGAAGTTCGCCGGGAAACTGGAGACGCGAAGTAACGCGACGAGCGAGCTCGTGCTGGCTTTTAAAGGCCGGGGCTGAGCATGGGAGGGGTTAGGGAATACCGTGGGCGACCCAATTAAGCCGACAAGACGGCCGGTCGGGGGCTTGCTTGCGCAGGCGGCAAAGTCAGGCGGCAGTGGCAGCGGGCGACATCGCCGGTTGGCCAAGGGGAGGCGGTGGCGTGCTGCGACGGCTGAGCCAGGCAGGGTAGCGCGGCAGCGGCTCAGAGCCAAGGAGATGCAGACAAGGAGGTGAGATACCCAAGGCAGCTCAGTGAAGGAAGAGAGAGGAAGGCTGAGAGAGAGACGCACGGGAGAGGGAGAGAGAGAAGAGAAGAGAGAAAGAGAGCCGGAGAGAGGAGAGCACGGGAGAGAGAGAGTGAGTGAGCAGTGAGTGGCACAATAGGTAGGCTGGGCTGACCAATGGGGTCCACCTGGCAGGTTGATCAGTCAATGGCATAATTGAAAAATTGAGACTGTTAAATCTCTCTCAATTTCATTATGGAGTTTCAAATTGAATTTGGAATTCAAACCAGGATTTAACATTGGTGTTAATCTTGTCCAAACTTACAAATTGATTTGAATATATTTATTTATTTATAATTTGAAACTTATAGTTCCAATTATAAAAATGTATATAACTATATACACACCTATAGTTGAGAGTTTCCAGAGTAGAGTGTTATAATTTGGAAAAATGGGCATAATTTATGAGAGCTAGGCAAAAGGGTATAATTGAAAATTCACCTTGGTTGTTTAATCCTATAGGCAAAGTTGAATAGGAAAGTAAGGTGTTGACTTAAAAAGGGGAATCAAGGATTGGGCTTCAAAGTACTAATCCTCAACCGAAAACACTATTCATGGTTTAAAAATTTACAGCATCCTAGTAATGTAGAAACCGAGTTTATGGTTTATTGAATTTGTTATTATTCACTATCCGAAAATAAGCGTACTTACATAAAATTCAGGCTAGTTAAATAAGCTCGAATATTTCTGAAAAATAGGAAAAATATGTGACGTAATTTGGCATTTTGCATTTTTAGCAAGAAACATATTTTTTTGTATTCAAAATTTTAAAATTTAAAATTTGACCCAAATTGGGATGTTACACTACCCTTATGGTTCATCGCAAGGGGTATCGTGGAGCCAGCAGACTGAACAACAAACCAATTGTGAGGACGATGAGGACGACACCAAGCTTCCGGCAGGGGCTCGCCCTAACAATTTGTCTTGCATGACCGCCAGAGGCACGCCATGGGTCACACATGTCACCGCGAGTTAAATGCGACCGCACCGATGCACACCTGCCGCCAGCCGCTGACGGGTTGGTGGCCAGTCGTGTCAACGGTCATCTTACTGTCCGCCCCATAGAGAAAGACACTTATTGCCGTGTGGCGGTCCTAACACTGATCCTAGCAAGTTGGGAAAACACGCCCGAATGTCCGGTGGATCTCGTACGTCCGCCATGTCGCAACACGACAAGACAGAAGAATACAACCAGTGACCAGGGGGCAACACGGTGCCTCGCAATAGACCAAAGTCAGACTACAGTGGCTGGGGCCACCTATAAAAAGGGCGCACAGGCCACAACCAAGGAGAACCAACCAAGGAAGACACAAACAGAAGAGCACTCAGCCACCGTAGAGCAGGAGCACTTGCACTAGTGTAAGATCTCTAGTTCTAGGTGGTAGTTCTTCGCGCCCAGGTATTGTAGGAATACACATAGTGCCTTGAGCATTTATTGTACGGGAGCCTAGACTTCGGCCTCGCCCCTTTTGTACTCGTTTAAGCTCGATACTAAACGAAGACTAGACGTAGGGCTGTTATCCGGCAGTGGAGGCCCGAACCAGGATAAAAACACCCGTGTCAACCACAACTCACATCCTTTCCTCGGCAGCGCCCGGCCAGCAGCCGGGCCTCGGTCCAGGGGGCAGGGCTGCTCTCGGGTCTCGCACACCCCTTCCGCTGCGTATCGGCCTGCGGAGGCTCGCCTCCTAGTCGCCGACAGGTACTATGAGTTGAAGCAAGATAAAATTTTGCACACGTATGAGCAACGCGATGATGAGTAGTTCTTCAGCACTGTTATACAAGAAATTCCTCCGTTTTTTCATATCTTTGCAATGGACTTGTTGAACTTGTATTTCAACTTGTTGCTAGTGATTGAACCTGTTGATGAGTGATTGAACCTTTTTCCATATGATTGAACCTGTTCCAGGTGCTTGAATCTTTATTCATTTGATTCAACCTGTTGATGAGTGATTGAATGTTTTTTCATATGATTGAACCTGTTGGTTGTGATTGAACCTGTGCTCTGTTCGGGATCCTGCTTGCCACCTAGTTGCTTGCGGCTCGTGGGGCTGCATGGTGTTGTTGGACAGAGATGCAGTGCTGCTTAAGGAGGAAGCTGCAGCCCGACTTGGATGGTTTCGGCAGCCCATGTACTGCAGATGCTCAGACAGGGAGTGGAGGACCAGGAGAATTGTGCATAATGTTGGTTGAGGAAGATCTCAATAACGCAAGGTAGATTGAAGTACAACACACCATAATACTATATTGAACTTAACATAGAAGTACAGCACACCATAATACTAGACTTAACAGAGACATCATACTAATAATAGATTAACCTACATACCACTGTGCATGGCCCACCGATGCTCAACTAGGTCTGCCTTGAGCTGTCTGTGCTTTGCCTTGTCGTATATTGCGATATTCATTGACATGAACGAGTCCAACAACTGCGATCCTCCCCGCTCCGGCTGCACAAGCTCTCCCATTCCCTTAAATTCCGGTGGCCCTTGGCTTATCCCTCCCTCGTCCTCTACTATCATATTATGCATGATGATACAAGCGGACATTAGGTCCCGAAGGGACCTCTCGTCCCAAAGCCACGCCGGCTCACGAATGATATGGAACCAGCTCTGAAGTTGACCAAAGGCATGCTCCACATCTTTGTGGTAGGCGGAGTGCGAGGTGGAGTATAGCTCGGCCTTCCGTGTGAGCGGCAGCGGGATGTTCTTCATAATTGTAGCCCACTCTGGATATATACCGTCCACTAAGTAATATCCCATGCAGTAGTGACGGCTGTTTACGATGTAATTCACTGCAGGTGCATCCCCCCTCGCCAACCTATCCAATAAGGGAGACCTGTGGAGGACATTGATGTCGTTGTTTGACCGGGCACTCCAAAAAAGGAATGCCATATCTATCTGTCGAAACTTGCAACAGCTTCTAGGATGAGTGTGGAGCTAGAGACGTGTCCAGTGTATGTGCCATGGTATGCCGTTGGGCAATTCTTTCACTTCCAATGCATACAGTCAAGGCTACTGAGCATACCTGGGAACCCCCGTCGCTTGGCTTCAGCGAGTAGCCTGGCCGTGTCATCACTATTCGGGGCACGCAGGTATTGCTCCCCGAATACCTTCATGATAGCCTCAACAAATTTGCGGGTGCTCTTTAGAACAGTCGTCTCCGCGATGCGTAGGTAGTCGTCGATGCTATCAGCGGACCTCCCGTACGCCATCATGCGTAGGGCCGCCGTGATCTTCACTAGAGGATGAAGGCCGAGCTTCTTCGCGTAGTTCCTTTTTTGCTTGAAGTAATCATCGTAGTCGACGACCGCGTTCGCGATACGGAGGAATAACTACTTGCTCATACGAAACCTGGGTACATTGCGCAATAAAAATTAATCTCTACATGCATATGACAATTGGTAGTAATGAACAAATTGGACACGAATACCTGCCTTCTACGAAATAGCCCCTCGTGATATATGGGAGAGTCCGCGAAGTAGTCCCGCATGAGCTGCGCGTAACCCTCGTGTGGCTTGCGATCGATGGTTCGGCGACCCGACAACGAGCCGACGTAGCACCACCCACCATGCTCTTCTTCCCCCATAATTGATGCGATGCAGGCGACCACGAAATCCTCGTCGTCTGAGGATTCTGATACGGGTGCCTCATACTCCTCCGATGAAGAGGAATTCATCATCAATTGCTAAAATATGTAAGTGAATGTTTCTACCTTCGTTTCGAATGCCGAATGCTAGTGGAGTCCCCTTCCTTGCTATTTATAGAGGAGCCGCCCCAAGCTCCTTCCAGAGGAAGGCAATGTCCTAGGAGCCTTCTGAAGCAAGCTATTGAGCTGTTGCCACTTCCTTCCATGGCAAGCTTGCGACGTTTGTATTGTGTACACCTGCGATGCAAAACACAAAAAGTAAGAGAGCTGTAGTTCCATTCAATCCACATAGATCACGGCCACATTTTTTTAACTCTTACATTTCGCATTACGCAAATCATTTATATAAATTTAAAAGCCATTTTCATCATCGCTATCTCTAAACCGGCTAAAAATACAACCAATATTCCCTCCCGTATGTAAATACGGCGGTTGGAATGTAGTTGATGTATACTCATGAAAGAGAATATAGAGTAGCAGATATAGAGTACCTGAAATAGGGATATGCTGTTTTAATAGGAGAGAGAATATAAAGTGTTAGGTGTAAGGTGATATAGAGTAGGAGATATAGAGTCCCGGGTGTGGTTGCTCTAACATACCTTTGCAGAAGGTAGGCCTTTCACTTTCAGCTTTCACCCATGCCCGCTAGGCACTAAAACCCAAAAATGTAGGCAGAGGTGCCACAATGGCAACACCTACTATAATTCTAATATGTGTTTATGTTTAGCTTCGCTAATCTCTAGTGTGTTCATTCTCTATGTCTCCATGACTCCACTGCTTGATTTTCTTGTGAGAATTTTGAATTTTAACTTTTCGTTGGATGTGGGATTTAGTTAGTGTAGAATTATGTATAATGCAAGTTTGGGGATTAATCGTTCGGTAATAATCTAGTAGTCCTTTTTATGTGTGCTATAAATGATATCTATGTTAGCGCATTATCCAACTCAAAATATCCGTATCCATATTGAATCCGATCTGTATCCGTAACTAATAATATCCGATATTATTTGTATTTGTATTCTGCCCTTATTTGATACTATTTGTATCTGACTCTATATCTGAAAGGACCGGGATGTCGCCTAGAGGGGGTTGAATAGGTGATATCAAATTTTTGAAACAATAAACAAAGTTAATTGCGGAAGCTGTATCGGACAGTCCGAAGGTACAGTGTCGGACAGTCCGATACATCGGACTGTCCGAGACTAGTATCGGACTGTCCGGTCTGCACAGAAAACAGAGGACTTCGATTTCAATTTAAATCTCACAAAATCAAGGATACCACCTGCACCAAAGATAGTTCACAAGTAAATATAGGTATAGTAGTATCACACAAGATAAGATAATCAATTCAATTGTAACATAAGCAAGTAAATCAAACTTGAGAGTAGAAATGTAAAACCACGAGTGGAAAGGAGAAGCGTCGATGTTTGTTCCCGAAGTTCGGATCCTTAAGGGGATCCTACGTCTCCGTTGAGGCGGCTTGGTCGCACTTGAGCCGGGGTCTTTTTCAACCCTAATCCTCTCCAAGGTCTGCACCAAGCTCCCTTGGAATCCACTAGTTGACTCTTTTCCTCACGGAGGTGGAGTCCGGCCTTCACAAACTTGACACGACGCACCACACAAAGCTCGGTGGCTCGTGACCAACTCCTAACCGTCTAGGAGTCCTCAACCTCCAAGAGTAACAAATGCCACGAAGAACGAACTTGGAGATAAACTCAAGTGCTCAAAGATCCAATCTTGCTCAATCCCTCCTCCCAATTCTTCTTAACCCTTCTCACTAAGAGAATCACTCAGATCAAAGAGTGGAGAGGTCACTAGGACTCAAGAACACACTAAATCCACAAAGGAATTATCTCCCTACCCTTTTTCAATTCTCACTCAATCTCTCCTCCCAACTCTTTCCAACCCTTTTTCAAAAGGGGATCACTAAGATCTAGAGTGGAAGGGTGCTATGGGGCTCAAGAACAAGGGGAGGCACTCCACACACCTTGGCA
The DNA here is from genome assembly GCA_036346145.1 of Olyra latifolia. Classification (NCBI taxonomy): domain Eukaryota; kingdom Viridiplantae; phylum Streptophyta; class Magnoliopsida; order Poales; family Poaceae; genus Olyra; species Olyra latifolia. The sequence continues at coordinate 20,656,676 of CM070524.1, read as the reverse complement.
CACAGCCTTCACTACGGCTATTTGGAGAGGGGGGTTTTAAATAGGTGCTTCCACGAATCTGACCGTTACAGACAGTTCTGCGCAATATCGGACAGTCCGATGGTCAAAGGTCGGACAGTCCGAACTAAGTATTAAGTCGGGACAGAGAACCCCAAACTCTGGAAGTTCAGACAGTCTGATTTGCACAACATCGGACAGTCCGATATAAAACATCGGACAGTCCGAACAGAAAATTAATTTCAGACGATGAACCCCGAACTCTGAAAAATCGGATAGTCTGATTTATGCTTATATCGGATAGTCCGATACAAACATCGAACAGTCCGAGGCATGAAAACAGCCACTGCACACCTCGACGAAAACGGATATAACTTTTGACTCTAAACTCCGTTTTGGGTAATCTTAGACTCTACGGAAAGCTAACAACGAGAGCTACACAACCAACAAGGTCTCACTTCTCAAATCCCAAATGATAAATGCAGAATTCACAAGGAAGGCAAGGGAGACCTACAGCTCTCACTTTCCGACACCACCAACACCACACTCTCTTTAAGTTTCACAAGGATGGATCACTTGAGCACTTGACACATCTAGAAGTCATTTTTCATCGCATCCCTCTTAATATATAGTACGGCAATCCTTAGTCTCAATATAAATCAAAGATAATACAAGTCTAGGATAGTCACTTGCCGTCTTTTTCTTCATTATGCATGATGACCTTCACAAAAGATTGATGAAGCCTTCGCCTTATCCAACTTGACTCGATTCACCTCATGAGACTCTCGTCCCATCGACCTTGACTTGATCATCCTCTCCGACGATCTCAACGCCAAATCGATCTTGACTTAGTGCTCAACTCTTGATGACACCGTCGTCTTGTTGACCTCGGCTTAATCGTCATCTTTTAACATACCTTGGTCATCACATATACTCACGGGACCTAAATCTTTCCAAACCACTCATGAAAGATATTAGTCCAAAAGCTCAATAGATATAAATAGATTGATGTTTGTGAACAATTAAGTACAACAAGTGTTTCACATAAATAAGCACAATATTAAACGAAAACACTTGACATAGAAAAGATCTCTACTAAGTGCATCATGATAAATATGTAATAGAGCTAGATGCACTAGAAAGATAATTGTCAATATAATAAATCAACTAAAACATGACAAGTATCACAATCTTCGCTAAAATGGAGCACATGATAGAATATACAAGAATTACACATGTGCAAATAATATTCAATCTAGATTGAAGTTGTGGAACAATTTAGATTAAATTTCACTAAGTGATGTGCATAAGAAGATATACAAACAAAGCATGCATGCACCAAGTCAAGTCATAACAATGTGAAGTTTAACTCTAGTTAAGACATGTATACTAGAAGCAAGACACATATTGAACTCAAGTGGATATATATGCACAAATAGATATGACATCAACCAATGTGCATATATATAATCAATATGTTACTTGGAGCTCATAATGCACTTGCACAAGAGGAATGAAATAATAAAAAAAAAATATAGAAGGTTACCGAGATTGCATACCTCATCTTTGCTTATCCATCCCATTTTTATATGTGAGGCTTACCTTGCTAGGATGGATAGAATGTTTACTTGGCATATATGATTTTTCTCTAAATAGATGAGACTAATATTCAACTTGACAATAAACATGTTAGTCTCATAACAACACAATCATATTAGAGGTTTGTCACTAGACAATTACTTAGCCAAGCATTAACACAAATTTGTCATTTACAAATAGTTGTCATTATATGTGTTTGTTATTAATCACCAAAATCACTTATGTGTCTAGATGCACTTTCAATATCCGATAAAAAAATATAGATACAAATACAAATACAGGATAAGTGATATCCCACCGTATCTGATTTGGTTACATCTCGATGGTCATAGTTCAAGGCTTAAAAAAACCATTTTATCAAAAGCCGTACTATTCAGGGTGGTGTGATCCTGACCATCAATATGTCTTCAGACAAGCAGATCACTCAAAACAAATATCATGATTGGATGTAGATAGAGGTGGCCAAGCAGGCCTAAACTGACCTATTTGGCCTAGCGAATTGTGCTTGGGCAACACCTTGACCTGATTACTATTATAGCATAGTTTTAAAATTAATTACATGTATACATTTATTTTCTCTTGATATATATAATACATTTATTCAATTTATTATGTATATTTTCTAATTTATTGTTTTTCTTATTTTCAAAAAGCTTGTTGGGCCAAATGGGCTGAGGTCCGTTAGTATCCATACTGGCCCAAACGGGCCGAATCGGGCCGGTCCATTGGCCACTTCAAGATCTAGGATAGGCTGGGAGTGTTCTTTTTATCTTATAAGCTACGTTTGCTTATAAGTTAGAAATTTATTATTTTGGTACAAGTCAAACGTTTTGACGTTTGGTAGTCAATTTTTTATAGATCTTACTATTTATTTTTAAAGCTTTTAAAACTATTTTTTATATTTTTTGATCTCTCGGATGTCCCATCGAGGAGTATAAGCTGAAAAGAAGTAAAGAACCTGATCCATTTATCTCGGTCCCGCCTGTCAGTGTTCTCCCATGGCGAGCGGCATCCTTGACGCCGCCAAACCAGCCATCTTCCGCCGCGCGCACGCTCTCCTCCTCACCTCCGGGCACCTTGCGTCCCGCTCCTCCATCAACTCGCTCCTCCGCTCCGCCCCCTCCCCCTCCGCCTGCGCCCTCCTCCTTCGCCTCCTCCTACTCCACCGTCTCCTACCAGACCACCTCTCCCTCTCCTTCTCCCTCCACTCTTGCGCCCGCCTCCCCAGTCACCCCGTCACCAGCCTCCTGCACTCCCTCGCCATCAGGCTTGGCCACGACCGCGACGTATACATCGTCAATGCCGCCGTTTCCGCCTACTTCGTCGCAGCCGACGTCCCCTCCGCCGAGCGGTTCTTCTCAGAGATCAAGGATGTCGCCGACGTCGTTACCTGGACCACCATGGTCACCGGACACGCCAACACCGGCGACGTAAATCGCGCGAAGTGGTTCTTCGAGGCCATGCCGGAGAGGAATGTGATTTCTTGGAACACGATGCTGGGAGCGTACGCGCGCGCCGGGATGCTGTCCATGGCGCGGAAGCTGTTCAATAGAATGCCCAGCCGGAATGCCGCCACGTGGGCCTCGATGGTCACTGGGCTCGTGCAGTCCGAGCGCTATGAGGAGGCGTTGATGGTGTTCAATGACATGGTTGAGAGAGCAGTCGTGCCCAACGAGGCTGCGCTGGTGAGCATAGTCTCTGCGTGCACACAGCTGCGATGGCTGGAGCACGGTGCATGGGTGCACGCATATGCCGAGAGGGAACTGCAAGGAGCGATGAGCATTGTCCTCGCGACTGCGATTGTGGGCATGTATGGCAAATGTGGGAGCATCAACAATGCCATCAAGGTGTTTGCTGCAATGCCGGTGAGAAACATCTACTCGTGGAACTCAATGATCACTGGTCTCGCCATGAACGGCAGAGAGAAGCAGGCGTTATCACTCTTCTGGAAGATGCAGTTGGCTGGTGTTCAGCCAAATTACCTAACCTTTATCGGGTTGCTGTGCGCTTGCAGTCACTCAGGTCTTGTTAAAGAGGGCCGCTGGTTGTTCAACAGGATGGTCAATGACTTTCGGATCGAGCCAGTCCCAGAGCACTATGGCCTCATGGTTGATTTGCTCGGACGGGCAGGCCATGTCAGGGAGGCAGTAGATTTCGTCAGCAACATGCCTATGGAGCCACACCCAGGCTTATGGGGTGCTCTTGCTGGTGCCTGCAAGATCCACGGCGAGGTGGAGCTTGGCGAGGAGGTTTCCAAGAAGCTCATTGAGGTGGAGCCCCGGTATGGTGGCCGGTACATCCTCCTGTCAAACATATATGCCACCTCGAACAGATGGGATGACGTCGCCACTGTGCGAAGGCTCCTCAAGGATCGCAAGGTCTCCAAGGGCGTTGCCGGTGCAGTGGTTAGGAATGACGTTCAGTGCATCAAATCCATTCAGGATTAGTATTCGTTTCATTCTTTGGACTAATAAGGGTATTTTGTGTGATGTTGGATGAGCTGCACTGGTTGGGATGAACCTCCTTCCACCTTGAAGACGTAACTGATTTCTTTGTTTACATATGCTCAATTGCCTATGCTGCAGTCAGGCCTGCTGAGTAATACAAGTAGCAGAGCTGCAAAAACCTGGCAAGAAGCCAAGAAGGGCATCCCTGTACTCATTCAGGTGCACTCAGTGATTTATCACTATTCCTGTCCGTGTCTCTTTTACACTGAGGAAAAAACCCAGTAAATCAGATCAATCCAACCCTTGTCTATATGCTGTGCATCTACACTGATCTTGTTGCATGATTCCTACTCTTTTTGTTTTTATCTTTTCTACTTCTACAGTAACATGCAATTATAAAAGTTTATGACCTTAAGCATTCTGAAGTTTAGTTATGATATCCTGCAATAGAACTGCACTTTATCTATGCTTCGGTCTTGCAGTTTTAAACCTTTAATGCAACAAATTAATTTTCCGTTTCCCTGGTTATATACTTGAGTGCCTGTAAAATATGTCTTTGCTTTTGTCTTGTATTTTTCCTGTTTATGGTGACAAATATAACCAGAAATGGATTAATCCTAGAGGAAGTAGTACTCTTATATCACTAAACAACTAAGAGAATCGACGGGGGGAAGAAAGTAGCAATTCCCATTCCGCCAAAAAACTTAGCTGAGGATACACAGGTGATGAATATCTAAGAACTTCAATTCCTGAACCAGATAAGATGCCAACAAAATGGATGCATTATCCATGTTATGCACCAAGCTTTATACTATAAGTGATCAATGTTGGATTAACTGTCCTAAGCCCATAAATGAAGTTTTCATGGCTCGAGAACGTATAGACTTTAGACAGCACTGCATATCCACTATCTGGCAATTAGATATAGCTGCAGAACTAACAGAATATAATGGTTTAAAGATGCAGATGACTATGTGGAGAACATCAAGGGTTCTGACACCCAAAATATTGGTTTAGAGAAGGAACCAACTGCTTCGAATTTGATCGGAGGATGCACTGTATCATTGACAGGAATCATGTGTCAAAGCCGAAGGAAGTGAAGGGCTTAAACAATGACCAGGCTATTTCCGCTTATGTGTTAGGGTCGCAAAGATGGAAGACACAAGGTCCGCAGGAAATTCACAGAATAAGGATTCTGACGCTTCTTTTGTTGGGCGACATGTGCTGCACAAGAAAAATCCTATGAATTTTAGTTTACCATCCCCTCGTTTTACATTCCCTATTAGATAAGCAGGCATGCTTATAACATGTAACAGCCCAATGGTAGTTCATTAGAACTTATGCATGCATATAGTTATCAAGCCACTTTTCAATCCTATTTTGTATAAATAAATAAATGTAATGACACTATACAAGTATATATATACACACACAGAGAGTAATGCTATCGTTAGTCGCGAAGTACGGGCGTCTCCGTGCTTCGCGCTGTGTTTTTGAAATCTGAGACCGAAAACGATCAATCCGAACGTCCATCTTCGTCTCGTTGAAATGTAGCTATAATTTTTAGATTTTTGTATATTTATATCATATTTTTGAAAATCAACAATCTAATTAGTTCTGGAGCGTCTAAAAAGATTGATTTTCAAAAATATGAAATAAATAGTAAAAAATTATAAAATTTGCTCTATAGCTACATTTCAACAATACGAAGAAGATGGACTATTCAGATCGATCTTTTTGTCTTGGATTTCGTAAACTCATCGCGAAGCACGGAGCGATCCGTAACAATAGCATTACTATATATATATATATAGGAAGCTAGTTTGGGGCTCCATGGGCTCCATGATTCAAAAACGTATGATGTGCATTGAGATTCGTGATGTTTGACGTATATATCTTCATATATCCACTAAAAAAGTATTTCAGATATGAAACTCTAAAAAATTAAATTCGAACTCAGTTTAAACTAGTTTGAAGTAAAGTTTGAACTAGTTTGAAGTATAGTTAAATGCATTTCAAACTGAAGTTCAACTCAACTTTTTTCGGAGTTTGATGTCTCAAATATTTTCTTTAGTGGGTATATAAAAGTATAATAACCAAATAACACGAATCTCAAAGCACATCTAGTGGTAATGAATCATGGAGCCTAGGCTCCATGGAGCCTTATATATTATTCCTATATATATATATAGAGAGAGAGAGAGAGAGAGAGTTGAGCTACTGTCAGCTGCAGCTGACAGGCTCACTTTTACTTCGCGCCCTGAACCGTCGGATGAATTCACCGTGGCCGTTGGATCTCGCTCGGCCGCACCCCACCACGCGCGAATCTTGGCTCGACCGCACCCAAGCCCCTGGCTCGTCCCGCTCCCTCTCCCTCAGTCGTGCCTCGCTCTCTACAACCCACTTCTCTCTCTCGGGATGGAAACCCTAGCCGCGCCGCCGCCATCCCCAGCTAGGAGCCGCGCCGTCTTCCTCCCCCACTGCCGCCGCCGCCTCCCAGCTAGGAGGCGCCGCCTCCTCGCCAGCGCCGCCTTCCTCCAGCACCTGGCCGCCGCCTCCCCTGACTAGGAGCCGACGCGGTCTTCCTCCCCACCGGTGCCGCCGCCTCCCAGCCTAGGAGCCATGCTGCCTCCCCCCCACGCCGCCTTCCTCCCCCGCGGCGCCGCCTCCCGACTAGGAGCCGACGTCCCCAAGCACTGCCGGTGAGGCATGATGCGCCGCCGATGATGCATTATCTAATGGTAATATTTTGATTTATTTGACCAAGTTTTTGGGATTATGTCCTTTGCTGGGGATTTAGCATCTGACCCTGTAGAGATTTTGAAGATAAAAATACTTGTCAGTGGATTGTTATAGTCCAGATTTGAGCTTCTTCATGTACTGTATCTTCTTCAAACTTTAGAAGTTATTGTCGAGATTTGAGCTTACCATTGACATTAACATCTGCACTGTGGCACATGCTTTACTAAAATTGCAATCTTACCTGTTGCAGTATGAGCTATATGGTGTTGGAGGACTTGCTGAAGAAAGGCCATTCTGAGCCCGATAAGAAGATTGGACCAGGCGTTGAGGCGTTAAGGCCAGTGAAATGGAAGATCGGCTGTTGTCCGGCCGTGTGGATTGCTCATATGGCATCGTAGTGACTAGTTTTTCAGCTTCTAATAAATGTCCTGAGCGACTAAGAAGATCCAGATAGCATGTATAGTGCTGCACTCCAGGATTGATGCCATACTCTCGCTTCATTGAATCAAACAATTGCCGCCCTTTCTAAACAAGACCAGCGTGGCTACAAGCATAGATCAACTCAAGAAAGGTCACCTCATTGGGCTTCAATCCTGAAAGAACCATCCTCTCCAACAATCATTGTTGTGAACAGAGCATGAATGGACCAAGGCAAAACAACAGAGACTTTCACAATTTGAAGAATCAATTCAACACATTTTATACAAGTTCATGAATTTAGAAAATTAAAAAACTACAATCTCTTACACTTGATTTCATAAAAATAATTACAGGGATAGCACTGTAGCTTCACGTTGGATATTTCTTCGTACCATCTATTTTTATAACCATAGCACAAGCATCATGAATGCATTATCAGAATACAACACCAAAGTTGAAGTGAGCAATGTATTCTCCCAAATACTATATAGCGTAGGTGGGGGAGGGCGGCGGCGGCACCGGTGGGGGAGGGCGGTGGCGCGGCTAGGGGAGGGAGGCGGCTAGGGTTTCCATCCCGAGAGAGAGAAGTGGGTTGTAGAGAGCGAGGCACGACTGAGGGAGAGGGAGCAGGACGAGCCAGGGGCTTGGGTGCGGTCGAGCCAGGATTCGCGCGTGGTGGGGTGCGGCCGAGCGAGATCCAACGGCCACGGTGAATTCATCCGACGGTTCAGGGCGTGAAGTAAAAGTGAGCCTGTCAGCTGCAGCTGACAGTATCTCAACTCTCTCTCTCTCTCTCTCTCTCTCTCTCTCTATATATATATATATATATATATATATATATATATATATATATATATATGCAGGCTTATTTTGAAATTTAGTACTAATATCACTACTAACCATAAAATAGAATCTAACTTTCATTAGACCCTGAAGTTACAATTAAATAGGCATAAAATCTCTCCCTTTTGAACCTAGTGTGTATTTGTCACGTAACCAAATTTCCTCACCCCAAATCCTAATTAACATTTTAAACCTATGATTAAACCTCCTAAGGTTACCTATTTCTTAGTTAAACTCCTAAAATTTCAAAGTCCTAGCTTACAGACATTATCCAAATACTTAAATCCAATTTGGATTGTCAAATTCAAATATCCCAATTTGAATTTATCTGCCAAAATGGGTTCCCCTAGTGGGCCCAACCCATTTTTGGGCGTGGGCCCCTTAGCCAGCCTAGCCAGGCCAGCAACCAAGCCGAGCCAACTCGGCTCAATTCCCTGGCTCTCCCGCCGCTCCTCCCTTTGGACAAGAGGTCCATACGCCATCCCTCCCCTGCGCCATGTTGGCAGTCGCGTCGCTACCGCGCCTTTCTTTGTGGCGTCTCCGCCTTGACTTCGCCGCCGTGTGGCTACACGTCCCTGCGAGCCTGTGCCTCCCGAGCCCGCGCATTGGCCGCCGCCTATGCCATGCTGCCATATCTGCCACCATTGCGGCACCGTCACCATTGCTGCTCGACTCCCTGCCATGTCCCCTCCCTCTAGTACTCGATGACCCGCAGCGCCCTGTGCACTACTGTCGCATGCATGCGCGCCGCCTCCGCTGCTGCCCCTGTCTCCGCAGCCGCTCCGCCGTTGCGCCCTGTCTCTATGTGCTTGGCCGCACCTTCGCCTCGCCCTCGCTCTCTGCTCACTCTCCCTCGCTCCCCGAGTGGCCGCCCGGCTATAAAAAGCCCCCGATCTCACTCTCTCCATTTTTCCCCTCTGTTTCGCCTACATAACCGCACTCCGGTACCCAAATTCCCCCGGTCAAGTCCTCTCGTCCCCTAAGCCCTTGGTAATAGTTCACTCACCCCCTCACCTTCGCTGTCCTTGAAGGAATCGACCCGAGATCCCCGGAGCCCGCCGGCGACGAGTTTTCCTCGCCGCTAGCCGAAAAATCCCTATTTCACTCCCTTTTGGATTTCTCCCTCTCTGGTAAGCCTCTCTCCGATTCCTCCAGTCCAAGGAATCGTCAGGAGCCTACTCACATTTCACCCAACCTAATTTGGGCAGATCATTGCCGAAGCTCCCCTACGTCGGCTACCCGATTCCAGCTTCCGCCCCCTCCACGTTGCTGACCTGCTTGGGCTCTTCTCCGGCTCAGCTGACCACTCGGTGAGCAACCACTAGACCTTCTGAAGCTTCGACGTACTTTTATTGGAACCGAGGCGTGCTAAATCATCGTAGTCGTGCTCACCGTAACTCTCCATCGCCACTGCTCATGACGCCGCCGTGTTGGGCCATCCCAGGCCTCGCCACTGGTACCCATGAGTGCGCGGGAGTCCCTTGATTCCGTAGAGCCCTGGGACCCCCAATGGGAGTCCTTGTTGCACCGGCTAGCCGCCACTCTTCCCCGTGGCCTCAAGCCTCGCCGAGGAAGACGACGCTGGCATCATGCTGGCCCTATGGTTCACTATTATTGTGCATTGTGGGACCCACATGTCAGTTCGCTGATAGGTAGGGCCCGGCCCCACACAAGGGGAAGCACAATCTAGAGAATGTGCTTTCTCTATTAGGTCGCACACTCAGGTAAACGCAGCGCGCTATTTGTCGTTAATGGGCCAAATGGGCCACACGACGTTAAGCCCTCAAGACAAGGTCAGGCTTGGCCCAAGATCTTTTTAAACCAAAATTTCTAGCTTTTTAGTTTATAATAATCCAGATAATAAATTTGGTTTTTTAAAATTAGTAAATAATAAACTTAAATTACAAGAAAATTCTAGAAAATACTAGATAACAAGCTGGATCTAATAAAATTATAATTTGATACAGTAACACCATTTAAGGCCTCTGTTTAAATCAGAAACCCCCTCCATAGTAATTTATAATTGGTTTTCTATTTCTTTTAAATGATTATTAAACCCCTAAAATCTTGATAAAATTCTTGAGAAACATAAATATGGACTAGTATTTAACTCAATTTTATTACATGCTTTTGCACCAATATTGCCTCTAGATAAATTAAAACTAGAGTGTAAATCCTTTTCTTAAATATAATAATAATGCAATTATTATTTCTAATTTATTTAAAATATTAAATGGACTCAGTTAATTCCCAAAATTTTACGAAACTTTATTAACACAAAAATGAATTATTAAAATATTGAAACCTGGTTTACCATAATACCTATACATAAATGCTTAATTAGAGTAGTTAAAACCCTCTTTTAGGAATTACCTTTTACTGTTAAAATAGATTTAAGATAATTAAAACACTGTGGCAATAACTCACTGGTAATTTCTAGAAAATACTATAGACAAAAGTATTTTCAAAACTACTTTCTTTGGATGTTATATTAGATAATAATTACATCATCATCATCATCATACATTTACTTATCATCGCTCACACCACCTATATCTATTCGTAGAATTTTAAACATGATTAGACTCAAGGAACTTCCTTGATACCTAGGAATGAATTGTTGCTAGCCTTCTAATGCAAATCACCGATCACTAGACTTAGTACGCTGTATTTCATGTATCATGCCTTCTCGTTGCACATTAGAGTTTTATTTATTGTTCTTCGAATTCGTTCTATTATTAGACGCCAAAGAGCACGAGGAGCATTTCGAAGAGTAACCGGAAGACCCCCTTCACTCACAGGATTAAGACGAGTTAACATCCAATTAGTTCAAGTTGATTACCTAGTTTTTAAGTATTTCATTTAAAGTATCAAATTGCATGCTCTTTAAATTATGAATACCTACTTGTTAATCCTGATATATCATGCTCTGTTAATTACTTGTTATTGCTGTACCATGATGATCTTGGCTTGATGAAATCATCCCTTATTTGACTCTAATAATGATTGCCTTGATGATCACCCTTGTTAGCCTGGTTAGGTTAAATAAAATGATTTAAACTCTTAAGTTTTGGTTAAAATTTGCTTAGACATTACTTAGATTCAATTAATAATTTTAGCCTTAGTCGCCTCGGAACGGTGAACCGATATTCACCAGACATTATTACACTCTAAACATTAATCATTGGTGATTGGGCTTGGCATGCCAGTGTGTCTGGTTTTAGAACACGGACGCGGTCCGACATGTGGATAAGGTTGTTAGAGTAGATCAGGCTATATGGTGTTGAGAAGAGGTTTATTGGTTCATAGACGGTGCGTTGAGGAGCGCGGGGCAAAACGTGTGGTTGCCAAGCGCTACCACTTGCCTGCGGGAGATGTTCTGACACATCGTGTGCACGGCACACGGAGGAACGATAGCGAAAGAAGGAAGTAGATATGGATAAGTGTGGATTGGCCAAATTCGAGATGACTCCTAGAGTGGACCAGATGGGCGTGCAGAGAGGCACGTAGCGAGAAATCGCTGGCCAGTTGCCTGCGGGAATTGGTTCCTAGCACCATAACGCGTTGACATCGCGTGGTAGTGCGGACGTGGGGCCCATTAACTTGCTGGATAGTGTCATGGCAACCCCAGTCCGAGGTGAAGACAGGATCATGTTGTCATCCATGGGATGATCTTGGTCATATGTCGCCAGGAGCCGTGACTCTAGGATGGGATTGGCAACCCAACTAGGGTGTGAGGACCCAATTTCCGGTTAAATCTTACCGAAAAATGTTTCCTCAAAAGCACAATTACCCAGGATGCAACAGTGCCAGAGCTGATACAAAGTTCACTTTATTATATAGGGAGATATTCATTTTACATAAAATATTACAACTCAGACCTCTACTGTACGCTTACACTGTTGCACAAGTTGTGAGGATAGGAAAAGCTCTCTAAAACTAAGACTCTAGAAACCAATAATGCCATAATTGTTCAATTCCACCGCGGAAGATTTCTCAAAATCGTCAAGAGCTGGAAGACCTGAAAATAGGTTATTCCCCACATAGTGGGTAAGTACCAACAGTACTTGCAGGTTCCCATTAGGAAGCTTAACTTACGATATGCAGGGGTTCGACAAGAAGTAAGGTTCATACAGGAACGTAAATGCAATAATATACAATAAATTCAAGAACTTAAGGTTTAAAAGAACTTTTAATAAACTGGTTGAAACATTTTCATATCTCCATAACACTATCACCATTCTCCACCTTCTACCTGCCTTATGCAGCGTCATACACCATAACCTTCCATTGAAAGCATGAGTTTATTGAATAAGAGAGGCATCACCCATTTTGACACAACTTCATATACCCGAAGTAGGGTCCATCGATGATTTTGTTATTAGCCCTGCAGGACCTACCCAGCTTTATCCATATAACAGCTTCTTATATGGATGGGTGGTATTTGTGTCATTCTTACTCATTATACTCAAATTTTTATATGAGCACAGCCAAGTTGTATCCCCTTGACAACTGGTACCATTGTAGGTCTTGTATGGCATATGTCCCCCTTGGGTCTTACCGGGCAATAGCCCTCTTGCACCTTACTGGGCAATAGATTCTCATAGGATATATATATAGCTCCAAGGGTTACTGGCTTAGTCCACCTTCACTACACCTGGTGGCTCATATAAAATTCTTCTTTCGTAACATCCCCATGTCCAGATAAACATCCCATACTACTTATCCACATGGCAAATGATTGACTTATCCTACGCAATTTAAATATTTCAAAACCTATTCTAGGCTTCAAAGGATAGGGCTAATCAACAATAGGTAAGCTTTCTGGTGTTTGTAGCTTGGCATGACCATTTTATAACACATGAAATAATAATTTGGCAAATGAAGTAATAACTAAAAAGTAATGCATATATGATTAAACAAGTAGGAATTCAATGTGCATCAAAGGAATAGAAACCTGCCTTAGTTATGGTTGCTACTAAACTTCTTTTTCTGTTCCATCTTTGATTATCATCTCCGTCCAGAGAGTAGCTTGTGTCTTCAAAGCTTGATCTTCTTTGTCTATTGATCGCGGGTTTTTAATAAAGAGAGAATTAAATCAAGTAAAAAGGATTTTGGATGCTATGCAGAAATATTCTTTTGAAAGGGTTTGGGTATTTGGAGGGCTATAGGTATGTGGATAGTATATTTAGAAATTGGTAAAATGGTTAGGTTAAGTATGAGGATGTGGATGGATAGAATTACGAAGAGTGGTTATCTCGATTTTTCTTGGATTGTCATGATGGCTATGGATAGAATAGAATCTTAGCACATAATTGAATTGGAGTGAAGTGATAGGATATTTTTAGGTTTACTACGAGATATTGTGGTAATTGAGATTTACTGCAGGATATTCTACGAATGGATAGGATCATAGGATATTTTATGAAGAGATACTTATGAGGGGTATGAATAGGTTTCTATGGATAAATTTATAAGGAATTCCTATTAGGAAATACTTTACAAAAAGATATGTTTGGATAGATTTAGAATGAAGAAATGATTTTATATGAAAAAGTTTTAGAATGTAATATAGGAATCTTCTTTTGAAATAGTTCAAGTTTGTGGCTATCATTTTATGTAGGGTTTTAAACTTGGGTAAGGGTGTCTAGGATATTTTGGATTTTATAGGCTAGGAGTAACCTATTTTAATTAGGTTTAAGGGTTTAAAATGGTTTGGTCATTTATTTGAACTTTATATATACTTTTAAAGAAAATCTTAAAGGAGAAAATAATCTATTTTTGGTTTCTTGCAAATCTCTTAGCATTTTCCTGAAAACAAGATTATAATTACCAATTACATTGAGAAAGGGTTTTATTATAATTTTGAAATTAATCTCATTCCTTTTATTTTATAGGATTGGGTTTGATAAATATTTTGTAAAAAGGAATTACTACATAATATGTCTAGTAATTAATTATTTTAATTGTGTAATGAATTTCCTATGTATATTTTACATTAGCTAAGAGGAATGACAATTCTTATTTTATTTTAAGAAATTAGTTCTTATAAAGTTTTAATGAAGTAAAATCTAAAGGTGGCATGTATTATGAAACAATCTCAGATATAAATATTTTATAAATTCTTTATATATTATTTATGAACAGTAAAAAATCAATTTCACTCTTTATTATATTTCCTATTTACAGTAATTTATTGAATAACTAAAGAGAGGGTTTAAATTCAGGTTTTGAAATCTGGATGATTTTAAAAATATGGAAAAATCATATCTAGATGTAAAACATTATTTGGAACAACTTTTGTATAGAAACCTTTTGCTAATTTTGGCTTTAAGGCCTTCAATTTGAAGGAAGAACAAAATCGGGAGGAATGAATAGTGATTTTGTAGGGTTCTTGAGCACCCGAATTGGGGCTTTCGGATTTGGCTCGGTTTTAGGGAAATTAAACATGGGTCTTTTGCTTCTAGGATGTATAGGAACGTTTTGGAAGTGGATTGGATGATCGAGGTAGCCGGAGTTGGCCGGGCGGCGTGGTCGGGCGGCGGCGGTGAAGAACAAATTTGGGAACTTCGGTTTCCTTTTGCAATTGAACAAATTGATGGTCTCTCAAGCATGAGGGAGTATCTAGGAACCTTACCATGCCGCTATTGGAGCTCGCGCGACCGCGACGCGGTTTGTCGACGTGAAGCTCGCGGCGGCTCAAAACAGGGGAGATGCCGATCGGGATCGCCGGTTAATTCCGCGCCAATTGCTCTCGGCCATAGCTCGGCGACGTTGCTACAAAACTCGGCGGCACCGAGCTCAATTCGCCGCGGTTGGGAGGAATTTCATGGAGAGGCGATGGCGGCGATGATGAAGAAGCAACGAATTGGAGCTCTGTCTTGCTATTTATAGGCGCATTGAGCTTGGATAGGTACTCGCGACACCGAGGAGCAGATGAGCTCGAATCGGCGATGACTTTGCAGGGATTCGGTCCAATTGCAGTGGAGCAAGTGTACGGCGCGGAGGAAGCAATGATGGCGGCGGGAAGGAGATTCCGGGGTTCTGCGTGGTAGTGACGGTGGCGTCGATTCTTCCTCAGACATGCAAGGTTGAGCTTGGATCGGTGCAATTGATTGGAGTGGCTGCGGTGGACAAGAAACAGAGAACGGGGAAGAGGGGAGGAAAGAAGAAGAGAGAAGGAAGAAGAAAGGTGCTAGGGGTAATTCGGTAATTTCACAAAGAAAGTTTAAAAAAACAACTTTCAGTTTAGATTAACATTTGAATGTGAATTAATATGAAAACATTATGCATATAATGATTAAGTAAAGTGAGAAAGAAGAGGATTTTTGGGGATTTTAAGTGTTGAGGGGTATTTTAGTAATTTCTTTGAAAGTGTCTTCAATTCAAATTTTAAAATGGAATTCAAGGTTTGAAATCAGAATTGGGGTTTAAATTGAATGCAAATGGTCATATAAAAAGATAGTAGGTGAATATGTAAAAGAAGATGATTTTGGAAATATCAAGTTGAAAGGGCATTTTGGTAATTTGACTAAAGGTATTTCCAGTTCAAGTTTTAAAATATATTCAAGGGTTGAAATTGAGTTTAAATGAATATTGATCATGCAAAGTGGTTGAATAGAGTTAGAGAGAGAATTTGGAGATTTTTAATTAGAGGGGCAAATTAGTAATTTACTGGTGCACATTTGATGCAGGTTCAAAATATAAATTTAAGTTTGAAAATAGTATATTAGTTGATTGCATATTTTGTGCTTATAAAAGATTTATTAAAATCAATAAGAAAGGCTCAGGGGAAAGGGTAATTTGGGGATTTTTGTCTTAAAAGGGCGAAATGGTAATTTCGTCGATACCTGATGATTGAGTATTATATTTATAATATAGTGGAATTAGTTGCTTATAGGTGAAAATAGTTAAAGGAAATAGAAAGTTGGATTCTTGAAACAGAGGGTATTGAAAATACTATTCATTATCTGAAAACACTATTCATCGTATGAAATATTAAAAATAGGTCAAACTATGGTTTGGTTTCTGAGGGTTCATA
This sequence comes from Olyra latifolia, assembly GCA_036346145.1. Taxonomy (NCBI): domain Eukaryota; kingdom Viridiplantae; phylum Streptophyta; class Magnoliopsida; order Poales; family Poaceae; genus Olyra; species Olyra latifolia. The sequence goes on along the minus strand of CM070524.1, from coordinate 20,640,587 downwards.
ACATATATATGATATGAATATGAGATAATAGGTTGCATGTTATAAAGGATCTTCTTTAAATATAAAAATGGATAAAGTTTCTTTTCTATATGACATGTGGCTTTTTAAAATTATAAATTTAGGGGAAATTTCTTAAAAGGGTACTTTGGGACCTTTAGAAGGATTTGGAACTGTAGGTAGTGTTCTGGGGATCTTTCATGCACTTGATGCGCGAAAAAAATTTTATGCAAAATTTCAAGCTATCACATAGGGAAGGCTGGTCACTTCATGGGAGTATGACTCACAACGGTGTCTTACCTGGAAGATGATGGTGGATGTGTGATGGAAGCTTAGTATGAGTATGAGGTATGGAATAAGATGGGGAAACTCATATACAGAACATTGATTAGTAAAATTTCGGGACAAACTTGCTAAGTCATAGGATTTGGTTTATAAAATTGCTTTCTGCAACTAAACAAACCCCCAACTTTCCTTTTGGAACCTCTATCACTATATGCATTAGGTTGGGTGTTAACTCACCTGTGCGGTTTGATACCGCACTGACCTCGCACATGCTCACTATTTTAGATGAAGGCTTTGAACAAGATTCGTACGCGTGTCATGAGGATAAAGCCCAAGAGTACGAAAACAATCAAGACGAGGTTTAGGGCGTCTCTCCAGTCGCTTGTTTAGGCATAGCCGGTAGGAGACTTTTTTGATCTTTTGTTGTCAATTGCAATCTGATGTTGGATTTATGTTCTTAAACAATTTAGGCCAATGCGCCAGGTATGTAATACTAATGGCTCGTTGGGCTTAACATAGGTACCTAATTTTAGTATTAAGTCTTCCGTTGTATGAAATAATCCGGCTATGTAAATGGTGTGCACTAGTGTACCGATCCAGAGACTAATGCAGATCAAATGGTGGGAAAGGAAGGACCCCACATAACACCATACTTGTCCGCCTCTTATGGATTTTGTTCAACAAGGTTAACTAATATGATTAGCTTTTAAATTCAACACATTACACGTCTATAACTTTTTATAAGCCTTGTCTAAGCTCTTGGGCGATTGAGCGCACTAAAGTGTTAACTGGACTCTCTGTTTCAGCAGTTGATGCCTTTTGAATTTACTAATTCCTGTTGCTTATTGAAAGTTTTAATTGCATGCGATGTCATCAATTTTACTCTTAAATAGATGGACCAAGTATATTGGCTCACCATGTAATTATACCAATTAAACTTGGTTCATGTGACATCATCAATCTACATCACCCAAGGTACGTGCATGATTTATTTTGCCGTAGATGATCACGTCCTATCAATCTATGATCATACCCACGTGATTACTTGATAGAACCTTTTTTCTCCTCAATGATTAGGGCATCTCTTATTTTTTTAAGCTCTTACGGTACGATATAATAGATTGGTATGGTTAAATCTAAACGGTATTATATTTTAAATATAACCGTTCATCAAAAGAGTCTTGCTCATAAAAATATACTATTCTTCTAGTACAAATCCTACATTGATGGTATAAAAAATTGAAATCAATCTAAGCAAATTAAGAGGAATGTACGGCTAATATTTATTTTAGTTTAACATAAAATTTCTCTATTTTTTACCCAGGCAGAAGTAGAAGATGGCGCCGATGCAGCTGAGAGACAACAATCAAATAGCTTCCATGTGTGCTGTCTGACAACTGCCAAGGGGACGGGTCTTTAGATCATCTTCAGTAAACACTTTAAATTTCTCTTCTATAATACTATTTCTTACATACTCTATCCATCATCTAAAATTTCTTCATACTTTATTTTACACTGTAAAAGATTTCTTCCCTCCAGCAGTTCCTATATCCTAAAAAATCAGATAAACAGTGTTTTTCAGCTACTGCCGTAGATGCTCTTAGAATGAAAATCAAAACCATAAGTATAAGCTCTTCTGTACACTTTGCTCACCGTTGGATTGTGCTTCGAGATCCAGGCATCCAGCCATGTCATGGGCCCATGTCGGGTTCATTCCGAGGGAAACTTCGGGAGGCCAGTCCGACTTGAAACAAATGTAGGTTGCTTGTGGTGAATGAGTCTTTGCCAACAGATCGTAATGACGGCAAAGTGTGCCGTCGTGTAGCGACTTCAATGCAGGTTGAAAGCAGAATTAGATTATGATTGAAGATTGTAAAGTGGATTTTTTTTTTCCCTTTGGCTAGTATAAACCTTTTGACAGGATGCATGACAGGACATGTGCCTTTACATGTGTTGTAAACTCTGTCGACTCATTAGAGATGAGAGATATCATCAGGCGCTATCAACTGCTTATCAGAAGTGCTTTTGTCCGTAATGAGATCGAAAGTCTTGGTTACATTAAAACCTCCATGTCGAAGCATAAACACACGCAAGTTTATGCTTCAGCTTCTTTAAAGCATCTTTAGCTGATGTTCTAAAATTGGATTTTTATATACCCTCTCTAAATCACTCTCTATTTTTTCATTCTCTTCAGCAGAACCACTTTTCAGAGAAATTATAGAGATTGATAAAAAGAGCCTCTAAATTTAGAAATTGAGAGAAAGAAATTCTAAATTTAGATACTAAGATAGAGACTCTGTTATAGGACGAGGGACTCTAAATATAAAAAAGATTCTGTTTTAGAGAGTCTACTGAAGATGCTTTTAACCATCAAACTCCACATGTAGCTGCACGCGTGAGATGATGTCTCATTATCTCATACAATCGTCAAACCTCCATGTCCAACCATATACCATTGCCATAACTTTTTTAGGGTCATTGCCAGAAGTATTTTTTTAGGCTCAGAGATGCAGCCCTGATAATTATACATGCTTTGTCAAACGCGAAAAGCATATGCATCTGGACTCAGGACTGCAACTCTGCAATGACGACCAAAAAAGTTTGATTGTGCTCCAGTCATGGCATCTTCAAGAAACAGGCACACGTACGTACGAGCGTGATATTTTCCATTCATGGCATCACAGTCAATCTGGCGAGTTTTGAATTTTCGATGCCAATGACTTCAATTCAGAGAGCTCCATGTGTACCTGGCAGGCGACAACGACCCAGCGGCTCCAAGCCAGCCGGAGGCAACCGAAACGTCAGGTGTGAGATCAGCGAGAGCAGCGGTCAGAGTGATACGTTGAAATTTGAGGCTAACACCGTCTCCCTTACCATTTTTCTTTGGTTTCATTCTCTTTCCTATTTTCTACACTATATTCTTTCTTTATTTTTCACCATCTCTAAAGAAAAGAGAATTTTTTTTTAAAGAGAATAGAAAAGAAAATCCCTTTCGAAAGAGAACGATGAAAAAAATCTGTTGAAGCGTTGAAAGGAACGAGATTCCATCTGTGAAGAGAATGAGAATGGAAAGGAAACCATTGCACATGGTCTAAGCGCATCTCCAGCAGTTGCCCTAAATTGGAGTGTCCTAGCAGGTAAATTTGAGACATATTATTTGGAAGATGAACAGTGATGGGAGTGTTCCAATACTGTACATAAATAGTGATGAGGCATGGGTAAATAGGCAACTGTTGGCGATGGCGTAACAAGCATGGCACGATGCTTAGCTTGCCTGGCCGGTTGACATTTTAATTCAAATTTGTACGGCATGACCCAACAATGGAGCTCTCAATCGAGTTGTTGAGAAACCATGGTTTTGTAATACATAGAGTTTACAATTGTATACATATAAAAACCATGGTTTCATTAAACTCCATTGAACTCTGGTGTTTATTGAAACTATCACCTGCTTGGATACATGGTTTTTAGGATAGTAAACTTGATCAAACACAAGAGCTAATGAGATCCAAACCAAGAAAACTTTAGTTAGGAGTGGAGTTTCATGTATTTCAAAAATACCATGATTGTATTGAATTATGGTTTTTGAATGGAGTATTTTTTTATTATTCAAACATCTCATGGTTTTGAAAATCATGATATTTTTAAAACCATAGTTTTGTCTCAAAACTACAAAAATACTTTATTGCCAACAGGGTGTCTTTGATATATCAAGTGAGGTCCGGTTTGGTAATAACGAAATATCCTATATTAAGAAATGAATCCTTTTTACGGTATAAACATGGATCGTCCATTCATTCGATGATCCGTGTTTGACCAATATGGAATTGGAAGTCCAATCTGCTCAAGAAGTTACTCGGACGGTACCTGCCTGCTGGCTGGCCGGGTCGATCTATGTTGATGATCAAAAGGTCCATCGAAAATTTTCTTCTTAAAAAAAGTGTCCATCGGATCTCTTCGTAGTCTCTTGCATCAAAAGGTACACACGAAGGGTTCCAAATTTTGCTCGAAATTCGTGAAATTTCGACATTTCACTACGGTGCGGCACGGAACACCACTATGTAATCTTGGCCCAAATAAAAAAAAATCTAAAATCATCAAAATTAACAAAAGATCATTAAAAAAGAATTAATACGTTTAAAGCATTTGGCATAAAAAAATTTGAAAACACTAATTTTTTGAGCTGATTTTGATGTTGGCCATGCATCGTGTACAAACATTTCGAGCCCACGGCTATTTGTATCAAACCATCTAGTTTCCGTAAAAACTGAGCAATTTTTCCAAAGAAAACGTCGAAATCCGCTAGCCCGGTAGCACACGTCACGTTTCGCTTTAAACGGAACAAGATTTTATAAAACTTAGCCGTTGAAATTCGCACAAAACCCCTTCCAATTTCGAAACCAGATTTGAAGCTCTGAAATTTTAAATCTGAACCATTTTTAGCGATATTTCAGGTTCGTTGGGTCAGAGTTCCGACTTCAAAGCGAAATGTGAAATCCTAGGCCGGTACATGCAACTATTTGCTGATGATTGAACAGAGGAAAGTCCCATGTTAATTTTGACAAAGTAAACCTTCCACGAAATGATTGGCCATGCATTACTATTCTTACATGGCTATATTGACTTGTTAGAGATGAGAGACAACATCTCATGGTCAGGCCCTGTTTAATTAGTTGCTTATCAGATGCGCGCCTGTCCGGAATGACATCGAAAGTCCTGACGCCATTAAGGCCTCCATGTCAAACCCGGAAATCCCACACACAAAGTTGATACGTTTTCTGCTTAAATCGTCAAAAGGCCGTAGGTACCGTGTATACCATCGCCGCAAAATTCTCAAGCAGGGAAATGATGCTTTGACCCACCATGCTATCCTTTGTTGAACGCTACCGAAGTAGATTCTCTGCCTTTGCTAGTATAAAGGCACGATGTCTTTACTCATGCCAACCATTTGATCATCAAGTGTGAACACGCCAGCTTTGTTCTAGAAAAAAAAGGTATTATTATTGAAAAAATTGCATCTATACCACTACAACTAGAAATGTCACTAAAAGATGAAAATAGCCCTCATGTCATTATAAAACTGTCAAGCCTTGCAAATATGCAATTATAAAGCCTTTCCAACTTTTTCGGACTAAAATGCTCCTCGCTCCTTCAACCTCTAGCTTCTCTCACTTCTCCTCGTCTTCTTCCGCAGGCAGAGCAAGCAGGAGTTGGAGCAAGCACCAAGCCAAGTTGTCATTGCCGCTGGCCAAATCCGGCCACGCCATGTTGTCCTCAGGATCCCTCGTGCCATAGGGATCTCATCCTCGTTCTCTTCACACAGTCCCATATCGCCACCACCGATGAGCCCATCATCGAGCCACCCTTAGACCTGAGCACTCCAAGCCTAAGCACCACTCTGCTATCACTGGTGCACACCGTTCCTGTCCCTCTCCTCCTCACGCCACCCTGCCATCGCCGGGGCTCCTCCTCTTTTCCTCTCTCCGTCTACTCGCGCCACCCCACCATTGTCAGAGCTCCTTCTCTTCCCTCTCTTCCTCTCCTCCTCAAGCCACAACGCCGGCGAGCCTACCGCTAAGCCGCCGCAGGGATCCTCCTCTTTCCCTCTCTTCTCCACGCCCCATCGTCATCGTCGTACGTGCCCTGCCTCCTCTGTGCCTACCATCATCACTGAAGCACAGAGCGAAATCTTTGCCGCTCACACAGAGAGAGGGTGAGAGAGGAAGAGGGTGAACGACATTTTGACCAAAATTATTATTAAAAATAATTCAGTATTTGCCACTGTAAAGGATTTGCCACTCCTGTGCTAATGACATGTGAGTCATTGGGCCACATGTTATTGACTCATGAGTAGTAAATCCTTAATTGTCAATCTTTAAGAGTGGCAAATCCTTAAATGCCCCATTTTTGACCTTTTAGTGGTATTTCAATAAAATTCAAACTTTATAGTGGCATAAATGCAATTTTTCCATTATTATACTGTACCTCGAGTCAACCTGATCTATTTTATCAGATGACAATAGCCACCACAATCTGTTCCCGAACTGTACAAGCATACATGATCTCAGGAGGGATCTCATCATCCAAGTGACCCCAATATGGCTGTGCTTCGGTCAAACCGTCCGAATAGCAGCCGGGTGCGTGCGTGATCCAGTGATCATAATTCGTAACCTTAGTTCCAATATTCAAGGAAGGAACAATTTATTGGTAGTACTTCCAAAAACAAGTGCGTGCATGCGCGAATGTCTTGTTTTATTTTCCAACTTCCACAACGGTTTGGAGGTCCATGCACTTTGGTCGTCATCAATCTCACACCACAATCTGTGCATTTTACTCAAACTTGCTCCACAACACGTTTTGCAAGAACATCCCTTCATTTCTTCGAATTCTAGCACAGCCTCCTTCTTCCTCTTCTTCTCCCCCAACTGCTCTCCACCCCACCCTCGTCGGCGACCACGACCCCCCAAGGCGGCAACCACGACAACACCCGCTCACGCCGCCGTGGAGCCCCTCCTTCCCCGGCTCCCAAACGGCGGCTCTCTGGCCTACCCACCGCCAGTGGCCATGGCCCCTCACGGCGACACCAACTCGTGCCGCCCCACCACGCCTAGCCCGAGCCATCGCGAGATGGCATGGGCGGCTCGAGCGGTCGGCCTTGTCGATGCAGCCGCTGGGTCGGTGGCCGATGGTAGAGTGGGCGGGGAGGGGCCAGTTAGGCTGGAGCTGGAGAGAGGTAGAGGTAACAGCCTACGTCATTTTGGATTTTTGGGTTTTTTTTTTGCAAAATAGCATGAGACGAGCAGGTGGGAGGTTGGCGTGGATCGAACTCCGATTAATGCACTTAGAGCTCCACATCCTTTTAGAAAATCCTCCGCCTTTTATCCACGCATCGCATCTCAGATAACTTGGTAAGAGTTTGGACTTTTGATGGCAATGGCTTTTGAGCATCTCTAGGTGGTCTCCATTTTATTGTTTATTTGTCTTTTTAGAGATAGAAAAGCTGTTGGGGAATCGAATGTTTCAAAGAATATAATATAAAATATGAAGAAATTTTAAAAAATAGAGAAAATCTTTTAAATAATATAGTGAATATTGTCACAAAGAATGAAATTAAAGAAAACCCGTTGAGTATGCTATAGGGTTAGTAGAGACCGCCATTGCGCCATGCCGCCATGCGTACCGTCAAATGAGGCATGCGATCCAGAATTTCCCGTGCGCCGAGACGACTAGTTACTGTGATGTACGGCATCACGTGTGAGATCAGCGAAAGTGGAGCTCTAGCCCACCACGATACATTGAAACCGGAGACTAAACCATCCACGTCAGATACTCTATTCTTACATTTTATAACACTATTCACTACTCTTTCTATCCAACACTCTAAAATTTCTTCACACTTTACACTACACTCTAAAATATTCTTTTCCTGCACCAGCTACTCTATCCCAAGGTACAGTATTATAGAGTACCTGCTACATATGCTCAACAGGTGTGACATAAGCGGTGTCATTGGGGCATGTTTAATGGTCATTCGATAACTCTTGTTGGTTCTATTATTAAGAGAAATAGGTTTATGAATAATAGAGTTAAAAGTAAAATATAAGAGAGATACGTAGGAATTGGAAAAATAGGTTTCAGAGTTGCCTATGTGAATAGTAAAATGAGGTCGTGAATAGGATATGAATAGCAGGTAAATAGTGAAATAGGGCTAGTGTTGCAGGCCCTGTTTGATACAGCTGAAAAGCTACGGTACATTATAATCTGAATTAAGGGCTCTTGAAAAGAGGCCTGGAGAGGCAAAAAAAATTAAAAATAGTTTTAGGATCTTTGAGAAAAACTGCTAAAAGCCTTATAAAAAAGCTACAAAGTACTTTCTTTCGTTTATTTATATAAGACGTATTTTGAATTGACACATAGATTAAGAAAGTTATGAAATCAACAAAGTCATGAGAAAATGATTATGCTATCAATGTTATAAATACCTTAAAAATATGAGAAAGAATATCATGTCAGAATTATTTATAAATGCATGAGAGAGAATTGTGTAATAAATAAGGGTAGTTAAGAAAGAACCTCAATAAATTCACACGCACGTTTTATATTTCAAAACAAGACTATTTAAATTATACTTGTCTATTTAAAAAGGAGGGAGTACGACGTATGGCTCGTACAAAATTGAGAAATTTGAAGCACAGATTTTAATCTGATTTTAAAACGTAAAGAAGAGTTGTACAACGAACGACCCACATATAATCATATAAGTCGAACGATGGAATTCGACCAATCTCCATTGACGAGAAGCTGCTGCTTCTGCTTTCATGTTTCTTTAGTGACGACTCCATTAGCGGAGGTTTTTTTCTTCTCTGCGAATTTCGTGTGGTGCGTGCTTGTTGGGCTGGGTTCGATTGACCGTTGAATCGCGTGCAAACCAGACAAAGGCACCCAGAACTGTCCACAACCGCAGGTTGCCTTGGGAGGGAAGCACCCTCCAGAACCTTGACCATTAATATATGTTAAATTAAATTGTTAAAAATTTGAAACACGGAAATAAGTATCACTGTGCTCGTGAAATACTTTTAATATATTTTTTTGCTAATACATTATGATAAATCACATTACATTTGATACCGTTAAAGGTTAAAATCGATATTATGCTACGATGACATTTCAATTACCCTATGTCTACCGGTCACCGAGCCAAACACGTCTGCTCAGTTAAGAGTCTTCTCTTACAAAAAAGATAAAACAAAAAACATAACAACTGAGTTCGCTTAATGCATGTCACCCGCCACAGCCAGGCTAGGTAGGCATTCGATATAAAAAAAGAGTAACTTATTTGTGGAGTGTCGTGTTTGTAAATAGTTTGGGAGGGGCTGAAATGGGCAAGCTGAGAGGCATATGCACCACAAGTAATAGAAATAGGTATATTCTGGTTTTCTTTAATAGTTCAAATCATAGACAACGTACGTCTAAAAGCTAATAGGAATGTTGTCTCGCTTGGAAATGGCCACTACTGCAGAAAATCTCATCAGAGACGTTTTCGAGCCGTCTCAATCTTCTGACACTCATAATGGACTTATCAGAGACGGTTCATGAAAACCATCTCTGTTATATTAGAACCGTCTCAGATAAGTGAACATTAGAGATGATTCTATACATAAACTGTCTTAGATAAACAGGACATTTGAGACGGATTAGTACGGAAATTGTCATGGATGGCTAGAATATCCAAGACGGTTTGTATCGCAGCCCGTCTCTGATGTATGGAATATCAGAGATGGGTTTTCCTGCCACCTGTCTCTGATGTCTTTGATATCCGAGATGGTTAGGTTGAGGAACGTCTCTGATTTCTGGCATATCAGAGACAATTTCTATAACGAACAGTCCCTGATATCTGTAATAACAGAGACGGTTATTGTGGTATCTGAGACGGCTTGCATCTAGGCCGTCTCTGTTATTGTTATTCGGGACGACTTACAACATATTGCATTGCAAATATATCAAAAATATATGTAAAGCTGATAGTAAAATATTATTATCAAACATACAAATTAAACCTTAGTGCAAATGAGTATAGGAAAGCGGTCGCATGACCAGATCACAATAAATGTGCATTACAACACATGTAAATAAATTAGCTAGTGGCGGGCAAGTGAAGGAGCAATCTTCCCGGGGTAGAATTGACCAAATGGGTAGATGACTTAGGACATCAGGAAGTGAGCAACATCTTCTCTAATTTTTTTTAAGGTCATTGAACTCTAGAGCACTTCTTAGAAGCTTCAGCTTACTCATGTCACGGGTGTGCTTGCTCATGAGTACATATGGTGGCAAACATAAAATCCACAAACATTGTCCGGCTTCTGCTACTGGCACTATAATTATATATTGATTAGTTTAAAACTTATACATAGTATGTAATGTCAGCTTAAACTATTACGTACAAGCACATACCTTAAACTTACTGATGTGCTGCAGTGTAGGTTTTTCTTTTTCATGGACCCCTCCACTAGAGACATACTCAGTGAACATCCTACGTGATTGGAACATGTTATACGGACAAGCAAATCAATGCAATTGAACGAAACACTACAAAGTAGAGATCAATTTAGATTACTCGTAGAGTGGTTCTTTGATAATAGAGAAATCCTTATGGCTGATCATGGAGTCAAGGCACCATATCTTGCTCCACCTTGGCACAATGACAAGTAGAAACCAATGCCAATCCTAGTTAAAGGGCAAATGGATATATGTACTCCTTGTCGACTTGAGCTAGCAATGCCGTCTTGATGTATCTCTGGACAATGAGGGGTCTTTATAGATGTTATTCTCGGTTACCAATTGTGGGTTAAGAAAACCGACTGGTTGCTTAGTTTTTTTAGCTTCGAGCATTTGAAGCCTACACATACATACGACAAGGGTTACGTTAAGTATAGGTATATGACATAATAAAATCGACCAAGTGTAGGACACTTACAGTGTAAAACATTGTATAATTGAAACATCTAGTTGTTAAACATGGTACATGACATACAAGTCTTCAAAATATATTGAAAATGACTATCAGAAACCCTCAGCATTGCCAAAATACCGAACGGTGGAACGATACTCCGATCTCTATTTGTCCTCTCCTTGTAGAAATCATGAAGAGCGTGATAAGTTGATCCACATTCCAGCAAGGATTTATCGCTGTAGAACGATCGTTCTGGACTGTACACATGCCTTGAAAACCATATTGGGTACTTAATCTGAGGCTTGACCCTAGGCTTCTTACCCTTCCTTGCCAGAGTGGTTCTGACCGAAGAAGACACTGTTAGATGCTCTTATTCTTGCACAGGAGATTGTGACGTAACATTTTTCACAGATAGCAACCACTGTAGCGCACGGTTTGGAATCATAAGAGGGGGCCACTAAGTTTGTCTCCATTAGATCTAGGGCTGTCTTTCTTGGTCTACTACATAAATGAATGGATGACATCCTCTAGAGTGATTATCTCATCGTTTGGAGGCTTTACTAGGGGATAGGTCTTGACGTTGTTGAGTGCCATGTCGATTTGAACCTTTGCGTAGGCCTGCACAACGGGGGCACCGTGCTTCATAGCTATTGACTGGCATGGAAATGTCATCCCTTTTCCTGCCTCTATCTTAACCCCACCAGCAACAAGTATGTTAATCGTGCATAAGGTGGGTTTCTATTGAAAATAAGAAAGCAATTAGTTTATTTAAGCATGTTTGATGTATGAAGCAATCAAAATGAACCGTCTCTGATAGTTACCGACAGAGACAGGTTGCGTTCCCAGATATTATTTGAAACGGTTATTTATGAAAACCGTCTCAAATAATTGTTTTTGGATTTCTTTACTAGCTATCAGAGACGGATTTTATTTCTAATACTATAACCGTCTCTAATGATGTGTCTCCTACGAATGTTTCTGTGGTAGTGGGCTTATTTAAGCCTATTTTGGCTTCCACACAGGAAAAATGTGCAAAATTAAACTAAACGCTGTGACTTCTGTATGTGGTTTCAGAATTGCTAGTGGTAGTCCAGCAAAAGCTACTTCTATTTTAAATAGGCCGATATGCGAAAGGATTGGTAACATTAGTCCATTGGAAACTAGATTAATCATGGATTATATCAGTGGAACGAAGATTCTTCCTGATCACAATCTCTTGTTTAAGTGAGAGAGCTTTTTCCTTATGTCAGTGGCAAAAAGATTTTATAGTAGGCAAGCCTCGAATATTATAGAGAAAACTAGAGGCATTACTATTGTCCAAACTAAACCTATGCTTGTTAATAAAGCTAATGATAGATAAATATATCAACCAAACTCACGCTCCTAGCACTCGTGGCAACTATCTCTACTATTAAAAAGAGACTTGTAGTGGTCACTGATAATACGTCATTTCATAGAAATTACCTACCATGCTATTCTACGCTCCATGTTTTAGTGACTCTTTGTTTTGTACAGTATGTTCGATTTGTTATTTTAACCTTAAAATTCTATTGGAAGACATCTTCTCTAGATATGATCTAATATTACAATAAATAATTTAGAATTTTATTATGTTTGATGTTCTGTTATAAAATACGGACATTAAGCTAGTTCTCTTCAAATCAAAATAAAAGCAGCACTAAAGCTTCACCTATAAACAAAAAAAATTCATCGACAAAGCTGACAACTGTACATTACTACATGAGGAGTCAGCTGCTTTACTCGAATCCAGGGCCGGCAGGTGCCGTGTCCATTTAACCTACCGGCAGGCACAACATAACAGCCCGAGGAGTCTAGGAAAAACAAGGACAACCTGAGAAGAGCTACACCCGTAAGATTGCATTGGTTTGGGATTAACTGAATTAATTAACTAACGCTAAGCCTAGATAGATTGGTTTAATTTAGCTTAACTTAAGTTGTGTTGGACAATTAATATAGTTAATTTAATATGTTTGGTTGGGTTAGTGGGATAAGTTATCTCACACATTCGTTGAATTAACTAATTCTGAATTAGCGGTGTTAAATAATGTTAACCGGATTAACCCAACCCGCTTAACCTGAAAAATATTTGACAAAAACCTCTAATCCATCCTTTAACCTAAACCAAATAAGATTTTTATAACCCCTTGACAAAATAGCAGTACCTCGGTTCCTCAGAAATCTCGATTGAACTACCTAGAAAATAAATCGACTCGTCTTCAGCACGACCAGCATCCACGGTCCACAAAAAAAAAAAAAAACCTACTTCCCATGTGAGCACAAGAAAGAAAAATGAGACAGCTCAACATCTTCTTTAACGAGGTGATTAGACTACACTGCTCACTTCACTCACTTAAGCTAAAACTAAACTAAACTCTGTGCTGCCGTACGGGCTCGCAAAACCGGGGGCGCTGCGATAGCCGCATCAGCCACGTACACACGCGTGCGACGCCTTATATAACTTACGGTTCATATCAAACGGCGCTCGCCGTCTCCTCCTCCCCGTCCGTCACCGTCTAAACGAGACCACAAAAGCGCCGAGGGGAAAGGGACAGGACGGTCATTTGCGGCCTCAGACGGACGCGTGCGGCCATCGGATTGGTGGGGATGAGTCACGGACAGCAACATGCCGCGCCGCGATTGGGCCGTACTTTGGCCGTCCGGAAAGGTCCCCGCGCCGCGACGAGACGGCCGAAAGCCTACCCGAAAGGCCGTTAAGGCGGGCCCACCTGGAGGTGCCCGCTCGGCTGTGGGTGGCGCTGGCGTGTCCGCTTATCACCATTAATAAGTCGTCCGGACGTGGGGCCCACATTGCTGGTGGGCCCGCCGAATTAAAAGCGGTCCGCGTCCGGGTTTGGGCTGTCTGCTGCTCCCACCATGGAGTGCACATTCAACCTGTCAACGTTGCTTTTATTACCTTAAAGAGAAAAAAAAGTTCCTTTTCTTTATTAGCGGAGAACAATGTACTCAGCTACTACCTAATTAGGCTATCTCTAATCGTTGTTCCGTTTGTCCAGATGAATCCTATTTGCATACTAGTACATGAGACTAAAGAAGATCAACGATTAATTGTTAGTTTTAAGAAGATAATTAATATGAGAATATCTTGATAGGATGAATAGTTTGTTCACTTGATATAAATAATTCCTCTATTTGGATGAGACTAAAATAGAGCTTATCAACAAACTTATTAGTCTCATAATAAGATTAAACACATATTAAAAATTTATCATTAGACAAGCACTAAACCAAGTATTAAATCACACTTGTCTTTCAACATTGTTTGTCTTTAAATATGTTTGTCATTTAATAATATTTAACAGGAAATATATATCATTAATCACCAAAATCATAAGGACTACATAAACTTACACTTTTTAATCTAATGGTTGCTGGGTTCTGGTCCGTTTCAATGGAACTTTTTTTTTCCAAAAAAAAAACTTTCTCAGAAGGTCATGCAACTTAATACCTGTAGATAGTAAAACAAAAGGATGTTTGCTAGATCGGTGATTTCGAATAAGTAATTAGCACTCCACCTATTGATGCAGGAAAATTGGAAACGATCGAGGTTCCCTTTTGATTGATTAGAAGACAAGAAAACATATGTATATCCACCCACCGAGAGATCATGATAAAAAAGAGAATCAATTTTCTTCGATGAAATCATAATTTTTATCAATCAGAGGGCACCTGTTCTCTGAAACGCTACCGATCACTTTTGCATTATCCGATCGGATGGGCACGAGGGCGTGCATTATTGGCGCCAGTGGCCACTCGAAGATCACTGGCTCCCTGTCAAAAATGACTGTAGGAGCGTCAGCACTCGATAACCTCTCCATTAGATGAAAGCTGCCAGCAAAAAGGCCCCAATCGGCCGCGATGGCAGGTGACATTTGGCGATCGACCCCCCTCGCTTAAGCACTGCGATCAATGCGAGTTTGCCCCTTGGAGTCCTTGGCAAAGAATTAATTATTCTCTTTTCAGGTTTTTTGAAAAAAAGGAAAAAGAAGAGAATTCCAGAACAAGGAATCCAGCCTAACTAAACCCCACCTCGGTCTAACCAAAGTTTGTCACTACTCATTACCCCCCGTGCACGCACCCCAAAGCAAACGCTCCACAGAGCTCGATTCCAGTTCTGCCCTCCGTCCGTTCGGAGTATTACTTCCTCCTTTTTTTTTTCCAAGACAGCCAGCTGAAAATCGAAATTAAAATATAGGGGCTGTGGAGATTATAATCGAAACTGCTCTTGAACTCGGCAGGCTCTTCACCGAAGAAACCCCGTTCTTTTTAGCTTAAATTAAAATTTAAAACTATAGTTAAAAATTTATTTTTTTATATACGCCAAACGTTGTAGTACTTTGTATCTATTTTTATGAAACTTCTAGTAGTTCTTCTTAAAGTTTTTAAAAACATTTTTTGGACTCTTCAAGCCCTCTACTAAGCGCCACAACTTTTATATATTATAATCTACTGCTGGTTTAAGCCGAAAAAAGGTAAATGATGGCCAAATAAGAAAAGTATAATGTTTTTTTAAAAATATATCTGACTTTTAGAACAATAGATTTTCTATTAGATCATTAACAAGAGGGTTAGAACCATAGGAAAACTATTACAAAGCAACTGCACCTATAGAATTAACACATACTAGAAACTGTATTAAGATCAACTTGCACTTCTCTCGCTTAGATGAAGCATTTGTAGTATGCGTAGTACAATGCTTACACTAGTAATATCATATTATGCATGTTCTGAAAGACATGTTTTCTTCTTACCAGAGATGATGCACGAACACTCCGATTCAGCTCCTCCACCATTTTTTTATCTGCCTCCGTTGACTGCATCTATAAATCCGTAAAAACATCTGACGTCGTCGTGGAGAGAAACTCTACACAACAACTGGGCACAAAACTCCCACCACAGGAGAAGACAAATCCCAGTAGCCCACAATCAAATCGAGAACCGCGGTACTAACCCTACCAAAGATATCGTCGAGGAGGTTGCCTAAGTCAATCATCACGCTAAGGAACTTTAGAAAGGAGCTTATTATCACATCAAGCTGCTTCGCCATTGATGCCGTTACAAAGGATGGGACGGATAACAAACCCTAACTCTATAAACTAGATCTGGATAAAAACCTAAAACTTCAAGACGAGAAGAGGATCTACATCATCTCTCCAATTCCGACAAGATCACTGGAGTTGCTTCGCCATCGATGCCGTCCCAAAGAACGGGACGAACAACAAACCATAACTATAGAAAACTAGACCTAGATAAAAACCTGAAACTTCAAGACAAGAAAAGAGTTCCCATCATCTCCCCAATTCGGATGAGATCACCGGAGCTAAGGGATGAGGGGGCCAAGAAACTTTGGCTAGAGGGACGCCGCCCTTTTCTTTTTTTCCAACCACTGAAATCCTTAAAAAGAAAATCTCCGACTGACAGATCGATGAGCACCCAAGGGTTTCTTTCGCTGCAAGCCTGCATGGATAGAAATATTCAATTCTAAATTAAATTAAGTTTTAGAAAAATTATAAAACAGACACTTTACTTGATATATTTGTGTCTATAAATCCCTTCCTTCTCTATTGAAGGAATAGTTGCTAAAGATTTACGGTTAGTTATTTGACCTCAAGTTCATTTCACGGTCCTTTTCTATATTTCATGAACTCACGAATTGTGGCACAAATTCCTACTAAAACTATTTTCTAAGAACATCTCCAGCAGAGTTTTTAAAACAAAATCTTCTCTTTATTTAAAGTTTCTCTCCTTTAGCAGAGTCTCTGTCTCAATTTCTAAATTTAGAGTTTCTCTCTTCCAATCTCTAAATTTGGAAACTCTCTATATCAACCTTTATAATTTCTCTGAATAAAGGTTCTGCAGAAGATGATAGAAATATAGAGAGTGACTAGTAATTTATAGAAGTTATATAGAGATCTGATTTTAGAGCACCTACTCGAGATGCCCAAAGAAAGTTTTTCTCAATAAAACGTGACGAAGAAATAGATAAACGTGAGGAATCTGCCCATGAAACCTGAGGGTATAAAGGGAATAACAGAAAATGCGGGTCTCTCGGCCTGGCTGGATCCGAATATTCCGCTAGCCCGTGCCCGTGGCTCGCTCGGTCGTTAAATAGGCCACCGTTTGTTCGGATGGAACTAACTCGGAAAAAACAGCAAAATTACTGAACTATGAGTGGGGAGTTGAAGAGGGACTACGAGATTGGCGAGGAGATTGGTCGCGGCCGCTTCGGCGTCGTCCACCGCTGCACGTCGCGCGCCACCGGCGAGGCCTTCGCCGTCAAGTCCGTCGACCGGTCGCAGCTCGCCGACGACCTCGACCGGGAGCTTTCGGAGCTCGAGCCCAAACTGGCCCAGCTCGCCGGCGCGGGGAACCCGGGCGTGGTGCAGGTGCACGCAGTCTACGAGGATGAGTCGTGGACCCACATGGTGATGGACCTCTGCTCCGGCCCGGACCTGCTCGACTGGGTCCGCCTCCGCTGCGGAGCGCCCGTGCCGGAGCCCGTCGCCGCCGCCGTCATCGCGCAGCTCGCCCAAGCGCTCGCGCTCTGCCACCGCCGCGGGGTGGTCCACCGCGACGTCAAACCCGACAACGTCCTCCTCGACGTCGGGGGCGAGGGCGACGACGGTGACGAGGTCGCCGCGCCGCGCGCGCGGCTCGCAGACTTCGGGTCGGCCGCGTGGGTCGGCGCCGGTGGGGGCCGCGCCGAGGGGCTCGTGGGGACGCCCCACTACGTGGCGCCCGAGGTGGTGGCCGGCGGGGAGTACGGCGAGAAGGCGGACGTGTGGAGCGCCGGGGTGGTGATGTACGTGCTGCTCTCCGGCGGCGCGCTCCCCTTCGGCGGCGAAACGGCCGCCGAGGTCCTGTCCGCCGTGCTGCGGGGCAGCGTGAGGTTCCCGCCGAGGCTGTTCGCCGGCGTCTCACCGGCCGCCAAGGACCTCATGAGGCGGATGATGTGCCGCGACGCCTGGAGACGCCTCTCCGCAGAGCAAGTCCTCGGTAAGCACACACCAACCGACCTCTACTCGTGCCTTCCAGAACCCTGCCTCATCTCTGATCTAGAAAGTTAACGATTCCGTTCCGTCGTCGTTGCAATGCAGGTCACCCGTGGATCGTGAGCGGAGGAGGAGCCCGAGCGATGGAACAGCCAACCTGAACGCCTGAACGGCCGCCGGTCAGGGGGGCATGCAGAGGCAGACTAGCTAGTAGAGCAGGCCGCGCCGTGCATCACCGGCGAGCCGTGCCGATACAGTTTTGTACAAAGCGAGTGTGCGACAGAGCGGAGAGATCTGAGGCCGCACTGGAGAGTTGCTGTAGATAGTATCGCGGTATTGCAGTAGTAGAGCGAATGAGTAATCGAGCAAGAAGAAGCCTGCAGAGTGCAGGCTTCTGCTTATTTTCCCCCTGTTTTAGGCTGCTCTGTCTCGAGAGAGCGCCTTAATTTTCGGCTTCTTTTTTTTCTTGTGATTATGTACGATGATGCTGCTGCCGGCGGTAGCTGGATGTATATATTCTTGACGTAAATCTTGTACAAATGGAGTTGAATAAGATCGCCCTTGCGCGTGTTTCTCTTCAAATTCAAGTTTTCGATGGCATGGTTCCAATTTCGGAAAATAAGATTGAGAGAGAAAAAAAATGAAAACCTCCGATTCGCAAGTAAAATGACGTCAAAGCTTTCGAAGCTGCATTTCCAAGCTATTTGTTTACAGGTGAGCCAGACATGGTAAGTACTTGTATCGCACGGTCTATTGTCGGAGAGACATGTAGCATGTTCCAAGCGGTTTAGAGTTATTCGGTAGAAAATCAATTTAACTTTTTAGTCTAGCTTTTTTAATTATGAAGTCTCCTCTAAAAAATCTTAGAAATAATATAAACAAAATGGACCTTAAAGGTCTTAAACTTCGAGAAACAAGTTCTTCGGAGGTGTTAACATTCAGTCATTTTAGTTTGATCTATTTATTTATTTAGCTTAACCACTCCGTCACTCGTGATCGCAATAATTACATTCTCTTTTTAGCTTTTTTTGGCCCCACGAAATGGAATGAAAACCTCTCTCCCCCCTTAATTTTCCTTTGCTCTTTTTCCCCATAATTATCCTCAAAACCCCTCTCTCCTCTTCCTCCGACTTGACCTGCCCAAGTACCACATGATGAGAGTATCTCGCCGGCTCCACTCCGTCCGGCAAGGCCATTTGGCTCGGCGCGTCAGCATATTCGGCGGTTTATTCGCTCGACCCCCGGCACCCTCGGACAGCTGTCGCCGCCCGCGCTTGCTTGGTTCGCAAGAAGAAGAGAAACCGGAGGGGGTTTGGCATCCCGGGCCGTACGTCGCGACACGCGGAAACGGGCGGCGATGTAGTACGGCTCGTCTCGTCGTCCTCGCTCCCCTCTCGCGCGCTTTTGACTGGACCAGTATAAGCCGTTGGGCGTGCCTGATAGGCTCGGGCCCTTATTCTCTAGAACGGTGGTTTTGATTGCCTTCCACGTGTAATTGCCACCAATCGCCCATCGTCCATCGATAATGCAGTGAGCAACAGCAACTGTTCGTAGCTACTTTGATCCCCGGTTACGGCTGGAATGCTGTGTCCGGGAGCATTGAAATCGGTTTCACCGGGATGAAACGTTTGGTTCGGCTAAGTTTTTGGAGAAGCGGTTTCAGAATCTTTGAGAAGATGCAAAGTTGAAACGTTTGGTTGAGTTCAATTTGTTTTTTTTTACTGTACAACAGCCAAAAGTGACAAATTAATTCGTTCCAAATTGGGAGAGAAGCATGTGAGCTTCGGTTTCTAGGTTACCTACCCGTTTGGTCGGAACAATTTAATTTCAAACATTTCTTGTTTCTGTGTAGTAAAAAAAAGGCAAAATTGAGCTAGGCGCTCACTTCGGCTTCTTAAAGTTGCTTTTCAAAGCTCTTGTAGCCTAGTCCACTCATGCCCTATCACTACATTTTTGGCAGAATAATTAGGTAAGTGAAATTTATGCGTTGTTCTCTTTAGTTTATCTTATCTTATCTATTTATCTTTAAATAAAAAAGTCAACTGCTTTAGTTTTTGCAGTCCATTTTTTTTTAATCTCCAAGGTGCATCCCCAAACTCTCAAAAACAAGTCAAACGAAACATGCCGGACTTTCCAAACTACCTCGATAAGCTCTTGAAGTTTAGCTTATAAGTAAATAAGAAGATAAAAAAATAAGATAAGCTGGAAAGAACAACCCT
This sequence comes from Olyra latifolia, assembly GCA_036346145.1. Classification (NCBI taxonomy): domain Eukaryota; kingdom Viridiplantae; phylum Streptophyta; class Magnoliopsida; order Poales; family Poaceae; genus Olyra; species Olyra latifolia. The sequence goes on along the minus strand of CM070524.1, from coordinate 20,620,605 downwards.
TAGAATGGAAATAATATATGTGGGCATGTTAAAATTAAGGAAAAATTCTATTTTTAGTCTCTCAACTATAGGTGTTGACATGTTTGGGTCCCTGAATACCAATATTGGGTAATCAACCATAGTATCTAAACTATAAAAACTAAGCATAATTTGTCTTTTGACCGATCAAATAACGGTGTTGGTGACATGTTGTTTGTTTGGCAGTCCACATGCGTGGCATATAACTTGGTGTTTGTGTGGTATCATTAAATATTTATTCATTTTTAAAAAAAATGATTTGAAATGTGGTACATTTTAGCACCACGGATGCTGCCACATATGGCATGACACATGCCCTCCATGTCAACCAAAACCGGCACGTTATGCCACATGCTTGACAGGTTACCCAAAACCACCCTTTGACTAACAGGACCATTTGTGCATGTTTTGGCAACGGAGTGATCAAATTATCCTGCTTTGATGTTCAATGACAAAAATTAAACGTGTTAAAACCCATAATTGAGGGGAAAATACTTTTTCCTAAAATTAATTTGACAAGCCTCTGACTCATTGCTATGAAGCTATATATGACATCCACAACAGCTAGAGGTAATGTTGCCTCCGAGGTAAGACCCATGACTGGCTTCTAAGGTTTAGAGACTCTTACCGTAATAGTTAAAGGCAATATTGTCTCTAAACTTAGGTCCACTAGACTCACTAGTCTTATGCACAATTTAATGCTTAATGTGATTGGAGACTTAGGCCCTGTTCTATTGGGCTCATGAGCTGTGACTTATCTGACTTATCTCGAACTTCGAGAATTTCTCGAGGTGGCCTCGAGAGTTAGATGGCCTTGAAATTTAGGATTTAGGGAGTTTTTAGACTCGCCTACAAGATAAAAATAAAACGGATTCAAAAAGGAATAAAAAAAGTCAGATGAGTCAATATTAGTCGGATAAGTCATGAAAATTTTGTGACTTATCTGACTAATATTGACTCATCTGAATTTTTATTACTTTTTGAATCCGTTTTATTTTTATCTCGTAGGCGAGTCTAAAAGCTCCCTAAATCCTAAATTTCAAGGTCATCCGACTCTCGAGGCCACCTCGGAAAATTCTCGAAGTCGGAGATAAGACAAATAAGTCACAGCTCATGAGCCCAATAGAACACCCCCTTAGTAGCAGCCTCTAGCTTTGTGACAATTCTTAGAGCATGCACAATAATTAGAGGCACCTCTAAGCAGGATTAAGCGAGAGAGAGTACTTAGAAGCAGTCTTAAAAACTCTGCTGTGAATGCCCTAACGGAGGGGGAAGGGAAGGAAAGGATGAAGTAGATCTATATATGGACGTACCGTTCGTTCGGATTGATCGGCTGGAACCTCGGAGTTATGAGCAGTACAACCAGCAGGGGTAGCCTGACCTAACCTAACCTTCTCCATCTTACCTTCAAACCTTTGGCTTGAGATTTACGTGTAATGTTAGATGTCTCCGATGATTCATAGATTAATTTTTCATTTGTCTACTATGTTCTGCACTACCTATCTGATGGCTGACCGCGCAAATACCGCTGTGGGCTATGGGGCAACAGGGAGAGTATAAAATCGTTGGTTCCTTTGACACAAGTACATCACAAGTGTGAATTGTTTAACTGAACCCATGTGAGTAGCATGAGACCGGCCGGCATGTTAACCATGGTCTCTGACTGAGATGCAGCAACCTTTTATTTATTCAATTTATCTCTAAAAAGGTCTGTTATTTATTGACACTCTTTATTTAATCAGAAACCGCCACAGCTCCTGCCCAGGTTAATTTGGATTTGATCTCCGATAGGAGGTCGAGAGCCACGTAGACTGTAAATATTAGGTTAACAGTTACTGCCTTTTGGAAAAAGAAAAAACAAGTGGGCAATTGACAAAAATAATGCTCTCTATCAACTGAGGAGTGAGATGTTCACAAACGGCATCAGGTATCAATTATCCGGTATTTAGTTACGTAGCAAACTAGCTTCAATCATGTGTGAGGCATTAATTAACATGCACGATTGTACAACAATCAACTATTTGTGGCCCATATCTTGAAAGGAGACGCTCAAGCCAAGCCAGTGTGTGACTGATGAGATTAACAGGTTCATCACTAAGAGCATTTCCAAGAGATACTCTAAAATCAGGCATCTATACACTTTCTCTAAATTACTATTTGTTCTTTATATTTTCATTCTCTCCGGCAGAACATATATCCAAAGAAACTATAGAGATTGATATAGAGAGCCTCTAAATTCAGAGTCTGAAAAAGAAAAACTCTAAATTTAAAAACTGAGATAGAGACTCTATAAAAAAACGAGAGCCTCTAAATATCAAGAATAATATGTTTTTAGGGACTACCAGGTTATCCCAACCTGACAACCTCACATGCTAGCTAGTTTCAATTCGCAGACTACACGTTACGGGTGAAGGGGACAAGCCCCACGTTACGGGTGGGGCGCGAGTGACTCACCGGCCACCACACCACTTATCGGCTCGGGCACGCACGTGGTGCCGCCTGTCGCTGCCCGCGCGGGGACAGCCAACTTGTACGGCGGCTTGACCTTGAATTAGCAGGATTCGGTTCAGGCTTTTTCCTTGGAGTGGTCGTGTGCGTTTTGCTCTTCCCCTTGTCCGAACTTGTTTTTCTCATCTTAGTACAGGTGTACATTATAATCTGTAAAAAAATTGTTGGCCTTTGATAGAGACTTAGAGTGCTAAAAAATTGTAAAAAAATAATTTTAGATGTTTTGAGAAGAACCACTAAAAATCTTAGAAAAATAACTACAGAGTGATATAACATTTGCCTTGTTAAAAAGCAAATTCCTGACTGAAATTTATAATTTAAGCTAGGCCAAAGGGAAAAACGATGGTCTAAAGGTGAGTGAGTGTCAGCGGAGGGTGAGTGTGTCGACGCTCTGGAGTGGACGGGCACTGCTGTCGTTGTTGCGTACGTGCCTAACCGATGGCACGCACGCGTGTGTTTTGCGTCCCCACGCACATGGAGGTTTGAGATGCCCTACCGTACGTGGTCGCTAGGCCGTGCCCAAGGCATGTACCTGCAGGAATAAAATTTAGAAGGATCCGGGTCCTTCCCAGGTTGGAAGGACCCTGTCCACCCTGTGAGTAGGGGTAAAAACGGATCGGATTGGATCGGATAATGGTCGAATCATATCCGTATCCATATTATTTTTCGGATTCGAATCCGGATATGGATGCGGAAACGGATATTGACGGATACGAATACGGGTCGAATATGGATCGGATCGAATACGGTTGCGGATACCGACCGGAACATTTAAACCCAATAAATTGTATGCCCCAAAATCAATTATAACACATAAATAACTCAATTAATTAAAATATTATTATAATGTATATTTGCAAGAAGGTTATGGGCCTAAATGACTAGCCCGATGGGCGATAGGCTAGTTGGTTCTGGATCTAAAAGGCTAAATCTCCCCTTTACAATGCATATTTGCCTGTTGGGTCTTAGTATTGGGTTGGTAGGCTGAGATCCGAATAAGGATCCGAATTTGTATAGTTCCGGATATCCGGATCCGGATCCGAATCCATCGGATATCGACTGAACGGGATCCGAATCCGGATACAAAGAAAAACTATCCGGATCCGACTGTTCCGGATCCGGATCCGAAAATATCCGATCCGATTGGTTCCGAAACCATATCCGACCGGTCCGAACCGGGAAGATCCGGATCCGTTTTCATCCCTACCTGTGAGCAGCGCGTTGAGCGTGTCCAGCGCCCCGCGCCGCATGACGTCCCGCGGTCAAATGGGCGAGTCTTGCCCGAACGTGATGCACGGGAGGCACGTCCTGCATGCACGCACGCATGCAAACGCATGCATCTGCTCATGAATCCTAATTACAAACATGCATGCCATGATCGATGGATGGATTCATCCGTGCATCTCCATCTCCAGATCAAAAAGACCTTGTCTATTTAGATGACACGTGTCTATCTCCCTCCACCAAAAAATTCCCCGAACCATCCCTTTCCCATCCGGTGTCGCTCTAAAAATCATGATTTTTCGAAGTTTAGCAAGGTTAACTTGAAAAACAAGCTATTTTTTATTTTTAAATCTCCGGTTGATTTATCGAAGAAATCGATCGATAAATCGATCGATTTATCGATAAAAATCACGATTTTTCGAAGTTTGGCTCGAGATTTCAAAATTTCAATACCGATTTTTTTTCAAACGATGTATCAAAGAAATCGGTTGATTTATCGAAAAATCGACCGATTTCTTAAAAAAAACAAGCGATTTCTGATTTTTTTAAACCTCCAGTTGATTTAAAATTCAAAACTCAAATTTCAACCGATTTTCCACGATTTGAAATTTGAGTTTTGAATTTTAAATCAACCGGAGGTTTAAAAAAATCAGAAATCGCTTGTTTTTTCGATAAATCGGTCGATTTCTTCGATAAATTGACCGATTTCTTTGATAAATCATTTGAAAACAAAAAATCGGTATTGAAATTTTGAAATCTCGAGCCAAACTTCAAAAAATTGCGATTTTTATCGATAAATCGACCGATTTCTTTGATAAATCAACCGGAGGTTTAAAAATAAAAAATATCTTGTTTTTTCAAGTTAACCTTGCCAAACTTCGAAAAATCGCGATTTTTGGGAGGCACGGGATGGGAAAGGGATGGTTTGGAGAATTTTTTGTGGAGGGAAATGGACACGTGTTATCTAAATAGGCAAGATCTTTTTGATCTGGAGATGGAGACGCACAGATGAATCCATCCATCCATCATGGCATGCATGTTTGTAATTAGTATTTATAAGCAGATGCATGCGTTTGCGTGCGTGCGTGCAGGACGTGCCTGTGCCCGTGCATCACATTGGGGCAGATCGCGGAGATCGGCGCGAGCGGGCGCTGTAGCTCATCACGCTGCTCACGGGGTGGACAGGGTCCTTCCAACCTGGGAAGGACCGGGTCCTTCTAAATTTTTCTTCCGTACCTCCAGGCTTACGGATGATGAGAAATGTAATTACCAACTCTCAGGGCCATGGAATTAGTGTAAAGAATTTCCCTAATCAAGAAGACTTCATATGTCAAACATGCACCACTGGGAAAATGATCACTAGGCCCTCGACCATGAAGGTGTAAGATGAAATCCCCGCGTTCCTTGAGCGCATCCAAGGGGATATTTGCGGCCCCATTCAACCCCTATCAGGTCCTTTTAGATACTTCATGGTGCTCATTGATGCTTTCTCGAAGTGGTCAAACGTGAGTTTACTCTCGACAAGAAACCACACATTCGCAAAGCTGATCTCTCAGATCATAAGAATTAAGAATGCATTCCCGGATCATCACATGAAGTCCATTCACTTGGACAATGCCGGCAAATTTACTTCAAAGGCATTTGATGATTACTGTATGGCATCGGGAATCAATGTAGAGCACTCAGTGCCACATGTCCACACTCAGAATGGATTAGCAGAAGCACTAATTAAAAGGATCAAATTCATAGCAAAGCCGCTCTTGCAGGGTTGTAATTTACCGAACACGTGTTGGGGCCATGCCGTCCTACACGCAGCAACATTATTGAACTATAGACCGTCAGCGTACAACATCCACTCACCAATGCAACTAGTTCAGGGGATCACACCGAAAATTTTCCTTTTAAGAAAATTTAGATGCATGGTGTATGTACCGATACCACCACCACAATGACGACTATGGGCCCTCTCCGGAGGCGAGGGATATCGTTGGTTATGAGGCGGTGTCCATAATCAAGTATTTAGAACCCTCGACCGGTAATTTGCATACCGCCCGGTTCGCTGATTACATCTTTGACGAGGATAATTTCCCGTCATTAGAGGGAGATAAAGAACCCTTAACAGAAGAATGCCGTGAAATTATCTGGCAAGCCACCGGCATTCCCGCACATGATCCTCGTACTAGAGAAGCAAACGAAGAGGTCCAAAAAATCCTCGATTTACAGAAATTAGAAAATGAACTGCCCGATTACTTTTGTGATTTGAAGGTGTGATCAAGTCGCATTATTCCTAGTAATGCACCAGAGAGGGTTTGAAATACCATAGAAGGTATCCTCATCCTGTTCCGAGGCCTCAGAGAAAAAGACAGGAAATCTGGTTACTCGAATCCCAAGTATCCGGGGACGCTCGGAGAAAAGTGGATAAGAGAGCTTATCACAACCAGTCACAAAAGCGCCCCGAAAGAAAAAGAAGGGGAGCCAGTTGAGACCTGGCAACTCTGGTGAGAAGCAGCCTGCTAGCGAGGCGCTCCCAGATTTGAATATACCGATAATAGAAGAAGAAGCCGAAAGAAATACGTGTGCGCACATCGGCAACAATAAGCTAAAGGAACTTGCTCCCGTGATGGGAAATAGCGGTGAAGAGCAAGTAGAAATGCACGAAGCACCCCATGACGAAATGGCCATAAACTTTGCAGAATCAGGGAAAATGATGAATAGAGCAACAACCAATGTCGACATATACTTTGCTAAAATGATTGCCAAGCGAATAGATCCCGATCCAGAGCCGGCATCTCTTTCAAAGTGTAAGCACCGACCAGATTGGGCGGAATGGAAGAAGGCAATTACCGCGGAACTAATCTCACTGAACAAAAGAGAAGTGTTTGGACCTGTGTGCCTTACACCCTCCCATATACGTCCTGTGGGCTATAAATGGGTTTTTGTTCGGAAGAGAAATGAAAATAATGAAGTGGTGCGGTACAAAGCAAAATTTGGTAGCTCAAGGTTTCACTCAGCGCCCAGGCGTTGATTATGAAGAAACCTATTCCCCGGTCATGGGTGGTATAACCTTTAGATATCTAATCTCGATGGCAGTGAATATGAACCTAAGAATGAAACTGATGGATGTGGTCACAGCTTATCTTTACGGTAATCTGGGCTTTGAATTGTATATGAAAGTACCTGACGGCATGCCAACCCCGAATAAAGAGATAAAAGAATTATATTGTGTAAAATTGCAGAAATCCTTATATGGATTAAAGCAGTCAGGAAGAATGTGGTATAATCGCTTGAGCGAGTTCTTGAGCAAGAAAGGCTATACGAATAATGAAGACTGTCCATGCGTTTTTATACAATGATCACAAGATGGTTTTTGTATAATTTCGGTTTACGTGGATGATTTGAACATCATTGGCCCCAATGATGAAATTGAAGAAGCAAACTCATATTTGAAATCTGAATTTGAAATGAAAAATTTGGGTAAAACCAAATTTTGCTTAGGCCTTCAGCTTGAGCATATGCCAGATGGAATACTCGTACACCAAGCCGCCTACACCCAAAAGGTGTTGGAGAGGTTTAGCTTTGACAAGGCGTACGCATCAAGAACCCCGATGGTCGGAAGGTCATTACAAACAGACTAAGACCCATATCGACCTAGAGAAGAGGGGGAGGAAGTCCTGGGATCGAAATTCCCATATTTAAGTGCCATAGGAGCGCTCATGTACCTAGCAAACAGTACATGGCCTGACATTGCGTTCGCCGTAAACTTATTAGCGAGGTATAGTGCAGAGCCAACGAAAAGGCATTGGAAAGGGGTAAAGGACATCTTCCGCTACCTATGGGGAACAGTCGATCTTGGACTATTTTATAGAAGGAACCAAGATATGACTTTGGTCGGATATGCAGATGCGGGTTATCTTTCAGATCCGCACACCGGCAAGTCCTAGACAGGATATGTCTTCCTGTGTGGAGGGACCGCAGTATCATGGAAGTCGTCAAAGCAGACACTTGACACTTGTGTCAACATCGACTAACCATTCAGAAATCATTGCATTGTATGAGGCAGCACGTGAACGTGCATGGCTTCGAAGAATGACATTCCACATTCTCCATCATATGGATTGCAAATAGAACAAACCCTACCATTATTTATGAAGATAATGCGGCATGTGTCGCACAAGTACAATTTGGATATGTGAAGAGCAACCTCACTAAGCATATAAACCCCAAGTATTTTTATGCACATGAGATGCATAAGATGAATGAAATCAATATTCAGTACACTAAGTCATGCGAGAATCTCGCATATTTGTTCACTAAGTCCTTACCTGTATCTACCTTTGAAAGATGCATTAAAGGCATAGGAATGATGAGACTTAGAGAAGTGCAGAATTCAGGGGGAGAAACTTCACATATTTTTAATTAAATCTTGAACCAGGAGTTCAAGTACCTAACTATTACATTGAAGTAATGAAGCAATGTTGGGTGGATTTGTACTCTTTTTCCCTTAAGTGAGTTTTCAAAGAAGTTTCTTACATAAGGTTTTTAACGAGGCATATTAGATGCAAGACAATGGCGTATGCTATGCACTCTTTCTCCAAGAATTTTTTCCACTGGGTTTTTATGGAGTTTTGATGAGGCATATGCATTACGTGGCAAGGTCCAAGGGGGAGTATTAGGAAACCTATTCGGTTACGGGCTCGCTAAATCGTATCCGGATAGGTCTATCCGTGGACCTGCCAAACTCTATGAAGCAGCACTATAAATAGGAGAGGGATCCACCCATTGTATACACACCTGAAAGCAATAAAGAATCCGTTCTCTCCCTACATCTGTGTTCATCTACTTGTGCATCTGTCGATCTTGTTCTCCGTCTACGTCTTGCGTGCGAATCAGCAACCTCAGACTACACCCGGTAGCGTGGTTGCTTAACAGTTTGATGAGAATTTTTTTGATTTTTGATCAAAAAATATGTTAAATATAGAAGTATCCACGGTTTGCGTTTATTTACAGTTCTACCCACTCGCCGTGGTCCCAGAGCCAGCAACTCACTTGCCGCAGTCCCGAAGCGTGGCAATAGACCACAGCAACTCGGCGTCCAGCTCTACACAGGAGGTATGCAATGAATGAGACGGGCCAAACCATCAGGGATTTGTTTTTCGTTTTAGAAAATAGCTCGAGGAGGGGGGGACCAGAAAACCGATTTTCGTGAAAATCAGTTTTTTTGGATCTGATTTTGGCCGAAATTTTAAATCTAATATTTGAATTCAAACAAAATTCGGTTGAAAATCGGTTCAAAATTGGCTGAATTTTTTCATGGCAGCTTGATTCACCTGGTTTCTTTGCACTTTCCAACTATCTTCCAAACCATGGATCTGGCAACAAAACTCTTCACCGTATGCACTATGAATTTTGCCCAACTCCTTAAGGTTTCTAGCAAATTTGATCTATAACAGTGACACTACACAAACTGAAATAGCATAGAGTAATTTCCAGAAACTGAAATAGAAATAGCATAGAGTAATTTCCACAAAGTGAAATAGCATAGAGTAATTTTCATAAACTGAAACTGTCCAGTGTGCATTGTTAGACTACACTGTCCACAAAGATAGAAATTGAAACTGTCTAGAAACTGAAGTTCTTAGGCTACACAATCTAGAAACTGAAACTTTGCAGTGTGCAGTGTCCACAGTCCAGACAAAAGAAATTCTTAGACCATAATTCGCATGGAACATTTTAACAAAACAAAAGACATAACAACCAAAGTGGCAAACACCATCTAGAACTCTATGTTTTCTAGCTTCCTTGAAATGATCTTAGATACCTAGACATATAACCAAGGAAGAAAAAAATATTAGTTCTATTGTTTCACTTTTTAACACAATCATCAAAGTGAGTATTGATATGAAAAATAAAAAATTACATACGCTAGTATAGGCTTAAGACTTCTTTTTTTCTTGATAGCACTTTTGCTCGCTTGCCACCATCATTTCGAACTTCTTTCTCTTTGCTTTCATGTCGAACTTCCTTCTCTTTGCTTTCTTCTTGTTCTTTCTCCTTATTTTCTGCAAGAATTTCTTGCGCATATCGAGCAGGGGAAGCAAGGCTAACACCTAATGATCACAATGTGAGCAGTGTCAATTATGCTGGTTTGTTTCTTTTTTCTGTTTTCTCAGCCATTAAACCCTGGGCTTTTCTGAACTCCAATATAGAGCACCAAAATCATTGAGAATGTATTGCAATGCATGTGCTAATTTGCTAGGTAATCAAAGTATGCACCGTGCAGTAAATTAAACATTTAAACCTACCTGGAAACACATCCCGATCATAGTCGGCATCATCACCACTTCATCATTTGGAGAACTACTACCCTCTGCCTCCATATAGCTTGTGCTACCCGATGGAGTGGATGTGTCTTCTCCACTACCCGTGTCATCTTCATATTCATTCACAATCTTCTTACCCTTTTTTTGCTATCCCTATCCAATTTTCTGCTAGCTGCTTGTTTCCTCTTTGATGCCCAAACTCGAAGGGGCTCATCATCTAGAGCTTGACTAGCTTGACTCGCTTGGTCGAGGGATTTTGACAACCAATCCACAATGGGGTTGTTTAGATCATGTTGTAATGTTGACATCAAAACTGACCAAGGGTCAACCTTTTCCTTCTGATTTGTTTCTTCTTGCTGAATGCGAAGCTTCAAATTATAATGGATGTAGACCAAATTGTGAAGCTCATTTCTCAACTTGGTGTGAATCAATGCAAATGAACTCCAATTACGGTCATACTCGCTTGAGGACACACATTGTGACACTATCCGCAATGCAAGCCTTTGTAACACCGGGACATGTCCTCCATATGTGTACCACCATGTGGTTGGATAAAAACAAATCAACACAAATTAACTAGATATACAAAAAATCATTACTACTTCTATGTGATAGTGTGGCTCATCAATGACAATATTACCTGGGTCCATTGTTACCGATGCAACCCGTGGCCCTCGAGAATCAAATTCTCCACTAAAAAAAATAAATGACTTAAATTGTGCTAGGGTAGTTGCTTCAATCTCAGCTGTTTCAGCAATCCTCCCAATTGCAATTCTCACTTCTTTCGCATATTCAGGTTTCTTACCAAGAGCATACTTGTAGTGGGTTGATGGATCAAGCATAGCTGTATGTATGATAAAATGATATTTATTAGAACTCATACATGTAATAAATTAATTAGGACAGATGCAGCAACTAAAAAAAATTAATTACCTGCAACGATGAGTGTGTTCTTGTAAAGATAGTCGACTCTTGATTTAACATATTTCATATACGACTTCAGAGTCTTTGGCTTGTTAGACAAATGTGCCTCCATCTCATGCACTGAACTCATCATCAATAGCATAAAGCCTGACATGGTAGCTTTCTTTTGTGTGTCAGCAAACCGTAAGACTCGATACAATGGCTCAAACATATCTATCATCCACTTCAAATCTGCCCACCAAGTGCTACTTGTCAAGCATGCCTCCGTATAAGAATAGTCCTCATCGTTACTCCAAGAGCTATTTTCCAGTCATCAGAAAACATCCATTGTTGAAATCTATCTTTCTTGTCCCAATAACTCTGCAAGAACATGTACACCGTCCCAAACCTTGTGGCATTGGGCCTAATTAGCTCTCCACCAACGTTCTTCTTCTCATCATGTAGCCTTCCATGATTGTAAAAAAAACCTACACATTCTCTTTGCACTTTGCACAACAAGATCAGTAGCTATATCTTTCATCATTAGGTTGACGGTGTGGGCAGCCCATGGTTGCCATATGATGTGCTTGTGCTTACTTATTAGCTTTGCACAAGCTTTCTTATAATTTGAGCCATTGTCTGTCACTATCTGGACAACTAACTTAGGGCCAAATTCATCAACAACCTTCTTGATCCAATCATAAAGGTAATCGACATTCAAAATTTTGCTAGTTGCATCAATGGATGTGTGGAAGAACATATGCTCATTGCAATAGACCATAAAGTTCACTATACTGGTACCCGTAGGCCTTGTCCAAGAGTCACATGGTTGTGACACCAAATATGGTCCAATCTTCTTTGAATTTTTCGACTCGCACTTGCAATTCCTCAAAGTTATCTGTCAAATAAGGCCCATCATTTTCTTTCCCTTTAGGAACCGCAACCCCTTCACCAAGCTGTTGAGCGAGCTTCACTGCTCCTTTAAAATATGGGCAATCTGCTTTAGATCTAGGTATATCATTTGCATGAAACCACTTAGCAAAAGCTTGCCCAAGTGCTTCTTTAGACTTCCTATGTAGAGCTACATCGATTTGAGGCTGGCCAGGGGCCTTGCTAATTGCTAAGTCTGAATCAAAACCTTGGGCACTGCCCTTTGCATTGCGCAACATGGTATGGATCCTTCTAGTGCCTCTAGAACCACCGCCACTATAACTAGCACCACCAGAACTCCCATCTCCCAGCTGATATACCCCACTCCTCTGGTTTGATGCAATCTGCTCTACATTATCATCGCTGGGCACATCAATTGTCTGATGCATGTTCTAAACAATTTCACGCTCGATTCTAAATCTTTGGTCTCTTCTTTCTTGCCTCTTTCGCCTACCATCCAATTCAACCTTTCTCATGGCAGCACGAACGTCCGGCAGCACAGAGTTACAAGGTTTCACTTGACCAATTTGACCAGCTAGATGTTGCCTTAGACGTGTTGCACCTCCTCCTCCAAATGCCCCTGAGCAATATTTGCACTTGAATCCTGTTCCTACCGTTGCCACCCCATGGCTCCAAACATCATTGATGCTTCCTACAATTCCAAGACATACACACTATATAAGGACAACATAAAGATAACTGAGGAACAAATAATATTAACATTCCAGAGCTCTAGAGCAATATTAACATAAAGATAGCAATATTAACATTCTCATTGGGCACGTTTACTGAAGACTGAAGAGAGAAGCTATGTTTGAGTATTTTTGTCAATCTACAAACACATCATGATCTTCAACTGATGGAGCATGAATCTGTGACTTACAAGCTATCACTAAACTATAATTATCACTAATTAACAAGCTATCAGTATACATAGAAAAATAGCAGCAGTAAACTATAATTATTACCAATGGTAAAGCTATGTTTGAGCAAATACAGAGAATAACAAAGAACAACCCATGTGAAGGATGATCAAATGTACGGTGTGTGGTCACACACAATCTCTCTCAAACCATATATATATAGTACCTAGCTAAACATCACTTTATTTTTGGTTAACTTGTCGAATAATCAAGGCATCTCCCGGTACCTTCTTTTGTCATCCTAGAAATAGATCCATCTTCGCGTCGTCCGCCGTTGTCTCTCCTGGCCGTGGCCGCCGTCGTCATTGCCAGCCATGGATCCTTCGCCGTCGATGCCCCTGGCAGCGGCGCCTCCGCTGCACTTGCCTCTGGCCGCAGCGCCGGCGACACCCTCCAAGCAATCTGGTAGCTTCAGCTTCTCCATGCTGGCGACACCGCCGTTGTCTCAACTCTCAAGGCAGCAGCTTCGCCGACGACACATACGTACCGTAATCGAGCAGGTCATCGGCCGGAGACGATCTCGAGGACGAGGACGGACCGATCCGTGGGCGGCTACGGAGGGTAGCGGAGTGGAGGACTAGACAAGCTGGTGCCGCCACACTACCGCAGCAACCGCCAGCCGCACAGCCAAAACACGAGTATAGGACAAAGACTAGAGCATCACGTAGCTACAGAGTGCAAAACGCAGAGGCTTCGCCGGCCTGCTTGGGCTGAGAAATTCAAAACGGGCCGAATTTTTTCGACCGAGCCCATAAAAACTCGGCCCAGCCCGATAATTCCGATTTTTCACCGATTTTTGGTTTTCTCGGGCCGAAAAACAAATCCCTGCAAACCATGTCCTGGACACATGCATCTGACTATCTGAAATTCTGGACAAACCAAAGCATTCACATGCATGCATGCATGGCTATAGATAACACATGAGCATTTCTTCCCGTCAGAACGAAGAAAAGGAAATGGACAGCATTGTCCTCTCATTCTCACTCTTTCCTTGAGAAATAAACAGTGAATTAAAACGGTGCTGTGGCACTGTAGATACATGGTGTGCCGCAAATAGCCACCGCGATATGCATGCATGTCGAATGCATGTTGCACGCATTGGATTGGTGTGCATCTGGTGAACATCTGTATTGGTGTGGATGTGCACGTTGTAGCCGTATGCTGCTTATATACTTGCCACAAATAGGTACCGCGGTTGCCGCGCTCCGGGACCGCGGCAAGTGAGTTGCCGTGCTCTGGGACCACGGCGAATGGACAGAACTGCAATTGAACGCAAACCGTGGGCATTTCTATATTTAACATATTTTTTTGATTAAAAATCCAAAAATCTCGTTTGATCTCCATCGGTCATCCTGTCGGTATCCCGGCCAGTCGCCCGGATGCCAAATCTGTGGCAGAATTTCGCCTTGTTTTTTTTTTCTCAAGCGGATACAAACGCTATTATCATTTGGAGTGGTATACTAAACATCATCCAGTATTTGTTAGAGCCTGATTGATTTTTTTGTCTTTTTCTCTTTCTCTTTCTTGTTTTCTTTTTCTTTCTTTTGTTATGGCTTGGCCTTATATATATCTTTTGATCAATATATGACTGTGGGAGGCACTTGTAGTTTTTTTCGTTGAAAAAAATATCATCAAGTATTAAGGGATGTCATACTGAAAGTTCATGGTAGTACTATATGATATTTACTATGTTATAAAAATCATGTATCATATAGTATTATATGGCGTGAAACTCGTAATACTTGTTGTACTGTTTCAATGGTACGGTATTCAATACTAATATTTCTGTTTTAGAGAATTTTGCTATAAAATACTCTAAATTTCATGCCATTTTGCTACAGCCAATTTTGCGTTCTGTTTTCTATTTGCCCTTGGCTTCTCGGATCAGCGACCGTACAAGTTTGTCGCGCTGATGGATCATCTATTCATCTTGCGCCTGTCCTTTGTGTCCCCTCGACGAGTTAGGCAAGGTTGAAGTCGCGTGTGTAGTTTATCTTGCAAGCTGGGCAACGCAGCGTTTCAGCCCCTATCCGGAGAAAACAGAGGAGCAAATGTCCCCAGTCGCAACAACTAACAAGGTAGCTTACCTTCGAATGGCACTACGTGGTGACCACTGCCGCTTTGTCTGTAATAACTCTGTATCCCATCAGCACGCACTGGGAGTGGGCGATTTGTGGTCGGTCACATGTAGTGGAATGCACTGACCTATTGGATAAAATATGTTTAATTTAATCAAATAAATTATGAACATAAACTGATTAGCTAGCAACATTGTAGACATAGATGAAACAGATGTATTCATTTGTCCCTCTAATATACTCGTAAAAAGAAGCAACAAGAAACTACCGGCTAGGATAGAGAGCAGTACGTGCCGATCTTTCTCGAAAGTAAAACCGAAAAGAGATGAAGACGACCTCGTTGCAACGATGTGGTAGCCAAAGCAGATTGCAGTGATGACGTAGAGGAAACAGAGACGCGACAACATTGAGGAAGCAGATCACGAGCAGTCGTCCAGTGGGCTTCCTAAAAACCTTATTCTCCCTCTCTTGGTGCAAGATCCCAAGGGCGATAGGTTCTAGAGACCTGCTCTCCTAATGACCGGTGCATGGCGGCGCAGCGGGACAGAGTAGTCGACATGAGGCGGCGCAGAAGACTAGAAGTGGCAAAAACCCAAGCTTCCGTTCTCTATTGCTCTTAGGCGGCGGCTTTACGGTTTATATAGGATAGGTTGATGGTCAAACGTGTCACAAGACGTGCCATTATCGGACTCACACAATCTCCATATCTCGTAACCGATTCCGTATTTTTCTAGAGAGTAAAAAGAAATAAAACTGCAAAAGGAGGCCATGCTTGCGGAAGCAATTGGACATGATTTCTGCGGACTATTCACACAGGTGTCGTGCGCCAGCGCTGCCCTGCCCTGGCCCTAGCCCGAGCACAGCTCGACGAGACGAGGCAATCGAGCGCGTGCGTGTGTTCTTCTCTTTCTCTCTCCCACATGAGCTAGTAGAATAGAGCACACTACACTATTTAAGTTGGTGTCTTACTACCTCAACTAGCAAGGTGGTAAGAGTTTCCACATCCCCTTTCATATTTGAGCCTTTGAGAATTTTCAGGAATTATTCCTAAATAAATGGGCTAAGCCCATATATTCCAACAATCCTCCACTTGATTTCAAAGTCCTACTGAGATTTATCTGTCCCAAAATTTTTTTGTTATACCAGTGTTTCTTTGGAGACCTATTAAGGTTGAACATGTAACTAGAACTCCAAGCTACACTCATCCATAAATTGAACAATGGACTAAGCTTTGAATTGCATGTTTGTGCGAACAAGTTTCACTTAAAGTCATTACTGATACTTGGCTGCCAATAGGCTACCCCTCGGGTGGAGTATATAAGTCATACTCTTTAGTCTCTTCATGAGCTTAATAGAGATTACCCAAGTCTCACAGGTCGTGATCAACAGTCAGACTCACATAGGTATGTTCTTCCAAGAATGCTCTGTAGGATAGCATCTTCGCTAATTAAAACCAACAGAGCACATTAAGACAATGGCCAACCTGTCTTACAAATTCTGAAAGTATTGCATCTTCATTGGGGCGGGTTAGAAAATACTTTCCTTTAGTTAACCAATAGCTTGTTCTTCGCAGACCCTAATTCACGGGATCTCCGATCACATAGGTTGGGTTATCACTATGGTATAACTCACATGGGTCTCATACCTCGCTCCTTTGATGCATTGTCCGTCACATTCCATGATAATCCCTTTGTAAAGGGATCTGCCAGTTTCTTAGCAGTTTCAATATAATCCAAGGCTATTACTCCGGAGTTTCTGAATTTTCTAACAGACTTCACGTCTTTTGACATGTTGTTGACACCTAATTTTCGAATCAGTTGATCTTCTAGAAACTTCTGAAAATCGACTTCGGCTTAGGCTTCAAAGAGATATGGGCTAGAAACGGAGAAAAAAAGGAAAGCCCAAATCGGCTAAGATATGTATGGCAAGGAGAGTCCGAATCAGCTAGAGTCCGAGTATATTAGGAATAGTTAGGTAAATTTAGAAGATAAAATCGAATTTGTATCGGTTACGAAATAAGAGTCCTTATTTAGATTGAGGCATGAGAGTCTATATAAATATTTAGCCCCTAGGGTGTGTAAATCATCATCACATTAATACAATACATCTACTTTTACCTATTCTTGATTTTTCGTAACAATTAAAGTAGTTTCGTTGTATTTTGACTTCGATCGACTTGTTGCGCATCGCTTTTGATCGGCTTCGGAGTACACCTCTGGAGTTGCTTGGAAGTAAGTACTATTTCGATTGAGTTCGATCTACAGGTTTGCATCAACTTTTGGTCAAAATACTGTCCTAGTCGATATTGTTGCGCATCGCTGTTTCGACTAAGGGTTAGATTTACCCTTCTTTCTACTGATTAGCATATTTGTTGGCAGTAGATTATTTATCCTTCATTCTTTCGGCTTATAGCTTTGCTATTCGTTAATAGTCTATTTACCCTTCGTTCTGTTATCTAGACGATCTGATCGGCTAGTTGATAGTCTATTTACCCTCTTCTGCCACTTTGTTGATTTCATCGGCTTAGTAGCAGACTGTTTACCTTTTGAATCTATTGGTTTAGATCTAATCTAAGCCGATAATTTCGTTGCCTCTTGCTCCGTTTGGATCTGCTTCTAAGTGTTGCAAGTTCATTATAGATCCAGTCGGCTATCTGAAAGCTGATTGCGTCTTCTTTTGCTGATTGTACATCAAATCGACTGGCACGCTAGAACCCTGCTTCCGGTACTGTCAGGAATTCAACTCCCTAAGCCCGTGTGTGCTGATGTTGAGAATACCTTTTTTGTGTCAACACATGTCTTAAGAACTTCATGTTGTTCTTAGAACTATTTACTTTAGCAACGATCGTTTGATTGTCACAGTTCATAAAGATAGTCGGAATCGGTTTTTTAACCACCGGAAGATCCATTAAGAGCTCTCGCAACCATTCGGCCTCAACAGTGACTGTATCTAATGCAGTGAGTTCTGCTTCCATAGTTAACCTTATCAAAATGGTATGTTTGCAAGACCTCCATGAAACAGCACCTCCACCAAGAGTGAATGCATATCCACTTATGGCTTTAATTTCATCAGTATCGGATATCCAATTTGAATCACTATAACCCTCTTACACTGCTGCATACCCAGTATAGTGCAGTCCATACTTCATAGTACCTAACAAATAGCGCATGACTCGCTCGAGTGTACGCTAATGATCATCACCCGGGTTAGACGTATATAACTCAATTTGCTCACAACAAATGAGATGTCTAGCCTTATAGCGCTAGCTAAGTACATGAGAGATCCAATGATCTAAGAGTATCTCAATCGATCTTTAGCTATTCTTTTGTTCTTTCAAAAAATCAATCTAGTATCATTAGGTGTTGGAGAGTGCCTGCTATCCATATAGCCAAAATGGCTCAAGACAATCTCACCCTCATCTTTGATCAACTTGATGTTCAAGATTACACTAGCCTCTCCAAATCTTGTATATCAAAGTTTTGAGACAAGAAAAACTTGACCTCGTTAATCATATCAAGACTTGCCTCAAAAATTAATATGTCATCAACATAAAGGCACAAAATAACTCCTTGGCCCTCACCATAACGATGATATACATATTTATCAGTTTCATTTATAGCAAAGCTCGCAGAAGTTAAAGTTTTATCGAAGTTCCCATGTCATTGCTTAGAAGCTTTTTTTAAGGCCATATAAAGATTTCAACAACTTATATACCTTACCTTTTTGACCTTTTACTACAAATCTATCAGGTTTTTCCATGTAAATTTTCTCGTCCAACTCTCCATTAAGGAAAGCTGTCTTAACGTCCATTTGATGAATGAAAAAACCATATGAGACAGCATAGGATAGTAGAACTTGTATGGTGGTCAGTTTATTGACAGGAGAATAAGTATGAAAGAAATCCTCGTTTTCTTTTTGGGTATAATCCTTGGCTACAAGCCATACCATATACTTTTCAATAGTACCATCAGGCCTAAGCTTCTTCTTGAGTATCCACTTACACCCTGTAGGTTTTCAACCATATGGTCGTTCTGTGAGTTCCCACGTCTCGTTAGCAAGAATGAATTTCATTTCGCTATGAATTGCTTTCTTTCAGTAGTCTACATCTGGAGATTCAAAAGCTTCTGATATGTTCTTGGAAGTATCATCTATAAGGTATACGTGAAGTCATCACCAAAGGATTTAATTGTCATGTCTTTTACTCCTCGTTGGAGCCTCACTGTCATCCTTCTCAGGATTTTATTGATCATGTGTTTGTTCAGGATATTCAGTTTGAGTGGTTGGTTCAGGAATTATCTCATAGGTTTGACTAAATGAGCTATATAATTCCTTCATTGGAAAGATGCTATCAAAAAAGCTTGCATCTCATGACTCCATAATTGTACTGACCAGCATGTCGAGCACCTCATATTTAACTAGCAAGAATCTATAGGCAATGCTTCGATGAGCATATCCCAGAAAAACACAATCCACCATCTTAGGGCCAAGCTCGCGCCTTGTAGTTATTGGTATATTGACTTTCACCAAGCATCCCCAAGTATGCAAGTAAGAAAGTGATGGTTTTCTCCTTTTCCATTCCTCAAATGGGGAGCTTTTCTCCTTATTCTTTGAAGGAATTTTTATTCAAGACATGACACGTGGTCAACACGGCATCCCTTCACCATGTCTTAGATAAACCCGCAGTGTCTAATATGGCATTAACCAAATCAGTTAGAGTGCCGTTCTTTTTTTCGGCAACCCCGTTTGATTAGGGCGAATAGGGAGGCGTCCTCTCATTAGTAATACCATGTCCTCATAGAATAAATCGAATTCACTAGAGAAATACTCTCCACCACGATTCAACCTAAGTCTTTTTTATTTTTCTTTCCAACTAATTTTTAACTTCTGCCTTATAGATCTTAAAGTAATTAAGAACCTCATCTTTGGTTTTCAATAGATATACATAGCAAAATCTAGAAGCATCATCAATTAGAGTCTTGAAATATCTTTTTCCATTCTTTGTCAACACACCATTCATTTCACAAATATTTGAATGTATCGATTCTAGAGGTGCTAAATTTCTCTCCTTTGCTACTTTGTGGGGCATACGGAGTTGCTTTGATTGCACACAACTTTGGCACTTAGAACCTTTGACAGCAGGAACATTCGGGATTAAATTCATACTGGCAAACCGTGACATACAACCAAAATTTATATGACATAATCATGAGTGCCAAACATTGGCCTCACCTCCATTAGAATTATCATAAATATGCTTCACAATTTTATTACAACAATCAGAAAAGGAAAATGGAACAAGCCTCTGTACTCATAGCCTTTACCAATAAAAAGTCCATGTTTTGACACAACTACTTTATTGGACTTAAAGACCACTTTGAACTCCTCTCTACACAGAAGGGAACAATTCTTATTTATTGAAGGGACATATTGCACATTCTTTAGATACACGATCTTTCCCGAAGTAAATTACAGATCCATCATGCCAACACTATGAACAGAAGTAAACTACAGATCCATCGTGCCAATGCTGAAGTATCAACAAACACATGCACATTAGCACTAGTATCAATCAACCAATCGGTGGGCTGACTCACTGAAAGGATATTAGGTAGATTATCGTACCCAGAGGTTCCATCTCAGATGTTGCCAATGGTCACATTGATAGACTTTGAGCTCTGTCCTTGATCACCCTTTCTACCTTTGCGGGTTGGACACTTCTTAGCCCAATGTCCAGTCTCACCGCATATGTAGTAAGACATGTCATTCTTGTTCATCATCTTCTTCTTCTTCTTGAAATTTGTGGTCAGTTTAGCTTTGTTTTCCCCTTGTTCTTGCCATGCTGCTATTGCACCATGTTGGTGCTAGATTGTCCCTTAGCTCCTCTCGCAGGTGCATCCTTAGCCCGAGCTTTCTCCTCAATATTAAGGGATGCGATCAAACTCTCAACAGAGATTTCTTGTCTCTTGTGTTTCAGAGCAGTAGCAAAATTTCTCCATGAGGTAATTTGGCAATGATGCCTCTAGCCACAACTTGTCGGTTAATGCACATCTAAGGAGTTCGAGTTCTTTACGGCACACTGTATTTATTGGGCTTGCTCGGCTACAGAATGGTTATCAACCACCTTGTAGTTATGATACTATTCCATGACATATAGTTCACCGCGAGCGTCTGATGCACCGAATTTAGTACTCAATGCATCGCACAACTCATTCGCGTATGTTATGTGCATGTACACACAACACAAACGATCAGCAAGAACACTAAGAACGGCACCTACAAAGAGTGGTGCCGTCCTTGAACGTTTTCTCCTATTCAGGAGTAAGTATTCCTTCAGGTTTGCGAGCCGCAACCCAGTAGACGTTCATAACTGTTAGCCACAAACTGACTTTGACCTGCCATCTCTTAAAGTGCACACCGGTAAATTTATTCGGCCTTAGTGCATCGGCAAAACCAGCCATCGTTAAACCAAAGTGCCTGATATAAGCCTTTTGGATTGTTGGATAAATCAATATTTTTAGGTTTAATTTAATTAAATAAATCATGAACACAAACTGATTAATTAGAAACATCATGCAACATGAATATATTGTAGATATAGATGAAACAAATGTATTCATATGTCCCTCTAATATACTCGTAAATAGAGATAACAGAAACTGTCGGTTACGACAGAGAACAGTACGTATCGATCTTCCTCGGAAGTGAAAGTGGGAAGAGATGAAGCGACCCTGTTGCGACGATGTGGTAGCCAGAGCAAATTGTGGCAATAACATAGAGGAAGCAGATCGAGGCGACAACGTCGATAAAGCATATCACGAGCAGTCGCACAGCGCACTTCCTAAAAACCGTATTTGCCCTCTCCTGTTGCAAAATCTCAAGGGCGACGGGTTCCTGAGCAGGCTCGCAGCGGGACGGAGTAGTCAATGCAGAGAGCAAAAAGAAATAAAACTACAAAAGGAGGCCGCGCCTGCGTAAGAAGTTGGACCTGATTTCCGCAGATCATTCACACAGGTATTGTGTGCCCGCGGCGCCCCTAATCCGAGCCCAGCCCGGCGAGGCGAGGCGAGCGAGTGCGCATGTGTTCTTCTTTTTCTCTCTCCCATATGAGCTAGTGGAGTGGAGCACACTCCACTATTTATGTTGGTGTCTTTCCATCTCAACTAGCAATGTGGTACTAAAGAATTCCTACACTCCCTTAGATATGTGGGCATTTGAGATTTTTCATAAAGTATTACTAAATAAATGGGCTAAGTCTATATATTCTAACATAACCTGTGTCCAAAGAGATGCAAAACTGCAAAACGTGAGGAGAGGAGCCTAGGGCCTAGGCTAGCTACCGCTCAAGCTCAATGCCTAAACTTAACTACATATATAAAAAAGAACAGTGGTAGGACAGATCATTCTGCTTCATATCTACATAAATTCAGTGGCAAAACATATATTAACATAAAAGAAGAGGAAAATTGCAACCATATCACTGCTAAGTATGGATATCTAAAAAATGCCACTATGTACAAAGTGGAAAATAGCCCTAATGCTATTATAAAGTGGAGAGTCTTCAAATATGCCATCATGAAGTTTTTCCAATCTAACCGAACCAAAATGCCCCCTCCCTCCTTTTTCAGCCTCTGCTGCTCAGTGTGTGAGAGAGACAGGTGAGAAAGAGGGGGGATATGGAGGAGGCCCGCCAGCTAGGGAGAGTCTGTGGAGGAGCTTTGGAGGAGCCTGCTCTAGCCCTAGCCATTGCTTCCCTTGAGATTCCAATTATCGCCTGCCCCGGCCACCACCCGCCGTGCCACTACTTCTCCTAACCTCCAATAACGAGTTGTTCCATGGCTCGCCTACCGAGCTGCTACTTCTTCTTCCTCCCTTCCCACCAAATGTCGAGGCTAGCCACGGTGTCACCCGTAGTTGAGTCCGGGCGAGTTGTTGCGATGTTGGAGGAAGCACTCTAGGTCGATGGCAGTCAACAGCGCTGTAGAGGAGACTAAGCGGTGCTCGAGTCTAGGCGACGTCGAGGAACATGATGGGAAGGACAGGGCTGAGGGAGCGGCGAGGAGGATGGGTGGCAAGGTGGAGGGAGTGTCAGGGTGGAGGGGCGGTGGAGGGAGCGACAGGGAGGAGGTGTGGCGAGCTGAAGGGAGTGACATTGGAGAAGCGGTGGTCCAGGGAGCTCATTGATAGCCTAATGGGTAGAGAGAGGTTGGTGAGAGGTGAGCCACTGAGAGAGCTCAATGAGAAGGGAGAGAGGAGGGAGGGTAAGAGGGAGGAGGCTTGCCGGCCGTTGAGCCGGGCGCCTGAGCATGAGGCATAGGGCAGCGCCTCCACTCCTTTGCTGCTTACTAAGAGAGAGGGAGAGGAGGAAGAGGGTAAAGAACATTTTCACAAAAAATTTGAAGGGAAGTGGGGGCACAAATTTGCGATGACATATTTGTAAGGTCTTACACTTTATAATGGCATTAGAGTTGTTTACCACTTTGTAGTGATATTTTCGAGATATCTAAACTTAGCAGTGGCTGGATGCAATTTTCCCTAAAGTAGAAAAAAATGGGTTTGCCCGTTGGTCAATCGACAAAAATCTATCGATGACTCTATGCTGGCACCGCCTCTCCTATCATTCACCAGCGTCGTGTCGCCTCTCCTCCTTCTCCCCCTTCTCCTTCCTCTCCGGTGGTTCTCCACTCACCTCCACCATCGCCCACACCCTAGCCAACCATCTACCCATGGCTGGTGGTGCCTGCACCACCTCGCCATTCCTCCTCTCTTCCTCCCGCTGCCACACCAACCACATCCATCTTAAATCCGGTCACGTTTCGATGATCCTTCCGCGGCCACTGCCCTTCGGCAAACCCACACCGAGGCAGTGCCGCCACTGCCTCCCACCGTCGGGCCTCCACTTCTCCAACCCCCCTCTAATCTTAGGAGGCACGGTGAATCCCTCTCCTAACCTGAACCCAAATTGTAACCCTAACGGCAATGGAGCCCTAACCGGAGGCGGCGGCACAAGGCATAGTAGAGTAGCAGATGAGCGGAGGGAGGGAGTAGGGGAAAAGTGAGATCGGGAGAAATGAGGGGAAGATCTGAATCATATGATATCATCAACTGAAATGATCTCTAGCAAATCCTAAAAAAATATTGACAGCAGAAGAAATTATAGATGACGGTCCGTGTTTGGCGAAAGGCGGACAAGCAGGGAGTCAGATGTTAGGAACACCATTCTCAAAAAAAAAAAACAACAACAACAACAACAGAGAAGATGTTAAGAACATGTACACCAGTTGATGCACGATGGTTCGCTCTTTATTCAAAGTCGAAACCTGCGTATGTTCATGTTTGGTGCAGTGCATCTCCTGATCAGTTATGATGCAGTGATGCGTTTCTGGTCGTTTTTTTGGCACGCTGAGCGTAAATTACTTACCTTTTGATGTGTAGCTGATGTGACTGATCCATGTTGGAAGGGAAAAAAAAATCGATAACATGTCAATTCTGGACTGAGAAATTAGGTTAGGTTAAAGTTAACATACATGCCACAGATTGCCGGTTAAGCATCGCTAGTTCCACGTCGTCGTCACACCGGAGAACCCCGATTGGTACCTCCTCTCTAGCTTGACGATTATGCTTACTTGTACTACACCTTTTTTTGGTGCTTACGTGCTTTCTACACGGGCCGGTAAGAAGCTCTCTAATTTGCCTCTCTCTATCTGAAAAGGATTCAGATCATGTGCAAGGAGACATCTTTATACTCTATTGCGAAACCTTGCTCCCATTACGTTTACAAACCAAATTTGCCGACACTAGTTACAACGCAAAATTTGGGAACTTCCTGTAACTCCTGCTACTACAGCGGATTCGGAGGCTCTGAGCCCTTTCTCCCAAAACGAAAATAACGATAAAAGCTTGCATCTAGTCAACTTTAATTGGGCCAGACCAAGTGCTAGGCCTTAGGCCATCTCCAGCAGTGTCCAAGCCATATCCAAGCCCATCACTATAGCAACAGTGATAGGGCATAAATAGGAAAAGTAGAGTGTATGAATAGCGATGGAACAGTTGTTGGGAAGGTAAATAAGGATAGGACAGCCCTATTTACTGAGGTGGCACGTGAATAGGGATAGGGCTTAGGCATCTGCTGAAGATGCCCTTAGGCCATCTCTAGCAATAGGTGCCCAAGCCCAAGCCCCATCACTGTAGCAAACAGTGATGGAAAACGAATAGAAAAAGTAGAGTGTATGAATAGTGATAGGACAGTTGTTGGAAAGATGAATAGGGATAAGATAGCCCTATTTGATGACGTGGCACGTAAATAGGGATAAGACAAAAGAGAAATAGAGCATCTGCTAGAGATGCCTTACGTGCCAAAACAGAAGACTACGCAATGGGGCACAAAATACTGGCCCATCCGCCGATGACACTAGAACACAGAAAATAAAGTAAGACACACACACACACACACAAAAAAAAAGGCGACACATAATATTTGACTGGCAAATAACTAAAAGAAAAGCAACACAACATAATGGCGATCGTGCCTTATGCCAAAACAGAAGTGACGTTCATAGCGGTGCAACAAATATCACGGCAAAAAACCATTGGCCGGATCGGATGGTAAGCCTCAAACAATACAGGGAGAACACACCGGTTAAGCTCAAGTGTGCCTATAACAATCCCTTCTGTAATGTGGCTAAACTTGTTCTAGTTGAAGTCAGGCTCCTCAGGGTAAGTGCAGCCAGAGCGCTGGATGATAACGTTTGCAGCGTAGCAACCAGCCCTTACGCAGTCTTCAATGCTCTTCCCTTGAACCAGTTGAGAGAGGAAGCCTCCGACAAAAGCATCACCTAAGAAGAAACGGAAGATAGCTTATCAGGAACAGCACATAAAATGAATGGAAGCTTTAAGTGCGCTGAAATTCATAATCCAAATTACAAGTTACAGTGCCACTGTGGTATTCTAATGGATGTTCCCAAAACACATTTATGTGCAACTTTGTCGTGATAATTGAGTCTTCTGAGTTCAGAATTGATTTAGATGCACTAGCTGTGTATTTAAGGTAGTATAATATAAAGAGAGAAAATGATGAGTTGGCGTGTCAGTAAATCATAGTGGTTGGTCTAGAAGGTCTCCTATAGTATTCAATGATAGTGCACATTGTTAAGCAGCCTTCTTATAAAACAAGTAGCTTTGAAAGATGCCAAAAAAAGAAATCAACTCATAACACTGAAGAAACATGTACCTGCACCGTTGGTGTCAACAAGCTTCTCCTTGGGCAGTAGGATCACAGGGAATGTTTTCACCTATCAGCAACATAACATTTAGGTTCATCAAATTCACATGAATGGCTCAAATCAACTCCTACATAAAGCTCTAAAATACTCTAAGATCACTGTTCTAAAAAACGTAACTAATCCCTGCTTAATCTCTGATCGGCAGATCACCGATTAGTTCCAATTAATCCCATCTAGTCCCTAGTCCCTGGCTCTCCTGAATCTTGCTCAAGACATTAGACCTTTGTTTCTTTACTTGCAGAGAAAAAAGGGGCAAAACAACAAATGAAGCATCTTTGATCTCTGGACAAGCAAATACTTTTTTTTTCACACACACTTTTGTTCTCCAAATGTGGATACAAGGCTGAAAGCAGAACTTTAATTTTGAAGGCAGGTTTGTTGCAAAAGAAGTGCGAGCTGCATTCATAACAAGATGTGTTATTCCATATCCTACAGCCTATACAATTGGAGTAAATGGAACAAAAAAAAGGGATGTTTACTTTAGAACTAGCAGTTGAAGGCCGGTATGCTTCTGTGACTATATTGTATGATCAAAATGCAAGTCCACTTTGTAAATGTTATGCATCAAACTGTCAAGAGTATATACCTTTCCATCCTCAGCCACAACTACTGGATCAGCACCTTGAGTAATGACAGCGATCCTCTTTTGTTTTCCTGAAGCCAATGGCAGCTGTGAGATCTTCAAAGCGATCTCCTCAACATTCTCAGTCTACAAATTTACACAGGTACTTGTCAGCAGCACAATCACCAAATGAAAATGAAAATATTATACAAGGAATAATGACTAATTACCTCCCACCCACGGACTTTAGCAAAGATCCTTGCTTCAGTCTCATTTCCGAAGAGGTAATCCACATACCTAAATTGGTAATAAGTAAAAAATGCATCTTAACCAAATGGCCTTAAATCCATATAATCAAAGACAGGGAACGAAGTAGGTCCCCTGTGGCATAACAGAAGTTAAACCAGCTGGAAGATTAGCATGTGGCAGACTGGCAAGCATATGAGCATGTCTTGAGATGAATCATTAATGGACATTACTTTATGCATTTTAAGTTAAGCTGCAAAATGAGGTCCCAAAAGAAGTTAAGAACATTGAGTGTCAAGGTAGAGCATGTTAACACTTACGGAAGAACCTTCTCTTGAGCATCACGGAAAAACTCACAAATAAAAGGAGCAGACAGGTTCATCAGGAACACCTGAAAACAGAATGGTCAATTCAACTGTAGCAACCACTTTAAAGAAAAAAATTATTGTGGTAAACTTTTACCTTGTTGTTTGCTGCAGCATGCTCAGCAACAAGCTGAATAGAATCAGGGGACACCGTAAGGAAAAAACCAGCAATATAGATGTATTTGGCTTTCTCAACTGTCAGCAAGTGTTACATTTGTCAGGGAAAAAAACAATAAACCAAACTAAAACAACGAGTGCAATTAAAAGTGATAGAATGTTCAAAATTAAACCTTTTGCACTCTTTCTGTTGACCAGATATATTAATTATCTACCAAACATTAAATTCATTCAAGGAATAAGGGATTACTTTTTTTACGCAATGCAACATGAGAAAACTAAAAAGTAGAAAACCATCTCCTCCACGATCAATGGTAGTAGACTAGCATTGCAAGGGTAAACCCAAATATGTAGAAAGTAGAAACTGATGTTACTCTGATCTAATGATATATTATATTATATATAGCTAGATTTGTAATTTGTAACCATTAAAACAATATGCTTTTCTTTCAAGGTCAACATGCCAAAAAGAAAGCTTGCAGACAATAATGAGCAACTTCAGAACTTGAAGTTGAAGTTTGAAAATGGTGCGCACAAATTCTCCGACAAACTGGTAAATCTGATCATATCTAAAGGTTCACAAGAGCTCAAAAGATGATAAGATATATCATACCTAGTGCCCAGTTCTCTGGTCTCTTTAGGTGCTCCGATTTGTAGCAGTTTGCTGCAGATAAGTTTGCAACAAGTGACCTAATTACAGACAGAGTGAACTATATTTTAGATATTGTTACAGAAGAATGTGCTCAGAGTAAAAAAGCTGTGAAAAGACGGGATAGAAATTTTTACGTGTAAGGGTATTGTAGTTTTTTCTCTTCTCTAGTGTTTCCCCTTTGTACTCTATATATTGCCCCATTGGGCTGTTTCAATACAACTAGCCATTCACACAAACACTCCATCTCATATTAACATGGTATCAAAGCCTGGATCCAGCTCCTAGCACCCGCCGCAGCTGCCCCCGGGAGGAGCAGTCTCCACTCCTGGGGGCGGCCACTGGTTTTGCTCCAGCCAGCCATCTCCCCGAGAGCACCTTCTTTGCATAACAGCAACAACAGCAGCTTCCTCAAGTACAGCAGCAGCAAGTTTTCCAACCGTGAAGTAGCAGCAGCAGCATTGCGCCGCCATCCAGCTCCTCCACGCCTAGAGGCCATCAACTTCAAGCTTCCTCGTGCAGATCTGCCACCCAAGACTGCCGTCCTGGTCACCCACGCCGGACCTGGCCACATCTGGTTGGCCCACGCCGGCCCACGCATGGATCTGGAGGACCCAGCGCTGCCGAGCCTGCCACATTGCTGGCTCCCATGGCCTCCGCTCCAGCTTCGGTCGCGACGTCTGCCCCAGCTCCAGGTCTCTATCAACGTCTTCCCACAGCCAGGCCACCTTCCCATGCGGCCAGCCGCCGGATCCGGCACTTCTTTGCAGCCATCTCACAATCAAACAGCCTGACGGCCAGATCCAGCCGCCTATGGCCTCTTTCCCTCGCCGAAGCATCGGATCCAGCCGCTGTCACTTCTCTGAGCTCCAGCCTCTAGCCACGCTATGTTGTGCCCAGTATATCCTGCACTGCACTATCGTTCACGTCTTTGTCGTCGCCAACAAGCATCATCGGCCTTCCTCGAGTCTGGCTTCATCGCCTCTTGTCGCCACCACTATCTCTAGTGGAGCTCTACTTTGTTTCTCTACCTCCGGCCTCCTCATCTTCGCTGGGTTTGGGTGGAGCCGTGCCTGCCTCTGCTCCTCTTAGTGCCGTCATCATCACAGGAAGCCTCCCCAAGCTCTGGTTGTTGCCCTTCAACTCCCAGCCACCGTCCATTGTTGCCCTTCTATGTTTGGCATGCAGGTCCATTTTCCCATTGAAGTGGTGTTGGTCATCTTCACGGCTGTGCTATCACCAATGATGCTATGTGCTGCTCCAATCTATTCTTGTGCCATCACCAGTTGTTGCTCTATTCATGGCTGTTGTTGCTCCTTTCATGGCAGCTGCCGCTTCTTCTTGAGCACAACCTTGTGATGTCACCTCTTCATCTCTATCCATGAAGTGCAGCGTCATTCATACTGCTGTCTTCCCTTCTTGGAGTTGCCTTCTTGGAGCATGCGCTGTCTTATCTTTGGGGCTTATGATTTGGCTACATTCATATTGAAGCTTGCTGCCATCAGCCCTTCATTTGGCCTTCTTAAGCTTCACTATAATTTCAGCCAACCATCCATTCCATGACCCTTTATTTGTGACTCAACCAGCAGCACCTTCCATCTATCCAAGACCCTTTATCCGTGACATCTTTGCACTCTTTGAGCGGAGAGCATGTTGTGCAACCCCATCACCTATCTCTTTGGGTTTCCATCTTCTACAAGCCGGTCTTCCTCTTCTCCTTCTGTCAACTTTGGTCATCCTAGCTTCTTTCATACCCCAACATCGCTGGCATCGCCATTGTCGGGTCCTACTCTGCACCGCTGCTCTTTGCCATCCTTGGGTCCTCTCTTTGAGCTTCTCTAGTGCTTCAGCGATGTTGGGGTCATCTATCTTTGTCCTTGTTGTTCACTGTCCCGCTGCTTGTATCTTTGTTGTCTGCTGCATGTATCCTCTAAGTCTTTTTCTTAGTCGTTCCTACCGTCGTGTCCATCCAAAGCCTGTCTATCAGTTCGTCGATGCTTGTGCTAGTGCATCATTCCTATCAATCAGCTGATTGCTTCGCTATCCTTCCTTTTCCCATGGTAGTTGTTGTAGCTCCTTGAACCTTCTTGGCCGTCACGGTCCCCCTTTCGTGACGCATCACATTCTCCTCTGTGATGATGCCTTCCAAGGCTATGATCAGTGTTGTCATGCTTCTATCCTTTCCTTCCTCAATTTGATTTGACCTGACTATTGTCTATTTTGCCAATTTTATTGCTCCACCTATACTCATTCTCCCGATTGTCCTCCTTTCCTGACATTGCTGCACCACCGGAGTTTCTTGCAGATTGTGGAAGTCTTTATCTTCACAAAGACTTAGCTTCGGCTTCTCAGTCGTTGCTCCTTGGTCGTTGCGCCTCTCTCTCCTTTGTGACGCATCACGTTCTCTTTTGTGATGATGCCTTCAATGTTGTCATCTGCGCTACCTTCTCCTTCAAGCCATGCATCGTCACTGTCGGTTACACTGGCTGGATGAGTTCAATATGGAGTTCGGCACACTGGCTGGATGAGTTCAATATGGAGTTCGGCGTATTTTCCTAAAGCTGCACACTTCGACAACATCAACAAGACACAGACTTTGGATTTCTCTTTTATTAGTAGTGTGTGTGTTCTTTCAAATGCAATGCTATTGCATATGCTTGCATTTGAGGGGGGTGTTAAGTGTAAGGGTATTGTAGTCTTTTCTCTTCTCTAGGGTTTCCCCTTTGTACTCTATATATTGCCCCATTGGGCTGTTTCAATACAATTAGCCATTCACACACTACTCCCTCCATCTCATATTAACAAGAAAAATAGCTTGAACACATTTAAAGATAATAGATGATAACACTTATGCCTAAAATAATAATATCAAGAGTGGCATGGCCCTTTTTTGTTCATACTTCATAGAGCTATGCACACTCAAGTTAGAATAAGTCTGCTCTGTGAGACAGTGGCAATATTTGTTTGTCACGCACCAATTCTTGGTAGCCCAAATCCTAAGACAACAAGTGCAGGGAAAAATATATTCCAGTGAATCACAAAATAGCATGTATCAAGGGATAGTTTAACAGATAGCACAGGTGTTTGGCAGCAATTTCATTCTATACTAATTAAAAAAATCATCATGCAAACACATTTATTAACACTTATAGCCAATCTAGGAGGACATAAATTCAATCATCACCCAACATCACATCACAAGGTGGTAGACCACACACTATAACTTAACTTGCAGTCTGGCAACATTGTAGATTTAACTAAAACAAGAAATATATATTGGCAAACTTGGTAAGATGTTTTAGCAACGCCAACCAACACTAAATCAATAATAATAAGCCAACATAGTGTACAAAGTAGTATGTGTGATGGGAATATCTTACAGAGTTGGTGACGCT
The DNA here is from genome assembly GCA_036346145.1 of Olyra latifolia. Classification (NCBI taxonomy): domain Eukaryota; kingdom Viridiplantae; phylum Streptophyta; class Magnoliopsida; order Poales; family Poaceae; genus Olyra; species Olyra latifolia. The sequence continues at coordinate 20,589,088 of CM070524.1, read as the reverse complement.
AGTATTACCATGCAATGCAAAATCTGTTATCTAATTTCCATGTGCAAAGTGCGACAGAACCAACAGTAGAAACAACAAGACAGCAACAACAAAAAATTGCTGAGTCACATCAACTTCTTTATGCAAATCTGAACACCATTTTTCAAGACGCACAATGCAATTACTGCCGTCATTGTTACAGTAGCAAAATCATACACAAATTCTGGAGACTAGTGGTGATGCGATAAAAAAAAAAGGTCATGACAACTTGAGCTGACATGGACTTAAGGATTGGAAAATCACATATGAATGAATTTATTATCTATCGGCTTCCATCGAAAATGGTTTCCAATTGCTAGGTTCTCAGCTATATGGGGGGATATTGATGGTGCAAAATCTTGACAAATTCCTCTTTAATAGTCAGGAAAGATAATGTAAAGCTAGAAGTAGCAGGAAGCAAAGCAACTAGTAAGTGGTGCTATAGATGACAGACCTTTCACCGCCAACAACACAGACAGCACATGTGCCTGTAGGAGCAGCCTCATCCTCATAGTAATGAGCCTGGATGAGCATGTGACAATGTCAGTCAGTTAACCAGAAGAATAGAACATTATTGCATCAAAAGGAGGGAGAAAAGGAACTATAGAACTAACAGTAACTCCAGCAGCTTGTGCATTCTTCTTCATCTCCTCACCAAACTTGTCCTTTCCAATGCAACCCATATAACTTGTTGCACCAGGAATTTGAAGCATCCACTGCAAAGCCATGACATACAGTAAAAAAACAGACATAGATACATCTTTTACGATTTTAATGGCTTCAGAGCTTACTTGGGCAACCCTGATAGTGTTCTGGGTGGCTCCTGGAAAAATAAAAAAAATACAAACAATCATAAAGTCACCAAGATGCAATAATTTGCCTTATTACAAGCGCATGTTATGCCATAAGCTCATCAATGATGGACAACTTTTAGTTTCCACTTTCCAATTAAAGCTCTGCTCTCAATTTTCTTACTGAAATCTGGCGCTAGAAACCTGATTTAGAAATAAAAACATGGGCAAGAAAATAATTACCTCCAGCAATATATTCGACATTGCCCTTGCTGGCCAACTCATCGTACCTGCAAAGAAAAATTCCACATTATCTAGTAAAAGCTTACAAAACATGAGAATGATATATGTCTTCTAAAGAATTGATGCGGTGATAGTGTGCTTTAAACCAATCGTTGTAAAACACATGCATAACAATGATATTGGGATATTCCAGGGTGGTAGCGATATGTTTACATACATAGGCAGGTGCTTGTCCTCAGCGAGAATGGCATTGTTCAGCTTGATGTCATACCTAAAAGTGAGGTGGCAGAATCATGTCAATATAATAATCATGATGCAACACAAGCTACCTATCAAGCAAGTAGTATGGCAATCAAACCACAATCTACGTCATTTTACAAGCCTGAACCATCCAAATAATCCCTTCATTTCTCCAAAGTGCATCTTGCACGGGGCACACCAACCCCAGTCCCCAGACTTTGGAGATCTACGCGGTAAAAATGGAAAGCGAGCGGAGCAACAACGGCATCTGAGCCAACCCACGTGGAATTGGGTTACACGATCATCGCCAGAGAAACGGCGTGCAACTTTGCGTAAGTGCGTCGCAAAATTTCTGCTCCATGCTGCCGCACGCATCTAAGAAATACCTATCGTGGCAACCATTTCCGCCGTCACGGATCTGACGAGACGACGCGGCAGAACGACGGAATTCGAACCATTCGGATCCAGACCATTCCTTCATGGATCGAACATTGGGATCCAAGCTAGCGCAGGGCGAGAACGGGAACAGAATCTATCAGGGCTTGAGGAGGAAGAGGCAGAGGCCGGGGTGTGCGCGTACGTACTTGGAGAGGAAGGCGTCGTCGACGACGGCGGAGATGTCGAGGAGGGGGTTGCCCATCCCCAGGAGCACACCCTCGTAGCTGCTGCTCGCGGCCATCCTCCCCTCTCCTGTGCTGCACGCCTCCTGTGCTGCACGCGGACGAGAGCGAGATCTGGCTGGGGCTCGTCGCTGTTCGTGCGGCGGTGAGAGTCGAGAGGGGGAGGAAGTGGTGGTGGTGGGAGGATGATGGTGGGTGCGGCGCGGCGGGGTTTTAGTTGGGCTCGCCCAAACCCCGGCGCGGCCCACCTGCCAGCCTGCGCGGCTCGGCGGGGTTGGTGGGCGTGGGCGTGGCAGGTGTGTGAACAGTGGGAGATCTCCCCAACCCACTGCGCGCTACCGTACCCACTTCTGTGCTGCACACGCACGATGACATGTGGGACCAAAAGAACTATAGTTAGGTGCGGACGCGCGCGCATCGTTCATGGCCATGGCCTGTAGAGTTCGGTGGGGAAGATGTGCGAGTCCTTTTCGCCCACCAACCGTGTAGCTATCGGTCGGTGCTGTGCTGGGCTGCTGGTGCGGTGGTGCACTGATTCCCAGCCCGGCCCATACACACGCTAGACCCGTCCTTCCCTGGTTAAGAAACTTGTAATTTTTAATAGTTGAGTGCACTGCGTTACAGTGAAATCACAAAAGAGAGTGATAGATATGTTAGGCGACATACTTCTAAAACTATGGCAATATTAATATTCTTTCACACATATCCCAAACAAGATGTGCATGTGCGAGCTACTCAACAAATCAAATAGAAGTTTCCTCCGTGACGTGCATCGAATCATGATAAATAATTTTATCATAAGAAAAATACTTCTGGGTGGCCTTATCGAGGAATGTTATGTAAGGTCTTGTCGAAGCAGGTATCAGAACAATTTAACCAGGGCAATACTAGTCTCGAGGAACAATATCTTATCGTTTCTCGATTGTTCGGAGGAGACGTACTACTGTTTCAAAAGTTCTAGATTCAATACCTCTTGGGATTTCTTTTAGAAGATCCCTAGTTAAAATCTTGCTAGTTGTCATGATATGTTGTATAGGGTACATGACTTTTACTTGAGTCAACAAAAAGATAGTTTTATTTGGGGCTAATCTTGTCAATTTACTATTCATTCAATGTATCAAAAGTTGGTGAACCGGAGTTTTTCTATTACAGATAATTTTTGTGTAAGTTAAAGATTCCACTAAAAATTAAAATTTTCCTCTAGTTTATTGGTAGAGGAGTTATTATAACAAAGGATAATTTGGACAACAGAAATTGGCATGGAGATTTATATTGTTTTTGTCATAAGAAAGAAAATGTGCAACATTTATTTTTCGATTGCCAATTAGCTAGGTCAGTTTAGCGTTTAATTCAAATTGTCCTAGGTTTACGCCACCCTTTGAATATACAACGTATGATTATTAATTGGCTTTCGGGAATGAGAGCTCAATTAGAAAAACAAATTTGGGTGGGAATGACATCGATGTTTTGGGTTATTTGGTTATGTCGTAATGAGTTGGTTTTTAACAAAAGAAAAGATGCCAATTTTATTCAAGTCATCTTCAAAAGAGTTTTTTTGGTTACGTCAATGGGCACCACTGTAAAAGGAGGACGACAAGAATGTTGTTCACAAGGTTTGCCCATCCTTGGAGGAGATAGCCATGGTGGTTTTCTTTCAACATGGCTAGCGTTTTAATAATTGGATTGCTATGGCATGATATTATCTTCGTTTTAGGACTTCGTTTTTCTTTTGGTTTGTCAGCTTGGAGTTGTAATAACTTTTATTTGGGATTTTTATTATGTCAATTTGGAGTTGTGTAGGCTGTGTACATCCTCAGATGTAGAGGCCTGATATTTATCCATTATCTTAAAAAAAATAGAATGGTTAACGAAGTAAGAAGCATTGGGGAAATAGTGTGGTCCATGCATCAATATTAAGTTATTAACCATATTAATTTTTCATAGAGAAAAAACAGTGCGGCCCAAGCAACAACATGAACCGCATTAATTTTCCAAATAGAACAAAAAAGCATGGCATCTTTTTTCTCCCCGAAACTTTTCATAAGTTGGTATAAAGTGAACACTTCGGCCAACAAGATTATTACTGAGATTGCCCACCTTGGAGTAGCTGTAATTTGAGTTATTAGTAAGTAGTTAACTGGATATATTGGATACTTAATTACTTATTGCAGCAGCCATCTTGAAGTCCTGGATACATGGAGGTAAATTTTATGTATTAGGTGACAACCCATTAGTGTTCTGATTATCCGATGGACAACACGGTTCCTATTAGTCATGCTGTTTTGTAAGGGGGAATTCCTCGGTATCATCCGGGAGGAATCTATAGACACTCTATTGACGCTCCGCAATTGCATATCTCCCAATTTCATCCTGAAATGAAAAAAAGGAAACTGTAAATAATAACTTCATTATGGACTTGTTTTTGCACCTTATGTAATCATTATGCAATTCTTATAGAGAAAATGTAAATTCAGGTGTAATAGTTCAGGTAACTACTTGGGAACAAGTGTGATAATTTTCCTGACATAGAGAAACTGAACCTCTGCCCCCTAGCATTAACATCTATAGTGATATAGTTGCAAAGTTGCAACAGACCTTGGAGTATCCGTAGCAGACACTTTATAATATTGTTTATAATATTGTTCATCTGACTTTTTAAGGATATAATAACTGCTGGAGGGAAGAAATCTTTTAGAGTGTACTGTAAAGTGTGAAGGAATTTTATATGATAGATAGAGTATGTAAGGAATAATATTATAGAGTAGAAACTTGAAGTAGCTGGTGGAGATGCTCTTATCCTCGACCACCTATTTTATGTGGTGCAATTGTACAACAGGGGCGAAAGCCAAGCAAGCATAATCCATTTCTTCACCAATATATCGATTTAATCTCTCTACCCAAAAACAAGTGTTAAAAAATTGTAAGAACTACTGTAATGAGGCGAGCGCTCACGCATCTTTCGTTTCACTCTCTTAAATCTAGAGTACAACTGTACAAGGAATTTGAGTTTTAACGGGGAAAGTTTACCAAAGAGGATGTCAAGAACCTTATATTCCGGGAGACACTAGAGAACCATCCTAATTACTTGAGGATTACATGGACGGCTCTGGAAAAAACAAGCTTTCTATATCCCAGGTTTTTAACCTTGACCATATATTTTAGTTTATTTTCCTGAGAATACCATGTTGAAGACGTCTGATGCCATCGGACGGGACGCGTGGTCTACCACTCAGTGCTTAGACCAACTCCAACCATCTCCTGTCATGGCTCCCGTTCCCTTCACGAAGGGATTCCTGTTCCCTTCAGCGCTCCAAAGGATTCTCTTCAGCAATCCCTTCGCGAAGGGATTTCTCTCTCCAATCCCTCTAGAAAGGGATTCTCTCTCCTTTTCCTATATCATTCTCTTTGAAGGGATGCTGTTGGAGATGGTGGGAAATAAAGAGAATGTGGATTGGGAAGGGAATGAAATGAAGAAAAATGGTTGGAGATGGTCTTACGCGCGACGCGTTTGGTCTCTGAACCTGCACGTTTGTGGGTCCCATCGCCGCTCTCTTTTCCAATTTCTTCGCACGTGCTTGCTTTTTTTTTCACTCACCGATTTCAATCACCATTTACCATCTCTCCCGCTGCTAGAACGCACATAAGCGCGAGGGAGGCGGGCCGCCCGTTGCCGTTGCTAGTTGTTGGCCAGCCGGCCAGCCAACACTATTGGCCATCGACGCTTGTGCCTCTCCCTCTCATCCCTCCTTTCTCTCTATCTGTCTACAAGGGAAGAAGCTCCCTCTATCTTCTCCCCTCTCTCCGATGAGTAGCAACAGATGAGGGAGATCTCTCCGACCCCTCCCTCCCTCTCTCTGTTCCTCTCTCTAGCGCTTCCTCCTCCCTCTCTCTATCTCCGCCACTCTCCATTGGAAGGAGATAGGAAAGATAAAGTGTATTTGGCTTGGAACATTACCCTGATACATACGAAACATTGTGTTTTGCTTGGTGAAACATTATATTTATTCTGGTGAACACTCTATATGTGAAACACTTTATTTGCTTTATGAAACATTGGTTTTGCTCTGCTGAAACATGACATTTGCTCTTGTGAAACATGGTTTTTGTTTTTGCGAAACATTTGCTTGTATGAGGTGAAATATCTTTAAATGACTGCGGAAACATTGATTCGATGATGTTTCATTAGTACTTTAACAATGTTTCATCAGTTTTTTTGCCATGTTTCATAAATGTTTCGTCCATGTTTCATCAGTATTCCGGTCATATTCTTATAATGTTTTAGTAGTATTTTGTCCATGTTTTATCAGTTTTTCGTCTGTGTTTCAATAGTTTTTCATCTGTGTTTCAATAGAACATTGCTTCGATGATGTCCTGTTGCGGTGCGTTAGTATGCCCATCATGTTTCCTTAGGTAAAATCGGATGTTTTAATAGTACTTCGACCATGTTTCCATAGTTCATTGTTTTTGTTCCTAGTTGGGCGTCCAAAAAAGCGTTTGATTTTTTGCTATGGATCAGACTTCCAATCCCTAGTCAAATCCTTATTTTTCCCTCTTGTTTTTTTATTTCTATGTGGTAATATTCACGTCATACATTCTTTTTTTATTTCTATGTGGTAATATTCACATCATACATTCTTAATAGTTCTTGTTATTTCATTAGAGAGAATTCCTTATTTATCACTAAAACTTAGCCAAATCCATGATATGCCGTCATTTTTTATACGTTCATGATTTGTTCTTGTCATGTGAACTTCTTTTCCTATATGCCACTTCCATTAACTCCGTTAGATTTAGCCATTAGAAAACTCGGTTAATGCCCAAAATACCCCTTTCATATTTTTTTGTATTTAAAACTTTGAAACATTTCATCTCCTACATTTTAACTCCAAATTGAGTAATTCAAATTTCTAAATTTATGTAAAATTATGTTCTACTTGTTCAAATTTCATAGTTTTCTCTATTTTCTAGTTTCCATTAATTTTTTAAAAAAATACATTTCAAAATTTTTAAAATTCACTTTTAAAATTGAGTACACATAATTTTCTAGTTCCATAATTTTTCCCACAATTTTATGAATTTTTCACTATTTTGTTTATAAATTTTCTATTTTGTAACGTATTAAAAAGGTAGGGGCAAAGAGGACATTTCATAGTCGACTTAATGGCAAAGAGACAGCACATTGATGGAAGTAACATATATTAAAAGAAGTTCATATGACAAAGACAAATTGTGAATTTCAAAAATAATAATAACAGATCGTGGATTGACTAAATTTTAGTGGCCAATAAGAAATTCCCTTGTTTCATTGTGATACAGTGTTGTTGACAATTTCTGGAGGCAATTTGCTAGCTTAGAAGAAAAAGGGGAATTGACAATATGCCCCAAAGTTGAGTGAAAATTGATAATATACTCCATTTTTGTGTCTATGACACATGGGCCTGAATAGTGTTTTGGGGCATATTGTCAAATGCCCCGAAGAAAAATGGAGGGAGGAATGACACACTTGACAGAAAGCATGCTTCTCTCCCAAGGTAACCGACATTGTTTCTTTCCATTTTGTTCAAGTGATCTGTGCTGCCATGTATTGATTGTGTTGAAACCGATAAAAAAAAAAAAGGAAAAAGACGTATTGGTTGCTCAATAGGCTTTTCTAGCAACTAGGATGATATTCAATAAGCTTGTGGTGCTTGAGAGATTGATCCCTATAAAATAAGTTACATGAGAATCTGACATATGTACGATAGGCGCTTGAACTTTGTTGAGGAACCCTTGCTACCAATTATAGTCCAGGGTTCTCCTAGACACTCAGGAATTGCAAAGAAGAACACGAGACGTGAAGGGAGACAATGCTTTATTATTTCATCACATCTACTATAATAGGGAATCCCTCTCTTTATATAGTGCTTGTTTAGGGTTTAGGTAAGTGTCCACTAATGGGCCTTTCTTGGGCTTTAATTGGTTTTCCAACAAACTTGACTGGTTACTTGATTGGTTGCTTGCACGACTACAACCTTCACTCCACTCCAATTCTTCCAAAGGAAAATCCAGCTGCAACCTCCCTGATTCTTAAAGGATTCCAACAGGCTACCATTTATATTTACTATAGGGTTGTTTGGTTGCTAGTCAGACTCAACCTGGCTTGTACGAGCTCAACCAGACTTGTGGGAGTCAGGTTGAGCCTATCCATAGCTTATGTTTTGGTTGTCTTGCATGTCATGAGTCTGATTCATGGTAAACAGTGTGTTGGTTGCATGTATTCTTGATTGCATTGAGGTAAGTCATTCCGTTGAACACTTCTAGTGTGTCCAAGTGGTCGTCCTTCGGGTCGCTGGCATGCTCTGGCCATGCACTATTGAGCTCTGGTCGCACCAGGTTGTGCTCCAGCCACGCCATGGACGTCCACAAACCTTGTCCTGACCTCCCTCGCTGGCCTTATCATCAAGCTGCGTTGTGTCGCATCCTTGTCTCGAGCTCTCCCGTCCGGCCACACCCCTGAGCTCCAGCCCCGCCACGGCTGAGCTAGGTCCTGTCCTCATGCTCCGGACGCACCGCCTCCTCGTCTCGACCTCTCCTACCAGCCTCGCCATCAAGCTCCACCGGATCCCATCGTCCCAAGCGCCACTGCTCACGAATCCGCCTGTCCTAGTTGTCGTTACTCCTGGATCTGGCCACCCCGAGCGACGACGCTCCTAGTTCAGCCACCGCATGCATTGCCGCTCCGCTTCGAGCTCGCCATGGTTCTCCCTATGGTCTCTATGCTCCTTCCCGACCTCGTCTGCATCGACACCGACGCTGCTGCGACTCCCTCGGCCTCGTCGGGCCACCACCACATCGCAGCTCTTGTCCCCCATGTCCTCGTGCGCCTGCCTATGCTCTTGTGCAAGTCTGGCTCTATTGAAACAGCCGCTACCAGCGTTCCTGGAGCCAGGCTAGCGAAGGGAAATTGCATGTGCATGTGTTGGAATATATTGTCTGCCTTTCTCCATTAGCTTGAGCTTTTGGATAAATTTGTGGGTGCATGCAATCCAATATGGTATGAGAGCCAAAAAGTCCCAAGTTCGAGTCCTGGCCAGTGCAATTAAATAAGTCACCCACTCAAATTCCATGTCTGACCCCATCAGCTTAGACTTTTGGATGAATTGATTGGCATATGCAACTTAATATGGTATCAGAGCCAAATGGTCTATAATTCGAGACCTGGCAAACGCATTATTAAAAATAATATTTGCGGCCCACTTCAGGTCCACGTTATCTCGTGATTTCAGGATTTTTAAAAACCAAAAAAGTTGAATCGTTCTAAAAAGGATAATGGAATAGTTTAAGGAAAAGTTACCGCGAGCAACGTCTCGTTGTCCTCTAAATCCATCCCTGATTTCAAGCTTAGCCTTGCCACTTGACCACTGAAAGGCAGCACCTACAGATATCACTAAAGGTTTGTGTGCCTTGGAGTCCTCGCACCATCAATGCTACTCATTTGTGTTTATTTACTCTGGAGCTGTTTGGTTGCCTTCTCTCACGAGCCTGGTCTGTTCGACTTAATCAGCCTGATGGGATACGGGATGCACAGATGCAGAGATGGTATTTGGTTGAGTGTTTAGTAGGCAAGTATTTTGAAATTTATATAGCAAGTGTGGTCTAGTTTTGTTCAAAAAAATGTCAGGAACCCATTATTGAAATCGGTTCGGTAATCGGAGATGCTAATCAAAAGATGTTTATAGAAGAGAGAAAGAAAGTACTAATTAGTGAAGTGGCTAGCAACCGGAAGAAAGTACTAATTAGTGAAGTGGCTAGCAACTGGTGGCTGTCTCATTGCCAGATGCCGCCGCAGACGGGGGTTCAAGACGCCTACCGCTTGAACGTCTTGCGTCGTCATTGCTTGCATCTTGGGAAACGCCAAATTGGCGCTTCCTATGGCCAGCCGTGGGGGTCTATTACATGTGCAAAGCCAGGCCAGATAGATGAGAAGACGACCAAACACTCCTCTTTTGTATCTGTAGAGCCAAATCTCTTTAGATGCAGCCAACCAAACAGCCCATTTGTATTCGTGTCTTCTGCATGCTATGGTTGCTGCCTTGGGTAGAGCACTAGCATTTTTGGCGAGAACTAGCTTCACCGACGGCGACACTAGCATATAAATTAGAAGGTGAGAAATAAAAACATATGTAATTTGAGTCTCTCAATCAAAGTTTCTTCAGACAACAGTTTATCAAACAATTCAGTTAGGGGCTGTTTAGTTGGCTGCATCCAAAGAGATTTGACTCCGTAGATGCAAAATGGTGGTGTTTGGTTGCTTGTACGTTGAACTGGCACGGCTTTCACACATACTGGTAGAACCCAAAGAGCCGAACTGTGAGAAACACAATGGCCGTTTCCCACGAGCCTGGCTGCCTCGATGCCAGTGCATGCACACGCAAACAGGCGGACAGAACTAATAAGGCACGCATGCACTTCCTCTCAAACTATAAAAAAATGTTTTAAAATTCAAATGACATCCAAATTTAATGAGACAAAAAAATGGAACCGTAGGTTCAAGTACAAGGTGTTAAATAAATTTTATTATTTTTTTGAATTTTTATTTTTGTTTTTGAATTTATTGATTTCCCTGTATTTGGTTTTAAAATTTTTATTTTCATTTTAAATTTATTAATTTCCATGTATTTAAAAAAAATTTTGTTTTTTGTTTTTTAATTTATTTTCGTTGCAGTGTTTGTTTTTTTATTTCCTTCTTTTGAATTTGTCCATCCTATTCCTCTCCTAGTGCAACTAACCAAACAATATTTCTGCACAACCTGTCCAATCTCATACAACCAACCAAACAACATCCCCTTGTATCACCTTAACCTGGCTCCCACCAACCTGGCTGAGCTCATACAACTTGGCTGAGCTGAGAAGACAACGAAACAGCCCATTAGTCGCTCTAGATTCTTAGAGATATCAATCATGAGAGAGCCAAAATAAGAATTGGCTCCAGCAGAATCTACAACTTCATTAAGGGCGTGTTTGGTTGCCCGACTAGAGGCTAGCTAGGCTCATAGGATGTAGAGAACCGCCGTTTGGTTGCCTGCATGTGAGTTGGAGCCAGGCCCGTGCGATGTAAATTCACTATGCAGGGCTGGTTCGCAAGAAATGCTTGCGTTGGCCGTTTCCCATGAGCCATGCTAGCTTATTTATGCAAGGATGCAAGAGTTAGGGGCCAGCGACACGCGGAGGGAATGGAACGAGGTAGGACCGAGCACTACGACACTGGATCTGAGCGGAGCTCGGTGGCGCTGGATTTGGACTAGACCAAGCACTGTGGCATCGGATCTGATGAGCAAGCACAACATTGCCACGTTTGGGTGGGACCAGGTACGGTGGCACCGGATCTGGACAGGAGCAAGCTTGGCAGTGTCGGATTTGGGTGGGATTGAGCTTGGTTGCACCATATCCGATCGAGGGGAGTTCATGAGAGCTCAATTCCTCATGGAAGGGGTGCGGCGACATGAATTTGAGGGCACATGGAGAAGCGGTGTTTGCTAGAAAGCACCGCCGGCCAACAAACAGCTCGAATGACAATGGTTGGTTGCGATATGAGGAGAGAATCAATGTCAGTTGGTCTGGATCTTGGGCAGCGGGGTTAGAGGCCGAACCCATCATGGGCTGGATGGAGGTGGCCGACTGGGGAGGTGGAGTGAACGAAAGAGATGAGAATATGAGAGAGATAAAGAGAGTCGAGACTTAGAGAGATGGGAGGAAGAAGGCATGTAGGAGACACGTGGGATGCCACATTTAGATATGTAAATTAACGGAGTTCGGGCTATGACGCAAACGAATACATATGTAATGAACTAAAAAAGTGAATTTCACGTTCAAGGGGTTAAATGTGATCCACTGCAAATTTAGAGGGCTATAATGTAATTTTTTTATATTCGTAATTTAAAGCATCGCATCGCATCACATTACATGATAGGGTTATATCTATCTGGTTTGCTTGTTTGCTCGCATAGCAATAAAAGTATTTCCTTGCCCATTAATGGTAGGCCCTATTACCTATAGGCGTTTTGAACCTTTGCGGCTTTGCTCAGAAATTTCCTTGCCGTCGATCTCGTCCCGTCGGCGTCGATCCACTTGGTAGCCAAACAAGGCTTGTGTGTGTAAAAAAAGGGTTGGGTAGGCACTAGGTGATACTAAGCTATAAAGAGTATAGAGGCTGTTCTCTTGAACTAGTTGAGTGCCCGTGCGTTGCAACGGAATTTCAAAGGGTTGATAGGGAGATCCTAAATCATTTCCACTCATTGCAGCAAAAAAATGTTATATAGCCGTTTGTGTGCTTTGCATGTTTGCACCTAATAGGTGGAGACAAAAAATATTTGATAGCCGCAAACACCACTTGAAAATGTAGACCAAATTGCAAAAAGGGAGATGATTTATCCACGATCCAAATTCATCAAAACAAATAGTAGCAGCATACAAAGAATGGACAGTTGGCCATAGCAAGGACACAAGAGGAGCATGGAAAGAGTCGTATACATATAAATGTCAAAAATGCCGAATAACATACCGTCATATGTTTTTGCATTCTCAGAGGCTCTCTTACTGACTACTCATAGCAAAAATATTGAAATGAAATCTGTCATATGTTTTACATTCTCTCACCATGTTCACCCATGATGCTTGGATCTTCTTCACAAGTGACTCAATTTTTTTGAACCTCTTTGCGGAAAAATTAACTTGTATGCGTGGAGTAGTGGGGTGGCGGTAGAGGGAACGCGATAGTGCACCTAAAGCAAATAACAAACCACACATTTTTTTCAAGATTGACCTTTGATCCATAAATTAGATTCCGTGCCCACCCACACAACTTTGCCAAACTATTGTCACGCCCATCAAATTATGAATGACACGGTATACAGCAAACCATTTAAATGAAATGAGACACAACCGATTAGAAAAGTATCTTGCTCCTAAAAATCAATATTTATTTAATGATAGATAATATGTTGTTACAATAGTTTGACAGGAAAGAAGGTACGGACAATTGGACCAATACATCGACTAAGACGTAAGAACTTCCCTATACACAATGTTCTTTGTGAATGTACGACGGGTATTCCTTGACCTCTGTCGCTTCGATTTGTCATTGTCAGAGCCGGCGAGTACAGTAATATTGCTTGTAGATGTAGCTCTAGACAACGCGACGTAAAGTTGACCATGAGAGAACACCGGGTCTGGTAGGTAGACACCCACTTTCGGGATGGTCTGCCCCTGGGCCTTGTTGATCGTCATCGCAAAGCTGAGCCTAATCGGGAACTGCTTCCTCTTGAAACGTAACGGGAACATCTCGTCGTCGGAGGGGCAGAGCGGTATTCGAGGAAGGAACACTCTCTTCCCGGCATGTTGGCCAAGCACGATCTCAGCATCGACAGCATTTCTTTGAAAGGCTCGAACTACCGACCTCGCCCCGTTGTACGACCCATTATTTGGTCGATATTCCGCAAAAGAATCACCGGGCAATTGATCTTGAGCTTTAGCACATGGGGAGGAAGGCCGTTGGGAGTAAGGGTGTTCAAGAACTCAAGGGGATAGTATCCATATGGATCATCCTCCGCACGATCAAAGCTATGATAGATCATCTCCTTCCCGCGGAACCGTTCAATCATCTTCATGTTTATCTTGTCAACGCACTCGTTTCGAGTGGATAATATGGCACGTGAGGTGATGTAAGTCGGATCCATTAAATTGTCATCAAGATTTGGGAAAATGCTAGTTATCAGCCTGTCAATATCAGCCTCCTCCCCTATAGATGGGACACATATCTTGTCAGGAAGCCTTACGTAACCTTCCTCATCGGTCTCCTCCAATCCATTTCCGATCCGAAAAAGGTACTCCGCAAACTCCGGATCACTCTGGGCCCTCATGTTGCGGACGAGCCTTAGGTGGTGCATGCATTCCCAGAGGTATGACCTACGTAGAGTCGAGTTTGTTATCTGAGATCGTGTTCCCTTGTGTATGACTGGGAGCACTTGTCTGAAGTCTTCTCCGAAGACAACAGTCTTTCCACCGAACGGCATGTCATGACGACCCATGATGTCACGCATGCTACTGTCTAAGGCCTCCACTGCTTGTCTCTTCGTCATCGATGCTTCGTCCCATATAATAAGGGACGATCTCTGGAGAAGCCTAGCGGTCCCACTTTGCTTCGTGAAGTTGCACACCCCACCATCTTGTACGTTAAGTGGAATCTTAAACCTCGAGTGTGCGGTCCTTCCTCCAGGCACGATGGAGGCGGCAACCCCTGACGTTGCAGTAGCCACGGCTATCTTTCCCTGTGCACGAACCGTGGCGAGTAATGCTTTGTACAGAAAAGTTTTTCCTGTTCCTCCAGGGCCATCCACGAAGAACATGCCTCCCCGACCGCTTTCGATCAATGTTAGTATCTGATCATACGCGGATCTCTGTTCTGTGTTGAGGGATTGAAAAATAGCGATGTAGTCTTGGTCAACCTCAATGTTGGACTCCTCAATGATCTCTCGGGGCTCGCCTCCTATGTATTCATGGGACTCATCAATTTCTGGCAGCGGAAATGTTGCTATGTCCTTACCCATTGACTGAAGCATGTTCCTAATATCAAGAAGTACCATCTGCTCAACCACGTGTGCCGACAAGTGGGAACGTTGATAGTCCTTGGACATTCCGTCCAGATGATTGGTCCATAGCCCACGGACGTCGCTAGGCTCAGAAAAGACCAATATAGTAGCAAATAGTCTCCGGAGCGAAGAAGGCATCTGGAACAAGCCGGCTTCGGTTAGGCAATCGTTTATGGTGTTGTCGGCCTCAGTCAGGCCCCTCCTCTCTGCAGCTTCACGAAAGGAAGGGCATAGCACACCATCGACTGTCCTAAGGTCTTCGAACGAGGTTGCACCGGCAACATGGTTTAATAGGATCCTTAGGTAGTATCGTTCCTTCGCCAGCGGGGCCGTGACACGATCCTCGCCAATCTGTGAGCCCTCTCGCCTCGCTTCCGGTGCTTGCCAAGAGTCCGCCATGTGAAACTTCCGGAAATCCTCAGAGGATGCCTCGAGCCCAATCATGTACCCTGTTCGCTTCAAAGTACGCAGTTAGCATGGTCTTCTCAGTGCTTTGCCGATCAATGATGTTATGCAGATCCTGTCCCGCGTGAAACGAGACCATGTGCATGTTAGGAAGATGAAGCTGCAACTGTTTCATAGGGGGTGATATTTTGCTCAGATCGAACCCATATATTCTCCAAAGAGCCTCCAGCGGGGTGACCCACCTAGCATCCCTATACTGCTTGATCTCATCGATCGGCTCGTTGTTTTCAGCTTCACCAAGAGAAACGGAAGCCCGGTCGTGCCCCTTGTAGATGTATTTGAATAGATATTTGACGGCCTTAATGCTTGAACAGGCCTCCACATTGATGTGGCAGTCAAACATCCTCAGGAGGAAAGGATTGTAGGGCACCACCCATCTATTGTTTAGATCTGCCTTTCGAACCCTTACTGTAGACCCATCGTCACGTCTCCTATATAGGGGGTAAGAGTCTTTGCCTTGAACGGTTTCAGCATTAAAAGGGCGAGGGTAGTGGCACTTGCATGAACCATCTTTCATGCAAACATTGTTCATGTTCAGCACTCCACAAGGGCCATGCATCATGTGATTGACGACCATCTTGTATAACTCCGAGTATTTGGTCTTGTTCGGTATCTCGGCCGAGATAATGCAGTCATACTGCTCTGGACATGTCAGCTTGTATTGCCCATTCATGATTAGAAGAAAATACGCGTGTGGGAGTCCTCTCTTCTGAAACTCAACCACATACACATAAGCAACAACCCTCCCAAGAATGTGCTTCTCAAACAACTGCTTTTTAAGCTCCTCCAGCTTCGCCCTGAACACGCGGACAACAAGATTGGGCCGATCCTACGTTGTCTGACCAGATAGAAGCTCGGACATTATCTCCTGCCAGTGCGGGTTACATGTCATCGTCAAGAATATGTCCGGCTTGCCGTACTTCTGTACCAAACCCATCGCATCTAGGAACCGACGCTTCATGTCGCGACCTCCCCCGATGAAGGACGGTGGGAGCACGATTCTTTTTCCTACCGCGCCAGCACGACATTCGCCTACATGTACACTATCAAGCAAGCCCTGGTACAGGTCGGCCCTTATGTTCTTCTGATTATTTCTGATGTAATCCAATCGTGTGCTCTCTATTTTGATGTACATATCAACCGCATACTGCTGCAACAGCCGCATGCCGTAGAGCACTGGGTTGAATATATCACGACGTATCTGAAACTTATAGCAATAATATTCTCGGGCAGATACGCACAGCCTGCTGTTGGGTCCTGCGAGGATAATCGACTAACGTGTTAAGTGCATTACAAGTTGTAATCTCTAGTAACATGTATTGCGTAAGAAAACACTAACCGTCTTCGTCGATGTTATCCCCATGAACCGCGGCGACCTTGTTCGTAGACACGCCAACCTTCGCGATATCCGGATGCCAACCAAGTTCACCTTTTGGAAAAAACAGAGGATACGACAATGGATCGTAACATCCGTAGTATGGCCGGATAGTATGTCTCGTGTTATTGTTGCCGTACAGGATTACGCTACGGTTGAATCCCGAGCGTGGCTCATTACCCTCGACCCATATGGCAGCAACCTCTGAAGTTATCGGTACATTATATGTCCGCTGGTCCAACCTAGCATCTAGGTTTAAGGCAATACGATAATCCTCGAGGTCATCTGCCTGCCCTACACTTCTGAAGGTCTCAGAGTACGGGTTGCCACGAAGAATAATGACAATATTCCGTATGACTTGTTGGTCAAGGTTAGGAGATCGACGAAATCGATGACTTAGTGTGGGATCATTGTCATAAAAGTAAAGCTCGAGATGCTCCGGGCCAGAATCCCTCGAACCAAATGAGTGTACATTGTGGTAGATCTGGCCATGGACACGGAAAGTGTACGTGCCAGACCTCATGTTACTGTACGCTTCGTCCAAGCTAACGCCAAGAGTGGTGAATGAAAAGTGTCCATTAAAGTATCTAATGTTGTCTCGAAAATGCATAGCATCCGAGTCCGAACTCGACCATAGTCTCATAAGCTCAGGGTCAGGTTCCGAGTTTGCTAATCTAATCTTCCCATCCCGACAACAGAACCCCTTTGTCTCGTACTGGAACCTTTTCGTGCCGCACTTGTCACAGTCCGCCTCGGGCTTCAGCACATGCGTGCTATCAGGTGTATTGCTATAGACATGAACGTATGGATCAGGGAGGC
Organism: Olyra latifolia; assembly: GCA_036346145.1. NCBI lineage: Eukaryota > Viridiplantae > Streptophyta > Magnoliopsida > Poales > Poaceae > Olyra > Olyra latifolia. The sequence continues at coordinate 20,571,891 of CM070524.1, read as the reverse complement.
TAGAGCCCGTTGCGGGGGAATCTCTTGCTTCATGATTCTCGACATCGCTACCACCATTAGCGACTGAAATTTTTTAGAGTTTAAGAGTAAGAGAAGGTTTTAGGGGTTGCACAACTAATAACGAAGAAACAAATTGCATCAAAAATACCTCCATCATCAAAAATGTAACACTCATCTTCTAGTACAGCATCAACGGCGGTGTCAACGTTACCTAGCAATCAAATGTGCGATTAATGACAAGGCACAATACATTTGTGTTTTCGTAAGACAGATTGAAAACAATTGCGAACATACCTTCTAATATGGTTGATTGACTATTGATTGAAGGAGGACAAACGTGTGGGCACTGCATAGCAATTAACTCGGTACATGGCGTGTCTTGTCTAGCTGCATAAGCTAACTTTCGACGGCCTAGAAGTGCATGTCTCTCATTAGGTGGTAGATTATGCCTTGCTGATCTCCGCAAGGTGTTGATCTCTTCCCTCACCTCGGAGGGCTGATCTTGCCTAGCTAATCTTCGAGAGACATTGATCTCTTTCATCACCTCGAACGAAAGATCTTGCCTAGTTGATCTTCGAGAGGCATTGATCTCTTCCCTCACCTCAAAGGGCAAATTTTGCCTGGTTGATCTTCGAGTGGCGTTGATCTCTTCCCTCAACTCGGAGGGTAGATTTTGCCTGGCTAATCTTCGTGAGGCGTTGATCTCTTCCCTTACCTCGGAGGGCAGATTCTGTCTGGCTAATCTTCGAACGGCATTGATCCCTTCTCTCACCGCGGTAGGCCGAATTTGATAAGCTATTGTTCGAGCGGCGTTGATCTCTTCCCTCACCTCGGACGGCTGATGTTGTCTAGCTAATCTACGAGAAGCATTGATCTCTTCCCTCACCTCAGATGTCTGGTTTTGTCTTGCTGCTCTACACCGAGCACTGGTCTGCTCCCTCTGTTGGACTGATAATCTTTCATATCGGAGTCTATCACGTTCGCGCCTCAACTCCCTTTGATCTTGTGTATTTATTGAAATCGCAGGGTTTTGTTGGCCGAGTGTGTCTTGTGATTGGCCAGCCAGAACGTTCTCATAGCTAGTTGGTTCAAGAGGCCTCCTTCTTGCTAGATAACATATACATGCATACACACACAAGGATTCCTATTTGTTATAACAACATATAATGCAATTTAGAAAATTTAACAAGCACTCCCGACAAATGCTTTACCATTCGAACATTCAGCTTGTGTAGTTGTAGCACATGATGTTAGTGTGCTGTGCGTGCCAAAAGTAGAATAGATCTGAGGTGGCACATTTTCATCGTCCGAGTCACTTTGATTGATAGGGTTCAAATTCTCGTGAATACATAATGATCCAGGGGTACATGAAATAATATCGCGGCAAGACCTCTTTGATGCATTATGGACGACATCCACTGCAATGATATTTAGAATATATAATATCCACTAATAAATGGGCATAATTAAATATATACGCATGGCATAAATTGAACTACCTTCTTTTCCTTTTCTGGAATTTTTGATTGGAGGTAGCGACATCATCCAAGGCCAAAGAGAGGTCGAAATCGAGGTGTATCCTTTTCTGAAATTTTCATCATATTTTCTCCAACTAATTAGATTTTTATTTGAGCTAGTGACAAAAAAAAACCAAACCTCGAGGTATCAATTTGTTCTACGATCTATAAATTTGGTGAACCTCTATGCAGCATATTATAGGTAAAAAATATATAGGTTTCAATTTGCAATGGAAGAGCTTTGGTTGTGGGGGTCCCCCTCCCTCCTCTTGCATTTTTGTATAAATTTGTCGATGTCAGAACTGGTTGTTTCCCTTTTTTTTTTTGCGAGAAATGGAAATAGGGGCACGGCTTCTTTACATTGGTAGGGAGGAGGCAGGGGATGATGATGATGGGGATAGAGCTGGGGATGGAAAATGGTGATGGTGCTAAAGAGAAGTGTGACGGTGATACTAAACTCGTCTTTAGGTACTTATTTCTGAAACTACCATGCATTATATATGTTATGTATTTTTCATTAACAATATATTATGTATTTTTCATTAATACTATGTGTCTGTTTTAGGTGCAGCAAGCTATACATGATTCGTAAGTTAACAATAAAATTGTGTTGTTACTTCATTCTTGATGATCTTATAAGCTTGAAAATTGTAGTTTACAAGCTACAGGCTAATAGTTCCGATTGCCGTGCATATGTTCTCACTGCTACATGCTTCTATCAAGGCCAACATGTGCTTAACAATATCAAGGCCTGATATATAGTGACCTTTAATTTATCCATGGATTGTTTGTGCATTTTGCTACGGCTAAACAACTTTGGAGATGTTGTTATAATCAACATTCATTTCTTGACCTTCAATAAAATAAAAGAAAATAAGCTCGAGGAAATATATCAAGTGATCTAAAATTACCATGTAGCAACGATTACAAATCCAGCGGTGCCATATCACACGAATCTAAGACGACAAATTCCTCCCACAGCTAAATAGCCGCACATATCATCCTAACCAAGATTTGCCATAAACCGAGAAGGGGAAAAACAAGGAAGCAGTTTCCAGAACAAAGAGAGAAAGATACCTCTTAAGAATCTTGCTGCAGGTACCAGGACAGAGCCTCAAGAATCCCTAGAAACAGCAATGCAGGACAGAGCCTCAAGAATCCCTAGAAACGTATAACTTTATATTGCAGAAGACCATACGCATCAACAACTCCTTCAACAATATCAAAGTTCCACGAAATTGTGAAGGAGAAGTCTCTGCAATATAAAGTTCCATGATATCAAAATTCCACGTATTTGCAAGAAACAGTTGTGCTCGCAGCTACTCACCAAACCAATACCAATGCCATAAAGGACGAACCTATAATCGAACTACAAAATTAGGGGCAAATCCAGTGACCAAAGCACCAAAAATATATAATACAATTCTTTGTGACCAATTCTATTCTTCTTCTGCATCAGCATGGTATGACAGATTAAGCGGTTCATTGTCAAATAATATACAAGAAGAAAAATTGAAGCACACGTAATGTTTCAAATCACCTAGAAAATCTGCAATGTGGTATGCCAGAATGGAGCCACCAAGAGCACCATAAAGTGAAGCACTTGCCTAAATAAAATGATAATAAACCTCATTAAGCATAACAACTTTCATGATTGGGGTGAAGCAAAAGCTTACGAAGCATAGAAATCTCCCAAAGTATTACCACAAGCCCTAGCTGCATAGATGATAGGCTAAACCACGTGGTGCCACTGAGTTCAGCAGATTGAAGAATAAAGAGAAAGCAATCCCATGAGTGTGAATATTAAGTACAGGAACTTGCAAAACAACCAAAATAGGGACTGACCTGCAAAGATATAGATGCTCCAGTGGTTGCATCAATATCACTTTAAGACTGTAAACACTATGTCGGTAGTGTACAATCCAACAAAGTTATACTTTCATAAGATAAGATATTGTAGGAGTATGAAAATCTCTCTCCCTATTCAATCTGCACATGTGGAGGAAAAAAAGGGCCACTGAAATTAAATCTAAAAACCTCTTCAGGAATGTTAAGCGTATGGATAGAACAAAAAGTATAAAGAGGCAAGATCTTGGTACTTTATACATGAAAGCATAAGTCCTATTCAGAGAATTTTTTGTACTCAATCTTGTTGGTCAACCTCTAACAAAAAATATTTGTGCATACTCAATCTTGGCTGGTCACTCTCTACGCAAAATTATTTGTACCTCTCAAAGAATCTGCCATGTATAGAATTTTTAACAAGTGCATTAAGTTTGTTATGCTCAATGATCACAAGGAAAAAGAAGCATGAAATTAACTGCTAATGACATGGGCTATTAACTATATCTATTCAGATATAAGTTGCATCTGTTAGAACTAACAACACTCAGAAGTCCTCCTTTTGAAGTACTTTATGTAATTGTTTTCATAGACATACTATTCCAGATTAGCATCTAAAAGGCACCGCAGATCCATAAACTCCCAAATCAACCGCTACTGCAGATCCAGTTTATTTCAATAGGAAGTACACCATGGTGAAAAAAAAACTTTAGCAATTAGCATCTAAAAGGCACAAGACATTTCTCTTCCCAAAAGTTCACACATTAAGCCGTGCAATTCTACACCCGTTTTTCAATCTTCCCCATAGCAATTGCGAATTTTAACCATCTGGCGTTGACTTCCACAGGTCAAACTACCAAAACCGAGCTAGATAGCAATTCTAATGGAAGCTGCATGAAATTTAATAACATTTTAAATTTCAAATCAGTAGTAATCCTCAAGATGAGCAGTCTCATACATCATAATCCATGTGGTTACTTTGCATACACACCAGAAGCATCAATTAATCCAAGGCACAGAATTTGGACATAAACACACACTTTATTTATTCTGATAAGGTTGCAGAGATTACAGTCCTCAACAATCTGCCTGTAAAATCAGGGCCTGGTGAAAAAAAAACAACCATACAAGGTTGTCATGGCAAGGCTCTAGTATGCGCCTAGCAATGGCCAGATACCGCTTAAGACCAGCATTCCCAAGAGACACTGCAAGAAAAAGCAGCCCTACATGACACATAACACATACGCAAACTACATAGAAAAAGACACAAGAACTCCAAGACTCCCAACAGACAACTCAATAAACCATACACACCGGACAAGCCCACAGACACTCCAAAGATCAATCGCACTGGAGACCGGCCGACAACCGACGATGCCACAGCTTGAGTTGTGGTGCTCGAAGCGACCATTGGTGCGGCGTGGCACCCGCAACTCCATAACCAGGAAGCAGTGAAAAAAGGACACTGGACACTAAGGCAACCTAAAAAAACAGCATGGTGTTATGACTACGATGGCAAGGACCGATGCCTGGTTAAGAGGGGCACAATGCCAGTGATGGCAGCCAAATGCTCAAAAAACAGATTACCTCCTAAGAGGTGATTTCTACTATTAAAAAAAGAGCACCTCAAGATTGTTTCAAAGATCAAGCTCCGCAAGCTCAGTACAGCTCTCCGAAATGGCAACAAGGCTTGCATCAGTAATCTTGCTGCAACCCTCAAGATTGACCTGCTTAAGAGATTTTCCATAGGTCTTCACCAGGGCAGAAACAGCTACATCTGTGATGTTCTTGCAACCATTCAAGTCAACCTTGAACAGACCACCCTCAGAAGACTTGATCAAGCAGGCGACCACCGCCGGTTACCTCACCAAGTCAAGTCGACTGCTCTAACAGAGGGCAAATCATTCCCACCACGGCCAAGCTTGCATCGGTGAAACCCGCAATCCTTGATGGTGAGAAACGAAGTGATCTGCAGAGAGGAGGTCAGTGCAGCGCGGAGCGACATCCTGATGATTTCATCCTTGGCACCCCAGGATACCGCGGCCCGAGGCCAAGAACGGGCACGGCAGAGGGAGCACAGGAGCGAACCGGACTCTATCTGAGAAGCAAAAATTGAGATCTTGGCGAGGGATTCGGCGGGTTTACTCCGCCATGTTGTCGGCGAGGCGCAGAGGAGTCGAGGAGAGAGAGCGAGGGATCTCCTGTGGTGCACCACTGCTCTGCAAATGGGGCGGGGAGGCCTTGTCTTCGCCGCCACGCCGTCGCCTCAGCGTGGCCGCGTCGTCGCCGGTCTGGGAGGTAGGATGCCAGGGGTGGCTGCTCTGCAAATGGGGCGGGGAGGCCTTGTCTTCGCCCGCCACGCGTCGCCTCAGCGTGGTGCGTCGTCGCCGCCGGGAGGTAGGATGTCGGGGTGGCCGCGTCGTCGCCGGGGAGGTAGGATGCCGGGGGTGGCCGCGTCGCCGGGCGGGGTAATGGGATGCAGGGACGGCGCGGAGAGTGAGATGCTGGACGGGGAGGTAGGAGGAGCGAAGCGCGGGGCGGCGCGGAGAGTGAGATGCTCGGGAGGAGGTAAGAGGAGCGAAGCGCGTGGAGGAATGAAGCGCGTGGAGCGGCGAAACTGGGGGCGCGGAATGGTAGGGTGAATGGGGAGCGCGTAAGGGCGGTTAGTCCGGTGGCTAGGAATTTACCGAATAGAGATGGATGGACCAGATGCAAAGTTGGTGAAACCACCACTACCACGAGGCTTTTTTTAATAGTAGAGATATATTTATCTTCTTTTTTTTATTTGTTTATAAGCCGAAGACTGGAACCCGTAGTCTGGTAGTAACTTCTCCTTAACTAGCGCACTAAACACGGTCCGCTCGTGCTTCTTTCCGTTTCTGGCCGAGCTCCAAACTCAACCCACCTGCCCCCCGTCCCCACCCCCACCCCCACCCCGACGGTCCCACCAGGACCACCGCGACTCCGACAAGCCCGGCGCTCGCTCGATGCTTCTCCCCCAAAACCCTCCCTTGATTCTTTCAAAGAAGTTACCCTTCAAAGAAAACCCTCGCTTGATCCCTCCCCCTCGCCGCACGCCTCCTCCTCCCCGCGGCGCGCCCTTCCCACCGACGGCTTCTCCCCGTCTCATAGCTCGCCGCCGCCGGCCGGACCGCTTGACCCCGCTGCTCACCCGGCGTAAGTAAGCAACCTTCCCTTGCGTGAAGTAACCATTTATGCAAGTTCATTGTGGTTTTTTCAGTACAAGGGCTATCGCTTGTGCGAGGCAAAATTTCGTGCTTTTTTGTGTGTTTGAGCGGTGGGTTCTCTGTAGGCGAGGGGTTTTGGTAAGGTTGATGCGGTCGGTGGCGGCATGTTTTGGGGGTATTGAAGGCGAATGGTTGTTGGATACGGAAGATTTATCAGTAGTTCAGTACAGGAGTAAAGTTTCCCAGCCGCATGTAAAAGTAGGATGGTTGAGGTTTTAAATGTGGGCTAAGTTCCCCGGTACCTTTCTATTGTTATGCTTCTACCTGCACATCTTGATGTTAGTATGGGATTCTTTCCTATTACTTAAGAGGTAATCAGTTTGAGCAACTGAAGATAGCTTGCTAATGAGATTGCGCCGCTTGCTCGTGTGGTAGTCTAGTTACAACTGGAAGGTGCCAATCTTGTTGACCGTATCCTTCAACTCCTATCATTGAAGATGGTGTTGCCAATTTCAGCTCTTTACCTTGCATCTGTAATTCTATTTGATTTAAAATATTTGATCTAGTGAGGCGCCTTTGATTCTTTACATCAAACTGCATGTTGGAAGTTGGCATTCTCTTTGCAACATTTTGCAAAAAGGTTAGCTAGCCATAAATGTGAAACAACTTCTATAATTGATGGCTGCTCATGTTCTCTGTTATAGTCTAAGGTGCCATTTGGAAACAGTTCAATACCCGCATGAGTTGGGAAAAATTACATGTTCCAAATGGGGCTTATTTTTTTTTTGTGTTTTTATGTGATCATTGTGTTATAGAGACCAGTATTGCTGCATCCCAGTCCTTTTCTATGGCAATAAATCCACCTGGTTGCATAGAGCTCTTGGCAACAAAATGACTGATTTTTGCATGCTAGAAATCAGTTGTCGCACTTAAGAAATAGATATCACCTGTAGGTATAGGACATTTGTTCCATGGTTAATGAGGACATTGTGGGAATGTGTTAAAACAATTGTGAAGGTCTATTTTTGAGATGCCTTATGTTTTCTTAAGCGTGAATACTACACAACCCAATACCGTTTCCACCACAAGCAATGGTATAGGAAAACGCCAAAAAAATCCCGCTCCGCGCGGCTGGCTTCCTCACGTTGCACCTTTGTAGTGCACGCTTCGCTTTCACACACTCGCGCTGATCAGCTCCCATGTTTTTGCATGCCCGTGTTGGTTTGCGCTGCTTGTATTCGTGCTGGTGTGTGCCACCACAACACATGAGCCCACCATATGACACAGAAGGAGTACTAGTTATTGCGTTGCACACATTGATAATTCTTTTCACAAATTTATTGAAAATTCATATGATCTCCAAATTTAGCGAATCACAAACCAAAAATCTTACAAAACCGGGAACTAGCTACGGGTAAAATTTCATGATTTTTTGAGGTTATGCAATTTTTTATTTTACTAATTCATTTCATGAGCATTATTTTTGAACGTTGGTCAAATTCGCATTTTCATAACTTTATGGATTTATTTTCCTTTCTTTTTATTCATTTGTTATACTCAACACGGTAGTTGACAACCCGATGCTTGATGATACCTTGATATTCGATGATACACGAAATACACCCTATACTTGACGATACACGGATACTTGACCTGATGCTCAATGATACATACCATGGGTGAGCCCTATTTATACACGATCATTCACCATAATACACCATGATTCCCTTTTAGACGCGTGCCCATCTAAATTATGCGACACCTTGACAAATAGTGATTTACAATGATACACAATGAGACACTATAATTTTAGTTACAATTTAGATCAAGTTGCTTTAGGGTACATCATGATTTGCCCAGATACATCATGAGGTATTATGAAATACCATGGTTCACCCGACACATTATGGTTCACAAATATGGTTCATCCCGACACACACACCTGAGACACTTTGGTGTAAAAAAACGATAAAAGTGGTTCAACCCGAGACACCATGGTTCACACTTATGACATCATGGTTTACCTCTCGACATACCATGGTTCACACCTGAGATACCACAGTTCACCTCTCGACACACCATGGTTCATACCTGAGACATCGTGGTTCACCTCAGCATATTATGGTTCACCCTGACACATCATGGTTCACCCCTGCCACACCATGGTTCACGTGACACATTATGGTTCACAAACATGGTTCATCCCGACACACACACATACCTGAGACACCATGGTGTAGGAATATGACAAAAATAGTTCAACTCGAGACATCATGGTTCACATCTGAGACACCACGATTCACCTCTCCACACACTATGTTTCACACCTAAGACACCACGATTCATCTCTCAACACACCATGGTTCACACCTGAGACACCACGGTTCACCCGACACATTATGGTTCACAAACATGGTTCACCCGACACACACCTAAGACACTATGGTGTAGGAAAATGTTAAAAATGGTTCAACTCGAGACATCATGGTTCACACCTGAGACACCACGATTCACCTCTCGACACACCATGTTTCACACCAAAGACACCACGGTTCACCTCTCGACACACCATGGTTCACACCTGAGACCATGGTTCACCCCCGACGCATTATGGTTTACAAACATAGTTCACCCTGACATATTATAGTTCACTCCTGACACACCATGATTCACCTGACCCACCGGCTGCCTTGCCACCCTGCCCCTGCGCATGGCTGCACGCTGCAGTGCCAGTGAGGAAAAGCGAACGGGAGCAAGGGAGAGGCAAACAGGTGGAATGCTTAATCCTCTAGGAGCAAAAAAGCCTTTTCAGCTGGGGAGAAATATATAATAATAGATTAATTGCAATTAAAGTGCCAAAATGGCACAACAAGGATAACTCTTTTAGTGGCAAATAAAAGGTTACAACTTTTGGAGTGACAAACAAGGCTGCCAACCTATTGAAGGGCAAATAGAGGATTTTCCCTGCATGCTTTAAAATGTCCCTTCCTATCATTGCTTAGTTTTGCTTGTATCTTCTGTGTAGCACAGATATGAGCCAGTTTATGGGTGCCTGTATATTTGGAAATAGTCCTTAACCAGTTGCATATGAAAGCAGAATCAACTTAATTAAGGCGCTAATACGATCTTTTAATGGACGTTTTGTTTGTAGCAACCACATAAAATTTTCAGCTTAGTCAACCAACTATATTTAGTTGACATATTACAATGAAGCCTGCAAGGGATCATGTGAATGTGAACAAAGTGACATAAGCAAGGCAAGAGAGGCAAAGATGGAATCTTATTGCTCTATACTAGAAGAAGGTGAGATCATGGAGGGTGGGCTACCTATGTCAGAAGGCGAGATCACGGAGGGTGGGCTACCTAGATCAGAAGGCCCCATCCACAAGGACATGTCTGTACATCCTATCCAGAGAGAGGTGATTGAAAAGGAGCAGCTGGTCGATGTGAGGCAACCGATCCAAAAGGACATGGTTGCACGCACTTTAGAGATGAACACATCTGCTCAAGGGGCTGTTGAAGACAAGGTCAATCTAAGACAATCAACTTCACCTGAAAATGGTTCTCATCAAGGAGAGACTGCAAATACTGCTGTTGTGCAACAATCTAACTGTCGTGCATCTGAGAGTGGACATGTTAATTTGAGGCAATCAACTTTGCCTAGAACATACTCTAGGAAGTACCACCACCGTTATTTACCATCTGACTGTAGTAGTTCAAAAGAAAGGCATTATATAAGGAAGCAAAACTGTTTTAATTACTCTGATTATCATTGGGTCTTGAAAGAGATTGAGGAAGTTTGTTCAGATAGGTTCAGTAAACTATTGTTACAGCAGAATAGAGATTGCAAGAAATTTAAAATTCTGCAAAAGAGGCAGAAGTCAGAATTCTTCCAAGAACAAGTGTGCTCATACAAAATCCATCATGCACATGTTATGCCAACAATAAAAAATTACAGGATGAAGTTACCGAAGCTACATTTCTCCATTTTGCGTGAGAGATTTCACAAACATATGCAAGCGCAGCGGATAAAATTTGTGAAACAACAAATAAATGATAGAAATAAGGAGAATAAAAGAAAAGCACGCTGGATATTTGAAGCCAAAGCTGGCTACCTTAAGAAAGATTTTGATCTGATTTCCTTGTTATGTTCTGAACTCAAGTTGGAGACATTGGAGTGGCATATGACTGATTATTCAGATGGTGAAGAGCAGCTCAAATATTTCAGCATGCAATCTCTAACTACTCAAATTGAAGCAATTGCTTCTAATAGGGAGCCTGAACACACATGTGCAAGTAAGACAAGTGATGCTTCTGAGCCCATTCTAGAAAACTTACCATCGCTGCTTGAAACAAATGAAGCTACAGAGAGTGGGTCTTCAGTTGGTGCTGCAGAAGAAATGGCCACTGTAGAAAGCAAGTCCTCTGAGTCCACCTCTACTCCCACAATGGAGTTTGGTGATAAAAATGGGACACGATATGCCTTCGCAGAAGCAGCGCAAAACGAGCTGGAAAACAGTGATGGACTCTGCGCTTCTCGGCCTGTCACAAGTGCAGCAATAGGACTTGCTAAGGCAGTGGCTGCAGGCAAGAGAAGTGATGTTTCTGATCCCATTCTAGAAAACTCACCATTGTTACTTGAAACAAATGGAGCTACGCAGCTTGGGGTTTCAGTTGGTGTAGCAGAAGAGATGGTCACTATTGCAAGCAGTTGTTCTCAATCCACCTGTGTGCCAACAATGGAGCTTCATGAAAAAGCTGCACAGATTGCTTTCTCAGCAGCAGCACAAAATGAGGGGGAAAACGTCGAGAGACCCTCTGCTTCTTGGTCTGTCACAAGTGCAGCATTAGTTCTTGCTGCAACAGTGGCCACTGATTCAGGTGCTGCCCCCATTTTTAGAGAAAAGCAAAGGCACATAAGTTCAGGAAATAATGTCTCAGAAGGTCCTTGTTCTAGTTCCCAGGGAAAGTTCCTATATGAGCCTTCCTCGAACATTTGCAGAACAGAATTGCAGCAACAGGTATTTTATCTCATATCTTTTAATTCTATTGGAATATAGCCATAACTATTGTTTTTATTTTTGATTGGGTTGTTGGCAACAGGATAATTCGTTGATGGTTTTTTTGAAAAGGCAAGCTAACTGAACATGAACAAGAGCAAGCTACTTATAACTATTGTTTGTTTTGCATGGGAATATCAACATTGAGTAGTTTTATTGGCATGTAGTTCCAAATTCCAACCATGATTGCATGACTAAAGGTATAGTCACAAGAATTGTCAGAAAAGGTCTCAATTTAATTGTGGTAATTTTTTCAAATAGTCTGTAGGTGAAGGTACAAAAAGTATTATTAAGGTTTGGCTGTGTCTGTGAGAGAGTGTCCCATAGTCATCGTACCAGTGGCAGCTTGCCAGCTTATAATTTGACACCCTTTGGCATTATTTCTTTGCAGGAACCTCCAGCTGCAAGGCCACCTATAGCTATTATTAATCAATTGACGCAAGCTGAGGATACAGGCATATCTAGTGGTCAAACATCTTCCTTTGCTGCAGATACTGAGCAGCCAAACATGCATTCTAATACCCAAAGTGTAACACACCAGCACTATCGTGATTCAATTTGCCAGACTGCTAGTCTTCCGTATCAGCCACTTGGTGGGAATACTCATTCAGTAAGAACTGGGGTACATGGTGGGGTATCAAACGTTCAGCCAATGTCAACCAACCAGGTGCCAACTGGCTCCATTCCTGAGCAATGTTTGGCAGAAGATGGGATTCAATCAAACCCATTTACAATTGAGTTGAGTCGCTTACTGATGTTGCGTGATCTGAATATGAAGAGGCATAAAGAGAAGGTTTCTTTCTTCAATTCCTCTTTTAGTTTCCTACATTTTTTCTTCTTTCAAACAGCATGTGCATGTCATTTACACCCAATTTAGGTGTTATTCATCTTTGTTTGCATTTTGGCAGCGAAGACAACTCATTTCGGAACGTGAAATAGAGTTAGCTCAAGCCAAAAGGAAGTACGATGAGCTCATGTATAATGCAGATATGGACATACTACAGAAAAAGAGAGACCTTAAGATAATCTATGACAAAGTTTACAAACAACATATATTGGCTAAAGGATTTCAGGTTATATGTAAGTCCTCCGCTGGAGCTGTTCCAGACAGTCCAAGGGGTACATATGTTTCATACATCCTAGCTCATTAACATTTGCTACATTTACATGACGACATGCTTTTCTCTGTTGATTTTATTTCCATTACTTGCAAGAGTTTATTATTTATACTCTAGCTGGAAACGTCAGAAGGTTTACCAATTGAATAATATAAATTGATTAAATGATATTCATGGGTAGTTTTCATTCTAGCTTCTAAACATTATAGGTATTTTTGGTTCTTCGTCAAAGTGAGCTCTAGCTTGGCTAGGCTAGGCTAGCTAGCTTGTTTCAGCTTTGGCACGCATGGCTTGGTTAACTGTTTGGAGCAGATTTTGTTATCAAAGAGAGCCAATTCGGTTTTCCCTTGTAGGCAAGCCTTTTCTTGTCCATACAGGATGCTTCCCCCCTCCCCCCCCTAACACACACACACCCACCCACCCACACCCCAAACACCTAGTCTAGCATGGATAGAAATTTTCTTACCTAGTCTTAGTTATGTTATTGGTAGCATGTATATGGTGTTCTCTGCTTTTCCCTCTTTACCTGTACATGTACATATTTTGGCCCTTTGGAATGCATGCTGCCATTTTAACATGGTATCAAGCCAGGTTCCAAATCCTAGCAGCATCTAGGGTCCTCAAATGCAGCCGCCGCCGGCAGGTGACGCCACCACCCTCTCTAGAGCTCCCCTTCGGCGGCGCCTCTCCTCTCCCTTCTCTTTCTCCCTCCCCTCTGCTCCTCTCTCTGCTCTGCTCAGCCGCCGGCTCCGTCCTCTGCTAGTTTCCTCTTCTGTCGAGTCGTTGCATGGCCCCGCTAGGATCCGCTGCCGTCCTGCACTTGGCCGGATCTGCCCGGTGCCGCGCTTCTGCTCCATCTGGCAACGCCCATCCAGTGCACACCTGGTGCCCTCTGCTCTGCCATCCAGCGACCGCTCGGTGCCCCTGCTTTGCTTGGCCCTTGGATGAGCTGTACTTTCATATTTCAATTATCTTTATTGCTGTCTCTGTATGTAGTTATTATTTACCATGGTTATTAAAACAAGGCAAAATGACCCAGTGACCCACTACCTTTTTAACTTTTAAATGTTTAAACGAGTGTTGAAATGTCTTTCTACACATATAGTAAAATGACTATGGTAGCAAAGATATATCACATATGTACCTTGATGTTGTGGTCTTCTCCCATGCAAATAGCAATGTAAATAGCACTATAGTAGCAATAAGCAGTGTAGCAACTAGCAAAACATATAAGCAATAGCAAAGCAGTTCATCAACTTCATCATCTAGAGCACACTAGCACCTCAATTCTCAAAGCACATAGCCACATACATTGAATTGAATCATTGATACATCATACATGTCACATTACAAGCACTAGCACTGTAGCATCTCAAAGGCGAGCTCACGGTGCAAGGGCAGGGGCGAAGAAGATACCTGGCGGGGTGGTGGTGGTGCGGAGAAGGGGAGGTCGGAGGTCCTTCTGGCGGCGGGGCAGGCCATGGGGAAGGGGGTCGTCAAAGGTCCTTTCGGCGGCGGTGCGGGCCACGGAGAAGGGGAGGTTGGAGATCCTTCTGATGGCGGCACGGCCTGCAGAGAAGGGGAAGGGGGCATAGAGGTGGCGGCAGTTGTGGATGGGCAGTGGCAGAGGACGAGTGGCAACAGCGTGCTAGGGTTAGTGCCACTTGCCCGCGTGTAACCGGTGCTGCTCGCGATACGTCAAACTGGAGACTCTGCGCTAGGGTTCGATTTGGGGAGGTAAGTAGCCCATCCCCTAATTGCACCTCCTAAAGTGGTTTTTTTTGGCGAATTGATGACTTAGGTCGCTTAACTGATGTTTCGACGATGCTCCATGCCCAAAACAGATGCTCTAGGCTGGTGGATCAAAGCGCTAGGATGATTTCTTCCTCCAGCGCGTTTCGTGTTTCAACGACACTTAAACGTCGTTTACATGACGCTTTAATAACCATGCTATTTTCCAAGTATAAACTCATGCCCCTATTGGTTCTTTGTTACCCTCTTGCAATTATTTTATGTTCAATTGTCATATAATCATATTTCCTTTTTCTGGTGAGAACATTAAAGAAAAATAAACCATTTTGAGGAAATACAGTCTATTCATATATTGTCCCTATTGATGCTTATCTATCGTGAAAAGTAGTTATCTTTAATTATATGTGTGATGTGGGTTGCTGGATTTGCCTTACATTATAAACTCCACTGAAGAACCATTATACACTCTTAATAGCGTATTCATTCATACATTTAAAATTGATTGAAAACTAATTTATACAAATCATCACTACACAAAACATAATTTGTAATAGTTTACTTTTTTTATAGATTGTGCATCCGTATATATGTTACACATTATATACACATTTACATAATGTTATAAACTCTATAATTGCAATTACTGTGTAAATATAAGCTCTGTTTGCGATTTAACGAGACACACAAATCAAAACAAGTTCCTCTAGAGGATGAACACACATGGTCTTATTTCTCTCCTTACAATACAGTACTAATGGATATGATGCCCCCTTATCTTCAATCCATCGACTATTCTAGTATTCTCTATTGAGGTATATAAGCTTTCCATTTAAGCTTTTATGAGCGATATGATGTTTAGTTGTGTCAAGATGTCCAACTTTGGCAGATGACTCATTCCAACTGTGGCAATACATCAAATGTGCAGTACAGTAGTCTGGCCTGCTTCACCTTTTTGCCAATTCAATTTTTGTACATGTGTATATTTGTTCTTATAACATTCAACCACTGATCATGCCATGTTATAGTGTGTTAGATTGTATTGAACAACCCAAAGTGCTTATATAGAGCACAAGGGCACAAGAGAACAAAGCCTAGAACAAAGGGAAAAGACATCAGTACCCTTAACAGCTGTATGCGCTGAGGCCTTCACAGTGTGCACGAGAAATCTTGAATCAGGAGTGGAGGAAGACATAGTACAGGATGTAACATTTAGGAGCAATTATTGGTGAAGAAAAAGTGGAAAACTAGAAAGTAGTGACTATTCCAAATGGCCTTGATACCCTGGTATGGCGGAAGAATAAATAAGCTACCAAATAATGTTTGTCGCTATTGATATTCCATGCATAGTTATTAAAACCTGAACAAAATAGTGGTTGGTTCATGAAAAACTAGAATTAGCTAACCCAATTGGCAGAGTTAGTTGGTCTGGTCTGGTTTGCATGTCTAGACTGTCCCTGAAATCAGCCTGCTTGGAACTGTTGAACTAGCAATTAGTTACCACTCAATTTCCCATAAAATTGGGTATGATCTAACTAGGCAGCCAGACTTGAATGAATAATTGCTCAAAAATTTCTTTAAAGTTGGATCCAAATCCACGTCCTCAGATCACTTAGTGAAAGGCCATGTTGTGAATTATCTACACATATTTACATGGAAGTACCATCATATACATATACCATATATTTTACTTAATTTTTAGAGAGCCAATGGTACAGTTAGTGAATCGCCGATTGAACCTCTAAGCTAGTAGTAGACTGTAAGGACTAAGGATACATTGATGACCAGTTCATGTTCAAGAACTATGGGCCTAGCTAGTCTGAAAAGACAATATTAGCAGTGAACCAGGAAAAACTGTATAGTTTCATTTTCTCATATCCCACAGCACAAGTGAGGCATGGAGTCTAATTACCTAAGGGCGTATTCAGCATTGTGGTGGCTTTTTAACAACATTTTAAATATACCACCTTTGGATATATGAACTTAACATTTTCCTGACCAATAACGGAATATTTGGAAGAAGTAAATATTGTTTGTAATTAACTAGATTTGGCTGCATAGAAACACAAATGCAAAATAAGCTCAGTCTAGCTTGTATTTTTTTTCACCAATTTCTCACACATTCATCATGTAAATAATATTGTGTATCTCGTCCTCCTTTGGAAGTGCAGCATGCCCATATTTGGTTAGTTTTGATATGTTCAATAACTTGGTAATTTTATCTGCTCTTGCTGATGTATGCTTTCTCGTATCAGGTGCAGCCCAGAGAACCATGGCAGAGCCTAATCGGTTGTCAGACCAGCGAGTTTTTCAGGTTCCTTCATACATGTCAGCCCCCACATCATCAGCCATGTATCAGTCAATGCAATCATCTGTACAACTATCAACAGCCGCCTTCCCCGGGCAGCATAGTGTGACCACAGAACACAATACTATGGACTCGTTGGGCAGATCCTCTACTACCTTAATGCATAATTCAAGTGGTGTCATGGGCAGTGGAATTGCATACAACAGACAAGCACCTCATCTCAGTGCTTTTCTAAATCAGCTGGCAGCATCTGGTCTCCATCTTTAGGGTTGCGAGCTTGGAGAAAGAGCTGCAGCTTGATTGCTCCTGGAAGAACTAATTGAATATCTCAGAATCTTCTAGCCCCCTTTTGCTTAGTGAGAAAGTAGGCCTTACAAAGGAGTTCAGTTCTTTTTTTTTCATGAAACAGTAGGGAAGGATCCTGGTAAGAAATTATATTAAAAGTGAAATATGTACAAAGGGTAGTGTGAGAAGAAGTTAGAACAGATCTCAGCTAGTATACTCCTCTCTAGCTAAGTGGCAGATTAGCCTGTCACATGAACAGGTTAAATCAGCATTCTGAAACCCCGTTGCCTGTATCTGCGGTCCATTGTTTTTGCAGCTGGCCAAAGATTTATGATTAGCCTGTGTTTGCAGTCTAGAATGTGCGGGCGGACATTCTTAGTGAGTTGGTGTAGGCGTGTGGCTGCCCTCTTGGTTAAGACTTAAGACCTGGAACCATACGCCAAGGTGGAAGGTTACAACTTGATGGAGAAAACTCCTCTCCCCAATTCCACCTCTGTTGTGCATTCCTTAATATCTATTAAGAAGAACTTCTTATACCAGGTTAAATGCCATTGCATGACTGTCATCATTAGGCAAACGTTGTCATTTCTCAGGTGTAAACGTCGGCATCAGCCATCAGGCCGGCTAATCTGCCATTGCCTTTGTCCATAGCCAAAGTCTGATACATGCTGGCAGTGTGCATGCATAGCAAAGCTAACGTTGCATGATGCATGCAGCAGTACATTTTTGTTCACGGCCCCAGGAGGAGCGAGCTGCTGCTGCTGGTTGCAGGAATCAATGAGCGTGCGTTTTGTCGGTTGATCGCATCATCTAAGACGCGCGATGGGCGAGACGACAGAGCGGGAAGGATATCCTCTGCCAAGGAAGAGCAGCTCCCCTGCCGGGCAGTAGCCCCTATCCAACCTATTGTGTTGGATCCGATGGACATTTTCATATTTCTCTCTCTCCTTCCTTTCTCGTACAAGTAGTGACTGCCCTCTCTAGTTACTGTACAGGATACATTTCTGTAAGAGAGGACTGGAGCAGGAATATGAGAGGATGAGGAGAGAGGGGAGAGAGAAGAGACCAGATATCTTGGATCTTGAAGGAACGGTGGGATTTGTGCTTATAGCTTTCTGCACTAAGAGCATCTGTAACAGAAACCCTATAGTAGTATAGAAAATAGAGTTTTAGAGATAGAGTTTTTAGTGGAGGGAAGAAATCTTTTAGGGTGTAGTGTAAAGTGCGAAGGAATTTTAGAGTAATGAAGAGAGAAAATAGAGTAGAAGAGTGGCGAGCAGTGGGCGCAAGCGACCGACAGGTAGGCCTCGGGGCCCACATGTCAGGGTGCTCCCATGCTAGAGACAGAATACGCCACTTGCTCTAGAGTATTCCAAAGGAATACGCTTCCACTAAATCCGACATGTGAGACCAGGGTTCACATGTCAGTAACTCAAGATTAGTGCATTGCAAGATTTAAAAAAATGTTGGGATCCTGCATGTCAATGGCTCAGTTATGCTGGCCGACGTCAGAGTGACATCAGCGAGGCAACGGCTTCACTTGGTTCTCTGGCCGAGCTCCGGTGAATCTTCGTCGAGGTACTGGCGGCGCTACGGTCTACTACTAAGCTGCTACATGGTCGTGATGGGACGAACGAGCGACGGGCTTGGACGTGATGGCCGGAGCATCGCCGACGGTGAGCTAAAACGGTGATGCCATGGGCACAGGTGGCAGTACGCTACAGTACCATGGTGCTACGGTGAACGGAGAGAGCGATGGTCAGTTCGCTGGGGGAAGGAGAATCTAGGGACCACCAGGAGGCTACCTGAGGCAGTGTCGAGCTCGAGGAAGGCCAGAAGTGAGCTATCACCGTGGGCAGGGTGGTGGTCGAAATAGGGGTCGCGCTGTGCGGGAACTCCGGTGAACCCTGGGCAAAGTTGATGGTAGGGTCTTGAGAGGCAACCCTAGGAGAGGCTACGGGCGCGAGGAATCGACCAACGACATACCGAGGCTCAAGCGAGGCAAAAGGGGGTGATTAGGGTTAGTGGCGATGAAATGGTGATTAGCGACGGGCTTGGACGTGATGGCCCAAGCATTACCGACGGCGAGCTAAAACGGTGACGCCATGGGCGCGTGCGACAGTACGCTATGGTACCATGGTGCTACGGTGAACGGAGAGAGTGGCGGTTAGTTTGACGGGGAAGGGAGAATCTAGGGACTACCAGGAGGCTACTTGAGGCAGTGTCGAGCTCGAGGAAGGCCAGAAGTGAGCTATCATCATGGGCATGGTGGTGGCCAAAACAGGGGTCGCATTGTGGGGGAGCTCCGGCGAACCCTGGGCAAAACTGATGGCAGGGTCTTGAGAGGTAGCCCTAGGAAAGGCTACAGGCGCAAGGAATTAGCCAACGACATACCGAGGTGTGAGTGAGGCAAAAAGGGGTGATTAGGGTCGACGGCGATAAAACGGGAGAAGGGAGAAATAAGGGCCGGGGCTACGGCTATGAGGAGGATGAGAGGTTCACTGGGGAGGAGAGCGGCGTCCCGCAGGCGTTGGGCTTGAGGGAGGGGTTGAATGCGTGGGATGGCGAGGAGCGGCACGAGGTAGTGATCGTCTTGGCTAGCGAGACATCTGTGACTCGGCCAGTAGGGCTAAATGGCAGTAGATCGCGGTAATCTGCAGGCTGACGACCGACGCAGCACGCACAGAGCAAGACGATGGGATGGCATGGCTTGGCGTGTAGGTGCGTCTGGCATGTGCGCGACGCGGCAAAGGAGAGGAGAGAGAGGGAGAGAGAGAGAGAGAGAGAGAGGGGGTGGGCCGATCTAGGCCCAAAGTGGGCTGAGCACGGTGGGCCAAGCCTAAAACTTGAAATTTCTATTTATAGATGAATTTGGTTGAATTGGTTTGAATTTGAATCAAAATTTGAATTCTCAGACAGTGAATAGTAAATACTTGAGTTTGTTTCAAATTTGTGAAATTTTCAAAAGAATGCCCAATATTGGGCTGTTACAAGATGACCGGGGCAGCAGCAGCAGCTGCAGCCTGCAGCGCGGCCGAAAAAAGCAGTGGGCCGACCAGTCTCGTTGGTGGATCGCAACTGATCTGGGCCGAGGGCCCGAGGATGAGCGAGCCAGTCTGACCTGGCCGGTGGCCGCTCGCTCTTGTCCAACTAACAGTTCGATAGCCTTCTCGCCGGCATGCCCGCCTCCCGCCCGTGTTGCTGAGCACAACCACGTGCCGTGCTGGGACGGCGGCGCCGGCCGCCGGCGAAGCGAGCCGCTCGGCGGGTGCCCAGACGTGGTTTCGTTCCGGGATGCCGTGCCCCGCGCTCGCGGAGGCAGAGGCCGGCCGGCGCGGGAAGGTGGCGCGGCCGGGCCGCCACGCCGGTGTGTGGCTACGGAATAGCTGAATCCTGCAGCTGGACGCGCGCAAACACAAGCCGGACGTCGCGCGTCTGCCCCCCCACCTGGACGGCCTTATTTTTTTCGTCCTTTACGTCACGTCGGCGCTGATTCGCCGCCCGGGCAGCGTCGGCGTCTGCCACGGCCACCCGGCCCCTCGATTGGCACCGCTTGCCGTTTCATCGCCACTAACTCAGCCACTCCAGTACTCACTCCGCTACTGCAGCAGTGGCCACTGGCCAGTGGGTAGGTCAGGAGAGGCAGGTCATCACGAGTGAGTGAGCTGAGCTCCTCACACCTCAACTACCATCATCGTCGCTCTCCAAAAGACACGACACTTGCGAGTTGTGACGCCATGTGTACAGCTACTACTACCTGATTAGTGATCTCCGGGCCAACTTTGCCTGTGTGGGACAGTTCTTGGTTTTCCCATTCCTGTGCCGGTGAATCCAACACCAGACGCACGACCTACCAGCACATAAAAGCTGCCTGCACATAGTGTGTCCCACACTACGACATGGGCAAAGCCTGCAGCTCATTTCAGCGGTGGACCACCCCGACATTCATGCGGCTTGCCATAAGTACTAGTAGTGAACCCAAAACAAAAAATAAAATAAAAAGAATTCCATTTCAACATTTGAGGTTCACTACTTTAGTCTATTTCTAAGGCTCCTTGGCCTTTTGGCCTTGTACCTTCTCTTTTCGTGTTTTCGTTTTTGGCCTTGTATGTGTGGCCCCACTTATCATTCAAAGGAGATAACAATATTTATTTTTTAATCATGGCAATGGGTCCAATCTTAGAGGTTACAACTACCTCTAAGCATTGCAAAACATTATGCTAAGCTTTAGAGGTAGCAGTAGGTCCCATCTTAAAGGCGGTTTTGCCTCTAATCACCGTGGATGCTCTAACATGTAAATTGTAAGGGCACTTACAATACAATTATGTCAGCTGTTTCTATAGGTACCATGTAGGACGTACTACTAAGGTGGAAGGTAATTAATGAGGAGATAGGGTAAGGTTATTTCTTATATAAGAGATGACCTCTATCTAAAAAACGAGGAAAAGAAAGCAGAAATCCTCATTGTGAGCATTAAGTTATTTAAGTTATTTCTATTAGGCTCATAAATAGAAAGAAAAGACAAAGAATAAATTAATTATTAGATAGTACATGCAATGTATTGGGATGGTTGTATCCATAGTCGTCTCTTTATGGCGTGTCATGTTTAGAAACTACTCGTTAAAACCTTGCACTGGATATGTAGGGAACGACTGTTGGGGGCAACTCAGGAATGAAGGCGGCGACAGAGTAGATCACGAACGACTATTGAGGCAACTCAGGAATGAAAGCGACGACATAGTATATCAAGAGGGCGGCGGCCAAATCCCCTCGCCCCCTAACTTTGACGATCTCACCGGAGATGGAAGGTGATGGGGACCTTTTCTAGTCTTGAAGCTTCTTCAAATATAGTTTTTTAGAGTTAGGATTTGTTATCCGTCTTATCCTCCATGGCAGCGTTGATGACAGAGTAGCTTGGTATGGTACTAAGCTCCTTTATAAGGTTTCTCTGCGTGATGTTTGTCTTCAGCGACCTCATCGACGACGTCTTTGGTAGGGTTGGTGCCTGTGGTCCCTAATCCGTTCATCTTCCCCTATGGTGAGAGTTTTGTGCTAGGTTGCTATGCAAAGTTCCTCTCCACGACGATATCGGATGCTTTTGCTGATTTGCATATGCGGTCGACGAAGGCAGATTAGAGAAGAAACATGGAGAAGCTGAATTGTAGTGTTCATGCATCATCTCTGACAAGAAAAAACATGTCTTTCAAAACGTGCATAAAATTTCTAGTATGACATTACTAATGCAAGCACTGTAGCACGCATGCTACAAACTCTTAAGAGGATATATTGGCTCGATATTAGTACGAAAGGGTGAAATGAGGGAATTAATCAAAATTATTCAACAGACCGTAGAGAAAATTCCTTATAGAGGGCTTTATGAGAATTTAGAAGTCCGACTCCAGACGAGAGGAATACAAGTTGATCTTAATACCGTTTTAGTAGGTGTTGCTTTTATAGATGTTGTTACGTTGTAATAATTTTCTTTTCTATGGTTGTAACCCTTTGGTAAATTCTATTATTTAAAAAAACCATGCACCCCTAATCGTTTTTTCCCTATCTTCATTTCTTCAACGAATTGGTCTCCTGCCTTTTGGTTTAAAAAAAGAAGGTTTAGTTTAAGGAAGGGAAGAAATGACCAGCTCACCCCTTTCTGCAGATCTTCTCAGGGTGCATGGTCAAAACTTCCCTTGCTGGCTTGCTGCGACATCCATAAAACATTTTCACAGCACCGATTCTTTCTGGATGATCAGAACACGTCTTTGGCCAAGATCCTTTTCTTAACAACGAAACATTGCAAAATTTTCCTCAAGGATGTGACATCACGAGCGTACGTACGTGTAGGCATGCAAATTTTGAACCGGCAGACGAACCGGTCGGATTGGGCATCACTCCTTCTGGCCGAGTACACAGTCTGCATCCATCGATCCATCCTCTGAAGATATTTCTCTACCCAGTACGTACGTAGGCCAACTTCTCCATCTGTTTCTCCGATCTTCACTTGTTCAGATCCCTGGAAGAATCATTTCCAGACAGAGAGTCGCCGAGGTCCCCGAATTCTGTTGATCTGTCCGTTCATGTTCATCAATTTGCCATTGATGTGGGGTGGTGTTGAGCTTAGAGAGCGATGCGAGGGCTACTCGATTGCAATGGTACAATCGTTTTTTGAGCAAGCAATGGCACGATCGTTTGATCGAGAGACACCTTCTTCATTGGCCGAACTTTGTTATGATCAGCTGTACGTACGCTGTATCATCTTCGGCTGCACGCAAAGCCTCTCTCCCTGTCTCACTCTGCACCTGATTTCAACACCAACCACTCTCTAACCACATCATATCTGCCTTTCCTGCAATCAATCACTGATTAAGTCCTTCACCTGCAGATTGCCAGAGAACTGAAGAAAGTTGAACTGGGGATAATGATACTGCTACTGCAACTGATAGTTTAGGAGTTTAAGACTTAAAAGCGTTCCACAAAGGGTTGGATCAAGTGTTTTCGGTCAAATCGTCTCGCTCAAGAAACTCTATAAACAAAAACAAGAAAGTGAAGGAGGCTACATGATTGAATGGCGTGTGGAAAGTAGATGGGGTCAAGACTTCCTGAAGAAATACATTTCTGACCCTATCTGAAGCTTTGATGGAATTGTAAGAGGGCATGCATGCACGCACGCACGGTTGAACTGAACAATTAATGTGCTGGCTTGGCTACTACATCCTCACTGGTAATATAAAACTGGTAGTGGAGTAGTGGTTGGAACCAACTTTCAATCACTAGCTAAGCAATGGCCATCTCAGGCTTTAGGTCAACCAGGGATCCCTGTCTCACCAACCTCACCAGAGAGAGAGAGAGGTGCTGCTCATCTACCCTTGAAGTGGGCTCATGCATGGAGTACTGTGGTTAGTTCCTGTTTGGTAGATGAAAGGAACACATGCCTTCCTGGTTTAGCCATCTGAAGAAGCAAGCGAGGAATGTACAAGCACTGTGATCGACGATTCAGAAGATGCGAGCCTTCAGGCTTTCATTTCTCTACTTTGGAATCTAATGTTCTTGATTAGGGATTAGATCCAGCCCTTGCGGCGAGATCAAGGAACATGATGCATCATGCTGCTAGCTAGCTAACGAGATGGTTGGTTAGTTGCATATGGCAACTAACCATATGCAACTAACCAGGGGCACATGGTGTACCTAACCTGAAACATGCGCAGCATGATACCCGTTCACGAGCAACAACCACCGTGTGTGTCTGTTAACACAACTTCTTTGTTAAGAGATTATGTAGCTCTCAATGGGTCCTCGTAGACATACAAACGCTACCCCTTTTATGTCGAAATTCATCTAAGCCAACCCTCAATTTTGTGGGAAAAATGCTAATAGGAGTGCTCACTTACCAAAAAGTAGACTTACACATAACAAAAACTAAGCCTTTGTAGATTAGGTCGATTAATTCTGTATCAGGGGGATTCAATCTCATAGACATAAGCACAAGGACGCAGATATAGTGGTACGCCACTTCTCTGCCCGTTCTTAGGATGCAATATTGTATTGTTAATTTGTTCTGTCGAAATGCATAAACAATGAGGCCGTTGCATGTTCTAGCATCTTAAGTGGACCCTACCACAAATCATTTGTATCATTTGTCTTTGACGGGTTTTTTTAAGACACGCCTAATTGTGAACTATTTATTTTGCTTGATGCAATGGAGCAAGTAACCTTTTACCCTCTTGGATATTAGATGATAAGTGAATCTGCACCATGCATGTTTGATCTAGTGGTATAGAGAACTCTCTTACCCTCTTTGATTGAGAAACAAACCTTCAGTTAGAGCATCCACACCAGCTTCTCTAAATCTTCTCCTTCAAAACACTATTAGCGTCCCCTCTATCCATCCCTCTAAAATTCATTCACATTTTACACTACACTCTAAAAGATTTCTTCTCTCCATCAGCTACTTTATCCTAAAAAAGTCAGAACTACAGTGTTATAGAGTGCCTACTACGGATGCTCTTAGGCGTCATACACTCATACTTGGTCATAGGATGCGCATATGCTTCTCTTTAGTGGGTCTTCGCTAGTTTTCCAGTCTCAATATAGAAACCGGGGGCCCCGGCCTATAGAATGCTTCGTATGCACCATTAGCTGTCTTTGAGTGTATGTATTCTATGTTAATGTTAATGTTAATTCCTTCTGTCAATCAGGAGCTCTGGCGTATGGATCGACAGAAGCAAAAGAATAAATAAATAATCACAAGCGCCAAGTCGGCAGCTGACCAAGACCTTGCAGACAGCCTAATTACTTGTCTAGCTCTTGTAAACAAGTACTACTTTGTAGGTTACTAGTGGAAGCCTTCAAAATAATGGCCGTTACGTTATTGAAGTTATTAGCTGGACCTGTCTACCTCAAAACTTGGTCAGAAGAATAGGTCATACTGTTTGGGCAAACCTCAAGAAGTACGTTATTGCTAGCTCCTTCATTTAACTAGCGCTCTCTTGTTGATGCTAAGAAGCAAGCTGTGGTTGGTAGGCTCAATGTAGTTATATTGTCGTTGTTTTCGTAGTGTTCTTGCTGAAATAACAGCTAGGGGGCGGAGCTTTGGGGTAAGGATGCGTATCCAGTGCAAATTTGTCTCTAATTAACCGGCGAATTCGATCATGGAGTGGATTATTTTTTTTTTACAAAAAGAACAAGAGTTTTGCCATTTCAACAAAAGGAGAGGGAGGGAGGGGGGATGTCCAGGGGATCAAGCCCTTGGGCAAGCAACCTGCTTAACTCTTGCTGTCAATGTCAGGAAGGTCTCCAACGATGCAATTCCTCCTTTATAATGGCCATGATCTTCTGTTCTGACAAGAAGGTTTGTTGGAAAATATGTCCGTTGCTCTTTTCAAATGTTCCAGAACGAGCAGGTAGATTATCATCCAATCATATTGTTAGAAATAGAGATACAAAATAGAAAATGAGAGACACGAGATTTTTAATGGAAACCCTTGCGAAAAAACTACAGACGCATGAAAGCGAAACCACTATATGAGGAGAGATTACATATTTGGCACATCTAGCCATGGGCTACAGGGGTGTATTTATAAGTTAGGAACCAAGAGTCTTTGAGAGTAAGAAACTGGGATGAGATCGGTTATGGTATGCATGAGTCCAATATAGAAACGGATCTTAATTTGGATTAAACTCCACCTTAAAATGAATTTGGATCATACTTTAACAATCTCCACCTTGAGCCGAATTCCTCTTGTAGCAAAAATAAATTGTAGTTCTCCTCAAACCATAATTCTGATGAAAAATCCTTGTGTGACAAAGTCCATCGGACTAATTTGAAAGAACAAAATGGTCTAATCCAAACGCTTCTCTTGAAGCCAAATTAAGCAAACCATAAAGAAAATTCACACAGTTATCAACAAAGCAGATGAAGAAATCTGGGTCTTCAACAATTCATAACCCCAGTAAAGACTAAGTCTATGCAACCGACCTTTTGAAATGAATGTTCAATCATCAACTGATCACTGTGGTGCTGAAAAAACTAGAGCGAAGAACCCATCTCATGGATTATGAACATGCTTCACCTAGACCACAAAACTCAGCAAACAACGCTTAAGAAAGAGCAACTTGCACGTGTGGCCACCATGTGCTTAAAACTACCAATGATAGAATAAACTAAAATCCATGACACGGTTATAAGCCGCTCTTGTAGAAGAATATCTAAATGAAAAGAACTTCAACGTGTCGTCAATGGAGTATAAACAAACTCTGTAATAGACCTCTCATATTAAGCTGTGATAACCAAAACGTACTGCATCCGCAATACTAAATGTTATAGTATCTATGCAAAAATAAAATCCTTCTTGCACTTAAATCCTTCATCTCAGATTAAAACTTGAAGCAGAACCTTCGCTAATAAATGAAAGAGTTGCTACTATCGGGTCATCAAAACGGTGACGAAAATACCAAATCAGTTGAGACGTCAACTGAACCTGAACATGCATGAGCATGTAAAATTTCCAATATAATATTTTTCCATGTCTCAAAATCTCTTCAATTAAATCTATCTTAGTTGAATCAGTGGAAGAAGTACTTTAATATGCCATGCAAAATAATCCAGGAATTACTGAAGTGTGAACTGATAGCCGATTCGTATTGGAGATGGATTACACTCGAAACGCCCTTCGACTTGGTGTTGAATCAAGAGCGGAACTCCATGGTAGGCAGTGACAGACAGTCGCCAAAACAAGAAGAGCGGCCAAAACAAGAAGAGCGGCCTACAGCATGAACAGGGCGTCGAGATACAGATCATAATTTGGCCGATCTAGATCAGAACGACGAGACGCAACCCGTCCAACCCAATCTAATCTCATGTTCTCCGTAATAGATCCAATCTATGCTTTCATACCACTGGTTAGAAATAGAGACACAAAATAGAGAACCAAAGACACGAAATTTTTACGTAGAAATCCTTGCGGGAAAAAACCATGGGTGCATGAAAGCGAAACCACTATATAGGGAGATATTACGTACGTGTTTGGTGTGTCTGGCTATAGGGCTACATGGTGTATTTATAGGCTAGGAATCAAAAGTCTCTAGAGAGTAAGAAACCGAGATAAAATCGATTATGTCATGTATAAGCCCAACATGGAAGCGGATCCTAATTCAGATGAAACTCCAACACATATGTCAACCTATCCGAAAACATAGATTTACTCAAATGCTGTCAAATTGCCTTGGATGCAAGTTCCTCTTCTCCTAGTGTAATGGAAGTCCCTGCTTGATACACTCGATAGTATGGCCATGATGAAATAGCCGTCCTGTTAAGTGCTACTTTCTTTCTATTCGCCGTCTTCTTTTTCTTTTGTTGTCAATTGGATCATCTTTTATTCTAGCGTGGGGTAGACACAGTGGTAGGTAAACAACAAAGTTGTCGAACTTGGTTAGGTGGCCATCTCACCTTCTTTAATTTCTGGCCCTGAGTTTTTGCTTAAGAGAGCTACGTTCGATCCAATACAGCGAGTAACGGGCAGCAGCATGAGTGCATCACTCACTCAAAAAATATGAGTAGACACATTCTTCGTTTTTGCAGAATTGCACATCTAGCGACGCAGACGTTGAAACATTCCTTCGTTATCTTAAAAAGAACGAGGATATATATCACTAAATTAATATATGTTACTAAATTTCCAATACAGGTCAATTGAAGAAAAAAAAGAAAGAAGAGGAAGGTCGAACTGTGTTTAGAAGTAGCCCTCTCACCTACTTCGTTTTGGCCTATTGTCTGCTCAGAAAGCTACCCTACTCGATCGATCCAGTACACAAACAATAAAGGATCACAGCATCGGTACATAGGAAGCAGATCATATTCATCTACCTTTGGGGTATAAAGATAGAGTGCACTGTTCACCGGTGCCTTCGCTTCATCTTAGCCGCGGATCAAAAAAAAAAGTGTCAGCATAAATCGAGCGCTGCAGTTTACCTACGACAGTGCGCGGCTCTGTACCAGCATTGGTACGTCACTTACACGTCAATGGAATTTCTAGCACAGGTCAGGTATCACTGACTTGATCAGCTAGCCTAACTAGAGTCTAATCCCCAGGTTGTAGAAACTGGCATGTATTTTCGCCACCGGTTCCCAATTATTGTAGCATCTAATCCTGTAGTGACCATGCTACCACACTAACATAGCATTGATGCTGAGTTAAGGGTGTTTCTGGTTGGTGGCACGAGGTGAAATAAAGCGGAATAGAATATGATAGGATGAAACAAGATGAACAAAAGCTGTATGAAACCAATCGACCAAAAAGCTCGAACCACACCGTACATCATAAACAGGAAATATTCCTAAATTTCAACCATCATGTATCATCACACCTCGTCAACCAAACACATGTAAAAGGAATCGTACTATTCCATTCCACCAAGTAGACAACTAAGGGATAAATCCTTGTATGTCAGAGTCCACTGGTCCCTTTCGTGCCGCCATATTAGCATTCTAATCTTATGTGTTATCACATTCGTAATTTAATACCTTATATGCCATCGCCATTAGCTCTGTTAGGGTAGACTGTTAGAAAGTTGACCCAAAATACCCCTGCATTTTAAAACTTTAAAAAATTATATCTCCTGCATTTCAACTGTAAATCAAGTGATTCAAATTTCTAAATATATGTAAAATCATGTTTTACTTGTTGTTGGACTTTTATACTTTTTGTAATACAAAATTATAATATAAAAATAATTTTGTGACACTAGGTATCATTAATTTTATTATAAAATTTCATATCCAAAAAATTTAAATTTCATTGGCACATTTGGGTATACATAATTTTTTGAACCCCTAGAAAGTTTTCTCATAATTTTATGATTTTCTATTTTTTTTAGAAATTTATCTTACTTTCCAATGTATTAAAAGATAGAGGCATAAGCGTCTTTATGCAACTCTGTAACGACTAGACCAGTGAACAGTGCCATAAAAGGTATCAAGCTGCGAATGTGATGACACATAAGGTTGGAGTGTGAATGTGATGTTATAAGAGAGATTAGGATATTCTCCAGTGACATACAAAGATTTATTCTAACAGGTAAATCATGAGCTGTAGCATCCCATCCCATGCAATCTCATCCAACCAACCAAACCCACGCTGCTTCGCCTCTTATCACAACCACGGAGCGAAACTTCAAAGCGATTTAGACGGGCGCCATCCACCTACAATTCTTTCTCGTCAAGCTTTTGTCGCGTGTGGTAGGTAGGAGTGGCGATCTCGTGGCAATAACTGGCGACGCAATCCTTTGTGCATCCGTGCTTGCTAACGGCTAGTAATCATCAGCTCAAGTGGTACACTTGAGTGCCATGCATGAGTGAGTCTACCAAAGTGGTTAACCAATTCAGGGACGTTACTACCGTTAGCCGATTCAGATGCTTCCCTAAGTGGGGTTAAAAATGGGGAGCCAAGTGGCAGCTCAGAACAATGAGAGGTGACAAGGCAATGTAGAATGTACGTACTATAGGAGCAAAACATTCTATTAGGACAATTAAAAGAAGGAATCCCAGTGATACACTTCACCCCAAAATACAACAACATAGGAGTATCTTAGAAAGAGCCGCCTGGTGAGCAGCTACACAAAGAACAACGCCACACGCCGATCAATATAACCAAGAGCAACGAAGGAAGAAAGGCAAAAGCGACATGATCTGAACATACAACGAAGCGTCTTATTTTTTTTGTTGGTGTATTCTGTAGTCTCCTCTCCTCCTCGGTGGTGGTCGCATTGGATGGATGGTGCTTAGTTGATGGGCAGGGGCTCGCCGTTCCACTCCTTGAGGCACTCGAGCATGGGGTCGACGAGCTTGCCCTGGCTGATGCCGATGAACACCTTGTTGCACTCCTCGCCGGGGGACTTGAGCTTCTCGCCGGTGAGGTACACGCAGCCGAGCTCCTCGCGGACGAAGCGGTACACCGGGAACGACCGGCTCTCCCTGATCCGGTTGGTGATCGGCGCGGTGCCGTCCGCCACGGCCACGCGGGCGGCCTCGATGTCCCGGGGCAGCGCCGAGCGCAGCTCCTCCTCGAACTTGGTGATCTTGGAGAACACGGAGGCCTCGCTCTCGGGCTCGCCGCTGGTGAGGGCGTGGTCGACGAGCACGGCGCGCAGCTTCTGCATCAGCGGGTAGTTGGCGCTGCACGGGTCGTCGGCGTAGCTGAACACGGCCTCGCGGTCGATGGCGGTGAGGAGGTTCTTCTCGCTGAAGCGGGCGCTGGAGAGATCGCCGGTGGGGCTCATGGTGAGCACCTTCTTGGCCACCTGCGTCACGCAGTTCTTGACGGAGAGCTTGATGTTCTCCTCGAGGTGGCGGAGGTCGACGGCCTGGCACAGCGCCACCAAGTACGTCGAGGACATGAGCTTGAGGATGTCCACCGCCTCGGCGGTCTTCCTGGCCGAGACGAGCCCGAGCGAGTTCACGTCCTGGTTGTGCTGCTCCGCGCTCTGGACATGGTTGGTGATCGGGTTGGCAAGGTACTGGAGCTCAGAGCAGTAGGAGGCCATGGCGATCTCTGTGCCCTTGAAGCCGTAGTCCAAGCTCGGGTTGCGGCTGCCGGCCAGGTTGGACGTCAGCCCGTTGTTGTAGAACTCGTTCACGAGCTCGGAGAACTGCGCGAACATGAGCTTGCCGATGTTGGCGATGGCGAGGCGGGTGTTGTCCATGGACACACCGATGGGTGTGCCCTGGAAGTTGCCGCCATGGAGCGCCTTGCCGCGGTGGACGTCGATGACGGGGTTGTCGTTGACGGAGTTGACCTCACGCTCGATGGACTTGGTGGCGGCGCGGATGACCTCGATCTGTGGGCCGAGCCACTGCGGCGACGTGCGGAGCGCGTACCTGTCCTGCTTCGGCTTCAGCAACGGGTCCATCTCGTTGACCTTCTTGGCGTGGCTCATGAACGAGCTGCCGGCCAGGATGTGCTCCATGATGGCCGCGGCCTCGATCGAGCCCGGGTGGTGCTTCAGCTTGTGGGTGAGGTGGTCGGTGTACTCCGGCTTGCCGTTCATGACCTCGCAGAACACGGCGGACAGGACCTCGGAGAGGACGGCGAGGACGTTGCAGTCGTACAGCACGGTGGCCGCGAGGGCGGAGCCCACGGATGTTCCGTTGACGATGGCGAGGCCCTCCTTGGGGTTGAGCTTGAAGAAGCCGCCCTCGATGCCGGCGATCTTGAACGCCTCGGCGGCGTCCACCTTCCTGCCATCGGGCGCGACGGCCTGCGCGTTGGGGCGGCCCGTGATGAGGCCGGCAATGTAGGACAGCGGGACCAGGTCGCCGGACGCGGTGATGGTGCCCCGGAGAGGGAGGCAGGGGGTGACGCCGGTGTTGAGCAGCTTGGTGATGGCCTCGAGGATCTCGAAGCGGATGCCGGAGTAGCCCTGGAGGAGGGTGTTGATGCGCACGACCATGGCCGCGCGCGTCACCTCCGACGGCAGCGTGTGGCCGTCGCTGCCGGTGCCGAAGATGCCGGCGTTGAGATGCCTGCAGGAGCCAGGGAAGACAGCGACGCGCACATGGTCAGTTACTCCCGGACAGCGCGGGAAGCGTGGATAGCTACAGAATTCGTTGCATCAAAAACCACAGTAGCAAGAGGACAAGCAAGGGCTAGTTTAATTCTTGTCCTCTCTCAGAGCTCGCATTGGATTCGGTAACAAGAAAGTCAGAACAAACCAACATAGACTAACAGTAGAAGAATTCTTTTGTCCTTGGACACCCAGATCTCATCCGGCACGGACGGTGTCCTGTGAGTGGACCCGTGACACCCGTCCCGGCCTTGGCTTGCGGCGAGCGAAAGGCACGCGAGCCAAACCCGCGGGCGTCGCGGGCGCGGTGGAAAACGACGCCCTACCGAACCAACTCGGAATCGCAACTACTCCTTTGCAGGAGGCGGCGCACCACCTCAGTCCGGCGCGCGCCGCCGGCGAGGTCAGCCGCCGCGCGGCCGTTTACACATCTGTTACTTTTCTGGCCGGTTGGTGCGGCAAACGCTCTCCCCGTGGTACTGCCATGTGAGGGGCATTTATGTGCTTCCGTTTTGGCGTGCTTCTCCCCATGAATCTCAGGAAGCAGGGAGGCGAAAAAGGGGGCATTTTTAATTGGCGTATGGACCACCAAATCATCAGTACATGAACTGGTTTAACAATATATGGATCTAATCTGCCTGGTGATTTCGGTGATTAAGGCGAGGCGGAGCAGAGATGAGAGATTTGGGGGTTGGGATTGATGGATTGGTTACCTGAGGAGCTCGACCTGGAGGGCGGGCCCATCCTTGGTGCGGCGGTGGGAGGTGCCGCCGAAGCCGGTGGTGACGCCGTAGATGTCGCCGCCGTGGGCGATGCAGTTGATGATCCACTCGCTGCTGGCCTTGACGCGGGGGCGCGCCTCCTCGTCGAGCTCGACGGCGACGCCGGCGGCGTCCTTGGCCTGGGCGACGGCGGCCACCTGGCCCACGCGGAGGGTGGAGCCCTCAATCTTGACCACGGGCTCGCGGAACTGCGCCACCATCCGCTTCACCTCGTCGAGGTGGCTGCCGGTAAGCTCGGCCGCCGCCGCGCCCCAGTTGAGCGGGTCCTCCTTGCAGATAGGCGCGTTGCCCGCCATTGCTCGGTGGGTTGGTGGTGGCGGTGGTTGGTAGGCTAGGAGGAGGAGGAGAGGGTGGTCGAAGAAGAGCCGGAGGTGAGTGGTGTGCTCTTCTTGGAGGGAAACGGAGGCGGAGGGGGCGCTTAAATAGCAGCGCGATCGTGGCCGGCGGGTTTAGGTTGGTGAGAGCCCTCCTCCCCCCTCTCCATTCAGTGGGTTGGTTGGTCTGACTGGGCGAGTGCTATTGTGGATCTATTAAAAACTTTACAACCTACTTTACCAATGTTTACCAAACCTTTTTTTTTTCTCCTCCATTCTCTACTATTTCTATTTATATCTTTTTTTGAACGATCTCACATAATATTTCCTCTCTTAGAGTCTATTGTACGGTGTACTGTTCAAACTGAACTTTGACTTGTGACTTAAAAACTCGAAACTTATAATCGAAACCGGAATTGGCAATATTTATCTTATAACTTTGAGATTTTCAAACATGATATCAAAAAATGAAAGCGCTCAAAATGATAATCAGATAATTTAAGAGGAAAAAAAAAAAGGTGTGCACGACATGCTCTCAGTATTAGGCGTGTCTCTTTTTTTCTTTTTTCTGTGTTGGTGATCGGAGGTTGAAAGGGGGCAGCGGGCGGGAGGGACAAATCCCACCAACCCTGAAAAGGAAAACCGGGCGGCTCGCCGGTGTAAACCGGAGTTGTTGGCGGGGCAATTATTGCGTGCGCTTCGCCTCCACGCCGGAGCGAAAAAACCGGCTATTTCACTCGCCCCGCGCGGCCGCTCCTCTCCGTTTCTTTACGTTATGCTAACGTCACCGCACCGCACTGCACCAGCTCCGCTCGATAGATAGATGGATAGGCCTCGGCAGTTTGGTTGTCTCTCTTGCGGACCTGCTTCCATCGTCGCACTGACTCACCAGGATAGATACTGTTCTGATCCGGCTTTGCCGACTGTGTGAGCCGGAGCCGTCCCAAACGTACGGGACAGAGCACAAGCAGAGCAAGGCTCCAATGAGCATGATACGTACAAAAGGACCGTATTTTCAGATAGCGGCCGGTTTGGATTTATTTTTGAGAAAAACAAACTTCTGGCCTTTTACTTGTATGATGTACAACAACCTTAAATAGACAGCATGATTCCTATTGATTGAACCTTGCTGGATGAGAATGAACAATCTTACTTTCACCACTAGACTACAAGTCTATCAGCATAGATTAGCTCCAGTTTTTTTCCTATGTCATCAGAAATCGATAGATTTTATTTGACAGTCGCCAAGCAAACAAATACTTAGGACCCAGAAGACACGTCGGTTATAAGCATTTTAAAGGAAGATGATGGAAAAATTGATGATTTGCCCTGAAGTTGATGTGCCTTTGATAATTTGTCTAAAGTTGATGTGCATTTGATCATTTGCCCTATAGATATCTATGATATGTGGGTCATGGGTCCACAAGTTATAAACACATAATAGGGTAAATGATCAAATGCACATCAATTTTGGACATATTATCAAAAGCACATCAACTTCAGGGCAAATAATCAATTTTCCCGAAGATGATCATGTCATCGGATTTTCTATTTTGAGAAGTAACGGTAGATGGGAGAGCACCACCTTTGTGAGTCAAAGTGGTGATGAGTATATATGACTTGATTTGATTTGGTTGAGGAGTTAGTGTTTGAGACTTATTTAGAGTCAGCGGATTTATGTTTTAGCACACACAGTTTTTATGGTTTGATCTGTTTCGTGCTGTTTTTGGTCTTCATAGCTCTTGTAGAGAATTTTAAGACGAAGTTTTTTTTTTGGCGGAAAGTCATTTGATGTACGGATTAATTGATATAATTTTCGCAAGCTGCTGTATATTTGTGATGCAATTTTGACTAGTTGTGATTAGTGCTGATTTTGAGTTAATTAGGGCTATTGCATGATTATAGATGATAATATGCTAACTTGCAGGGAGGTAAGTGATATATTTGTGGAGATTGTGTTGGTTCATTTGAGTGCAAGTTTAGAGGCAGCTGTGGTCATTGGCGGGTACCGGGACTAGGTTGGAAGAATCGAGGTCTAGAATGGTCGAGGATGCCGGCAGGACGGTTGGGCTCAAACTGGGTTCATATGGACGTCATGGAGATGGACTTAAGATGGCTCAAAGTTCCTGATTTGGGTTGGAGGCCCAGATGTAGTCCTTGTTATTTTTCTTCAAAATTTATCCGAAGTGATCCTGAGGTGATTGCTACCGCACTTACCGAGCCCTAAATGTTCTGTCCAAAATTTTTGAGCAGCATTACTTATTATTTTTCCTTCACTTTTTCTACTCTTAATCTTGAGGTGAAATTTGGTGCATAGCTTTGTGACTTACTATTCCTCCAGAAAAAATTGGAAATTCAAATGAGTAATATTTTTTAGAGAAATCACCTCTTGACCAAGATGCTTCTCTGCTGAAAGTTTACTTTTGCTTTCAAAAATAGCTGGGCTTGTACTAATTCTTTTCCTTTTTCTAAAGTTGCTTTGAAGCTGATTTTTTTTGTTGAACGTTCATCAATCAGGAGCACCTAAGAAAAAACCCCTATGGCCACATGACCCACGAATTTTTATTCATGGCGTTTTTACTAGGGGTATGTGCTGCTGTCTCGAGAATGATACATGAGTGGTCTTGTTTCTTGAGAATCACTTGCTCGTGTTCATTCTTGTCTTGATTTTTCGGACGCGTTGTTGAATAAAGCATCAAGATTAATTTGGCGTCTATTCAACTCCCCTTCTAGCCGCCTAGTCTGGTCTTACAACCTTTTTGGCACGATATATGTATTAGGGAACATATTAGGGAACCCTTTGCTACTGAGTGGAGTCCAAGGGATTCCCGTATCCGTCGTCTCTCAATCTCACATACATAGAGAAGAATCATACACAAGGGACACAAAGAGATGTGAGGGAACTGCTCTTTCTTTTCTTTATTTCTGAGAACCATTGATACAATCAACAGGTATATAGATAAGACCTATGGGCCAGAGTTTAAGTAGTGGGCCCATGTAATAGGATGGCTACCAGGCCCATCACTGGTTTCTCAACACTCCCCCTGGGCACCTACCATGAAATGCACATGCCTCATCAAAACTTCCTAAAAACCTAGTAAGACAAATATTGGAGAAAGAGTACATGGCATACATCTTATGCTGTACGAATTGCCTTGTTAAAAACCTTAGGATGAGAAACGGTATGAAAACTCATCTAAGGAAAAAAGAGTGCAATTCACCTAATTTTTACTATTCAATCTTCAATATTATTGGGTACTTGATTTTCACTCTTGACCAAGCTTTATTGACGAGTTTGCGAAGATTCTCTCCTTGAACTAGGCACTTATCTAAGTCTTATCATTCCAATTCCACGAACACATCTTTCAAAGTAGGATGCAGGGAGCGACTTAGTGAGAAAATCTACAAGATTCTCACATTAGTGTGTATTTCTTTAAATGTATTCATTCTTTGCAATTCATGAGTATAGAAGAACTTGGGGTTGATATGCTTTGTAAGACTACTCTTCATGTAGCTCATCTACACTTGTGCAACATAATCAATATTATCTTCACGGTAAATAATGGGGGTTTCATTATATTCAAATCCACATGACTGCTTGATGTGGTGTTCTACGTGTTGAAGCCATACTCATTCACAAGAGGCTTCATATAGCATGATGATTTCTGAGTGGTTCGTCGAAGTCGATGCAATACGTTACTTCGAGGATTTTAGAAAGTTTCAATTCTACTACACAAGAAAACATTGCCATTCTAGGACTTAGTTGTATGTGTATTTAGCATCGGCATACTCTTCCATAGTCATGTTCTAATTCTTTCTACACAGACCTAGGTTCTTACTTCCTTAGAGGTAGGGAGAATCTACACAGTCCTAGGTTCTTACTTCCTTAGAGGTAGGGAGAATTTTCTTGATAGTATTCATTTGGAATTCTTGTCCCTAGGACTTTCTCCCCCTTATCTTGAGGTCTGTACGAATCTTGGTCAGCTTGCAGTAACCTCCCGACTATTATAATCCTCGAAGTAAAGCCCTTTCAAATTCAATTCTTTCATTTCAGAATCAGGTTTCATGTACAAACTTACTTTTTCTATTTCTTCCTTCGTCCCAATAATGTTTCCGTCATCTACATAGGCAAGGATTACACGTAATCCATTCGAGGATCGTCATATAAAACTCAGGGACAATATTCAACATTCCTTGCATTCAGAGTCGCTTCAAGCGAATATTTCAATTTCTTCTTTGTTGCTTCCATTCATACAGTACCTTCGAGGTATAATACTGTACTAACTTCTATTTACTCTATCTTGGTTTCAAATAGGGATACATTCATGTATCCGAACTTAGATTTCATAAAGATGTGCTTATGATAACATCCATCCACTTCATTCTTGAATTCAACTTAGCTGTCTTTGAGATCAAATTCTTAAAAGGTAATTCTTCCCATGATTTGGGGTCTTAGTACAACTAGCCGTGTTTCGTACCTTACTATTTCTCATTCCTTTCTATCTCTTTCAAACAAAGATCCATTTATGTCTTACTAGACGTATATGGTTAGGCATGCAACATAGAAATTTGAACACTCCTCTTTGTTCAGAGATACTTTTTCAGCTGAGATTGCCTTCTTCTAATCTTTCCAATCTGACCTTTTCTTGCATTCATCGAGCGATACAGGTTCAAAGTCAAGATATACGATTGTGGTAATTTTCTTTATAAAATAAATGTCGACAGTGGCTGTTGTTCTATTCAAATTTCTCCGTAAAGTTTAATGGTCATTTCACCATGGGGCGCTATTTCAAGCGCTTCTACTTGCTCTTCTAATATTTTCCATCACGGGAGCAAGTTCTTTAGTTTTCCAGCGGTTGTGCGTGTACACACTTCTTTGCTGGGACGTTCTCCTAATGGAAGATTTGGTATGCCTCTTTCTACAAGTTTCATACAAATGCTAGGTCTCAAACTAGCTCCCTCTTTCTTTCTAGGGCACTTTAATGATAAGATTTGCTAAGCCCTCTTATCCATTTTTCACTAGACATCTCTGGTTACATGGGATTTGAGGAACCGAAGTTTCTATCCTTTTATTCTGAGGCCTTTGGACGGGATTCTTCGGGGTTTCTACCCTCTCCGGTGCATTGCGTATAGGCACATGCAACTTAGTCACCCTCTTCGAATCATAAAGTGATTAATTAGGTTGTTTATTTGCTCCAATACTCTACTAGACTTCTTTATTACTTTACTAGTCTTCTACACTTTTCACTTGCTACACTAGTGTGAGAGTCATGAGCGGGGATCACATTGCTATGTGATTTTTCTGACATTATTCAATCAAAGGGTTGATTTCCTCCCCTAATGATGGAAAAATATCCTCGTCAGAGATGCAGTTCGCTGCATTGGTGGTATAGGTATATATACATTGCATTCTAATTTTCATAGATGGGAAATATTCTCTATGACCCCTTGCACTAGTTGGATATTGTATAACTAAGGATCCAAGTTCATGAGAGTTACTGCATGCAATACTATGTGTTTCAATTACAACTCTACATAAGTGATGTGGTAATTCAATTCTTAATACTTCTGCTAGTCCAATCTCAATGTAATTCAATGATCATCCAATGCTTTTCAAGGAATTTTTTCGGTATTGATGATTTAGGAATTTATTCTTAATCTGCGTGATAAACTCAATAGATATGCGACCGCAAATCTCCCCTGGATACATTCCAGGTAGAGTAGGGATTTTGCCCTTCACTTGTAGAGTGGACAATCTAGTGATTAAATTTCTGGTTGCACATGCAGTCCTAAAGAATCTTCAGGATTTCGAAAAAATTAACACTATAACCCTGCAAGTTTGTAATTATGTTCCTCATCATCCGAAGACTTGGATGCTCTAGTCTACTATGCCAGAGACTAAAGGGTTGAGAACTTCTAATGCAGTCTTATAGAATGAGAATACTATATGTGCCTTACTATTGGTGTAGTATAGCACTTTTCCAAGTGAAGGTAGTTTTTCTATAATTCTCTTTTATATTCTTTGTGCTTTATGGTAAGGAGAAATTTCTTACCATGCTCATCACTTGTCTCTATGTTGAGACTATTAGTGTGTCTCTCTCTGAAAACTCAAGAGGGTCCTAGTCGATTCTGGATACAATAGTGCTTCTTCAATTTCTAGGATTGTCCCTATAGGTAGCAACGCCGCGGTTCTTCCAGAACCAACCATAGAGGTATCGTTTCCAACGATCATGGTTATGTATCCTGCATTCTTTGAGATCAACAAGGGATACTATGTTTCCCTCAAGATAATATTAGTAGTTCC
The DNA here is from genome assembly GCA_036346145.1 of Olyra latifolia. Lineage (NCBI taxonomy): Eukaryota > Viridiplantae > Streptophyta > Magnoliopsida > Poales > Poaceae > Olyra > Olyra latifolia. The sequence continues at coordinate 20,532,370 of CM070524.1, read as the reverse complement.
ATTGTCTACTATATACAATTCCTCTATCTATTTCGGGTGCCACACAAGGTGTAATACAATATAGCATTACATTACATATGATGCGATGAACAAGCAACATAACATAATGCAATAAGGCATGGAAAATACTTTAGAATAAAATGCTGAAATATGCAAAACCAAGGTCATACATGACCTAGAATAAGAGTAATAAAGTGTGCTCGCTCTTCTAGAGTTTACAATACTTCATTCAAACTTTATTCAAGTTCAACTAATCAAAATGTATATGGATGCCGGGGTTCTTAGTGCCTTTCGTGCACTATGCTGAGCTGATTGAAGAGATTAGTGACTACTGCATCTTCTTTCTAGATTGGTACCTATGCAGATGATTCTGCATCAGGAGGGGAGGTAGTTTGTCACGATATCGGGATAATGGTTGGAAATAACTTCAGGAGGTTCCATATCCGTAGGGGAATCTTCAAGATCTTCTTCATACCCTTTTTCTTTTAAATCTGGCTCAGAAGTGTACTTCTGTTCTCTGCAAATACGAGATGATTAATTGGCCCCCGAAACCACATCTGCAGCACATTTGGTTTTGCAGACTTGGTGGTACGCTTCTTAGTCCTTCTTCTTGGGGACTTGCGTCTTGTACTACTTTTGGCATTCCCAAGCTCTATAGGTTGCTTCATGTATTGAGCAATAGCAGCTAGCTCCTTTTTAGCCTCATATTCTTTAAATTATGTGTCTGTTGCCTAGATTATGAGGCTTTGGCCCTTAGAGGCCAATTTCGCCTGTTCCTTTGCAACATATGTTTGGCCTTTCAGGACCGGCTCAGCAGATTTTTTATTTCTCTTCCCATGCATCTACAGTTTGCATGAACATTTGCAAAAATTACTTCTAGTGATTGGTAAAGGCACATAATATAACTCAAACCAGTATATTCTATACATTCAGTGAAAATATTGCTAATTACTGAGATTAAAGACAATAAAATAATCACAGGTATTCTCAAGCAGTATAATTGCATAGAAATTAATAAATGCAAGTAAATTCATTCAAATATGCGAAAACAAAGTTCAAATTCAAGTTTCCAATGCCTTTTTCTATAGGAATATGACTGTTCAACAAATTTTGCAATTTTCAGGGGCTTAAGTACTATTTTTTCTATCATAAAGACAATTGTATGCAATCTCCATTGAATGCGCGGGTGGGGGGGGGAGGGTTGGTTCCATGGAATTTCTTAAATTCAAAAAATAGTTCTTGTAATTCCTAAAAATTTGAGGGAGTTTCTACAAAATTTTATAGACCGGAAGAACTTCATGTAGTTTCTTGAAAGTCTGAGTACTTATTTATAAAAATTACCATGGCCTGTGAATTTTTTCTATTTCTTTCCTCTTTCGGCCCGACCCATTCTTCCCCTTCATTCCTTTTCTTCTTTAATCCCCTTCTAGCCCCACGACCTTCATGAACCATTCGAGGCCAAGTCATCCAGCCAACTACTTCCTTTTCTATTCACTTTCCTTTTCTTCATTTTCATGGCAAGGCCTAGCCCATGCTCTCTTTTTACCCCCTCTTTTCTTTTATTCTTCTTTCCATCCCTAGCCCTGCCCCATGGCCCACCTTCTTCACCTCTGGGCTGATTCCTTCGGTTGGCCTTATAGGCCAACTCGGGTCAACAAGCGGCGTCGCCATAGTCCGGTAGCCGCAACGGATGCCAGGGTGGTGTTTGGGGACGACGACGGCTATGAGGCGTGATGGTGGGGAGTGTAGAGGCCAAGTTGGCACCTGCCGGTGACAGCGGCTCTGGCGGGCGAGATGGCCAGCGGTGGGCTGCGGTGTGTGGTGCAGATGGGAGGCTGCGCGTTCCCGGCGCAGGCTTCGTACGACCTTAGGGTGGCGGCATGAGTGGAAAGCTCAGTCGAATGCTAGGTGTTGCGGTGGCGCTGCGTGCACCGGGAGCGTCAGCATGCCGAGATGCATCGCATGTGCGGTGCAACCTTCGAGGCTGCATGGTGGTAGAGATGTGCCGACGATCGGGCGACGCAGGCGGGGAGCAACGCGGCAGTCCGAGCGACGGTGGCGCTGCTGCATCGGCGACCTGCGTGCTCGGGAGGCTAAGGCTGGTGGCGGTGTTTCAAGGTCATGGCTGTGGTGAGGCCAAGCTGGCGACCATATTGCATGGCTGTGTGGCGTGCATAGCAGGCTGCATGCGTCAGGGTTGCTTGCGGGCGCGTGCAGTCCAGGACACGGTGTCTGTGTGCGCTTAGGGATGCCGGCGGCGACGCTTCGTGTGTGGGCGTGTCGATGGCATGCATAGCAGGACGGCACGGCGGTGCTTGCGTGCACGGCGAAGCGGCGCTGTTCGTACGATGTCGGCTCTGCGGGAGCGCGACGGCTCGTCGACGGCGGCTACATGCCACAGATAGCGCATGCATGGCAAGCGTGGGCGAAGCGGCGCTTGTAACGAGGTTCTCTGGAGGCGGCACATAGTTGCTGCAGGCCACGGCGGTGACCGCGAGCGGGCGAGACCGTAGCTATGTGCCACCAGGAGCGCACGTGAGGCTGGTAACACCGCTGCTAGGCAAGCGACCCGTGGCGGTAGTGCTACGTGCGAGGTCGGTGACAAGGGCAGCATGGCGCCGTGGGGAGTGTGACCCTCAAGGCCATTAGCCAGTGGCGGCGCAGTCTACGGTGACAAGCGGCGGCGGCTTTGGGCAAGCACGAGCACGGGACACGGCAGCACACTGCCGAAGCAATTTATCGGCATGCGTTGTCGGCGACTGCAAGCCAGCTCATGATTGGAATTCATCGTGACTGAAGAAAACAGATCTAATATCCAGATGCAAATTCAATTTCAATTGAAATTCAAGAATACAAGAGGATTCAATTCATGAGATCGATTCTAGGGTTTCTCACCTTGCGAAGTTCCTGGATAGACCCATACTGATAATGTGTCAGGGAACCCTTTGCTACCAAGTGTAGTTCAAGGGATTCCCGTATTCGTCGTCTCTCAATCTCGCATACACAGAGAAGAATACACAAGAGACACAGAGAGATGTGAGGGGCACTGCTTCTTTCTTTTCTTTCTTTCTAAGAACCATTTATACAATCAACAAGGAGTTCCCTCAAATATATAGACAAGACCTATGGGTTAGGGTTTAGGTTGTGGACTCAATTCACGAGATGGGCTACCAGACTCATCACCGGTTTCTCAACAATATGGCTTTGTTTGGATGGGTTTCCGTGAAGAGTTTCTAGCCCAATCCACAAGATTTCTCATGTTTTTCATGTTTCAAAAGCAAAGTAACGCCACCAACCACCTTATCTTTGTGACGTGGGGGATGAACCAAGAGGGTTGACAGATGTGCATATCCTCTAATTCTTCACACCGGTTACAACCATTTTTTATAGAAAAAAACTGCACGGTTATTTACACATATATTACTCAAAAGATACGTACAAAACTAAACTCGGACAAAGGGAAAAAAGAGAGAAGAAAGAGAAAAGGAAAAACCAATAGTACAAACTTAATCGGGTTTCAAATACAAAGCTGTTGAGTAATGACTCCTCCAAAGGAGTCATCCCTCTCGCATGAAAAAGCTACATCTTTCATACATGTAACGGTAACCAACATATGATAAACATGGTGTGCTTCTTCACTGGTAAGCATGATAAATTTGTGTATCTCATAGACAAGTTTTAGTTTTTTTGGAAGATATGTAACGCTGTATACCATAGGCCCTTTTCAGACATGTTATAGTACATCACACCAAACCATGAGATATTGGATTATCCCATGTGCACTTTTTTTTTTCTAAAGGAGATGTGACAGTACACAACATATATATACCTCTTCTTCTCCCTAGACGACATGCAACGGTCGATAACATATTTTATTTTTTCATAGAAGATGTGTAATGTTTGATAATGTATGTATGCCTTTTTTCCCCCTAAACGACGTGTAACGGTTAACAACATGTTTCAAATTTTCACAGGAGATGTGTAATGGTAGATAACACATGCCTTTTTCTAGATGACATGTAACGGTCGACAACATATGTCCGTGTGGTTGCGCTTGTGGATATGCATCGCATCGAGTTAGACCCTTTAGTTTATGTTATAGTTTTTCATAGAAGATATGCAACGGACTATCTGTAGACAACATATGCCTGCGCGGTTGCACCTGTGGATATGTGCCACATTGAGTCGGGTCCTTTAGTGTCCGTGGCTACCAAGTGATCGTTTCACCGCATACCTAGGCGCCATGGGCTGATGTGGCATATTGATGCCAGCCATGGTAGTGGCTATTATTTTTATTGCTGACACGACCGTGGCTACATGCCATTTTCGGGGTAGCCTACATGTCTACATTAGGCATCACTTTTTTATTCAAAATCCTTGTAGTTTGTCATTTTGACGTTTTGCCAGCTTTTAGTTTTAGGTGATGCCTTTTATTATGGCCGTGTGTATCTCATGATGTAGAGATCGGAATGTTTTAATTATCTAAAAAATATGCCAAAAACATGCTACAGTTCATCACACTTAATCATGATAAAGTAGAGTTTCTTATATACAAGTTTCAATTTTTTTTCATGAAGATACATAACATTTGCCTTTGAATCAGGTTATGGTACATCATACCAATCCAAGAGAAACTGGATTGTCTCGTTGACATATTTCAATTTTTTTTGCGCAAAGATATGTAATGCCACAACATCTGCCTTTTGAGTCAATGGTATGGTATATCACACGAAACAATGATAAACTAGATTATCTCATTCACATGTTTTAGTTTTTTTGGCGTAAGATATGTAACGGCATATAACATTTGTCTTTAATTTGAGTCAGGCTATTGTACATCGCAATATCACACCAAACCACGAGGATTATCTCATTGATATGTTTCAGTTTTTCATGGAGACATGCAACGGTAAACAACATATGCACATGCTATATATAATATATGGCACATCATATATATATCTAACCATGAGAAACTGGAGTATATCGTGGACGGCTTTTACCTTTGAGAAAATCAATTAAATGTCCTAAAGTTGAAATGTTGAATGGCGTTTGACAATTTGTCACTCCACGTCTTTACACGTGGGCATTTAATCCTTTTCCCAATAAACATGTAACGGTAGACGATATATGCCAGACAAACTAAGTTACATCACATCTAACCATGAGATTCGAAGCGGAGGATTTGATGGAAAAGTTTCAGCTTTTCCTACACAGAGTTGTAATGGTTGATAGCATAGGTCTTCTAAGACGTGATACATCACATCTAACCACGAGAATCCAGAGTATCTCTTGTTGGCACGTTCCAATTTCAAATTACAAAAGAGGAATGACATCACCTAGTTTTGCAACGACGGAGGAAGTGAAGACAAGGCTGACAGATGCAGATCTCAGTTCTGTATTCTTGCAAAGCGGAGTAATCAGCTAACCAAGATAAATGCGAGCACATATCAGTCATGAATTCTCATAGGTGTAAGTTTCAGGTCTCATAGGAGACAGGCTTTCGAAAAAGGTTTCATAGAGCGACATATGGGGGAAAAAAAAGCTTCAGCCCAATTAAATTTGCCCCTCTACTAATGCTGTTGCAGATTTTCTCAATTCCAGGAGCCAATACTCCGGGCCCAATTAAATTTGCCCAATCAGCCCATCCTTCATGGGCCTTTCATGCCGCGTTTCTGTAGCCAACACAAAACGTCTCTCGAAGAACATATGCTATTTTCACCGGTCGATCGTGTGGGCATGCGTCGGTATCCATCTGCGTTAGACCATCTCATTTCTGTTCCTGTTAGGTCACGAAGAAAATCTCGTTTCCTTTAATACTCTAACAGATTTTCTTTACCATTTTCTTTTGAAGGGGATTCTCTTTACCATTTCCTTTAGAAAGGAATTCTCTCACCTTTCTTTATATTATTCTTTTCGAAGAGATGCCGTTAAAGATGATGGAAAATAAAGAGAAAGGGAATGAGGAAAGAAACAAAATAAAAGAAAAATGGTTGGAGATGCTCTTAGTTTCCTGCCATGCATTGCTCCTGCAGCAGGACAAGAAGACAGAGGTCTTCTCTGAATATCGTCTCACTCACCCATCGATCTGCATGTACGTGGAGTGGTTCAATGCTCTAGTATTTGATCAGTGTTCTAAAATATCCGGACACCTGGAAAGATCCAGTAGTACTAGCTCCTAGTTGAAGCACACTGCACACATCATACATATACGATATATCTTGGACTATTGAGTTCACAGTTCAGACATATCTTTCTTTTTTTCTAGAGCCAAACCGCAACATGTGCTTTGGACTTTTGGAGGAAGTGATGAACCTGGCCTGCAAGTCCAATACACCTAGCAAGCCAAAAGAGGAACTTGTGAGGAACGACTTCGTTGCACGCTTTGCTGGTAGAAGTTTGGTTGGACACTCAAAAGAGTGGTTGGAACAAACCGTTTGTGGTGAAAGAAAACCATGCCACTCCAAAGTTTAGGTCAACCAGTACGCGCGTAGATGGCCGGACGGATGTTACTGTCAGTCTGTCACTCGCCTATCTCAGCAGAAATATATAGCTGGAACGGCTACAGTTCTCTGCTGTGCACAACAACTTGGCATGCTTCTCTGGTTCAGCTCACGCATCTCTAGATAGCAGTGACGCCGAATGATTCGCGACTTGTGGTAGTCCCCAGTTTCCTACTCGATCTTGCATCTCTTTTTCTTCAGTGAAGTTTCACCGGATTGGCAGATTAAGCACCTGTGTAACGCTGTAGAAATTTAGGGGTCTATACTTGTCTCTCTGAAAGCACCTCCTCGCCGAACTTTGACCCTACAAAACTTTAAAAAGCGTTTCAGGTAGGCATTATCGTATGATCTGCTGGAATCACCCCGCTTTGTTAAGCCTTTATGTTTGATTTTTTTTGGTTGTTTTGCTGAGGTTGGTATCCATCAAAGCAATGTTCCCAGGGAGGAAGCCACGAAATTGTGAACTGAGAGCTGAAGCAAGATCTGGATCCGGTCCTTGTCGTTCTACGTGCAGTTAGGACTTCAATCGAAGCTCGTGGAGATCACGTCATGTGCAGAAAATCATGCAGAAATCAAAATGATATACGTGACTACGCGTGTCCATGGCGCCCATGTCATATTGCCATATATCGACAAGAAAATTAGCAGTACGTAGAAGTCATCAGATGAGTGTGATTGCCTTTGGCCTGTGCAGGAATCTTTGGCACCGCAATGCAACTATGCAAGGGTGTCCACTTCGCTACATCGAGATATTAGCTGTCATATAGGGGTTCCAATCACTGAGAAGTACTGCTCATTTGCTCATGGATTGATGTCCAGCAAAGGAGGTGGTGCAAACGAACAAGGCATGTTGACATCTGAACTAGAATCAGTTATCTGTAACCCACGAAAAAGTTTGTACCCTTGATCGAAAGAACCACCGCATCACACGGCCAAGTTGGCACTTGCAATCAATTCCCAGCTTTAATTATAGGATTTGCTACTTCCAAGCTGCCTTAATTTTTTTCACTTACAACGTCTACCAGATCATCTATGATCCATACCTACCATGTAAGGCTAACATCTTTTTTTTCCCTTGGAATTTCTGATGTTGGTGGACAGGACAGTAGGACGCCACTACTGATCAACAAGAAAAGGCTAGCGTATTCCAATTGATCCCAGCTGCCACTCTGATTCCAGAACTACCTCTGAATTTTAAGAAACCCAGGCTTGCAAGATACTGCTGAGCACTGACCACATTTCCAACGTGGTAGGTAAAGAACAGCAAAGCTGGAACAATTCAATGCAGATTTGCATGGCGAATTGGCGACGTACCACCAGCAGTAGGAGAAACGGCCGCCGGGTTCCACTGAAACGAGGACACGTCTCTTGCACTCCGCTGCATTTTTCTTGTCCTTGCGTCAAGGAACAGATAGCCATCGACAGTTGGGGAGCAGTTTGTGACAAGGCCAAGGAACGAACTCACTGATGTAAAGAATGGCTCAGAGCATTATGAAAACAAAATAATTTACTTAAGAGACCCACAACTTCTACATACAACACGAAAGTTTGAGATGCTGCCTGCGTGCCAGGCCGTGCAGATAACAGAGTGCAGGTTATGGCATTCGCAGCAGCGGGAAACAGAGACGGTAAACATCGGATTAGGTAAAACAAACACATCAGAAACACTCAGTTCACAGTTGTTGCTATACCGTCCTGTTGATTCTTTTCAGTGTATCTTGTGTTGGCTTCTGTGATCAGCAGAGTGGCAGGGGTTCGCCGTTCCACTCCTTGAGGCACTCGAGCAGTGGGTCGATGTGCTTGCGCTGGTTGATGGCCACGAGCACCTTGTTCAGCTCCTCGCCAGGCGACCGTGTCTTCTCGCCGGTCAGGTACGCGGTGCCGAGCTCCTCGCGCACGAACCGGTAGAGCGGGTACGAGCGGCACTCCTTGATCCGGTTCGGGACGAGCGGCGCGCCGTTCTCCACGGCCGCGCGTGCGGCCTCGACCTCCCTGGGCAGCGCCGCGCGGAGGTGCTGCTCGAACTCCGCTACCTTGGCGAAGATGGAGGTCTCCAGGACGCGCTCGGCGTCGCCGTTGGCAAGCGCGTGCTCGATGAGCACCGCGCGGAGCTTCTGCATGAGCGGGTAGCTGGGGCTGCAGGGGTCGTCGGCGTAGGCGAACACTGCCTCCCGGTCGATCGCGGTGAGCAGGTCCTTCTCGCAGAAGCGAGCGATGTGGAGGCCGCCCATGGCGTTCATGCTCAGTGACTTCTTGGCTACCTGCATCACGCAGTTCTTGACGGCCGTCTTCATGTTCTCCTCAAGGTGGCGCAGGTCGATGGCCTGGCACAGCGCGATCAAGAACGTGGAGGACATGAGCTTCAGGACGTCGATGGCCTCGGCGGTCTTCCTGGAGGAGATGAGCCCAAGCGAGTTCACGTCCTGGTTGTGCTGCTCCGCGCTCTGGACATGGTTGGTCACAGGATTGGCCAAGAACTGCAGCTCAGAGCAGTACGACGCCATGGCGATCTCGGCGCCCTTGAAACCATAGTCCAAGCTCGGGTTGCGTCCACCAGACAGGTTGGATGGCAGGCCATTGTTGTAGAAGTCGTTCACGAGCTCTGAGAACTGCGCGAACATGAGCTTGCCTATGGCAGCAATGGCGAGGCGGGTGTTGTCCATGGAGACACCAATGGGGGTGCCCTGGAAGTTGCCACCGTGGAGTGCCTTGCCACGGGAGACATCGATGAGCGGGTTGTCGTTGACGGAGTTGATCTCACGCTCAATGGACTTGGTGGCGGCACGGATAACTTCGATCTGTGGACCAAGCCATTGCGGCGACGTGCGGAGCGCGTATCTGTCCTGCTTTGGCTTCATCAACGGGTCAAGCTCGCCAAGCTTCTTAGCAAGCTTCATGTAGGAGCTTCCCTCCAAGATGTGCTCCATGATGGCAGCCGCCTCTATCTGCCCAGGATGGTGCTTCAGCTTGTGTGTCAGGTGGTCGGTGTACTCCGGCTTGCCGGTCATGACCTCGCAGAACACGGCGGACAGGACCTCGGCAAGGATGGCGAGAACGTTGGCCTCAAAGAGCACTGTGGATGCAAGGCCGGAGCCCACGGCCGTGCCGTTCACCATGGCAAGGCCTTCCTTGGGCTGCAGCTCAAAGAACCCGTGCTCGATGCCAGCGATCTTAAACGCCTCCGCGGCGTTCACCTTGGTGCCATCGGGTGCCACCGCGACGGAGTTCTCGCGGCCGGTAATGAGGCCGGCGATGTAGGACAGCGGGACGAGGTCACCGGACGCGGTGATCGTGCCCCGGAGCGGCAGGCACGGCGTGACGTTGGCGTTGAGCAGTTTGGTGATGGCCTCGAGGATCTCGAAGCGGATGCCGGAGTAGCCCTGGAGGAGGGTGTTGATGCGCACGAGCATAGCTGCGCGCGTCGCCTCCGCCGGCAGGACGTGGCCATCGGTGCCAGTGCCGAAGGCGCCAGCATTCAGGAACCTGTCATACATAAATTCACAGCTCAGATATGATTGGATATTTGGATATGCTTTGTTGTTGTTCCGCGCGTACATGTAGCGTTTGATTAGGCTTCGTGATGTGCCGACTCTCCAGCATGTTCTCGTTGATTAATTTATGCTCCCCAACGACAAGAAACCGAATCCGTCAGATCAGATGCACGTTTCTGTGCGGACACCGAGCAGCACTACCCATATGCGCACGGCATGGAGCACGCGGAAATGATACTGTATCCCCCCGAATCTTTCGGCAGAGTCGTCGGTGCAAATAAACTACTCCGCACTAACTATTCGTGTGCGCCACGGCATGGAGCACGCGGAAATGATACCGTATCTAAACTACAGTTAATGAATTTAGAACACACTGCTAGTGTGAGAAAATGAATAGTGATGAGAGTGAATATAGGAAGTAAAAAAGTAAATAGTGATAGGATAATGGTTATAATGCTCCAATGCTATAGATAAATAGTGATAGAGCAGAAGCAAATAAAGAAACTGCTGGAGATGGCATGAGCCATTTCCCCGCTTCCCTTCTAGGCTCCAAATTTTATCCTTTTAAGCTTGCCAAAAGATATTAAAAAGGGATTTGCTAGGTGGCAGTCGTCTGCAAATCCAGATTACCACTCTCCATGTTCATTTGCATGTGATTGACGCTAAATGAATAAGCTGGTTGAGCCTGTTTCGTTTATATTATTTTTTTAGAGTTTTTAGATATAGCTTTATGATTAAAAATATTAAACTAAAAAAGTTGAAACGTTCAGGTTCAGGTTCTCAATTTAGATAGACTTAACTTTAGCACTAAACCGAGCCACCCTAACAATGTCGACTCACCCTTTAAAAAGAAGCTGAAGCCCTACCCGCAAAAGTTGTAGTTTGTTTTTCAGTCAGTCCTTACCAGATGGAATCCATTTATTTTTTTTTAAAAAAAAAACGTCTTGATCATTGTGTTTTTTTTTTTTTGACAAGTTGATCATTGTGTTGATGTGCTAGTCAGTAGCCATGGCTGACTTCCAATGGGAGCTCCAGCCACCGCACAAGGGGGCCTACTTGTCGCGACGTCCCGTTCCTATCTATCCCCATTTTTTTCTCTCCATGTGACGCACCACGTGGCGCCAAACCTCTAGGTAGCCAAACAGGACAGTGCAAGTGAAACGAACCAGACACTGTTTACCGGATCGGACCGAGCTGTTCGTTCAACCTAATCGAATCTACACTGAGATCTTGGCGTGCCAGACCAACCCGGTTCAATTTGGCCTAGTAGCCTACATATTTAATTAAATATATACATTTATATATTATTTTCTTATAATATATAATTTATTTCTTTATTTTATAACACATATTTATTAAATATAATCATTTTTAATTTTATATGTTATTTTTAGACTAAAATAGGTCGGCTGGCTTGTAACTAGGCCATCCAGATTTGGTCGAGTTACTATAGAAACTGCGTTTAGACCGACACCTCAGCCTATTAGCTCGTTAGACCTAGTTCATGCATTGAACCGAGCCAAACGGATCCAACCAGACAGGCCTGGTTCGTGCGTTGGCAACCATTGTCCCAACCCAAACCCACCAATCGATCGCCCAAGAGGGAGTGACTCGCGTCGCGTGGAGCTCCCCTCCACTCCAGACATCCCGAATTCTCGGCAAAAACTAGACCTTTCCTTCTTCCAGCGGCGCCCCAACCGAACGCCCCGTCCCGTCTCGGCATGAGCTGTCCACGGCACTCTGCACAGCATGATTCGCGCGCGAAACGCTGGGGAGCCGCGTGTGATGCAGGTGTGCATATTTCTCTATTTATCCTCTCCCGCCGGCGGCCAAATCCATACAGGTGCCGAAAACTGTGCATTATGCGTTTCTACCACTTGGTCAGGGGAGCCATACTACCCAATTCTTTCAGGTGTGAAATAGACTACTAGAGCCTGAGGCTCTGTTCTGAATGCAGCGGTTTAGCCGAGCATGTCTAGCACGGTCTCTAAAAAAAGAATTTTCTTTTTATTTCTACAGGATCTATGTTAGTCTCTAAATTTAGAAATTCTCTCTTCGAGTTTCTATGTTTATATATTCTCTCTTGTCTACGTATCTTTTTGAGAATAGAGACTCTGCTGGAGATGATTGAAATATAGAGAACGAATAGTGGTTTGAAGAAGGGGATATAGAGATTCAAATTTAGAGACGCTGCTAAAAATACTCTTATATGAAAATTCATATAGTAAAGGATCCGGGTGATGATTAATTAGAAAAAATGTTTTCGGTTAGTTGATGGCCAGCGCTACTCGTCCCCACAAGAAAAAGAACCCTTTTTTGGGGTTCGAAAATAATGGAATCCCATGCACAACTAAGCAGAGCACATGCGCAGGCAGCGCCGACCCAATAATCTCGTGAATAGCTTACCACTCTATTGTTTAATCTATCCAATCTAGCGTATTAAATGAGTCATCTCATCCAAGCCTCTGAATTGAACTTGTGTCTGTAGAAATTAATGGAGCAAAAGAAAGAATTTTTGGCTTGCAATAATGTTCGGAGTTCAGACCTGATGAGCTCTCTCTGGAGCGCGCCGCCCTCCTTGGTCCGGCGGTGGGAGGTGGCGCCAAAGCCGGTGGTGACGCCGTAGCTGTCGGTGCCGTTCATCATGCTGTTCATGACCCAGTCGCTGCTAGCCTTGACGCGGCCGCGGGCCGACTCGTCCAGCTCGACCCTGGCCTCGCCGGCGCCGGCGGCCACGGCGGCCACCTGCGCGATGCTCAGGCTGGCGCCCTCGATCCTCACCGCCGGCAGCCGGTACTCCGCCACCATCCTCTTCACCTCGTCGAGGTGGCTCCCGGCCAGCCCCTCCGCCGCCTTCCCCCAGTTGAGCGGGTCGGCACCGCGCGGTGCCGACATGCACAGCCCGTCGCCGTTGAGGGAGCGGACGAGGCCGGTCTCGCACTCCATTGCAGAACGGAACCACACACACAGGCGAAGAAGAAAGAAGAAAGAACTATTGAGTATCGCTGATCACTAGCTCCTAGCAGTACAACTTAGCAGCTAATAATCAGTTGCGTAATTGTGTTGTAAGAAGAAGAGCTTAAAGCTGAGGCTCTTCTTGGGGAGAAACGGAGGGGGAGCAGGGGCCCTTAAATAGCGCGTGGTGGGGGGTGGTTGGGGCCAGGACTTGGGTTGGTTGTTGGCGAGCTCACCCTGCGCGCACCGGAGCTTGGATGGACCTGCCAACTCCGCCGGGTCCGCGTGGCCGCCTGCCTGCCGTCCGCGCGTATGCCCGACCGAGCCGAGGGGAACCAGCTTGGCTAGGCTGCAGTGTGCAGGGCAGTGCGTCGTGGGTGGTCACCGACGACGCTGAGGCATTTGGTGAACCGGCGGGGTGGGTTGGTGGGGTGAGGCCGTGTGTGGACGGGAGCTTTTGCTGAACGCTGACGGACGGGCAGTCGCCCCGCCCGTTCTTCCTAGCCTGGACACGCAAGTGTGCAACCACTTGGATATCCCAGGCTCCGCGAGCAGGACAGAAACATGTTCACGAAAACATTTTTCAAAGTTTGAAAAGTTAATGTAGAAACTTTGTTAGTCGTCGTTAGTTCGTTGTTAGTCGTGCCATCGTGTGTGGGCAGCGTGCGCGCGCGAGCCTGGCTCCGTAGAAACGGCCACCCGCGGCGTTTTTCTCGGGCTAGGCCCGAACCGGCGTTTTGCATGTGCGTGTGCAGGCTCGGAGCGGCGAGCGGGCAACCAAACACGTGTTTATCTAGCTCATGCGAGCCTGGCCGGGCAAGGACAGGCAACCAAACACGCTCTTAGAGTATCTCTAGCAGTAGCTGCAAAACACTGTTTATTTTATTTTTTTTAGTGATAGAGCTGTTGCTGGAGAAATGAATCTTTTCGAGAATATAGTATAAAGTGTGAAAGAATTTTAGACATGAAAAGATTGTAGAATAGCTACTAAAGATGCTTGGGATCAAACTTACACGGTTTATATATACTCACCGTCCTATCGCATAGGGGTAAGAGTTTTTTACACCGATCCAGCAAAAAAAAAAAATGGTACACAATATTGTTTTGGTGCGTTGAAAAAAAATGGATTATGCTTTTGCAGAGTTGGGGAAAATGGGCTCAAAGCTCAAAAGTTTTTTTTTTCTTTTTACAAAAGGGGCCGTCAACAAGGTCAGGTTGTCCACGTTTTATCCTGCACCAACAAGAGTGCTTCCAAGGAAAGTTAGGCTTCAGACCAAGTTGTCAACCTTCCTAAAGGAATTTTTTTCTTCTGAGCGATCCAATATTACCAGTTGAAAAAACGCTAATATTTTGCGCACAAAGTTCTGGTATACACCCTCAGTAATCCTGCATGGTTCAGATAGCATCGCCACGCACAGCTGAATCATGAAGATCCCACGTTCCTTCCTCCCGTTTGGCGACCAAGAAATACTAATATAATACTAAACAGCTGGTTCCAAGGGAGGCAGGTACATCAATGCATCATCCATGTAATGCACAGGATTATTCTTATGCAATGACAGTATGGCACTATATTTTACTACCCAATCCTTTGGCGTGTGGTTGGTAACAACGATTTCGTGGCGACTAACTCAGCCCATCGGCCACGATTTCAGATACGGCAAGTCATTGTGCTTGGCCACTAGACAGGTAGATGTATTTCTGGTCCCTGCAAGGCCAGGAAGGGTGTAGAGTCAGAGTCAAGACTATGTCATGTGTGTTCCTTTAAAAAAAATGACAATTAATGTCATGTAAGGCATGTACAAATCTCTTGCACCAAGCTCCAAAATCCATCCTTAGCATCAGAATAAAGATAACCGTTGGCTACTTCAACGTGGAAAAGAGAGATTTGATGATTGATATATAGTCCATTAACTGTATAGACTGTGCAGCGAAACGAACATGCAAGTCCTCACGTACCTAGGTACCCAGCAGATACATTCAAAACCTTCAATCTTGATATGAGATCTGCAGCTCCCTTCTCGTTCATTTTTGAAATAAACCTTGCTATTTCCAATTTCTTCCATCATGGTTCTTCTTTCTCCTCCTCCTCGTCTCTATCCTCCCACATCCAAGCCACTGCATGGTCGAGCCACTGAGCACCATGCCAAGCCACCGCATGCTTGAACACCGCCCCACCGCCGGGCACATCGTCACCAGCCCTGAGCACCATAGCCGTCAAGTCGAGCCATTGCCGTATCACCATAGCTCAAATTAGCTTAGAGCCTAGCCCATCTAAGAGACTGGCCTACGCGTGCACCACACTTGGGATTTTGGCCTCATTTCACCCAAAAGGGTAACCCAAGGTATTCTCATCGTCAATAATCCAACATGGGTCACATGAGCCTCAACATCACGTGCCAGATATTACTATCGTGCTCGGGTCAGGGGCTCGACTATAGCCAGGCGTGACGACTCACGACCCGATAGCAATGGTGCTAGGCCCACAGGGAAGTGTGGCGGGATGGTAGCCAAGCACTGGAGTGGAGGGAGGAGAGAGGACAATGGGAAAGGGAGGAAGGACCTCGTCAGAGAATCTAACAAAATTCTAGGATGTTTTTGCAAAATTAAGTGGGAAAAGGGGAAGTACATTACTATCTCGGTGCACATCAAACGGCAAAGAAGATGCCTGGGTGCCTAGGTACACTAGGAAAAATTGCTCTTGCAGGGAATTGCATTGTGTGACAACTAAAAATAGGAGAATGAGAGGACCAAGCATAGCTCAGGTGGCTAGCACGCAGGTGTGCGAGCAGCCATTGCGGGTTCAATTCTCAGATCGGACCCCAATGTCTCACCTCCTGGTTTGACCAGGATTTAATAAAAATGGGTACGTGCGACAGGACGGAGCTAGGAGTCTCCATTTCATCTTCTAGCATGTGTTTAGGGTGTGAGTGTGTGTGCGTGTTTGGTATATAAAAAAGAAATAATAAAGCAGATAATTGAGGAAATTTTTTTTATAAAATAAAATGAATTAAATATTTTATCTATAGAGAAGCTTCCAGACGGGATAAGAAGCAGTTGTTAGAATATATTATCCATAGCAATCGACGTTGGAATCTATCTTATCTCCTTGTCTCTATCTGTCAACCCCGACGAGACGTCGACGCCTCGAGGTCCAGGAGGGGCGCAAGGCGCAAATGCAAGTTCTAGACCTCCAAATGGAGGTCGATAAGCTAAAGGAAAAGCTCTTGGCTCTAGAGCAAGGAAGGCTTGACTGGGATTTAGTGACCTCCCCTTGGCACCTTTGTTTTTTTTGTAACATGGCCAACTAAGAAATAAAATTAAATTTTATGAAACAGTGGGCTTTATCTAATTTTACCTTGGTGTTTCTCGGCTAGATGATGTCTTCCTTGTTTCTGCAAAAAGGAGAAAATAAAACATATTGCGGTAAAGACAGGTACAATGCAAAGAGAAAATCCGAGTTGAAACGACACGATCTTAACCTTAGCCCCGTTGTGACTAAGTCTTGTGCACCTAATTTGCGAACATGGACTTAGTCACAGGAGAGGCGGCAACAATCTGAGTAGGCACTTGCCCTTCTCTTGAGATGCGCACTTGGAGAGGACCCCAAGTGCACCTTTGCAGTATAAGGCTTCTTCAACCAATTTGTAGGGCAAGGACCATCCGAATAACTGGGAACACTCGACCGACTCTTCCGGCAGGACCCCGTCCACGAGATACCTAATAAACGGTATCATTCAACATTCTCCGTGCTCCAGGAGTGCGATAGTGTCACCAACCTGGGCTAGCTCCTCCTCGATGGGTGTGGAAAGCTTGTACAAATGCTCAATGATTACCCCTGCTGGTGCGGCCTCATGGGAGGATTCAAGTTTGAAGAGCTGGTCGACCAGAGCATTGTCCCTTCTAGTGATGTATAGTACTTTGAAGTTCTTGAAGAACTTCTCCATCTTTCTCACCTCATGTAAGTAACGGACCATCGATTCGTCGGAGCACAAGAACTCCTTGCTGATCTGGTTGACGACTAACTGTGAGTCTCCTTTCAGAAATAACCGCTGCACGCCGAGTGATTTGCATACCCGTAACCCAGCTAGAAACCCCTCGTATTCTGCGGCATTGTTGGTCGCTGTGAAGTACAAGTGCACAACGTACTGGTGGCGCTCCCCCTGAGGTGACACAAGCATGACTCCAGCCCCCGAGCACTCGTAGGTGCGAGACCCATCGAAGAACATTGTCCAGCGACCATTATCCGAGGGATCGGTATTTGGATTGACTTGGTCGTGATTCGTTCACTCCGCAACAAAGTCCGGTAGCACTTGGGCTTTGATCACCAAGTAGGCTATGAAGCTGATGTCGAACTCGAAGAGCTCCATGGCCCACTTTGCTATACACCCGCTTGCATCTTGGTTTCTCAAAATTTTGCCTAAGGGGAAACTAGTGGGCATGGTCATTGTGTAGACTTGAAAATAGTGTAGCAGCTTTCGAGACGACATGAATAGAGCGTAAAGGAGTTTTTGGACCTCAGGATAACACTCATTCGTCCTATGGAGCACTTCACTCACGTAATAGATAGGTCGCTGGTTCTCATGCCAGACCACGGTCAACACAGCGCTGACAGCCTGAGGGGTAGCGGCGATGTACAAGAGCAAAGCCTCCCCTGCTCTAGGCGTGGTCAGCAAGGGCGGGCTGGATAGGTACCGCTTGAGCGTGCTTCCAAAGCACATTAAAGAAAGGCAGACCACGCTCGCCCAGCCGAGAAATGAAGCGGCTTAACACCGCCATGTGCCCCCATGTGGGCTTGTACTTCTCTCACGCTGGAGCGTAGGCACATCCTTTCTATAGCTTCTATGTTCTCCGAGTTTGCAACCACACCTGCCAAACTAACCACGTAACTAAGCACCTTTCCCGCTTGCTCACCGAAGACACACTTCTTTGGGTTTAGCTGTATTCAGTGCTTCTTGAGGTTATAGATGGTTTCCTTGCACTACTACAGATTTCAACTTCACAAACAGTTCGTAAAACCTCTAGAAGCGGTTATATAACCGCTTCTAAGCAACCGCGACTGATGCTCGCGGAAGCATCAGAAGCAGTTCTACACTCGCGGGAGCATCAGAAGCGGTTCGTAGAACCGCTTCTAGTGGTGTCTAAAAAGGTAAAGAATATTGGGGTATGTGGGATTTGAACCCAGGACCTCACCCCTCCTTGTGACCCACGCCTCACCCAGCTAGCCAACCTACCCACGCGTGCTCTCTGATGAGATAAGGCAAGCTTTCCTTTTAACAATTCAAAAAATGAGCCTCTAGCATCAGTTCGTAATAGGAACCCCTTCTAAAGCCTCCTCTAGAAGCGGTTTGTAATACGAACCCCTTCTGTTGCTTGGGCTTTAGAAGGGGTTCATGTCCCCAACCGTTGATAGAGGTGCTTGGGATTTAGAAAGGGTCACGAACCCCTTCTGTTGCTTGGGCTTTAGATGGGGTTCGTATTACGAACAGCTTCTAGAGAGGGCTTCCTGGCTTGAACTATTGAACCGCTTGTGCTGCAACTATTAGAAGGTGCACATCGAACCGCTTGTGATGCCCTGTTCTCTAGTAGTGTCGAGATCTAAGACATAGCTGAACTCAAGTACACTTTTGACCACGATATCATCAACGTAGACCTCCAAGTTGTTGCCTATTTGGTCGATTAATATGTCGCCTAGAGGGGGGTGAATAGGCAGTAAAAATTAAAACAGAGTTAAATAGTGAAAGTAATACCGGATTATCCGGTGTTTTCTATCGGATAGTCCGGATCTTACCGGATAGTCCGGTGTTCTATACCGGATAGTCCGATGACTGCTAGAAGAACCTGAAATGGCAGCACAAGGAATCCTCCCAAGCCAAGATAACACCTCACGAAGTAAATTGACTAGCACAATAAGCTCAGAGGCTGCTATCAAGTCCACAAGATGAAAACTTTCCATAGCAATCTCAAGATTTACAAATTTAGGGTTAGAGAGAGCAAACCAAAGACGAGAAGAAATTTATCCCGAAGTTCAGATCCTTGAGGGGATCCTACGTCTCCGTTGAGGCGGCTTAGTCACACTCAAGCCGGGGTTTTTTCAACCCTTTCCTCACCAGCATTGCACCAAGCACTCATCGGGTTTACTCCTTGATTCCTTTCCGTGAGGAGGTGGAATCTAACCATCACAAACTCTGGGGGCTCACCACACCAAGATTCGGGAGCTCCCCATTGACCCTAAGCCGTCTAGGAGTCCTCAACCTCCAAGAGTAACAAATCCAGCGAGAAGTTAAACTTGAAGGTAGCCCTAGTGCTCACAAGATGAGACCAACTCGAATCTAGCACTAAATCCTAGCTCCTCAACCCTCTAAGCTCAAGAATCACTCATATCTAGAGAAGGGAGGTGCTTGGGACCAAGAACAAGTGTATGAGAGAGTATGCAGGTGTTCCAACTGGCAGAGAGCGGCTAGGGTAGTAGTGGATGGGTATAAATAGGTCCTCACAACCCTAGCTTCAAATCTTGAAACCCAGGTACCGGATAGTCCCGTCGGAAACACCGGATAGTCCGCAAGACTTAGAGTCTAAAGCCCACTGGCTGAGTAAGTCCAGATAGTCCGGTCTGGAACACCGGATAGTCCGGTTAGTGAGATTTTACACAGGAAGTTTGAGTGGCTGACTGGATCGAACATTCCGGTCTGAACTGGATAGTCCGAACCAAAATCACCAGATAGTCTGGTTAGTGAATTTTGTCCAGAGAACAAGGGTGGCGAACCGGAGCGGATAGTCCGGTATATACCAGATAATCCGGACAAATACACCAGACAGTCCGGTGTACTTAAGCAGATAACACCCTAGAAATTTTGACAACGAGACCTGGTGTCTATGAATTCGTGTGAAACTTATCTAGTGAGCATTTTAGACACCTAGAGTTAATTTCTCGTCAAATCCCTCTTAATAGTACGACATAATAACCTTATGACTCAAACTCAAAGATTACAGAATATATTACTAAATTTGAGTCGTAGAGGCGATTTAAAAAATCTTTGAATAATTGACATTCCGTGTAACCTGCATTTCTTCTCTCAAATACACATTAGACCTTTAATTGATTGTCATTAATCACCAAAATAATCTTAGCGGCCGAGATGCACTTACAGAAATATTTTCTACATCAGACGCTGGAAAGTCGCTCCAACATTCCTTAGACCAAAAGACATGGTCGTATAGCAGAAGGTACCAAACTGGGTGAAGAAGCCCTTTTTCTCATCTTTCAGTGACAAGCTGATCTGGTGATATCCTAAGTAGGCATGTAGGAAACTCATCTACCGGACTATCGCTGTAGGATCGACTAGTTGATCGATGTGTGGCAACAGGAAATTATCTTTGGGACATGCAGCACTCAGGCCCGTGTGGTCCATGCACATGCGCCACTTTTCCCCTTTATTCTGAACGATGACCGGGTTAGCCAAACACTCGAAGTGATGGATCTCATGGATGAACCTGGCCTTAAGGAGTTTGTTGAGCTGCTCCTTTATTATAGCTTGCTTCTTGGGAAGAATCGCCTGAGTTTCTATCGTACTATCTTTTTGTCAAGCTGAACCACTAGCCTATGCTCGACCACCTCCCTGGGACACCGAGCATGTCAAACGGCTCCTAGGAGAACATGTCCGCATTTGCCTAGAGGAAGGTGATGAGCTCGAGTTCCTATTTAGGAGTCCAAGATGGCCCCCAAGTGCATGACCTTGGTCGGATCTGAGTCAGAGAGGGGGACTGCTTTGGTCTCGCCGTCAGGCTGTAGGGAGATACTCTTGTGGGGCATCTTGGGTTCTTGGTCAGGCCCACACCGAGGGAGCTGCCCGACTATGCTTAGCGCGTTCTCATAGCATCTTAGGGAGACCTTGGTGTTTCCCCTGACAGTGATCACTCCATTTGGACCAAGAATCTTGAGACTTTGATAGGCGTGGTGTTACGATCATGAATTTCACTAGCACTAGCCTACCCAAAAGAGCATTGTAAGGGGTTTCAATGTCAATTACCTCAAAGGTGTCTAGCTCTGTCCGAAAATCGCTTGGACTCCCAAACGTCACGGGCAAAACGATCTGGTCGAGTGGCTTGGCCGAGGTCCCTGGTACGATCCCATGAAAAGGGATAGCGATGTTTTTGATCTTCGACCTAGGGATCTGCATTTGGTCTAGTACGTTAGCCATGATGAGATCGAGGAAGCTACCTCCATCAATGAGCACGCGCCCCACCATCGTATTGTTGATGGTTGGACTTACTAATATCGAGAGCTCCTGTGGTTTGGGCAATCCTCTTTCAAGAAAGTGATTGCCAGCTTGGTCCACTTAAGCTGTTGGACTAGGTGAGATCCCTGGTCAACATGGTACACCCCCCTGGATGGTGCCAGCCATTGACGATGAGGAAACAGATTCCTTGCCGAGCTTACTTGTTAATTGAGGGACCAAACAACCCCTTCCTGCCAAAGGGCTTTTGTCGTAAATGCCTCTAGTCACCGAGATGAATAGTAGATTAGACATAGACATTTATCCTGATTTGGGCCTCTCGGAAGGACATATTAACTCTACGCTAGTTGCACAAGTGCATTTGTGTTATTGCGATGAGATTGAATCTTGAGGTCTGTCGATGTCTATGCCCTCCCTATCCATGGGGAAGGTATTTACAGTATAGGGTATATGTAGTCTAGGCCCTACATGACCTCGAAAACCTATCCGGTTAACATATAATCCTGCCAAATTTACAGATATATTCTATAAACATGCTAACTTGCGCCCAAGAAACATTCATATCCGGAAGGCTTCAGGCTCTGGATATGGGAGAATTCCTAGGATGGCGGGAGTGTCCGACCAATTATCTTGATGTATCCCATTAGGGCCCATGATGATGCATGCAACGACCCATAAGCAAAGAGGTCTACTCCCGAGCATCAATCGTCGGAGTACCAGCCCGAGTTTACCATGGTCGGCTTATTCTCCCTAGGTATGCGCTCCAAGGGCATATTTCACACAGAACCTAGCCACCAGGATATCTCCTTCGGCGAGGCCATTGGAGATGGAGACGGAGGAGGCTGAGGAGGCAGCGCTTGGTTTTGGGGAGGGAGGTTAAGGAATCACGAGAGGGTTCGGTGTAGCCCAGAGGATCTAGTACACTCGCTAGCACGATTTCTTTCACCCATTGTTGTTGTAACATAGTACGATGAAGATAGGGAGGAGTGCATGAGTTGTTTGATGTTTTCGGCCTATGCGCATCCTAGCCGTTGGATCACCATGATGGCTACGATTATTTTTTGTTTAAGCTATCTACAAATTTCAAAAACCCCCAAAATTACAATATTATCAAATGTATAGTACTTTCAATCTAATTCCCTTTTATATTTTTATGATTAACATTTTATTTTAAAGCCACTCACAAGTTTTCTAAATAAAATTTAATCATAAAAAATAGATTGAAGCTACAACATATTTTTTTTTGACAAGATACAACATATTTGATAACTAGCCAAGTGCCAGCGCGGTTGCAACAAAGTTCATAACAAATGAGAAATACTAGTAGATTGTAATTTTATGAAAATCTTCAATTCCAAATCCTATCAAATTGATGTTTAAAATACGTGCAATCACCTTTTCATTTGATCCACATATTTGAGCCAAACAAATATAACTAATCTTGCCCGGGGAATACCTAATCTTGTCCGAGAATGCATTCTCTTGCCCGGGAATAGCTCTAGTTGGTCGGGAATAGCTCAAACTTGCTCGGGAATACCTAATCTTGTCCGAGATGGATTTTTCCTTGCACGGGAGTAGCTCTAGTTGGTCAGGAATTCCTTATCTTGGTCGGAAATAGGGTTGTCTTAGTCAGGGATAACTTTTTTTGCCCAAGAAGGTCATATAAACGACATATTGACAGGTAGGAGTGACTTTTGAGAATGCAAACTTGCTCGGTTGAAAAAGTGTTCTACCTAAAAGTTGTAGAGAATTTTGAGACACATCTTTTTCATGTAATGGCTTTTCCATTTGATCAATGGATGATTTTATAAAATTATTTGGTGAGCTACTGTTCTGAAAATGGGCTGAAACAGTGGGTGTTTGAACCTAGGTGCTAGAGTGCTACAAGTTCAGCAAGAAAATGATGTAGCCATGAGTTCTAACTATGGAAAAGTATGCAATATAGGTAGAGTAAGGTTCTCACCTAGCAAGGGAAGCCTTGCTAAGAGTAGACGTCCAATGGATGGAGAGATCGAAGAAGGAATATGCCGGCCTATCCAAAGATGATCTCGGCTACTCCTAGGCTTGTTCCTTGCTGCTCCTTCACTTCAAAGGCCATGGATCTGATGCTACTCCTTCCTTGGCTCATGGGAGACGTTATCTTCCTCATCCCTAAGCTTGCATGTGAGCCAACATGACATGTAAGAGAAGAAACAAACAGGTTACTTCATTGCAGTCAAGAACAGCGAAGTAGGGGAAGGAAAAGCATCAAGAATTCACCTAAAACCTTGTGCATGCACGAATGGCTTGGATGTACTTGAAGCTTAGGGAGTGGACAAGCTAATCTTGCTCATCTCCTACGCTGGATATGGGTGAAAGATGAACAAAAGACTAGAAAACGAAATTAGCCTCTTGCTGTCCAGAAAATGAGCATCAAAGAGAAAAGTGAGCAAGAACCATAGTAAATCTTTGTGCATGTGCTTACCATGGTGGTAGATGGATAGCTTATGAGCTAACCTTTCCAATGGTATATAACACTCTAGGGAAAAACTGGAATTTAGAGGGTAGATTTGAGAAAGAAAGGAAGAACTGCTGTCTCTGGCTGCTCCAACTTGCAGCTCGAGGGAGGCAGAGGCTAATGAGGAAGAAGGCTGGCTGTGAATAGGTGAAGAGGTAGTTTATATAGTGCTAGACTCTCCCATTAACAAGTGGGGTCAGGTCCCACGGGTCATAGAGTGGCTATGGATAGAAAAATGGGTGAAAAAGGCAGTGGACTGTAGCTGTCTGCGACGCCGCCTATCTCAGCCAATGGATGAAAGAATCTATTCATCATGGTCTGGGACAAAAAGAATATGGATATAGCTACAGTAGCTAGCTATAGTTAAAGGATTATGCCCATTACGCCAGCCTAGGTAGTATCGATGCCCGTCCGAGTTACTTCTTGCCCGTCCGCTCTTTGCCTTGCTCGTCTAGGTCAATCCTTGCCTGTCTATGCTGGCCCGATGGGATTGTTTTTTGCTCGACTAGGCCAATACCTGCTCGTCCAGCTTAGGAACATTCCCGGTGATTATGTCTCACTCGATTAGTTGCTTGGCTACTAGGATTCATTGAGTTTCAGTTTCAGATTTTTATTTTCCACCAAAGAGTATGGTGATTGTATGCAAAAACTTCAAAAATCCAAAATACAACCAAGGCAACATAATTATGATATGCATGACTAATCGAAAAGTGAAAGCGGGGTTGTCACAGGCAGATTATAATCTAAAAAGTTGAGAGTCTCGAAAAGTAGCTTGGAGAGACTAAAAAATATATTAAAAAGTTTTGGGAGATTTGAGAAGAACCACTGAAAGTCTCAAAATGGGTACAAAGTGTTATAACGTATGACTTGTAAAAAATTATAAATTTTAAACAGTAATTTTTAATCTGATTTTAAACAAAAAGAACTATGCCCACTCGTGTTCTGATCAACTCTGATTTCATCGTCGATTGTGTGGTGCTTAGGTGTCCTCTTCTTTATTACACATCCATTAGAGAGCTACCTTTTTATTGAAGATTTTTTAAAAATTTGTTTGTCCGAAATAAGATGCGTTCGTTGGGGTTATTAACGGGTGCAAGACCACTTGAGAACATCTTTTTAGAGGGGTGGAGTAGAACGTATCATCGTTTCATCACTCATTGCTATTGTTAAACAACCACGCTACCGGGTGTAGTCCGAGGTTGTCGATTCACACGCAAGACACAATCATAGATGAACACAAATGTAGGAGGGGAACAATTCTTTATTACTTTCTCATGTGTGTACAATGGGGAAAACCCTTCCTCCTTATATAGAGCAATTCTAGGGTTTCGGCATGGGCCAATACCGGGCCTTCGTGGGCCGGTTTCTCAACACTCCCCCTTTGGCCTTTGCCGCGAGATGCATATGTCTCATTAAAACTCCATAAAAACCCAGTGGGAAAAATTGGAAAAAGAGTACATAGCATACGCCCTGTGTTGTATGAATTGCCTCATTAAAAACCTTATGTGAGAAACTTCTGTGAAAAGTCACTAAGGGAAAAAGAGTACAATTCACCCAATTTTCAAATCGTCTTCATAACATTCCCTTGGGTACTCAGACTACATGTCTAAGATTTACCTTGGAGTATGTGAACATTCTCCCCCTGAAATCTGCACTTCTCTAAGTCTTTTTATCCCAACTCCCTTTACGCACCTTTCGAAAGTAGATGCTGGGAGAGATTTAGTGAATAAATCCGCTAAATTCTCGCATGACTTAGTGTGCAATATCTTGATCTCGTTCATCTTATGCATTTTATAAGCATAGAAGAACTTGGGGTTAAAATGCTTCGTAAGGTTGCTTTTCACATAGCCCATTTACATTTAAGCAACACAAGCTGCATTATTTTCATAGATTATTGTGGGGGTTTGCTCAATATTCAGTCCACATGACTTCTGGATGTGGTGAGCCATTCTTTGAAGCCATACGTATTCCTGAGAGGCTTCATACAGGGCAATTATTTCTGAGTGGTTTGTAGAAATTGACACAAGTGTCTGCTTGAACGACCTCCATGAAATTGCCGTCCCACCACAAAGAAAAACATACCCAGTTTGTGACTTGCCAGTATGCGGGTCAGACAGGTACCCTGCATCTGCATAGCCAACTAGATTCAATTCTTGATTCCTTCCATAAAACAAGCCAAGATCCTTGCTTCCTTGAAGATATCTAAAGATGTCCTTGATCCCCTTTCAATGTCTTTTGGTTGGCTCTGCACTGTACCGAGCCAGCAAATTCACGGCGAACGCAATGTTCGGCCTAGTGCTGTTCGCGAGGTACATGAGCGCACCAATTGCACTTAAGTATGGGGTTTCTGATCCCAGGACTTCCTTCTCCTCTTCTCTAGGCCTGTATGGGTCTTGGTCTGCTTGCAGTGACCTTCCGACCATTGGGGTTTCAATTACACATTCTTAAAGCCAAACCTTTCCAACACATTCCGAGTGTAGGCTGACTAGTGTACCAAAATTCCTTCGTGGATATGCTCAAACTACAAGCCTAAGCTATAATACACAAATTTTTCACTTCTAAGTCATACTTCAAGTATGAATTTACTTCTTCTATTTCTTTACTTCAATCCATATAGTTACTCATCGAGTTTCACACTATACGGATTTCTATTTGCTCTGCCATGGTTCAGGATGGTGATACTTCATGTATCTTCATATATAAGTCCAGATCCAAGTCTCTATACATATATTCAGTGACAACATCCTTCAATTCATTTTTTTTTATCCTCAACTTCATATTGAGCACTGCCAATGAGATTAAATGTCTAAAGGTAGTTTATCCCATGACCAGAGAGTGAGCCATCAGCCTTTCTTGTACCATACCACTTCCTCATTCATTTCTCTTGTTTCACGAAAATTGCCATCTTCCATTCCTTTCAATCCAGCCTTTCTCGCACTCTTCCGAGAGATGCAGGCTTGGGATCAAATTCAATAATAGTGGCAATTCTGTTTTATTGTTTTTGTATCGACAATGGCTGTTGCTCAATTCAAACACTCTCTTGCTAATTCAAAATTCATAGCTATTTCATCATGGGTGCTTCATGCACTTCTACTTGCTCTTCACCGCTATTTCCCATCACGGGAGCAAGTTCCTTTAGTTTATTATTGCCGATGTGTGTACTCACATTTATTTCGGCTTCTTCTTCTTCTGTTATTACCGGTATATTCAGATCTGGGAGCACCTCGCTAGCGTGCTTCTCACCGAGTTGCGAGGACTCAATTGGCTCCCTTCTTTTCTTGGGGCATTTTCGTGATTGGTGTGGCAAGCTCTCTTATCCATTTTTCTCCAGGCGCCCCGGATAATTAGGATTCGAGTGACCAAATTTCTGTCCCTTTTCTCGAGGCCTCGGAGCAGGATGAGGATACCTTCGTGGTATTTCAACCCTCTCTGGTGCATTACTCCAAGTAATGCGACTTGATCACATCTTTCAAATCACAAAAATGATTAGGCAGATTTCATTGCTTTAAATGTCTTCTAGACTTCATCATCATTTGCTTTACTAGTGCGGGTCGTGCACGGGGATCTACGTGGCTTTTCACGTGATTTTCTGGCATTCTACTATCAGGGGTTCTATTCCTCCCCCTAATGACGGAAAAGATCCTTATCAAATATGCAATTCATTTCTTTGTGTGGTATAGGTACATATACATTTAAAATTTCAAAGTGGGAAATTTCAGACCCTTTCATGCACTAGTTGGATGTTGTGGGACTGCTTGTCCCCTTACATAATTAATGAGGGCTACTGCTTGTAGTTTCTTTTACAACTCTGCAAGAGCGGCCTGGCAATTAATTTGATTCATAAAATTAATGTCGTTTCTAGTCCATTCTTCGTGTGGACATAAGGTACTGAGTGCTCTTCTTTATTTTTCAATACTGTGAATTCTTTAGTGTTGTTCATTCTTCTTGATGAACTTCACACAACAACAAAGAAATATATTCTTAGTTCTTATGATCTGCAAGATCAGTTTCACAAATGCATGATTCCTTGTAGAGAGTATGCATTTGGCCACTTCAAAAGAAACATTAATGAGCACCAAAAGTACTTAATTGCCTTAATATGGGCTGTATTAGTTTCCCGGTGGCATTGAGAGTGCGCACGAAAATCTTCATGATTCGGAAAATTGTAAAATTAATACTATGGCCTTATGAGTTGTTTATTTTTTTTCTCCTCATCATCTTAAAGTTCAGGATGGTAAATTTACTATACCATAGATAGAAGAGATCAGAGCTCCTAAATTCAGCATTCAAGGAAGTATACACTTCGGGTGCACAGATTCTAAATATAGTATAGCCCATATTCAAATGAAAGAGGTTTTTCTTAGAGGTCATATTTTCACATCCGGCATGCTTCATAATGCATAAGTATTCTTTTCATTTTCTTCATTGGTTTCTACGTGAAACTCATTTGCACGGATGTCCTAAGAGAGCCAGAGTGAATTCTAGGTACGACAATGCTTCCCTAAGTGCTAGTGTAGTACCAATAGATAATATTCTTATAACTCTTCTTGAGTCTGATATGTATAAATCGCTACCTGTGATAATTCTAATACTACTAGTGTTC
The DNA here is from genome assembly GCA_036346145.1 of Olyra latifolia. Classification (NCBI taxonomy): domain Eukaryota; kingdom Viridiplantae; phylum Streptophyta; class Magnoliopsida; order Poales; family Poaceae; genus Olyra; species Olyra latifolia. The sequence continues at coordinate 20,504,084 of CM070524.1, read as the reverse complement.
TTCATGATCTACTGGAGTATTTGATCTCTCTTCAATTTTATTTGTTGTTCCACTATCAACAATACATACCTCTCACATAGGGCACTACCAAATTCTATATTGCAATCAGGCAATGGCAAAATTCATAGTTCATATAATTCAAACAAGGATTGCAACTTCAAATATACTGGAATAAAGGTAATATCAATCATGAGAATAAGGTTTGCTCTGCTAGAGCTTCAATTCTTTGTTTAGATATTTTTCTCTCCGGGAGCTTCAATTTTTGATTTATATCCTTCGCTCTTCTGGAGCTTCATATTAATTATTCAATGTCTTCTAGCAACCACAATCTAAAAAGTATCCAGCTTCATGCAGACGTACTAAGGTGGCGACGGTCGCTGCGTGCGTCGCATCGGAGGTTTACCAAAATTCGTTGCATGCTATAATTTCAGCTTCAATTTTATATGTCAGGATCTTATTTTCTTTATCCACTTCATGTGTTGCTATAATGAAATCAAGAAGGGGGGCGAGTTAGAGGTATCTCTACATGAGTGTCCTTTTCATGAGGTCATGCCTGCCTGCCATGGCAAGGTGGACCTCTAATGCTGCCTTTTTTTTTTTGCTATTAGTCTGATAAGTCATGATTACATACTCAATGTCACAACAAATCTTTGACTATTGCCCCTAAATGCCATACTTAGCACGTATGATCCTACTGGCCATACGGCTTTCTTTTGTGGCTTCTCCTTATTTCTTTGCTTTTCTTGAGCAGTGGACTTTTTCTTAGGCTGACTTCTTCTTATTTCCCCTTATAGCCCTTCTTTTAATGGGTGGGCTTTCTCTCTCTAGTAGCTGCCATTGAACCGAGAAAAGAAAAAATGGGGAATATCATTTCCTTGCATGTGATCTTCTTGTCACGGAGAGAGGGATTAGTGCAAGACCTATGCAAGATGGAATTTTGTTAGGCCAGGGTTCTATAGTTTGCAAGTCTCATGTACACCGTTTTTCATTGTGCTAGTGGTATGATAGTGTGCTCGAGCTTCTTAAACTGCTTCAGACATGCAGCCCCATGCTCTAGCGCACTCCCCCTCAGCCATATATTCATTCTTTAAAATAGCAGAGGTGGTGACAGAGAAAGTGCAATAATTGATTGTTCTGGTCATCGATAGGCTTCCCATCCTTCGAGGATCTAATCCCAATGGTAACCTGAAGCTTCGTGCTTCCGAGTATGATTTTTAGCATCCAATGCCCAAGTGAAGTTGTTCTAGCATTCGGTGCCAGTTCCTCAGATTCATAGTTAGCGATACCCGACAATTACATATTTTAAAGTTCATTTACATGATTACTACGTGTAATCTAGTAGATAGTGGTGCATAACATAATTCTTCCAAATTCTCATGAATTCCAGTATACAAATAAGCCATTTACCAATTCATAGCATAGACAAAATATATAGGCATAAAATGTTAATTACCGCAACTAATTCAAAGTATAATTGCATAAAGGTAATTAACAGGTGTAAAATAGTGCTTCAAATTCGAAGACAGATTCAAAATTCATAGTTTCGATGCACTTTTATGCCTAAATATGTCTTTTCTATAATTTCCAAAAATCTAAGGATCTTTCTGCAAAATTCAATGGCCTGGAAAAACTTCGTGTAATTTCCAGGAAATCCTTAGACCCTGTTATGCTAGAATATAAATTCTCAGCAAATTTTGCAATTTCCATGGGGATTATACAATTTTCAGTATTTTAGATAATTACTTCGTGTAATTTTCTCAATCATGACAAAATTCATAAAATAATCATGAAAACAGTAAAAGAGGGCTTCAAATTCAAAAAGGGGACAAAAATTCGAAATCCCGAGGCCCTTTTATGCTAGGAAATGCGTTTTCTGTAATTTTGAACAATTCCAGGGGGGTTTCTATAATTCTTGTATTACAGAGAGAAATCCTATGTAATTTCTATATTTTCAGAGATGCTAACTGCAAATTTTGTTGGCCCACGGATCTCTCCCTTCCCCGGCTAGCCTGCTGGGCCTTTTCCGGCTCGTGGCCACGGCGGCCTTCTTGGCCCACGGCGGGCCGCATCAAGCGACACCGAACGGTGGCGTGTCAAACACGCGGAGGTTGCGGTGCGGGCGGTTTCGGTGGCCGCGCGAGTTGGCTGGTTACGGCGGCGGGGTCGTCGTGCGGACGGTAGGGCCGCTACCAACGTGGTTCTAGTGGTGACGGCTGCCGCTTCTGGCGGCGGTGGAGGCGGCTGCGCTTCAGGCGCGATGCACGAGGAGATGGCGAGCCGGCGGCCGCGGCGGCAGATTTCGTGTGTTGGCGGCGCCAATGGCGGCGGCGGCGGTGCGGATGCAGCGGCGCTTCAGTGCGCGCAGCGGGGCAAGGCTGGCTGCGTGCCAGTGGTGGCGCATCTCTCGCGTGGGGACGGCCCCCGGCCCAAGGCGGCGCGGCTACATGCGCGCTACGCTTCATGCGCATGTAGATCAGGCCCGGCTGCTGCGCTACGGGCGCATGGAGGTCAGGTGAGCGTGCTACGGGCACACGGTGGCCGGGCTGAGGGCACGCGACGGCACCGGGTGTGGAAGCCAATACCGGCAACAGATCAGTAGCGCTGCATGCGCAACAACTTCGAGTTGCATGCGTGATCTCTCCTTCTTTTCCATTACGAATCTATTAAAAATAGATCTACTGTGTACAGATTCAATTGCTCGTAGATTCAATTTCTTTTACCTTCGTTCTTCGTGAATCGAAGTAGGGATTCGACGACTGTCGCGTAAGACAGATCGGCTAGTCCTGACTAGACCTGCCGGCGTGATGGCGATTCGATGCCGATAGTACATCGACGTCGTCGTTCGATCCCTCCGGCGTCTTGCGGTTCCTCGAGCGTCGTGCTGATAACGTGTTAAACAACCACGCTACCGGGTGTAGTTCGAGGTTGTCGATTCACACGCAAGACACAATCATAGATGAACACAGATGTAAGAGGGGAACAATTCTTTATTGCTTTCTCATGTGTGTACAATGGGGAAAACCCCTCCTCCTTATATAGAGCAATTCTAGGGTTTCGGCATGGGCCAATACCGGGCCTTCGTGGGCCGGTTTCTCAACAGCTATCACTAGATTCTTTTATAATAAGTATAATAAATTATTTTATATTTTAAAATATTTAAGTATAAGATAATTCTAACTCCAATTTGGAGGATACACGCATGGAGATAGTTATCATTTATTGGGAAAGAATTATTCGAAAAGATACACATACTTGGGATACGAACAAAGAACGATGCAAATTCTTTCAATTTGCTCTGACATTTTTTATTTTTTATTGCAAGAATTAAAACCAGATTAGGAGGAATTCAGCTTGCTTGTCTTTTATTTTGACAATTTTGTACTTTTAAATTCGTTGCAAGTTTCTCCAAACGTTTTTAGTTACTCCGAATTTTGATAATAGGGTGTTGGAAGGATGCCAATGTGCCTGTTGTAGCGGCGGATCTAAGGATGGGTTCTTTTCAGTTTATCCTATCCTACTTATTTGACTTATCTCGTAACTTCGAGAATTTTCTAAGATAGCCTCGAGAGCCGGTTGGCCTTTGTGTTTGGGTTTACGGAGCTTTTAGAAACGCCTACGAGATAAAAAAACGAACTCAAAAAGTAATAAAAATGAGATAAGTCAAATAAGACACGAAATAAAAAAAAAGGACTCTAAAAGTAATAAAAAAAGTGAGATAAAATCTGACTTATCTTATGTCTTATTTGACTTAACTCACTTTTTTTATTACTTTGAGTCCCTTTTTTTTTTATCTCGTAGACATGTCTAAAAGCTCTGTAAACCCTAGACACAAAGGCCAACCGGCTCTCGAGACTATCTCAAAACATTTTCAAAGTTACGAGATAAGATAAATAAGTAGGATAAGATAAGCTGAAAAGAATCCATCCTAAACTACTAGGATATTGGTGTTGGTACTCAATTATGTCTATTATTTAAAATTTCAACACTATAAAAAAGTTCATATTTTATAAATTTTTACTTCTCTTATTTTTTTTTGAAAAAATTACAATGTGGGATCAGTGTCGATCTATGTGGCTGGCTCCGTTGGTAACATGGTTCAAGGTCATATACAGTGAAGGTGTTTAATCACATTGCCACACACCAAGTATCTATTTAAAAAACCTTAATTCCAATACAAAGATGCTTATGCATGCTTTATATATTATAGCCTATTTTAAGCATCTCCCTAAGCAGTGATGCTAATTTAAGCATCCATCTCCTCATCCAAGCACCTTGTAAGCATGGATGCTATCTTAGGTGGGAAAAAAAGGAATTTTTCTCTAACAGTCACCCTATTTTCCAACCTTATCACTATTACGGTCTGTCCCGATCACTATTCATCTCTCTATTTCTCTATCTTGTTTAACAACCATCTCTATCTCATTTCCTATATTCTTTCTCCTATATCCTAATATCCATCCTATCATTATTCACCGTTCTATATTTAAAAAAACTGAACTCAACGGTCACCGGAAATCGCATTTTTGCTACAGTAATAGGATGGAGGAAATATAGGGCATAATCACTTACATTGTATATGGGCTTTAATGGTTATTTTGACTGCTGTCCACCGTGCCATCGCTCGCAAAAATGCTTATTATAGCTTGGTAGCTCTGTCACGAAATCTAGCTATGGTTTACAATTTTCTGAACGAGTCTGTGCAGTCCCTAGTTTTTTGAACCAGTATGTGCAGTGGTTTAACGAGTGATTACATCATTTCCTCCTCACTGAGCCGTCTGCATGTCATATCCAATGTTGCACAGACCAAAACGTTGATTCAGCATTCCTCCTCAATCATCGAACGATTCAGTACGCATGGGACTAATAGCATCACATGATTGGCATGTTGTCGATCGCTTAATTCTCACATGTGAAAACAGCAGGCTGTTGGTCCGGTCCTGGTCTACTTTCACTGTGAGTCGTCGCGTGCGTGCAGGAATTACAGTGGAACGACTCCCGGCTCCCGGCCGGCCTCGTGGGCATTCTGGTAGTCGTCGGTCGTTTCGTGTTTGGTCGTCCGCATGCACACTTGATGGGTTCAGAGCTTAGATTCAGATCAATCGATACGCATGTCAGCTTGTTTTGCTAACCCAGGTGATGAATCTTTGTGGGTGCTTGAATTTTTTATTCAAAAATTTTAAATTAAATTTATTATAAAAATTTTAATTTTGTGGTAAGGCCGTATTTGACTTTTTTTTGGAAGAAGGAAATCCCCTGATTTTCTTTCATTCAAACGGAAACAAAGTGTTTACATCCTATTTTCCATTACAATACACAATCGAATCCACTCCCTTCCCTTCCTCTTTTGCTCACCAATTTACATTCCCATTTTACAACTCCCCTCTCTTGCTCACCAATTTTTTTTAAAGAATAATAGAATTTCCATTAGATTATTGACCAAAGAATTAGAACCATAGGAAAAACTATTACAATACAACTCTACTTATAGAATCAATACCTATTAGAAACAGTATTAAGATCAATATGTATTTCTCTCGTCCGAATCAATCATTTGTAGCATGCGTGATACAATGCTTGCACTAGTAATATCATACCAGTAATTTTATGCATGTTCTGAAATGTATGTTTTTTCCTTATTAGAACTGATGCATCAACATTTCAATCCAGCTCCTCCACCGTTCTTCTCTAATCTTCCTCCGTCGACCGCATCTGTAGACCATCAAAAGCATTCGATGTTTACAACTCCCATTCTACAACTTTCCTCTCTTGCTCACCAATTTTACAACTGCCCACTCCTATTTGTTCATGGACGTCCATGTGACATCCATTCTCTTGGCTCTCTTCTCTCTTCCTCTAGCTCCTCGGTTCGATGGCTTGCTTCTCTCTTCCTTTGGCTCTCCTCGAGTCCTCGGTGCATCCATGCACTTCTCTCTTCTTTTGGCTCCTTGGCTCGGCTCGATGGCTCGCTTCTCTCTTCCTTTGGCTCTCTTCAATGCTCACAGCTCTTTCTTTTCTGGCTTAGGCTCCCTTCTCTTCTCTCTTTTTTTTGGCTTGGCTCTTGGCTCATCTTCTCTCTTCCTTTGACTCGTGGCTCTTTCTATCTCTCTTTTTCCTGGCTCTCATGGCTCCTCGGCTCGGCTTCTTCTGGCTCCTGGCTCATCTTCTCTGGCTTCTTCTATCTCTGGCTCATCTTCTATTTTCCTTGGCTCCGGCTCCCTCTTCCTCTCTTTTTTCCCCCTCCTGGCTCGACTCTTCCTGTTGACTCGTGTACAAGTGTACAACATTTCAACAGAAGTTGTCTATTCGAAAGATCACGGAAAGATTGTATTGGACTTGACGTATGTTTGTGATCAGTTTCTTTTGTTTGAATTTTTCTTCTCATTTTTAGTTTAGGTGGAGATTACGGAGCTCAGGATGCCATCCTATAATTGCGATTGAGTCGTAATACATAGCATATGCCATGCTAAAACTGTTGATTGGCTAATCTCCAACTACCATGTTGCAGTACACCATCAAATCAACATCGGCCATTGCATTTGACCAAGTGATTATCAGCAATCTTTTACGGTCATACACATAGCACAGTTTGACCATTGCCTAATCTGGACCTGACTCGGACTTGAGATGGCCAAGTTTGGGCTAAGCTGGTATTGCTAGGATCGGATGGGACTAAGGACCAAGATGCTCTCTTAACAACTAGACAAACCTATGCTCTCTTAACGTGTCAGACTCAAACCCCCAACTCTCCTTCCACGATCAGTCATGCTTCTACACCCAGGAGAAGAGTGTGAACCTGGCAAGGAGATCCTATTGTCCTGATGGAGAGAATAACCTATAATTAGCTTTTTGGAAATTTGCAAACGAATAATTTCAACGAAAAAAGATAGCAAGCATAGGCGTGAATAGGATATTAATTGGATAGTGGTGAAAATTTTTATGGCACGAGCTGAATGTCTATGCACTGCTATAAAAACACATGAAGCATATGAACAAATTGCAAATAGATATTTTATAATGTTGCATTTTTTCAGGAGGGGATGCTACTACATACCACAAGCACCATTAGTATTCTTTTAACAGTAGAGATAAGATAAATTTGTTAGGCTGTTGGAGAATTTTTAGGAATTATTTTTTTGAGTTAATCAAAATAATGAGATGTGATGAATTTAACTCTTGCCCAGAATAATTAGATAAGATAAGTTTATTATAACATATCATTTATTACTCATCCCTTACCACTGGGCTCTTTTTAAGAGGGCAGCATTTATGTAATTTTTTTGCACGGAACATTTATGTAATTACATGCCTTTCCCAGCACACAACCATAAGCCTGAACCTGCTTACCAATATAACAGAACATCCCGTCAAGGCACACCAAAGGATTAACAAAAAAACAGAATATGAGACCAGACCACGGGTTAATTGCCCGCGTGTCCCCTCTTTCCTACTAATCCAATATACTTACGTAGTAACAGTTAATTTTAATACGTGCGCCTTTTGTCCTCATGCTTGAGCATTTAAGTTACTACAGTCCGGAACAAAACTGTCTTCACGTTTTACCGCTTGCGACGTGGTGGGATACCCTGCAACCCTGTGGTTCAAAGCAGCGGTGTCAATTTGGATATTCGATCATTTTATTCATATTTTTTACTCGATAAGATATAAATTAGGCATAGATTTTTTTATTCGAATTTATATTCTTATTTTTGGTAAGAAGGTTATTAAAATACATAAAAAAGGATATCCATTTACACCCCTAGTTCAAAGGATCCTAGACAAACACAAGTACACTCAATCTTACAAGATGGCCATCACAGAGATAGACAAGGATATGGAGGAACTCTTCATTTCTTTCTTTCTGTATCAACGTACACACAAGCCAATAGGTCCCATCAAATATATAGACAAGTTAGTAAGCATAGGATTTACGTAAGGGCCCAATAGGAGAAACTAGGATACGGCCTAGGTTTCTGTAGGGATGACAATTTTACCCATTTGCTCAATTACCCCTAGGTAAAAAACCTAATAAGAGTGGGTTTGGTGCTCATTTGATGCTCGTGAGTAGTAAATGGTTAATAATATTTGCCCATTGGGTTAGCAGGCGCGGGCATGGATATGCCTTACCTACGCCCACTTCTCCTATTTACATGGCCGGCCACTGTCACTGCCCCCAAAAGACTCCTGACTCGGTTCCTAATCCCCATCGCCTCAATCCCCTGTAGACCTATTTCCCTAATCCGCCTAGCTGCAGGGCGTCAGCGCCGCCCGAACGCCGCTCGATGGACTAGCTTCCCATGGGCGGTGTTGCCTCTCCTTTTGTTTTCATTCTCTCTAGACTCCCACCAAGCCACTGCCCTTTAGGTTCCCACCAATCTGCTGCCTAGGCCATTAGTTCGCACCGTCATTGTCCTGACTTCATCATTGTGCCCATGCCCTCTGCTCTGGTCATCTACGTTGCCCTGGTTCGCTCCTTCGGTTCAGCTCATCACCAAGCCTCTGCTGCCCGTTGACCGCTATCATACCTTGCGTAGATCTCCGTCACCATGACTTCTCATCCCCGATGCCTCCTCCACGTGGCTAGTGTGCCCCTGGTTCCACTATCTCCGCCCTAGGCCAGCTAGTGTCTACACTATGTTAAGTTTCATGGGTAAACGGGTATACCCGCGAGAGGTCTAACGCAGTACGTACGACGCTGTTACGGTGGTGATCGGTGAGGAAGGGATGTTCGGCTTAATGTGAACAACTACTTCTTGTACCTCAATGCGCGCAACGTTAGGCTCAGCTACTCCGACTCTCCTTCCGCTATGACTGCAAGTCAGAGGTAACTATCTATGACCCTCTACTTGCATAATGTCCTGGGTGTTCGCGATAGAAATTTTTGAAATTGCGCTAGCTTAGCCTACCTGTTCCACTTCACCAGCTTAGAACCCCCAGCCCTCGGAGTATGTCCTAGCCCCTGTAGCATGACCACGCAAGAGAAGGTCCCCTCCTTGCTATGCTGTGGCATAGGCATCGCCGGCCGCCGGGTCAAGAGTACCCTACTAAAATCGACTGCCTTTGGACCAAGAAGTGGCCAAGCTCCCTCACATCACCAAGTTTTCAGGCAACACAGATCCCGAAGAGTTCCTCCAAGTCTATGAGATTGCAGTTGAGGTCGTGCCGAGACGACAACGATATCAAGGTCAAGAACATCCTCCTAGCGTTGGATGGTGTGGTCCTCTTTTGGTTTCTACGCTCCCACTAGCTTGGTGTTGAGAACAACTTTAAGGTAACAATCTTGCAAGAAAGAGGAAGGGGACCTCTTCGCAGTATAACAAAAGGACGGTGAGACCCTCTGTAGCTATTTCAAACGCTTTGCCCCGACGGTTTGTCCTGGCCATTGTAGCACGTGTGTCGCTTATGACATAAGGGGCACGATCACTTGGCCTCATCCTCTCCTTCCTTCGGTTTAACACCAGCGGTGAAGTTAATTGGTAGCTTGGGAGGGGGGGGGGAGGGGGCAGTGACACCACCATCGTAATATGTTTCAGTCACTGAAAGATTTTCCATAAAATATAATATGTTTCCAAATATTACAAATTGCGACAATAATTTCATTAGCTGCCAGCCAAGCCGTGCTCATGGCAGGTTATGGTATTGCAGCTGTACATTGAAGAATCCTTATACAACAACAAAGAAATTAAAAAAAAAAAGAACTTTTCACTCTTTTATAGGAAATTGCTTAGCCTCGGGTGTTCGATTTTGCCCTAGGCGCGGCCCGCTTGCCCCAGCAGCGAGCGCTCGTTGCCTCTTCTCGATAACACTTGGTTCTACTGCTGCCACGTACGTACACTTCTGTCTCTCTTTTTTTGTCCCACAAAAAAGCTTCCGCCTGCACGTGAGTAGTCTCAGATTGAGAGCCCCAAGAGACATAGCAGAGGAGCGTCGAGATAGCGCTGTGAGCAAGCGGCACCGTGAGCTTGTCCTCGGCGCCGCCGGTCGCCACGCGCGAGTGCCGCCGCTTAACTCCTCTAGCATGCCTCCCCATCTCTCTCTCTTCCTCTCTCACGCCAAATAGGGACTTTGGCAGCTAGATCCGGCGAGCACGGCATGCGGCTCACCGGATCTGGAGAAAAAGACGGAGATGAGGAAGAAGATGCAACTTAGGCTTGGAGCATGGCCCTGATACGTACGTTCGAAACATGGTTTTTGCTGTGGTGAAACATTGGGTTATGCTTGCTGAAACATTTGGTTCTACATGCTGAAACTTTTTTTAATAAATGTCAAACATTTATGTTTTTCTCTACTGAAACATTTGTTTTGACCTTTTGAAACATTTGGTTATGCTTGCTAAAACATTTGGTTCTACCTGCTGAAATATTTTTTTAATAAATGTCGAAACATTTCTATCGGCGGTTGGGAGTTTGGGTTCCCAAGTGTCGAGCTTACTTATTGAATCTGGGGATCAACAGGTCTCTTTCCGCGTTGGGCGAGGACTTCAGGGACGCACTAGGTTTCCTAGGATACGGCTTCGGGTGAGACGAAGGCCACCCGAGCAATGTTTTCGGGCTGGCCGAGCAAGAAAAGGTGGTGATGCGGTGGTTTTTTTTTTTATCTTAGTTCGGGCTTCTCACCGCCGGGATAACAGCTCTACGTTCAGCCTTGCTTGATAACGAAAAAGGGTGTACAAGGGGTGAGCGCCCGAACTACAGGCAGATTGGGCGCTCCTAAACCAAGTACAAGCTGTGTTTCTAACTATGGATGTTCATGCGTGTGTGTATGTATGTGTGTGTGTCTTCGTGCGTGCATGAACTCCCCCTTTTTGCTGTGTCGTATTTTCACTTGTGTCCCTTTGTCATCCCCACTCACTGCCCCTTTTTTCTCTTTTGCCCCTAGAATTGGTGGTTGCAAGGCACTATTTATACCCATGCCGAGAGACGGCTGCTCCTGATTAACCGCTGGGCTCACGTGACGGATCGCGGGACGTAGCGCCACTGCAGCACGTCAGGGCTAACGGTAGACCATGCCGCCCTCCATGCCGTGACGTCGGAGCAGTGCAGACAGGATGGATGCGATCGTCACTTTTGACTTCTGCGTCTTCGGACTAGTCCGCCACGCAGGAAAGCAGGCGCACGTGACCGCCACATGCTCGTCCGAGCAAGGGACCACTCAGGGAGGCGTCCGAGCAGCGAGGCTGCTCGGGGCAGGGCCATTGAGCCAGGGCTGTAACTCTTGCCTGAGCAACCGCGGATGGTCGGCCTTTGCTAAGTGCGTGCTTAGGGTCACTCGGGGGTGCTTGACACTAGGGGCATAATCCAAAACCCCGACAATTTTCTGTTTGCTATACTGAAACATTTGATTATACTTGCTGAAACGTTTGGTTCCACCTGCAGAAACCTTTTTTCATAAATGTCGAAACATTTATGTTTTCTCTACTGAAATATTTGTTTTTGTCTTTCTGAAACATTTGATTTTGCTTACTGAAACATTCTTTAATAATTATCGAAACATTTATGTTAATAAAACATTTTACTCTGCCGGTGAAACATTTAGTTATACTTACTGAAATAAACGTCTAAATTTTTTCTTTTTGATTGGACGTCGGATCCGTTGTCAAACCGTCTTTTATATCATCTCTTCTCCCTGTTCTGAGTTCAGCAAATGGGCAGGGGCTCGCCGTTCCACTCCTTGAGGCACTCGAGCAGCGGGTCGACGTGCTTGCCCTGGTTGATGGCCACGAGCACTTTGTTCAGCTCCTCGCCGGGCGACCGCGTCTTCTCGCCGGTCAGGTACGTGGCGCCGAGCTCCTCGCGCACGAACCGGTAGAGCGGGTACGAGCGGCACTCGGTGATTCTGTTGGGGATGGCCGCCGTGCCGTTCTCCACGGCCGCCCGTGCCGCCTCAACCGCCCCGGGAAGTGTTGCCCGCAACTCCTCCTCGAACTGGGCGACCTTGGCGAACACAGAAGTCTCTGCATTGAACTCGGCCATGCCGTTGGCGAGCGCGCGCTCCACGAGCACATTACGCACCTTCTTCATCAGCGGGTAGTTGGCGCTGCACGGGTCGTCGGCGTACGCGAACACTGCCTCACGGTCGATCTCCGTGAGCAGGTCCTTCTCGCAGAAGCGAGCGACGTGAAGGCCACCGGTGGAGTCGGTGCTCAGGGTCTTCTTGGCCACTGTCATCACGCAGCTCTTGACGGCGGTCTTCACGTTCTCCTCGATGTGGCGCAGGTCGATGGCCTGGCACAGGGCGACCAAGAATGTCGAGGACATGATCTTCAGGATGTCGATGGCTTCGGCGGTCTTCCTGGAGGAGATGAGACCGAGAGAATTCACGTCCTGGTTGTGCTGCTCCGCGCTCTGGACGTGGTTGGTCACCGGGTTGCCCAAGAACTGCAGCTCAGAGCAGTACGACGCCATGGCGATCTCGGCGCCCTTGAAGCCGTAGTCCAAGCTCGGGTTGCGCCCTCCGGACAGGTTGGATGGCAGGCCGTTGTTGTAGAAGTCGTTCACGAGCTCCGAGAACTGCGCGAACATGAGCTTGCCGATGGCGGCGATGGCGAGGCGGGTGTTGTCCATGGACACACCAATTGGTGTACCCTGGAAGTTGCCGCCGTGAAGCGCCTTGCCGCGGGACACATCGATGAGTGGGTTGTCATTGACGGAGTTGATCTCACGCTCAATGGACTTGGTGGCGGCACGGATGACCTCAATTTGGGGGCCGAGCCACTGTGGGGATGTTCTGAGCGCGTACCGGTCCTGCTTCGGCTTCATCAGTGGGTCGAGCTCGCCAAGCTTCTTAGCAAGCTTCATGTAGGAGCTTCCCTCCAAGATGTGCTCCATGATGGCGGCCGCCTCAATCTGTCCTGGGTGATGCTTTAGCTTGTGGGTGAGGTGGTCGGTGTACTCCGGCTTGCCGTTCATGACCTCACAGAACACGGCGGAGAGGACCTCGGCAAGGATGGCAAGAATGTTCGCCTCAAAAAGCACGGTCGATGCGAGACCAGAGCCCACGGCAGTGCCATTGACCATGGCAAGACCTTCCTTGGGCTGCAACTCGAAGAAGCCACCCTGGATGCCGGCAATCTTGAACGCCTCAGCGGCGTTCACCTTGCTGCCATCAGGAGCGACGGCAACGGAGTTCTCGCGGCCGGTAACTAGGCCAGCAATGTAGGATAGCGGGACCAGGTCACCAGACGCGGTGATCGTTCCCCGGAGCGGCAGGCACGGAGTGACATTGGCGTTGAGCAGCTTGGCGATGGCCTCGAGGATCTCGAACCGTATCCCGGAGTATCCTTGAAGGAGAGTGTTGATGCGAACGAGCATGGCCGCGCGCGTTGCCTCAGCCGGCAGAACGTGGCCGTCGGAGCCGGTGCCGAAGGCGCCAGCATTGAGGAATCTGTCGAGAAGGCAAGCAATTTCGGCAAGCTAATTAGGACAAGGTTCGCAATGCTTGCATCAAAGAAACCTAAGCACACTGATAGTATCAAATGCCTCTACTTGTTAGGAAGCTTAATCCTTACCTGATGAGCTCTCTCTGGAGCGCGCCGCCCTCCTTGGTCCTCCTGTGCGACGTGGCGCCGAAGCCGGTGGTGACGCCGTAGCTGTCGGTGCCGTTCATCATGCTGTTCATGACCCAGTCGCTGCTGGCCTTGACGCGACCGCGGGCCGACTCGTCCAGCTCGACCTTGGCCTCGCCGGCGCCGGCGGCCACGGCGGCCACCTGCGCGATCCTCAGGCTGGCGCCCTCGATCTTCACCACGGGCTGGCGGTACTCCGCCACCATCCGCTTCACCTCGTCCAAGTGGCTCCCCATCAGCTCCTCCGCCGCCTTGCCCCAGTTAAGCGGGTCGGCGCGGGGCGCCGCCATGCAGAGGCCGTTCCCATTGGCAGCAGCATGGCCGTTCTCGCACTCCATTGCAGTTGCACAAGGATGAACTAAACAACGCACTAAGCCGAAGGATGAGAAGAGTTTGTAACTATGGCTTCTTGTGCAGAAGAGGCAGTGTGGCACTGGATGGTGCGGCTAGCTCTTCCTGGAGGGGAATGGAGGTGGAGGCGGGGTTTAAATAGGCGGCGAGCGATGGGGGTAGGTCCATGGCGAAGAAGCGTCGTTGCCACTGGTGAGGCGCTGCGCGAGTTCGTTGGCGTGCTAACGAACGGCACGGTGCCGCGTTGCGAGGAGGAGCATGTTTTTCTGAGGCCATTGGCCAGCGGCGTGGATACTTCATGGTTGCCGTCGGTGTTGGGGCCGCGCGGGAGCTCGGTCATCGGGCTGCGGTTGGTGTGCGGCACGGGGGTTGGTGGGTGCGACTCGCGAGCGCGATGCTAATACCTACACTGGCCTGCCCGGTCGCAGTCTTCGGCTGCGTACCCTTCTTGCTGGGATACAAATCCTATCACCCCCATATTATCCTCTAATTAATTAATAGTCTTTATGAATGTGATGAGGAATGTTTTCAAGACGTTCCTAGACTAATTTGCGTCATTCCATTTTGTCGATACAATGGTCTAGCGAGGTATTTTTTTTAAGTCTGTTCAGTGAGGTATTACCCCTGTATCTAGACCAGGCAACCTCCCTTTGTTCAGAGTTGTCCATTGAGTTTGATCCACTGGCTATTATTAGATAGTACCTTCTAGTACACCCTCTCAATTTTTAGTGATACTATTGTGTAGAAGGGCATTTTCGTATTTCCTCCTCTCCTCCTCTCTCCCCCTTCTCTTCCACCATTGACTGCTCCCCGGTACTGCAGAAGGCCATGCTGCCTGCCCATATGCTAGGATGACGAGCTGCATGCCAGCCATGCCTAGCCCCATGCCGCCTCCCAGCCTCTTGTGCCCCTTCTTTGCCCGTGAAAGCACCGCCACTCGTGCGCTCGCGCGCCTCTTCCGCCCGCCCTAGCATCGTTGTGCCCCTCTTCCACCAACCCTAGCGCTGCCGCACGCCTCTTCTGCCACCCTCACGCACTCTGTGCCTTGTGCCCACCGCCGCCCGAGGTCCTGCACTGCTGCTGCATCGGTCACCGTCACCGTCTCACCTCGCTTCTGGCCACTAGTGGCTAGTTGCCGATGAGATAAGAGTATAGAGAAGGAGGAGAAGAGAGAAACTTGTCTCTTTTTTTTCAATCCTACCCCTAGCAAATCAATGATCAGATTTTTTTGGTAGCTCTTAGTACTTGGTACCTCTTCTTCCTGGCTTCTCTCCAAGGACCATTAATTAAAAAACCTCATCTGGACTATGCATCATGGTTTGACTCAACAATACAATACTCTTTTGCCCATAGAAGGGCTCGTGACACGGGAGATTTCCCGAAAATTTAAAGTGAAAAAATCTGAAAAAAAAAACACGTCCAATCTACCATTAGTGAGAATCGATTTTGATCATTAGTTGGAGGACACGAGGGGCAACACCATTTGACTATGCAACGGTTGGCACCTGGCACTGACACAGATATTACCATTTTCCCTTAATGCTTTTTCTATGAACAATTGATTCCAATGTGTGGGATTCAGGTCAAAATTTCATCACTTCGGGGGTAGCTAGAGCTTCCTGGCATAATCATGTCGTCAACTAGGAAAGGAAGCTCCGGTCGCACTTCTCAGGAAATAATTGGTCAAATTTTGGGTAGTCGGAGCAATTTTCAATTGTTCGTGCACGCTGCTACCACCATTAGCACCGCGATTCAAAATGCATGCGTTTGTCTGAATTGTTCAATGTGCCTGAAATATCATTATTGGAGGACAGAAAAACTAAGAGTCATACTACAAAGGGGATGCACCACCACCTCAAGGTAGACTGCTACCGCCGGCAGCTCGCCGGAATCCCCCGGCGAGGCGGCACGGTGGCACAGCTAGCTAGCTCCGTCGGTAACCGGCCTGCAGGCTTCTTTCCGCCGCTTCATCAATTCGGTATTATGGAATGGGAGATTTGAGAACTTGACACTCTTTAAATTTTATATTTTAGGATTTTCCACAGATTCGTTTTTATAGACACAGACGGTCCCACATGTTATTAAGATGGGATGAAAGCCATACGAATTGTGTGTCAAATTCTGAATTTTTCCTTCTCAGAGTGTTGACACCTGATTTTGAGATCTAATTTAAACCGATAGTTTATTATCTTTCACCCTTGTTTGAATTTGTTTCTAAGTATTGCAAGTCTTTTATATCACAAATCTAATTAGCTATTTAAAATTGATTATGTTATTTCTTACCAATCGTATGATTAAATCGGCTGGCACGTTCTGAATCTTACTTTTAGTGCTGATAGAAATCCTAAACTCTAAACCCGCATGTGTTTGCACTGAGTCAACTTTCAATGCGAACACAGTAACTGTAGCATCGCATGTTCCCACCTCTCGCGTGACTGAACACCTTATGAAAACAGCAGACTCTCGGTCAAGTGAGTCCTTGGTCGGTCTCCTCTTGGATCTTCGGCAGCTACAGGAAAGACCTCTCGGGAGTTCCTCTCGTCAGTCATCCGCATCTACACTGATCAACACATGCCGAGGAGCAATCGCCACAAAATGCCGCTTGTTTTTTTTTTTCATAAAGCAACTGACATTGTCATCCATAATTTATACAGCAGTGACTGAACCCAAGTACAGTGCTGAAACCGTGACTCTGTGAGACTTCACAGGTGTGAAACAGTGCTCCACATAAACGAGAGAACAAAGAGAGATGAGGCAATGGACCTGACGTCCAAGTGACCGTGGACCACTGCTGCGCGGAAGTAGGTCAGTGGTATGAGGCCATGAGAAGATTTCGTTAACGCATGTATGATGTGCGTATATCACTTGAATGTGTTCATAAACTGGAAGGGTGTGGAAGGCGGTAAAAACCTAGCACGGGCCAGCATTTTATGCCCCCACAGCTCACGATGCTCCTCTTGTATAAGCGATGTTGTGATAATCAGAGCACCATAGTGTGCAAGTGCGATGCCCATGCCAGGAGTGACCGGATGAGTTGGCCACAGAATGTATGAGGTTGTCAGTTGTTTGAGGCGGCACGGATGCGATGCGACAATAGGCTCCTGGCTGCCTGGTGGTGAGTTTTCACAAACGATTTTGTTATTTGTCAGTAAACTGGAAAAACTGGCATTTCAAGTCGTTTTTTGCTATGGCCAACGTTTTCTAGTAACCGGCTGGTTGATCATATAGGTTTAGCTTAGAATTTCAGATTTCAAAATTTTCCGGATTTACGGAATTTCGCTCAAAATTCAGAAAAACGACTACGGGACAGCTAGCTGTTTATGGGTACGAAACAAAATTTGAAAACCTAATTGTGTGTATCAGGCGGCGTTCTGTTTCCCATCTTGATGATGGGCTATCATACACAATTTGTTAACAAAACCATATGTGATCTGTATACTGTCACAGATGGTTTGTATTATAGCCATATGTGATTATTTATGGGAGAATTGAACATTTGCCACACTTATAGATTGACAATGGATTAGTTGCCACTCATGATTCAATGACATGTGGCCCCAGGACCCGTCTATATCATTGACACGGTGAGTGGTAATAATCAATTACTGGTCTTTGTAGTGGCAAACTATCAATTATGCCATTATTTATCCATCATCATAAATGGGTTTGTTAACAAAACTTCCATGTTATGGTTTGTCACAAACAGTTCGTTAACCGTCTGACTATCACATTTTATAATACAGATGATTTGTGTTGTGGGTGTCACCCCACGAACAGAAAACAGGGCTGTCTCCGGTGCGCGATCCCGCGCACCCAAGATAGCTCGGTGAAGCTCTCGTGCTCTCTCTGATAACGCTCGTGGATGGAGGAACGCTACACTTGGACCAGAAGAATCCGTGCATTATCTGCGTCGCCCTCCCCTTATATAGGGGCAGGATTGTACAGCACCATGCAATGGCGGTCTCTTTTCTTACAGACCCCGACCAAAGACCCGCGGGTCATTTCCTCACTATTTTACATGCTTTGCCCCCCACCTGCCCTCACGCAAGGGGCATCGGGGTCATCCCGTAACACATTAGCCATACTCTTTACGGCTTTACTCTCCTAAAAGACTCCCACTACGGGTCATATGGGGAATTGCACCTATGCGACAGTTACAGACCAGACTGTGCCCACCTGACATCCACTCGGGTACCCTGACAAGGCGTCAGACTTGTCGGCGCGTCCTGCCTGCTTCGTCCTGCTGCGGGCGGGGACATTCGCCCCGCCACCCTTCGATTACGTCGCTCTTCCTCGAGTTCGTCCGGCGTTAGCTCCGTGCGAGCTTCCCGGCTTGGGCTTGCTCCTCGTTCTGCTTCCGTTGCTTTGCCTAGCCCCGCGCGCGCCCCGCGCTCCGCCCGCGTCCTCTACTGCCCCGTCTTCGTTATCCACGGCCGCTTGCGCCTCGCCGCTCTCGCCTCGGCCGCCGGGCCTTGACGAGCCGCTCGCGGTTCCCGACCTCCGCGCTCTCTTCCTTAGCGTGTTTTGACCGCCCTAGAAAAACAGAGAAGAGGGGGGCGGAGGTACGCCGGGGACGGAACCTTTCTTCGCTCCCAAGTCCGAGGGGGTACCTATCTCTAGCCTACAACAATTTGGAAACCGTTTATGACGATGGTTCAGAATCTTGTATGTGTGATGATCCTCAGCGTGGTAGAGTACGGATGACCAAATTGCTTACCGGGAATATCAGTGTTTGATTGCTAGGCTAGGATATGTCTTGCTAGTGCCACACATGGACATTTATTACATTATACAAATATATGGTGGATCAGTTTTAATAGGCTAGTTGACCAAATAATACAATACCAAAAGCTACTTTTTATCATAGTTCAACGTAATGTAGAAACAAAAGTAAGGTAGAATTGTCGGGTCTCGACGTTGTGCCCAAACCCAATAGGCAAGTGTCTAGAGTAGACTTGATCATGGGCAGCCCGGCCCAACGACCCAGCCCGTTTTTTTCGGACCGGGCCGGGCTCGAGCCTAAAACCAAGCCCGACGGGCCAGGCCTGGGCCTGTAAAAAATAAAAATGACAGTGTAAAGTCGGGCTTCGAGCTGGGCTTTTGCTGGGCTTTTAGGCTTTGGGCCTGGCTCGGGCCCGGTTAAGGAAAAAAATTTCGGGCCGGGCCGAGCTCGGGCTTGGGACCTAAAAGAGTGAGCGAATGCGAGTAGGCCTGTTCATGGGAAGCTCGACCTAGCGACCCGATCTAATATTCCCGGTTTGGGTCAGGCCGGGCTCAAGCTCTAATTTTCATCCCATCTCAACTTTCGGGCTAGGCCAGGGCTTCTATTTCAATCCAAGAAAAAACCGGCCAGGCCATAGCCAGCCCTAGCTAGATTAGTCCATTTGTGCCTGACCCCACCCAACTTCCGCTCCAATATCATAATTCCTGAACTGGTTCGTCGCCGGCGCGTCGCCCTCGACCTGGTCAGCCATCATCCCCCTCACAAGCTCCTCCTGGTCCTCCGTCACCGTCACAACCCCTTCGTGTGTCTTCCAAACTTGCGGGTAACCATTCCCTATCCCCCTCCTCACCTCTCCTGGTCTCCCCCTCCGAATCGTCGCCACCGCAGCCACCCTACTACCGTCGCACCCTCTTAACCGCCACTACCACCTTGCTGCTTCCTCAACACCGACTGTTATTTCCTCATTGCCACCCTGCTACTACTTCACCTCCACCTTGCTGCTTCCTCACCGCCAACTACTGCTTCCTCACTACCATGTTGTTGCTGCTTCATTAACGCCCTGCATATTCGGTAATTTTTGAATTATCAAGTTATTATCTGTACTTTACAGCTGATATTTCCACTTTGTAGGTCGAACAGAAAGAAGCAAGCATTAGTTCTGGCAGTATGCGCTCTCCCGACCCCCTCTCACGACCCTCCGCTGCCGCCAACCCCAGATGTGCCGCCGCCAACCCTAACCACGCTGTCAGCCCCAACCGTGCCGCCACCAGCCACCCCATCCCCAACCCCCTGGGAGCCGACGCCTTTTCAACCATGGGACTCGCCGCGTCGGCCCCACGCCCCCGGCCCTGCCTCAAACATCCAGCCGCGCTCCGTCTAGGGAAGATCCGGCAATCCAGCCCACCGAGGACAACCGCAAGGCCAGAGCTAAGCTCGTCGGACCGCCTACCAGTGGCTGCTGCAGATCTGGCCGAAGAAGCTTCCAATCGGCCTCATCTGCCCCGACAGGTGCGCTTCGACTTTATTGTGCCTTCATTACCACCACCTGTACATGGCGCCGATGCTAGCTCCTCTTCCGCACCTCGACCGGGCTGTACTAGCCTCGGTACTTCGCGTCTTCAGGCCCCAGCAAACCAACAGCTGTCGCGTCCATTGTCGCCCAGGGAGGAGGTCAGGAACAATTGCCCCCCTCCCCACAGCTGCATTTATCCTTCGCCAACCAACGGGACGGGCGCACTTATGCAGCCATCTTGTGCTCTTTGCCTTGGCTCGACAACCGCATTCGACCTAATCCCACTGTCACCTCCAATCCTCCCGCCCGTCTTTACTCCGCCCCAACTATCGGCCGCCGCCGCTACTTTAGATGTCTCGGCCTCGACCACCTAGTCGCTGTATGCTGCGACCCCATACGCTGCAAGCGATGCGGCCATAGCGGTCACCAAGCATCCTCCTGCCGTCCCCGCCACATCTCGCCCCAGCCAGCCGCCACCCATCCACGGCTAGTTGTTTCATCCAGACATCGCCCCCCTCTACCATGGCCTCCAGAGCCGCTCGCTTTCCTGGTGACCCGCGAGGCCGGCCGCGAAAAAGCTCCAGCTTTGTCCTCGGCACCGACGTCATGGCGGTCGACCTCACCATCCTCCAGACGAGGTACGCAGTGGCGCGTCTCAGGGGAGACCCGCGACCAACACCGGAGCAAGCCTTCAACGACGTCCAGATGGTGGTGATTGGGGCCTCCGGCGCTCCCTAACAAGGGTTGTCTATCACGCACCACTTCCCGGAGGACTTCCTTATTCGCTTCCCAACGTCAGAGAGCTGCAACAAGGCCATCCAGAGGGGTCGCTTCTCCTACGGCGACATTGACCTTGAGCTACGACAATAGCGTCCGCAACCAGCCCAAGATGACACGCCTCTCTGCCTTTTAGAGTCCGCCTCTGCCTGGAGAACCTCCCTCTCCACGCTTGGACAAAAAAGGCGGCGGAAAGCATTCTAGGCTCCTCATGTGTTCTTCACTACATTGAGGAGCACACAAGGCGTCGTGATGATACCTCTACCTTCAACGCCTGGGCCTGGGCTGCAGAACCGGAGGCCATTCCTAAGGTTCACTACCTCGCCGTTGCTACAGCATCCAACGTTGCCGGCGAGCATCCAGCTATGACTGCAACCACATACAAGGTCTTCATCCACCTGGACGTCATTGAGGACCACACGCGTCGTAACTTGGCCAACACCACCTTCACCCGGCTTCTATGGAAGCTCGGCATGATCGATGGGGAGGCCGATGAGAGCCGCAGCTGGGACCCCACTCCACCTCGTTCCATGCAGCGACGCCAAGACCGGGACTCCGACGACGAAGAGTCCCGTGCGCCCCGTCGCCGTGGCCGCTCAGCCTCAAGGACACTTTGTAGCGTCATCCGCTCTATCTCGTCTCTCGGTCAGGGCCAACGCACGAAGTCCCCTCGCCGCTCTAGTCCAGGGAATGGGGAAGCCTGCAGGCGCCGTCGTGGGGCCTCTCTACCAACAAACGGTCCCCATCATTGGCGCTACGTAGTGCCAACTACCGCCCCTCCTGGGGGGTACTCTTCATCCGCCCCAGGTGCTCGTTCCAGGAGCACTGATGCTCCGCGCATGAAGATAGCCACTCGCATGAGACGCACCAGATCAGCCATCGCGACTGGCATCCTAGGGCCTTACCCGGCTGCTAGGCTCCCATCGAGAGTCAGGTCACCGGCATCCTCCTTCGGCGCACCTGACTGCAGCGCCACCCGGGCCGCTGGAGCAGCCTACAGCGATCGTGCCTCGCCGGTCACGGCGATCGTTGCCGCTTCAACTATCGTCGGCCAAACTTCACTGGCTTCACTTCCTGCTCCAACTGCCGCCGGACGAACTACACCGGCTCCACTTCTCCTCTGTGTTGATGCTTCGCCGCCGGCCTGCGACGAAGCCCCTGCTCTGCCTGATTTCGGTGCCGATGCTCTCTGCAAAGACGCACCAGCACCTGGGGTTCTGACCTCCACGCTCCCAGCGAAAGTAGGATCGCCAGCTTCTTCCTTCACCACAGCTGTCCGCAGCGTTGCTCTGACCGGTGGAGATGCCTCGCCGACCGCTTCGACGGACTACAGCGCTGCGACGGCCGCTGCAGTCTCATCTGTCGCCGTGAAGACTGCACCGGCTCCACCGGCCTTCAGCGACATTGCACTGGCCTACGACGAAGCTCGGTCTTCACCTTCACCCTGCGAAGTTGATCAATCGCTCTCGGTTCTGGGAGCACAACTGGAGATTCCCGTTCCTGTGATGGGAGAGTGGACCGTGGACGAAGATGATCACGAGCTGCCTGACATCACCATTCCATTCGCACCGAGCTTCCCTCCCCGTCTAGGTACCATCGTCTAGCTCTGCTGATCCCGCCTCACCCGCACCTCTTACTCCCCTCGATATCTTCATTCGGGACTTCACCGCGTCTTCAAAACCTCCCGTGCTGCAGGTCTTCCAGCGCCGTTCCCGCAAGACAGCAACTCGCCCACTGGTTCCAGCGGCTCGACGCAGTGTCCGTCTGGCGGCCAAGCCCACTTCCAAGTTGACGACGGAAACAAAAGCCTGGCGCCTCATTGCCAGCAAGCTGCCCCCTGGAAGGGTAGCCACGTCGTGCCGGCCGACAGGCTCGATGAGCTCACTACTAGAGAAACAGCCTTCCATACCGACTTATCAGTCCCTGTAAGATACGAACCGGTATTAATAATAGCATCAGTCCCGGTTCGTAGTTCCAAGGCTTCAATCCTGGTTCGTCGTTCACATTAGTCCCGGTTGGTAATACCAACCGGATTGATCTCCTCCCATGCTTGAGCTAATACAGCCCGGTGGCATGGAAGCTCATCGATCCGGTTGGTATTACCAACCGATCGAAAGTCTTTAGTTCGGTTAGTGTTCTTAACCGACTAAAGCCTCATCTAAGAATCTTTAAAAGAATGCATATCCTAGTTATATCAGAACGCGTGGGTGGGTGAGTTGGTTAGAAGGGTGAGTGGGGAGTCACGAGATCTCGGGTTCGAGTCCCGCAGAAATCATATGTGCGCATTATATTTTTAAATATATTTCTAACATCTATCCCGGGTTGAGAGCAACCGGGACTGATGGCTCCATGCCATCAGTCCCGAATTGTCTATCCCGGTTCCAAAACCGGGATTGATGCTGGTTTGGAACCGGGATTGAAGGCTCAATCCGTGGTAGTGGCTGCTCAAGATGTTCGAGGCGCCACTGCATGATGATGCAGTATAGGCACTGGCAGACCTCACAGGGGTACAGCTGTCCAGCCAAGCTGCGCTGCCTGTGACAGATCGCTTGGTGCTGGCCCCTGCTCCATGCTAGGACAGCCTTGCGCGGGGTGCACCTGGGTACTGCAGGGAGCGGACTGGCTCCTGCAGTCCCTATCTTTTGCTTGCCGTGGGAGCCTCTATCTTCCACGACCAACGACACGCTTCCTCTTTTGCTGCTGCAGCCTACAGCAGGGCAGATTACTGCCGGCTCTTCCCTCGGGGGCGCGACTCAGAAGGCCCTCCGTGTTCTTTCGCTACTTGTATGCTGTAATGCTACTGGTTGTATGCGGTTTAGGCCGTAGGTTGTCTGCTAGTATTGCTTCGTGTACTTTTGCTACTTGTATGCTCTACCTTGGAAAACCGGTGCCTCCTTTCCCTCATGGCTAGTTCCTCTATTCGTCTCCTTGACTAGAACGTCGGGGGCCTCAATTCGGCAGCGCGCCGTACCGTTCTTCGGGACCTCTGTGCCACCTCCAGAGCATCCATCGCATGCATCCAAGAAATCAAGTTGGGATCCATCACAGCGCGTGATGTCGCAGAGTGCTTAGGACCTCGTTTCACCTCCAGTTTTGCTTTTACGGCCACGGAAGGTACGCGAGGAGGGATCCTACTCGCAGTCGATGATGCGATATTCACACTTGACACGGTCTCCGCAGCTAACTACTGCCTTTCTGCGCGGGTAACGTCCAAGCTTGACGATACCTCCTGGAAGATCACCACAGTTTATGGACCGCAGACCCACAAGCAGAAGCTTTTGTTCCTCGACGAGCTCACTAACTGCGCTGCCAACGACCAACAGTCTCCATGGCTAGTTGTAGGAGATTTCAATCTCATCTACTGTCCGGCCAACAAGAACAATGGCCACCTAAACCCAACGCTCATGAACGCTTTTCATTCGACTCTAGATCAGCTGGCTCTCAAGGAGCTCGACTTGGTGGGACACAACTACGCCTAGAGCAACGAACGAGCAAACCCAACTCTCACCAGGATTGACAGAGCCTTTGGCTCCATATACTAGGACCTTCTCTTCCTTTCGGCCTCACTACACGCCCTCCCAACGCTGGTCTCGGACCACGCTCCGCTACTCCTCCTAGGCGATGTCAACCCGCCAACCGCGCGATGCTTTCGTTTTGACAACTACTGGCCAACCATCGATGGCTTTCAGCAGGTCGTCCAGACAGTCTGGCAGAATGAGGTGGCCAGCCTGAATCCATACAGGGTGCTTCGCATAAAGCTTTCGCGCACAGCCAAAGCGCTTTCTAAGTAGGCTAGGTCCAACATAGGGGACATCAAGATGCAGCTCGCCATCGTCCAGATGATCATCCTCCTCCTGGACAAAGCTCAGGATGTGCGACCCTTGTCTGCCCTTGAGCTAGACCTTCGTCGCCTCGTCAAGGATCGTCTTCTTGGCCTCTCCGCCATTGATAAGGCCAGAACCCGTCAGAGGGCAAGAACCCATTGGATTAAAGCGGGGGATACCAACACGAAATACTTCCATCTCCGGGCCAACAGTAGACGCAGGAAAAATTTCATCCACTCGCTTGACACGTCAATCGGCGTTGCCACCGATTACTCGGCCAAGGAACAAGAATGCTACTGTTACTTCCAGGAGCACCTAGCCTCATCTCCTGGCTAGGATCTTTCTCTCTCCTGGCACCTCTTGGGTTATGAGCCGCTTAACCTATCCCACTTGGAAGCCCCCTTTGAGATGGAAGAAATCAAAGAAGTAATCCTCTCCCTACCGACGGACAAAGCTCCGGGTCCAGACGGCTTCACAGGACTTTTCTTCCGTGTCTGTTGGGAGACGATAAAAGAAGACTTAGCTAGAGTCTTCCAACGTTTCTATGATCAAGATGGTAGAGCCTTCAACCTCCTCAACTCGGCAAACATCATTCTCCAAAAGAAAAAGAATCCTGCCAACCCCTAGGAGACTACCGGCTGATCAGCCTCATCCATAGCGTCGAAAAGCTGGTCACGAAGCTGCTCACCAACAGATTGGCTCCACATCTGGACAACCTGTTCTCCAAGAATCAGCGTGCCTTCATCAAAAGACGCAGCATCCAAGATAACTTTCTCTATGCGAAGAATGTCCTGCAAGACCTCCACAAAAGTAAATCCCTAGCGCTCTTTCTCAAGCTTGACTTCGCCAAGGCGTTCGACTCCGTGCACTGGGGTTACCTTCTGGAACTTCTTCAGGTGTTGGGTTTTGGCCTGAGATGGAGAAACTGGATCTCCATCTTGTTGGGCTCGGGCTCATCCTCGGTCCTTCTCAATGGGATCCCTGGCCCTAATCTTCCACATAGCCGAGGGGTCAGACAGGGGGATCCTCTCTCTCCTTTCCTCTTTATACTCACCATGGACCCCATCCAATGCATCATTCACTTGGCCTCGGAAAGGAGTCTCCTCACCCCTATTCAATGCAGGCGTCTACCTTTCCACATGTCCCTCTACGCGGATGATGCGGCTATCTTCTTGAACCCAATCAGACGGGAGATCAACGCAGTCACAACTATTATCCAAACCTTCGGCTTTGCCTCCGACCTCCGCACCAACTTCCAAAAGTGCACCGTATACCCGATCTACTGCTAGGGACTGAACCTCGACATCATCCTTGGACCTTTTCTAGGTTCGCGAGGTAGCTTCCCCTGCCGATATCTTGGCCTTCCTCTCCACACCCGCAAGCTGGGAAGGACGTTTTTCCTACCGCTTATAGACAAGCTGCGGGATAGGCTGTCTTCTTGGATGGGTAGTGTCCCTTCTAAAGCGGGTCGCCTAACTTTGGTCAACTCGGTCCTCTCAGCTATGCCAACTTACTTCATGTCGGTCTTCCAACTGCCAAGGTGGGCAATCAAGCGTCTTGACAGGATCAGGCCGTCCTACCTTTGGTGCGGCAAGGCCGACGCTAAGGGCGGACATTCTCTGGTTTGCTGGGACAAAGTCTGTCGACCAAAACCTCTAGGAGGGCTTGGCGTCCCCAATCTCCTCAGGTTTGGCATAGCTTTGCGCCTTCGCTGGCTATGGCAAGTTTGGAAATCGCCGGACAAGCCCTGGGTAGGGTCATCTACATCGTGGATCAGTCCAGATTACGCCCTCTTCCGTTCTGCCATGATCGTAAAGGTGGGCAACGGGACGCGCACAGACTTCTGGTATGACAAATGGTTGCATGGCCAGGCACCTAGTCACCTAGCCCCGGATCTATATAAGATTGCCACGCGGAAGCATCGAACGGTGGCGGACCAACTCCAAAATAGTAGCTGGATTCAGACTGTCCGACACCTTCACAGCTCCACCTAGCTAGTTCAGTTTGTTAGGTTGTGGCAACAGATCCATCTAGTCTCACTAGATCCGTCCGTTGAGGATGATGTCAGTTGGACACACTCGCCATCTGGCAACTACTCATCGAGATCTGCCTATCGCCTCCAGTTTCTTGGCAGCACCCACTTCGAACCCGCGTCGACCATCTGGAAAGCAAGCACAGAGAACAAGTGCAAATTCTTCGCGTGGTCCTTATCGTTTGGCAGCATCAACACTGCTGATAGACTAGCGGCCAAAGGATGGCCTCATCAAGCGGCTTGCCCTCTATGCTCAACTAGCCCGGAGTCGATCGACCACACGTGTGTCCGCTGCCCCTACTCGTCCGTGGTGTGGGAGGAGTGCTTAAGAGCCTACAGTCACGCCTTCCTTACTCTCCAAACTGCTCAAGCTTCACCAGCTGGTGGATGTGCACGGCTTCTCCTATGCCTAAGCATGCTAAGCGTGACTTCAGCGGCTTGGTAATATACACTATATGGAATATATGGAAGGAGTGTAACCGCCGCCTGTTTTAGCAAAGTAGCATCTCCACCTCCCTACTATCTGCCATGATTGCAGAAGATGTTCGCCAGTGGGGTCGGACGGCCGTCGTGTTGAGTCTGTGAACCCCCTTTTCTAATCCTGCGGGGGACCGCATCCCTAATTCCTCGAAACCCTCTAACCCCTTATGCTTGTTCTTGTTCGGTTTTGTAACTTCTTTTCGTCTTTAATGAAATGGCAGAGCGCCTGCCCTTCGGTTAAAAAAAAGATATTTCCACTTTGTGGCTTTATGTGTATTTAGTGATTGTTTATTAGTGAATTATCTCAGTAGGGTGAGGCTAGTTGATGTTCTCTCTTTTTAAGAAAAGTTTATGCAAGTTGGTCTGGTCATGCATCATGTTGGGCTTCGGGCCGAGCTTTGGGCTTCGGAGTGTCCCAATTAAACTTAAGACGGTCCCAAACAATGTATCCAACGCTATGGTCTGGGTGTCCTAAACTTAAGGCGGTGGATCACTCCTATCATTATGGGACTATGATCCCCATTCGGTCTCAGACTCACTCCTAGGCTCCCAGCGCTATGAAGCTATGATCCTTGATCTATGGTAGACTCATTCCATCGCTAAAAACATGAACTCCATGTAATCGATCTCTCCAAACGGCGAACTCATGCCCATAGTTATGGTGCATGGTTCCCAAGTGGTGGCAAACTTGCTTTCATTGTTATGAGACACAGTCCCCATGAGCTCATCTGATGTTAGGATCCTCAGATCCTAAATTATCAAGTATATAAGTGTTTGTTTATAATTTCGTACTTAAGCGCATATGTCTCCTGAGTACAAGAGTCTCATGATTGAACCACTCGTCTCTTCCTATAGCATTGTTGTCCCACTTGCGATACCAGCCAAGTTTATTTGTTTCACTCATCTGTGAGGATAGCCATACAGTTGCTATGCCTCATGCGATACAGGCCCAAGTATTGAAGCTACTCATTTAGCAAAGCTATGTCATGTGCCGTACCAGCTTAATTACTAGAACCTTTCCAACTAGACATAGCAATGCTGAGCATTCGTCCAAGACTCACTAGAGAGTTTAACTATTCCTTAGGATTCAATTGACTAGATAGGAAATCAAGTCATGGATAGGGTTGTGTTTACTAACACCAACAATCAAGAAGGCATGAACTAGACTAGCTCTATCATCTCTGTAATTCAACATATGGTGATATTGAAAAGGTAAAGCATGCAAGTTCATATAGTAAAGCAACATAATATTTGAGTAAAGATGGGATAGAACCATGAACGAAGGATATTTGACTCGCTTTGTTCACCAGTTTCACGGTCCTGATAAAGAACAAACATGGGATCCTTTGACCACTACAGGAATCGCAGGATTTCTCAACGGCCAAAACCGTTGAGATAGGTCAAGAAACCGTCGAGATATACTATTCTCGACGGTCGGCTGTCAACAAACGGCCTTCGACAAAGAGTAGTCTAGAGAGAACGTCTGTATCGACGGTATAGCCGTCAATAGAGATGTTCTCGACGGCTAACCATGTGGCCGTCGAGCGAGGTGGAGAGACGGCGGTTTGGCCATGAAACGGCTCCGTCTCTCTCTCTCTCTCTCTCTCTCTCTCTCTCTCTCTCTCTCTCCGTCCTAAGGCAGTCGAGAGAGGCAATTCTCACTTGGGTCAGATCTCTCGACGACCAGGGACGGTCGAGAGAGGGGTCCCCGAGATATCGCTGGGTTGACCTCTCTTGACGATGGGCCCACGGCCATTGAGATACTCTGGGTCTAGGAGGATTTTCTGGACCCCCTCTGTCTCGACGGCCTAGGACTGGCCATCGAGAATAATAGTATTCCAGCAAAAAAAGAGCTGTTGAAATGGCTAAACAAAATCAGAATTCAGGAGCTGCTGCCGCCCCAGCAGCAACAGCTGACCTGCATACCCAAAACAGCCCGAGCATTTCATAATTCCCTCACATAGCACGCATATTCATCCATAATCACATTTTCAAGCAAAAAACAAGCAATATAACACAAAATATAATCAAACCATGTCCATCCATCACATGTATGCATGCACAACACAAAATAACAAAACAAGACTATCCACAAGTCAAGAGGGTGGCAGGTCATCCCGTAAGAAGCGTGTGTAGTCCATCGGCATGCTCCTAGACCCGTCGTCTCCCTCGTCGGAGTCGTCGCGCCAAGCCAGAGCTGGAACGACCGATCCCAAAGCAGCACCAGGCGGCGGATGGCTCGACGAGGCCTACATATTCGTGAGACATTAGGTAAAGACTTGTATGGTAAAAAAAATGAAATGAGGTGGTCATATTCACTTACCCCAGCAAGTCTTGACACCGCCTCCAACGCGAGGATCCTCGAGATCATTTCTTCCTATGCCTACCTCTGCTCCTCCTCGCGTTGCCGCCGCTCCTCCTGCTCGGTCCTCAGGCTCGCCTGTAGCGCCTCTATCAGCTGTTGCTGCTCCCTCAACCTCTCCTCGTTCTCCCTATGGACCCGGGCCTCAAACTCGTGGCAGCTCTCGGTGGCGCTCTAAGAGGTCTGGACCTCGGGCATGTAATCCTGTGACCTATAATTAAGAATAAGGATCGTGGTCAGTTTTCAAAATCAATGGTTTCAAACATATGACACGTTAGATAGTAATTAGCTCACCTGAGGTGGTCCCCTCCTATCGCCAGCCTCTCGTGCGCCTTGCCCCCAGGTGCTTGTGGATCATCACAGGGTCGAGAGGCGCGTCCTCCTGAAAGTTGTCCGCGATGCTGCGTTGTTTCGAGTTAAAGTAAGAAAAACTACAAATCTACTCGTAATGAAAGTTTTCGTTGACGCTTACCATCTTCTCTTACGCGTGGGGGTCCATCACGGGTTGAGTGCCAGGCTGCTTAGGCTTCGATGTGTCGGTCTTCTTCCAAATGTCCAACACGGCGGGCACCACCCCGGTACTTAGAGCCTATAATAGGGGAAAGACAAGTTAGCCAAAAAAATAAAGTAAAGAAGAAAACAGAGCTTGCCATTTTTTTCTTGAGCTGTGGAAAGGACCACTTCCTTGTGGCCTTGTAGTAACACTTGGAGGCCCGGTTTTGCTTGGCCTTAGCAGACTTGTCCAGGAACTCCCTGCTCGCCCACCTCTCGCCTAGAGCCCTCCATGCCACCTGGTGGTGCGTGGTCCACTCAGGCAGCACCCGGGTGTACTCGTCGGCCTGCAAGTACGTCCTACGGGCCTCGGAGGTGCTGATCCGCTCCTGGTGCTCTCTCCTCAAATGTACAAGCAATTCACAGCTATACAAAAAGTACATACCAATTTGCAATATTTATTGTGATAGTTGCTTACCTGTCGAATTCCACCGCCGCGATACGAGCGCCGTACATCAGGTCCTGGACCTTTTGCTTCGTGTTCTTGTCCAGGACGGGCTCAAAGTCCGCCTCAGCTAACCCCGTGTGGGGACGGTACCTAAGCTGAAATTTCATAAACGAAGTAGATTAGCAACATGATAACAAATCAAAAGGTAAAGTCTATTAGATAGACTTACCCAGAAATCCCTCAGGCAATAGGCGGCAGCGGTCGAGGTCCCATGGGAGGCAAGCTTGTAGTCCTCCCAGCTATACGCTGGCCTAGTGACATCGCCCACAGTCACTATGCGAGGGTAAAACTTGTGGACCAAAACCCCAGCGTGTAACCCGACTACTTCTTCAGCGAGGCATCCACCGTCGACATACTGCTACAAAGATTGAAAGAGTATTAACAATTTTACATATAAAAATATGATATTGAAGCAAGGCTTTTAAACGTACCTATCCCCATCGATCACAATGGGATCCTCAAGGAACGGTTCGTCGGGGCACTGGGGACCTTGTTCTGGCCCCTCTTCTTCCTAGCTGCCTACAACCCATTCGCCTAGTCGGCCCCAGACCCTTTAGTGGGCACCAACTCCTGCCCAGTCCCCTGGCCAGACTCCTGCGCCTGGGTGCCGCCCTGTCTAGAGCCCTGCGACTCCTCGTACTCCTCCATCATGTCATCCAACTCCTCGTCTATCATGGGGTCCCGACAAATTGTCATCGAGATCGAGGCATCCTGCACATAAATGGAAAGTTAATCACACAGTTAAAAAAATCAAGCACATATATAAATGGAAAGCTAGTAACATTTAAATAAATCAAGTAGATAAAAAAATAATTTAAGTGCATATGCTATGAAGTTTTATCAAATTCTATGAAATTCTTACACATTCTAAACAAATTCTACCAAATTATAGCAAATTCTATGAAATTCTTAGAAATTCTATCAAATTCTAGCAAATTCTATGAAATTCTTAGAAATTCTATCAAATTCTGGCAAATTCTTGCAAATTATAGCAAATTCTACCAAATTCTAGCAAATAAATCAAGTAGATATTGTCATCTGCATCGATCGTTGAAGGCGCTTTGTCAACGCGAAGTAGCGCAACACTTTCCTCGACACACCCGACTGCTTGATATTGCCATCTGCATCGATCGTTTCTATGAATCTCGACTCTCAACAACGATCGCACGTTGCCTTTTTTTGTCTTGTAATACAGCATGCAATGGTTGGGACAGTAGTCGATCTTGTCATATGGCATTCTAAGTCCATCGATGAGTTGCTTCGACTCATACCGGTTCGATGGCATCTTATGACCTTCAGGGAGGACGGAGCACCACAGAGATAAAATCTCGTGGAAACAGTTGATAGAGAAATTGAACTTAGACTTCAACGCCAACATACGTGATACCGCTGACAACTGGGTTACCATGGTTTTCTCGTGCAACGACTGTTGCGCGGATGATAGAAGGTTCAGAAATTCAGACATGGATGCGGGAGACTCTTCTTCCTCGAAATGGTGGTCGTAGTCCTCCATCATGTCCTGCATTCGGTCGATTTCATAGAAACCTTCAACTGGATCTCTTGGTGCATCCCGAACCCACTCGCCAAGGTATTCCCATCGATGATACGCTGTCTTGAACCCAACCTTGCACAAATGCAAGTCCATCTCGTCTCGCGATCTCTTTCGACAGTTAAGGCATTAAGCGCATGGACAGGTCACATGCGTGACATTAGGGTTAGGGGTCGCCTCGAAAGCACGACACACGAATTCACGAGTCTTCTCGTACAATTCATCGGTGTGTTGTCTATTCTGCCGCCAACCATCATACATCCAACTCCTGTCTTCTTCCATTCCTCTTCAATCTATATACAGATCAGGTTACACAAGGCTTGGGGATGCTTCTAAACCCACCCACGAATGCCGGTTTGATTATGACTGTTGTGGGAACCATGAATCCGAGACAAAATTTCGGCAGCATAACCTTAAAGTTCCCCTAGTGCAACGATGGTCAGGGTGCCGTTGTTGGCTCCCCAACACTTATGTTATGCACCGGAGAACCTTATAGGGTCATGACGTCGAAATCTCGTCTCGAAACCACGGGTACCACAACGCGTCGTAACCATCCGGTATTCGCAGGTTGTCTACTGGGACATCAGTTGCAGCAATCCACTGGACAGTTCGGGAACACTTTCCACTTCTCGTAATGAAGCCGGACGAATCACCTTCCAACATCCTTACGGTCTGTGACATTCCCGAACGGGTGACGTACGGCTCGGTGACATTCCCTAAACCCTAAACCCTTGTAAATTCTAGCAAATTCTATCAAATTCTATCGATTTGTACCAATTTATACCATTTTATATCAATTTGTATCAATTTATAACAATTCGTACCAATTTGTCACAATTTCTAACATTTTCTATCGAGTTATAAATATTTGTCACAATTTTTATCAAGTTTACAAAATTTATGCAATTTTCAGCTAATTGGTACTTAGGCATGCACTTAATTATGGAGATTAGTCTCGACCACATGAGTGGCCTTCGAGACTAATCTCGAAAAATTTAAAAAAAAGGCGTGAAATTTACCTCGGCGGTAGTGGCGACAACGACGATAGTGGGTGCCGACACCGGGTCCCTCCTCCACTCCTCCTCCTTCTTCTTCTCCTCCTGCTCCTCCTCCTTCTTCTCCTGGCTCCTCCTCCTTGGCAGCCTGGGCTCCTCCTCCTCTCTTCTCCCGGCAGCCTCGGCTCCTCCTCCTCCTCCTTCTCATCTCTCTTCCTCCTTTCCTCTGGCGATGGCGAGTGGCATGGTGGCGGGAGGCTGCAGCGGTGCTAGGAATCAACGGCGGGGGGCAAGCGGCGCGGGGTGGCGGCTAGCACGCAGGGCAGCGGCAAGGCCACGGCAGCACGGGGTGCGGTGGAAGGCTGCGAAGATCGGCGACTGGGGCAGCGAGCAGCGCAGCAGGAGTAGAGGCGGCGACTCTCTAGTCTCGAGCCTGTGGCGTTCATATCTTGTGCCCTCTCTCAACGGCATCACTTAAGCCGTCGAGAGAGTGATATCTCTCGACGACCGTGACGCCAGCAGACGTCGAGGCAGATTAGGCAGACCAAAACCCTAGTATCCATGGGGCTGTATCGACTGCCCAAAAGGAACTGTCGAGAAATGTGCATTAGGGCACTACCGATGGGTGGGTCTGTCTCGACGGCCCATGGCAAAACCGTCGAGATAGATAGTTTTTTGAAAAAAAGGAGGAGCTCACGACGTTTGAACCTACGACCACATGGGTGATCAGCCTTGAGCTCGACTCCCTTAGCCAGTGTGTCCTTAGGTGTTTCTCGACTTGTAAGGACGCGTATTTTTTTATTAGCTCTTGTCGACCACACGTGGCTCTTGAATAGGTTTGGTGGACAATTTCTCTCGACGATCCGCTTGAAGGCCGTCGATGCATATCAGTCGAGGGCTAGTTTCTGCCTAGCCATCAAGACAACCCTCTCTCGACAGCTTCAGCTGATAACCGTCGATAGAGGGCCATCTGTCTCGACTGTTCAGCCTAGAGTTGTCGAGACAGATGTTTGACTCGACGGTCCCCCTTGTCGGTCCACCGATGGTCAACTCCGGCTATTTTGAATTTTCTAAAATAACATATTGATGATATTGACTGTAACATTTGATTATATTGCTCTATATGTGAATTAGCATGTATAAGAAAAGTTCCAAAAATTTTTGAGTTTCTGAACTATCAAACCCTATCTAATCATCTTGATCGAGCCACCGGCGGGATTCAGTGTCTATAGACGTTCCGAAGCAATCCCCTCTAAATTTGTCGGTTTCATCCCACTGCCAGGCAAATCATGTCAAACCATTCGAACAATTCAAACTCTCCGTGGTGCCGTGTTTAAGACTTGAATTTTCCTTTATTTTTGAACAATTCAAACATTTAAAGTTAAATCAAAACTATTTTCATGTTTAGGACACATATATGCGGCTTATACTTCACTAAATCAAAATCATTTTAAATTTTAAACAATTTAAATCTATAACGACTACTTTCCTAAACATTGCAATGCCTAGGTTTATGATTACAAACCGTATAAGCCACCACATGAATGAATTTGGGAAAATTTATCAAAAGACAAGCTCTCTTGACGGTAGAGTACAAGGCTGTCGGGACAAGTTGGCCTAGGCCACCTGACAGACACAGGTGGCCTAGTCGATCGGTCTGGGCTATCAAAGAGCTGTATCGATGGCCCTGGTCAAAACCGTCGAGACAGATAGTTTTTTTTTTAAAAAAAAAGGTGGAGCTCACAGCTATCGAACCCGCAAGGTCGCAGGTGATCAGCCGCGAGCTCAACTCCCTTAACCAGTGGGCCCTCAAGTGTTTCTCGACATGTTAGGACGCACATGGTTTTTATTAGGTGCTGCTGACCACCAATGGCTCTTGAGTATTTCTCTCGATGGTCATATTCCCGACCGTCGAGACAGCCTGTGTCCCAGGTTGCCTTTGGCTTTGGTCTGCCTGCCAACGTGCCAGTTCGTTTTTTGGTATCCTGCTCTCATTTTATCGACTGCTTCATATTAGCCGTCGATAGAGAGTAACGTCGTGACTGCATGGTAGGTGCAGTGCGGCTGGTCGTGTCTGTATCGACGGCTATTGTTGAAGCCGTCGATAAAAGTTCAATAGCTCGACGGCTGGATGATAGCCGTCGATAGAGATTAACGGTATCGACGGTTGTCCTGTGGCCATCGAGAAAGATTGGCATGGTCAACTTCTGCTGCAATTCCTGTAGTGGACGACTCGATCTCTAAATCTAGTAAGAGCCAAGCGGGCAAATAAACATATATAAAATGATGAAATATCATGAATTAATGGAATGCAACGTAGGTACATATGTGGGTGACGCACTGCATCGCATCAGGTTTGTTTTAATAATTATTTTATTTTACTTATTTATCAAGGAAATTCCATGATAAACCGGCATATATACACAACGTATATAGGTGCAGATGGATGCATGAGATTCAATGTTTACCCACATATTGTCTCCAAAAGGTTAAAATAATATTTTACTATTTTCCTAACTAAGATAATCATTTGTTGAATTTTCCTTTGAAGAAATATTCAATTACTGTATTTTCTTTATTCAATAAATTGCTAAAATGAGTTACTTTGATTTTTGTAGGGAAACATAAATATTGTAACATGAGAGTTTATATTTTTCCTGGGTTCAACATCTCTTCTAATATTTTTATAGGTCTTTTCACAATTTATGGAAGTTATTTGCTATTTTTAATAAATTGCTTTTATTTTTTGGAATTAATTAAATCGTTTAATCGCTAGAAAAATAAAAAAAAGTAATAGACCGAACCTAATACTGTTCAGCCTAGGCCTGCCACTGTGCGGCCCTAAACACGTGGAGATGGCCCGCCTGTGTAGCCCACAACCGAGCGCCGACTGGTGGGTCCTCAGTCCATAGAACAGGTGCATGGGGTGATAGACAAGTGGGCCATTAGGGCCCACAAGGCGGTGGCTATTGTACCACTAATAGGTAGGACCATGGGGCCCACATGTCAAGGGTACTCCCCTATCCTAGTGCAAAAGGCTCCAACTTTAAATGAAAGCATAACCTATGAAAGTACGCTTCCACTTAAAATGACAGGTGGGGTCTTGGGTCCCACTTGTTAGTGACTCTAATATGTTAAGTGGGAGATAAAAACTAATCCTATTTAAATCTAGTGGATGATGTGCACAGGGACCAATCTTCTAGTGAGATAGATAGATTCAATTAGGTGTTGTGAGGACTTCGATGATTCGGCAACCAACCACGCAAGGATTAGAACCCAACAATCGCTAAACCACTACAATGAAGTGTTATTAACCGTGCCGGAAACACGATCAACCTAATCATGAAGATCTGTTTCTGTGAACAATTGAAGAACAAACAAGAACAAAGATAAAAGAAATCTGAGATTGCAAATATAATTAAGCACACATGAGTTGGGGTTTTGAACTCGTCCTTGTTTGTCTAGCCGACATAAGAGGAATCGAGATTGTTTCATAACACACGTGGAAAACTAGACTAAACAACACCCGAGGAAGAAAAAGGGGGTGGCAACGATATATAGAGGAAGTATGGCGGCTAGAGTGGCATGCTGGCTAGAGATGTATGCATCCCCACACAACCCTAGGGGTACATGGGCCTTAGGCCCAAAATTGAGGTGTTATAGTACCCGACTGACTGATTCTAGCCACTTGATTGTTTCATTGATTCTGGGGTGACTCATGATAAATTTGGAGGTGAGGCTAGACTCGTTGGAAAGCTTATCTCCTAAGCTTCCCATCAAGTGCTCATTTGCCTCAATCGGATGTCGTAAGCAGCCTTAGCGTTTATTTGATTGCAGACAGGTTTCTGACGACCGAACCGGGACTCCTAGAGAGTTGGGCTTGGGCTTTCTTGACCGTGGGGGAGGCTGCTAGACCTTGGTGGTGGACTTTTGAACCTCCCGCGTTGATTGCTTGAACGGCTTGGCCAAAAGATTCAAGCCTACTTGGCATCCTTCCTATTCTTTCGGCAATGTAGTCGAAGTAGTGGATGCGTAGTGGACGTAGTGGGTGTAGTGGAAGTAGGAGCCATGCTCATGTCCTTGCTTGTGATATCCTTATCAGTGTCTATGTGTCAGCGATTGATCAAGCATATAGATTGTTCCATGACATCATGCTGACATTAGTGTCTTCAGCCTCTCGCTGAGTGAGCGAACAATAGGAATTTCTCTAGCTTGCCTGCAAATCTGGCCACAACGTTGAAATTATGTGCTACCTACAGCTTCGTCGTGACCTAGCACACATCTGGGCACTGACGGCTTGTCTGGAGGTGGCTGATGGCGATGGCGAGCTCTGGCCGACATGGCTAGGCCGAAATAGACCACGTCGTGTTCGATTAAAGCACACATGAGGATGAGGAGGATTAGTGGGAGCTCACCGGGGGATTGGCAAGGTTGGGGAAGGGCCGAGGTGAGTTGGCCCCGTGGAGGGCCGATTGGTATGGGGAGGAAGAAGGGGAAGGGTGAGGAAATATGAGGCTTGGCCTCAGGTTTATTTTCCCAAACTTGTTCTAGAAGCATTGGATTTTATTGGAATATGTTGGTATTTTTAACATTAGCAATTAAATTTTGAATGTTAACATTTGAACATGAAGTTTGATCTAATTCTTGAATTTCAGAAGATTTTTGAAAACTCCCAAAAATGATTCTTTGCAAATGGGCAGTACAAGTTTTGAACTTAAATTTTGCTATTTGTGAACTTTGAACTTTGCTTCAATACTTGAAATTGATTTGAATTTGAATATTGCTTGAATTTAATAATTTGAAAATATGTTATTGAAAACTTTATACTCAATGGCATCTGAATTCTTTCAATTTGTTTTTTGAACAAGCCCCAAATTTGGGGTGTTACACGAATTTAGGCCAAGATCTTACATACGTTAACCCATCTGCGCAATTCAGTGGTTGAGATATGCTTCCACGCAAATAAGATGGCATGGACGGATGGCGTCCCCGAGATATGTATCGATCTCATGGGCATCCATAAAATAGCAGATTCGCTAACTGTGCACGTTTTCATTGTAAGAGAATTGGATATCAGTCATGGTCATCTCAATTGAACGTGTAGAACATGCGCTAGTTCACGCTAGTAGTTAGATCGCCATGCTACCAGTACACATGGTAAATAGAAAAGGACATGCATGCACGTACATGATTAATAATTAGGACACATCTCTCGGTGCGTGCATGTCAATTATCCATATTTTTCCTGTCCTAATGCGCTCACATGCGTTAATCTATGGCATGTAAGTGCCGATACCTAACTGACTAGACAAAACATGAAGGGGGGAAGAACAGTACGTACAACACGTCAACACGTTATATCCCTGTTCATTATGCACGTACTACTATCAATTGGCCACATTGTCATGCATGCGTAACCCAAAAAACAAAAAGGGGGAAAGAACACGGTGCAAGCGTTAGGCACTTCAACTTGCATCGTGTGGATTTTTATGGCGCGTCTGCGTCTCCAAAGTAGTAGTGCGCGGCTAATTTCTAAGCTCTTCACCAACCCAGTACGAATTTGGACCAGAGAAATTTCTCCATAGTTTGGAGGTCAACAATTTTAGCTCACCAACAAGCCCATTTGACCTTTTGGCCTCTTCCAGATTCCAAGCTAGGTCGCCAGCAGCTGGAGGATGGATATCAGATGTGTCTTCACCTACCAGACATACCGTCTGGAGGTATGGGTGACCAGATGCTGGATGTGGGGGTCTGCATCGGCCACGGTGGGCCTCCATGTTTTATATCTGAACCGTCAGATCAAGAATCAACGCTTCAGATTGATGCGTTAGACTGGGTTGGAGGTTCTCTCTTAGGGTGAATTGATTTGGAGAGTTTAATTCCCTTGCTTTTCTTTTCTGTTTAACATAGCCAAGGCTCTGTTATCTTCTCTAGCTCAGGGGAAAAAAGGGCAATAGCTCCTTTCTCGCCTTGAAGATTGTAGCAACTAACAATCAAAAGATTGAATTATCCAGCTAATAAGACTATCTCCAACCGTTTCCCACACTTCCATTCCCTTCCCAACCCCTGACGGAAATCTCTTCCCAGATTTCATTCCCTTCCCATCTATGCACTCCAAGAGCATCCCTTCCAGGCATTTCCTTCCCTTCCCAAACGTAATTTTTTAATCATTCACACGTAACCGCCATTTCACATACGCCGTACATACGAAGTTGTATTTCTAAATTAAGTAAACAATAATGTACATGAAATAAATTGAGACATTAGTACAATATTATTAATGAATATTTTAATGTAAATAACGCATTTCAATATTTAAATTTGTAAGTACGGCAAAATAGCATGAGCTGGCTAGCTTGCAACGATCACAAGCAACACAACAGCCCTGACTGCTTCATTTGCTCACATGCAACACAGGCCCCCTCACTACCAGGCAAAGATCACAGGCAAAACACCTCCGTGCATGTGGCTTCAAAAGTTCACATGCAGCATAGCATGTACCACTAGGTTCCAAACTTCACGAGTTTGCTGTGACCTTATCCTTTCACGAGAAGCATACTCATCAGCTCTTAATCTTCTATAAATGGGTCCATCGCACTCCATATGGCCACATTTCTCATGCACAAGTTGGGAACAATACGTTCACCATGAATGGACCTCCATTCGGATCATCATCTACCTTCTTCTGGGACGATTCCACTGATGACGACGACGACGAAGAGCTCCTCATGTTCGCATTGACCGAGGAGGACGAGAAGGATATGGAGACACGGTCTCGCGGAGG
This sequence comes from Olyra latifolia, assembly GCA_036346145.1. Taxonomy (NCBI): domain Eukaryota; kingdom Viridiplantae; phylum Streptophyta; class Magnoliopsida; order Poales; family Poaceae; genus Olyra; species Olyra latifolia. Next base: position 20,464,133 of record CM070524.1, on the reverse strand, counting down.
CTCTGTTCTCGGTCATGCAGTGGTTGATCGACGTCGTGGCGAGGGGGCCGCTCGATTGTACGAGGACTACTTTGCCAACTCACCTGTCTATGGCCATACTTACTTCAGACGAAGGTAACTCCTTGTACTGCATCATATTCATCATCACGGTACTTATTCATCCGCGCACATGTCTGAGCAGGTTTAGGATGAGCCGCCGCATATTCCTCCGGATTGCAGCTGCTGTTGAAGAGCACGACGGTTGGTTCAAGCAGAAGAGGGATGTGAGTGGCAAGCTGGGATTATCTCCACTGTACAAGATGACCGCCGCCATCCGTCAACTCGCATATGGTGTATCTGCCGACGCCATCGACGAGTACGTACGAATCGGTGCAAGCACAGCCATAGAAGCAATGAAACGGTATGTGCGAGCTATCGTAGAGATTTTCAGTACAGAATACCTCCGTAGTCCAACAGCGCAGGATACCGCTCGCTTGCTTGCCGTAGGCGACATGCGTGGCTTCCTAGGTATGCTGGGGAGCATTGACTGCATGCACTGGACTTGGAAGAATTGCCCCAAGGCCTGGCAGGGGCATACACAGGACACACACTAAAACCGTCCATTGTATTGGAGGCCATCGCTTCTTACGATTTGTGGATTTGGCATGCCTTCTTCGGTATGCCGGGTAGCCTAAACGATATAAATGTTCTGCACCGTTCGGACGTCTTAGGTAGGTTAACGGACGGAACCATCCCCCTGTCAGTTACACGGTTAACGGGAACACCTACGAGATGGGTTACTACCTAGCGGACGGTATATACCCGGAGTGGGCAACATTTGTAAAGCCTATCTCAGCTACAAGGGGGAATAAGAACACCCACTTTGCTGCTACGCAGGCCGCAACCAGAAAGGACGTCGAACGAGCATTCGGGGTCCTTCAAGCCAGGTTCGCTATAATACGTGGGCCGGCTAGAAGCTAGCACCAAAGTACTTTGCATGACATAATGACCACCTGTGTCATCCTACACAATATGATAATAGAGGATGAGAGGGATGGTCCACCCCATGATTTCATGTATGATGGAATGGGCGAACATGCTTCCGTCGACCGTGGGCCCGAAAGATCCATCCTCCATTGCATTCAGGTGAGTCAGCAGATTCGAGATCGAGGGAGTCATCGTCGCCTGCAACATGATCTCGTGGAGCACCTATGGGCTCGTCACGGAGGACAGTAGCTGCAACATATGAGCCACCAGTACTCTCATCCCGGATTATAATATGTACCAGTCTTTATGCTTTTGTCCTATTTTCATGTGTCTGTTGTTATCTACATGTTTCGAAGATCATGTACTGTTCGCATTCTTATTTTCGAATAAAATGATAGTTTGTACTACTTTGTGTGCCATTCATGCGTATGCCGTCACGAACATTCTTTGATACTTGCAAAAACAAAACATTCTCATATACATAACTACACAGAACGGCATTGAGGCAACCATACCAATGTCGACGATGGTACGGATTGAAATATAATCATCACAACATATCAATGTCTAGTAGGGATTGAAATAGGAACATCATAACATGTTTTAAACAGAACGGAAAGCGGAAAGCATACTCATCAGCAACATAGCAATGTCCACTACATAATAAAAGAAAATTCAGCATTGTCCAGTACATAGCAATGCTCACGAAGACATGTTACCGAACCTTTTTTTTGCATAATCTCCTACTGCCTTCTCATGTAGTACTCCCTCGCCGTCCCCTGCTTTGTACTCAAGTCGATGTTTATGATTCTCTCCTCCTTTGCAGCTTCCCAAATGTCCACCTGCCTACGCTTGATATCCACCAGTGCCGCCTTGTGCTCATTCATCTGCTGAAATTCAGCAGCATATGTCCCACCACTGCCAATAGAAGCGTGTGACCCACTAGACGAGGCACCCCGAGCCCGAGCTCTCTTTGCAGCATCGCGGCCCATGGGTCTAGGAAGCTCCATAGGTTCAGGTGAGTGTTCACCTGAACCTCCACCCACGAGAGATGTACCCAGAGATGCAATGCCATGAGTCTTCTGGCGTTTGGAGACAATGTGAGTGGCCCACTTGGGGTGATCACACAGCATTGGCCACAAATGCAAGAAAGGAAATGGCTTCCCTTCTACCTCCTTGTACATCTTAAGTGCCATCGCAATCTGCACAAGCGAGATTTTGGCAATGTGACAAGTATGAAGCAATTAATGGACATAGATCAATATAATGTATAAATTTTACCCGGTCGTCCCGCGTTGTCCCGCTTGGATTAAGATCTTCGACCCTTTTCAAGTGTCCAGCAAATTTACTCCCCTGCAGATTGATTGCTTGCCAATGGCTGATGGCGCCCTTCAGGCTACAGTCCATCCAACTGGGCTCCTTGTGCCTATTGAAGTACTCGAGGATCCTCTCCCAATATGTGTTGGATGACTGGTCTGTGCCGACGATGGGATCCTGACTGACATTCAACCATGCAGAGACAAGGAGTTCTTGCTCCGCGGGTGCGTCATTGTTGTCTCTACATGTACTCCTAATTGCTTCTGTCAATATTACTGGGGGAGGTGCTATGGTTTACAACATCAACAAAATGCCCCCAAATCCGATCAAAATCGGGCCAAATCAGCACCAACAGCAGCCATTCTATGCATCCATGGGCGATGTACAGCCGATTCAGACCAAAATCTACGGATCATCATCTTGGAATGGGGGAGATGGTAGGGATTGAAACACTTTACCTTCAGCACCGCCCACGGCTGTTGCTTCCTCGCCGCCGGTGCGTCCTGCCGACACCGCCCACGGCCAGATCTGGCGTATGCTTGCCATGGTTGTCCCAAGCCCGCCTTGCGCCCTCGCCGCCTCCACTCCCCAGCTTGCGGCCGAACCTTGCGCTGGTTTGCCCTCACTGCCTTGCACCGACGCCGCCGCCGCACCGCAGCATCCAGGCGAACCTTGCGCAGGTTGCCCCGAGCCTGCCTTGCGCCGCCGCCGCCGCTGCACCCGGGGATGCTTGCGGCCGAACCTTTCGCCCGTTGCCCCGAGCCTGCCTTCCGCCGCCGCTACCGCCACTCCCCAGCTTGCGGGCAAACGTTGCGCACCCAGCCAATGCTCTGCGCGAATGGAGAGGTTGGCTGCGGAAGGGAGTCCCGACGCGATCCCGCTCGCATGGGATTCTCTCCCCTATCGCACCCAATTCTCGTCCCGGAAGGGATGCCCTTGGAGCCACACCGCGAGTCCCGTCCCGGGCACTTAAGGGACGCGAAGGGATTTTGTCCTAGGACGGGATACCGTTGGCGATGGTATAAGGCTTGTTTAGCTGCCTCCCATCGATCATGTACCGTCCAAAAGTGAGATTACCTTTCCGTAAAAAAAGGTGAGATTATCATATACCCAAACTGGAGGTCGGCAGACAGCTTGAAGATTATGAAAAGCTGGGCCCACACTAATCCGGATCTTACCTATACACTGGCCTTGATCTTCTATGGTTTCTTCACGTAGCTTTGGCAGTGGCACTCACTAACCCACATGTTCCAAGGCTCGAACCTATCTCTGAATCAACCAAACAAAATAGTATTAGTAACGTTGACGCTTGCAGCGTTGTTGAGTGGGTTTAGTGGTAGCCCTCAACTGCCTTACCAAAATTGGTCAAACCTTTATGATTTTGGTTGCATTTAGGTTACAACCAAATTTTGGCACGCCCTTACAAAATTTGGAAGATTTGACCAAGATTTAGATGTGCTTGGCAAGATTCCCACTACAAAGGCAATGCTAGTTCATTTGTGTGCCAATAGTTGGCCAATACAAAGGTTGAAAAGAAGCAAACATTTCAATGGTTATGCCAAATATTGATAAGGTTAGATCTCTACTATTAAAAAGTGTTTTATGGTGAGTGACCAATCCTAACCATCGCTTTTAATCCAACAATGCAAATATCGTAAAAATACTTTCCTTTATTTATTTTACTTTCTTATTTAGTGTGTTGTATTTTTAGAAACTTTAAATTGGCGAAAATACTTTTTATTGATTCGGTTTTCTTTTCCGTTTTAATGCATTTATATTTTAGGAATGTTTAATTGTACTCATGAAGAAAATAGTTGAAGTATAGCTAAATTCTTGAGGAATAAAAATAGTCGAAGCTGACGGTACGTAGATATGACACTACATACTCGAATTATAAGTCAAATACATTGATCACAATGCCATATGACATCATTGATATTTTTAATTTATAGCAAAGTACGGACACTCAGCTATATACTTCATTTAGCTATGAACTAAACACACCCTTTATCTCGCTAATTTTTTACAATGTGAAGCTCCGGCAAAACAGGGCGAAAAAAACCCGCCCCTTCTCTGTTGGTTCGCCAACGCATCACAATCAAGAGTAATTAATGGTGCCCGATTAATTGATTACACCCAGAATTAAACGTGCGCCCATGGCGTCAGCGTCTTGCTGCTAGCTGAAGGGCGCCATATCCGACAGATATTATTCGGACACCCCACCTATCCGGATATTTTGTTACACATCAGATTCTAACCGTAGAGATTGCAAGCCAAAACATGTGAACCTCCTTTTAGTATATAGCCTCCCAAACAATTGTCTGCTGCATGGGCCACTGCTGCAAGTTGGATGCACAACTTTCTCTCTCTTTTTGTTTCTTTTTTGGAAAAATTACATCCATACCACCACTAAGTTTGAATATAAATACCACTACAAAGTAAGAAATAGCTCTAATACTATTATAAAGTTCAACAAATATACCATCATGAAGCATTTCCAACCTTTTCGAACAAAAATACCCCTATCTCCTTCATCCTGCAACCCTCCACCCTCACTCTCCTCCCAACTCCGGCCACCACCGGCAGCCTGCCTCCCTCCCTCCAACTCGAGCTCACACCACCACCGTAGAGTCATCGCTTCAACATGCATGCCACCCCTTCCCCCTCACCTTGCCAACGTGCCCACTAGTAGCGTCATCGCACCTCGGGTGACGCCATGGCCACGTCGCCTCCTCACCATGGCCATGCGCGCCTGAGCTCGCTGCGCCCACTCGCCGTCGGCTCCCGAAGCCAAACCTCCTCCTTGCCATGGCCACACGCGCCCGAGCTCGCTCACTTGCTGCCGGCCCTCAAAACCAAGCCTCCTCCTTGTGGCCATGCGCGCGAGCTCGTTGCACCCGCTCGCCATCGGCCTCGAAGCCACGCCTCCTCGTCGCCATGGCCATGCGCGCCCGAGCTCCCTGCGCCTGCTCGTCGTCGGCCCCGAAGGCAAGATCCTAGATGCCGCCGGTTCCCACCTCCCCCGAGTGCTCGCTGCGGGGACGCTCTCACCAGCGTCACCATCCCAGACTCGGCCGCCTCTGTTGGAATCGGCTCAAGAATATATCTATTGATTCAGGTTGCTGATGCTTGCTGTAGTTCGTCCGACAATGCAGCACACACAACAACGAAACGGAAACAGCAAGAAAACACAGTGTAGAAAATTTTGTGTCAATACGCTGCTGTTGCGGCCGCAGCTTTGCCCTGGCCGAAGCCCTTCTTTTATACCCAGTATTTCCTTACAAACCGACTCAAACTTAGATCCTAACAGCTCTAGGACTCTATCTCTTAACTTCTAACCATATACGGTCAACCAGCACACGGCTGGACTCTCTGAGATAAACTCTATCTAAACAAAAACTCAACACGTGCAAATAAGAAACCTAACCTAATCAAGATTAATCTAATAATCACCCTGTAATCTTGATTCTAATCTCCTAGCGTGTCTCCATGAACTCAACGTGACCAAATAGCTCGATGAGGTACTCACCAACCTCCTCTCTTCCTTGCACTTCCTCGTTGAGTCACATCCCCGCGACTGCGTACATGCCCACTTGGCATATGCTTCTCATGCTAACCACCAGCCACTCTGCGCATGCCCTTCTTGGTCATATTGCCCTGACCATGCTTGCGCCTTCGGGATGCTGTGCTCTACCTCCCTGTCATTGCGCCTGATGGCATCGCCGTAGTACACGTTTCCTCCTTCTCAGCTTCCTCTGTATTATCTAGCTTCTCTATGCTAGAAGGTGTTCGACACCACCTCTCCTGGTGAGTCGGTTGGAGTTGCACTTGATGTTTCCTGCATGTACATATCATGTGGCACAACCTCTTGATGCCCTTCTTGTTGACTTGTCTCATTGGTATATATGTTCAACTGAATCATATACAACCTATCCTTGGATCTTTTCACCTTTATGAGAAGTTTCCTGCTTTGCTCATAGACCCATAGGTTCTCTCGGTGCATGATCACCTTGTACCCATCTTCGACAAACTATCCCAAGCTAATGGCGTTTTTGGAGAGACTTGGTATAAAATATACATCGGAGAGCACACGCTGTTCTCTGTTCTTACACTGGAGAAGAATAGGCCCCTTTCCCTTGATCTCCACAATAGATCCATCACCAAATTAGATTTGTCCTTGGATACTCTCATCCAACTTCTCGAACATAGACCTCTGCCCTGTCATGTGGTTGCTTGACCATTGTCCAAGTACCACTTCGTGGATGTAGGTTGTGTTTCACCCTTGACATATAACCTTGGCATCACCTTCTCTCTGTTCAAAACTACCACGTCATGCGCCTTCTGCACATATGCAGAGAGAAGTAGGCAAGGTTCATCTTTGACGTTTCCATGGGTGAGATTCGCCTCCTCCCTGTGCCAATCTCGATTTCGGCGAGGTTTCCGGCACTCGGATGCATAGTGTCCATAGACACCACAATTGAAGCATTTGATCTTGCTCTTGTCCTTCGCACCCCCAAAGTATTGCTTGCGGTTGCTCGACTTGTCATCGTCAGTATCACTTGACTGATCATAGCTGTCAGTATCGCTAGACTTGTCATCGTCGTCATGGCCATCCTTGCTGCGTCGAGATCCACAATGATCGCCTCTGTTCTTTGACTTGGATTCTTTACTAGAACCCTTTCTGTTCCTTCTAAACCTGGCCTCCCACTCTGCTTGGGTGAGAAGAAGATGCTCTTTTTCCCCCTCCTCCGCATCACTGATGGCGCTTTTCATCCTCTCATCGTAAGCTTTATAGCATCCGACGAGGTCATCAAGCGTCAACCTGCTCAAATCTACGTACTGCTCAATCGAGATAACAAGCTGCATGTATCTTGCTGGAGCAACACGTAGAAAGCGTCTCACCACTTCCTTTTCTGCGAGAGCCTTCTCCTTGTCATCTTCCAGGCTTCGGATCCCATTAACAATGGTCAAAACCCTAGAGGCAAAACCCTCAACGGATTCGTCATCGTGCATCTTTAGGCTCTCAAAGTCCCTCTTGAGAGTCTGGAGTTGAGCTTCACACACATGATCGTGCCCGACGTTTGCCGTTTTGATCACCTCGCATGCCTCTTTTGCCAAGTCCTTTCTGTCAATGGAGATCATGAGATTATCCAGGATTACTTGATAGATCACAGATAGCGCCAAACGATCCTTCTGGTACTCTGCACATCCTTTCTTGTATGCAGCACCTCTTGGATCAATCGCACTCCACACCTCCTGAGCCTCCATAGCGACACGTATCTTTATGGCCCATATGGTGTAGCTGCTGCATGAAAACTAGGGATACATTACCAACGACACAGCCTCCTGTCGTGCCTTAGATGTACCTTCTCCAACATTCACCAATGCCATCGCTGTCTACCTCGCAATCTCCGAAGATCAAACCTCACGCTCTGATACCAAGTGTTGGAATCGGCTCAAGAATCAATCTATTTATTCAGGTTGCCAATGCTTGCTATAGTTCGTCTGACAATGTAGCACGCGCAGCAACGAAACGGAAACAGCAAGAAAACGCAGCGTAGAAAATTTTTGTGTCAATACGTTGCAATATGCTGCTGTTGCGGCTGCAGCTTTGCCCTGGCCGAAGCCCATCTTTTACACCCAGTATTTCCTTACAAACCGACTCAAACTTAGATCCTAATAGCTCTAGGACTCTATCTCTTAACTTCTAACCATACATGGTCAACCAGCACACGGCTGGACTCTTTGAGATAAACTCTATCTAAACAAAAACTCGACACGTGCAAATAGGAAACCTACTCTAATCAAGATTAATCTAATAGCCTCCGCCCGCCCACACCACTACCTCGCCCGCTACAAGCTATCATGGTCGTCGCCGTGCTCCTACCATCGACTGAGCCCATCGTCGCCCACAACCATGGTGCGTGCGGCACAGAAGGAGGACGAGATTAGGGATAGGAGGTTACATTGTGGACAGAGAAGCTCAGGCTGGGGAAGCGACGGTATGGGTGGAGGAAGCCAATGAAGGCGGCACTGGTCACGAGTTTGAAGTGCGAGAAGAGAGAGGAAGAGAAGAGAAGGCGAAGGAATGACATTTTTGACGTAATTTCGAAGGGAAGAAGGGGCAAAAGAGTCCATAATGACATATTTGCAAGGAATGGGACTTTACAATGACATTAGGATTATTTTCTATAGCATTTCTAAGATATCTAAACTCTGTAACGGTATAGATGCAATTTTTCCTTGTTTTTTATACGGTGAAGGGGAGAGGATGTGAATATGTGTTGGTCGCAGTCCACTAAAATCCTAGCCTCGACGCTTCCTTATGTGATTTGATTTCTCACACTATCTTGTTCCTACCTAACCTCCTCGGGGTATAGGGAATATACGGATATTTTTGCTTTAAAAAAATAAAATGGAGTTTCCTGTACAAGTTTTGTACTAGATGATTCGAGAGAGAACTAATTGTCAGTTGTGACTTTTAAAACAGGCAAAACAAACTGAAATTCAGACAATAGCTGATCGATTTCGATCGGGATAGCTGAAATTGGACCATGGATAGCAGCACTACCTGTTTGATCTCAGAACGTCTGCTCCCACAACTCATTCGTTCTATTGGATGCCCATGAGGTAGCAACCGCTACTTGGCACCTCTAGCTTCACACGTTCAAACGCATACAAGTTGCAACGTTGCCAAACAAAAACGTCTGTTGCGTTTGCGTTTCAGGGACGGCGAGCAATCGCAAGTGACTGCTGGAATCATGAATCATCTGCACGTTTCACTAGTTCCGTGGGTGTCTACCGACGCAATGCGTACTCCAAACGAGGACAAATCGAAAGAATTTCTATCTGCTGGCTCAGATGGCAGATCACTGTTGAGAGTGGCCGCAGTAGACCCCTCTAATTCGTCAACTTCTACAGTACATCAAGGGGCTAGAGTTTTTTTACAATGATAGGTGAATGAAACATACAGGTTTATATTTACTCATGGTCTTACCTCCTACGAGTAAGTGTAGAACCAAGAATAACAACTAGAGGAGGATGGCTAGGAGTTAAATTGAATTATTTTTCCCTTTTTCATCAACACGCCCTAAATCTAGATTTTGCTAGTGTTAGCTATATGATTGGAATTTCCATGTGTTAGCTGCACGATTACCGCATGCCATACCGCTAACACACGAAACCCTAGACTGCAACTTGGGTAAGAACTAAAATTGAACTTTTGATGGAATGTTGGATTGACCTCAAAGTTAAAGCCTAGGCTCCTAAGAAGGTCTAGATTCTAACCCAATCAAGAGTTGAACATGTTTTTACTCAAAACCCAAATTAATTGACGTTGCAGCAAGATTCAAGCAAAGAACACTCCAAATCAAAGCAAAAATCAAACCTGAGGCAAAGAGCACAAAATCAAGCCATAGATTGAAGCTAGATTGATGATTCAGGAGGAATGATTACAGCAAAATGATTGGGGAGGATCAAAACAAATCCATCACCAAGCACACCTTGAGTTTTTTTTTTATTTGGCTAAGGCTCTCTTCCTCCAAGCCTTCTCCATAAACCTCAATCCTATCACTAAGTCATGAAACCCTTATATGTAAGTCATGAAGCCCTAATATAGGGAGGCTCAACTAGCCATACCCCTTAGTGGGTTTCATCTCTCATTACATATGGGCTCACCCGAAACCCAATAAGGCATAGATCGGGTTTTCTCTCAGATAGCATGCTTCCCAAAGCGGTTTATACATAACCCAATGACCTTTTTCAATCCACCTTGCTCTCCAAGATGATCGTGACATAGACCACTTTCCTTTTTGCACCACGGTTTCTCCAAAACCATGTTCTTCACTTCCTTGGTCGTCAAGCCCGCCACACTTCCAACTTCCCTTATACCGCTTTCGCTTGCGCACTCGAAGCTATCCATCCATGAACCTTGTCCTCCACGTGCCTAGACCAGTTCCGATCGACTCACTTGACCCTTGATTACTTGGACCATGGATCTCCCATCCACATCCTTGATCCATCGCCAACATCAATCCACTCCAGTCACCTGTGCACCATTAGACAAGCAAACGATTCCTGAAAACAAATATATTGCAACTTGACTCCAATGCTAGTGCACAAACACCTACACTACCTCAAAACCTCATGAAAACAACATTACGCACAGTGCAAATTAAAGCAACCACGAATTCCATCTCAAAAAAGCATATTTATTCAAGTGCTAACACAACAGTGACATATATTAATTTTTATAATTCCATTTGTTGTTTCAAAACAAAAAAGATGCGTCTCAAAATTCTCTTTAACTTTTATGTAGAGCACTTTTCATCAGAGCACAGGTAGACCTTTAAAAGTGCAAAATATAGTGTTGTCCTAATAAAACGGGATGCCAGACGAAAGGCTGTACCATATGACACGCCGTGCGATACAGCTCAACCCATACGATATGGCTTGCTAAGACACTTCGCTGGAATGTTTCTTTGTCAATAGGACGGTCGCCGAATGGTAGGCCATACCATGTGGCACGAGGTACTATACGGTTCGCTAAGACACCTCCCTATAATATTTGTGTGTCAATAGGATGGTCCGTCGGACTGTGGGCGCTACCATAAGACTCAAACTGTGATTTTTCAAGCACTTTAATATTTTTCACTTTCTAAACTTGATCCAACTACAAATTCAAACACTGAGACAGATATTGACAAATATTCATGACATAACCTCTCAGTAAGAGATTTCTACAAGGTTGAATCAGACAAAATGAATGGACACGATAATTCAGACGCGTCTTGAAAAAAAAAAAATCTAATTTTACACTTTGATCTCCTCCTGTGGTGGTTGGATGACTTTCAGGCTAATCGTATCTTTCAGTGAACCAGATGTAATTATTCTGCCTTTTCATCAAAAAAGGACAGCAGATTCGTTAAAAAAAAAAAGGATAGCAGATCACGGCAAAGCTGACGATCGAGCAGGTGGTCGCCGGCGACGCGCGCTGTAGAGTGCACCGTGCCGGTGTCGCGTATGCATTCTTGCGCCAAGTCCATCATTGTCCGGGTTGCCAATTGGCCACACAGTACAGGCTCGATCGATCGATGCAGCGACATCGGCGTGCATGACACATTCAAGATCTTGGCGCACCGAGATGATGCTCACAGTGATCCTGGGCATGCCAGTATGGGATCGTGGGTCTCTGGCTTTACTGGCTTTTCATGCAGGTTTGCGTACGACAGGACGGGGAAGGCCTTGGGAAGAAAACAAAATCCTGACCAACTCAATCAACATTGTCACGCTGCCAAGATGGTTAGAGCAGCGAGGAGGTAGAGCCACTCATGGTGTGATATGATATCCTGCCACTCACTGTTGCTATCGTGTTACGCATGATCGCTTCCCTCCATGGGGCACACTGTCGAGGCATTACGCGATGTTTTCCCAATGGAGGCAATAATGCGTTCCGCGGGACCATCTGAATCCACGAATGTCGTGTCGATTTGAAAAGTTAATTAGGGCCCTAATGGGCATTGGCAGTGACAGTACTACTGACTGTGCCCACAACACAATACTGACTCAGTTTTGTTTCGCTGGCTCTTGGTCACTCTTTCCTTTTGGGTGGAAGATTTGGCGACACAGGGGTTTCTGGCCGACAATTGCTGCCTCATGAGCAGTGACTAGTTGAGTGCTTGTTCAGTTCTCACAGAAAATATATGATATCACTACAAGAATCTGATGTATTTTCATCAGCAAAGATATGTTCTATGGGGGCAGGTAGGTTTCTTGCCAGTTATTTCTTGGATGTGAATTATGATAAGAAAGTAATTAGCAACAGACATTCTCAACATGTCAACAAGAACTAACAAACCACAATTGCAATCAGGATGAATTTCCTTGATGTATGCGGTGTCCTTATGTTGAAGCCGCCGTCATTTCTTGTCCTGAGACCTACTGTTAAAAAGAGCCCGGTTGTCATGGTGGTCGTCGTCCAACTGGATCATCAATCCTTCGATCCTATGGTTCAAACATCATATAAAGACACTTTCTATCTATTTGACCTCGTATAGTATTTTAGGAAGCTTTAGATCTTCTCAAGATATACTAATTCATATTTATTCTACTTTTCTTATTTTAATGTATTGTATTTTAGAAAGCTTTTGATCAGCTTAAAATATACCAAATGAGAGTATGTGGATGTATGACGCAGTTGACGGTAGAAGCTGTGATGAAGGTGTGAAAGCAAGACATAGGAGACCATGGAAGTGGATCCCAGTGGGTAAGGATGATACAGTTGAGTGTGAAATTGACATTGAGGGTGTAAGCCAAACACTACGAATATGAAAATGTGAAAAAAGTAATGTGATGTTTGTAAGTAGCAAAGCTCCGACAAATAGAGTAAAGATGACCTAAAATAGAGCTAAGTTTGAAATAGATTCTTGTATCTATTAACAACTTGCCATATTCAGGGTACATCTTTCAATCACAAAAAAAATATTTTATTAAAAACTTTCTTATTGATATAGAGAAAATAGAACACATGCATCACTTATTCTGGTGGGACCAGATCATAATGATGCAGATTAATCATGTATAAAATCACACGGTAAGAAACCAACAGTACAACTTTAGAGACCAACCATTTAATTTAATTAATTATAAATTACCTAGTTGATTAAGAGGAAAAAAAAAAGCTCTGCACCACTAATTTTACTGGGCTAGGTGCATTAATCACATATAAATATTACGATATCATGATTTAAAAATAAAATTATATTTTTGAGATTAAAAAATACAAATTTATTGTAATATCTATCCCTGAATTCCGTCGGTTTTAATATAATACGGAATATTCTCTTATGTATAGTTTAAAGGCTATTTTGAATTCCTACCATCCTATAATCTAGCCCAGTTTTGGTTCTTTTTTAATTTACTCCACCATCCGTACAAAGCCTAGTTTTATTAGAAGGCCGAGGTTGGATCATCCATTAGAAAACCCAGTTTTTCTAGGCAAATCCACGAAGGCCTACCGAAGTCCCTTTTTCACATCAAATCCTTTTTTTGTTTGGGTTGGTAGGGGTGCCCAACTTCATTTTCTTGATAGGCCTTTTTTATGTGCTAGCCTGCTAGGGACAGTGTAGGGATTTCAAATTAAACATCTTGGTGATCCTTATGCTACATTGGTCCATGATCAATTCCACTGTGCACAAGTAACGTCATCGGTGTATATTATTACAACATTTCATAAAAAGTGACACTAATTATTATAAATCCTTATAAATAAGAAGCAAAGCCACGAAGGGCTAAATAAATAAATCCATCAGCGTACTTATTACAATATATAGTGGAAATAATAAAGATAAAATCAAATAAATGTCCTATCATGAGCCATAGGCATCTGACTAGAAAGTACGTCCAGCTACTTGTCATCTTGAATAAACTCCTACTCAAACAACTGTGAGGATTCTTTAATTTCTTGTCCCATCGGATGGAATAGACAGCTCACAAACAGTGTTTGTAAGAATGAGTATAGATGAATACTCAGCAAATCACACATATAGTGGAATAGTGCATTTCTAATCTTTATATGCAATCTTTATACAACAGAATAGCTTATGATTATTTTGCATAAACAGCATTTAACAAAGACGTAATAGAATAATAGATTCCAAAGAAATTGAATAAAACATTTCATAAACCTACAGTTGATCATAAACATTGGCACAAGCCTAATAAACTGCACCTAGCAGTCTATGTGATAACGACTCACTGGCATTTAAAAAATTATACCTTTCTCAAGTATAATCAAACATTGTCCATAATTGTCAGGATCCACCAAACGGAGTCGGATCCCTATTGTGCTTTACATGTACTAATCCCTAGATCAAGTAGCTAGTACACACAGTTCAACAGTTTAGAACATAACCATTCAGCTAAAAAAAAGATTACATCAGAGTTACACCACTTGATACTTAATACAATAGTTTAGGCACCACGGCCTTACAACTGCACTGGAAATTCAGGTAAACATTGTTTAAATCATCAAATGGAAAACCCAAACAAACTCCACAGGCATCTCTGAAGAAACGCGCTCATAGACGTTAGCATAGTCCTCGTCCTAAAGTCCTTTAGCGAAGTCCCTATCTTGATACATCTCCTCATCCAGGTAAGGATTCTGCTGATCGCAAACTGCTCGTTGAAATGAGCAGCCCTGCATAAAAGGCAAGGTGAGTATACTTTATACTCAACAAGCAAGGTTGATTAGATGCAAATGAAGCTTTAACAAGGAAGGGTAGGGTTCTTTTACATAAAGCCAGTTTTGCAAGTTTTTTCCTAAGATCTTATAAAAAGATTTGAAAGGTGTTGAGAGAAACAAATATTTGAATAATTTTCTTTTGAGTTCCAGCCAGAACCTGTTTTCCCAAACTTGGCTACTTATGGCACCCACCGTGTTAACACCCTCATCACTCACAGCACCCACTGTGAGGAGAGAAACCAAAACACACGACCACGATCGTGGTTTTCATCTGAAACAATACTTAAGAAAACAAATAGATAAGAAGTACCAAAGAGGAAGCTTCTTGTCATCCGTCCTTGATCGTAGACACAGTTACCGTGATAGTTTTACACTCTGCAGAGGTTGCATGTTTTACCCACGAGAGGTGGTTTTCTAGGAATCACCTAAAGGAAATGAACACCACAAGGCTTTTAACCAACATTCCCCTAACTCAGCATTCCCCTCTAAGGTTTCCACCACAACATTGGTAATCCTAGTTGGCTGAAGCCCCCTCTTGAGCTTGTAAAACCAGCACCAACTGTCTACTCCACTGAATGGAATGCTAAAACTAGGAGTCCGGAGGGTACTCAACCTGGGCTTGCCTATACAAGAACTCGATGGTCGCACTATTGTACTTAGCTTGTCTACCTCAAGAAATCGGTCCTTAGGGATTAGGGTGGTTCCCACACTAGGCCTAAGTCTCGTGCATGCCGCACCATCCTTGCAACCATCCACCCTAATTAGGTTTTGCAAAAATATTTTTTCCCCGATAGCACCCACTATCAAGTAACCCATTTGCAAACATGATAGCACCGACTACCCTTTTAAAATCACGAGATCAAATAAGCAATTGATAATAACAAGCACATGAATAGATATTCTACAATGAGCAATGCTAAGCATAAGCAAAACCTAATTCAAGAGTGTGGCAATATTTTAACAATTTTAATAACCTATGGCAGCAAGAAATATTTTAACAGAATAATTATTAATTGGGAGTTAACTAAGTAACTAAGTAAGTAGCATTTTTAGTTTTAATATAACATGCAGGTTATCAAATACTAGAAATTGCATTTGTAAAATTTGGAAACAGTATGTTGAGCAATTGCCTTGGTCAACACAGTGGGAAAGGTCCTCTCTGCGTCAGCAACAAAACACTCAGCACTCGGATCTAATGTACAAAAATACAATAATAAATACAATGCAAAAGAAATAACAGAAAATGACATGGGTGCAAATGCATATGAATAATTACAGAATAGTAGGTATTAATTTTATAAACATTTTAAAATTGCTTTCATAATTTTAGAGTTATACAATTAAAGATATAAAATTAACAAATAACACTGTTTATTAAATTAGAAAACTAATTTGTGCAGGCTAGGAATGCGCCCACTGCTCATGACCCAACAGTGAGTATCTGGCGCTTGGGCCACTGGTGCAGCCCGGCTGGGTGGCTGCCCGATGTGGATTGGCGCGGAGCACACACGACCTAGTGTAACATTCTAAAAATTTGCATAAAATTTTTCGCCAAATTTAAACTGGATCATGCATGCATGCATAGCTCACATCTATTGCATCAAATATTTAAACCATCTAAATTTCCATATTTTTATGCATTTACTAAAAGAAAGATTGACCTATTTGAATAAAAACCAAAATATTAAAAGGGTTTTTGATCTTATAGTAAATGCCAAAAATTTAAATATCTTTTTAAATGTTAGAGAAATTATATACAAACCTTTGTAAAAAGAAAATCATTCCATGATATGTTTAGAAGTATAATCTAAAGGAGTATTTTGATTAATAAATAAAATAAAATGTTGTCAAATAACAAAGATAAAATCTATACTTGGAATCCTCACATTTTTCTGAAATTTTAAGTATCTTCACTATAAATTTTATGAGCCATAAAAATCCTAAAACCCTTAAATTTAAAAACCCTGCTAAAAGGACAATTACCCTATTTGAACATGCCGTTTTAGGAAACTTTCCAGAAAAGGAAAATGCGCTTTCCCATTAAGGGGAAATACGTTTTCAATTAGGCAGAGCACGGACAGAGCTCGAGCGGAGCTGGTGCTCACTCGGTTCCACGTCGCCTGTGCCTTTCGCGTGGCATAAGAAGCCTAAGCCGCGTACCTAGGACCTGACAACATCACCCATTCGCCAGCCACCTCATCCTTGTCCTCAGCTCCGTCGCCGTCGCTGTCCGAAGCAAGGAGACAAGGAGAGCACGCCGAAGCGTGGAAGGACATCGCAGGTCCAAGATCGTAGAAGCCTTGCCGACGTCCTAGGAGGCTTTCGGGTCCACGGCGCCGCCGGAGACCTTGCCGGTGAGCCTCACCGTGGCTTTCCCTTTTTCTTCTCGTCATCACAGCCGCCCAAACCAATCCATCTACCTATTGTGTTTTGATTCGAATTGAAGCGTGCTTTAGCACCCCCTAGCACCCTAATGCTTAACCCAAACCACTCCGACCCCATATTTGGCCGGAGCCGCCGCCATGGTGAGTGGCCGCCCGAAAGCAAAGATGGCGTGACGCCATTGGGCCACCTCGAGCTAAACCTTGCCTCATTAGTGTTAGGACCAACCTACATTCTACCTCTAGAAGCTTCTCTACCCACTAAACTGGCCGGAGATGCCCTAGAACCAGCCGTGTCTGCCGCCGCCACCGCGTGGAAACCCTAGCCGCCGCCGGCGAACCGAGCCACCGTCACCAAAACCGAGCCCAAAAATGGATTCCTTGTATATCCAATAGTTCGTCTACCAAAAATCAAGGGCTATTATACACCGAGTTGCCCGAATTTGAGCAAAATCCGAACCTCATTGGAGAGCAAAAAAACAGAGGAACGGAGGTAGAAGAAGATGGTTTAGGGAAAAACCGGGAAAACCGCCGGTTCATTCTCCAACTGGCCGGTTCACCTTTGTCCCAGTCGATTCTGGAGAAATTTCTATAACAAGAAATGTTTGAAACATTTAATTCTGTTTATTAGTGAATTTTATTTAATTATTAATAAAGTTAAACATGATAAGTAAACCTTCTTTTTACTAAAGACTTATGAAACATAAATAGGTGTAATTAAACCTCTGTTAATAAAATATATTACTAGAAATAGATAAATATATGTATATACATATCAGTATTCATCCAAAATATTTCAACATTCTAGTGTTCATTTTGAAAGAAAAGTGTTTACCTAACATAATAGGCATATTAAATACTCCCATGTAATATTTCATGTAAATAGTAATGCATGAATTACCATCCCAAAATCTTAAGTAAAATAACAAGATAAGTTTTTATCCTAAAAGATCACTTTAAAAACATTAATAAATTGCATCATACACATGCTGGTGTTTATTCGAATTTCTTGTACGAATAGAATCCACAAAAAACCCGGAGGAAGGAGCCGCAGAAACAGAAGCTCCAGGAGTCGGAGAATTCCAGAACTGGGATAATAACATCACTGAAGGCAAGTCATGCACCATTGATCATGTTGCTACCTTTAGTTATTATAGTATGCATTCTTTGGGTTATATAGGGAAAATGGCAACTTTAAATGTTTTAAATGTTTAAACTAGGGATAAAATACTCTCCCAGTCGAATTAATAACCATCCTTGGAAATTACTAGTCATAGGTCATAGGTTTTGAACCAGATAACTTGGAATACCTTGGAAATGATGCCATGAATGCTTAAATGTTTTGGATTTACTTTGGAGCAGAATAATTGGTTGATATGAAATGACATAATTCTCGCTCAACCATGTGACCGAGAAATCGGGCTTAAATTAGTATTATTCTGCTGATGCGATGTTTCCGCGTTGCGACAAATCGCTGGCAGTGGAGCTTGTTGGCCTTTGTCTCGCTCGCCAGGTCTCGATAACAGCGGGAACCATACTTCTGTGAGGTGACAAAATCTGTCGGCCTACAGATTCTCATGGTTAGAGTATGGTCTCAGACCTGCTGGGTGGAAACTAGCTCAACAGTCTAATTCTTCTCTATGCTGTCTCAACTCTGGCTAAGTTATGACATCATATGGGTAAAGTTGGGCAAGTTCTGCAGAACTGAATAATTAAATCATTGATGTGCCGTGCTTCCGGTAAATTGAAGCTATGTCTTGGGTGATGCCAATCATTAATGCTTAATGAACTCTGCTCTAACTAATTTTATTTTGTCTATCGCTGCTGCTTGTTGTGGAAATTGTCGGACTTCCATAATGTTGCTCTGGTTCATCAAGTAAAATGATCTTAAAAAGTTTAAAACGATAAAACAATTTGGGAAATTATGAAACAACTTGCATACTGTGAGTTGAGTCCACATATTGAACTGGTTATCTCTTGGGTCTTGAGCATTTAGTAATTAATAAGAACTTCTACATGATTTGCTGAGAATTTAAAGAATTCTCATTCTCGCAATCTCGGTTGCGGGCTGCTTATTCGTCCCAGCAGAAACAAAGTACCCAGAAGAAGTGGATTATCCAGAAGAAAATCCAGGGGAATGGACAGGCGACGATGTAGAATTTTAGGGCTGATCTTGCACTCAGGTTTACCTGTGGTGTATGGAGAACGGTGTTGCAAATAAATAAGAATAGATGGTACCTGTTATGTAACTTAAGGTCGTATGAACCACTACTTTTGCTGTAAAACTCTGGTATGTAAATTAAATGCGAATGCTGCAGTTTCTATCATGCGTTGGCACAACTGAAATCCTGGACGGTTGTGTACAAGTGGGACCAATGAAATCTGGGTCCCCACACCCAGACGGCGGACACGGAGCGGCACGCGCGGCATGGCTTGGCTCAGGCCCGATAGGTGGGGCCCAACTATCGATGGCTCAGAGTAGGGGAACATGGCGGCGGCGCTTAGGTTGGCGGCGGTGACGGCACCCGTGGCGACGAAATGCAGCTACGGGCGCGGCTCCCGCGAAACGGCAGCGAGGGAGAGGCAACAGTAGGGTGCGCGAGCTTCGTGGGGATATGGGAATTCGTGGGTGGCAATCCCAAGGGGAAAAAGTGGGCGGTGCGATGCAGCGGCGTGGCCGGTCAAGAAAAAGAAGAAGTGCACGTCGGCGGCGAGCTCCGGCGACGCTCCGGCCGAATTGACCCTGGGGACGAGTTCTAAGGCACCTAGGGGTGCTAAGGATGGAGTGAGGAGGGAGAATTACCTCTCGGCGGTGGCGAATTGGCTAGGAGGCAATGACGGCGGAAATGGAGATGGTAGCGATTTCAGCGATGCAATTCATCGATCCTAGCGACGATCTCCTGTGAGCGATGGGCAAAACGGGTTTAGGGTAGGTTAATGAAGATCGTCCTTGGAGGATTAGAGGAACAGAGTCCTACCTGCGATGAATTTGGGAGAGGTTGCAATGGGGATTAGGAAACTCGGGAGAGGGGTTTATATAGGGGTTAAGAACGAAGACTAGGAAAGAGGGAAACAAATTGGGTAGGGAGACGATGTCCATGGAGTGGAAGATTTTTTTTGTGGGGGGGGGGGGTTCCAAAGAAGAAGAGGAGGAGCCTTCCTCTTTGTCTTGTTGTGCAAGAACATAGAAGGAAAGGGCAGGTCGAGGGGGAATCGGCTAGGGGAAGGAAGGAAAGGAAAGAAGAGGGAGGTGGGGTCCACTAGCAAGAGAGGGAAACACAGGAAATTAAACTAGACTAAAAATATAATTAAGCATTTAGCTAAGGGTTAAAATACGAATAGCATTTTACAAAGTATTTTAATAAGGAACATACTCATTTTTTAATATTATTGAATTTTAAAATTTAATGCAATGAAATGCTCATGATTTTATGTTTTGAAAATGAGCATGATACAATAACCGCGGACACAGCTATTCGAATTGTTTATTAACACTCTGTAGAAGGTGCACATCTTTACCAATAAGATACTCACATCTCAACCCCTGACTAGAAAGGAGACACTCGTAATCTAACAGTTACGAGATTAAACATTACCATGTGGCCCTCTCGACACCTACTATGCCACCTGGAGCCCAACGTCTAGATCATTGAGATCACATAGTAGCACGACAGCATCGCTTGGATGATGACCCTTATAAGCAGCACATCTCCCCTAAATGTCATAACGCATGACCACATTTCCTAACTTGCTTTGAGGTGTCACAACCTAACAATTAGTGGCTTAACTACTAGACTTAACTAAAGTCAAGCTTATGATTTGTACTGTTTTAGCCTAGCAATGCTTTTATAAGATTAAGCCCTTACGCATGACTTTCATCTAAATTTTCCTCATAGCTTAGCCACACAGGCTCCACCCCTACAGCAGATCCGCTTGTCTCAGTCAAAAACACCACCCAGGTTATAAACAAGTTACAACACATGACAACTCCTACACAAGCAACACATGTATATCCATACAAAGCAACACATATCTACCTCACGTACAAGCAACATATGCAATTACTCTTAATTTCATCTCTCTTTAGTCAAGATTAATTATTCCTCCTAGGTACGTGTATGACTAAACAGACTAACAACAAGATATCATCATAATCGAACTAAAATAATGATAAACTAGGTTACAAAGGAATATCCAGTAATACAATAATTCAAATGAGGGTAATAACCAAATTGGAATAAGTAAGGTCCCAATAAAATATAATAAACATAGTAATGCATAATTTAAAAATAAAACAATTTTATTTGTGGATAGGACCAACCTGATCAAGGACTATATGTAACTTATGTGGCCAATCCCACTCTTCACCTGTAGCAAAATATTCTCATTGCACACCTTTCAAAGCAATCGTTTCTACATGTAATATATAGCAAATAGCGAATAATAATCCAAACAGCAAACAAATGTATTTTGAAAATTAAATAAGAATCATAAACAGGTAGATCTTATATTTTTGAATTTGTAGAGACCTAAATGGGTATTTTTGGACTTCTAGATTAAAAGATATGAAATTTACAAGTTTTACCCTATTTTTAAAACAATTTCCAGAATTAATTTCCTATTTTTAGAAAATTCCCACCGGACTGACCACTGGGCCCTGCCTTGTCGGCCTCACGGCCCACGGCAGACGCAGCCCACGCACGCACACTCACGATACACCCTGTAGCCACCTAACAAGTGAGACCCACAAATGACCGACACGGTTCACCACCGAATCAGCCCACCGGACCAATCCGGCCCAAACTGAACCACCCCCGCTCCGACCTGATCTGCCTGATCTAGATTCGATGGCCATGAACGCTCCATGTCACGGCACCACAACTTCTGCAGGCTCACGTGGATATTACAAACCACCAAACTCTACGCTCCTAGGCTCTACGGGTTGATCTCAGCATCGCCAATTCACTGGGACATGCTGCCGTCGCCGGCAACCCATGGTGGCGAGCCACGACGACGAAAGGTGGCGACGCTTCATGGTCTGCACACAACCGGACGCTATGACCCTCCTTGGCCTAAACTAAGAATGTATTCGGAATCTAAGGATTACGAGGAACCTTACCATGACAATGTGCGACTCCGAGGACCTCCAATTAGCTCCGACTACTACCAACTGCGGCGGCAGCGCACGGTCTCAATGGTGACAACTCTCCTATGCTCTCTACGACAAAAGCACGTCACCACGGGGATCGCAAAAATGAAACATGGCTCTGGACCATGAATCGAAGGCTAAGACTCACTAGTGATGGCAGAATTGCTCACTAGAGATCTCGGGCCCAAAACCTTCCCCATGCTCTCCTCAACAACTCCATTACCTCGGGTCAAGGCGACGGCAACTACAGGATCAGGTAACCCTAGCGCGGTGGCTTAGGGGTTTAAATAGCCTCGGGAACCCGAGGTTGGCACGAACGCTAAGGCATGACTTATGGCGGTGCAACAGCCAGCTTCGAGTCGGCCGCGGAGACGACGACTGCAGTGGCAGCGTGATCCAACAGCTCCCATGCGGCCATGTTGTAACAGCCTGAAATTTTTGCATAAAAATTTTTCGCGTTTAATTTATTTTTCAGTTTTCTTTATTACTTGAGCCATAATCTTCTCGGTTTTCAAATTTCGAAATCTCTTGTGAGGTGTAAAACAAGATTTATTTGTTTTGCAAATAAAACCTTCTCAGCATGCTGCTTTTACGCACTATTCCTTTTATAAATTTTTATAAACCCAAATCATGTTTTAGGATTTTATGCATTTAATTGAAAAAGAGAGTTTCAAACGGTGAATAGTATTTTCATATAGTGAATAGTGTTTTCAATACTCTATATTCCAAGAATTCAATTTCCCATCTCTTTTAGCCATTTTCCACCCATAAGCAACTAATTCCACTAAGTTACGAATTTGATACTCAACCATCAGACATTAGTGAAATTACCATTTTGCCCTTCTAAGTCAAAAATTCCCAAATTACCCTTTCCTTTAACCCTTTCCTATTGATTTCAATAAATCCTTTATAAGTACAAAATATGCATTCACTTAACGTACTATTTTCAAACCTTGAATTTGTATTAAAAGTGCACTAGTAAATTACCAAAACACCCATTTATGAATTTCCCACTTTTTAGGATTGTAAAAAGCCACATGTGATATAGAAAATAAGTTTATTTATTATATATATGGAAAACATCACGCATGCATACCACTTTCTATATTATAATTAAATCCTATGCATTTTACTGGATTTTTAGAAACTAATTTCATATTTTTATGATTTTTGTACAATTAATAATGAATTAATGAAGACTTGAACAAAATAGGAAAATAGGAAAAGATTAATTTAAAAGAGCTTCCAAAATTTCTATAAAACATATATGTTTTTATGCCCTAGAAAAATCCTATTCATCTTTATGAGCCCATAGAAATTTTCCTCATAATTTTCTAACTCTCCTACAATTTTCTAGAGGTTTTACAAATTTTCTGGAATTAAAAACCTATTGAAAATCTTTCTAAAATTTCATGAGGAATTTCCTCTAGCGCCACGCGTCGCTTTCTTACTCATGGCTCGCTCGCTTGGGTCCCGCCTCGTCACCGCCCATCCGATCCCCCAAGACCGTTTCATTTGAGTGGAATCGGACGGCTGCCCGTGCTCCATGTCGCCAAATCAGACGGCTACGACTTGTTCGCCATGTCCCTTCGCCGTCGCCGTGCTCTGCTTCACCGGCGCCGCCGTCTCCGTCGTCTGACCTTGCCGGAGTGTCGCTTTCAAGGCCCAAGGCCCACTACCCCGCCGTTCACCAAGATACTCCTCGACGTGCGCTACTCGACAGGTTCGTGGCACGGTCGGAAACCTCCCCATTGGCCCAATCCGCCGCCGCCGCGTGCACTGCTTCCGCTGCCGTCGCCGTGGCCTTGCCGCTGACCCCGTCGGCCATATTCGGGCTTCGCCGAACTGATCAGATCACCAGCAAGATGCATCGCCCCTCCCGTGGCTTGCTGCACACGAACCGGCCCGATGAGCTTCACCGCGCCACAAAAATCTCGGCGAGCTCATCCTCCCGGATTGAATCACGACAAGCCGATCCAGCCTATAAATAGAGCTTTGCTTAGCTCCCCGAAGATCACACCAAACTCAAGCAACAAACAACGAGCAAGAAGAGAACCACACTTCTCTTATTTTGCTCCGCCGCCACCGCCTTCGCCGGAGTTCGTCGCCAGAGCTCCCCGGTGATCCTCTGCTTCTACTCCCAAAAGGTAAAACCTTCCTGAAACCTTACCAAAGCTTGAACAACTACTAATTCCAACTAGAATCGATTGCAAAAGCGATTTCATCCTCGTCGGCGCTCGAACTGAACTATCCAAGCCGCCAGGCTTCTCCAATCCATTTCATCCTCCAATTTCTATCCAAAGACACTTCAGGTAGAGGTAGTTCCCCGTAGCATGTACACCTTCGAAATCAATCAATCGAAGCTTCAAACCTCTGATCCGTTGTTGCCCTGCTTTGCGCCGCCGCGGTGCCTCGCCGTCCGGCCAGCCAGAGCCATCCCGAGCTTCAGTTATTAAAGTAAAATGCTGCACATGCTCCATAGATCAAAAGCCATCTATTTAATTTGATCCAAACCCCACCGAATCAAAATTCCCAAATCAAGTTCATCCCGTTGCTGCCCAACCTCGCCGTCCGGCCAACCCGAGCCATCCCAAGCTCCAAATCTAGGGGCAAATAGTTGCTCATGCCCCGTAGATCAAAAGCCCTCTGTTTGATTGGATCAAAACCCCACAAATCAGAAATCCCCAAATCGGATTCCGAAGAACCCTAATTTCCACTATTCATCCCTCCCACATTTTGATTTCTTTCAAATTGAAGGCCTTAGAAGCAAAATTAGCAAAATGTTCCTATATAAAAGTTGTTCAAAATAATGTTTTACATCCAGAAATGATATTTCTACAATTTTGAATTCCTCTGAAATTTAAATTTAGATTTAAAACTCTCTTTAATAATTTAAAGAATTTCTAAAAATATAAAAACCCTTGCAAAAGTGAAATTGATATTTTTCTTGATAAACACCAATGTATATAAAAATTATGAAACTTTAAAATTAAGAATTACTTTATAAGATATAGCATTTTCTTTCTTTAAATTCTTTATGAAATTAATCTCTTTAAATAAAGTTTAACAATTAGTATACCAAAATTCTTTCCAACAGTAAAAGCATATAAAATTAAAATTTGAATAAATCATGAATAACTTGAAATATTCTTGAAATAAATAATCATTACCACTTGAATTTCTTAATTACTTAAAACCTTGACTTTAGAATATAAAGAATTTTCTATAAAATGAAATCAGTATTTTTCATATCTACTATAGAAGTAAATAAAATTTTCCAACCCCTTAATTTTAATGTTTTATATATTAAATTAAAGAGAATAGCAACCCTTTTTATTAAGCAATAAAATAAATGCTCACTATTTAATTTAAAAATTCATTTCCTTAGGACAATGCTAAGAGATTTGCAAGAAGCCAAAAATAGATTATTTTCTCCTTTAGAGTTTTCTTTGAAAGTATATATATAAATTTCAAACGAATGACCAAACCATTTTAAACCCTTAAACCTAATTAAAATAGGTAACCCCTAGCCTATAAAACCAAACTATCCTAGAAACCCTTACCCAAGTTTTAAACCCCACATAAAATGATAGCTACCAGCCTAGAGATGTTCTAAAAGGATATTTTGGCATTGCTTTCAAAATTCTTTCATACAATCATTTCTTTCATTTTAAAAACTATCCATTCCTACCTCTTCATAAAATATCCCATGATTTCATCTCCATCATTCTATCAAATATTTTCATAACTCCTATCCTATCTAAAGGCCGTTGCATTCCAAATACCTGAACCTTTTCCAAAATATTTCTGCATAGCATATAAATTTCTTTTTCACTTGATCTGATTCTTCTTCTTCCTATTTTATTAAATATTAAAATCCCACGATAATAGAAGAAGATCAAGTTTTGAAGATCAAGCTACTCTTTGGACGGAGGTAATGATCAAGGAGTGAAGCCGAAGAACGAATTTAGTTATATCCGTAACCAAGGCAGGTTTTCTCCACTCATTTAGAATTCTCTAATTATTACTTTATGCATTATTTTCTAGTTGATTATTCTAAGTCAACCTACTTTGATATCATATATATATCATGTAGAATAATTATATTCCATGTTAGAGTTGTACCATTAGGATACACCTAAATAAATAACATCACAAAACCCTAGAATAGAATAAATAGTCAATCATATGACAACTCATGTAGACATTCATTATCTACTTGGATAAGCACATTATTCTAGTATGACAATGGATATAGATTTTTGCTTGTGTTAGTGTTAAATAAAAACATTTCCTGCAAAGGATAGGTATGGGTTAAAAGGACCGGTGGTGGGTTGCTCATGCGCTGCATGGAGAACACGAGCTTGGCGAAACAGGAATGGTGGGCCTATCCAATGCTAAAACCTGGGAATGTCATGGGTTAAAGACACAATTGTTCAACTGTATATCTGATCAATATATAAGTTGACCTAGGTTCTGCAGAATCGAATAAAAATAAATCATTAATGGACCGTACTCCCGGTATATGGAGTTGTGTCTGAAGGGTGATACCTGCATGATTTGTGACATATGCTCAGTGATTTAAGTAATAATCTCAACGCGACGTGCAGATGTAACAAGGTGGTGTATGGGTGTGATGAGTAAAGAATTTGGTTGTGTAAAGAATTTGATTCTTAAATGTTTTACAAAACTCTTTGAAATAACTGGTAAGCCTTTTCAATTGTTGCATTATATCTACTTAAATCTTGCTCTTCTTATTTAGGTAACTTGCATGTAATTAATAGTCGCTTGCATTGGTGAAGACCTGCTGAGTAGAAATACTCACCCCTGCTAAATTCAATTTTTACAGATTAAGGAACTCTGATGACTCGACGTTTTTCTAAGGATTCCTATCCTCAGGCCAAGCCTGTGGAATGGGCATGCAGATTTAGTTGTAAAACCCTTTTGTATTTTCCCTTCCGCTGTAAAATTGTTGCTAGTATCAA
Organism: Olyra latifolia; assembly: GCA_036346145.1. Lineage (NCBI taxonomy): Eukaryota > Viridiplantae > Streptophyta > Magnoliopsida > Poales > Poaceae > Olyra > Olyra latifolia. The sequence continues at coordinate 20,437,094 of CM070524.1, read as the reverse complement.
TAAAGGCTATGCAATGGTGTCATTTCTGTTATACAATTGGAATCTTGGACAATTGTATTTTAGAGAATCTCCGATATTATCAAATTGGAATCCGGTTCTCACACATGTCATGCAAATGGGAGTCCGAAATTCAATGATACCAGTTCGCTCGAATAAGTGACATCCAACGGCTATCAATGTGCACATGTGCACGACAACGGTCCAGAGTGAGCCGCATCGTCCTCTCCGGAAAAAGAAAGAACTTTTCCCTTTTTCTAAGAAGCCGATTAATGTTTTCTTAGGTTTAAAAATACCATAACACTTCGAAAAATTCTGAAAAAAATCCCAAAAATTCTCTGAAGCATTGAGGACTTAAGAAAAATTTATCAAGCACTGTTCCTCTATATTTTCCATATTTAATTGTTTTAAAGCTCTAAGTTAATTAGAAAATGCCTTTTTAATTACTTTTAATTGCAGGAAAAATATAAATTAATTTATTTCAATTATTTAGTAAAAACAAAGTATTTTGAACGCACCAAATTTTTAGGATGTTATAGAACTCCCCTCTAACATAATCTCGTCCCCGAGATTCAGGCTAACTAGAAAATAGGTCTAGGTACTCTTCCTTCATATCCTCTTTCTCCCAGATTGCTTTGCTCTCCACGTGGTTGCTCCATTGAACTCCGTAAACCTAATTACCTTGCTGCGAGTAACTCTCTCTGACACATCCAAAATCTTGATAGGTTTTTCTTGGTAAGTCAAATCTTCTTGCGGTTCTAAATTTTCCAACGACGTCTGTTCTAAAGGTTCTCTGGGACACCTCTTCAATTGCGATACATGGAACACATCAGGTACCCTTTCCATAGAACTTGGCAATTCCAACTGGTAAGCGACTTCACCACATCGCTCCAAGACCTTGAAAGGCCCTACATAACGCAACGCTAGCTTTCCTCAAACATTGAACCTTTTCACACCTCGGAACGGAGTCACCTTGAGATACACGAAATCTCTCGCTTCAAAACTCAACTCTCAGTGTCTATTGTCAGCATAACTCTTCTAACACGACTGAGCTTTTTTGAGCCTTTCTCTAATGACAGCTACTTGCTCATTTGCCTCCGGTATGACATTAGGTCCAAAAACAATAGATTCTCTAGTCTATCCAATTCAGTGAAGTGCGACACATCCTTCCATAAAGTGCTTCAAAAGGTGTTATATGCAGAGTAGCTTGATAACTGTTGCTGTAGCTAACCTCCGCATATGGTAAGCTCTTATCCCAAGTGTTAGTACATGTCAAAGCACACGCCCTCAACATATCCTCCAAGATTTGATTCACTCTCTCAGTTTGCCCATCCATTTGCGGATGATATGCTGTATTGAATTTCAAATGAGTGCCTAAAGCTTCATGCACTTACTGCCAAAATTGAGAAGTAATTTGTGTCCCTCGGTCGGACACTATCCTCTTAGATATCCCATGTAAACTCACAATCCTGAACATATATAGTTCTGCCAAACAATCACTAGTATATGTCGTCTTCACCGGTATGAAATGAACTACTTTGGTTAATCGATCTACTATAACCCATATTGAATCATAGCTTGATTGTGTCCTTAGCAATCCAGTGATGCAATCTATACCAATTTTTTCCCACTTCCACTCAGGTACTTTCAATGGTTGCAATAATCCTACTGGTCTTTGATGCTCAGCCTTTACTCTCTGGCATACATTACACAGAGTAACATATTCTGTGACTTTCCGTTTCATGTGTGGCCACCAAAATTTCTCCTTCAACTCCTGATACATCTTTGTGCTACCCGGATGAATCGAATATCCTGAAATATGCGCCTCCTTGAGTATCAGCTCCTTGATCTCCTTATTATTTGGTACACAAATTCTTGATTTCATCCACATGTTACCTTCTCATCAATTAGAAATTCTGAGTCCTCACAAATCTTGGATTTTATCTCCATGAGCTTAGGATCATTTTTCTGTCCATCCCTGATTTGATCCTCCAAATCGGGTTTAACTTCCAGAGCAGCCATATAGCCTCGTGGTACTACTTCTAATTTCAATTCTTCTCAACTCTTCTTCCAGATGTGGTGATGGTTGAGGTACTCCTGTCCATCCCTGATTTGATCCTACAAATCGGGTTTAACTTCCAGAGCAACCATATAGCCTCGTGGTACTACTTCTAATCTCAATTCTTCTCAACTCTTCTTCCAGATGTGGTGACTGTTGAGGTACTCCCTTCTTACTACGTCTATCCTTCGGACTCAAAGCATCTGTAACATTTGCTTTGCCTGGTTATAATTGATTCCCACATCATAATCCTTTATCAATTTTAGCCATCTCCTTTATTTCATGTTGAGTTTCAACTGAGTGCAAATATACTTTAAAATTTTATGATCCGTCTATATCTCACACATTTTTCTTATGAGATAATGTTGTCATATCTTTAAAGCATGTGCAATTGTTGCTAACTCCAAATCATGAGTAGGGTAGTTCAACTCATATGGTCTCAACTGGCTCAATACATATGCCAAAACTTTCCCATCTTACATTAGCACACAACTAGCCCTTGCTTTGATGTGTCACAATATACATCAAATCATCAGCTCGTATTTACTAGAGTCAGGACTGGTGCAATTGTTAACCTCTTCTTCAATTCTTAAAAACTTCTTTCACGTTCAGACGTTCAAGAAAATTTCTTCTCCTTCTTTAACAATTGTGTAAGTGGTCTAGCAACAATGAAGAACCATTCTATGAACCTCTGATAATACCTAGCCATTCCAAGAAAACTCTAGATCTTAGAAACTCTATCGGGTCGTTCCCAATGAAGACTCAAGGACTATGCACGTGCATCCGATAATATCAGTTCGCTCGGATAAGTTGCATCCGATGGCTACTAACATGCACGTGTGCATGGCAATGGTCCAGATTGAGCCACGTTGCCTCTCTCCAGAAAAAGAAAAAGAAAATAGTTTTCCCCTTTTCTAAAAAGCATATTAATGTCTTCTTAGGTTTAAAAATATCAGATAACATCAAAAAATTCTGAGAAAATTCCTAAAATCCTCTGAAGCATTTAGGACTTAAGAAAACATTATCAAGCATTGTTCCTTTATATTTTTCCCTATTTAATTGTTTTAAAGCTCTAGGCTAATTAGAAAATGTATTTTTAATTACTTTTAATTGCAGGAAAATTACAAAATTAATTTATTTCAATTACTTAGTGAAAAAAATATTTTGAACTCACCAAATTTTCAGGTAAAAAGCATATTAATGTCTTCTTAGGTTTAAAAAATCAGATATCCTCAAAAAATTCTGAGAAAATTCCTAAAATCCTCTAAAGCATTTAGGACTTAAGAAAACTTTATCAAGCATTGTTCCTTTATAATTTTTCCTTATTTAATTGTTTTAAAGCCCTAGGTTAATTAGAAAATGTATTTTAATTACTTTTAATTGCAAGGAAATTACAAAATTAATTTATTTCAATTACTTAGTGAAAAAAGTATTTTGAACTCACTAAATCTTGAGGATGTTATATATCGGACATCCAATCCTAGTAACAAAATCAGACACTTTTTCCAAAACATGGATAAAGTACCACCAAAACATGGATAAAGTACCACTTAGACATGGATGGTGTACTAGTGAAACATGGACGATGTACTGATGAAACATGGTCGAACCACTGATGAAACATTATGGAACATGGTCATCGCACAGTTATTCAATGATGGTTCACCCCATACAAATAGAATGTTTGACAAGAGCAAAAGGACAAAAGCAATGTTTATCAGGCAAAATCAAATGTTTCACAAGAACAAAATATGGTAATGTTTTGTAAGAGTAAATTAAATGTTTTATACATTTGCTAGCGATGTTTTGTACATACACGGATAATATTTCATGGCGAAAATAAGGATGCATCTCTTAACCGTCTTGTTTATGACCAAATCCAGCGAGCCCCTATGTCATGCTTGCTCGATCTGGCCGCTAAACTCGCTTACCATAACGTCAAACACGCTCACCGTAAGTCTTTACAGAGAGAGCAAGAGAGATGGGGAGAAAGAGGGGACACGAACAAGAGGAGAGGAGCGTGGCCGACGAACGGCGCCGGCGAGCGACTCGCCTCTCTCCTGTACACTGTTTGGTGGTGATAGAGAGAGTACTGCGGGAGTGTGGAGAGAGATAAAAGAGAGGTATAGGTGCAGTCAAGCAGCGAGCGCGCGGCGGACGCATAGCAATGAAGTTGCGATCGTGTGGTGTTCGCGTCTCGTGGGTGATAGCGATCGGACGCTGACCGCTGGCAATTCCGTTTAATTTTTTGAAATTCTTGATAGGTTGTTCCGCGCTTGCCACTTGTAACCTTGACAAAAAAAATAAAGTGTGTTATTACAGCCGTGCCTAGGGCAAAAGCGTGCCACGATCAGCTCAACGATGCCTCTATATTTACTGTTGATTCACGTGCCACTGACGTTGTGATTGCCGGTAGGTAGCTGGAGAGTAGGCATGGCAACAGGGCAATCCCCAGTAGGAATGGACGCGGGGCGGTTTGACGGGCGTTGAACCAGCTTCCATATAACGTTTGTCCCTGGCCGTTGGATGCTCATCCAACGGTCAGGATTAGATCTCGCTTAAATTTTTGTTATTTTTTATAGCTGCATAAAAATTTCAAAAAATAAAAATATTATCTAATATACATCAGATTCAACATATATTTTGTTTATATTTTATGATTAATATTTTATTGAAAACGATTCTAAAGTATAAAATAGACCAAAAACTTTTTTAAAAAATATGATAAAAATATATGTTGAACTTGATGCATATTAGATAATATTATATTTTTAAAAAAAATTTAAAATTTTTACATAGATATAAAAAAATAACAAAGATTTGAGCTAGATCTAATCCTAGCCGTTAGATGAGAATCCAACGGCCTGGGCTGGTCCAACGCCCGTCGGACCGCCCCGCGTCTAGTAGGAATTGGCCGAATTGCTCCCGTTTCCGATCCCTATGACATCATCCCATTCTCGTTTAGGTGAAGATGACCTGATGGGTCCCCATCCCATCAGACTACACAGTTGCGAGAGAGGAAGAACAGGATGGTGAACCTCTAGATCTGCGCTCACATTGCCGCCATTGGAGGTCGAGCACGGGTTCACCCCCATCACCAGGAAAGGCTCGCATTGCCGTCGTTATGGAAGGCTCATGTCACCGTCGCCGAGGAAGCTTTGAGCGCCGCCGCTGTTAGCTCCAGCTTGTGCTCCTTCGAGTGCGCGCGCGGAGAGGAAGACCAGACCGAAGCAGCGGCGGACTCAGGATTTTATCACTAGTTCCATATCGACGTGTGTGTCAAACTCATCAACAATCACCCTCAAACAACATCATAAAATTTGGAGCATTTGTTATATGAAATCAAAGTTTTTTATTGCAAATATGACTTTCTCGTATTTTTATGGATTTCATGAATTTTTCTTTACATTTTCTATGTTCTCAATAATTCTCTAGCCATTAAATGAAATTATTTGTATCTAGAAAACCCATTTTATTTTTAAAATTAGGCAATACCCTTCTTCTGTTGCTAGTGTGTATCATCACTGGTGCCCTCTATTTAGTTGCATGCACCGACCAATCCACCCAAAAGTCTAACATGATGAGAAAGATGCTCCCTTAGGCCCTAAAAGCATAAGCTGATGGAGAAAAATGGGTAGTTTACTTATACTTTTAACACTCCCTCTCATGTGGAGGTTCCCTTAGGCTTGAAATGTGAAATAGGCGTGGACGACAATTTTTTATCTTTGAACACTCCTCCTCATGTCGAGGCTCTTTTAGGCCTTAGACGTGGAGTAAGAGCAGACAATAATTTTTTATTTAAATTGCGTCTGCCAGGACTCGAACTCAAGCCTCCGACTTTAATACCATATTTAGTTGCATATACCGACCAATTCATTTAAAAGTCTAAGCTGATAAAAAGAAATGTAGCCAGTTCACTATATTTTGAACACCCCGTAGCGTGAGCACATACAAAAGGAAAGGAGAAAAACTAAGCAGAATTGAGACATGAGAAGAGGAAAAAAAATAAAAAGAATCCTATCTTACTATCCGTGCTGACTTCGGATCAAACAAGGGACCTCCAGTTTACAACGTAGCTGAGACCTGAGTCCATCCACTGCATGCGCTACACCCAACTATACCATGATATGGGTTTTCCAAATTTTTTGGGGACACCAGAGCATACCCTGCACCCGATCTGGATCTGCCCATGGGCTGAGGAGAAGAGGCGCTTGGGGAGGCCGCCAACTCGTGCTCCTGCTCGTGCGTGGGGAGGAAGAGGACCTGAGGAGGTCGTGTAGCCAATGCTCGAGCGCGGAGGAAGAAGAGACCGAGAGAGAGAGAAATGTGGGAGAGACTATGTTAGTGTTGCCCAATGGGAGGCTAGGGCTACCGATGGCCCGTGGTTGTGGCTCTTTTTCATTACGGGCTGGGAAATTGGGCTTTATTCTAGCCCACTTACGAACCACCTTATCTAGAATTTTTTATATTTATATTTATTCATTTTCATAATTAAATAAATAATATCTTATTCATCAAAATTAAATAAATAAACTCCTATAACCCATTGGTTGGGCGAGAAAAAAAATGGTCCAAACAATGGGCGACAAGGGTTTTTTGAAAAAAAAAAGAAAACTACTATCTTCTTTGCTCTCGACCTTTAAACCACCATAAAAAATTCTGAACAATTTTGGTAGTGTAGGGTATGCTACTTTTAAGATCTCCACAAAATTTTAACTCTAAATATTATTTTTTATAATAAGACACAAAAAATTCTAGAAACTGGAATTTGTCTTTTTTGTTTCTCATTGTATTGGTAATGTTTATGGTTCAAATTTTGTGGAGAACTTTCGGGTAGCACTTCCTATACTGCCAAATGTTTTTAGATTTTTTTAGTGATTTTGTTATGGCGTTTTGAAGGATAAGAACAAGGCATATTATTCTCTTTTTTTACAAAAATCGCTTTGGCAATAAGGACACTTGTCGATTTTCCTTCTTGTCAAACCAATGGGCGATTCTTCCCTTCTTGCCTAACCAACAGGTTATAGACGTCTATTTATTTAATTTTGATGAATGGAGTATTATTTATTTAACTATAAAAATAAATAAATATAAAATGTGAAAAAATCCCTTATCTATCTACAACTTGGGCCTTGGTATTTAAGGGCCATTCTTATCCCTCCAAAAGGAAAATTCATTGTCCTCATCCATGCTCCACCGGCATAATTTTTCTAGTTTCCATCCCTATGGGGATAATTCTCCCATGTCCATGCCTCCTAATAGGGTAATTTTATTAAGAAGCCCTTGCTACCCGGTGTAGTTCATGGCTCCTTAATAGATGCAAAATAGAGAGATAGAGAGGTGGAGGAAGGGATCGATGTTTTTCTTATTCAATTCTCTTCTGTACAACAGTGGATCCTTCTTCTTTTATAGTATAGTCTAGGGTTTTGGCAAACAGCCCACGTGGGCCTCCTTGGCCCAATAAGAGTTTCCTAAGACTCCCCCTTAGGCCTTTGCCGCGAGATGCATATGCCTCAAAAGCTCCATAAATACTGAGTGGAAAAATACTTGGACAAAGAGCACATAGCATACGCTTGCCATGTTGCATGAATTGCCTCATTAAAAACCTTATGTGAGAAACTTCCATGAAAACTCAACAAGGGAAAAAGAGTAAAATTCACCCAAATTCGAAAATAATCTTCAAGATTAATATTGGGTACTTGCCCTTCATGTACAGGATTTATCTAGGAGTATGTGAAGATTCTCCCCTGAAATCTACATTTCTCTAAGTCTCATCATCCCGATTCCTTTAACGCATCTTTCGAATGTAGATGCAAGGAGCGACTTAGTGAATAAATCTGCAAAATTCTCATATGATTTAGTGTGCATGATCTTGACTTTGTTCGTCTTATGCAATTCATGAGCATAAAAGAACTTGGGTTAATATGCTTCATAAGGTTGCTTTTCACATAGCCTATCTACATTTGAGAAGCACAAGCTGCATTGTGTTCATAAATGATAGTGGGGGTTTGCTCAATGTTCAAGCCACATGACTTTTGGATGTAGTGAACCATTCTTCGAAGCCATGCGCATTCATGGGAGGCTTCATACAATGCAATGATTTCTGAGTGGTTCGTCGACGTTGTAACAAGAGTCTGCTTAGTTGACTTCCATGATATTGCTATTCCACCACAAAGAAATACATGCCCGGTTTGAGATTTGCCTGTATGCGAGTCAGACAAGTACCCTGCATCGGCATAGCCAACCAGGTTCAGGTTTTGGTTCTTTCCATAAAACAAACCAAGATCTTTACTTTCTTGGAGGTAACGGAAGATGTCTTTGACCCCTTTCCAATGCCTTTTGGTGGGTTCCGCACTGTATCTAGCTAGCAGGTTAACGACAAATGCAATGTCCGGCCTAGCGCTATTCGCAAGATACATGAGTGATCCAATTGCACTCAGATATAGGAACTTCGGTCCTAGGACTTCCTCCCCCTCTTCTTTAGGCCTGTACGGGTCTTGGTTTGCTTGCAATGACCTTCCGACTATCGGGGTTTCAGCAGGATATGCCTTCTCAAATCCAAATTTCTCGAGCACCCTCTGAGTGTAGGATGATTGGTGCACTAAAATCCCCCCTTGGACATGCTCAAGCTGCAGGTCTAAACAATACTTGGTTTTGCCCAAGTCCTTCATTTCAAATTCAGACTTCAAGTATGAACTTGCTTTTTCTACTTCTTCACCTGTCCCAATGATATTCAAATCATCTACATAGACAGAAATCATGCAGAACCCATTCTAGAATCGCTAGATGAAGACATAGGGATAGTCTTCACTGTTTTTGTAGCCCTTCTTGCATTGAAATTCACTCAAGCGGTTATACCATATTTTTCCTGATTGCTTGAGTCCATACAACAATTTTTCCAACTTCACGCAGTATAGGTTTCTATTCACTTTGTCTTGGTTCGGGATAGGAATACCTTTCGGTACTTTCATGTAGATATCCGAATCCAAGTTTCCATATAAATATGCTATAACAACATCCATCAACTTCATTTTTAAATTTAAATTGACTGCCATTAAGATGAGATACCTAAAGGTAATTCCACCCATGACCGAGGAGTAGGTTTCTTCAAAATCAATTCCTGGACATTGAGTGAAATCTTGTGCAACCAGCCGTGCTTTGTACCATACAACTTCATTATTCTCTTTTCTCTTCCGAACAAAAACCCATTTATGACCTATGGGGTGAATATGGGGAAATGTGCGGCATACAAGCCCAAACACCTCTCTTTTGTTCAGAGAGATTAATTCATCAGAAATTGCCTTTTTGCATTCTTCCTAGTCCAACCTTTTCTTGCATTCTGCTAATGATGCTGGTTCGGGATCATGATTAATGATCATGGCAATTTTCTTTGCAAAATAAATGTCAACATTGGCTGTTACTATATTCATAGATTCTCTCGTTAATACATAATTAATGGCCATTTCGTCATGGGATGCTTCACGCACTTCTACTTGCTCTTCACCGCTATTTCGCATCACGGGAGCAAGTTCCTCTAGTTTTCCATCGCATATGTTTGCAACACGTTTTCCTTGGCGACTTCCTTTAATGGAAGATTCAGATCTAGAATTCCTTTCTTCTTTGGTTCCTTTCCAGTGCTAGGTCTCAACTGGCTCTCCTTCTTGTTCTAGGGTATTTTTGTGATCGGCTGTGGTAAATCCTCTTGCCCACTTTTCCCTAGACGTCTCCAAGTACTTCGGGTTTGAGAAGACAGAGTTCCCGTTCTTTTGTTCTGAGGCCTCTAAGTGGAATTAGGAATATTTTCTGGTTTCTTTGGTATTTCAACCCTCTCTAGTGCATTTCGAGCAGGTACATGCGACTTGACCACGCTCTTCATATCACAAAAATGATCAGGCAGTTTATTTGCTAAGTTCTGCAAATCAATTATCTTCTGGACTTCTTTATTTGTTTCAATAGTGCGGGGGTCATGGGAGGATCCCAATGGAATGCCATATGATTTCTCGGTATTTTTCATCCAAAAGTTGATTTACTCCCCCTAATGGCAGGAAAAGGTCCTCGTCAAAGATGCAATCAGCAAATCTGGTTGTATACAAATTTTCAGTCGTGGGTTCCAGATACCTGATTATGGATGCACTCTCATAACCAACGTATATAACAGACTTGCGGAGAGAGCCCATAGCATTCCGCTGTAGAGGCAGTATAGGTACATATACCATACATCTAAATTTTCTAACATGGAAAATTTTTGATACGACCCCTTGCACTAGTTGCATTGGTGATTGGATGTTGTAGGCCGATGGTCTAAAATTGACGAGCGTTGCTACATGCAAAACCGTGTGTCACCAGCATGTGTTGGGTAAGTTACAACTTTGCAAAAGCGGTCGGACATTGAATTTTATTCTTTTAATTAATGCCTCTGCTAATCCATTTTGTGTATGGACATGTGGTACTAAGTGCTCAACTGCAATTCCCATGGCTATACAATAATCATCGAAAGCTTTTGAAGTAAATTGGCCAGCATTGTCCATTCGAATGGACTTAACACGATGATAGGGGAAAGTATTCTTAATTCGAATGATCTGCGAGATCAATTTTGCAAAAGCATGGTTTTTAGTAAACAGCAGGCATACATGCAACCATTTCGAGGATGCATCAATGAACACCATAAAGTACTGAAAGGCCTTGACAGGGGCTAGATTGGAACGCAAATATCCTCTTGGATGCGTTCCAGGAATGCGGGGATTTCATCTTTCACTTTCATAATAAATAGCCTAGTTATCAATTACCTGGTGGCACATGCAGAGCATACAAAATCTTCGTGCTTCGGAAAATTTTTAACATTAATGTTATGGCCTTGTGAGTTATCAACTATATTCTTCATCATTCTAAGACTAGGGTGGCCTAATCTACAATGCCATAGAAAAAATAATTCAGAGCTTATAAAAACCGTTTTCAAGAAAGTATACACCATCGGTGCATGGATTCTTGTGTAGTATAACCCAGATTCATATGAGAGAAATTTTTCTAAGACCATCTTCTCACATTCGGCATGCTTCAGAATGCATAGGTATTCTTTACTATTTTCTTCATTGGTTTCTGCGTAAAAACCATTTGCATGAATGTCTTTGAAACTTACGAGAGTTATAGTGGATTCAGAGTACAATAAAGTTTCTTCGATTGCTAGCACAGTACCCATTGGTAGTATAATTGTGGCTCTTCCGGAGCCTATTATACATGAATCACTGCCTGCGATTGTAGTAATACTACCAATGTTCTTCATAATTGACTGGAAGTATCTAGTCTCTCTTAAAATGGTGTTTGTTGTGCCACTATCAACAATGCATTTATCCTCTGTTGGGCGCTGCACAAATTCTAGAGAAATATGGTGCAATTTCAATCAGGCGGTGGCAAACATTGCTTGAAATAATATAATGCTGAAATAAATTGCATGACTAAACCATGAGAACTTAATATTTGCTCTTCTAGAATTTACAAGCCAATATTCAGTGTTTTAGCAAAATCACTACTATAATAAAATGCAGATAGTGCGATTCATGCACTAAACAGAGTCTGCAAATAGGCATTCACTTCTGCCTCTATGTCATTTGTAGATGTCTTCTCTTCTTCGACAATTATTTTTGCTGCTTTTGCGATGCCAAGAGAAAGAGGGGATATTGCTGCTAGAGTATCCTCCTCCATGGCATCACTATTGTCCACCATGGCAAAGTGTGCTTCTGCTGGTGCCTTGCCCGTGTTCTTGTTCTTGGCTTGGTAGGCATCGATGACGTGTTTGGGTTCACGGCAAATTTTCGACCAGAGTCCCCAAATACCACATCTATAGCACGTCTGGTCCTGCTGTCCATATGGTTTTGCAGGTGCCTTCTCCTTGTCGTGCTGCTTTGCTTGGGCGGCTGACTTGCCTTTCTTGGCCGGTTTCCTGTTTCCACCCTTCCTGCCCTTCTTCTTATGATTGGGCTTTCTCGCCTTATAGCTGTTGGCGTTAACTTCTGTGCCAACACCTCTGCTAGGTGGCCGTGAGACGAAGTTCTTGCGAAGAACCTCATCCTGTGACTCCGCAACTTGTATCACGTCAATTAGTTCGCTATACTTTGTGTATACATCTTGACGATAGTTGCGAGCACTTTGGATAGCACTTGAGTGAAAAGTGGAAAGCTTTTTCTTAATCTTCTCCTCATCTGTGATCTGCTTGCCACAAAGAGAGAGATTGGTACAAATTCCGTGTATAGCAGAATTGTACTCGACCACAGATTTGTAGTCCGCAAACCTCAGAAATACCCAATCTTGCTGTGCTTGGGACAAGATGGTGTACTTAAGCTTTTTGAATCGCTTCTTGAGTGTAGTCCAAAGAGTCATTCCACTTCTCTCCGCCATGTACTCATTCTTTAAGGTGAGTGAGAGATGGTGCCTAAGGAAGTGTAATGTCTAATCATTCTGCTCATCAATAGGCTTGTCATCCTTCAAGGAGCCTAGTCTAATGGCAACTCGGAGCTTCTTGCTCCTAAGTACGATCTGGACGTCAGATGTCCAAGTGACGCAGTTCTGGCCATGCGGGACCAGTTCCTCAAATTCACGGCTGATGATGCCTACCATCTGCATGTTGACAATGTTCCTTCATCAGATTATTGCATGTAATTCATTATAGAGTGGTTGCTAAATAATTTCTTGCATAAAGTTCCCATGATCTTTGATATATTAATTCACGGCAATAATAATAAAAGATTGCAAAATTCACAATTCATGCATACAAATATAAATAGCATAAAAAGTAAGTTTCAAATGCAAAAAATGAGATTAAAATTCGGAATCCGGAGGTCCTTTTATGCTAGGGCATGCATTTTCAGCAAATTCAGCAATTTCCAAGGGGTTTTCTGTAATTTTCTACATTTCAGAAAATTTTCACATAATTTCTAGATTTCCCAAGGGTCAATTTGCAAATCTACCGGCCTGAGACCTCCCCCTTTTCTTTCCTCTTTTTTGGCTCGGCCCATCATGCCCTCCCGCCCCCTCCTTTTTCTTTCTTTCTTTCTCTTTCACCGGCCTAGTCTAGCCTTCTTGGCCCGGCCCATGACGATCTCTTTAGGGGGAACGGGCAGGGGGCGGTAGGGTTTCCCTACTGCCCTGCCTTCTTCAGGTGGCGGCGGCGGATCGGGCGGGCCCGGGGGCGCGCCTTCAGGGCATGCGCTGGGGACCCCAGGGGCACGTCACCGGCGAGCTAGGGCGACGTGTGGCCGGCCTTCAGGGCACGCGCGGTGGCGCGGGGCGCACGAAAGTGGCGGCGGCGTTTCAAGGCCAGCAGGGGGGTGCTGCGCGGCGGCGACACTTCAAGGCCAGCACGTGGCTGTGCTTCAAGGCCGACGTGCAGTGGCAGTTCGTGAACTGTGTAGCACGGCGGCGGCTTCAAGCTGGACGCGGCAGTCTATGGGCAATGCGTGGGGACGGCGACGCCACTACAGGTAGTATGCAGCTATGGCAGCCTTCGAGGCGGCACTTCTTCAGGGCAGTGCGGCTGCCTTCAAGACTGCGATGTTGTTGTTCTTCAAGGCCGGCCGGTTCAGATCCGAGGCGGCGCATCTTCGGGGCGGCGCGACGACTGGTGTTCTTCAATTTGGCGCAGCGGCAGCGCTTCATGGTCGGCGGTGCGCAGGGGCTATGAGGTGGGGCTGGCGGCGTGCAGGGGCTACGAGGTGGGGCCAGCGCAGTGGTGCGTGAAAGACGAGGCAGCGGCGACACCTCCAGGCCGGGGAGAGCATGCAACGGCAATGGCCTTCAGGGCGACATGACCAACGCGGCAGCCGATTTGCGTGCATGCGCAACTTCATGGCGGCAGGCCGACCTATGGCGCAGTGGTGGCTTCTGGCCAGGCGCGCATATCATGGCTTCGTGCCATCTGTGGGACATGTATGGCTTCATGCCAACGATGCCTTTCTACATGTACTTAGTATACAAAAAGAGATTCTTAGATTCGATTCCATTTTACCTTCGATCTGTCTCCCAGGGAAAGAGCTTCATGCTGATAACGTGTTAAGAAGCTCTTACTATTAGGTGTAGTCCAGAGGCTCCTTAATAGATGCAAAATAGAGAGATAGAGTGGTGGAGGAAAGGATTGATGTTTTTCTTATTCAATTCTCTTCTGTACAATAGGGTATCCTTCTCCTTTTATAGTGTAGTCTAGGGTTTTGACAAATAGGCCGCGTGGGCCTCCTTGACCCAATAAGAGTTTCCTAACAAATTTCATGCCGAGGAATGGGAAACAAATCTATTGCCATCTCTATGGAAGAGTTGCGTGGGAGTACGGGGCTAGATGCATGTATATGAACAATAGAACAAGAGTCTTTGTTTTTTTCCTCCTCCTTGGTTTTCAAACAATTAATGTTGTTGACTGTGACCGGCCAATCTAATTAATCTTCTATTAATAAAAATTTTATTTATATTTAGATTGATCATATTAAAATGATACTGTTAGATTTTTTAGACAGATAATTTTATATTTTCACAACATTTTATAAATGTGTTCATGTAAATTAGTGGCCAAAGTTTTACATTAGAGACCTTGAAAATATAATAGTTCCAAGCAGGGGTCCGGTAACCGGTTATACTACCTGTGACCCCACTATTTTCCTTATCGTCAAATAACATTTTTGTTCAAATTCAAACGAATTAGGTCATTTTTTATTTGGATTCAATTTTTCGGTTGATTCGTTTGAAATTCTTTTTTTAATTAAAAATATCATACAAAAAATTCCTGTTACCGACCATACCATCCACAATCCCTTCACCGTTTATCGAAACCCTGGTTCCGAGTATTCCAAAATGGAGGGAGAATAAATCCTTTTCACCTACGTAGAGGTAAAGACTACGTACATGTGTTAGGAAGGCATTATTGGAGATGAACCCTTTTTGCTCTTTATACTTCCAATTTGTCACTGCAATGAATCTAGAACCTGTAGGTACTTGATTTAGGTCGCCCGAAAAGCAAAAAATGGGGAAAATAGCTAATTATGGGTTTAAGTTAAACTCTTGTCTTAGTTTACCCTGAAAAGATTACCATATCACTACAGATGTTACAGAATGCTCCATTACAGACAATATTTTCCTTCTTTTTTATCCTGAATGAAACAACATCATAGAAGATGGGAGAAAACAACCAATTTCAAGTTCCTTTTAAGATACATCAGTAAACATGGACCCTTGAGGTATTCCATATTTTCACAACAACATAGAGAAGCGAAAATCAGAACATTAAAGAAGATCATCACGCAGATAACATGGTCACATGCGGTTGGTCTTTGCCACTCCGAATGAAATTTTTCAAGACAATTTCTTTTGGTGTGCCTTTAAGTATAGGCCTTAAGTATAATCACAAGATCCCTGTTCAAATTAGTTGCAGAGGTGACCTTTCGGTTCTATGGCTGAGCACAATGTTATGTCTCTTTCTTTCCCATAGCTGAAGACCTTGCGGTCTGCCTGTTTCCACATCCTACCACCACTCTTGGTTATATGTTGTGCCTTACGTACTGGTTTTAACCACAAACTGTCAAAGAGCACCATGGCATGCAGTGGTACACGAACCGTCAGGTGAGCACCTTCTTGATCAGTCTCTCCCCTCACTTATCAGGTTACCATTGCTGGCTCCACGTTTCAATAATTAAATATTTGCGTGTACTAATTATACAACAATAGAATCTTTTCCGGTACTATTTAACTGGCTACTAACAGATTGCTGAAAACAAATTTCAGACCGCTGATCTCGTTTAAATGCATAGTAGTAGTGTTTAACTTGTAATTTTCAGGTTACTGAACAAATGTTTCTTCAGCTAGCTCACGAATATGTGAAATATAAGACAGTTGAATAAAATATGCGAAACGGCGTAAGCCAAGGAAATCCGTTGACCAAAAAAAAACTTTTTTTGCGTTGATGATTCAGGTTTCAGAATGACATCGAAGTCCAGCACTTGAAAGCAAAAGCTGTGGAGAATCCATCAAGCAGAAAGCACAGCAAGTCGCAATGCCGGCTGGGATCGTCCCGGGGCTGCCCGGAGAAGCCGTGCAGAACGCTCAAGGACAGGATGCTGTCGCGGGCGTTCTCGGAGGAGCTGGAGTCGCTGGTGAACGGCGGCAACCACCTGTTCTTCGACCCCCGCGGCTGCCTGATCCACCTGTGGAACAAGATCTTCCTGGCGGCGTGCCTGGTGTCGCTCTTCGTGGACCCCTTGTTCCTCTACCTCACCGGGACGCAGCACAACATGTGCATCGAGTTCAAGTACTCGATGGCGCTGACGCTCTCCATGATCCGCTCGCTGCTCGACGTGTTCTACTCCGTCCACATCTTCTTCCGCTTCCGCACCGCGTTCATCGCCCCGTCTTCTCGCGTGTTCGGGAGAGGGGAGCTCGTGATTCAGCCCTACAAGATCGCCAGGAGGTATCTGGTGCGGACGTTCTGGTTTGATCTTATCACGGCGCTGCCTCTGCCGCAGGTAACGTACATCAGGTTCGATCGGTCTTTACCATGGAGCTGAAGGCTCTGTAAGATCTTCTGAACAATGGGTCTTTCTTGGCACGCAGTTCGTGATCTGGATTGTGGTGCCTAAGCTGAAGGAATCTGCGACGGCGAACAGGAAGAACATCCTCCGGTTCAGCATCATCTTCCAGTACCTCCCGCGGCTCTTCCAGATCTTCCCGCTCTCGAGGCAGATCGTCATGGCGACCGGCGTCATGACAGAGAACGCGTGGGCCGGAGCCGCGTACAACCTCATACTCTACATGCTTGCAAGCCATGTAATGTCGGATTTCTTCTCTGCCTCTGGTTCACTTGCGTAGACGCGTTGCGTGCATGAACGTACATAGTGGTGTGCATATCACTGAAACATTTCAGAGGAGTGCAGGTGCTGGGAGCGTTGTGGTATCTCTTCTCGGTGCAGAGGCTGGAGGCGTGCTGGAGACAGGCGTGCCGGCTGGAGAGCCCGTCGTGCCAGAACCAGTTCTTCGACTGCAAGAGCGTGAGCAGCAACAGGACGGTCTGGTACGAACTGAGCAACATAACGACGTTGTGCACGCCCAGCAATGGCTTCTACCAGTTTGGCATCTACAGGGAGGCGCTGGACTCCAGGCTGACAACGTCGTCGTTCACGCAGAAGTACTTCTACTGCTTCTGGTGGGGACTCAAGAACCTGAGGTTAGAAACCGAGACGACAGCTGAAAATTACCAAAGTGGATTTTCTCCTTGTACATACGGCTCTAGATGTTCGTGACCATTGGATCGTGCGTCAAGTCTTTACACACTCGAGACCCTCTCCGTCATCCATTTTTACAAAATAGTCCCTATGTTTTGGTTTGTTTACGATAGGGTCCCTTTCTCTCTCCTCCTCTCCCTCTCTTCTCCCCTCCGGCCCAGTGAAGGCAGCTCCCTCCCGCCTACTCCCCGCTGGTGACAACCGCCCTCTCCGCCCGCGACCATGCTAATGCCCTCACGAGCCGCCACATCGTGTCATTCGTCCACAACCACGCCAAGCTGGGCATCCGTGGGCGGTGCGGCGGCCCGTGAGGGCACCTGCGTGGTTGCTGGCGAGGAGGACAGTGGTCACGCGACGAGGAGCATACTGGAGGGAGCCGGCTTGGCTGGATCAGAGGGGAGAGGGGGAGAGGGACAGAGAAGGAAGAAGAAGGACCCTATTGCAAACAAGGTGAAAAACTAGGAGCTCTTTTTTTTAAAGGAGTGTCCGGGAGAGTGAGAACGGTTCATAAATCTTGAAGCGAGATTCAATAGTTGCGAACATGTCTAGAGTCGCATGTACATGGAGGATTGCATTTCCGGAAATCTATATATTGATCTCTGTGAAGAGTAAATGAATCACGTGTGCGTTTCAACTTTTGTAAAATAAATAAATTTGGAGCAGTTGCTTAGGCCAAAACCTCTCGACGAGCTTGTTGATAGGAGAAATCAGCTTCGCGATCGTCGTTGGCGTTCTTGGGCTGGTGCTGTTTGCCCTGCTCATTGGCAATATGCAAGTAAGCTCCTTCTACTCGATCCTCCAGAGAGAGATGAATACAAGAAGGAAGTGACATGTGTTGTTCCCGTCTCCACAGTCTTACCTCCAGGCAACGATGGTCCGGCTGGAGGAGTGGCGGACGAAGCGGACGGACATGGAGCGGTGGATGCAGCACCGTCAGATACCCCAGCCGCTGAAGCAGTGCGTGAGGAGGTACCACCAGTACAAGTGGGTCGCCACCCGCGGCGTCGATGAGGAGACCTTGCTCAAGGACCTCCCCATGGACATCCGCCGCGACATCAAGCGCCACCTCTGCCTCGACCTTGTCCGGAGCGTGAGTACGCATGCATTGCATGCACGAAGCAAACGTTTTGGCGAGAAACTTACGGGTGCGTGCGTGCAGGTGCCGCTGTTTGACGAGATGGACGAGCGGATGCTGGAGGCGATCTGCGAGCGACTGCGGCCGGCGCTGTACACGCGGGGCACGCGGCTGGTGCGGGAGCAGGATCCGGTGGACTCCATGCTCTTCATCATCCGCGGCTACCTCGACTCGTACACGACGCAGGGCGGCAGGTCCGGGTTCTTCAACTCGTGCCGCATCGGCGCCGGCGAGTTCTGCGGGGAGGAGCTCCTGACGTGGGCGCTCCACCCGCGCCCCGGGGCGTCGCTGCCGCTCTCCACGCGCACCGTGCGCGCCGTGTCCGAGGTGGAGGCCTTCGCGCTCGTCGCCGACGACCTCCGGTTCGTGGCGTCGCAGTTCAGGCGCCTGCACAGCGCGCGCATGCGGCACAGGTTCCGGTTCTACTCGCAGCAGTGGCGCACGTGGGCGGCGTGCTTCATCCAGGCCGCCTGGCGCCGCCACAAGCGGCACCGCGCGTCCATGGAGTTGAGGATGCACGAGGGCCGCGAGGCTGGGTCGGGAGCGAGCGTGAGGCGCCGCCGGCACAGCTGCGACGGCAAGGCGCTCAAGAAGCCCATGGAGCCGGACTTCACAGAGGAAGAAGAGGACTGAATCGTTGTCTGCGCGTGTGGGTGTCTGTTTCAAGAAGCCCGCTGGCTAGCTAGTAGTGTCTGTGCGTGTGGGTGTGAAACGTGACGCTCAGATGTATAGTCATCTGCCTACTTGAG
This sequence comes from Olyra latifolia, assembly GCA_036346145.1. Classification (NCBI taxonomy): domain Eukaryota; kingdom Viridiplantae; phylum Streptophyta; class Magnoliopsida; order Poales; family Poaceae; genus Olyra; species Olyra latifolia. The sequence continues at coordinate 20,417,903 of CM070524.1, read as the reverse complement.
CTAGGTTGGTGCAACCGTGCAATAGCTGAGATGCCCGTACGTAGCTGAGATACTTGTTATGTGACGTTATATAATTTATCGGAATTGCTTTGGCGCGGACGTCCGGCCGCGTCGGATGCCGGCGCCTTACCTGCTTATGTTCGGTCTTTTCGTTTTTGGTTTGGATAAGTTAGGCACGCTTAATATGGTTACTCCCTCCGTTCTAAAATATAAGGCATATAAGTTTTTGACGTGATCTTCAACGTAGACCTTTGACCATAATTAATTTCTTTCACAATATCATCAACTACAAAATTAACATCATATCAAAGTACTTTCAAATACGAATCTAACTATATCACATGCATAACACTAAACATATATGTTTTTAGCTTAATTATTGGTCAAAAGTTTCAAACATTGACTTTTTCAAATACATGCACGTCCTATATTTTGGAACGGAAGGAGTATTTAGTTAGTGTGTCTTTGTCCAATAATTTTTGTCCGGCTTATTTAAGCATCAAGGATAGCCTTGTTAATTCCGTGGTGATCACTACTTAGTCAGTGAAACACCACGGTAAAAGAAGTGTGAAAATTTTGTTTACTCTTGCTAAAAGTCTGAAACATTGTGTTGTGTCTACTAAAACATGAATTTCTCTAGTAAAACACCACCGTAAAGAAGCATGAAACATTTCTGCACCCTACTCTCTCTCTCTCTCTCCTAATTTCCCCCTTTCTTCACATAGCAACACAACAGTGCAATTCCTAAGTTCCATCTTCCAATCTCTTCTCCATCCTTGATTCCCACCACGCTTGCTCGATCTACAGCCCTTCCTCCTTCCTCCTTAATCCTTTCCTCGGCACTATGCTCGATCAGCATCCTCGTTGATGGCAGCATCAACACCTCAACCAGGACAACCCAACTGCGTCTCCAATCTCAGATGTCGAGCTTTAGGCTAGCCACTAGCACAGCTTTGCAAGAGCAACGGCAAAAACAACGCTGCCTGTCCCCTCATATCTTTGTCTCTCTCTCCATGCCCAATCTACCTTCTGTCCCATCTCCCTCTTGTTCCCTCCTCTTGTTCTCTCCTACTCTTCCCTCCTCCCCTTGCATAATGTGGAGCTTGCTGGATTTGGAGAAGAAAATAAATCCCTAAATTTGGCCTAAAACATCATGTGAATACGAAAACAACTTATTTGCTCTTATGAAACGTCTTGTTTGCTCTTTTAAAACATTCCTTTTTTCTCATGTTTCACTACTGAAACATTTTGTTTACTCTTCTGAAACATTGTGTTCGTCTTTATGAAACATTAGGTTTAATCTGCTAAACAAGCGTCCATTTTTTTCCAACATTTTCTATTTTTCCTCTATTGAAACATGTGTTTTGCCCTTCTAAAACATTTGCTTTTGCCTGCTAAAACATTTGATTTTACCTACTAAAACAAGCGTCCAACTTTTTTTTCCAACATTTCTGTTTTTTCAATTGAAACACGTGTTTTTACCTTCTAAAACATTGAGTTCTACCTGGTGAAACATTTGATTTTACCTGCTGAAACAAGAGTCCAATTTTTTCAACATTTTCTATTTCTTCTCTATTGAAACATGTATTTTGCCTTTCTGAAACATTAGGTTATACCTCGTGAAACATTTGTTTTTATCTGCTAAAACAAGCGTCCATTTTTTTTTCAAACATTTCTATTTTTCTCTATTGAAACATCTGTTTTACCCTTCTAAAACATCTGCCTAGCGAAACATTTGGTTTTACCTGCTGAAATAAGTGTCTGATTTTTTCCCAATATTTTCCTATTTTTCTCTATTGAAATATGTGCTTTGCCCTTCTGAAACATTGGGTTCTGCCTAATAAAACATTTGTTTTTAACTGCTGAAACAAGCATCCGATTTTTCTCAATATTTCTATTTTTTTCTCTATTGAAACATGTGTTTTGTCTCTCTGAAACATTGGGTTCTGCCTGATGAAACATTTATTTTTAAATACCGAAACAAGCATCTGATTTTTTTCCAACATTTTTTTTTCTCTATTGAAACGTGCTTTGCCCTTCTAAAACATTGGGTTCTGCTTGGCGAAACATTTGGTTTTACCAGCCGAAATAAGTGTTCGATTTTTTACAACATTTTCTATTTCTTTTCTATTGAAACGTGTGTTTTGCCTTTTCTGAAATATTGGGTTCTGCCTGATGAAACATCCTTTAATAACTGTCAAAACATTTGTTCTGAAACATTTTATTCTGCCAGGTAATACATTTGGTTTAACCTACTGAAACAAGCGTCCAGTTTTTTTCAATGGTTGGACATCCGATTTGTAGTCCATCGGTTCATCTATACATTTGTTATGTTTCATCGGTATTTTGGCCATGTTTCATCACTACCTTTGTCATGTTTCATCAATTATTTTGACATGTTCCCTTCAAAAAAATTATCTTGACATGTTTCATTAGTACGTAGCGCATGTTAATCAGTACATCACCCATGTTTTATTAGGGCGTCTACTTAATCATTGGCTGCCACTAACACACGCCATTCGTTAAACTAAGAGAAACTTAATTAATGCTCTATATATGTTTGAATTGATTAGAGCTACATATATGCGTGATCATAAGCAAGCGTATATCAGTATATAGCATGTATGTAACGTATGACTAAAACGGCAGTCTCGTACGTGGGAGAATAAACCAAACGGCTAAAAAAACGTTGTAGCTCATCCAAAGATCAAAATGGCTGAAGCGGAGGGAGCGTCCGATGCGAGGCCTCCGCGTCGGACGTCCCAGCACTAGCCGCTCCCATAATTTGTGAGTCCTGTATACAACCTAGTCGTTTAGATTTTGAAACAATTGTGAGACGAGTGGATTTGGTACGGTCACAACACTCTAAGTAGTCAGGCATACATGCACGCTATATGAATCAAACGATAAATCCGTCACATTTATATCACAAAGTCAATGGACATGCGAAACAAATAAAAGAAGTTCAAATACAAAATAATTATCTTAGTGAAAAATAAAAAGGTATAGTAAACCATACAAAAGATTAAAAACAAAACAAAACAATTATTTTATTGAAATATTAAAAAGGTTTATAAAACATAAAAACCAAAAAATAAAATAATTATTTTAGTGAAAATAAATATGAAATAATTTTTTACGATAAGTACATAAAATTTTCACTGTCATACGGATTGAAAAAACCTAAGTAACTAACTGAAAAAACATGCGGACAAAACAATCAAATCCAAGTGCCCGGATCCTAGCAAAACCACAAGGGATACGTACGTATTTTAAGATGGACTTTTGTACTAATATTATAGCTGAAAGCTAAAATAAAAATTAAGAAATATATAGTAGAGTGATATATGATGTTTTATTAAAAAAAAATCATTTCGATACCGTATGGGTCTTACAGACATACTGCCAAAAAAAATGAGAGAAAAATCTTGACTCACACCCTATTAATAATGGATTTAAGACGCATGACTCATTTATTTTTTCTGGTCTAATGGCAGATAAATACATCTAGATTGCACATATTTGATCCAATAGCCGAGTGGTCTCTTACCCCTTGAAGTGTCTAGAAGAGCTCAATAATAATAGTATTAACATATAGTTCTTACTTTTTTTTCTGTATATAGTCATCCGGGGGTAGAGTTCTAGCTCCATACTCAACCTGGCGGTTCCCTGCTCGCCCCAGTTAGCCTGGGTCTGTTTTTTTTTTAAACAAAAATCTGGTGGAGCAGACCAAGTCGAGGCACCATAAAGGCAGGGTGGGTTCGTTTGAGAGACTGCTCTGCCCCCAACCCAGCCTAGCTTAAGTGCCACCATAAAACACGATCTAATGATGAAGGAAGCTCGCGAATCCTACTTGAGCTTCCCCTCCTACCTGTGGCCTGTGGGAGTCTCTTGAGCTTGCGTTCCGTTTACTTTCCTCTCCTGATACATGCATCTTTCTCTACCTGAGCATCCTTCAGCATATGCTTTAAAATCAGATCTCTATTGTCGGCGGTTGGGAGCACGGAGCCCCCAGGCGACGAACTTACTTGTTGAGTGTGAGAATCAACCAACCTCTTTCCTGCGACATCGGGACTTTCGAGAAGGCGAACTTCGATCAGGCAGCAATCAGTAGCAAGCACACATGATTTAGGCTGGTTCGGGCCCCTCGAGTGGAGGTAACAACCCTACGTCCAGTGGTGTCTATAGGGGATACGAGAAGGATTACAGGAGAGATGAGTTTCCTACCGTGGGAAGGTGAGCTTCGGTCCCTGTTTTTTCTAGCGGCCCTCTCTTTCATGTGCGGCAGCACGATCTATTTATACAAGGCCGTAGTCGGCGGTCCTAGTTAAGGTGACGCCCTTTTATCCAATGGTATGTAGAAGACGTCCTGTTGTCCGTCGGTCCGAAACTCGTCATTGTCTTGCGTCATCGCCATCGTTCGTCCTTACGGAAAAACGGCATGGGAATAGTCGATAGGACGTGAGTTGGTGGTCGTGGCCTTCCGCATTCGACGAGACGTGGCAGTCCTTGAAGGTGTCAGAGCATTTAATGTCGCGAATGGGGAGGCCTGCTCCGGACGGTTGAGGAGGGAACAACCCGAACATCGGCCCGGGCAAGGTCTGGAGGTGCCCAGTCCCGGGCAAGATCTTCCTTGCCCGGGGGAGGCCGGCTCGGTGAGCACTGAGTGTTAACCCAAACGTTCCTCCCGGTCCCCGTCATCTAGCCCCCGAGCCTTGAGCGGGGGGTTTGGCTGGATCCCCCCCTCGAGGTTCCGAACTGCATGCTGAAAATCTGGGGGTCGGACGTTTGGACGAGACAGAGGCATTATCCGATTGGTTGAGCAATGGCCGTTTGAGCGGGGCTTTATGTTAGCCTTAGCGAAAGGCCACCCGATCAAGACTCCGGGTCGGTAAAACGAAGGCTATTCGGGCAAAACTTCGGGTTTTGCCGAACAAAAGCTACCCGGGCTAAACTCATTTGGCGGGCAAAGGCTACCGGGCAAAACTCCGGTGGTCGGCAATGCTACCCGGCAAAACTCCATTTGGCCGAGCAAAGGGTATCCGAAAAAACTCATTTGGCCGAGCCAGGGCTACTCGGGCAAAACTCCGGGCTGGCCGAGCAAAGGGTACCCGGGCAAAACTCCGGGCTGGCCGAGCAAGGGCCGTCTGAACATAAGCCCAAGCGTCGGTCCACCAACGGTTACTTATGAGTGGATTGACGGTTTTAAGGCGACGTGACAGACGTAGTTGCGCCAGTTCTCGAGATTCCTGGGACGGTTTCTTTAGTGCGAAAGGATAAAAACCGCTGCCCTCTCCCCACCCGGTACGCGTCCTTCTCCTTTGTCTTCCTCTGTCTTCCTCTTCCGCCGCCGCCTTCTTCCTTCTCCTCTGTCTGATGGCGAAGTTTGTTCCTTCGCGAACTCTTGCCGCTACTCGAAGACCTCGTGGCGCAGGCCACTCGACCCTAGGTCTGGCGCGTCCTCGACGACGAGGTCCTCCGGCGCCGGCAGAAGGTGAGTTCGTGAGTTGCGAACTCTACGCCATTAACGGCTCCGTGCCTCAAGTTCGAGTTCATGGCGCGCAGCCTCGCCCATCGTGGCACGGAAGTCACGAACCTCCACCCAAACTCCATTCTTATTCTGAATCTTTTCTCCCATCTTTGCGAGGGTTTCGTTGGCGTACCACCGACGGTAAGCCTGTTCCTCCACTTCTATATGCTCCATCGCACTGGGGGATTGTCGGCGGTGGGGTGCACGTATTTTCGGCTGCGGAACTCGCAACGACGCTGCATTCCCGCATTCGCGTTGAAGGACTCCGTCGCCGGCTGGGCGGAACGATGGTTCTACGCGAAGAAGGGGGCAGATTGCGGACTCCACTTCCAGAATGCGCCGCCGGAGAAGAAGGACCTTCCCCAACCGCGAGTGGAGCCAGAGGAAGAGAAGATCCTCGACACCATCCAGGTGTTGAGCGACAATGTCCGACCGGCGAGCTATTGCGGGACTTCTCAGAACCGAAGTTTCTCCCCTGCGACGCCGGGAGCACCCCTTCTTCGAGATCGCCGGCTGGAGCAACATCACTCGCGAGGCGGATACCGGTAACTTTTTCTAGCTCGGACTGGTGCCTTGTCGGGTTCTTTTCTGATTTTGTTTCTTTGAAGCTCCGGACGACCGATGGGTCGACGAGCGGGTGGCGGAGCTTTTTGCTTTGGGGAAGGAGGAGAACCCGGACCTGGGCCGGCGAGGACCGAAGAACGTCCTCGACCGCTCGGAGCAGGTACGTTCTTCTCCGACCTTCAAGCTCGGGCGGGATGGTCTCCGGTTCTGATCGACCTCCATCTTGCAGGACCGGGCTACCCTGGAGGCCGTGCTAGCGGCCGAACCACTGGTCGAGGTGGAAGGGAAGCGGCCTCCGACGAAGAAGGTCGCCTCGAAGAAGAAGAGGAAGGGGGCTCCGCGGGCATCTGATGATGACGCGGAACCGCGCTCGAAGCGATCGCAGCGTGGGGGCTCTTCGGCGGGCGGCTCTGGTAGACGCGCGCCCCGTAGACCCGGGGTGCGCGTACCGCCGAGGCACAACCCGCCGCGGCCTCACCTTGAGTACGCAGACTAGGTACGAGAGTTGTCCGCCTGGTTTGCACAAGATTTAGGGATTACCCGACCATACTTGTCTCGTTACCGCAGACCGGGCCGATCTTCGCCGAGCCGAAGCGGCGGGCGGGCCGGGAGAGGGACGCCGGAGGAGGAGCCCGGCGGATTCGGACGGGACCGGGCGGCGCTGTCCTCGTGGCTCACGGCCCGAGGGACGCTGCGGGCGGTGCTTGAGGAAGAGCTTAGGGCTTCGCCGTTGGACGAAAGAGCATCGTCCGGAGTGGCTCGAGGCGGCGAGCCTTGCGGACGGGGCCGGACCAGCGAGCAAGGAGGCTGCCCTCCACCGCCGGGGACGGAGAGCCCTCTGGAGGCGTGCGAAGAACCCCAGATGGGGGATGCTGAAGGCGGTCAAGGTCTTTGGGATGACGAGGAGGAAGGTAAGTTTCTCCGATCCTGGCCTTTGTTCTTGATCGGCTGCGTGTTACCGCGGTCTTGATTTTTTCTTTTTCAAACATAGTCAGGGGGCCCATGGGGGAGGATCCCCTGTGCCTTTGACGGAGGCAGGGCCAGGGTCCTGATTACAGAAGCGTTTCAAATCACAGCGTCCCAAATTATTGCAGAGTTGGCGGCGAGGATCGCAGCAGAGCCGGTCACGGGGGCGGACTTAGCTGAGCGGGGTGGCGGAGAAGAGTCCGAGCAGGATTCGGGGGATTCCGCCCCGTTGGTGCCCAGGCGTCGAAGGGGGTTGGTGCCGAGCGACGACGCGGCCGCCTCCTTGGGAGGCGAGGGGCAAGTTCCGGCGGCCTCTCTGTCTGTCTGCTGGCGCAGAGCGACGCCGCTCGATCTCCGGCTTGAAGTTCCTGGCCGAGCCATGGATCGCGGCCAGCGACCTGCAGGGGGGGCAGCGGGCGATGGCCGGGCCCCTCGGCCCCGAGCTCGGGGGGTTCTCAGACGAGGGGGGCCGAGGCAGGAATGGCTTTGGTGGTTCGTGCCCCGAGTTCGGGGCGAGGAGAGACCGGGGAAGTTCAGCCCCCGGGTTTGGAAGATGTCCGGGCCGGTCCCGTGGAGGCAGGGCGGTGGGGTGGCCGGACCGAGCACGGCGACGCCGCTTCTTCGCTCGGGAACATCCGTCGCCCCGCCCAAGCTGAGAATGCTGCTCGATCGTCACCGTCGCGAGGTACTTTCTTGCCGCGAGTAACCTTTGCTTGTATTTTTGCTGATGGCTTCTTTGCTTGTAGTTGTCTACTGAGGTGGATGACTGGGCCGCGAGCATTGAAGCTCGGTGCCAGGCCAAGGTGATGGCGGTGCGCTCTGAGTTGGGGGAAGCCCAAACGGAGCTCGCCTAGGTCCGGAACGAACTCGAGCATGCTTTGGAGTATGCTCGAGGTCTAGAGAGAAACTCTCGGTCCCAGGAGGAGCTTGATCGGGTTCGCAAAGAGCTCGAGGAGGAGCGGCAGTGTAGGCAGGCGGAAACTGAGAGGGTGGCGAAGCTCCGCGAAGAGATCCGACCGAGGCGTGAAGCCCAGATCGAGGTTCTCCAGCTTCGAAGTCGCCTTGAGGACGTGGAGGCGGAGCTTCAGGCCCTGAAGAGTAAATCTAGGGGGTAGTGTGCGTGGTATTTAAATGTGTAACAGACACTTTTACTTTATTACAAGATGCTTTTTGTCTCTTGCTTACATAGTTTGAGGAAAGAAAATTAATTTATGCTACTACTTGCTACCACATACCCACCTTGCCCCCTTCGTGTGATCGGGCCTTTAGTCGTGACTTACGAACAAGACCGTGCACACGAAGCAACCGGGTAGGTAGGAGCACGCGGAAGGAGGGTCATGCATAGGGGAGGCGATGTCCAGCCCCCTCGTGTGGCCGAGTCTTTGCTCCTGGTTGCGAGCAAGAGACCGGGCACACGAAGTAGCCGGGCAGCCGAGGACGCGCAAAAAAGGCGATGTCCAGCCCCCTCGTGTGGCCGAGTCTTTGCCCTGGTTGCGAGCAAGAGACCGGCACACGGCGAAGCCGGGCGCCGAGGACGCAGCATAAAAAAGGCGATGTCCAGCCCCTCGTATGGCCGAAGTCTTTGCCCCGGTTGCAAGTAAGAGACCGGCACACGGCGAAGCCGGCAACCGAGGACGCGCATAAAAAAGGCGATGTCCGGCCCCTCGTGTGGCGTAGTCTTTGCCCCGGTTGCAAGCAAGAGACCGGCACACGGCGAAGCCGGCAGCCGAGGACGCCAGCAAAAAAGGCGATGTCCAGCCCCTCGTGTGGCCGAAGTCTTTGCCCCCGTTGCGAGTAAGAGACCGGCACACAATGGTAGGCGGGCAGCCGAGGATGCGAAAAAGGCGATGTCCGGCCCCTCGTGTGGCCGAAGTCTTTGCCCCCCGGTTGCGAGCAAGAGACCGGACACACGGCGCAGCCGGCAACCGAGGACGCATAAAAAAGGCGATGTCCGGCCCCTCGTGTGGCCGAAGTCTTTGCCCCGGTTGCGAGCAAGAGACCAGCACACGGCGAAGCCGGCAGCGAGGATCATAAAAAGGCGATGTCCAGCCCTCTCGTGTGGCTGAGTCTTTGTCCTTGGTTGCGAGCAAGAGACCGGGCACACAAAGTAGCCGGCAGCCGAGGATGCGTGAAAAAAGGCGATGTTCAGCCCCTCGTGTGGCCGAAGTCTTTGCCCTGGTTATGAGCAAGAGACCGGCACACGGCAAAGCCGCAGCCGAGGACGCGCAAAAAAAAGCGATGTCCAGCCCCCTCGTGTGGCCGAGTCTTTGCCCCTGGTTGCGAGCAAGAGACCGGGCACACGAAGTAGCCGCGAGTTCAAGTTACTAACTCCGGATTTCAATTGGGTTTCGGGATCGAAGTCTGCGAGGTACCGCCGAGAACTTGCCGGGGCGATGTGCTATCGGCTTATCCGAGCAATGGAATTCGGGGGGGGCGCATTTTCAGATCCGTCGGCCGTTTTTGAAATCGTGTTAGAAAACAAGAACTCGTGCTTGGGCAGGATAGGAAGAAAAGGTCGAAAACCTCGGAAGGGAAAGAACTTGGGTTACCATTCCTCTTTATTTAACATGCTCGGGAATTTCGAAAAGAAGTCGTTCGAAGAACCGATAGTTAAATAAGGGGGACGGGCCAGAAAGGAAGGGGGAAGGTTAGGCGTGGAACCTGCGTAGCTGGGCGATATTCCACGAGTTGCTGAGAATCCGTTCGTCGGGGAAGGCGAGGCGGACAGCCCCCGGGCGCGAAGACGAGACGACCGTAAAAGGACCTTCCCACCTTGGGGTTAGCTTGTTGGCGCGTGACAGGTCTTGGACGCGTCGCAGAACCAAGTCGCCGTTTTGCAGAGTCCTTGGTTGGATAGATCGGGAGGCGTGCCTGCGCAGAGCTTGTAGGTAAGCCGCCGATCGAACGAGGGCTTGCTCGCGCTTTTCCTCGGATAGGTCGAGATCGAGCAACCTGCCCTGGTGATAGTCGGCCTCCTCCGCGAGGTCCACGCGAGGCGACCTTAGGGTTATCTCGGTCGGAAGCATGGCCTCGGTGCCGTATACGAGCCGGAAGGGCGTTTCGCCCGTGGCCCTGTTGGGGGTGGTGCGGACAACCCATAAGACGGAAGGGAGCTCGTCGACCAAGCCCTGTCGCAGCTTAGAAAGCCGGTCAAAGACCCGCTTCTTGATTCCTTGAGGATCTGCCCGCTGGCTCGCTCGACTGATTTCCCGTTGCTCTGCGGATGAGCCCGAGGCGGCAAATCCTAGTGCCAACGCTTCGCAATATTCTTGGAACAGCTCCTTTGGTGGCGAGTTCCATTGTCCGTGATCGGTCGGTGGGAACGCCGAACCGTGTGACCACGTTATTGCGGAAAAATTTTTGGCCACTGGGCGTAATGCCGAAGACCGGTTCAGCCTCTATCCATTTGGTGAACGTGTCAATGGCAACGAATATCGCGATCCTTCGCCCCTCGGGAAACGGGCCTAGGATGTCCGGCCCTAGGTAGAGAACGGCGGTGAGGGAATAGTTTGAAGGGTGTAGGTCGGGTGGTGCACTCCGCGGGCATGGAATTGGCATGCCCGGCGGTGTGGTGACGATCTCGGCGCCACCCAACGCCAGGCCAATAGTAGCCCATCACGAAGGCCTTGCCGACGAGCGTTCTGTAGGAGGAGTGAGCCCCACAGACACCCTCATGCAAGTCCCTTAGCAGGAATTTCCCCTCTTCCTGGGAGATGCACTTGGAGAGGACTCCGAGCGCCTCCCAGACAGGTACCTCCACTAGCTTTGTATAGTGGAGCTCTCCTGATAAGCCGGGATCTCTCGGCTTTATCCTCAGGCAATGTCCTGTTTGCCAAGAACTGGATAAATGGCGTTATCCCGGTGGCGTTTTGCTCGAGGAGGGAGACGTTGCCGTGCGTCTCGTCCGCCTCTTCTCCGGAGGGAATAGAGGGCTTTAGTAGGTGCTCTACGAGCACCCCTGTTGGGACGGGTTCTTGCGAGGTGCCCAACTTGGCAAGTTGGTCGGCCAGTATTTGCTCTCCGGCACGTAAAGGACTTGAAGTTCTGAAGTTCCTTTCCAACTTCTCACCTCGACCGTAACGCGCCATTGAGCCATCGAGCATGAAACTCCTTGTTAACACGGTTTACGACCAACAGCGAATCCCCTTTCACCGTTAGTCGCCGGACCCCTAAGCGCGAGCATGCTCGGAGCCCGCCAAGAGGTTTCATACTCCGCTGCGTTGTTGGTCGCAGCGAAGTGTAATTGTATGACGTACTGGAGTTGCTCTCCTTGAGGAGAGACCAGCACAACTCCAGCCCCCGAACGCTCGAAGGATCGCGAGCCATCGAAGAACATCGCCCAGTGGGGTTCCTCGGTGCACCCGGTCACTTGCTCGGTCGGGGATTCGTCCACTCCGCCACGAAGTCCGCCAGTATCTGAGACTTGATCGCTGTCCGGGCAACGAACTTGAGGTCGAATTCCCCGAGTTCTATTGCCCATTTTGCGATGCGCCCGGAAGCGTCGGGATTCCTGAGAACTTCCCTTAGTGGGAAACTGGTCGGGATCGTGATCGGGTGAGCCAGGAAGTAGTGGCGAAGCTTTTTAGAAGCCATGAGGAGGGCGTATAGGAGCTTCTGGACTTCAGGGTAACGCTCCTTAGGTCCATGAAGCACCTCACTCACGTAGTATATGGGCCGCTGATTCCCCTCCCGCTCGGCTATGAGCACGGCACTTACTGCCTGGGGGGAAGCCGCTAGGTAAAGCAGCAGAGGTTCCTGCTCCTTCGGAGTGACCAGGACGGGCGGGCTCGATAGGTACCTCTTAAGTTCCTTGAAGGCGTTGTCGGCTTCCTCGGTCCAGACAAAACCGTCATGTTTGCGCAAGGCCTTGAAGAAAGGCAATCCACGCTCACCGAGCCGAGAGATGAAGCGGCTGAGGGCCGCCATCCGGCCAGTGAGCGATTGGACTTTCTTTGCATTCGAAGGGGCCTGCATCCTCTCGACGGCTTCGATTTTTTCCGGGTTTGCGCCAATGCCGGACGACCCAATGACATACCCGAGCACTATGCCCGTGTGCACACCGAAAACACACTTCTCCGGATTCAGCTTTATCCGATGTTTTCTTAAATTACAAAAGGTTTCCTCGAGGTCCCGGATATGGGCCTTGGCTAGAACACTTTTGACGACTATGTCGTCTACATAGACTTCTAGGTTCCGTCGATCCGTCGGGGAAGGTCTTCGCATCAAGCGTTGGAAAGTGGCCCTGCATTCTTCGTGACCGGGCGACATTGTCGTATAGCGAAGGTGCGAAGGGGTGATGAAGGCGATCTTCTCTTCATCCTCCCGCGACAAGCTGATCTGGTGGTACCCGGAGTACGCGTCCAGAAAGCTCATCAGTTGTGCTTCCGCCGTCGCGTCGACCAACCGATCTATGCGGAGAGGAAGTTGTCCTTCGGACACGAAAGCCGTTGATGTTGGTATGATCAACGACATCCGCCACTTTCCGTTCTTCTTTTAACTACGGCCGGATTCGCCAACCATCGGAGTGCTCAACCGCGAATGAAGCCGGCCTTCAACAGCTTTGTCCATTGCTCCTTAATGATATCGGCCTTCCATTGCGGAATCTCCTCGGCGCAGCGCCTTGGTTTTACAGGTGAACCGCCAACAGGCTCGATCACCTCCCTTGGGAGCCGGGCATGTCGGACGGCTCCCATGCGAAGATGTCGGCGTTTGCCCGGAGGAAGGTGACGAACTCGTTTTCCTATTTCAGATCCAAGGCGGCCCCGATATGGACCACCTTGGACGGGTCCTCATCGGAGACCGGGATGTGCTTTGTCTGCTCCTGGGGCTGGAGGACGACCTTGGGCCGAGCGGACTTGTGGGAATTTTGCTCGGGCCCGCGCTCCGCGATCTGGCCGACCAAGGCCAGCGCCATCTCGTCGCACTCCAAGGCAGCCTTGTGGTTGCCCCTGACGGTGATCACCCCTTTTGGCCCTGGGAGTTTGAGGCAGTGATATGCATGATGCGTGGCCGCCATGAACTTGGCGAGAGCTGGCCTGCCGAGGATGGCGTTGTAGGCTGACTCAAAGTCAACTACCTCGAAGGTGACGGCTCGATCCGGAAGTTGCTCGGCCGCCGAAGGTCACGGCAGACGATCCGCCCTAAGCGGGGTCATGGATGTGCCCGGGATAATGCCATGAAAGGGCATAGCAATATCCTTGATATTGACCGGGATTTGCATCTCGCCCAAGACCCGGCGGAGATCAGTCCGAGCGCTCCCGCCGATGAGCACCCGCGGCGACCTTTGTGTTACTAATGGTCGGGCAGAGCACGAGGGGGAGCTTCTGCGGCTTCGTCATTCCCGAGGGGCAGTCCTCTCGGGAGAAAGAGACGGTCGTTTCCGACCATTGAAGTTGTTCGGGGGCCGAGCCGCCTCCCACGCTGCAAACCTCAAGGCGCGCTGCCTTCAACTCCCGTCGGGAGGAGTAGGCCGCGGACCCCCCGAAGATCACCGCGATGTGGTGACTTGGCTCGTGGTATTCTTCGCTTTCCTGGCCGTGCGGGTCGGAACGCGGCTCGGATTTTCGGTCGGGGCCACCCTTCCCGGCATCCGGGAGGACGGGCATGGGCCCACGGCCGTTGTAAAAATCCTCGAGCTGAGCAACCCAAAGCGGCGATTCGCGGAGGTCGTGCCGTGCACTTAGTGCGTGGATGTAAACGGCCGCTCAAGGTCCCTAAGGCCCACGTTTCTGTCCGGGGTTGGTCGACCGCTGACCACCCACTTTGCCCGGGGAAGGGCGAGGCTTTTTTGGCCTCGGCGTCTGTGGCGGAGATGACTGCTCTGGGATGACGGCCACCATTTTGGCCGCTTTCTTTTTCTTCTTCTTGGCCTTCTTGTCGGACTTCTTTTTGTCCGAAGATTCCATGCCTGGCTGCGGAGGTGCCTGCCCGGACCGAAGAAGCCGTTTCCGCTCCACGGCCTCTTCGGCATTGATGTAACGTTCTGCCGCCTGAAAGAGCTCACTGGCTGAGGAGCCGGAGTATATCTCGAGATCCTAGGTGAAGCGGACGTTCTTAACGCCTTCGGTGAAGGCTTCGACGACCGCTTAGTCCGGGATGCTCGGAATCGTGTTCCGTGCCGGATGAACCTCGGACATAGTCCCCGAGGCTCTCGCCCTCCATCCGACCAATCGCTTGAGGTCATGCGGCCTCCCCGGAGGGGGGCAGCACTTCGAAATTACCGCAGGCCTCGTCTGATTGTGCCCGGTGTGGATGGAGCCTTTCGCTGGTTGAAGAGCCATGTCCGAAAGCAGCCCTCCAACACGGGGGAAATAGTTCACCATTACCCTTCATCACGCCGCGGCGCGATTTGGTGGTAGCGTACACCGAGAGAAACTCGTCCGGGTTTTGAGTCCCGTCGAATCGCTCGATGTGGCCTGGTTTGAACTTGGGCGGCCATGCCGCGCCTCGGAGGGCGCGGGAAAAAGCGGGGCACCCATGGCCCGCCCGCGTGTCGTGTCCGCGAACGTCACGACCCTCGTGCCCTCGGAGAGGGCTGAGGCGCGAGAAGACGTCGCCGCGCCGAGTGTCGGGGGTACCCGGTAGGGTTCCCCCTTGGTTGGTGCTAGGACGGCGCTCACCGTGAGCGCCTCTTGCCCGGGACTCGGGGTGACCCCGTTCCTGGGCGGAGTCATGAGTCGAGCCGCTGTCGTGGCGATGCTCGCTCCGCCGACCATCGATCGAGGGGCGATCACTATGTCGGCGAGATGTCCTATCATTCCTTCGCCGGTCAAGGTCCCGGCGAAGGTCGTGACGAGAGTAACTACCCCTTGGGGTTCGGCTCTCCCGGGAAGTGCTCCGGGAGTCGGCGGCGCGAGGGAGATCGCCGATAATCGCTTCCACCTTTTTTCGCCACGGCGACGCTTAGCTCGGCGGCTGGTCAAGTTCGCCGAGGTCACGTACCACGTGTGCTAAGGCCTGGCGCTGGCGGCTCCTACCGTCGGATCGGAGGAAGGAGACGGAGGTGGCGACCACGACGCGGAGCGGAGCTGGCTGGCGGGCGCCGGCCCGGTCATCGCGACGGGTTGCGAGCGACGATCGTCGGTGGCAGCCAGCCCGCAGCGGCATCCAGCGGCGACGCGACTCATCCTCCCGAGCTGCGGGAGCGGGACGCCGCCGGTGCCGCCATGTGGGTTTTCGCAGAACGCCGCATGAGGGTGTCATGACCGATCCTCGCTGGAGACAGCCGTGGTCGGAGTCAGCGGGATGTCGGGATATCGACCCCTCAGATTTAACCGACGCTTTCACATCGCGACGGGTGTCTCGTGTCCCGCAACTCGAGAAACCTGGAGGGCTCGAACGCGTACTCGAGCCCGGCTCACCGCCGGGCGGCAGACATCCATGGGGAGGAGACTCCGCCATGGTGTGTCCTCCGGATCGACGATCCGGCGACCTCGATATCGGACCAATACTCGCCCAAGTCGCCGAGGTCGCCGGGTTAATATCTGGTTATCCCGAGAGTTTGCCATTCTCAAGAACCTTTGCCTGCAGAAGCTAATCGACGATCCCCATGGACGGCGCCAGTTGTCGGCGGTTGGGAGCACGGAGCCCCCAAGCGCCGAGCTTACTTGTTGAGTGTGAGGATCAACCAACCTCTTTCTGCGGACGCGGAGCTTTCGAGAAGGCGAACTTCGATCAGCAAAGAATCAAGAGTAAGCACACATGATTTAGGTGGTTCGGGCCCCTCGAGTGGAGGTAACAACCCACGCCCGATGGTGTCTATAGGGGATCGAGAAGGATTACAGAGAGATGAGTTTCCTACCGTGGGAAGGTGAGCTTCGGTCCTCGTTTTTCTAGCGCCCTCTCTTTCATGCGCGCGCAAAGACAATCTATTTATACAAGGCCGTAGTCGGCGGTCCTAGTTAAGGTGACGCCCTTTTATCCAATGGTATGTAGAAGACGTCCTGTTGTCCGTCGGTCCGAAGCTCGTCATTGTCTTGCGTCATCGCCATCGTTCGTCCTTACGGAAAAACGGCATGGGAATAGTCGATAGGACGTGAGTTGGTGGTCGTGGCCTTCGGCATTCGACGGGACGTGGCAGTCCTTGAAGGTGTCAGAGCATTTAATGTCGCGAATGGGGAGGCCTGCTCCGGACGGTTGAGGAGGGAGCAACCCGAACATCGGCCCGGGCAAGGTCTGGAGGTGCCCAGTCCCGGGCGAGATCTTCCTTGCCCGGGGGAGGCCGGCTTGGTGAGCACTGAGTGTTAACCCAAACGTTCCTCCCGGTCCCCGTCATCTATATACTCTCTCTAAATTAGATACTCTAAAATCAGACCTCTATACACCCCCTCTAAATCACTATTCATTCTCTATATTTTCATCCTCTCCAGCAGAAACTCTGTCTAAAGAAATTATACAGATTCATATAAAGAGCCTCTAAATTTAGAAGCTGGAAGAGAGAAACTCTAAATTTGAAGAATGAGATAAAGACTCTAAATATAGAGAATATTATGTTTTAGAGACTCTGTTGGAGATGCTCTTAAGCGTGATATATATGTCAGCCGCCAAGAAGGAAATCGGGCCTCTTCCTCTCCTCGGGGGTGCCTTCCCCGCTATCGGTGGCCCGGTCCTTCCCTCCTTGGCAATTTCAGCGGAGCCATACAAATAACCGCACCCTCTCAGTGGCGTCCACCATGCAGTTGTCGGTCTGGTCCTACCCCTTCTCTTTTGGTCCTTAGCGCAAACGGAGCCCATGGAGCAACCATTGTCTTCTACATGTCACTGTCTACCCATAACCGACAAAGCTACCATACCAGCCTCCCACTCCTAGTTGGTTGTCAAGTCGAGCGAAATGGATAGAGACATGACTCGGTCCCGTCCTAGCCCATCTTGATCTTTATCAGGACGTGTGTGCAAAATACTTAGAAAGTTCATAAAAAATAAGTTAGATAGGCTATGATGTCATCAAGCATCTAGCAAAATTTGAACTGAAAAATGTGAGGTACATCAGACGAAACAAAAAAGAAAAGGATTTGAACTGAAAAATGTGAGGTACATCAGACGAAACAAAAAAGAAAAGGCAAATGTTTCCCTCTAGTAACTCCTACTCGGTTGGCGGGCCATTATAATTTATAAACACATATGGCTCCCCACTCCTGCTTCGATAAAAAAAAACATAACAAAAAATTCTGATACCCTCATCGCGCATTACGTTCTAGCTATTCGTTTTACCAAATTTAATCAACACGTTTTCTAAAAACCGTTTTTGTCGTGTGCTATGGCTTTTGGCGGCTGGGCAGGACGGTAGTGACGAGGCAGGCCTCTCCTCCCTCCTATGACTAGGCTGTGGCAAATGGCGTTACGGAATTATGGACCGCGTCCTGATTGCCGATGGGGTTGGCGGAGCTGCGGAGGCTCACTAACACTGTGTTCTTTTGGGTTTGAATTAAAATTAAAAGGTATAGTAAAAAATTTCTTATTTTTAAGCAAGCCAAACAATATATAGTATTTTGTAGTCATTTTTATAAGGCTTTTAGTGGTTCTTCTTAAAACTCTCAAAATCATTTTTTTTAATAATTTTGGGCTCTCCAAGTCCTCTATCCAGGGCCCACAACTTTTTTTATTATAATATATAGCTGGATTAAACTAAAAAGAACAAGGCCTCAAGCTGAAGCGCCTGATGGTGGGCATGGATTCGAAAGGAAGGGTTATCCTGAGTTCAACAGTTAAAGACCCTATTCACATGCATGGTTTTAAGATAGAAAAGGTTCATTTTGCTCCCTTAAACAATTAGGTGAATCCGCTTTTCCTATCTTAACTCCAAAACTAGGCAACCAAATCCTTGAATTTATTGGACATATTCTCCTCCCGAACTGAAACCACCTAGGTTTTAGCTGACGTGGCATCCTAGTCCGCAGGGTTTTCGAGAAAATAAATTCCAAAAAAATCTAATAAATTTTACAAAATCATAGGAAGCTCATAAAAATAAAATAAAAATTACTCCCTCCGTCCATATTTGATCAACGTACAAGCTGTGTGCACAGAGACCAAGTAGAAAACAGCTCCCGCGTATAATCTCCATTTACTCCACTCCGCATCGAGAGAACGAGCTGGCCGGTGTCGCTTCGCTTGGCCCGCCGCACATACATGCATGATCTGCACCGCACGTCGCTAATCCTGCATGCGGAGGAACGGAGGAGATGGTCCGGCGCATTGAAGCCAGCATGCAACTCGAAGAGACAGTCTTGTACCCGAGACGCCACAGCCTCCGGCCGAACGTTATACGCTGATCAATATTGGAAGCGTATAATTTGCTTATATGTTGATCAAATACGGATGGAGGGAGTAAGAAAAATGTGTAGAATCAAAATATGCAATAAAAATATTATTTTATTGTGGAAACTTATATGCCAAAAATTATATCTACTTTATAGGGCCTTTTATTGATTAAATAAATCAAGTATTTAGGAAAAATTAATTTGCCTTGTTGGAAAATTACAAAAAACTAAGAAAAATAGAAGGATGTTAGTTTGACCTTAATTTGAATTTGTAACCTTTGAATTTGAATTCATAAAAATTCGATGCTTACAAAATGGAATTCTAAAAATTCAAATTCAAAGGTGAATCTAACATCCTTCCATTTTTCTTAATTTCTTCTTTATTCCAAGAAGCGAAACTAATTTCTCCAATTATTCCAAGAAACCAAGCTAATTTTGCCTAAATACTTGATTTATTTAATCAATAAAATATACTCTGACATAAATTTTTTTGCATATATGTTTACATGTAAATGTAATATTTTTATTACATATTTGGATTCTACATATTTTTCTAAATTTGTAAATATTTTTATTTTATTTTTCTGAGCTTTATATGATATTTTATGATTTATTAGATTTTTTGGAATTTATTATCTAGAAAACACAGCTGGCTAGGACACCACATCCGACAAAACCAAGGTGATTTAGGTTTGGGGAAAATTTATCAGGTGTGAAGAATTCGATGGTTTGGTTGCTCGGTTTTGGACTTAAGGGAGGAAACTGGAGTCGCATGATAGTTCAAGTGGGCAAAATGAACTTTTTTCTTTTAAGAAACCATGATTTTGTAATACATAGAGTTTGAAATCATGTAGATATGAAATTATGGTTTCACTAAACTCTATTATACTTTAGTATTGATTGGAACTATCACCTCTTTGGATGCATGGCTTTTAGGATGATAAACTTGACTAAATTATTGGTCTTGACTTAGGAAGAGAAGTAAGAATACTGCTTAAAAACTTTAGCTCGGAGTGGAGTTTCAAATGCTCAAAAAACCAATGTTTTTACCAACCAGGGTTTTGAATACGTAGCTTTTTTGGGTATCCAAATACCATATGATATTAAAAACTATGTAATCTCATAAATCATGGTTTTGTTTAGAAATTATGAAAATACTTTGTTGCCAAACAAAACCTAAAAGGTTTTGGGATCACATGATCTGGTATTTTTCTTGACGGACTTTTTTACTCCTATTCCTGAGGGCCTGAGAACTGGTATCTTGTGCCTTGCGACTTGCCAGAGATGTAAGATCTTTATATAGAGTAATCACTTTGCAATTGACTTGTCTGGTCTCATTCTTGGCCCCACTGATTTATGCTTGATAGCATTGCACATTTGCACCCTCAGCTCTATTGTGCACCCATTATTGAGATACATGTTTTTTATTGTTAGAAATAGAAAAATAGATTTAAGTTAGAAAACGGTGTTGTGTGTATTCTTACTACGTACGTGTTCATTGATGCACTCAAAGTTGAGCACCTTGACAACGACGATCGTCCTTCAAACAATGTGATACACGACGATGCTAACGTACGCTCTATTCAATATCCTTGTACAGTCCACGTGATCTGGTATTTGCGCTTGTCCCTGACTTCTTCGATTGCCGTCATCTCCACGTCATAGTAATGTTCATCTATCAATCACCACTCTAAGACCATCTTTATCGGCGTCTCTAAATTTGGATCTCTATATTCCCTTCTCCAAACCACTATTCGTTCCTTATATTTTCATCATCTTCAGCAGAGTCTATATCCTCGAAAAGATATAGAGATAGGAGAGAAAATTTCTAAATATAGAGACTCAGAGAGAGAATCTCTAAATTAAGGGATTGACATAGAGACTCTGTTGGAGTAATATAGAGACTGAGAGTCTCTAAATATAGAGAAGATTCTTTTTTGTAAACCCTGCTAGACATGCTCTAATGGTGAGCCAAGGCCTCCACCACCGATCCAACACGATCATCTGTCTTCTATCGTACAAAAATCTCACCTTAATACATTTCTACCATTTTTCTCAATATATCTCCACGTGTGATAATGAATTCCCTATTCTACACTTTTCTAAATTTAATCCCATCTAATAAGTTATTTTATCCCTCCTGAGGCTAGCAAGAATGTTGTGGCTCAATTTTATCAAGGAAGTGACATGACTCCAAATAGGTTATAACTACCACTATGCAAAAAGCAATTCAATTATCATATCAAATTAACTAGACACAAAATAGCATATCTACGAAGTATTGCATGTGATAATAGTAAAATGGAAGCAATATGCATTAAGGACGGATTAACCTGCCTAGATTGGCGAGGTTGTAGTGATGAAAATCTTGTTCGTGGATGTTTTTGTCTCCAGATCCTTTTGCTTTGGAGTCTACAATATCAACCTCGTGCCCCTCAAGAACCCTGTCTCCTAGAACAAAATAGAACATTTCAATAAAACAGAGGCAGGTAAGAGTTAGGGGTAAGGGCTACACATTAGTTAAAAATCAACAAAATAAGAGCCAAACAAAAAAAATCTCAAGAGACAGAAATAGTACCTGATGAAAGAAACTAGTCAAGAAGGACCTGACGTCAGAAAGTAGTCAAGGACGATAGAAATTAAAAAGGAAAAATAGTCAGGAAGGATCTGACGATAGAAAATAGTTAGGAAGGACCTGACAACAGAAAATAAATGTGGGAAATAGTTAGGAAGAACATCATGATAGAAATCAGTCAAGAAGGTCATAACGATAGAAAATAAATGTGGAAAAATAGTCAGGAAGGACTTGATGACCAGGAAGAATAAAAATAGAACGACTCGTTCCTAGGGTCATAAAGGAGAAATCGTCCGAACATTACCTGGTCTTTTTGAGCATTATTATTATCTCTTTTTTATTCTATTCACTATGGTGTTTGTAATTTTCTTGGGCATCTTGACAATTTTAGATATTTTTGAGAATATTCTTATAATCTTCTGAGCATGCTAAATATTCTTAGCATTTTATTTGAATTTTCCTAAATCCTAGCTAATTTTCCTAAATGGATTAGGAAGTTCCTTTCCCTTGTTGAGCTGCTTTGGTTGCCGAGCAGCCCACCATATGCACACACGTGCGCCACGGCCTATAGAGCCGGCCGGCGCGGCCCAATAGCCACGGAGGCCTACAACCTCTTCTGCATCCCCTGTCACTTTTCTCTTCTCTCCTCCTTCCTTTGTTTTCACTCCGGCGTGGTCTCGGCGACAGCTAGCACGACCGTTGAGGACACTCTTGGCCCAGCGGGGCTTGGTCTGGCTACTTGGGGTGCTCG
The DNA here is from genome assembly GCA_036346145.1 of Olyra latifolia. Lineage (NCBI taxonomy): Eukaryota > Viridiplantae > Streptophyta > Magnoliopsida > Poales > Poaceae > Olyra > Olyra latifolia. The sequence continues at coordinate 20,396,262 of CM070524.1, read as the reverse complement.
TGGTGGTCAGACTTCAGATGTTGGTGCTTGGGGTAGCTCCACTGACCGAGATGATGAGGTTCGGTGGCGGTGGCTATAGTTTAACCATGGAGGAGGCAAGTCGAGGCCCTAAAGGCCGTGGTGTTCGTGCTGGGAGTCTACGGGATGGGTGTAGGTGCTTATTAGCGTGTCAATTTAGGATGTACTAGTGTGCACTGCATGAATTTTGAAAAGTTGGGCCGTCGGCCCGAATTGGGAAAAAGGCAGTGGTGGAGCTCACCGGTGAGGGCATCGTCTTAAGAAAACTATAGTGGGGCTCAGGGACCACGGAGACTTCATTGCCGTGGTGAACCCCCGGTATTTATAGGTGGAGGTAGCTATGGCCGAGGTGGCTCCGGCGAGGTAGAGAGATGGGATACTAGATGGGAGAAGAAGACAATCTTGTTGTAGATGACGACGAACGAAAAGGGGCGGGAGTGCTAAAGACAAGAGACGAGGAGAGGGACGAAGGAGGAGGAGGAGGAGGAGGAGGAGGAGGAAGAAGAAGAAGAAGAAGGGAACAACGGCTCTCCCGGGGGCCAGCTAGGTCGCTATTGCCGAGCAACCGCCACCACGGCCTGGTCAAGCAGGAGGGGCTGACGGCTGGGCCATGCAAGGCCGACCCACACAGGCAGAGGAAGGAGGGTTAAAGGGTGACATCGGAAGCAGGTTCCAGAAAAGGAAAGCAGAAGACGGAGCGAAATTCCCAAAAAAAAATCCTAAAGATTAAAAAAAGGACTTTTCCGAGAGAGAATAATTGGAGAAAAATACTAGAAAATGCTAGGAAAGTCAAAAAAAATACAAGACAAATATCGGGCAACTCAGAAAAAATGCAAGGATCTCAAATGTGAACTCCAAATTTAAAACTTGTGAAAAATTTTTAAACCAAAATTTAGGATGTGACACGGAAGAGGGCGGTGAGGGCGCCGCCGGGCACAGGTGGTGGCCGGAGGCAGGGGCCGTAGTGGAGACGCGCGGAGCACACCAGAAAGAAGGGTAAAGGGAAAAGAGGAGGGCGAAGGCGGAGTTGCTGCGTAGGAAAGAAGGTGGAGGCATGACGCACGGAGTTGTAGGAGGAAGATGAAGATGGAGCCATCGAGGGCGGAGTTGGCCGCCCTCCCTCGCATGTAGATTTTTTTTTCTCACTATGCGGTACCGTTGCTCTCGTTCCGAACGGGATACCATTCGCTAGTGTATTTTTTTAAAGGGAGGCGAAGTTTTTTTAAGGTAGAGTACACATTTAAAGTACAAACCCTAGCAAACAACGTGAAACACCACGACGTCCTGTAGGGGTTAAACTGCAAAATGACCATCGCCCACTGTTAGAGCACTCATCGCCATTGGAGACAACGCCGTAGATGAACCTCGCCACTACCAACAGCATCAAGACCAGTCCGAACCTAGTTGGGTTAAAAACGCATGAGAGCTTCGAAAGCCTGTGCCGTAACAACACAACGGTTGACCACAGATATGTAGCTTGTGGCTCCAAGAGTGTGGCTTGAGGCAAAAACGGATGAAGCTGACGCCTCAGTCATACATGCCGGCGATGACCCAAAGCGCCACCGCAACACCATCAATCAACTGGACGACGCTCTAGAAGAAGGCAACTGAAAGGGGTCGGTTCATACCCTTGCAAAAAAAACTCCGCTGCCTACAGGAGCTGGCGGCGAGAACATTGAAACCCCTGGCGGTTCTCTGTGGGAGTAGCACCACTGCCACCACCTGTCATTCGCCCGCCGAGGCATGACAGATCCACCGGCCAAAAGGTCTAAGGGTGTGTTTGGTTTGTGTTCCTCACCAGCCCTTCCAATCATTAGTCATGATCAATTTCAGGGCATGACCAATTCGTTGATAAAATTGGGTTGTTTGGTTTATAGCCAATGCACGTGACCAAAAATTGGTAAGGCGCGAATGGTTGCCGTTTGGTTCGAAGCCAAATAAGATAACCAAAATTTCAATAAATAAGGTGAATATTATTTGATTTATTATCATATATGAGTGATTTACAAAATATTCAAATAATACAATTTTCAATGAAAAATCTAAAAAACAATTACTAAAAATCAATAAATTCAAAAATGAAATTAAAAATTCAAAAAATCTGATTTTTTCACACCTTGTACTTGAACCTACGGTTCTATTTTTTCTTGTCTCATTAAATTTGGATGTCATTTGAATTTTAAAAAATTTAAAGTTGTGTTGTTTCCATGTAGAAAGTTCTTACTAGCTAACTAGTCCTGTGAGGCCCTGTTTCAACAAGCCAGCGCGTGCCCGCGTTGGCAAGCCCGCGCATGGGCGAAGAAATCGGCCCCCCTCGCCCACGTGCACGTAGCAGTGCGGACCAAACACGCCCTAAGACGCGCAACCATGGAAGCAAAAGACGCGTCGGAGACCATCACTCGCAACCCTAATCGCCGAGATTCGGACATCAAACAAGTGGTGAAACCACAACACACACTATCCTACAAGGCTACTGTTAAACAACCACGCTACCGGGTGTAGTCTGAGGTTGTTGATTCACACGCAAGACAATCAGAGTATGAACACAGATGTAGGAGGGGAACGATTCTTTATTGCTTTCTCATGTGTATACAATGGGGAACCCCTCCTCCTTTTATAGTGTAGCTCTAGGGTTTCGGCATGGGCCAATACCGGGCCTTCGTGGGCCGGTTTCTCAACACTCCTCCTTTGGTCTTTGCCGCGAGATGCATATGCCTCATTAAAACTCTATAAAAACCTAGTGGAAAAAATTTAGAGAAAGAGTACATAGCATACGCCTTGTGCTGCACGAATTGCCTCGTTAAAAACCTTATGTGAGAAACTTCTGTGAAAACTCACTAAGGGAAAAGGAGTACAATTCACCTAATTTTCAAATCGTTTTCATGATATTCCTTTGGGTACTTAGACTACATGTTTAAGATTTACTTTGGAGTATGTGAATATTCTTCCCCGAATCTGCACTTTCTAAGTCTTTTCATCCCAATTCCTTTACGCACCTTTCAAAATAGATCTTTGGAGAGACTTAGTGAATAAATCAGCTAAATTCTCGCATGACTTAGTGTGCAATATCTTGATCTCGTTTATCTTATGCATTTCATGAGCATAGAAGAACTTGGGGTTAATATGCTTCGTCAGGTTGCTTTTCACATAGCCCATTTGCATTTGAGCAACACAAGCTGCATTATTTTCATAGATTATTGTGGGGTTTGCTCAATATTCAGTCCATATGACTTCTGGATGTGGTGAGCCATTCTTCGAAGCCATGCACATTCCCGAGAGGCTTCATACAGGGCAATTATTTCCGAGTGCTTTGTAGAAGTTGACACAAGTGTCTGCTTAGAGAACTTTCATGAAATGGTCGTCCCACTACAAAGGAAAACATACCCGGTTTGTGACTTGCCAGTATGCGGGTCAAACAGGTACCCTGCATCTATATAGCCAACTAGATTCAATTCTTGATTCCTTTCATAAAACAAGCCAAGATCCTTGCTTTCCTGAAGGTATCTAAAGATGTCCTTAATCCCCTTTCAATGTCTTTTGGTTGGCTCTGCACTGTACCGAGCCAGCAAATTCACGGCGAACGCAATGTTTGGCCTAGTGCTGTTCACGAGGTACATAAGCGCACCAATTGCACTTAAGTATGGGGTTTCAGATCCCAGGACTTCCTCCCCCTCTTCTCTAGGCCTGTATGGGTCTTGGTCTGCTTGCAGTGACCTTCCGACCATTGGGGTTTTCGCGGGATATGCCTTTTCAAAACCAAATCTCTCTAACACCTTTTGGGTGTAGGATGATTGGTGTACGAAGATTCCATCTTGGACATGCTCGAGCTGCAAGCCTAAGCAAAATTTAGTTTTTCCCAAGTCTTTCATTTCAAACTCAGACTTCAAGTATGAGCAGGCTTCTTCTATCTCTTTCTTTGTCCCGATGATGTTCAAGTCATCCACGTAGACAGAGATTATACAGAATCCATTCGGGGATCTCTGTATGAACACACAAGGACAATCTTCATTGTTTGTGTAGCCTTTCTCGCAGAGAAATTCACTCAAGCGATTATACCACATTCTTCCCGACTGCTTGAGTCCATACAGTGATTTCTCAAGTTTCATACTGTATAGATTTCTATTTGCTCTATCTTGGTTTGGGACAGGGATACCTTTTGGAATTTTCATGTATATGTCGAATCCAAGTTTCCATAAAGATATCTGATTACAACATCCATCAATTTCATTTCCAACTTCAAGTTGATGTCATTGAGATCAAGTATCTAAAGGTTATTTCGCCCATGACCGGGAGTAGGTTTCTTCATAATCAACTCGGGACGTTGAGTGAAACCTTGAGCAACCAAACCTTGCTTTGTACCTTACAATTTCATTCTTTTCATTCCTCTTCCGAACAAAGACCCATTTATGACCTACGGGGTGAATATGGGGAGGTGTGCGGCATACAGGCCCAAACACCTCTCTTTTGTTCAGAGAGATCAATTCAGCAGATATTGCCTTCTTCCATTCTTCCCAGTCCAGCCTTTTCTTGCATTCTGCCAGAGATGCAGGCTCAGGATCGTGGTCGATGATGGTGGCAATTTTCTTTGCAAAATATGCATCCACATTGACTGTTGCTCTATTCATAGACTTTCCCGTTAATACATAATTTATGGCCATTTCATCATGGGGTGCTTCTTCTCGCACTTCTACTTGCCTTCCTCCGCTATTTCCCATCACGGGGGCAAGTTCCTTTAGCTTTTCTTCGCCTATGTGTGCGCACACATTTTCGCCGGTGACTTCCTTTAGTGGAAGATTCAAATCTGGTATTGCCCTTTCCTCAGGCTTCTTTCCAGTACCAGGTCTCAACTGGCTCCCCTTCTTTCTTTAGGGCATTTTTTGTGATAGGCTATGGTAAGTCCCCTTGCCCTTCTTTCCTCGGACGTCTCCGAGTACTTCGGGTTTGAGGAGCCAGAGTTCCCGTTCTTTTGTTTTTGTTTGGAGGCCTCTGAACGGGATTCGGGGTACATTCTATTTTCTTTGGTACTTCAACCCTCTCTGGTGCATTTCGAGCAGGTATATGCGACTTGACCACGCTCTTTAGATCACAAAAATGAACAGGCAGTTCATTTGCTAGGTTTTGCAAATCATATCTCCTGGACTTCTTGATTCGCTTCATTAGTGCGGGGGTCATGTGCGGGGATACCGGTGGAATGCCATATGATTTTCGATATTTTTCATCCAAAGGTTGATTTCTTCCCTAATGACGAGAAATTATCCTCGTCAAAATGCAACAATGAACCGGTCAGATGCAAGTCCCGGACATAGGTTCCAAATATCGGATGATAGATGCACTTTCAAATCCGATATATATCCCATGTTTACGGAGTGGGCCAATGGCAGTCCGCTGTGGAGCCGGTATCGGTACATATACCATGCATCCGAACTTTCTAAGATGGGAATTTTTCGGTATGACCCCCTGCACTAGTTGCATTGGTGAATGGATGTTGTAGGCCGATAGTCGAAAATTGATGAGTGCCGCTTTGCGTGCAGATCACGATCCCTAACAAGTGTTGGGCAACTTACAACTCTGCAAAAGCGACCGGGCAATGAACTTAATTCCCTTGATCAAAGCCTCTGCTAGCCCATTTTGCGTGTGGACATGAGGTACGGAGTGCTCAACTGCGATGTTTAGTGCTGTGCAGTAATCATCAAATGTCTTTGAAGTGAATTCTCCGGCATTGTCCATTCTAATAGACTTCACGCGATGATCGGGGAAGGTGTTCTTAATTCTAATGATCTGCGAGATCAGTTTTGCAAAGGCATGATTTCTAGTGGACAATAAGCAGACGTGCGACCACTTCGAGGACGCATCAATGAGCACCATAAAGTACCTAAATGGTCCTGATAAGGGCTGAATTGGACCGCAAATATCCCCTGGATGCGTTCTAGGAATGCGGGGATTTCATCTCTTACTTTCATAATGGATGGCCGAGTTATTAATTTCCCGGTGGCACATGCGGGGCACACAAAATCTTCATGATTTGGAAAATTTTTAACATTCAAGTTATGGCCTTGCGAGTTGTTTACTATATTCCTCATCATTCTAAGACCAGGGTGGCCTAGACGGCAATGCCAAAGGGAAAATAATTCAGAGCTTCTAAATGCAGTTTTCAGAGAAGTATACACTACGGGTGTATTTATTCTTGTGTAGTACAACCCAGTTTCATATGAGGAAAATTTCTCTGCTACCATCTTTTCACATCCTACATACTTCATGATGCATAGGTATTCTTTGCCATTTTCTTCAGATGTTTCTACGTGAAACCCATTGGCACGGATGTCTTTGAAGCTTAAGAGAGTTCTTGTAAATTTTGGGTACAAGAGTGCTTCTTCAATATTCAGGATAGTACCCATAGGCAGTATAATTGTGGCTCTTCTGGAGCCTATTATACACGAATTCATGCCCGCGATTGTGGTAATACTTCCAATGTTCTTTGTGATCGACTGGAAGTACTTGGTCTCTCTCAAGATGGTATTTGTCGTGCCACTATCGACAATACAAATTTCCTCCATTGGGCGCTACACAAATTCTAGAAAGATACAATACAATTCCAATCAAAATAGTGGCATAATTATTGCTTGCAAAGATAGAATACTGAAAAATAGACTGCATGTCCAACCATGAGAAAATAATAGTTTGCTCTTCTAGAGCTTACAATTCATTATTCAAATGTTCACAAATGACTACCACCATCCAAAATAAAAGTACTACAAAGTGCTATTCATACACTAAATTGATTCAGTGAAGAGGGCGTCCACTTCTGCCTCTATGCCATCAACAGAGGTCTTCTCCCCTTCATCAAGTAGGGTTGTGGTATCAGGGACATTCAAGGCGTCATCGTCGTCTGCCATGGCGAAGTGTGCCTTGGCTTGCATTTTGCCCTTCTCCTTCTTCTTAGCTTGGTATGCAGCGACAATATCTTTGGGTTCCCGGCAAATCTTCGACCAGTGTCCCCAAGTGCAACAACGGAAGCACGTCTGGTTCTGTTCTCCATACGGCTTGACCGGTGGCCTCTCTTTGTCATTTGACTTCTTTTGGGCATTAGGTTTTTTCTGAGCTGTTTTCCCTCCTTTTCCTCCTTTTTTGCCCCTCTTCCTTTGATTGGGCTTCTTTATTTTATAGCTATTGGCATTGACTTTTGTGTCATTGCCCTTTCCTGATTGCGAGACAAAGTTCTTGCGAAGAACTTCATCCTACGATTCCGCAACTTGCATTACATCGATCAATTCGCTATACTCCCTGTATGTGTCCTGTCGATAGCTGCGGGCAACCTGAATAGCACTAGGGTGGAAAGTAGAGAGAGTTTTCTCAATTTTTTCTTCATCTGTGGTCTTCTTGCCACAGAGAGTGAGATTGGTACAAATTCTATGCAAAACAGAATTGTATTCAGCCACAGTCTTGTAGTCTGCAAACCTCAGGCGGTTCCAATCCTGCTGTGCCTGGGGCAGGATAGTGTACTTGAGCTTTTCAAATCGCTTCTGGAATGTGTTCCATAGCTCAAGTGCACTCCCCTCGGCCATATATTCATTCTTCGGAGTGGCTGAGAGGTGGTGCCTAAGAAAATGCAAAGCCTGATCGTTCTGCTCGGACGTAGGTTGCTCGTCCTTCGAGGACCCTTGGCCGATAGCAGATCGGAGCTTCTTGCTCCCGAGCACGATCTTTACATCAGATGCCCACGTGAGATAATTCTGGCCATGCGGGGCCAGTTCCTGAAACTCACAGTTCACGATGCCTGTCATTTGCATGTTCATTAAATTCTTTTATTAGATTACTGCGTGTAATCCGGATGATGGTCGTCAAAATTTCAATTTTCTCATAGATTCCAGTAAACTAAAAGCAATAAATACATGCAATCATGTTAAAATTCATAAAATAAGCATGAAAGCAGTAGATCAGGGCTTCAATTTCAAAAACGGGATCAAAATTCAAAATCCCGAGGCCCTTTCATGCTAGAAAATGTATTTTCTATAATTTCCAGCACCTTCTAGGGGTTTTTTGTTGTAATTTTCAGTATTGCAGAGGAATTTATATGCAATTTTCATATGTTTAAGGGCCTATGAGCAAAATTGCTCGGCCCATATTACTCATTCCATTCCTGGCCGGCCTTTTCTATTTTTTTTCTGGTCCATGGCCCATGCGTCCCACCGCATGTTTTCCCGCAAGGGCCCACTTCTTTCTCGCGGCCCACTTCTTTTGTTGAGCCATCCCACAGCTGGCCAGCCCGCCACGTCCCCTCCTTTTTTTTTCTTTTCACCGCCCTGCATGGCTCAGCCCACCGCGGCCTCCCCTTTTTTTTCTTTTCACCGGCCTTCATAGCCCAGCCCACCGCGCCCCTAAGTGAGGACCGGCCGGGATTCTAGGTTTTCCCTGCCGTCCGGTCCTCTCAGCTGGCGGCGGCGCATCGGGCTGGCTCTGCGGTGCGTTGCGCAGCGCCGGCGTTCCAAGATCGGCACGGGTGGCGGTGCTTAGGCCGGCGGCACGGAGGCTGCCGGCGGCGGTGCGGCGGAAGACTTCGAAAGCGGCGGCCGAGAGAGCGGCAAGCGACAAAGTCGCGTGGCGGCAGCGGCGGTGCGTGGGACAAGGCCGATGGCGTGCTGGCGGTGGCACGTCATGCGTGGAGGGCAGCCTCGGGCCCGAGGCGCAGTGGCCACGTGCGCGTGTGAAGTGGCGACAGCGTGCCAGGGCCGACGCAGGCGGCACTTCATGGCCGGCGTGCCGCGGTGTTTGCTGGGCGGCGAGACCATTGCGGGTGGCAATGGTGACGGCGGCAGCCGCTTCGGGCGGCGGGATCAGCCTGACCCTTCGAGAGCCAAAGGGGCGGCGTCGTTTCGAGAATCGAAGGGCACGCAGATGCGAGCACCGTTCTATCGGGCTGCGGGGAACCCGAGGCGTGGAGACCTGGCGCGCAGTGGCGTGCGTGTGGGGGCCGGGGCCGGGGTGAGCGACGGCGTTGCAGGCGCAGAAGCCGAGGCCGGCAACAGATCAGCGGCACTGCGTGCGCGGCAACTTCGAGTTGCATGCGTGATCCCCACTTTTTCTTATTACAAATCTATTGAAAAATAGATCTACTGAATACAGATTCAATTCACATAGATTCAATTTTCTTTTATCTTCGTTCTTCGTGAATCGAAGTAGGGATTCGACGACTGCCGCGTAGGACAGATCGACTGGTCCTGACTAGACCTGCCGGCGTGATGGCGATTCGATGCCGTTAGTACGTCGATGTCGTCGTTCGATCCCTCCGGCGTCTTGCGGTTCCTCGAGCGTCGCACTGATAACGTGTTAAACAATCACGCTACCGGGTGTAGTCCGAGATTGTTGATTCACACACAAGACAATCAGAGTATGAACACAGATGTAGAACGGGAACGATTCTTTATTGCTTTCTCATGTGTATATAATGGGGAAACCTCTCCTCCTTTTATAGTGTAGCTCTAGGATTTCGGCATGGGCCAATGCCAGGCCTTCGTGGGCCGGTTTCTCAACAGCTACAACTACTAGGAGAGCTGTACAAGCGCCACCACGAATCATGCGCCAGCCAGCACCGCCGACAATCCGGGGGCCATCAGCAACGGGAGGCCCCGCTGGATTCGCGGTGGCGAGCGTGTCGCCCCTGATTTGCCCTTCTGGAGCCTACCGAGAGAGATGGGTAGTTGGTGGACTTCCAGGGTGACAAGGAAGGCGAAGTTGGTGGGTTGGCTCGGTGACCGTCATCCCGTACGCCTCGCACAGTGCCGCTGACGCCCGCCGCTCCATGTACAGCTAAAACCATCGCCGCGCCACCCCAGTTGCGCTGGTGCACTCAGGAAGTCAGGCCCTGCTGACTCATCAAACCACCCAGGCCAAACTTCCATTGGAGGTTCATCATAGCACGATTGCATGTTACTTTTTACGAATAGGTTATGCATATCTTATAGTTGAGTTTTACAAAACTCTCAAAGTCTAATCAAACCATATGTTGACTTCTCAAGTCACTTCTCCAAGCTCTCAAATCCCAACATTTCAACTCAACTCCTGCTTGCTGAAGCTCTCAAAATCCAATATTTCAACTCAAATTATGCAAGCAGAAACGTTTGGCTCGGGTCACCGCACATGAGGACCAAACTGATTTTTTTTTCCCGACGAAGTGGCAGATTGAGCCAAGAAGAGTTACCTCTGAACCTTTGAGATCACCAATAACAACTTTAACTTATTCCCTTTACTGACGAGCTACACATTTGATTTATACTAAGAATCAAAACAATGGGCAGAATGACTTCCTTCAATTGAAGATGCACCTATTCCAGAGCTTCAGGGTAAGCAGGACTAACTACGGACAAAAAGGGGAGAAGATCCCTGAGGAGAGGAGCTAATCCAAGTAGAACAGCGTTACGATCTTCCGGAGGTTCTTTGCCTCCTGGCAGGTTTCCATCAGCAGCTTGCTGTCATGGAATGCAAAGCATATCACCTGTTGGACCTTCGAGATGATGTCCATGTTGCATAACCTGAAGATAATAAGAGCTATTAAGCACCAATAGCACATTCAAATCGTGAAGCTTCTTTTACACGTGAGAAGCAGGTTGCTTGAGGGTTACTGAACCGACAATATGATTTCTGTAATGGGACAAGACAAATACCCATTATCTAAAGCAGTTCGCTGAAATAAAAATGGAATAACGAAAAATGATGATCTTTATTACAGTGTTAGAACAATATCAAGCAGAACAAATCCATTGTTTGAAGCTATTGACACATAATTTAATTTATCGAGATGAAGCCTTGGCTCGTAGAATCAGCATCGATGAGATTGGCCAACAACGTGTTCATGAATCATGATTATTCAATACATCACATATCCTGTAGTATATATCGTGGTCAATCAAGTAAAAAAAAAAAAGGAAGTTCAATTATGATATGGAACCACCAGGATTTGAGATGTAAAGTAATGTATGGAAAAAGGGGCATGCATGATAGGTCACAAGAAAGGAATGAGATCACAATGGATAGCAAGCAATTATTACGATTTCAAAATTTTAAAATGACATGCCACTCACCACTAGTCTTTTTAATAGTAGAGTGCAATGGTCAGTGTAGTATATTTTAGATCTAAGGTTATAACATATTTACACTACATGTGTAATACAAAAACTTAGAAAGTAATATGAATTGTTAGATGAAATTAAATTGATACACTATATTAGGATAAAAGGTTCCTTTCTAACTAGTTAAAGTCATCAATCTATTATTACATTATTAAAATAGGGTCCAACAAAGCGCTTTAAAATACTAGAAATTCTCACGTTAATCAAAAAAGAAAATATCTACATCATCAGTTATATTGGAGTTAGGGCATCTCCAGCGGTCCGTCCCATTTTCCTTTTGCCCCATCCCTATTCCCGTGCCATCTCACCAAATGGGGCTGCCCTGTCCCTATTCACCTCCCCAACAACTGTCCCATCATTATTCCTATACTCTACTTTTCCTATTCCATGCCCCATCACTGTTTGGGCATGGGGCTTGGATATATTGGTGGAGATGCCCTTAGATTATAACAGTTTAGATATGTTCGATGATAAGAAAATTTTTTCTTATCATGCGAAAAGATATGTTTGGTTTGAAAACTAATCTTACCTGTAGGATTTTAACACAAATTCTATCTTGATGCCTCCTACTACCATATTGGATTCTGTCTCTAAGTATGATTAACATGGAATGCGGATTGTTTGCTTTGGAAACTAGTGTTACGGATTTTTCCGAACTGCATTCTATCCCTACACGTCATATTGGATTGCATTCTATTTCAAGGCATACGCCTCCCTCAGTACTACATAAGGGCACTCCTATGTCGGCCGTTTTCTATAGCTGCGACGTAGTGCGGATAGTTAACATAGAGGATAATTAATGATGAGAGAAACAAAGTCATTTCTTATATAAGAGACAGTGTCTATGATAAAAACAAGGAAAGAAATGAGAAGAAATCCCTACTAAGAGTATTAAGTCGATTCTGTAGGGCTCATAAATAGAAAGAAAAGATAGAGAATAAAATAATTACTAGATGCAATGCATTGAGAGGGTTGAAACTATAGTCGTCTCTATATAGGACCCGTTTGGCATAGCTCCAACTCGCAGCTCCACCTCAGAGCTAGAGTTTGTAAGTTAAAATAAAGTGACTTAAGTTTATATTTTTAGTTTAAAATGTAAATAAGATGACTCACCTAAGCATCCTCAATTTATCCACAACTCCAGCTCCATGAATTTCTGGAGGTAGGAATAGGGTGCTCCACCAACTCCACCAATTTGGTGGAGCTGGAGCTGTGCCAAACAGGGCCATAATGTGGTATGTTTAAAAATAACTTATTAAAACCATGCACTAGGAGTGCCCTAAAGAGACCCGTGCCTGCGAAGCTGACACATCAATTTGACACTCTTGACAGAAGCTGTAAACTAGTGTGAACAGGAGGTACATTAGGAAACCATCGAGAACTAAGACATGCTTCGACGAATTTCTCCACGCTCTGATGAGTAACTACAACCAAGATCAATGAGCAGTTCATCACAATGACTAAGATCGAGAAGCAACCGATGCAAGCACAAGACGTATGTACACGAGGAGCTGCCACTTTGCTCTACTAGGAGATCAGAGGAATATATTAAAGCTTAGTTTGTTGAATACAACTATATATCTAAAGCAAATTTAACTATACTAGATTTATGATATAGACTATATTAAAGTTTACTATGGAGTATATGCAAATTTCTATCAAACTTCGACATAAATTTAGCCGTGTAAATACATTGAAAACACTTCGCTCGTTTTGATATAAATCAAAAGCCAAGAAGCAGAAAAACTATCAAGAGACGTGCTTTACCGGATCTTGTTGATAGAACGAAGTTGCGACGTTGACTCTGCAAATTGGTGAAAAAGATGTACGGTTACTTTTTAGCCAGAAAGGTAGAAAACAGCACATGGAAAAAGTATAGCTCTCCAATTAGAGATAGAGTGTGTTGGGGGTTCAGATTGCTAGATTTACTCTTATGTGAGCAGTTTTTGTCAAATTTTTGCATTCAAATGTTGTTTCACTAAGAAAAATGCGTCCCTCTTAAAGCAATAATAAAATTAAAAGCTGAGGATTTGCCCAGCTAAAAATGTATATTTTGATATTTGCATTTAGGTTGTCACTCACACATGGGTCAAGTAGTATCTCGTAGATGCTTTTGCAGGAACGCGGATTTTCCATAAGGGCGTGGAGTTCTCAGCGTGTTAGTCACTATCAGGGTTCACAACCCCGTTCCAGGACCCGAAACCGTTGTTGGGCAAGCCGGATTTTCGTCAAAAAGTGAAAAATTGCTCAAATTCAAATTCAAACTGTCGAAAAGCAACTGACGAGCGGGGCGGTTTTTGGCGAGAAACCGGCGGTTTTTACCGGCTAACCGCCGGTTTTAGCGAGAAACCGGTGGGAAAATCAGGGAAAACGTAGAAAATAAAAAAATTAAAAAGAGGTCTGAAAATTTTTTAAAAATTGGAAAAATCATAAATGGGTGGGATATATGTGTTGGTAATTTGTTTAATCATAGAAAAATTTGAAAGAACTTTTGATAAATATATGACATCTAGAACATATCAATATCAAGTAAATAATCTGACATTGGGTACATCAATTCAATGAAATTAACCTTGTACTACATGTTTTACTCCTTCATTGATGCTATATGTTCCTTTAATCTTATAGAGCCATGACACTTGTTTTGACACATTTTTTGTCGTAGTTTCTGATATGCATAGTAGTTTTCAACAAAAACATATATTTGAGCAAGGAAAAACTTTGGCATGACCTTTGCTAAATATTTGAGAGTTAGAACATATCAACACTAAGTGAATTGCATACATACATATATTATATTGTATATGATGATAGACATATCAACACTAAGTCATATGATAGACATATCAAGGTTTTGAAAACTGTTTGGTGACCCGAAACCCGTGATTCACGATAGCAAAACGTGCATCAATCATTGAGTTCGGTGTGGTGGTGGTGACAAAAGAAAAAATAAGCAGAGCAATCAATTAGCAAGTGTATAGACCAGGCCTTCTAGAAACCAGTCCAATTTTTCAAAAAATGGTTTTCACTTTTACACAACTTCTTCGCATAAAATATCATGATAATAATCTCAATTTAAAATTTTGCTTTGTACAGAATGTTCTAAAAAACTTCTAGGTTTTTGTTAGTTTTTTTAAATTTTTTTAAAATATTAAATTCAATTTTAAAATTTCAAAACCGGCCTAGTAAAAACCGGCGGTTTCTCAAACCGCCCCCCAGCGGTTTGGCGAGAAACCGCTGGTTTTTACCGGTTTTTTGAACCTTGGTCACCATTCGATTTGCACTGAGATCCATGCATGTCTTCCACCTACTTTCTCCCCTCTGGCCACAGCTTGACCAGCTACTCCCCACGCTGCCCCACTGCCAGCGACCACTGCGTCCACGGTTGCAATCACGAGGCCGCCTGCTTGAGCCCCCCAGGTCATCTTGCGGCAGCTGGCGGCTCGAGCGGTGGCCCCGTGGTCGCAGCTGCAAGGGCGGTGGTCACTGGTGGTAAGGCTTCACAGGAGTAGTGGGTCTACCGGGTCTACCGTATCTAGCCAAGGAAGGGCTGGCGGGCGTGGTGCGGCGGCTCAAGTAGAGATTGTCATAGACATTGGCAATGGACAGGCCGGAGAGTAGACAGGGAGGAAGGGAGAGGGAGAGAAGGAAGAAGGACCTCAAGCAGCCATTTAAGAAACAAAGCGGCCTTTGTGCAAAATACGTTGAGGAAGCACTACACGGATCTTGGCATGAGATCATACGGCGACCAACATGTATGAAACTCCTCACCCTTGCCTAGTTGTATTTCCCCTTTTGCACCTGCCTCGCTCGGAGCGTGCTCAGTGCTCACCTCCGCTAAAATTCTGGATCGGTAACTCCGCATCCATGGACCATGGTGTGCCCTGCGTAGGATGTTGGCCCTGGGGATATGGGAGGAGGATGATGATGAGCATGGAGCATGCTTGGTCTCATGAGTACGGGAGACTGGAGCAAAAGTGCAACGGGACATGCACTGTCTTCTGCCGTTACGGCAGGGCGACCCGACCGTCGCGTGTGTACCTATCATCAATATATTAGGGACGCTTCGCTGTATTTCTTTAATCCTCCGTAGGATCTTGTGTTGCGTTGTTGCCTTGAGTTGATGAGTTTAATTATATCTAGATTCCTACTCTTATTGCATGTCATGTTAGGTTCTTTCAAACCGTTAAAAATGATGTTGGAAATCATGGAACATGATTGAGTAGACTTGATCGTTGTAGACAAAATACTTGAGCTAAAAATAGTTACAGTCGCATCAATTCTTTAAATTACACAATTTTTTCTTTGTTTTTCCTTACAAAAAATTGTCTTTAATTACTCTCGTAAAAGCCGCAAATTAATCATTATGTGCCCAGTTTGGTTTTCTAAAGTGTTCCATAATAAATTGCTTAAAAAGCACATTTTGGTTGGTTATGGTTTGTTCGTTGTCTCGTTACTTTTGTGAACCACAAGTCCACAATACGCACATTTTTTGGGACACAATAACTCTTATCCAGATTTTGGAAGGAAACAAAAGTACTGGTCGTTCAGTTGCGGTCTCTAGGGGATCCAACTATATATTCACACATGTGCTTTTCCGGATACTCATTTTCCATCGACCAAAACACATGAAATTTCATGACCTTTTCACCTCACACGAAGGAGATCATGCATGAAAAAGCGTAGTACATCTAGGAGACCAGGATTGCACATGTGTGTAAAGTAATTTGATCCAACGGCCGGCCGCGGCTCTCGATCGCCAGTCTGCCACCATCCCAACATGGAAGTATTGAAAAACTTATATAGACAAAATATGATCACAAATATCATTTATCGTGAGACATTTAGTTGTCACTATAAATAAGAAAGAGGATTCCTATGAATTTATAAACAAAAAAATCGCTAATTCCATCTTCTATATTTAGATATTCCATAAGCCCGTAATATGATTTGTGATGTCCATGTGTCTCTTTGGTGGTGCGGGCTGGCACCGCCGTGCATTAGTCCACATCCATTGATGTTCCGTCAGAATGTTGAAGGAGCTATAGCAAGTAGCAACTGTGGAGATCACCCCTATCTATTTTCTTCTACTGACAGTCACATAGAAACTCTAAGCATAAATTGAATAAAAAGCTTTAGTAAAAATATAAAAGAAAACTTAGATCGAAAAGTATAGCATTTTTTTTGTAACATTGTGATTTTTAGGTTCTTTTTAAATATTTATACAGTCTTAAAAAATACAAATTTTTAGTAATAGCACTGTACCTCCGGAGTTACACGCGAGGTGACTAGGGGGCGATTCGGCCGCCGCCAGCAAACCCGCCCCCGACTCACCCTCCTCGCCGCTGTTGTGAACAGTGCAGCGGCAGCGGCGGGCTCCCTTCCTTCCTCTCCTTCTTCCTCCCCTCCCCCTTCTTAATTCTCCTGTTGTGGCCAGGTGTTGCGGTGGTGAGCCGGCTTGTGTAGAGGTGGTGCCAACGACGGCTGGCCGGATCCAGAGGCGGGGTGCCCGGATCCGGCGACGGGGTGCTCGGATCCGGCAGCGGGTGGTCAAATTCGCCGCGAGGTGGTCTCGGTGAGCTCCCCCGTCGGTCTCCGCGTGCTCGGGTTTTTGGCTCGGCGTCATCGGCCTTGCCCTTTGGCCCACCCGGTTTTTGTCGCTGCTGCTGTTTTCCTGTGGTCCGGTCTCCCGTTCCTACTCGGCTCCTCCCCACCCACTGTGGGAACTAGGTGGCTTCGGGGCGGTTATGTGGGCGGCGGTTCGGTGGCCTCTAGTCGGAGGGTGCCTTGGTGGCTATGGTCGGCGACAGGTCTTCACGCCAATGCTCTAGTTCTTTCTTCAGTGGGGCTTCGGGGCGAGGGTGCGCCGGGCGAAAGCCCTGCCTGGCTTCTTGCTTGGGCCGGTGGTGACGACGCTTTTCCAGCGCCGTTCCCCTCTTTGGTGGCACCATCTTAGGTGCCCCCCTCATTTTCAGGTGAAAACCCAGTTGTGGATGGGCGCCGACAGCGATCTCATCGTCGCTTCCTTGCTAAAGGCGTCGCTGTGGTCCTCCCGTGCTGTTGGTGGGTCCCTATTAGAGTGTCTCTGTTTGGTAGCCGAGTCGACGCCGCTTGAGCGGTGGCTTCGGTTGGGTCGGGCGCTTCTGTCGACCACCAGCATCGTTGGGTGACCGATGTTAGCCAGTTGTTTTAGTGTTGTTCTCCCGCCGAGTTGATCGGCTTCGGGGCGGGTTGGCAGCGTTGCGCTGTGGTTGTGGTTGGGTGCTTGGCACTCTGCTTTTTTTCTACATTTTTGTCCTACTTAAATGAATTGGCAGAGCTCCTTTCCTTTGTTTCAAAAAAAAAAAAGTAATAGCACTGGCGGCAGCCGGGCGATGAAATGGCAAGCTAGGGATCCGAAGCACCTAGCCATAACAAAACTTTATTTTTAAAAAACTTTGTTCGAGGTGTTGGTGTATACCAAATTCTTCAAGTACACGCGCGCGCGATGCCCCAAACCTATCGATCACTTAAAACCAGTACGGACAACACGGCCCTGCACAATTAAAACTGGTGTTTGTACCCTCCTTGTTTAGCCTAGTCATATGGTTAATGCATGTCGCGGAATCCAGTGCGGTCCATTGATCCCAGCGTGCCAGTGTCTGCTAAATGGGGCAACTAGCCACACGATTTCAACGCCAGGATAGTTAGGGTGTGTTTGGTTTGAGGACAAAGGTGGATGGGATCGTCCCATCCATGTGTTTCTGGGATGGAACGATCCAAGCAGCCTGTTTGGTTGGTTGGGATGGGATGAGTCAGTTTTTTGTTTGGTAGGCTGGATGAGTGTTGGATGGGATGAGGGTGGAGGGGAAGCGCGGGGAGGGGAGCAGCGGCCGGTGAGGGGAAGAGCGGCAGCGGGGGAGGGGAAGAGCGGCGGCGGCGAGAGGGTAAGGGCGGCGGCGGGGAAGAGGAAGAGCAGCGGCCAGGGACGGGCGGCGGGACGGGCGGCGGGGAGAGGGAAGAGCGGCGGCTAGGAAGGGAGAGAACGGCGGCAGGAAGGGGAAGGGCGGCCGGGAAGGAGGAGAGTGGAGGCGGCAGGAGGGGAAGGGCAGCGGCGGGGAAGAGGAAGAGCAGCGGCCGGGGACGGGCGGCGGGACGAGCGGCGCGGCAAGATGGGCGGCGGGACGAGCGGCGCGGCAAGACGGGCGGCGATGGCGCGGCAAGACCGACGTGGGTGAGGCGCGCGGGAGAAAGGAGGAGCGGAGTAAAAAGTTGGATGGCTCCGTACGTGAGATTTTGGTGTACCCCTCCATCCAAGATCTAGGAGGAATGTTTTCTTCCTGAGATGGTTTCATCCACCCTGTTCCCCAAACCAAACAGCCCAAAAATCTGAATGGGATGGTCCTATCCACCCTCATCCACCCAACCAAACAGACCCTTAATATCCCGACTCAGATGTGTGTCTTAAAAGATATTATTGGTAAGACAGGCTAGACAGCTAAAAGGGTTTGAATAGACGTTTAATTGATTTTGACGGTTTCTTCAATAACGCGTCCTAAAAATCAAAAGAAGGATAAACACAAGTAAGTGACCCTAAAGAAACAAGATCACTCATGAATCATTTTTGGGACAGCAATACGTACTCCTAGTAAAAAAAGTCATAAATAAAAATTTGTGAATCATGTGGTCATAAGGATTTTTTTCTTAGGTGCTCCTGGTTGATGATCATTCAACAAAAAAAAGAATCAACCCGAAAGAAACTTTAGAAAAAGTAAAAGAATTAGTACAAGCATAGCTGTTTTGGAAAGCAAAAGTGAACTTTCAGCACAGAAACATCTTAGTCAAGAGATGATTTTTTCAAGAATGTGACTCATTTGAATTTCCAATTTTTTTCCTAGAGAGAATTGTAAGTCACGAAGTTATGCACCAAAATTCATCTCAAGATCAAGAGTAGAAAAATGGAGTAAAAAAAAGCATGGTTGCTCAGAAATTTCGGACAGAATATTTGGGGCTCATGTAAAATCTTCATAGCGCCCAAACGGTGACTCCTATGCAATTTCCACTTAGAGGGGGTGGTAGATATGTAAGACACAACATTTCTAGCAAGAATCATAAATTTTCTAAAAATAACAATGACCGTCGTGCGGAAAAACCGATGCCAGAACAAGCAAAAAGATCAAAACTTGATCTTGGTATTCTTAGTGAGTTGCAAGATAAAGATAAATGATATGGACAACCACAACACCTCCTAGATCAACAAGTTCTCAGCATGTAGAAGAAGGGGAGGCACAGAAACTAGTTGCAAAAAATAAAGAAACAAACTAGATTAGACACATAGAACATAAGAAGAACAAAGTAAAAACTTTTTGTGGAATCTTTTCTATTGCTGGTTTGGTTTTCTACGACCACACAAGAGTGGGAAAATCTCCAAATGAGCATATAATTCTAAAATAAAACCCTAATCAAGACTTGGGTTGAGACATCCCTCCTTCCCTCCTCATATAGCCCTTTTGAGTGCATCTTTACCCTTAAGCTAACCTATCAAGAGTTAGAATTCACTCACTCCACTAACAACAACCAACCCCACAGATGGGATTTACATGGGCCACACAAAACCTACATGGGCTTTATACAAAGCCCAATCAACCCGATGCAACGGGTCTTCATCCTTTAATTTGACTGCTCATTTTCCGTGCCTCCGGCCGTCCAACCCGAACTGGAAATCTTGAGCCACCTCAAGTTCATCTCCATGACATCCACATGAGCCCGATTTGAGCCCAACCGTCCTGCTGGCATCTTCGACCGTTCTGGACCTTGGTTTTTCCAATCTAGTCCTGATACCCGCCGACGACCACAGCTACCTCCAAACCTGCACTCAAATGGACCAACACAATTTCCACTAATATCTCACTTACCTCACTACAAGTTAGCATATTAGCATCCATAATCATGCAATAGCCCAACTTAACATAAAATCAGTACTAATCACAACTAGTCAAAATTGCACCTTAAATGTACAATAGCTTGCAAAAATTATATCAATTAATTTGTGCATCAAATTACTTTCCGCTCGAAACAAAAAATTTTCGTCTTCTCTACAAAATTTATGCAGACTAACAAATCATTGGAGCAAAATAGCACCACGAAATAGTCCGAACCATGAAAACTGCGCGTGCTGAAACAATAATTCGCCCGGCTTCAAACAAATCTCAAAAACAAACTCCCTAAGCAAATCAAATTAAGTCATATATACTTATCATCACATGGAGACCTCTACATGGTGTCACATGCATTCTCATTCATCAACAATAATACCTAAAATCAGATGCCTATATCTTAATTTATATATCTCCAACAGAATCTCCAAAACCCAAAACTATATAGAGGAGCTGAAGAGATAATACCCAAATTTGTCAATCCTATCTTCAAATACCTACAATAGGAATTGTATATTCCGTTGAAGCAGCAATCGTTCTTACTGATACCTAAATTTAGGCTATCAATTAACCGTTACTGTTGCATGCATGCTCAATGTGTTGTGCTATGCGCATGAGCAACGTCAACCACAGCCTGCTGCCATCCATCTCCATAGTGAGCAGTGACCAGGTGCTTTTTTATAGCTTATTTATTTATGACTTATCTACTAATTTTTTTATCTCATAAACTTCAAGAGCTTCTTGAGGTGGTCTCGAGAGTCAGGTCCAGTTTGTTTAACTTGTTTTTTAGAGTTTTAAGACACGTCTTTCACATAAAAAAATGGTCGCAAAAATCAAAGTGTTTGTATTTTGAAAATAAAGATAAACAAATAAATAGATAAGCAGGCAAGTAGATAAATTGTAAAGAATACCCTAGCATTTTGATGATTTGGAAAAAAAAATCTATTTTTGGTCTCTTATCGGAACTTTTTTGTCCCTAAAAATTAAAAATAGATATACATAGTTCATGAAATACCAAAACCATAAAAAGTGGTCCTTTGACTAATCAAATGATGGTTTTGACCGAAGTAGCATATGTTTGACCACCGAAGTAGCATGTGTTTGACCTAGATTATTCAATAAAAATATTTCACAAATAAAAATAAATTGAATATTTGTGTATCTTATAATTATTTTTCAGATTATGGAATTTTTTTCCAAACTTTTTTCTGGAATTTCTACAAATTCATATCATTTTCTCCCATTTATGAAACTACTATAAAATGATGTAAAATAAGAGGGAATTTTTTATGAGCTTATAAAATTACGAGGAACTCAAATATACAATTTAGTTTGGATCTACTAAATATTTTATAAAAAAACATCTTGGTCAAACAAGTGTCACTTCGATCAAAATCATGTCAGAGGACCATTCCCGTATTGTTTTCATATTCGAGGATCATGCTACCTTTTTTTTTTTTATCGAAACTAGTTTTGGTTTTGAGAAAAAAAAAGTTTCGATCACCAAACTTGAGGGACAAAAATAGATTCTTTTTTCTTTTGATTTTGCACATGTGTCCAAATGTTGTCCCGAGGCACGTACTTCCCGGATGATTTTTAAGGGCCGAAGTGACGTCCCTATGAACTACATATGTGTTTGGTTTGTAGCCTTGGGTGGTCATGCCAATGCGTTGGTCATGGCTAATTTAGGGTATGATCTTTGGTTGGCAAAAGTTGAGGTGTTTGGTTTGTAGACTTCGAAAGTGATCATTGAAAAAAAAATTTAAAATTTAAAAAAATTGGAAAATATTAAAAAGGGTTGCTTATGATTTTAGATGAATTATGAAATTTGTTTCATGCAATTTGGACACTATATGAAATATATACAAAAATGAGAAGTTTAATTAGAAAAAAAAGAAAAACCGGCGTTGCTTACTAGTCTGGTGTGCTTGCTGCTCGCTGGGGCCTACCGTCCTGGCCAGCCAATCAGATTGGCATGCAGCGAGGGCCCCACGCTCTGCACCAGCAGCCGCGCCCACGCCCGCGTGATGGCGTGGAATTTCCGCGCCCACGCCCGCGCGACGGATCACCTTATAAAATTTTGGCTTGCCAAATTTTTATGCGGGCGAATCAAAACATGGTTGCCAATCAAACACTGGCCAAATATCATTGGCACGACCATTTATTGGTAAGGCAATCGCAGACTACGAACCAAACACGTCCTATGTGGGGTTCTCTTAAGCTTATCTTATCTACTTATTTACTGTAGCATATCACTTCAGGAATTTTTCGAGGTAGCCTCGAGAGCCGGTTGGCCTTCAATTTTGGGATTTAGAGAGCTTATAGACACGCTTACTTAACTTATCTCACTTTTTTATTACTAAAAAAAAGTGAGATTTTTTATTAAGAGGCGCGAGATAAGCTCTCTAAATCTCAAAATTGAAGGCCAATCGATTCTCGAGGCTATCTCGAAAAATTCCCGAAGTGATGTCCGTTGGGTGCAGCTAGCCATGGATGGCGACATGTGATTTCCACATTTTCACTGGAGTGTGATCAGCGGCTACGTACTCAGAGTACGGAAGCAGTATTGAGCAAGTGTAAAGCCGTCCAGTAAAAACCCTAGACGAAATTAATACTCCGGCAATTAATGGCTTAATGCTGCTGTACAAGGCGCAGCCACAGCTGCGATCTGACGGTTCATTTCCCTTGCTGCCGGCTGCGTCAGTGTAAATTGCACGGTCACTGTAGTGATCTGATGCCTCATTCCTCTTGCATCGGTCAACGTCAAACTTTTTTCTTTTGGATCAACTGGCCGGATTGGACCTGATTCCATTTTTAGATACTATGTTAATTTAGCTTCAAGAAATAGATCACGACCCATAAAAGCCAAATTTTTAAATGTTACAGGAAATCTTTCCACTTCAACCTGAGAGGGCAAAAACACCATTTTTTTTTTTCGAACAATAAGGCAAGAACTCTGTCATTCCATTAAAAGAGAAGTAAATACAGAAAAAAGAAAAAAAAATACAAAGCAACAAACACAATGCGACACTACACCGCCAACTTAGCCTTCAGCCAAACACTATAGCAACACAACATGAAAAAGCTACTATCGAAACCGACGACCACTGGTCCCACAGACACCCTACGCTACCCTGGTCAACACCCGACCCTCCTGGGGTGGCACACCTCAAACAATGTCTCCGACATCGGTCAATATCTTACATGCTACCTCTGATACGAACTTTTGAAGGGACAGTCAAAAAGCCTCTTCGCATACCGCTTCGTTGCATATTTGAGGCCGTTGGATGGATCTCGCTTCGGGATCTATGCAACTCTACTCTTCTCTCTTGTGCACTTTTCCAATAACGTCCTTGAGTTCTATCAAATTATTCCCACGAAATCCTCTCCTCTCTCTTTCTTCCTCGTCATCTCTCTTCTCCCCCCTCTCTTGGTGGCTAGCATCGACATGGCAGACCTCCCTCGACCATGGCACAACCAGGGTATAACACCGTGTCGCACCCTCTAGCTGTCCTGCTGTGAACCCACTATGGCTGAGCTCAATCAGGCCATGACAAGGCGGCTGGGACCTCCGCTTGGTGGTCGGTGTTGGCTGTGCTGTGGTTGGGGGTGGAGGAGGGTTGTTACTTGTCACATTGACATCGGCCACCGGATGGGAGGGAGGGACTTCACCTAAGAATGTGAATGGAGTGTTTTTTTTTTTTTGGCAAAATTACAGGAGAGAAGGGAGGAGTCGCACTCCGATGGTAGCAAATGCACCTTGAAGCGAAAGGTTACATAGGTGAGAAAACAGTGTCACAAGCAGGAATCTTCACTGTTCAAATGGACATCTGGGGGGCTGCATCCAGTTTAATTCTTTCAAAGCATGCCGGTTGCTCTATTAAATAACGTGCCTAAACAGGGCTAGTTTGCAAAGGGGAAAAATAATCAAATCAAATAACTGTATATAACCGCAACTTCGCTAGTGGTGGTTTGCACTCAAGTGCGGCCGACCCGGGCAGGCCTTGCATGTCGTAGTGGGATATCTCCATGCTGTGCCACCACTACAGCAAGCAAACACCGCCAAAGAGCAAGAGAGAGAAAGCGCATGAAGCCTGAAGAGGAGAGGGAGGCAGCCATGGAGATCAAGGACGTCGAGGAGGCAGCTAAGGCGATGGCGGTGGTGGTACCATCACGGTTCAGGAGGGTATGCGTGTTCTGTGGGAGCAGCCATGGAAAGAAGAAGAGCTACCAGGACGCTGCCATTGAGCTTGGACAGGAGCTGGTAGGTGGTCTTCTTAATTACCTCTCTTTACTTCTCCAGGGCTTCTGATGCAGCCTGCATATCTGTCTGGTTAAGCAGTAGACGTTCGAGCCATCTTATTGCCATATGTATCTTCCTTCCGTTTTAAGTACTCTTGTTCTGTTCATCAAAACAGCCATGGTAAAATTTTTCGTGAGTGACATATATCTAGTCATATAATGTATGGGACTTCGCACTGTGCATCTTGCATATATGCATGGGTACGTGCATTCGGCGCATGCAGGATGCAGGGCATGCATGCGAGCTCTCACAAAATCTCCAGCCGTTTCAGTTCTATAGGAAAAACAAAGTATTACTCCACGCAACATTTAAGTCTTTCTGGTTTTCTTATCTTGTTTGATTTCTTTTTTTTTTTCGATTTATGTGGTATCTCTAGGTCGCAAGAAACATCGATCTTGTGTATGGAGGAGGGAGTGTAGGGTTGATGGGCCTGGTCTCCCACGCAGTGTACAATGGAGGGAGGCATGTCATTGGGTACGTAACATCACACTAACATTCTTTAGCATATTTTCACCATCAAGAATTAGCAATACTGTTAGCTGGTGTAGGAGTACATTAAAAGAATAGCCAAGAAAATTGATGAATTGACCTCATTCCAAAAAGCAATGGATTGGTGTCTTCCTCCGGTGCTAAAATGTTTATCTTGTCATTTTGTTGTCCCTATGCAGGGTAATTCCCAAGACACTCATGCCTAGAGAGGTACCCGCATGTTCTTTCTACCGTTAGGCTTCTCATTGTTTATTTCCATGCTATTGTTTCCTTCAATGTAGCATTGTTAATTCGAGCTTCATAGTCAGATCTTTAGTGTTAAAAGCATCCACACAGCAGTGACCGTAAAATAACATTGAAATAGTGTTTTAGAGATAGAGTTTCTGGTGGAGAGAAGGAATCTTTTAGAGTGTAGTGTAAAGTGTAAAGGAATTTTAGTGTGAAAGAGAGAGAAAATAGAGATAGAGTAATTGGTGTGGATGCTCAAGGAGGGATATTCCAAATATCTAGCAGAAGGATGCAAATTTATCTGACCAGTTTCTTTAAATCGAATTGTGTCCGAGAATCTATCATAATGCTTATCTTTACCTGCACAGGTAGTTCGACATGTTTATCTTCAGATGTAGTATGTTAGCATTGCACTCAGGAACTGTGGAAATAGAAAAATGATACTGTCTGTAGATCTTGCTCGTTTGTCTTTCCTACTAGTGGGAAAGAAGAAAGCAAACTTATGATGCAAGATCAGGAGAAATGCTCACTGGAATCTTGCTCCCCCCTGATAGATGAAATCCTGCTGATCTTGACTGCAATCTCTCTCAAGCAGACGCTGGCCAGATTAAACAAAGGAAAAGCCCATCACATTTTCTCTTGTCCCCCACACCAGCACCATGATTGCCCCTTCTGAACTTGCTACCTCTGATTAGAAAAATAAAAACGGTGTAGAACAGTCAAGACAGCCTCTCCTTTCTTTCTCCATCAGTAGAAAGACGGTCCTCTTTTGGTTAAGCACAAAGCTGGTTCCTCTGCTAATATTATCATGTGTGTTGCTCGCGCGTGTGATGGTGTACGTATGTGCAGATATCTGGCGAGACAGTGGGGGAGGTGAAAGCAGTGGCCGATATGCACCAGAGGAAGGCTGAGATGGCCAGGCAGTCCGACGCCTTTATAGCATTGCCTGGTGAGTGTGTCACCTGAGTAAGCAAAGCGATTCAATCAGTGACGAGTAGCAGTTGTAACTGGTAGCTTTGGTTGTCACTTTCTCAAACTTTTGTTATGATTCACTGGTAGTGCAAGTGTGAGTGGAAAGCTTAAAGTTCAGGTTTTGCATGGTTTGACTCTGACTAGGCCGTGTCTCTGCTTTGGGCCTGTGCCCCCTGTGAGACATTTGTCCTGATCTGTGATTATGTCAAGCACTGAAAATGTTTCTCTCTTCCAGAAAAGGAAAAACGAAAATTTTGAACAAAACACCCCGAGTACAAATCATGGAACACGAAATTCAGAATCTGTGGCCTTGAATCATAGAATCGTCCCATTTTTTTCAAACTTACTGAAGGCCTTAGATTTCTGGGTTTGATTTTGCAGGGGGGTATGGAACACTTGAAGAGCTACTAGAAGTCATTGCGTGGGCTCAACTTGGCATTCACGACAAGCCGGTATTAATCTGCTCGTATCTTCACAGTAACCATGAGCTATCGCAACAGCGAAATCTTTGACAAGTGATGCATGTCCTTCAGGTTGGACTGCTAAATGTGGACGGCTACTACAATCCATTGCTGTCCTTCATCGACAAGGCTGTGGAGGAAGGGTTCATCAAGCCTACCGCCCGTCATATCATCGTCTTGGCTCCAACGCCCAAGGAACTGATCGAGAAGTTGGAGGTATCATGCGCTATGCTCAACCAATCTCTTCTGTTCACTTGTTTTCATCACGACTTCCAAGCAAATCCACGTGTTGCAAAACCTCAAATACGATGGAATCCTTAAGGAGCAACGAACCTAGTATATGATCTCTTCTGTACTGCAGATAAGCTTTGCTTCTAAGCAAAGGTTACTCGCAGAGTTGTCTGCTTGCCTTTTCTCCATCAATCGGAATCAAAATTTGTTTTAAAACACCGGTGACACTGCACAGATAACGTGGGAGTTAGCTATCAGGCAAAAAGTTCTCTTTGAATAAAACTGCCAAGAAGTATGATATCACAATCATGAATATGTTCTTGGTCCAGAGTCAAGGTCTTCATTACTGCAAGAACTACCAAAGTACAAATTCAGGTGCCAATGTAGACTAAAGCAAATGCATTTTCATCAATGCACATTGAGTACTTGAGACCTATTATCAGAAAGTCATATAAACTACAATGTCGTGGAAATGGAAATAGGGGAGTGGTTCCTGGTGCAAAAAAAGAGAGAAAAAAAATGTCAGCAAAGGGGCGAAGCTTACAACTTTTTTTAACGATGGAATATAATTCTGGTCTCTACATCGTGGATATAAACCCTATCCACATACACCAATTCGACATAAGTTAATTATAATATTCAGTTCAAGATCGACAGAAAAGGTCTATTATGTAAAACAAAGTCTGATTATTCTTCAAACCATAGTTGGTAAAGAACATCAAAGCCACCTCCTCCAAAGATTGACATGCCTCAGTAATCGGTTTCTTATGGTCGCTGTTTGCAGGAGTACTCGCCTCGACACGAGCAGGTCGTGTCGAAGATGAAATGGGAGATGGAACAGCTGAGCTACTCTCAGAACTACGAGATCCCCAGGCCCAAGGAGGGGAAGATGATCATGGAAGCACAGCGGGGAAGCATGTTGTGGATGTAGCCCACAGCAGGGAAAAGTAGTCCAATCTGTAACATGAGACTAGACTAGTAATATAGGTTGCAGTTGCATATTGGTATGATCAGAGCTTCTAGAGTGGACGTGTCTCACCGTTTTCTTCTTTCTTTGGGTTCCTGTAACTTTAGTAGAAGGTGGTCTTGAACAATTGTCGCTTCATCGTTCATGTAAAATTAGCACATGATATCTGTGTGCCACTGTAGAGCTAATTAAGTTAGTTCTATATCATATCTGTGCACACTTCTACTCGTATCACTGGAATCTGAGAAAAAAAAAAAAAAAGGCTCCAAAGAGTAAGAAAAGACTCGCGCTTTGAGTGAAAAATATTTTTTGAACAATAAGTGTAGGAAATCTGCAATTACATTGTTAGAGCCCGCTTCATTTGACTATCTCATGATCTGCAGTGATCCGGTAGTAGGCCCAATGGGACCTAGATCTAAGACTATGTGTTCGTCTCGGAGGCCCAAGTTGTGGCTCTGGTTAGGTCTATGGATCTAACAAGTCCAATGGGACCTAGACCCGAGACTATGTGTTGGTCTCGGAGGCCCAAGCTGTGGCTCCGGTTAGGCCTATGGATGTAGCAGGCCTAATGGGACCTAGACCTGAGACTATGTGTTTGTCTCGAAGGGAGCCAGATCACTACGGGCCATGAGATGGCCGAATCGCAGCGGGCTCTAACATACATTAAAGAAGAGAATGCAAGCAATACTTCAAGAGAGTAGTCAGTACAAGATTTGCCCAACCTAAATGAAGGCATAACTAGAGATGGCGCCAACCTTACTCCACCAAGGGCCAGACACACTAAAGAGTTACTCTCTAAGAGGAGACTACCACAAAAGGATGAGGATTAGACTAGCGCCCTATATAAGTTAGTAAACCACATTCCACAAGGCAATATTTGAGTGTGCCAGAAACTATAGAGAAGAGGGAGCGAGCAACCTCTTTAAGCAAACCATGTAGGTATGCATCATCAATTCATCAATCTCACCATCTTTTCAATGATTCCTAGTTGCTTTATCAACTTCACATTGCTCCTCCTCGTTTTAGAATTGGAAGCTGGGTGAGAGAGCGATGATTGTGAATCACCACATCGGTTGGATTCATCAATCGTGGCGACATAGATTGTTTGGATGCTTAGTCCTTTTACTTGTCTAGATCATCATATTCCAAGGAAGGTGATGCACACCCCCTAGAAAGAGGAAGCGGAAGAGGAGGAAGATGATCCGCTTCGTCTTCCGGTGAAGGTGATGTCGACTCCTTAGGGAGAGGAGGAGGAAGAAGATGATCCACTCCATCTTCCAGCGAAGATGACATCGGCTCCTCAGGGAGAGGAAGAGGAAGAGGAAGATGAAGAAGACGATGATCCTGTCTATCTTACAGCAAAGGTGACACCGACTCCTTAAGGAGAGGAAGAGGATGATGAGGATTGGCAATGTCAACGAGGGACTCCTTGGCGCTAGCAGGTGGGCAGGAGCTCGAAAGGGTGTCGTTGAAACATTGATTAGAGAAGACCTCCACAGAGAGAACGTCGGCGAGATGTGAGGCTTCTCACAAATAGCATGGATAACATTCTTTGAAGAAATCGATGAAAAAGGTGCATTAAGAGAGATAGGTACCATGTGTCTTTTGGAGGAGACATCTTTCCTTCCTAGAAAAGATACCACATTGTTCTTCAAGGGAGGGAAAGAAACTTTGCATCAAGGAGGCGACGGTGGAGTGTGCGACGATGTCAAAGGATAAGCAATGGGCTTGCAGAGACGATGACACGAGCAACATGGCCAAAGCCCCATCAATGGAGACAACGAAGAGGATTTCGATAATCTGCCACCTTAGAGCGTCTCCAACAAGAGGCCCTATATAGATACTTATTTTCAAATATAGGGATTTTCTTTTAAAAAACAAGCTCCAACAAGAGTTCCTATTTTGTAAAAAGTTCTTAAAATAGGTTAGGGCTTTGGCTAAAGCACCCATATTTAGGTACACCATCTCTGGCACTAAATATTCTTCACGCTCTTCTCGTGACTTTTCCTCGCACCCTCGACCGTTGCTTCTGCTTGATCTGCTGAGCGCCGCTGCTTCTGCTTGATTAGGTGTTGTTTAGGGCTTATTGTTGAAATAATTTTATATTTGTAGATCGAAAAAGTTTTAGAGAGCCTCTATATTTAAGTATAGGGCTCAAGTTTTATGGCTCATTGTTGGAGATGCTCTTATAAGCTGAAGAGACGCACTTGTAACATTTGCTGAATAATTGGGAGGGTTCTTGCAAAACTATGGAAACCACCTTTTGTCCTTGCAAAGGTTGTGGAGGAGAACCTGAAGGAGCATTGCAACGTCCTCTTGTACATACCTCGACTGAACCCTTGGCATCATCCATGGCTGATGGTCCTCCCAGACTACCTTTGGCAAAGCTTGGAAGGGGCAAAACTAACACTTTGAGGGAATGGGTGAGAGGAGGTGACTTCAAGTCGGTGTCACACATCAGATGTGCATGAGGCGGCCCAGACGTGGGAGGGGGCTTGCGGGCATGAGAGAGAGGTGTCAATAGAGAATGATGGGGTGACTCCAGGAGTTAGTGGGTTAGAGCAGTTGGTTATCATTTGTTGAGCAAGCCATGGCTCGCTTTTGGGGCACCCTACACCTCCTCCCCAACATCAGGGGGTGGCATGATGGACAACCTCAGAAACAGCAACACAGCAATGACCAGTGCATTGTAGATCGATGTCCCAAGACCCATGGTTGTAGCCCTTTTCCTTGAATACAGGGCTCTTGGTACTGAGTCGCTTGAGGACGAGATTAGCAACCTCTTTGATAACGCCAGCGTTAGAGGCCCGCATTAGCTTGCCTATCTCCTTGACCTTGAAGACACAGGTGATCATGTCATCATCGGCTGAGACGCCATTCATCATCCATGACTACTAAGTCGACTTCATCTCCCATAGGCTCTAATTCATCATGCCCTACCTCTTCCCTTGATGTGGTTGTAGGTGGAGGGGAGCAACATACCAGATCTAGCTGTTAGGGTTTGTTGTGTGATGGAGTAGGCTCATCTTTGGAACTGGTTCGCTATGTAGGGCGTGTAAGTTCAAGGAGGCCCTTGTTTGATTTTGGTGATTAATGACAACTTATTTAACTTAATTAATGACAACCATTATTTAATAACAAAAATGGATTAATGACAAACCTACTTATGAGGATGCGCAAGGAGAATGTATGATTAGAATAGGGCTAAGGATGTCTCCTAATTTTTTACTGGTCTTGCTGTTGGTTGGAACACTAGATTGGTAGTTTAGTCGTCGTACTATTAAGAGGGGTCTAAATCAGTTTTGATCGAACCGATTCCAAGTTCTCGGGTGATGTACATTGAGTGTCCTAAACTCTTTCCTATCTGTGTGTGCTGTGTAGGGAAGTCGGGGAGTTGGATTTGAGTGTGTTTTCAGTAGAGTGCCCTGTCTTCCCATGTGTCTTGGATGGTCCGACATGTGGACCAGCACACCGGACCATTGATATAAAAGTTGTCCAATGTCTTCTGGACGGTCTGACACGCGGTCCAGTGTGTCAGACCATTGATCCAGTGGGATTTTGGTTGTGGTCTATTTTGAGCACGTGGTCGACGAACAGTTTACTACATGGTCCAGCGCGTCGAACCGTTGGTCCAGTAGGTTCCAACTCTAGGCAATTTTTCTGCCGAGTGTGCCGGTCGGTCCGGTGTGCTGGATCACTAATCTAGTAGGGTTGAATCGTGGCCTTGTGGCCTGTCGAATGGTTCAGCACATCGCGAACTAGTCCGAGAGGTTCAACGGCTAGATTGTTTGTCATGTCCTATGTTGTCATCAGATGGTCCGCTGTATATGGGGATTTCATAGACTCGTGTCTAATGGCTGACTTTCTAGATTGAACATATTTAAACCCTCGAGTTTCTTCTTTTTGAGGAGTTGCTCGATTTGAATTGTGCCATAGTGTTGGGAGGAGCAAGGTAGAGAAAAAGGGTGAGAGGGAGAGGGAGAGGGAGAGCACCAATTTGAGTGAGATTAGGTGATCCTAGAGTGAAGAGTGACCATGTGAGTCTTGCATGCATCATTCTTGAGCTTTGATCTGGTGTGATCAAACGGCTTCGTGCTTGTTACTCTTGGTGCTTGCTGACACCAAGACGATGTGGAGGCGTCATGCACCAGTGACCTTCTCAAGGAGAGAAGCCATCATGTCACTTGTGGTTTGCTTTTTGTGCTCATTTATTCAATGCCATCTGATAATATGGTTGTGATGCTATTTATCTCCTATACCATGTGTTGGTTGTTAGTAACTCCTAGTCTTACCTTGATTTTATTCATCCTTGTGCTAGTGAGCTTAGCCATCTTGTTATCTTGCTTGTGCTTGATTTTATGTCCTGGTTGCCGAGTCGTATTTTATTGATCTCACCCTATGCAAGTTCAAGGTAGCCTTTGTGTGATTTTGGTGATTAATGATAAACACATTTAATGGCAATACTTGATTAATAACAAACATCTAATATGCTTATTTGTATGGGACTAATATGTTTATTATCAAGATTATTCTAGTCTCACCATATTTAGAGAAATTATATATATCTAGTGGATAAGCTGTTCATCCATTGCAAGGTATGTATCTTATGAATTCGATAAATCTTGTGAGACTAACAATTGTGGTTGTTTTATCGTCTTAGTGTCTTAGTCTCACACTTGCAAATAGGATGAATATGCGACATTGAGGTATGTGTTCGATATTCCACTTCTATCCGTAAGTGCATTCCTCTTATGTTAGTACATGGTATAGTTGGATTGTATTTATACTCATTGCTTCATGTCATGTATACTTGAGTATACTTATATTTGATCTATACCATGGATATGATGATTGCTTGTTCTAGGGGATCTTTGCTCTTAAATATACCATGTATTAGTGATCCCTTAGGTGACTCACTAGATAGACTTCACCATACTTGATTGGCTATGTGCATATTTGCTATCTATGTTTACTTTTATATGCACATCCCTTGTGGAGTCATAGTTTGTATAGGGCATTGATTATTTGTCATGAGCCTTGGATCTAATTGTCTATATATCATTGGGTATTGTTCTCTCATGTGCATATAC
This sequence comes from Olyra latifolia, assembly GCA_036346145.1. Lineage (NCBI taxonomy): Eukaryota > Viridiplantae > Streptophyta > Magnoliopsida > Poales > Poaceae > Olyra > Olyra latifolia. The sequence goes on along the minus strand of CM070524.1, from coordinate 20,363,465 downwards.
ATTCATTGTCCTGTTTTAGATGCACATGTGAGGTTGATCATAAGACAAGTGTTCCTATGCCTATTGTCATTTATATGTGGAACACTTGTAGTGCTTAAATGTTCTTGGTTATATCAATTTAACTCATTTATGTGGAGCACTAGGGACTAATGTCTTTTATGAGTTGTGAAGAGAATTAGGTCCCACGGAGGTACATGATGACCGAGGGAGTGTCGAAGGATGATGGCCAAGTCGAGGTCAAGAAGACGAGGATTCTCAAGAGATGAGGACGGAGTCAAGATCGATTTGACAGGAGGATCGTCAGGAGGATGATCAAGTCAAAATCGATAGGATGGAGAGCCTTATGAGGGGGGTCAAGTCAAGGTTGACGAGATGAAGGCGTCATCGGGATTTGGAGGTCGTCATGTACAAGGAATGCTAGTATAGGCTAATGATCTTTTTCTAGTCTTGTTCTGGTCTCGGTGTAGGGAGAGAGACCGGTAGGATAGTCACCGTGCTATCAAGAGGGGTCTGGATTATTGTTGATCGGATAGGTTTCTAGCTCTTGGGTTATGCACATTGAGTCTCCTAAACTCTAGTTGAGCCTTGTGGGTTATCAAGGGTGTTGGAGGAGTTTAGCTATAGAGAGAGGTGTTTAGGGGGTCGGAGAGTGTAAGATTTGGATGTGCCTTTGGTTTCCCTAGGTTTTCTACTCATATCATTTGGGTTTGAGGTGGTGTAACCTTGTGGGTTGTGTAGCCCTCGTTCTTAGTTGTCCAAAAAGCCCAAGATCACCGAAATCGGAGTTCAGAGTTAGAAGTTACAAGCATTTTAGCGGAAGGCTATCGGGCTGTCAGGGGAGGCCGGACGGTCCGGGTCTGATGTGAAAAATCTGCCCCGGAGGCCGGACGGTCCGGCCTATACTTCCATGTTTCTATTTCGAGGCCAAATGGTTAGCCTGGTGTCCGGACAGTCCGAGTTTGCCTACGATTTTGAAGATCCAAGCCTCCAACGGCTAGTTTTTAAGATTTAGCCTATTTAAACCCCTGAGTGGCTCCTTTGTTGCTGCGGTTTTGAGGTGGCTTGAGTGGTGGTTTTGGGTGAGATTTGGGTGTGTTCCAAAGTGTGAGAAATGAGAAAAAGGGAGAGCATCATCTTGTGTCGATTTGGTGAAACCCTAGCTAGTGAGAGGAGTGGGTGACCAAGTGTGTCTTGTATGCATCACTTTTGAGCTTTGATCTGATACGATTAAGCGGCTTCGGGCTTGTTACTCTTGGTGCTTGCAGGCACTTAGACGGCATGGGAGACGCCGTGTACTGGTGACCTTCTCAAGAAGCTTGTGAGAAAGACCAGACGAAATTTGTGCGTGGTATTGGTGCTTGCCACCTCCAGAGCGGGGAAAATTGGCAACCACTAGTAGGGATGAGGCAATAGGCTCGAGAAAGAGTCGGCTCTTATGAGGAGCAAGAACTTGCCTCAACGTGGACATAGGAGCGCCGCTCTAAACCACGAGAAAAAGTCCTCATATCACTTGTGGTATCTCTTGTCTCCTTTATACATTGTTCTACCCTGTGTTTATCTATGATGCATATTATTCCTTGGATGACGATATGTACTCTATGCTAGTTGCTCTCTTACCATGTGTTGGTAGCTTGTTGTTAGTGTGATTGCCATTATGTTTGCTTGTGCTAGATTTATCTTGTGAACAATTTAATAGCTTGTATTTACATACCTAGAATTAAATTGCTTACTTGTCACCCTAAGATTGCATATTTCAACTTAGATGATCTTTATTCTAAGGTGCTTGTCTTGATTGCTCTCACCTTAATTAAGATTGCCATCACTTAAGCTAGCCACTTGTGTTCAAATATTAGTATTTCGCTTCCGCATGTTTTAGGGTTTGAACACAAGATTAAAACTTGGAATTAGAAAATAAAATTTGAGAAGCCCTGTTCACCCCTCCTCTAGGGCATCCGATTCCTTACACCCTAGGATTGCAGTCACTTAGATAAAACACTTATAGGCAAAGCATTAATCTTGATCTTCCATACTTTGTTTAGAATCTAGACACTAGTATAAAACTTGAATAGAAAGTAAAATATTAAAATAACCTATTCATCTCCCTTCGTAGGCATCTGATTGCTTACAGGGTGCTCAATTGCAGTAAGCTCTCGGAGGAGGCATGCACACATAACACCCAAAACGTGATGTTGCCCCTCCGTGCCGCTGTGGAGGTCCTTTTCTTCCAAAACACACATGCGACCACTCTGTCCGACAACTTAGGCAACAATCCCATTGTCAATCATCGTTAAACCTAGCATACCGGGACCTTTATCGCTGTCTCGCTCACCAACGGACTCACCTAGACAAGTTCACTGTCGAGCTAGGCATATCATGGTCTCGGGCCTTGGCTGGACAATGGAGATGACCTCCACGGCAGTGGGGTCTTCGATCTAGGTTGTATGGGGAGTCACAAAGGGATCACGGGAGGGAGAGGGATGTGAGTGGAGGAGGCTAGAGAGCTTGCTGGGCGGTGGCTGAGCAACCTAGCCCTAGTCGTCCTCCCGCTTACCAGAAAGCGTCAAATTTCAAAATGTCAAAGAAAATTATCAAATGTCGATGTGAACAATTGGTGAGGCTTCAGCTAGGATGCCAAATTGGGCCTCACCTTCCTCCAAGACTCGAACCCCTCAAGGTCTACATCCTGGCTTACTATCAAACTCTACAAAACTCATTTCTTTCACATGCCTTTCATTCCTATATCTTGCCGTTGTCCGGCCAATGGGTTGCCACATATTACGCTGACGAGTAGATATGTCATATGGATGGACACTTATGGTGGTCTATGGCCCACGTACACATGATAGCGGTACGAACATGTAATGTTCTCGTCAGTGGGCGACAGCGGCACCCGAGTCGTCTCTGCATCCATTCCCCATTCCTTAGGAGTTAGAAGATGCCATGGGAGTGGAAAGGTTGACACAAATAGTTTAAAGGTGTTTTCACCGAAAAAATAATTGAAATGTGTATATATGCAAAACTCCTTTTAGATCAATCTAGGTTGTGAAAAGTTGACCAAACACCCCAATATGCCTTTATAAGTCATGACACACCGTGCTTTCCTGAGAGGATAATACAAAATACTTCAAGGGTCCACTTCAAAGAAATCCATGGAAAAATTTGAGCGAATGGTTGCTTAGGACTATAGTTAGATCGTGATTCTTCTTGTGCCACCAGGTTTTGTCCTCGATCCGCGTCATGTAAAGTAGATCAAACGAATAACTGTAATCAAGCGTTAAGCCAGAGATCTTTATTCAAGGTTTGTCTAGCCCTCGATCCACCATCCATGCCGTTGAATGTGTATCAAACGGTTAAGGGAAACCTAGAGTTGAATCGTGATTTATGTTCACGATTGTATCTATCCTCACTCTTGACCATGGAGGTTTGATCAAAGGGTTACCCAATATCTCAACGGGGATGTTCCCGGAGAGCTACGATAGCCAGTGGTGTGTGCCGATGGCTACCAGCGCTCGCAAGGACAAGTCATCCGCATGAACTCCATGACCCTTAGCCCATGATGGTGTGCCGTCTACATCGAGTTAGAAGGATCCAACAAGCACCTCCTTCGTGGCGTAACGTGCACCTCTGGCATCTCCCTTGCCATTCACTACTACACATCGGAGTATCACAAACGGTTCAGAGGCCCTTTACAAGCGGTTTTGAACCGCTTATGTCGAATCGCGTGTGATACCTGGCTGGTATCACATGCGGTTCCCTCAACTGGTGTGTGCCGATGGCTACCAGCGCTCGCAAGGACAAGTCATCCGCATGAACTCCATGACCCTTAGCCCATGATGGTGTGCCGTCTACATCGAGTTAGAAGGATCCAACAAGCACCTCCTTCGTGGCGAACGTGCACCTCCTGGCATCTCTCCTTGCCATTCACTACTACACATCGGAGTATCACAAACGGTTCGTAAGGCCCTTTACAAGCGGTTTTTGAACCGCTTGTACGAAATCGCGTGTGATACCTAGCTGGTATCACATGCGGTTCCCTCAACTGTTTGTGATAGTGTGTAAAAAAAGATAAAAAATATTTGGGGGAAGTGGGATTTGAACCCAGGACCTCATGCCTCCTCGTGACTCACACCTCACCCAATTAGCCAACTCACCCACGTGTGCTCTTTGATAGAGTAGGACAAAATTTCTTTTTAGCCTTTCGAAAACTAGGCCTTTACAAGCGGTTCGTGTCCCGAACCGCTTATGAAGCCACTTTCTACAAGCGGTTCGTGTCCCAAACCGCTTGTAGAACCCATTTCTACAAGCGGTTCGTGTCCCCAACCGCTTGTAGAAGTCTATAAGCGGTTGGGGACACGAACGCTTGTATAAATGGGTTTTACAAGCGGTTCGGGACACGAACCGCTTGTAGAAGCCCTCTTCTGGCCCATTGGTTTCAAACCGCTTGCATTTCTCAAACTACAAGCGGGCCGAAGTCAACCGCTTGTGATAGGCCGTTTGTGAAACCCTTATCTGTAGTAGTGATTGTCACCACTTGCACCCTCCACCACTACCCCACCTTTGTCAGCCACCTCCCGCGCCCGGCACTGTCACCTTGCCACTACACCCTCACTTCCTCTTACCGCCACATCAACCCTGCTCATCCTAAATCAGGTCGTCATGTGGGGATCCCCCCACAAGCAAAGCCTACCATCCTTCGATGAACCCATAGACAAGGCGGCGGTGCCGCATGTCTCGATGCACCACCTCCCACTGTTATGGTCCCGCCAACCCGGCTTCCCTTTTTGTCTAGGGGCGTGGTGAACTCTATGCATAACCCGGTAAATCTTGAACCCTAATCCAACAGTGGAGGTATGGTGACGACGGCAATGAGGTGGGAGGAGACCAATAGGAAGCAGAGTAGCACATCACTGGGAGAAGGGGAGGGGAGATAAACGGTTGGATCTTGATCTAATAAATCAACCATCCAATGGACCAAGAAATCACTGATCACACCATATGATTTCAGTTGACTAAAAAACAACAAATATGATATTCCAAAGCTTCAAAATGGTATTATTTTTCTCGACTTGGGATACGTACTTGAGATTAGAACCAGTAGTATTGTAAGTACCATTCAATCCATAGGCAATATTTGTTTTGGAGCCCGACTAAGTTTGTTCTTGCGCTCTACTCTTTTTTTTTGGTTGTTAGTTGTTTTCTGGTTTTTCGGACTTAAAGCCATGTAAATAACTTTTTTAGAAAGGTAATATATGACTGTGGGAATCCTATTGTCTTTGCACTAAAAACATGATGAGAACTATTGACAATTGAGAATACTGGATGCGAGAATTGAAAGTTCTTCATGGATGAGTCGCATCTACAGCTCTACAGCAGTTGGTGATCGACACCTACCGTGTCGAGCTCCTGCTTTCAGTTTCTTCGTTCTTTCTTGTGCACTGGTTATGCATTACACGTGTCACCGACAGGCAAGCCTAATTAAACAGGTGGAAACCTATATGCCACTACAGACCTAACCTAGAGGCATGCATAACATGCCAAGTCTCCACTGCCATCTTTGAGCTCCACAGACATGCATCGCAATGTAATGATCTCATGCTAGTGAAATGAAGAATCATTCTGGCTATAATTCGTTGAACTCGATCGTGGTTTGAAAGCTTGATTTCATTTTATACTTGACTACTTGAGTAGCGTCTCTTTTCCTGTGGGTCAGATCTCCAAGACATGAGTGTGAAGCCTCACCGGACGGCCAAAATAATGGAGCCGGTTGCTCTACGGCTAGCTGAGTAGCTGTGCTGTTGCCTGCTGGGCCGGCCGCACTTTGCTTGCATCCCCAGAAAGCCTTATGCTTTGCTACGTACTACAACCACCTGCGTCCTTCCAACCATGTGCCTCAAGTGAAAAAAAATTAGATAATGTTTTCCCTTGTCAATTATTGGATTAACGAGAGTTCAGGATATCCTTACTTGTCTTAATTAGATCTAATTAGTGGATGTACCTTTTTTTAGGTCGAAGCAATAGCTTTATACTTGAGTAGATCGCAACATTTGAGATGATTTTAATTTAGTTGGTATATTTGTATGCATGCTATGTGGGAAGCTTGATGCTAATCCAGCTAAAATTTTCATCAAAATCTGTTATGCCATTAAAGCAATAGAACGCTCGCTTTAAAAAAGTAAAATATTGGCACGTTAATAATGGAAAAAATGAGAAATACCTACGTCGTCAATTGTGGTGGATATAGATAAAAAATAAGGAAAATGTCAATACAATGTGGAAGTACATAAATTTGGAATAAGAAATAAAATAAAAATAGCAATTTGTTTTGCATACAAATTGTTGAGTAAAATCTCTAAATAAATATATTTAGGAATAAAAATTTTAAGAAAATAGTTAAAGATAAAATGAAACAAAATTAGCAATTGGCTTTGTATACAGATTCTAATAAATAAGTGAAATTTGGAATTTAAAAAATTGCAATTTGATTTCCATATTGAAGTAAAACTCCTAGCAACTAAAATTTGAAATAATTAAAAATAGCAATTTTATTTGTACGTGGACTCCAATAAGAATGACTAAATTTAAATTAGTAAAAATAAAAAATAATTAGAATGAGCATAGCACACATAGTGTCGAAGGAGATTGCGAAAGAGTGTAATGGCATCATCATGTCCTTACAGAGAATCCAAGTGCAGCGGGGATGAGGAAAAATATAATGATACTCCGTAGGATCGAACATGGTGACTAGAAGAAGACGAATAGACACTGAACAGAAAAATCAAGTACTCTTTCACAACCTACTACACAGCAAAAACAAATTGTTCTAAGTCTAAATTTAACCCAAAGCGTTTATGACGAAAACAGCAAAGAAATTAACTAACAGCCAAATTTCTAGTAGCCTTGTCGTGTAAGTATAGCAAATAGAACTAAATTAGATTAATGCGAACCGACCAGCATCTAGATTCCTTGCCCTTAATTACTTTTGTCGTTTTGTCACTGCTACTGCACGGTGCCTGCAAGGAGCAAGAAATCCTAATCCTAAGTTGACACGGGAATCGGTGCTTATTACTTACTGCAGCCCGAGCGATCAATTGAACAAGTAGTTGAGCAATGCGCGCAGAGCCGAGCGATCGAGCCTAGCGCTCGCAGCCAAGCCGAGCTACCAAGCCAGACACGCGACAGATCCCGAGGACGAACAGAGCAGGACACGCACAGAGTCGCTACAAATAGAACAGATCTATATTGTCTCAGGCTTTTGATTCGGTTAACCAAAAAATCTCAATTAAATACTTGAGTTCATGAGACTATTTAGAATTCATCCTAACAAGAATCACGAGATTTGACCCAAATTCGTGATGAATTTTCAGGTTGATCTACAAACCAAAAGCAAGATGAAAAATGAGAATAAAGGAGAATCAAACCATAGATTGCAGAGAAGTTGATGTCTATTGTTTCTCGATTAATTGCCCACAGCCTCTTCACATATCAGACACCATAACGACGCACCAAATCCTAACTTTTTAGTTAGGTATCCATCCATGAACAAAACCGACCACGTTCTAACCCTAGAACCCCTGTCTTATATAGGGTACACACACCCTAACCCACTAATCATGAAATTAACACTTCCTCATTAAGTGGCCCCACACGACTACACCATGTCTCTAACACCAATATGACTCAACCGTCTAAGCCTTTTACATATCCGAACACCACCATCTCTCGCCTGTGCACCGCATTGAGTCGCCTCACATATCCTCATCCATCAATCATGCACCTTGATTCTATCTCGACGCACCCACACAGCACCGCCTTGGACATCACCTCCTCCCTAGAGCCTAGTCCTGGTCTCCGTTAACTTGCATCGACTCTGATCCATGCACATCGATAGACAAGCTAATCAATCCGAAAATAAATCTTTTCAGCTTGACTCACGTTAGTCCAAACCTTCACCAAAACTCCACTACACATTAAACCGTTGTCAATTATAAATCACAAGATCTTACATACTCAAATTAGTTGTTCGACAAGGAAAATATCATGCGGCCTGTCAGAGCTGTTTGTTGAATTATTATCCGAATTCTGGAGTAAGCGAAATTTTTTGTAGCATAGGTATGGATCATCGTGATTAACGGATTTATTTTTGTATTGGACACAAGACACCATGTATAAAGTCTTCTTGTAAGCCACACAAGCCACACAAGAGAGAACACATGATAATTCACCTATGTTTGTAGCTTTTATCGTATAGTGAAGTTTTGCCAGCCGATGTCCATGATTTTTTTTTTTTTGCAAGAGATTTCAATGTAAAATCTATGTCTCTGGGATCTTGTTGTTCTTGTTCTACTTATGTCATTCGTCTATCGATTTCTAACACTGTTGAAGAGAGAGGCCACGGTCAAAGCAGCCAAGGACCGCAATAATAAGTGGTGACCATTGCGTTGTTGAAATGGGCAATCAGGTATCTAGGTGAGTGCCATCACCGGTGAAATGCACAACGTAACCGAAGACGGTATGATTCTTCGTATAATCGTATCTGCAAGAGTTTGTGTCAAATATATGTACGAATAGGATTACGTTTGGACTCTGAGTTGTAATAGGCAAGTGGAGGATAGAGTTAGAGTCGGACTTCGTACCCTAGGCCCTATATAAAGGGGCACTGCCGTTGTAACCCATCATAACGACATAGCTGTAGCGCAAAGCACGCAGAGGGTCAGCGGCTGACATGTGGCTATGATTCGGGTGGCCCGATGTGCTTGTGCTTCTATGGAGAAGCACCCGTAATCGTGTCTCGCAAATGTAGGCAATCGTGCCGAACTGCGTTACCAAACATTGCGCCTCAGGTGTCGTCTAGATCTTGCATGGCATTGAATTCCTAACAAGCGGTATCAGAGCAAGGTTGGCTATATGGAAGATCTTGATGGAGGCGTGAGGTTCATGTCTCCACAGGTGTTTGATAAAGCTCTCTAGTGCAAGGTGGAGTATGGTTGCGATCGACAATTTGATCGGTGGTGTTGGGCACTTCGAGCAAGCAGCTCGGATCGTTCGATGGGCTGCAATTGGTGAGGATTGGCCAAACGTGACGATCAGATCGACAAGGTGGCTGAGGAGTCAACAAAGCAGCGGTGGAGACTCGGCTCGGTATCAAACCAGCGAGGGGCCAGACATGGCAAGCAGTCGGATAGATTGGAGCGGTGGAAGCATCGCAGACGGTGATGGGTACACACACGTGCAGCACAGGACGCCATCATAGCACTGAGGGCAATTTTGTGTCGATGATATGGGCGACCAAGGTACGACATGAGATCGTGCACAGCGAAGTGTGCGGTGGTGTGCAGAACAACACGTAGACGGGCTCGAGGTTAGATCTAAAGGTGGAGTTAGGGATGGCAATCGAGCAGGTCGGACACGGTTAGAGGGTCCGTAGACCCATACCCACGGAGAAAAACGCTCCGTACCTATACGCACCTATACCCATACTCGTACCCACGGGTAACCCGATACCCGTTGGTAACCGTTACCTGCCCGCTATCTTTTAGCTTGCAGCCTAGCAGCTAGCAAATGGTATAAAAAGTCTATTTCATCAATGTTCAGTCCATTTTAGCAACATTTGGCAACATACAGCTCAACAAATCTCTATTGTATGTTAACAAATCTCAGCATATCGAGCCCGACTGTACAAAATATCAATTTGACAACATACAACTTAACATTTGACAACATACACAGCTTACCAAATATCAGCAGACCAATTGCACAAAACATCAATTTAGCATCACTTCATACCCAGATTTCAGCAACATAAATCATCAAATACATGCAGCAGCACAAAACAATAACATTGAGGCCCTGTTTGGCAACAAAGTATTTTCATAGTTTCTAGGCAAAACCATGGTTTTGGAGAATACCATGGTTTCTAAAGCCATGAGGTGTTTGGTAACTCTGCAAAAAATATTGCTTTAAAAACCATGGTTTTGCCAAAACCATGGTATTTTTAGAGTTTTGGAAACTCCACTTTGAGCTAAGTTTTGGCTCATTGCCATCACTATACATAGAAAATAACTTTGTAACCAAACACTTTGCAGTTCCAAGAAATACCATGGTTTTGTGGAGGTTGACAAAACCATAGTATTTTTGTATATAACACTTACAAACCATGGTATCTCAAAACCACGGTTTTTTAAAACTTTGCTTTCAAACAGGGCCTGAGTGGTATATATATATATTTTTTATTTTAGGCCCACATGTCATATACCCATTGGGTAACGGGTATGGATAGTGCATACCCATACCCACGAAAAATTTACCCGTTGATACCAGGTTATACCCATGCCCGTACCTATGGGTAAGAAATTCCACTATACCCGTGCCCAACAGGTAATTACCCGTGGTTATTTGCCCATACCCGTACCCATTGCCATCCTTAGGTGGAGTGCGAAACAGGACGACGTTGGTGACCTGGAGGATCTGAAGACCAAGCAGGGCCCATGGTGCATGCGCACAGGTAGGTACGCTGTGCATGGACCCACAGGTGCACAGGGTAGCCAAGGCGTGTGTGCGGACATGTGGCATGTCCTCCATGATGGGCCCCATGGTCAGGAACAAGGCAGGCGTAGCTGCACCTGCGTGTTTGGGCCGGGTTAATAGTTGTGCATGGCCATTGTAAGCAGCATGCAGGGCAGGCCACGATGGGACCTAGGGGGAACTAGGCGGTCAGGCAACTAGGGCGGTTGCGTGAGTGTCCGTGCATGGCTAGCAGGCAAAGAAGGACCTACATGGTAGGATTGGTGGCGTCCTGTGTTACGGGTGTTACACGCGTACGGCGGGCGGGCAGGCAGCTCGCATGGCTCGGCTCGAGCGTATGGGACCAGGCGCAACTAGCGGTAGGCGGGCCATGTGAAGCTAGCCAGGGCCGAGCTGGAGATGCAAGCATGCTAGCGCGTTGCAAACACAAAGACCGAGACCGAGAAAAAGAACAGGATGTAGAGTTCAAGACGAAAAAGGAAGCCGTGTTTTATGGCTGCAAGTTCGAGACGGATAGAAGTCACCTCAGCACTATGTAAATTAGATCCACGAGAGCCTAAAATAAAAAAAAGCTAAACAAAGTTTTTATAGATCCAAAGAATTCAGATCTGTAGCCAAAGAGAGCCGTTTTGAGCGTAGTTTTTCGAATCAACGTAGTCGTGCGAGTTCTGAAGGGAGGTGCTCAAGGAGGCTGAAAGGTGGTCTAACAGGAGGTCAGGCTAGCTGACAACAAAGTTAGTTTTGATTTGTCCAAGGCAATGGATGGGTCGAGTGGTAAGACCGACGACGAGGTTAGGAGTGGTCCGTCTAAGTCAGGAAGATCAAGAAGCCACCAGTCGTCGAGTCAGTCAAACTGAGGGTGGCGGGGTGTCGTCCAACGCCAGTTTCAATTTGGTGATGTTCAATGGTACTGGTAACTTTGGTTTGTGCCAAACGAGCGTCAAATATCTATTGGCACAACAAGAAGTCTTGAAGGTTCTTCAGGCTAAGAAACTGGAGAAGATGGAGGATGATGATTGGGAGAAGATGCAGCTATGCACAACCATGACTATCAGGTTGTGTTTGTCCAATCAGGTCATATACCACGTGATGGACCTAAACACACCAAAGAAAATCTAGGATAAATTGTCTAGTCAATTCTTGTCTAAGGGTGGGTCCTTTTTAGCTTCTTATCTGGCTTATTTGACTTATCTCGTAATTTTGAGAATTTTTCAAGATAGCCTAGGATTGAGAAAGCTTTTAGACACACCAACGAGATAAAAAAAAGGACCCAAAAATTAATAAAAAAAGTGAGATAAGACAAATAAGACACGAGATAAAAAAAACTTCCTAAATCCTAAACACAAAGGCCAACCGGCTTTCGAGACTATCTCGAAAAATTCTCGAAGTTATAAGGTAAGTCAAATAAGCTGGATAAGCTGAAAAGAACCCAACCTAAGACTCTAGCCAATAACCTGTATCTGAAGCAGAAGAGATGCAGGAGGGGTCTGATCTCATGGAGTATGTGAACATCTTTAATCAGTTGGTTGCAGATCTAGCAAAGCTAGATGTGATGATTAAATATGAAGACAATGTCATAGTTCTTCTTTGCCCGTTACCACCATCCTATGAGCATATATATGAACACGACATTGACGTATGGCAAGGATAGTATCAGCACTGAGGATATTACTGTTGCGTTACTAGCTCAAGAACAAAGAAGAAAGAACAATGCAGTGGAGGTTCCTCTTGGTAATGCTTTGTCGGTCAAAGGTGAGCATAGCGGAAAAGGGATAAAGAAGAAGGGCAAGAAGAAAAGAGTGTGGTGCTTCAAGTGTAATGAGTGGGGACATATGAGAAAAGACTGTCTGAGGAAGGGAACAAGTGCTAATGTGGCATTGACTAAAGCTGACTCGAATAACAACGGTGAGTTTCTCTTGGTATCAAATATGCCGTCAAGTAAAGCGTGGATGTTGGATTCAGCTAGTTCCTATCATGTGACACACAAAAGGGAGTGGTTCTCTTCATACAAATATGGGAATTTTTGTTCAATCTACTTGGGAGATGACACGGTCTACCGTACCATTGGAGTGGATGATATCAAGATCAAGATGTATGATGAAGTTGAGCTTGTACTTCAGGGTGTGAATTATGTGTCAAAGCTAAAGAGAAATCTAATTTTGCTTGGGACCTTACATGAAAATGGGATGGTGTTCCGGACCGATGCAGATGGAAGGACCATTAGGATCATAAAAGGTGGTGAGACTGTCATGATCAGGAGAGAACGATTTCATGTCTGTACAGGCTGCGAGGAAGTTCAATTCCAGGTGCAGGGAGTACTATTGCAGGTGGAGTCACTGAAGCAGGTGTTGTAGGGTTAGCAATATTCGTTCCGGAAGACGGTGGGTCTGAGACAAAGTCAGACTCGTCGGACGGCTCTTAGTAAGCTGAAAAGTCTCAACTCGAGTTCGAGTACACGAATGTTCATGCTGGACAATTTCGAGCTTCTAGATGGTGAAGTCATATTTTCCAAGGTGGAGTTTATAAGAGTTTGTGTCTAATATGTGTACTAATAGGGTTATGTTTGGACTCTAAGTTGTAATAGACAAGTGGAAGATAGAGTTAGAGTTGGACTCTGTACCCTGGGCCCTATATAAAGGGGACATTGTCGTTATAACCCATCATGATGACATAGCTATAGCGTAGGGCGCGCAGAGGGTTAGCGGCCAGCATGTGGCCATGATCCAGATGGCCCGGTGTGCTTGTGCTTCTAAGGAGAACCACACATAATCGTGCCCCGCAAATATAGGCAGTCGTGCCGAACTGCGTTATCAATCATCGTGTCTCCGGTGTCATCTAGATCTTGCATGACGTTAAATTCCTAACAGTATCGTTAGACAACAAGCGGCAGACAAGCTGGTATCAAATGAAGATGGGAGCTGGGAGCTTTTCACATATAGTGAGGAAGGCAGGAAGCCAGAGTGTTGAAGAAAAGAGTGACCGGTGTACGTCGAGCTAGAGCATATCATGCATGCGCATATACATGCATGGATCGGTGCATCCTATATAGATGCGTAGAGTGCGTAACGAATTTATCTGACAGTGATTGGTGAAAGTTGCACATGGAAGCATGCCTTGATGTCACAACGGTCGCGTTTTGGTCACATTATTTTCAGCTTAAATTAAAATTAAAAGTTAATGGTAAAAATTTATTATTTTTTACCAGCCAAATGTTACAGTACTTTGTTACCACCTTTTAACACTTTCAGTGGTTCTTCTCAAAGCTTCCAAAACCATTTTTTAATATTTTTTTGGACTCACTAAGCCCCTATCAAAGACTCACAACTTTTTATATTATAATCTACGGCTAGATTAAGTTAAAAAGAACAAAGCCGATTGAAGATTGAGGAGTAGCATTCCCACTCCACAGTCTCTACGTATCGCTATTACATATGCCAATTAATTTACAAACCACAAAAGAAACAATACCCCCAATGTAGTGTACCTTGAGCGATTTCATCATTAAATAACTTTATCTTTCCCTTTTCTCACTCCAGTCGCCATCTCCTTGTACCTCTCTCTTTCTCTGTTGGAGCCTTCGATTCGAGAGACGGGCGCAGCGAGCTTAAGGGCGAGGTGACAGCGACCAACAGGGCCAGCTCAAGGACGAGGCAGTGACCGGACGGTGTGGGGAGCTTGAGGGCGAACTAGCGGCGTGGCCAGCGCAGGGAGCTTGCGGTGACCGATGGTGGGGACCTTGAGGATGAGGTGGCGACGTGGTGCAACGCAGGGAGCTCGCGGCAACCGGTGTGGGGACCGGTGCGGGAAGGTCAAGGGTGACATGATGGCGCGGCATGGTGCAAGGAGCTCGTGGCAACCGGCACGGTGAGCTCGAGGACAAGGTAGTAGCCGGCTAGCATGGGGGAGCTCGAGGGTGAAGTGGCGGCATTGGCCGGTGCAGGGAGCTGGCGATGACCAGCATGGGGACCTTAGGGCGAGGCAGCGGCACAGCGCGGCGTAGAGAGCTCGCGGTGGCCAGCATGAGGAGGTCGATGGCGAGATGGCAACTGGCTGGGACAGGGAGCTTGAGGGTGAGGTGATAGCACAGCATGGTGCAAGGAGCTCGTGGCGACCGACACGGTGAGCTCAAGGGTAAGGTGGTGGCCGGCTGGTGCGGGGAGCTCGTGGGGACCAGTGTGAGAAGCAAGCGGGGAAGGCGGCACGGGGAGCCCGTGGCAACCAATGGTGGCCGGTGCAGGGACCTCTACCTTCTTGCTCGTGTGCCACAGTGGTCTCAATGACAGGCATTCATATATTTTCAAATATTTTAGTTAAAATTTTGATATTATAAACTATGGAACAAATCAAGATGTGCAAATGTGAGGGCCACCTTACTAGTTATAAAGGAGTTGATTCTCATCATGAGATCTTTATATTTCTGCTTTGCAACGGCTGTACCTTGTACCCCGTTGGATTAATCCAACGCACGATATCTCGCTGCATGTTCCTGATCAACCAGGACAAAAAAGGAGAGAGGATTAGACAACTACAGATATGATTTCCATCTCACCTACTATATATCAGAAGGGTGGACAAAAGAATATTCGAATTCATAGTGTAGACTTTTTTCGGCATTATGGTACCACCCATTGCATCGAGTGTCAACTGATCAATGCATTAATTGTTCGTTTGTTCCTAACATGATTGATTAAACATAAGCAAGACCTCAACCCTTAATTAGTGTTACAGAGTTTCTGTTGCGTCAGTAAAGATTGAAGATCAAACATCTTCTTCACATGGCCCTTACTAAGAAGTACCCAAAAACAGTTGCTTTCGATGCTTTATTAAAGCAAGAATTTTTAAGGGTAATTGGTCGACCTGACCAAAACAATCAGTAGTTGCTAATCAATGAAGCAAGGGCCCCCTAAGGCTAGGGGTGGGGTCTCCTACTAGGCCATTCGTTCCTATATGCATTTCCTGAATGAAATTTGTGTGATTTGCTAAGCAATTTGACGGCGAATACACCAGTACTGCATAAAGGGTCATTTGTGAGAATCTAAACCGCTAATAGTGCCAGTTTTTGAACAGGTACAAAATAAGATGCACTTACGAGTATATCTGTACGGTTCAAGCCACAAAGTGGCTGACATAGATGACCTGGTTTGTAGCTAGAATTGGCACAAATATCTTACAAAATAGAAAATGCACTATGCATTTTTTTGCATTTGCTAGCCCTAAACCCTAGCATGTGCGGTTCGTTAGCTCGTCGGACTAGCACCTATGCATAGAAGTAGTCATCGTCATTGCCGGAGTTGGAGAAGTCATCGCTAGGGCTCAGCAAGCTCGGAGAGGCTGGTCGTCCTCGTCGGATGAGCCCTTCTCCACCCACCCCATGAGGTTGTCCTCCTCATCGTCGTCATCCTCAGCAGCAGTGGTAGTGTCCTCGTCATTGTCTGCTACGGGGTCGCACATTGAGGCGAAGCTTACTGGAGACCGATGCGGTGATGGAGAAGGCGGGCATAACCGCTTACATGACGGGAGTAGATCAACAATGAGACGAAGACACCGTCTCCTGACGACGACATGAGGAGATGGATGTGGCGGTGGTGATGGAGGCAACGACGAAGATGGTGGAGGTGGCAGTGGCGATGGCAGAGATGGCGGTGGAAAGGCCATGAGGTGGGTGGCTAGGTGGTGGAGGCGTCAGGCCGAGAGAGGTGGAAGAAAGAGAGAGCTAGAGGTGGAGTTTATAGGCATAGATGGCGAAGGGCCAGGTTTCGCTCGGATCCATGTTTGCACGGAAATAGCATTGAGAGATGAAATGCTCGATATATGTGCCAGTTCTAATTACGAACACTTCGTACATAGATATGTGACGGTTCTAAGTATGAATGGTCACAGATATGTTGAACATCTGTGCGGTTTTACAAAAACTGGCACAGATAAGCTTCTCTCTCTCTCCACTTATGAACCGACATAGATATTCTATATAAACCAACATAGATGATTTTTTTTAATTGATGACAGGGGCTCTGTCAAATTCAATTAGAGCTGAGAGAGAGAAAAATCTTTACAAGGCGCTGTAGAGTAAAAAACAGCAAAAAGACCTCAGACCTGCGCAAGGGGAAGGCCTGGGCAGCTACAACAAGCAACTAAGGAAACAATCTGGTATAGGAAAAGGATCTGACCTACGTTAGCCATGATCATCATCGGCTCCAAAAGCTAGCACATGATGCAGAGTATCATGCTTGATTAATTGAAACACTTGAATCACCGAGCAATATTCTGAGTTAAAAATTCTCCTATTCCGCTCATTTCAAACATTCCAGCAGGTGTAAAGGACAATGCTATCAAGGTTTCTACGGTTTGACTTGTGAACTTTGCTTCTTAGCTTGAGCCACCAGTCATTGAGAGTGTCATTCTAACTGGAGGATTCGGCCTGTAGATGCTGCCTCAAGTCTCCTAGTATGTGGTGCCAAATCAATTTGGTGAAAGGACAAAGAGTTAGCAAGTGATTCACTGTCTCCAGCACTAAACCACAAAGGGGGCAGATCCCACAATCTAGCCAACCTCTTCGCTCGAGGTTGTCTGCTGTAAGGATTTTATTTTGGATTGCCATCCAAATGAAGAATTTGCATTTAAACTCATAATTTGCTTTCCATATGGCACATTGGCACTGACATACTTATCCTTCATTGAACCTAAGAATTGGACGTCGTAGGCCAATTTGGCGCTATATGTCCCATTCGGCGTCCACCTCCAGGCCAGGATGTCTGTAGGCTGCATGTTAATCGGCTGCAACAAGCTCCAAAGACGGATGAATTCCTGCAGCTCTTGGCCTGTGGACAAGTTCACAAGATCTTTTAACCAATTGCCCTGATGCAGACCCTAGGCAATGGTTACATTGAGATGACTCGTCTTGTTGAAACAAAGGGGAGCTATATCCTGTGATGACTGCCTTGGATCCATTGGTCCGTCAAAAAATGAGGGAAATTTTTCTCTACCTCTGAAAAGGTCCCAGTCTGAAAAATCACAGGGCACTTCAAATCCTACCCATGGCCTGCTTCTATGCTCCCAGGCTCCCCAAAGCCACCTCTGCCCAAGTGCACAGCCAAACGTGGCCAGGTTTTTAACTCCTAGCCCACCTAGCCAATTCGTCCTGTAAACTCTCTTCCAGTTGACTAAACAGGTTCCTCCATTGTTCTCCGTGCCTCCTTTCCAACACAGATGATCTGACGTATATGATATGTTTTGATGTAGCGACAATACTTGAAGTATCATCTTACCCTTAATCAGCGTGTAAAAAAATTGATGTAAAAATCACTTCGTCAGACAATCAAAGAACATCTTTCACCAAATATTAATAACCATGACCCCAACTCTAGCTCACCTAGATGACTGTCGCTGCAAATGGAGGAAAATGCACCATCCGTTTGGACGTACTGTGGCCAAAATGGTCCATGCGAGCCCGCACTCAGCAGTCAATCGTCATCTATATGTTTTGGCATTATTGATCTAGACCAAACTATGTGAATCGGAATCTCCGGCCTAGACCAGATTTGGCTTGTATGCCTTTACATATTAAGAGCATCCGTAGCAGAAACCCTATAGTAGTATAGAAATAGAGTTTTAGAGATAGAGTTTCTGGTGGAGGAAAAAAATCTTTTAGGGTGTAGTGTAAAGTGTGAAGGAATTTTAGAGTAATAGAGAGAGAAAATAGAGTAGAAGAGAGAAAATAGGGATAGAGCTTCTGGTGTGGATGCTCTACGGCCCTGGTTTTGGAAACAGGGAGCCAGGGGTAAGAGTATCCTGAAGCATTGGATTCAGAGGATTTTTACTATCCTTAGATAGGTACCAAAAGATACCAATCAAATACAACCATTCATATGTGAGGATAGGATTGAAAAAACCTCTCTTCCTACTCCTCACTCCTCTCTCTCTCTCTCTCCATCTGACCTGTGCAAGGTGGCAGTGGTCCGGCCGCCGACGTCGGCGGTGCGCACGGTGGTCTAGTCGGTGGCAGTGGCGGTGCGCCTACGTGGTAGAGACGGCGGCGAAGCGTATGCACAGACGGGCTATAGCGATGCGTGTGGGCAAGCTGCGGCGGCGTACGCGCAGGCGGATGGGGGCGCGTGCATAGGCGAGAGGTGGCAGCGCACGCTCGAGCGGTGGCGGCACATGATCGGGCGACGAGCGACAGCATCACCGGCCAGCGGCAAAGACGGCGCCGGAGTTAGGAGAGATGAAGAAGAGATAAGGTTGGGAAAGATGAAGAAGAGATAAAGGAAGGAGAAAATATAAATGTATCCTTCCATCCATTAAGTTCTTTAAGAGGTATCATTTAATAACAACTATTGGATTGAACATGATGGATGGTCCTGATTAAAGGTACTAGGAGGTACCAGGAGATACCAAAGACTGTAAAATAGTCCTTGTATCGAACATGTACGATACGTGCAAATATATTTATCATATAAATTAGCTCTTAGAGGATAAAAGATCCCTTAGGCACTAGATCAAATAAAATGAAAGATCATAATAGTTTAGATACGTCTTCTAAAAAAATCCCTTGTTCTCAAAAATAAATCTCAGAAGAAAAAAGAACTTTCTTTTCTAACCCTAAACCTTGCCTTGGTATCAAAAGAAGACTTAAAAAAAGGATCGGTACGACGGTACGCATCAGTCACTTTGTAACTCAGATGATCAAATCCAGTGCAAATGGCAAATCAATCTCAGCAGTCAGCAGCCACAGCACATGGCCATTTTCGTTGTCGGCGGCCTATGCTCGGTAGAACGTTTGGTGACTAGTCATAGAGGAAGTCGTTGCACACCATGAGTGCACTATTTTCCCCTTTCTTTCAGCAGCAGCTAGCACCAACACGAAGCAGACATGAAACACCAGCGTCAAAATAAGGACCAAACCGCTCACCATGCACGCACGCCACCAACACCTCACCCCCCCCGTCCCACAGATACCTGAACATAAAGACGCCTCTCCCTCTCCCAGCCTTCTTCATCCTCCAAGGCTCCACCACCTAGCTAGAGACCACGCCACCATTCCTTCCTTCTCGCGCGCGCACATGCGCATGTAGTAGGAGGAGGAGGAGGAGGCTAGGAGCAGAGGAGAAGAGAGGTATCACTAGACCTGTAATCTGAAGATCACGCTTTGTCTCAGGTTTTTCTTGCACTTGTTCTTTAGTTTAAGGCATAAGGTTCATGGTTTTCTATATGATTAAATTTAAAATAATGGATAGATAGGTTACTAGAATACTTCATGATATTGATTTTGATTAGATGATTGCAGTAACCGAACCACATGCATGGTTTTTTTTTAAAAAAAAATGATGTGCATGCAGTGGCTTCGGTGAGTTCATTTTTTCTGCTTACCAAATTGTTTAGACGTTTTTCCATTCTTAATTCAGCGTCTTGGCAAAGTGATCAATCATTTCGGGCAATTGGAAATTTAGAATCACCTTTCGATCATTGTACTTAATCCTGGGCCAGTGTGAACCATGGAATCAGCAGCAGGGTCTCATGGGTTTGTTAGTTCAGGCATTCAGGCCTCATCTGCAGACTTGCTAAATTGTTAATGCAACCAAGAAAAGCCAGATGCTGATCCTCGTTTCAGGAGTGTCGATGCTTGTTGTTCATTTTTTTCCCTGAATACAATAGATAGTACCATGTTGGCCGGTAGCTTTTCTGGAAATATAACACTTGGCCAAACTCGTACAGAGTACAGACTCGCTGGACCTAGTAATCTGGCAAAGGCAAACCGTCCATCCAGTTTGAACTGGACGGCACTTGCCTGGTCTTGCTGCATACGCATTACACGCCACGCCAAACGAGACCCAGTTTTGGCCGGCGCGGCAGGCAGAAACTAGCAGTCGTTTTGGGAGGAGCTATGCCGGTTTCAGGCTTTAACCTAGCATTCTGATGTAAGCTGCAAGCCTGCAGTTACAAAAAATGCTCAAGAACTTGGTCAGCTCTCCTAGCATTCTGATGTAAGCTGCAAGCCTGCAGTTACAAAAAAAAGCTCAAGAACTTGGTCAGCTCTCCTAGCATTGGTAGCATGATAGAAGGTTTTTTATTTCAGTTTTGAGAATGAGCTTGACAGAAGGATTTGGAGCACCCTGAGACTGCATTCGAACAGAGTACTTCGGGTACTGGCTATGACTGTTTGTTTGCGTTAACCACTTGGCAGGAGCTAGCGTCACCATAGCTATTTTATTCCTGTAGCACGTTGATTGATTCTGCTTAGGCTGATGAGCTGATCCAAGTCATTCCATTTAAACAAGGAGGGGGCATTTTGTCTCGTTTCAGTGCATTGACGTTGCACCGAAAAGTAACTGACAAAAAAATTGTGTTTTTATGCATTTTCGCAAAAACGTGAAGGGAAAGGAGTTTAATTTCACTACAGATATGTAGCATAATTGTGGTAAGCTAGAATAAAATTAATACATGCACCATCTCTCATTCTCTTGTTTGGTAATCACTGAGTACCAGCACGCATACCTTACACTGAGTTTCTTGATGGGTATGCAGATCCAGCCGAGAGGAGATATCAATTGGCCAAGATGACCGGCGGTTTTCAGCTTGGTGTGATCGGGTCTCTCACGCTCTCCGTGGCATCATCGGTTGCCATTGTCATCTGCAACAAAGCCCTCATCAGTACTCTTGGCTTCCCGTTTGGTTTGTGCCTCAGTTTTGTGCTTTCTACTTTGCAAGCCTTATTGTCTCATGACATAAATCATGAGCATTCAGCCTATTCAAGTATTCATCATCAACTAAATGAACATTGCACTCACTCAGCCTGTTCATCAACTACTATGAACATTGCATCCACACACAGCCTATTCATCAGCTACTATGAAAATGGCATCAGACGAGCCCCAATTCAATACTTAGCAAGTTAGCAGACGAGTCTTACTTGTGACAAATGTTTGATGCCGCAGCTACAACATTGACAAGCTGGCATCTCATGGTGACCTACTGCACCCTCCATGTCGCGCAGCGCATGCACTTTTTTGAGCCCAAGGCGATTGATGGACAGACAGTGGTACTATTCGGGTTGCTCAATGGCACCTCAATTGGTCTTCTCAACCTTAGTTTAGGATTCAACTCCATTGGATTCTACCAGGTCTGTGCTTTTCTCAGTCAGTTTTTTTTTCCTTTTCTTGAAAAAAAGAATACGGCAGACGCTCAAATTTGGTATGCTCTGCAGATGACAAAGCTAGCCATCATACCTTTCACAGTACTTTTGGAGACAATCTTCCTGAAGAAAAGATTCAGGTTACAAATTTCTTAATAAAAGTTTTCTTTCTTAACTAGAAGTACCCACTGAATTTTACACAGGCCAAAACGAATTATAAGAAATGGATATCTTGCAAGTACAGTTTTGATGTAAATATTAAATCTGACTACACCCAAAACTTTGAAAAATTTTACTGTACACAAAAATAAATGTGAACGTCCATTCCTCTCGATCTGGTGGCTAGTATTGATTTTAATTTTTTATACTACCATGATAGTATTTGCAGTGATAGTATATTTTTGTATGAAAGGCTCTCTAAATGGACGGTAGATCTGAATTGCCTTAGTATATTTGCAATGTGTACTTAGTGTGTCTAGCGTTCTATTTACACATCAGGTCAAGTGATGTGAAAAAAAGGCTAAATTAGATAAATTGAAATTATCCTTACTTTTGTTTTAAAGTTTTTGTGCATCAATAGCCCATGCAGTATTCTTTCTTTTTAGAAAAGGGAAAAAATTTTGTACTCACAGCAAAACCTCCCAATCCCTTGTATGACATTGCTAAGCGACCTCTCTTTTCCAAGCGATCTTTATTTGGCTATTGTTGTCTATGACATTGGCAAAAAATTATTTATTTATTGTTTAAATTGTATAAACATTCAAAATCCAAAAAAAAAGTATCATGAGATATTCAATTGTTTCTACATAAATTTATTTTGGTATTTTACAAATAAATGTGTTATAAAATGTATAAGGGATTATCAAGGGAGGCTTTGGAAGGGAACAAGAAACCAAACAAAGAAAAACTAAGCGGATGTGTTTATGGATTCATACTCTTACCACGTGTTTGGTTGGAGGGAATTGAGATAGGGAATAGGAAATAAGGGTTGTAAAGTCTCTTATTTATTTGGAATTAAGAAAAGAGCTTGTAATTAAACAAATGGAATTCTCTTCACCCCAGGAATTTTCTTCCCGCCTCACTTCCCGTTCCTCTTCCTCATCCCTGCTGTTGCCAAACACATCGGCTTGATTGGAGGGAAGCATGACGAGAGAATGAGAAGTTAAAGGCACGTTTGGATCCTTTGTTCATCATTCCTCACTAGGAAAGGTGAGGCAAAGTAAGAGAAAACATGTTGTTTGGTTTCTCTTCTAGACTTCTCTCCTCTTTCTAACTTTCACAAAACAAATTCAAAATTTTATGAGATATTTAAAATTGTTGGAAGTTTTTTGTGGATTTTTTAGCGAAAATTTAACTTTTACCAAAGATTTGCAACTTCCAGGCAAAATTTGAATTGTGACTTTTGGGTTTTTTTATCAAATTTTGGTCAATTTTTAATATAAATTAAAATTTTTAGTGAAGGTTTAGATTTTACCAAAGATGGAAAATACGACCAAAATTTGAATTGTGATTTTTGTAAATTTCAGATTTTTTGGCAAAATTTGGTCCAAATTTTTTAATGATTTTGAATTTGTAAAGTAAATTTAAGAATTCTATCTTTTCTATTTTTATTTAATAAATTAGAAAAAAATGAATTTTGATTTTTTTGAATCAAAACAAAAATGTGATTTACATTTTGGTAGATTTTAACCAAAAAATTGAAATGAAATCTTAAATTTTTAAGCAAAAAGGTGGAAAAATGAGTTTACATTTTTCTTACAAAGTTTGACAAAAAAAATTTGAAATAAAAATTTAAATTATTTCCTTTCCACACGGTCCCTCACGTACACACAAATCTTGCACATGCAAGAGAGCCAAATTGGCTCTCCTGGCAAGGTTTTCCTCACTAGAACCAACAAGGACAAGAGTAGGACAAACTAGTTTGCTGACCAAAGCAATCTTTTTAGTTTCTACGGAACACCTAACCTTCCTTAGCAAGGCCAAGCAATGTCTAGCAAGAGATCCAAACATGTCCTAAGAGTAGGAGAAGTTTCCACCCATAGGGGTGGAACCGAGCCGAGGTTGAGCGAGCTGGACATGTTCGGGCTCGGGCTCGTTTTGCGAGCGAGTGGCTCGGCTCGGCTCGCTCGGATGGCCGAGCTGGAAAACCTGCTCGGCTCGGCTCGCAAAAGCTCATGAGCAGCTCGCGAGCGCTCATGGCTCGTTGGCTGGAAGACCAAAGGGAGGGGGCGGTGCTAGCTGGAGGTGGAGAGGGAGGGGGCAGGGGCTGCCACAGGTGGAGATGGAGTGTTGGTCGGAGGTGGAGATGGAGGGTTGGGGGCGGCCAGAGGTGAAGATAGAGGGGCGCCGCCACCCCGACCAGTTAAAGAGAGCTTAGAAAGGAGATCTAGGTGCACACTGCTTACCACCACCGTGGACGAACTGCCGCCGCGCCATGCCACCGTGGGGAGCCGCCACCGCCGTCACGCCATGCCGCTGTGGGGGAGTCGGAGCTGTCGTCGCCGCGCCGCCGTGGGGGAGCCACCGCCACCACCGCGCTATGTCACCGTGGGGGGAGTCGCTGCCGCCGTCGTACCGTCGCCGCGTGACAAAGCCACCGCGCCGTCGCCGCGTAAGGGAGGCAGGGGCCAGGGGGCCGCATCGTTGACATGTCGTCCCGTCGCCGCGTGGGAGCCGCGCTGTCGCCGTGTGAGAGAGAGGTGAGGTGAGAGACCGAGGGGACGGGGATTGGGGACCACGCCGCGTGAGAGAGAGGTGAGGTGAGGGACTGAGGGGACGGGGGATTGAGGCTCGGGTCGGGATATTACTATTCACCTCTCTGTGTAATATGCGAGCGAGCCACAAGCGAGCCAAGCCTGACTCGGCTCGTGCTCGTTTTTTGAACGAGCTAAAAAATGTGTTCGGCTCGTGCTCGTTTGTAAACAAGTCGAGCCCGAGCCCGAGCTTTTTTCGAGCCGAGCCCGAGCTGCTCGCAAGCCACGAGCTAAAATTCCAGCCCTATCCACCCACCGCTTCCCATTCCCCCCACCGCTTCCGACATGTTCCCAGACACGTCGTTTAGGGAGTTCAAAGGGAGGCTTGAGGAGGGAAGACGAAACCAAACAAAGAACGTAGGAAAACTCAGGAATAGCAACATTTAACGGTTTTTTGCGGAAAAAAAATCATGGAATGCTTCTAGTGACTGTAGACCATGCATTTTTCCTTTCATTGATTGTCGTGCTGATACCAATCTAACTAACAATTTGCAGTGAGAGTATCAAGTTTTCTCTGCTGGTTTTGCTACTTGGAGTTGGCATTGCTTCTGTTACTGACCTCAAGCTAAATCTTCTTGGATCCATTCTTTCTGCCCTTGCCATTGCCACTACTTGTGTTGGCCAAATTGTATCCTACATTTCAAATATTTATGTTTCATTCGGGGTTCACAAGCTGCATCCTTATACTGTTATTAAAATGGCAGGTTTTTACTTTCTAACATAAATCAATGAGCTGCTATCAGAATACCAGATAAGAATGACAGATGATAATCATGCAAACTGTTTACAGATTTGTGAACTTTTAATTTACCATTCTTGTTTCTATTCTGTTACTTAAGCAGGCAAATGGATTGTTCATATAACGTGAAACTCTGAGCGGATATAGTCACCAAACATTTTGTACTATTGCCAATTTGTAACCTTAACCTGTAAAAATCTGAACGAAGCTCACAAATACAATACAGAGAAGGTCAAAAGTCACTTCAACACAGCTTCTGTACCAGTCCGCACCTTACCAGGCGGCGATTCTGTTTGCAACCGGGCCCTTCGTGGATCAACTCCTTACCAACCGCAGCATCTTCGCCCACAGATACTCCGTCCCAGTTCTGGTATGCACTCCTGGCCAAAACTGTTTGTGTACCGTAAAATTGCTCTATTATTACGCACACGCCTATACTTTTCAGGAGAAAAAAAAAATAACGGGATGCTTGCAAACGTGGCCCAAAATCTGGATGTTTGGGTGGTAATAACGCGCACAGTAACGCTGTTTAATTCCATGAACTTCTTCAGGGTTTCGTCGTTCTGTCCTGCTTGATCGCGGTGTCCGTGAACTTCAGCACGTTCCTCGTGATCGGGACGACATCGCCGGTGACGTACCAGGTCCTCGGGCACCTCAAGACGTGCCTCGTCCTGTCGTTCGGCTACACACTGCTGCATGACCCCTTCACCGTGAGGAACATACTGGGCATCCTCGTCGCGATATTCGGCATGGCGCTCTACTCCTACTTCTCGGTGCGGGAGGGCAGGAAGAAGGCGGCAAGCGACGCCCTTCCGGTCTCGCAGGTAGGTTAATTTGGCTTTCATCAGCCATGACACGTACGGATGGCGCCCTCTGCAGGAGCTATACCATGCATGGCTCCATGAGCTTCACTCAGTGACAGTGAGGATTGAGTTTCAGCTCACCTCTCGATGCAACTTGATGCTCTTGTAGATGACGGAGAAGGAGATCACCGAGCCACTCTCGCCAGCCAAACACGGCGGCGACGCCAAGAAGGCAAACGACGTGTCCCACGGCTAGCCCAGGTGGCCAGCTCTATACTCTAGCACCGGCATGGCGGCATGCCTGCTCTTCGAATTCGAGAAGGTCGGGAAGACCGGTCCTTGGTTTCTTTGGTACAAGCGATAGATTGGAGATATATAGCGGCGTCATTCTAGCAAGTGTATAATTTGACGAGGCCGATAGATACATTCGATTCTCTATTTAGGCTTCAGTGCTTCACGGCTCAACATGCCTGTACCCAAGTTGACAAGTTGTATGGAAGCAGCTCAAAGAAGTGCTGATCTGGTACACGTTTGCTGCACTAGCATGTAAATTGGCCACTCTCCCGTATAACGAATTCACATGCTTTTGTCGTCGTCTCGTCGATTCCTCGTGAAATGGCTCATGGCTGACCGGCACGCCAAGGTTTCAGGCCGAACTGGTCCGTTTATTTAAAGGCGGCCCGTGTAGCGGTGGATCCTCCCGTGGAAAGAAACCGAGCTTTTCCTCGGTTATGGACTTTGATAGCTTCTAGAAGCACGATCGAAAAGTCGGTCTACTTGATTTGATTTATTTTAAAAATTTTTTAAAAGTTGCTTTGATATTTTCGAGAAATATGATCAAATAGTCAAAGTGTTTAAGTTTTAGAAACACCTCGACTAAATTGCTAATAAGCAATTTAGAACGAGTTGCATAGAAGAATTAAACTTACCACCAAAGCAATTGTACTTAATTTTCTATGACAAATATTATATTACTTTCTACCATGTTATCTTTAACATGTTTAGATAATGCTCTAAGGTCCGCTACTCAACTACATTGTGCTTCTGCACCCTTGGTTCACCTCATCTCCGCGTCGACGCTCAACTACGTCGTGCTTTCATATCCTTTGAATTATTATATATCGAGTTCCTAAAGCCATAGCCGGATCAAGCATTCCCGCTTCAAATTAAACCATTTCTCAAAGCTCTTCAAACTCAGGATTTTAAAAAAGAAAATTTTACTTCATCCCCTAAACCATTGCACTTCGTACCCTTAACCCTCTGATCTAGAAAATTAGGTATTTTGCCCCTGTCTCCTCCAAAGTATTTGAATTGGTTCACTTAACCCTATATGCAGTTTTCTAAGCGGTATTGGCAGGCCAGTATGCTATCCCCATGGGTTTGCCATATAGGCGCTACATATGTGGCATTTTCTTTTTTCAAATCAATTTTAACTCTAGGATCCACATGTCATTCCTTGACCCCTTCTTTTTCTCTCTCTTCTTCCTTCCCCTTCTGCCACTTTTCCCTCCTCCCACCAACGACATGCCTCATCCTTCCCATAAGGTGCACCACCGCCTTCCCCTGACCCTCCCATCGATGGCACCACCTCTTCTCTCCCCCTCCTTTTTTTTGTCTCACCCACGCTCTTCGTTAGTACTACTCTGCCACCACTTCACCATAGGAGCACATCAAGAACATGAGCTCAACAACCTCGACCTTGTCTCCTAAGTCAGAGACGGTGGTGACCCAGGAGGAGCTAGGGGCTGCACTGCAAGAGATCAGAGTGGCGACGTTGCATCTCCAAGCGGAGCATCAATGAGATGGGGTGGCTTGTCCAAGACCATGTCACTTGGCCTTTCCCTCACATTGTCGGTGCTGCCTGACCTTCCCCTCACATTACTGGCTCCACTAGCTCGCCACCCTTGACACCTCTACTCGTGCCCTCCTCCCTCCCCATCGGCATCCAAGGTGGTGTGGAGCATGTCGGTGTGGTGCAGCTCGTCCTCTCCATCGGTACGGAGGTGGGGGATCTTGAGCCATATCTTTCATGGGCACCGTCGGTGGAGTTTTTGCTCGGTGGGAGGGGGAGAAGAGGGAGAAAGGGAGGGATAAGAGAGACAAGGGATAACACATGAGTCCCACAAACTAAAAATGATTTCGGAATAAGAAAATGATAGGTGTGCAACTTACATGGCGAAATTATCTGTGTAGATAACACGCGTGGCAATACCGCTCAGTAAAACCAATTGCAGGTGTTAAGCGCACCCGTTCGAGTAAGTCGGGAGCCTAAATACCTAGTTTTCTAGATTAGGTGTCGGGGTTAAATGTACCAGTTCAATAGTTAAGGGGCCGAAATAGACTCTTTCCTTTTAACCGTGGTCGTTCCAAATTCAAACGCATACATGGGAAGCATATGACCCCAATAAAGAAGCATTTTTTTTAGACAATGAATAAAGAAGCACATGGCGTTTCATGCCATCAACATGGACTCCCCTCCTCCCTTTGACTTGTGGCTAAGCACACGCCAACATCGACATGTGCATCAATGCTCGCACCCCGCACCATCCAGCACTCCACTTGACGCCCTCGATCCCACGCGAGGATTCACAAAGCAGCAAGTCAAGCAAGCTCTCGCTCCGCGCGTCGCGTGGTTTTGGGATCGCCGGATGCTCGGATCCCTCGGAGGCGGGCATGTGGGCGCAGCCGGCGAGCCGGCGCCAAGGCCTCCTCCTCGTGCAGCCGGCGCCGGTGCCGGTGCCGGTGCCGGCTCCGGTGCCGCTCACGTGGGACAGGCGGCATACACGTTTCTATGCTCTGGCCCCCGCCTCGGAATCTTTGTTCCGAGGCCGACATGATCCGTCCCCCAACCCATCCCGTCGCCCGCGCCCACGAGGGAGTTGTTAATGCCGGCCATAGCGCGTGCGTCCCCTCTCTGTAGCCGCGCTGTCCGTCGCGTCGCCAATATAGAAATCCGGCACCGTTTCCGTCGTGCTCCAGCCTCCTCTCCGTTGGTATCTCACTGGAGTGCAAGTCAACCCTGGTGCTCGAACCGATCCGTCGCTCCTTCCATTCCTGGGGCGCGGTTGATCCCGATGCGGCGGCCCGGTCTTTGCTCCGCTGTTCATGCGACTCATGTTCCTGCTTCCCCTCCACGCCGCCGCGCTCTTCGCTGAAGCTTCTTGCTGCCGCCACCGCCAGCTCCCCATAAGCTAATTAAAGCTGGGCTCTTTCAGACTTCCACAGTACAGCTCGTGCTGGTTGACTAGTGAGTAGTGACCGTCTCCATTAGCGACAGAGTGTGCTGATTAACAGTATCGCCATGCCATGCTCGGCGTTAACTGTTCATGCGTGTCTCTGGTGGGGTGACGCACTGGCGCGGCGCGCACTGTGTGTAGGCGCAAGATTACAAGCAGGTTGCAGGCAAACGTAAGCGAGCATCGGAAACAGAAGTGAATTTGCGTTCTCTGTGTGTGTGTGGTGTGTCCCCTGCAGTCGCTGAGAAACAAAAACACCCTGCGAACTCGCCTGTCCGAATCCGCGGCGCTGCCAAGGCGCCAAACCTGACAGATGCTCTGTGCCTTTTGATCTGGGCACCTCCTTGGGCTGTTGCTCTCTTCTCTGTAGCAGCAACTAGGGGTGGAAACGAGCCAAGCCCAAGCGAGCTCAGTCCAGCTCGTTCAGGCTCGGTTGTGGTAACGAGCCAGCTCGGCTCGGCTCGCTCAGAAGCACGAGCTCGCAGGGGAGCTCAGCTCAAGCTCGGCCAAAGCTCGAGCTGGCTCGTCTTGGCTCACGAGCGTTCCCCAGCTAGGAGCGCGGCGTGGCGATGGGGACGGAGCCAAGAGCACGCGGCACCGAAGTTGGAGAAGAAACTTGGGGGCGAGGCGGAGCGAGCAGCGGCCGGACCCTACAGCGTCGACCTCGTGGATGGTGAGAAAGACCCCCAACCAGGGACGCGTGCGAGGAGCAGGCCACGGCCGCAGCGACCGATGAGGAGAAGCGGCAGAGACGGCACGGGAGGTGCGAGTCCTGGTAGTGCGTGGTGGAGTTGGCGAGGTGCTAGCGGTGACTCGGCGAGGCAGCCCGGCACGGCGGCGAGGCACACTAGCTCGCGGCGGCGGGGTGGCAGTGAGGGACGACACGGGCTCGGACAGAGACGAGGCCAGCGCCGACGGCGCGAGGCAGCCCGGCGTTAGGCAGGGAGGCGCGCCGGCCGGGTGGCAGGACGAGGGCAGCGCAGGGCCCTTGGGCTTGATCTTGACGATGAGGTTGGGACTAGGGTCGTGTGCACGGTTCCCCGCGAGGTCATGGAGGAGTGGGAAGAAGGGCCACTTGGGGCCCTTGGAGCAGCTAGCAGTGCACGACTGCTCGGCGCGGTACCTCTTCCGGAGCTTCTCGATCTTGTGGCGGCACTGCACACTAGACTTGTGTGTGGTTGTGGGAAACCTTCCGCAGCGGATGGTCACAGCGCCGATGACCTCATCCCAGTCTGCCGCCCTGAGGTTGCCCTTGAACAGTGCCTCCCACTTGTCGTGGTACGCCTCGATGAGCGCCAGCGTCTCCTCGTGCATCCAGCGCGGTAGGGGCAGCCTCCTCCCAGAGCCCCCCGCCACCCTGCCCCCGCCGAAGGACGCAGCGGGGGGAGGTCGGCGGAGGAGATGACCTCGGGCTTGGACGGAGGAGAGGACGAGGACGACATGGATGCTGGGTGGTCGACGCGGTGGCGGCTAGGGTTTGGTGGTGGAGGAGATGGGGGAACGGAGGAGGGGAGGTGGTCAATATAGGGCGGGGCGGAGGAGGAGGTAGGCCGCGACGCTGTCGTAGTCGGGAGGGCTCTCGATGGTGCTTGATGTTGGACTGGACCTGGACGCCTAGACGGCAACTAGGCCGAGCCATGAACGAGCTGTGAGCGAGCTCTGCCTAGCTCGTTTGGGCTCGGTCGAGGCTGCGAGCCAGGAAGGCTCGGCTCGGGCTCGTTCAACCACGAGCCGAGCCTCAGCCGAGCCTGAAACCGCGCTGAGCCTGAGCTGCTTGCGAGCTCGAGCTAAAGTTCCACCCCTAGCAGCAGCAGCAGCAGCCAGCAACCGCACAGCATCAGCATGCGTGAGTGTGTGCGAATGGTTGCAAAGAAAGAAAGGAGAGAGAGAGAGAAAAAAAAAAGAAAGACCTGGATAGCGAGGTGCCAACTAACAGCAGGTGCAGGCTTGAGACAATGGTTTTTCTTTTCTTTTCGCTCACAGGGCAGCTGGAATAATGTAGTCCCCGATCGAATTAGTTAAGGCACGAGCGAGTAGTGATGGTGTTCTGCTCACTCCTCACGCTACGTCGCCTTCAAAGGAACTGTTCACCGCTCCGATCGCGTGTCTATGTGCTGAAGCATATAAGCTAGATTAACATAGAGATCTCGCCGCGTTAATATTAACTAACAAGGTGACCCATCCACTTATGTGGTTAGATGATTTATTAGTTTATAATTAATTTGGCACAATTTATTAGATTTGTCCAAACCCAGTGTGGTCGACGGTATATATTTTTACCTTTTTATCTGATTAATGTGGAATGTCTAGTCTTTTTTTAGCAAAAGGGCGGGAGCGCCGCCATTCCATTAAGAATGAAAAGACTGCACAAATATACAAGGGAAGGACAGAGAAGGGGGGAGTGGACCCTAGCACAGACTACTCGCTAGCTAAGGGAGGGAGCGCATCCCTCCTACACCTGACATCCTCTTGAATGTCTAGTCTTTTATTTCCCATTTGGTTGTTGTCTCGGTTGAGCCTGGCTCGCATGAGTGAGCCGAGCTGCCTGAAGCTAGGCTGAGTAGATGCAATGTGCTTGTGTTTCGTTGTCTACATCTCTTCAACTTGGTTCATGCATACATGTGTTTGGTTGTTTATATTTGATATTGAATCCAGGTTCAAACAATCTGTCGAGCACCTTGCGGGTGCTTCGGCCATGCCATGGACACGCCGCCACCATGCCATGGACATGCCCCGACTTGCTCCAGCCACACCCTCGGCATTATCCCAGTGCCATCACCAAGCTCTGGCCGCCGTTCGGCCTGCTCCAGCGAGCTCTAGCCCCAACTTGGCCCCCATGCTATCGCGAGCTCGTTGTAGCCAGGGAAGTTGCCCATGGCGAGCTCGAGCTCCGTCCGCGCCACGACCATCCTCCCTGGTCGAGCACTAGCCGCGCCATGGCCATGCTCCCCAATCTTCGCCGCACTACTAGCCACACCTCGTCGGAGCCTCCCCGTCGCCAGCGAGGCCTCCCTGGTGTCGCCCATGCCATCCTGAGCTGAAGGGCATATCCATGCACCGCTGCATCACCGGCCTGAGCTGGGAGACGCATCGATGTGCCGCTGCACTACCAGCCGAGCTCAGACGATGCCATCCCATCCTCCCCACGCAAGGTCAAGCGTGTGCGCCGTGCTCAAGCACGCCGGCACAAGCTCCACTGCCTTACCATGTCGTTGCTCCATTGGCCTAGTGCCCTCGTCCGCCTCCCACCGAGCTCCACCGTCCATGCCGCGCTGTCCCGAGTGCCTCCGCCCTCCGCTTGCGTCGTCCCGAGCACGGCCTCCCCACCGTGCCCTCAGCGTCGCGCACCCGCCGCCGTCCCCGTCGCCGTGCCGAGCACATGTCACCATCCCAAGCATCGTGCGCATGCCGCTGTCCCGAGTGCTGCCGCCCTCCGCCCGCACACCGTCTACATCGCCGCCTCCGAGCATCATGGGCCGTACCGCTCAACGTCCGTGCGCCGCCCTACGCTGTCGCGATCGGCGCATGGATCCACCCCACCAGCCTCATCTCACCCAATTCCGGTCAACGCTGAGCATGTCAGGCCTACATCTGCTGCCACGGACCGCCGGGGGGAGGGACGACAACAGGCGGGGGAGGACGA
Source organism: Olyra latifolia (assembly GCA_036346145.1). Lineage (NCBI taxonomy): Eukaryota > Viridiplantae > Streptophyta > Magnoliopsida > Poales > Poaceae > Olyra > Olyra latifolia. Next base: position 20,330,642 of record CM070524.1, on the reverse strand, counting down.
CGACAGGAGGACAGACATGCAAGGACGGACCGATGGGGAGGACAGCGTGGGAGGCGTGGAAGAGGACAGGAGGCGGAGGCGGAGGCGTCGGACGAGCCTGGCTTGGCCCGATGGAAACGACCGATTTTCATGTTTCCAACAGGCCAGGCTGGGGGGGAGGATTTGCATCGGCCGGGCTAGGCTGGAAATGCCATACAGGCAACCAAACAGGATAATTTTGCATATCCAGAGCCAAATCTCAGTGTATGTAGGCAACCAAACAAGCCATTAAAGCGTGGTGGATCTACCTGAGCAAAAGAGAAATAAAAAGTGGAAAAGAAATAGATTAATCTTTCTGGTTGCTTTGACTACCATGTTTTGGGACTTTGTATCTTTTTTTCTTTTTTTACTATTTTTCCTAGGTCAGATGCAATGTCATCCCAACACTCACATCGACTCCTTGTCGTCTCTAAGTCATCTGCTCTCTTGCCTCCTTGAGTCATGTTCTCTCTCATTTTCTTATTTACAGAGCATTCCAATATGTAACATCGTGTAAACATGCCGCTCGCCTTTCAATTGGCGATGACATAGTTCTAAGAGATATGGTTTTTAATGTAGAGTTGATGGGTGTAAAGATAGACTCGAATCTGATTATAAACCCATAGATATGGTTAGTATCCAAACAAACTTCTAATCTTATCAGACTCCGGCTGTTTTAAACATCAAGAAATCTGACTACTAATTATATTTAATTTTTTTCCATATTTTGGTTTTATATTTAAATTTGTACGAAAATCAAATTGTTAATTTTGATTTTAGCTTTAGGTTAAGGTTTATGTACAAATCTAAATACTAATTATATTTAAATTTTAATATGAATTTAAGTTTTATTTTTCATTTATGAAGATTTATATTTTCTATTATTCTTTATTATAAATTTGACCTTTTTTGTTACTTATATGGACTCTTTCTTTTAATCTAAACAATTACAACTTGGATACATTGCCTATTGTTCTTGACATACACTCTTTCTATTGATTTAAGCATGTGTTGTTTGTTCACACCTATGTTAGATTTATTAGTTTGTAGTAGATTTGGTACAACCTATTATATCCGACTCAAAACATATTTGGGGTCTACCTATACTTGCTACAAATGAGGTCATAGACGTTTCCTTTTTTTCAATTAATGTGGAGATTTTTTGCCTTTTAGAGCACAACGGCTCTGTCGCAACCGACCATAGGAGGAATCAGAAATAGGAAAGAGATATAAAATAATTTTGATTACCTTTGAGTGCCATGCTTTGGAACCCATGCATCTTTTGTTCCTTTTCGTAGTTAATCAAGTAGTCAACATCTTCAAGTCATGTGTTCTCTGGGCTTCTAATCTCTTAGTGTTACTATCGACGATTGGGAAATAGTTTCCCCACTATTTCTTAATTGAGTGATCGAGACAACCCCTTTTTGTTAAAGAGTTGCTTTTTGAGATGTAGTGGTTTTCATAGGATGATGGAACGAGTAAGAGAGGGAGTTTATCTTGGTTCGGGTCTCTCGAAGATGAGATAACAACACTATTTTAGCATGTGTGTATTTCTGAATGCCCTCTTTTTTCCATTTACAAAAACGTAGGGTATATAAGGGCTCCAGAAAAGTTAATCATGCAAGGCCATTAACCACCCCAATTAATCGCTATTATTTATAATAATTATGGTATTAACCATGCATGTCCGTTACCGTCGTCTTCGGATCGTGGGTAACAGTTTCCAGGACATGGGAATCATGACCACGTGGCGTCTCATCAAGCATCCATCCTTTGAGTGTGCCACCCCGACCAGAGCGGTGTCCCATCGCCAGCCCTGGGCATAAGGGTCCCAGGCAGGCGTCGTGCCCAGGATCCGGGCAAAGATTCTGCCCGGTCTAGAAGAACAGACTGGGCATATGCTTTTGCCCGGTCATGTAGATCGACTGGACATACTCCTTGGAAACAACATCCAAATGTACATTTTAAGATTTTGAGCAGACAGGGGCATACCTAGCCCGTAAGCGTTATTCAATCCCCGATAGTTACCATATACAATTGGGAGCAGTCCCCTCATCTATAGGCTTACTCTATTCCGTTTGACTGGGATGAATGGTTTAGTGGTTGAGTTTGCTAAAAAAAAGTTGGACGACTTTCAGAGCTCTAAGAAGTAGGTTTTGGCTTGGAAAAACAGCCGTAGGTCATGCTTAGATATGTGTATATCAGGCATCTCTGATCGCTCTAAAAATCACTTTAAAAGAACGTGCTTAATTATACGTGAGTATGTCAAAGCATTGCGGCATGCATGCAATTTTTCTAGAAAACAATTTATTGGATTCATATTTTTTTCTCCAAATTAAAGTAGTCTCGATTGGAGTCGGTAATGATTAGGATGTGATGTAGCAACGGTTATGATTTAAGAATTGCTTAATTCTATTGATCTAATTCGACGTGCATGTACACAAACTACCCCACAGTTGTGTACGGTGCGGTTTAAGGCGGTCTCGACTCTAAATGCATCTCCTCTTCGAAGTCTTTTTTTTCTTCCCGCATTTGATTCGTTAATTTTAAGCGCTAAAATAGGAAGTCCTAACATATAGGCCCGTTTGGCACGGCTTTAACTCCACCAAAATTGGTAGAGTTAGTGGAGCAACTTATTCTTAACTCTAAAAATTTATGGAGATAGAGTTGTGAGTACATTGAGAATGTTTATGTGAGTCATCTTAATTACATTTTAAACTAAAAATATAAACTTAAGTCACTTTATTTTAGCCTATAAACTCCATATCTGAGGTGGAGCTGAGAGCTGGAGCTGTGCCTAACGGGGCTATAGTATCTAACTCTTTTTAATCTTATCATGTTCCAAATATTTCTAATCTTCTCATGTTCCACCTCTTTTATTAGGGAAAATATCTTATGTGTCATTACAGAACCGTATAATACCTTACATGCCATCACTTATAGGCTTTTCTCTTCAGCGTCATCGCAAATAGGTAAACATTGTCCTCCATGCCACTGTGGTCAATATTTGTTAATTTCCACTGTTACACAAACTCGTGATGCTCAGAATACGCTTTACATTTGTGTGGCTTACCTATAGGACCCAATAGCAGTCTCTTCCTCCTCTTCTTCTTTCCTCTTCATTGGCAATACTATGTTCTAGCAACTAGGTACAGGCAAATACTCCTTGAACATAAGAAGAGAAGATCAGGAGAAATTCAAGCTAAGGCAAATGGTCTTTTCTCAGTCCTTAACGGTTTGACTAATGGAAAATGATCAACAATGGCATATAGGACAATATTGAACTGATTGCAATGGCAAGCAAGAAAGATACAACTAAGTGTTGGCACATAATGAGCTACCCGACTCTATATAATGGCATACAAAAAATTATCCCTTTTACTGTCAAGAAAATCTACACCATTATAACCTAACCGCACTATCATTGATGATGTATTTTAGAGCTATTGTGTTAGCGTTGTTCCTTCCTGCTATAACAGTATAATAGATAGATAGATTAACGTACAGATTTCGAGTATTATAGAATTTTAGAGTGAACGTGTGGTGGCTTCATTTCCTCATGCTTTAACAATATAATATATAGATTAACATACTATTTTTTATAGTTTTGGAGTGAATATGGTGGCTCTGTTCCCTCTTGCTTTAATAATATTTAAAAATTTTAATAGATAGATAGATAGCCCACGATTGTCTAATCTGGGAAGAAACGCTTTCCATTATTGTCCTCAACAATTCTCATTTGTACCGTAAGGAAGAGTTATGACTTTTAACCAAACTAATTACAGAACAAAGCTTATGCGAGATTATCCTTGTTGGTTGGTGTCGGCGATTGGGAAACCGACTCCCCGTCAAGGTTATTTCTTGAATAAGGGATCAGAAAGTCCCATTTCTGCCGAAGTGTGCCTTTTGAGATGTCAAAAAACACTACCAGCGAACCGGCTACTACAACCGGTTCGAAACAGGTTTCAGAATCGGTTTTGAAACCGGTTGTAGGCAACCGCGAGTGATACCCTCCGGGTAATAGTGATACCCTCCGGGTATATTACCCGGAGGGTATCACTCGCGGTTCCCCCAACCGCTTGTGGTACGACACCACAAGCGGTTCGGAATGCTCTCTGGCAGGCTGGTGGAGGCGCCACATGGGTGCTCTCTACAAGCGGTTCAGACATTTAACCGCTAGGTGAGACCTCTCACCAGCGAGGAGGCGTCACGTGTGCCCTCTCCACAAGCGGTTGGACGAGAGCCCCGGAGGCAGCGAGGGGGAGCACCACGTGTGCTCTCTCCACAAGCGGTTGGAGTTACCAACCGCTTGTGGAGAGGCTGAGCGCAAATTATATTCAATATAGAATATGTTATGAGAGAGGTTTTCAATATGAATTTTGACAATAAAATTAAATACAACTACAATATTTTTTCACAATTAAAAATATAATATGATGTGTACTCGATCATTCACACAACCACAATTAAGTTCATTTACACAATAATACGAATGAATCAAAAATATGTACATACATGAAATAAGGAGCACACTGAAGCAATGTTTATACATTTCAAGAGTACAAGGGTGAATCTTGAGGTCATTTGGGGCTTTCGATGATTCCGATATTTCACCTGTCCTTAAAGAAGGACAATCTCTCCATCCCTTTGTGTGGAACTCGCCTTTGGTGGATATAATCTCGTTGACAATGAAGCCGATAAGTTGTTCTTAGATTGCTGCAACCCGGTGAGGCGGGATCACACCTTGCACATCGAGGTAAGGCTGCCAAAACAGGAAATAAATAAATCTCTGAACACGTAAATTGTAAGTACTAAGAAATTGAGATGCATCATTACTTTCGTACTTTTGACATACACGCACCACGTCGTTTGTTTTGGGCACATCGCCGTGGCAAAGATTTTGCACGTAGTGGCACACATAATAGCCACATAAGTTGTTTCCTGCCGTTTGCTGTATAACCTATGATGAAATTTAAAAAGAATACAAGTATTGAGATGAAAAACTATCACTAAAGAATATGAATTAATTAGTATGCTTTATTACGTACTCGAGTGCTTAATTAGACTGTGAATTCATTCTTGAAAGTTTCTTTATGCTTCTTTCGGAACTTTGCGAATGCCCTGTGATGCGTTAATACATGAATAGTAATTATTAGAGTTCGAATTAATTAAATAGCTAGGCATTTCAATAGAATAAGAAAACCATCTTATAAATTAATATATGCCATACCGATTTAGCGCGTCAATGATATATTGATATTTTTCCTGTGGTTTCCTTTTTGAGTCTTAAACAATGATCTTGCTATTATCAAGCATGATAACAAGAAGGACCTAGTGAAATTTATTAATATATTCAACATATATATGTAATTAGTCATATTATGTATGCTTTAAAGAGTTAGGAATGAGAGGTTGTGAGGAACGGATATATACGTACTCGAAGTTGAAGGGTAGAAGTATGTATGGTTTGTAGTGCTGTCCTAAGAGTGCATCCAGAATGTACTCCTCAACAACCTTTGGGTTGTATCCGAAGACAGCCACGTTGACAATCTCTGGGTCTATGAAGCCGATGTTGAAGTCACCCTGTCTTCTCAATCGTTGTATCTCCATTCTACATAGAAATGGAAAAACTATTAGAGTTGCAACTTTCTGGTACGAGGAAGCACATGGTAAACTTATTAGCCTGACACTTACAGACACTAACAGCTCATGAGAGACACGTTGACAGCGTCCTGATGGTAAAAATGGTATAAGTCTTCGAATTCTAGCCATATTTGGTTGTCCCCGTGATAGAAATGTTCGATTGTGATACGGAGGGGGAACATATTTCTTTCTTGAGCGGACTCTACCATGTACCATTCATGAAATTGCCTCATCTTGGTCAGTAAATCCTTTATGTTTTTAGGGTTAACCAACTCCCGGCCCAACTTATATTGCCATCTCACTTCTGCCATTGGGATATCATTCGTTAATCCAAGAGCTTCAGCTGCAGAACCGAGGTTTGCCTCTTTCATGAATTGTTCAAACTGTTCTTGCTCTTTCTTCTTCTTTGCCGCCTCTGCCTTAGCCCGTTTAGACTTCTGTGTAGCCTTTACTATTGTCCGGTCGTGGTCTGACGTCGTAGGCAGTGGCACTGCATGGGATGTCGCGAAATGTTTTGAAGCTTTTTGATCAATTGCTTGCTTCGGCGCTGGCACCTTAGGTGCGAAGTGTGCAGCAACTTCTGCAGCAACAATTTTGCTTGTCTCCTCGTCCATCATATCATATGCCCTTTTTGAAGGTTCCTTTGACCTTGTTGATCGGCTGGACTAGGCCTTCTGGGTAGGAGGATGGCTTCTTCTTATTTGAAGCTTCTTTCGCGGAGGAGATGGTGGAGGCGTGCTTTTCTGGGGGTTCGTTTTTGTTGGAGGAAATTTGGTGGAGTTGGGCCTGCGTGGAGCAGAGTACCTTGTATTGGTGGCGAGACATTGCGTGGAGGTGGCGTTGGAGGCGTGGTTTGTCGTTGAGGAGGAGGCGAGCTTCCTCCAGCCGGCTCCAATTGTTTGATATCTCGCGGTGGAGATGACACCTCCACGCCATCTGGAAACATGATGTACCCTTTTCGCCAGAGGATGATACCGTGGAGGGCCTGTCCAAGCTTGGCCACCTCATCGCCTTCAGCAATATCGAGTATAAGATCTTCAAAACCATTTAACACATCCTCCATGGCGACTTTCGAGTAACCAGGGGGTATCTCGTTGCAATGAAATGTCTGGTCCGGCTCTACTGGGAACGCCATGTCGTAAGCCACCTTTATGGAGAGGTTTCACGCCTGGACATGTAGCTCACACTGGCGGCGAACCTTGATGTCGCCCATCCTTTGGAAAATGGCGAGATCATCCCCATCAGTGCCGCGGTGGGCCGCAATTGCTCCGCCACGGAGGCTTTGCGGGTGATCATGGCATCTGGCAGATTGCTCGGACCTATTCCCTGAAGCTTGCTGAGGGCTATCTGCACTTATTGAGCAACTATGTCACTGATGCTAGCCTGGGTAGCTCTTAGCTCCCTTTCCAATTGGCTGTATTTGTATAGCTCTCTGGTTTTGCTCCTTGCTCGGCTCCTGTACGTTTGGGAATCCTTTGCGAATCCGTGCTTCCATGGTGTCGACGAACTAATACCTCTTGTTCGTCCCGGGTGCTCCGAGTTTTAGAGGGCATGTGTCAGCTCGTCATTCTCCCTATCTGCCACTAAGGAACCTGACTGAGACTGTTGAACGGCTTGTACGATCCTTTGCCCAACATCTTGCACTCCCTGTGCCATCACCAAGCTGTCGTCATCTGCAAGGGCCCCCCCCCCCGTGAGCCATGAACCAATTTCGCAGGCGAAATTCCCAGTCAGCAGTAGCAAGTGGTACATCCTTGGCCACTAATTCTTACTCCCGCTTCTCCCATTTCGGTATAGCCTTGATGTAACCACCGGTGCCGAGATGGTGGTGGTATTTCTCCTTCTATGCATTTATCTTGTTCTTTTGGCTCGCGGCTTGGCCTTGAGCTGATAGCTTGTATTCCTCAAACGCTTCCCAGTGATCGGCCAGCTTAGGAAATAGATTGAAGTCAGGCCTTTCTCCTTTCTGCACATACTTGGCATTTAGAGACGTCTTCCAAGACTGAAATACGGTTGCCATCTTTTTCAAAGTGTATTTCTTTACTTTGTCTTCGAACCCTTCAAGGAATTTGAAATTGTCCTTAATATCTCATCCTGAGAGGTCCTTGGTATCTTGAGGACTTCACCCATTTTTCGGATGCTAATTGGGGCGTGGTCCTTACATGGAAACCCAAGCGTTGTTGAATGGGCCAATTCTTTGAAAGAGGGCAATCGGCATCCGTCGGAGTTAACGTCGGTAAATACATGCTTTGCCGCGGCTTCTTGTTAGGTCCTCGCTCGATTGGTTGCTCGATGTACCTGCTTAAATTCTGAAAAAATATGAGTGTGTTAAGATTGCTCGGCGGCGTGTACCAAGGCATTATTGTGGCATTACCGCTGGCCCCGGTGTCCACGGCATCACCGAACACACGGTAGTAGCATTAGCGTCGCCTTGGTTCACGGCCTCATCGGCAACAGCGTTAAGCGTCACCTTCGTCGTATCCTCGATGCTACCTGCTTGATCGAGTCTAGCGAGGCTGTTCTTCCTCATCGAAAATATAAATCGATCGCTGCGACCGCTGGTTGCTCCATCTATATATCATAATTGCGAAACAATGTTAAATTAGTATTGCCACTTGTGCACATGACATAATTGCGAAACATTGTTAAATATATCGTCAGCACTACCTATATATCTCTCTCTCACTCTCTCTCTAGCTCTCTCTCACTATCTCTCTCTAGCTCTCTCTAGCTCTCTCTCACTATCTCTCACTATCTCTCTCTAGCTCTCTCTCACTATCTCTCTAGCTCTCTCTCACTATCTCTCACTATCTCTCTCTAGCTCTCTCTCACTATCTCTCTCTAGCTCTCTCTCTCACTATCTCTCTCTAGCTCTCTCTCACTATCTCTCACTATCTCTCTCTCTCTCAGTCTATATTTTTTTCGTTGGGACGTTTCATCAAACACCCTGTGTGCACACATAAAACAGAGGCAGAGTGCGGCGTGGGCGTGGGCAACCTAGGTCCTCCGGGATTGGGGGCGGGGCTTGTCGAGGTCGGCAGCGCGGTGGAGATCCGGCGGCGAGGCGACGCGCGACGGACACAAGACGGCGGTGTGAAGGCGTGGGCGGCGGTGGCGAGGCGCGTCGGCGAGGGCAGCGCCTGGCGGTGAAGAGGCGGCGGCGTGCGCGGATCTCGATGGAGAGATGCGGCGGCAAGCGCGCGACGTGGTGGAGGCGTCGAGCGCGCTTGGGGCTTGAGCGGAGATCTGGCGGAGCGACAGAGGAGTGAAGCGAGACGGCTCGGGACTCAGAAAAATTTTGGGGAGAGTGAAGCGCGCAAGAAAGACGAGCTGAGATATATAGGATACCCCCTCTACAAGCGGTTCGTAATACGAACCCCTTGTAAAGGGGCCTCTAAAAGCGGTTGGTAGTCCGAACCCCTTGTAGAGGTCTCTTCTACAAGAGGTTCGTGTTACCAACCGCTTGTAGAGGTCCCCTTCTACAAGGGGTTCGTATTACGAACCGCTTGTAGAGGGGGTATCCAGATTGTTTATGAGTCTCTTTACATTCGAGGAGTATCCGGAAGGGACCTTCACACTGTTCAAGCACTCTATCATGCTTTTTTTCTCTTCTTTATTTAGAGTGTAGCTCGCAGGATGTAGATAATGTTGTTCTTTGCCCGTCTTTTCTGGATGTAGATCGTTCCTCAGTTCCAAATGTTTTAGATCCCTCCGAGGTTGCAGTGTATTTTTCGATTTGCCGTACATATCTAAGTATCCTAACAGGTTCACGCAAACATTCTTCGTGATGTGCATGAAGTCAAGTAAGTGACGGACCTCCAAAACTTCCCAATAAGGCAAGTTACAAAATATTGACTTCTTCTTCCACATGGGTGCCTGACCTTTCTCATTCGGTATAGATTTTCTTCCAAGACCCTTTCTAAAAACTACTTTCAGATCCTTTACCATAGCAAACACACGCGGCCCACTTCGATGCTCAGGCTTAGCACGAAGGTCTGGTTTCCCGTTAAAATTCCTGCCTCTCTTCCGCAACGGATGCCTCGTAAGAAGAAACCTACGGTGGCCTATGTACACAACCTTCCGAGAGTTTTTGAGGTACATCTTTGTCCGTTTCATCTAAGCATTGCACTTGAGCTCTATATCCTTTATAGTTAGGTCGGACAGTTACCAAGCGCGGAGCGATCGTTGATGGTAACAAACAAACAATGCGCGTAGGGTGAAATACTATCTTTTGTGCTCATCCCATACCCGTACACCATCCTTTCACAATGTTACAAGATCTTCAACCAATGGTTTCAGATAGACATCGATGTCGTTTCCGGGTTGCTTGGGCCCTTGGATCAACAACGACATCAATATGTACTTTCGCTTCATGCACAACCAAGGAGGAATGTTATAGATACATAGTGTAACAAGGCGGAGTGCTATGGCTTTGCGCTCAACTCGCCGAACAGTTCATACCATCCGTACTCAACCCAAACCTTATGTTTCTCGCCTCATCTGTAAAATGCGGGTATGTTCGATCGACTTTCCTCCACTGGGAGCCATCAGCGGGATGTCTAAGCATTCCGTCATCCTTACGCTCTTCTTTGTGCCAACGCATCATCTGGGCATGCGCTTTGTTAGCAAACAGACGCTTCAATCGGGGGATGACAGGGAAATACCACACCACCTTAGCGGGAGGTCTCTTCTTCATACGCTCCCCATCTATTTCACCGGGGTCATCACGCTTCATCTTATAACGCGATTCTTTCCACACTGGACAAACATCAAAATCCTCGTACTCATTGCGATACAGGATACAATCGTTAGGACATGCGTGTATCTTCTGTACTTCTAATCCCAAAGGACATACGACTTGCTTGCTTCATATGTAGATTCAGATAGAGTGTTATCTTTCGGAAGCAACTTCTTTATGAGTGATAACAACTCATCGAATCCCTTATCTGAGACACCATTCGTGGCCTTCCATTGCATTAGTTCGAGCAGTGGTGCGCTGACTTTTTATGGCCACGCTTACAGTTTGGGTACAAAGAAGTCCTGTGGTCCTCTAACATCTTATTTGGAACTTATCGAATTGTCTTTCATCTGTGTAGTCTCCTCTCCGTCGCCAAAGATCTGGTCCAGCTCATCATCACCAAACTCTCCGAGTGTATCTTCCACGGAACAGTATTGTCTGACGTCTGGGATACTGTTCAAACCCTCTTCTTCTTCCTCGTCGTCTTCATCATCTTCCTAAAGCAAACAACTTAATTTTAAGATCAACTCCCTAAAATTAGGTGATCAAGCTAGCTAGCAAACAAGTTAGGTAGCTAGCAAACAAGCAAAGAAACTTTTCAGTGATGAAAACCTAGCTAGCAAACAAACACACCTTTCAACAAAGAAAAATCAACATTTCTCCACATCCAATGCAAAAAAAAAACAATACTTAGGTGAGAAGGATGTTAACATGACGTTACTAACATTGAAACACTTAATTTGCAGCTAAATCACCTCAATTGAAAATTTGGGCAGCACCTCCCCTTGAACAGCAGCTTGGCCCTTCCTGTTAACACTTCCCATTCACCTCTGCGCCCTCGGGGAGGAAGAAGATGTTTTAAATGCGCTGGGCGGGAGGCTTCTACAACCGGTTTGAGACACCAACGCTTCTAGAGCTTGCCCTTTACAACCGGTTGGTGTCTCAAACCGGTTCTAGCAATCCACAACCGGTTTGGGACACAAACCGGTTGTAGAGATGGGACTTTACACGCGGTTCGTGTTTCAAACCGCTTCTGGAGGTCCTCTCCCGCCCGTTGCCCACGAACCGGTTCTGGTACGAAGATTACAACGGGTTCGCACCAAACCGCTTCTGATGGATCGGTTGTGATGCCCAGTTCTGTAGTAGTGAAATCTCAGTGTGGAAAGTGTATGCGAAAAAGCAAAAAGAACATCAGGAGATTATACTGGTTCGGGCCTCCCGTAGGATAACAACCCTAATCCAGTGCATGTCTTTGTATTACGCTGGGATCACTCTTAGTGATTGTACTCTCTTACATATAAGAAAAATGGGGTGTATATAAAGGCCTCGCCATTAGTAACAATCGTCCTTATAACCAGGTACTTAACCGCACGGTTAAAAGGGCAGTAACTATCATTAATGTGTGCATGGAGCCATGATTGAGGGCTTATGCAAGTGCTCAATGAGCACTCCTGCCGGAGCGGATTCTTGTGAGGATCCTAGTTTAGACAACTGGTCGGGCAGGGTATTTTCTCTCCTAGGCACAAAGAGCACCTCGAATTTCTTGAAGTGCTTCTCCAATTTCCTCACCTCAACTAGGTATAGCGCCATTGAGTCATCAGAACAGTGAAACTCCTTATCCACCTGGTTGACTACCAGCTGTGAGTCTCCCTTCACAGTCAGTCGTTGGACCCCAAGCAATTTGCATGCCTGAAGCCCGACCAAGAGGCCTTCGTACTCTGTGGTGTTGTTCATTGCCAGAAAGTGTATGTGCAAAATATACTGAAGCTGCTCTCCGCTAGGGGAGATGAGAACAACTCTAGCCCCCGAGCGCTCAAAAGAGCATGAGCCATCGAAGAACATCGTCCAGCGTCCCGGTTCGGGTTGTCTAGCCCCTGTGGTTGGTGGTTCCGAATTGGTCCACTTGGCCATGAAATCAGCCAGTACTTGGGACTTGATTGCTGTCCGGGCAAAGAACTGGAGGCCAAACTCCGAGAGTTCCATGGCCCACTTTCCTATCTGACCATTAATGTCTTCATTTCTGAGGATATCTCCTAGTGGAAAGCTGGTCGGTACCATGATTCGATGGGACTGAAAATAGTGACGCAATTTTTTAGATGCCATGAGCAAGGCGTACAACATTTTCTGGACCTCCGGGTAGCGCTCCTTCGATCTGTGTAGCACCTCACTCACGTAGTAGATCGGACGTTGGATCCCATCCTGTTCTATAGTTAACACCACACTCACTACTTGCGGGGTGGCTGCTAAATACAAAAGCAGCACTACTCCGGCCCGTGGAGTTGTCAAGATCAGAGGGTTGGACAGGTAGCGCTTAAGCTCCTCGAAGGAGTTGTTAGCTTCCTCTATCCATTTGAAGCCATCATGTTTTCGCAACGCTTTGAAGAAACGGAGCTCAAGTTCACTTCACCGGGAAGTAAAGCGGCTCAAAGCTGCCATTCGTCCGGTCAAGGCTTGTACCTCCTTCACATTGGAGGGTGGCTTCATCCTCTCGATGGCCTCTATCTTTTCAGGGTTAGCTCCCACCCCTTGGGACCCAATCATGTAACCAAATTGCTTCCCAAACTGCGCACCGAACACACCTTTCTCAGGATTGAGTTTTATTCGATGCCTTTTGAGGTTCCCGAAGGTCTCCTCTAGGTCTTTTACATGGTCCGGAGCCATCTTGCTCTTGACTATGATATCGTCTACGTAGACTTCTAAGTTAATTGTGTCCAATTTGATCATGGAACGTCTTCTACATAAGACATTGGTATGTGGCTCTAGCATTCCTAAGACCGAAGGATATGGTCGTATAACGGAAAGTTTTGTACGGAGTGATGAAGGCAGATTTCTCTTCATCCTCAGGGGAGATGCTTATTTGGTGGTAACCGAAGTAAGCATCCAAAAAACATATAAGTTGGGACTATACCGTGGCATCAACCAGCTGGCCAATGCGCAGCAATGGGAAGTTATCCTTGGGACAGGCCCTGTTTAGGCCGGTGTGGTCGACGCACATCCACCACTTTTGCCTCCCTTCTTTTTTACTATGACCAGGATGACTAGCCACTCGGTATGCTCGATTTCACGAATGAAGTCGGTCTTGAGCAACTTATCTACCTGTTCCTGGATAATCTCTTGTTTCCATTCAGGGAAGCGTCACAGCTTCTATCGAATGGGATTCTTGTTAGACTGAACCGCTAGCCAGTCTCGGTCACCACCACTACTACAGAATGAGTAATATAAGATGCACATTTTAAAACGGTTTTGATGTACTTGTTATAGATTCATCTCTTGTTATGTGGTGACATAATGAAAGAGACGACTTTAAAAGAAGTGTCTCATATGTTAGATATTTTGAAGACGGTTTCCAAACAATAAATGTCACTAATAAGACTAAGGAATAAAAGTCATTTCCTCGCTAGGGAGTGACTTTTATGAGTACATATTATGAGACGCTTTTTAGTTGAACGATCATCTGTTATGTTGAACTACTAATTAGACATATGGATATCTGAAACCAACTCTTATGAAGTTATCATATGTGATGTTTGTTTTATATGAAATCATAAAAGACTGTAAACAAAACTATCGTATTTTATTGTGCATCAAAGACGTCCACTTATTAACCAACTCATATATGTTATATCTAATTAGATGTGATGGTTCATTTATCATCTAAAACAATTTATTTGATCTATTAAATATTCAGATTTGGATGAGTCGCATATTTAGTGTTAAGATGTGTTGCGCAATTTCTATAATTTTTTCATATAAAGGAAGATAAATAGAGGTATGGGAACAACTTGAGAGATTGAGACCAATCCATAAGCAAGCCATTAGTTTATAAATTTTTTAATTTATTCATCCAAAATCAGATGGAAATAACTTTTACATGTAAATTATAGCTCTCAACAAGATCAACAACTTTATAGTTGAAAAATTTTATATTTGAAGCTATTTACATACATACAAATTATCGAAAGATTTGAACAACAAGAATACAAAGGCTTGCATATCAAATGTAAGACAACTAGTTGTTTGAGATGTGTTGGTTAGATGGGTTGGGTTAGAGTCAAGAGGTCATGGGTTAAAATCCCATGTAAAACATATAATTGTATTTCATTTGATAAATTATCCTGATTGTGTAAAATACAATTTAAGGCTATAGTGTCGGTTCTACGTCAAATAGTATATTTTCTTAAATTTTTGCACCAATTTTTAGTATTTTTTGCACCAATTTTTAGTGTTTTCTATGGTATGACATATAAGACGGTTCCATATAAAAAACGTCGTATGTACTCGCTTATATATGAATGAAGTCTTTTGCAACTGGTGTCAGATAAGTCATTTAAAAACCGTCTCTAATAACAAAAAAAAATAACCGTCTCAAATTTTTGCACCAATTTTTAGTGTTTTTTGCACCAATTTTTAGTGTTTCCTATGGTATGACATATAAGACGGTTCCGTATAGAAAACATCGTACATACTCATTTATATATGAATGAAGTCTTTTGCAACTGGTGTCAGATCAGCCATTTAAAACCGTCTCTAATAACAAAAAATAACCATCTCATAAATGCTTTTTGTAGTAGTGCTCTCTTAGGATCCCGGGCATGTCAGACGATTCCCAAGCGAACACACCCGCGTTAACCTGGAGGAAGGTGATGAGCTCGAGTTCCTATTTGAGATCCAGGGAGGACCCTAAATGCACGACCTTAGAAGGTTCCTCCGGGGAGAGAGGCACCTCCTTGGTCTCTCCTCCGCGCTAGAGGGCAACCTTGAGCCGAGTAGACTTCTTCAGCTCCTGCTGGGACCCACCTGCCCGGCAATAGCCAAAGCTTGTTCATCACAATTCAAGACTGCTTTATGACTGCCCCTAACAGTGATGATCCCGTTCAGGCCCAATATCTTCATGCAATGGTATGTGTGGTGAGTAGCCGCCATGAACTTTCCCAGTGCTGAGCGACCCAAAATGCCGTTGTAGACGGACGCGAAGTCCACTACCTCAAGCGTAATCAACTTCGTTCGAAAGTTACCTGGTCCCTCGAAGGTGATGGGCAGCACAATCTAGCCTAGAGGCCGGACGGACTTGCCCGGTATGATCCCGTAGAAGGGTACGACAATGTCCTTGATCTTGGAGCGAGGTATCTGCATCTCATCCAAAACCTTAACGGATATCAAGTCCATAGAACTCCCTTCATCGATCAGGATGCACCCCACTTTACTGTTGCTTATGGTGGGCGCAACGACAAGTGGGAGCTTCTGCGGCTTCATCATTCCAATGGGACAATCATCCGTGGAGAAAGTAATGGGCATCTCAACCCACTTGAGCTGTTCGGACTGTGGTTTGCCTTGGTCGATGTTATACACCTCCCAAGCAGCTGCTTTCAGCGCGCACCGGGACGGGTACGTGGAAGAGCCGCCAAATATGACAACTATATGGTGCTTGGCCTCCGGGAACTCTTCTGGGCCATCATCATCATCCTCAGCGGGGCGTTTGCCTTTGCTCCCGTCGCCCGGCTTGGGCAAGGTCGACATCAGGCCCTTCCCGCTGTAGAAATCTTCCATTCAAGCTAACCAGGTCTGGCAGTACTTGCCGCTCTTGGGTCTCTTGCCATGCTCATCGTCATGGCATGGTGGGGCCCTGCCTTTACCCCTGGCAGAAGAATATGGCTTCTTCTGATTGGGTTTAGGCTGCGGGGCTTGTTCCATTGTTGCCACTATGTTCGCGGGCGAGCCCTTCTTCTTCTTCTTAATTTTCTTCTCCACCATGCAGGCCTTTTTCTTTTTCTTGGACGATTCGACGCCGGGCTGGGGTGGAACTCTACCCTCATCTAGCATTTTCTTCCAATCTACTACCTCGGCCGCATTGGCGTAATGGTTTGCCATCTTGAGCAGCTCGTTGGGAGTCAGGTGCGTATTGACCTCCAAGTCTTGAGTGAAGCACACATCTCTCACCTCCTGTTTGAACGCGCGAAGCACTGCATTGTCTGAAACGTTCGGGATGGTATTGCGGACATTGATAAAACGCTGCACGAATGTGCGCAACGTTTCCCCCTCCATTTGGATAAGACAGTGGAGGTCATCTTCCCTGCTCGGACGGGTATAACAGCTCTGGAAATTGCTCCGAAGTGCATCACAAAGCTACTCCCAGTCGTGAATGGACCCATCTCGTTGGTTGAACAACCATGTTCGAGTGGGGCCTTCCAACACCGTGGGCAGGTAATTGGTCATGACGGCCTCATCACCGCCAGCAGCTAAGATAGCGGTGGCATAAACAGAAAGAAACTCGTCCGGGTTCTAGGTCCCATTGAATGTTTCAATGTGCTTGAGCTTAAACCTCACGGGCCATCCTACAGCTTGCAGAGCCCTGGAAAAGGCCCTACAACAGTAAGATCGTGCCCGGTGAGGGCCCCGGACAGCTCCGTCACCCCGTGAGCCAAGACGCGAGAAAACTTCGTGTTGCTGGCGGTGCAGAGATTGCACAGAGCCCGTGGCCTCCTAGTATTCACATCGGGATCGACCTCCACACTCCTCACGGTTAGTGCTCCCACGGGAAATACTCCGGGGTACATTACGGGAACCATCCTCGTGCTAAGAGGCGTCCTGGGTAGCATTACGCTCTTCACGCCTGTCCGAAAGGGTGCGGTGCTCCTCATGTCTATCTCGGGCAACGTTGCAATCGCCACGCCTGCTCGGGCTTCTGCACGTGCCATGGCTCCGCACATGCAAGCCCGTCCGGCGATGTCTTCCGCTGGGAGCCTCTAAATGGTACAAATCTGAAGCTAAGCGCACCAAATTCTTCGCCACCGCAGCCCCCATAGCCACCAGGTCCACCCCATCGGGGTTTTCCCGTATGCCGTGTACAACCAAGGCGAGGGTCTGGAGATGCTTCCTGCCCTCAACAGAGGATTTAGGAGACCCCAGTCCTGTCTCGACTTTGAGCGAGGATATGGTGTGACGGTGCTCTGGTGCACTGAGGCGAGCGATCGTGGTGACGGGCTGTATCTCTAGCCCGGTCACGCATCTAGGCTAAAGTCTCATTTAAGGACTCGTCTATCCATCGTCGGGCAGCAGATTCCCGGTGATGCCGATCCTCCTCAGCCGTACCGGATGCTTCTTCGATCTCCTTACCAGCCATATTAACTTGACGGGCGGCAGACATATCGGATGGCGTCATCATAGTGTCCCTACAGGAAGCACCCTCCCCCATAGAGACCATTTCACAGTCCAGAATTTCTAGACCATGGTACAATCTGCAATGTCCTCCCCATCACAGGAGTATCTTGCTCTGGGACCTCTTGAAACTGATCAAGGAGGGGCTCAGGAACATACTTTGAGTCCACGGCCTCTTCCATAGGCTGCGGAACGTAACTCTATTCCATATGACGGGGAGAAAGACTTTCCTCCTCAGTATGATCTTCTGGGTCGGTGATCCGGGCCACCTTTCTGTCAGTGTAGTACCTGTCATGGTCGTCAACGTCATTGAAAACACAGAGATCACAGGTGCCCTGCGAATTCAGGTGCCCTGCGAATTCGACATCCCAAAGGATTTCTTTAGCAAAGGAAACCTTTGATCCCCATGTACGACGCCTACTGTCAACGATTAGAAAACCGACTCCCCGTCAAGCTTATTTCTTAAATGAGGGATCAGAAAGCCCCCTTTCTACCGAAGTGCGGCTTTTGAGATGTCAATAATCTCAGTGTGGAATGTATATGCGAACAAGCGAAAAGAACATCAGGAGATAATACTGGTTCGGGCCTCCCGGAGGATAACAACCCTACTCCAATGCGTGTCTTTGTATTATGCGGGGATCACTCTAGGTGATTGTACTCCCTTACATATAAGAAAAACAGTGTATATATAAAGGCCCCGCCATTAGTAATCGTTGCCCTCATAACTGAGTACTTAACCGCGCGGTTAAGAGGGGAAGTAACTATCATTAATGTGTGTGTGGAGCCGTTGCCGCTACGTTCGGATCGTGGGCAATGGTTCCCAGAAGGTGGGGAACGTGGGTGCAACCGCCGCTGCACGATCAGGGACGGTGGTAGCTATTCCTGGGCACGACAGTGCTCGGTCACCCATGCCTGGTTAGGTCAGTGATGCTACCTAGGCAGCGCTCCCCCAGGCAGCAGCGCGCCAACCTATCCAGACAAGAAGTTGTCTAGACAAGGAGCCATATAGGCACCCGGCTCCTGGGGACCAAAGGCGGGAGCGACCCTTGGTGTCGTACAGCGGCATGTAGTTCTCACCAGCCTTGGGAACTGCACCCAAGGCATTCGTCATCCTACAGAGTTCGTATGATTTCAGACACTCCATAACTCGGCTTGTAACAAGTGAGCTTGCAAAAACACTGAGTTGTGGGTGCTGGCAGTAGTTATCAATTCTCCTGCCAACATCAACCATCCTCTTATAACCTTTTATTCGGTCATCCCATAGAGCTGCCAAGGGCAATGTCCGCAAGGTCATTGTCAATCCCCGACAGTAGATATATGGTAAAAAGAAAAAAATGTGTCCAATCCAAAACACGGATCAGATCATACGGGCAGAGAGAGAGAATGCATACCTGGTGAAGATCTAGTGCAAGAGCAGCGGCGCCTGTTTTGTGCGACGGCTTCAATCGGCGCCCGACTCCTAGCGTTCAGCGTCAAGAACACGAAGCCCACGCGAGCGAGAGAATGATGTCTTGCAAGACTGATGGACACCGAGCAGAGAGAAACAATACTCTTCCGATGATTAATTGTCTAATTTGGCGAGAAGCACTTCCAATGATTCTCCATTGTACCGTACCTATTATGGGCCATGTTATGTCGAATACGAATTTCAATTTTTGTACTTGAATACAATCCATGTTCTTGTCTAATTCATATTCTTCTACGTGCACTGAAATGCAGTCCATGCCAAATATCGAATATGAATTTCAATTTTTGTACTTGAATACAATCCATGTTCTTGTATAATTCAGATTCGTGTACGTGCACTCAAATGCAGTCCATGCCAAATACCATGAATTTGGTACATCCATCTACACTTTTATAATCTGGACCTACTTTGATCGACGGTATAGTTCTTTTCTTTTTTTTCTCCGATTAACATGGGAATTTTAAGTATTTTAGAGCAAACATGGTGGTTCTGTTGAACCCAGTTTTAATAATGTAATGAGCATAGTGTCCCGTGCATTTGCGCCGGTAGATTTGTTTCAAAAATTAAAAGATCTTTTTATAGATGTAAACTCAATTATAATTTATGTCCAAACAGAAGGATAATTCTTTTCTGGTAAGTAGCCATATAGATCTTGGTTATCTCTAATATAGTCTAAGTCAAATTTAGAAGTTATACTAAAACCTCTAATCTCCTTATATCTACATCATTACATCCAATATTACTGTTGCAGTTACCTTGATCTCTACCTTCTCATTCATCTCTTTGTTATCTTTGTTGGTGCTAGTGTGATTCACTGTGTCAACCGCGACTGTAACGCAAGTTCTCATTCTTTAGCTCACATACATAATGACTCTACTAGCTCCTATTTAATAATATAATTAAGAGATATTTTTTGTTATATTTGATATGGGTCACCTTCTATCTTTTTTATTTTAGTTGATATGGACTTTTTCTAGTATTGTAGTTGACATGTACTTTTTTCTATTATTTTTTATTTTTATATAGTAGATATGATTTTTTTCTTGTCTTATAGTTTATATGGACTCTTGTTATTAATTTTATTATTAATTTTAGTTATTTATATTTTTATTTTAGTTGATATTTAATCTTTTATAGTTTTCTAGTTGACATGGACTCTTTTTTCTATTACTTTTTATTCTAAATTTGATTTTTTCATTTTTTAGTTAATATGGACTCTTTTATTTTTTTATTCTGATTTATTTTATTTTTAATTGCAGTTGATATTTACACTTTTCTAGTTTTCTAGTTGATATGGACCCTTTTTATATTATTTTTTGAATTTTGTTATCTTTATTTTTTAATTGTAGTTGATATGAACTCTAAACTATAGTTTGGTAGTTTATGTGGACTCTTTTTCTATTATTTTTTATTCCAAATTTGTTGTTATTTTAATTTTTTATGTTAGTTGATATGGACTCTTTTTCAAGTTTTATAGTAGATATGGACTCTATTTTCTATTATTTTTTATTCCAAATTTCTGATATTTTTATTTCTAATGATAGTTGATACTAACTCTTTATTCTAATCTAAGCCGTTATAATCTGGTCCCACTACAATCGATGGAGATTTTTTTTTCTCTAATTTATGTGGAAATTTCTTCGATTTAATCTAAACCGTTATAATCTGACTCTGCTGTAATCGATGGTGGAGATCTTTTCTTTTTCTCTAATTTAGTGAGAATTTTTACATCCAACATTGCCGTTGTACTTATTTCGATCTTTACCTTCGCGTTGTGTCTGTACTATCTTTGTTGGTGCTAGAGTGATTCACCGTGTTAGGCATGACTGTAGCACAAGTTCTACTCTTTTAGCTTGCATACATGATGGCTCTGTTGGCTCCTATTTAATAATATAATTAATAGATAGATATATTATTATTTTCTATCTTTTTATTTTAGTTGATATGGACTTTTTCTAATATTGTAGTTGATATGTACTTTTTTATGTTATTTTTATTTCAAAATATTATTTTATTATCTTGATACAGTAGATTTGAATTTTTTTGTTGTCTTATAATTCATATGGACTCTTTCTATTTTTATATTATGAATTTTATTTTTTTTATTTTAGTTGATATTTACTCTTTTCTAGTTTTCTAGTTGACATGGGCTCTTTTTTATTACTTTTTATTCTAAATTTGAGTTTTCTTATTTTTTAGTTTATATGGACTCTTTTTCTATTATTTTTTATTCGATATATTTTATTTTAAATTGTAGTTGATATTTACACTTTTCTAATTTTCTAATTGATATGGCCCTTTTGTCTATTATTTTTTTGAATTTGTGTTATCTTTAATTTTTAATTATAGTTGATATGAACTCTTTTTATAGTTTTATAGTTGACATGGACTCTTTTCTATTATTTTTTATTCTGAATTTGTTGTTTTTAATTTTTATTTTAATTGATTTGGACTCTTTTCTAATTTTGTAGTTGGTATTGACTCTATTTTCTATTATTTTTTATTCTAAATTTCTGATATTTTTATTTCAAATCAAAGTTGATACTAACTCTTTATTGTAATCTAAGCCGTTATAATCTAGACCCGCTATTGTTGTAGGCCTAGGAGAGGTACCCCCTCGGAATATGAAGCGAGTATGAGCAAATGAAGTGCAAAGTGAGCAATGAAAGGTGCAAGCGGTGAGATGAAAGGTGCAAGTTAAGCAAATGAAGGCAAAGTGAGCACTGGGCGACGTGAGCCGTGCAAGCAAAGGGGAGCAGGTCGAGAAGCAAACACGGAAAGGGATACCGGCGCGGAGCATAGCATAACCCAAGCGGAGCTAAGGCCCGGCGGATCGAAGAAGAATCGGAATAATTTGGAGGACGACAAAGCGGACACCCCTACCCGCAGCCGGGCTTAGCAGACAAGCCGTATGGTCGAACCTGCCGCCCTGTCAGAGCATTCGAGTAGGCGTCAGGCGGTGGCAGGTTGGACCGTAACCGTCGTGCGGGTATAATTCTCCATGTAACCCGGCGTAGGGGCCGATTAGGAGGGTATAATTGTAAAGGGTATGGCTAAAACACTATGAAATGACCCCGGAGTCCCTGGTACGGGAGCAGGTGGGGGTAGAACATGTAAAGAGATAGAGAAATGACCCGCATGCCCCCGGTCGGGGCTGGCGAGAGAGGAGGTCGCCGTTGCATGGCGCTGTACAATCCCGCCCCTATAAAATGGGGAGGAGGACATCGGTAATAACCAGATTCTTTCTTCTCAAGCATGGCGTTCCTTCCATCTACGAGCGTTGCCAGCGAGAACACGAGAGTTTCACCGAGCTGTCTTGGGTGCACGGGTTTCACGCATCAGGGGCAGCCCCGTTTTCTGTTCGTGGGGTGATACCCACGACAGCTATAATTGATGGTAGAGATATTTTCTTTTTCTCTAATTTACGTGAGAATTTCTCCAATTTAATCTAAATAGTTATAATATGGTCCTACTATAATCGTTGGTGTAGATTTTTTATTTCTCTCTAATTTAGGTGAAAATTTCTTCAATTAACGTGGTGGCTCTGTTTACTCTTACTTTATATATATATAATAGATAAATCAGAGAGAGATGCAGATGTACAATGCCTTGCGTTAGTTGCATGTGCGTAGACAACGAGTGCTTCTCGAGTGTTGACACGGGTTTTGGCAGGTGATTGGTAGATCATTAGCAACCTTAGCTCCATATATTATATATCATACATATTGTTTTGTTTTTCTGCAAGTCGCTGCCGTGACTCGAATGCTCAGTACGAACATGAAGCAATTTGCAGAATCTTAATGGAACTTGCGACATGAACAGTGAACGCCACCAGGCCATCCCCGGCATTCGGAAATCGGGACCGGGCGGGGAGTACGCAGACGTGGCGGAGCCGGCCCCCGAGACCGCAGAAGGCGACGCCGGCGCGGCGGGAACGCATCGCCGGCGACAAAAACCCACCGGCGCGCGTGACGAGGCACAGTGCGCGCACGCCAGCATTGACCCGGCCGGCCGGCCCCGTTCCCGCCCCGCCCACGTCAGCGACGTCGACGGCCGGGACAGACTGTGCTGAGCTTGTCCGGACAGCCGGGTTGTCCGGTTGCTGTCCAAAGATCTGGGCCTGTGGATTCAACCACCGCTCCGCTCGTGAGGCGGCGCACGCTACCACGGCCGGCCGCTCGCAGGTCGAAGGCTCGAGGCCCCTGCACCGTCGTCGACGGCGCCGTCGCGTGGGTAGGAACAAGTAGCCGCGGCGCTGAACGGGAAATGGGTTCACTCCGCCGTGCGTATCGCCTGTGTGCTCGAGGAGTGCTCTCCTGTTGTTTCCTGCTCGGCAGCGCATGCAGCGGAACGCCGGATTAATCATTAATGTGACATTGTGACGTGAATTGCGTCTCGGAAGAAGGCAAGTGGCTTCAGGGTTTGTCGAATTGAGAAAACCGCTGGACCTTACCAACCGTTTTGACATGAACAGAAATTGGTCCGCAAAGCGTTGGTTTTTTTAAAGAAACCCAGCAGTTCTTGTCTCAAACTGATCGAATTTTGCTAAAAAAAAAATCGATGGTTTTTATCTCTTTTCTAAAACTGAAAAGCAAAATTTGCACTGTTTTAGCTGTTTTCAAGTGTTTTTTTTTAAAGGCTACCGGTTCCATTTTTTTCAGGGCAAAATATCTATTACAGGACAAATCTTTGTATGTCACTAAAGATTTTGCTAATCTCTTCCGTGCCATCATATTGTTATGCTAACATTACATACCTTATCATTTCTAGCTTCTCTCATACGCCATTGTTGTTACCTCTGTTAGAACATCCGTATTAGGATCTCTAGAAAGGACTATTTTCCATATTTAGAGACTCTTGGTTTCTATATCACTCCAGTAAAGCCTCTATATCAGTTCCTAAATTTAGAGATTCTCTCACTAAGTCTATATATATAGAGATTCTCTCTCCTATCTTTATATCTTAAGTATAGAGACTATGTTAGAGAGAACGAAAATATAAGGAACAAATAATGGGTTAGAGAAGGGGATATAGAGATCCGAATTTTGAGACTGCGATGGATGCTCATAGGTTTAGCAGTTAGAAATTGTCCCTTAATGCCCAAAATGCCCCTTTCACAATTTCCCGATTTAAAACATTGAAACATTGTATCTCATCCATTTTAACTCCAAATTTAAAGGTTCAAATTTCTAAATTTATGTAAAATCATGTTTTACTTGATATTAAAATTTTATTTTTTTCTAATTTTTTTGTGCTCTCATTTTCATGAGACATGGTACCATTAATTTTGGAATAAAAATTTCCTATTTTGCTTTCTAATTTGAGTACACATAATTTTATGAATGCAAAGAATTTTTCTCATAATTTTATGGTATAAATTTATCCTATTTTCTAACATATTAAAAAGGCAGTGGCATAATTGTGATCTTTATGCAGCTTCTTCACGACTTGACCGGTCAACAATGGTATAGAAGGAAAAAAGTTAAAAATGAGATGGCACATATGGTTAAGAGTGGCAATATGATGGCACGAGATTAGCTAGCAAAATCTTCAGTCGACCAAAATTAGAGAAAAAACCGAAGCCTAGGAGCTAATTAACCAAAGTTAGAGAAAAGACTGAAACAAATTAAGATATCTGCAGCTTTTCTACGGAATAAATCTGCGGATATTTGACTTTTCCGAATGTGTGAAGCAATATTGCAAGTCAAGTTTCATATAGGCAATTAATAGTGGTGCAAACTCGCACCAAGGTGGCAATACGTGAGTAATTTGTAGCGTAAGACGAACAAGGTAGTATTTTACTACAATATGGTCCACATATATATACGAGGTTGTTCATCTCTCACGGAAACTTCAATATTGTAGTAGACGCATTTCGCCGCCTAGCTTAACGTACGTTAAACTCTTAATGCATCAACGTTGAATAATGTTAAAGTGGCAATGCTTGAGACATGGCACCACCTATGCTACCTTGTGCTTGTCACAAGGAAAGGATGCAACACAATTACGGGTGTTTGTTTGTGTGCTTCTACTCGTCTCTAGCCGTAATATATATATGAGGCATATCCAGGCTAATTACGGGAGTATATGCTTCTACAGGCTCAAGGATGAAACATTATCACTCCGTAGGCTAGACCGAATCATATACTCCGTTTTGGAAACAACCACTTCACTTGTCGAAATGCAGCTGATGTAATGTCCTTGGTCTTAGACAAATAATTAGGTCGAAATGGAGTGTCCCATTAACAAATTCCAGCGGCAAAGCAAAGCAAACGTCCCAAGCCACGTAAAAGCAATGAGGTGATTCAATTCTGAAAATGAATTTCAAGTACCTTTGCCGGTCAACAACCTCGCTGACCGATGAAGCTACCGCATCAAAACGCAAGCCCTCGTTAATTAGGATCCTTACCTGCTGCAACGATTATGATTTGTAAACTAAGCTGGTTATTCCCTAGCGTCCAATCACATAACAGCGTATATATATAAGCTGCAGAATGCTACGAATTCATCAACTAATGGGAACATCTTTGGAGATTGATCTCCACGCCACACGTCATATTTGAAGATATGCTGATAGATTATGAGCAGATTTTCTCTCACACACATCTCAGCTGACTCGTTCAGATCTTGCAATTGACGTATGCTGGGATTAGAATATTAATCTTCCTTCAAGAATATTAGGATATTAATTAAACCCCTCGAGTGGTCCCTATCCATTGAGTCGTGCACACGGCCGGAGGCTCCTTGAAATGCCGCACCAAACCATTAACGTAACCACAGACGCCATTCTTTAGGAACGAGTGAAGATTGCCTTAAAAAAGTTCAAATTGGATAACTTGCGTACTATCACTTGTGAAGTGTTCATTGGCATTTTTAAAAGCCAAACGTTTTACCTTATTGAGTTCTATTTTTTAAAAAAAAACTTCAAAGTCTCTTCTCAAGCTTTCAAAACAAGTTAGATAAAATGGGTCGGCTTCTCCAAGTTGATTAGAGAAGCTCTTGAAGTTCAAAATTACATCAATTTATCCTCTTCGGCAATTTAGCTCGTCCCAAAGATCTTTACTGCTTAAAAAGTGTACACGTACGGTGTGTGCCAAGCGATAAGTAATGAGGCCAGATTAAATTTCAAGAGCACAACTAACCGCTCAACTTGATCCTATTATTTTCGACTAGCTTCAATCAGACATATGTAAGCCTGTTCGCCCCGACGCGCTGTCCAACTCAGCATTTTAGTCACCTCTTTATCCTCGAAGTTGTTTAAGTACAACAAATTCGCATTTTGCATCCTGTTCTTATCGTGAGAGCAGCAAATGTGTTGGAAATAAAACCTAGGTAAGAAATCACATAACGTTCAAACTCATATGGTTAAATGAATTCCATTGTAATGCACGCGCACTCAACTAGTAAAAGAAACTAGTAAAAGAAAAAACTCCCTTTGATAACTGAAATTTTAAAACTTTGACTTTTACGTACTCCAATTAACACTATACATTTGTGACTAAGGAGTTGATTTCTTCATCTTATCTTATTTGCTTATCTTCTTATTTGCTTATAAGCTCAATTTCGAGAGCTTTTTAAGGTAGCTTGGAAAGTCCGGTGCACTTCGTTTAACTTGTTTCTGAGATCTTTAGGACGCACATTCGAGACTAAAAAGAACGGACCGGAAAAAACAAAGCGTTTAACTTTTCGATACGGAGATAAGTAGATAAGATAAGAAGATAAGCTGAAGAGAACAACCTTGTCAACGATTGGGAAACGGGCTCCCATTGAGCTTACTTCTGGATTGAGGAATCAAATAGGCCTCTTTTCGTCAAAGATTTGGCCTTGGAGAAGGCTAGATCCTCAAGAACACTTTGGGAGACAAAAGCGAATTATCCTAGTTCAGCCCTCTCACGACAAATATAACCGTCCTACTTCATTGCGTTGTTGATATATTGTATGTAAGTAAAAATCTCTCTCTCCCCCTTCTAGGCGAGACAGGGTATTTATACAGTTACAATGACTTGGCCCACTAGCTCGCTAATTACTCAGTCGATTATAGAGAATAATGGCAATAACTACATCCTAAATACATGTTTCCAAGCAACGGCTTCGAGATCGTGGGCGTAGTGGGCGCATCATTTGGGGTGTCCATTACATCTCAAAATGATCTTCGGGTTGACCCTCCTGGCATTCATCCGAGCAACGAGCTCAACACCTGGTGTACGGGCATGGATGCTCGCCTCACAAGCATGGATGCTCGCCTTACAAGCAGAAGAGCATAAGTCCAGCTCGCAAGCTCGTGATAACATAGTAGCGCTCACGTAGCTTGCATGTATGGGATTGTCGGACTCTTTCTTAGACATTACCTCCAAGGGAATCTAATAGGGCTTTAACATATCTGCCAGGGGCAAATTTATAATTACATATTTTACCTTTTCCAGATAGCTAGCCCTCGAGGCTCAAGTAGAAAACTACTTGACAAGGCCTTCCCCTTAAGTCTTCATACTCAATTAGGGATTATAAAACTTGTAGTGAATATCTACTGCAGTATCCGAGCTTGTCAAGCCTAGGCACGAGCTAGTTCCTCGAGCCAAGGCCTTGGAGACCAAGGCCAAAAAGCTAACTACGGCCACCAAGGATGCCTCCAAAATGTCGAAACGCTGACCACGACCGCCAAGGAAGCCACCGAGCACCTAAAGAAGAACTAGGAGGAGACCAAACTCCTACACACTGAAGTGCAAGAAGGCCGCGCTGCTAGGATCAAAGTTCTCTAGCTTGAGAAGGAGATTGAAATGATGAGGGACAAACTCTCATCCTTGGAGTTGGAGAAACTTGAGCAAAAGATGTCTTAGAAAACTCTAGGCTCGAATGTAAAAAACATTTTGTATTTGAATGCAGCTTATTCATTTGTTTGTCCCTTCTCTATCTTCAAGTTCTACTTTGTGGATCCCTATGAAAACAAACATAAAAAGAAGCAACCAAAGAAAGGAAACGAGCTTAAAACAAACGCACTTTTCGAAAACGCGGTAACTCATACCTATCTAGGCCACGCTATGTACAAGTCTTATGTCCCTAGGTTGCGAGCATAAGTCTTGTGCACAGGACAGAAGGAAAAATGCGTGGTCTCGGTTCCCAAACTTATGCTCCTTGGTTGCAAGCATAGGCTAGGTCATAGAGAGAGAACACATGTGTGGCCTTATCCTCCATTGACCTTGTATATGCTCCTGGGATTGCAAGCATAGACTTGCTCAAATGAAAAGGGAAAACATGCGATTCTATGGTAAACAACATTAGCTAGGTTCTTGCAGCCAATATTAGTTTGGGAACCAATGTAGGCCGTCTATTTGCGATGAATATCGGCTTATATAGATCGTACCCTTCCGGAGGTGAAACAAAAAGGCTTTATCACCATGGCCATGTGTACTTGTCATAGTCGCATGCGCTAGCAGAGATCTAAAAAGATGGGAGAGAATGCCCCTGCTACCTGGAACAGTTTCCGGCATCAAGAGCATCTGAGAATAGGATGCCTTTGCGCAAAGATAGATCGGCTTATCAATGGGCAGAGCCCTTACACATTCACATTTCTTAGAAGGGAAACAACATGGGGGCACAAGGGCCAGGATTTTACAAAAACACAAGAAACTAAGAGTAAAAGGAAAAGAGAAGCTACACATGGAACTTACAAAGCTGATCAATATTCCACATGCTGTGGAGCTCCTGGTCGTCTTCCATCACTAGGTGAACAGCCCTTGCGCGTGTTGTGGCTACGACCTTATATAGACCCTCTCAACTAGGAGTAAGATTGTTGGCTTCAAAAAGGTCATGAACTAGTCGTAGGACAAGGTCGCCACTTGCAAGGTCCTTGGTCGAGCTGTCTTGGTCGCATGCATGCGGAGAGACTGCAAGTAAATGGCAGAACGCAGCAATGCTTGCTCGTGCCAGGCTTCAGCGAGGTCGACATCCAGAAGTCTCTCACTCTCCTAGTCAACGGTTTCTAGCATATCAACCCTGGGTGATCCAAGTACGACTTCAGTGGGCAGCACGACCTCTACACCGTACATGAGCTGGAAGGGGGTTTCCCCCATAGCGTGGCTTGTCGTAGTGTGTACCGACCATAAGACGAAAGGAAGTTCATCCACCCATGCTTGCTTACGTCAAACTAAGTGCTTGAAAACTCGTTTCTTGATGCCTTGCATGATTTGTTCATTTGCGTGTTCAACTGCTCAGTTACTCTGCAGATGAGCTAAGAGGCGAAACAAACTTTAGTGTCTATGTCCTCGCAATACTCTTGGAACAATTCAATAGTGAACTGAGTTCCATTTTCTGTAATCAAGTGGCTCGGAACATCAAACTGAGTGATTATGTTTATTGCGAAAAAATTTCTTAGTCTCTTGGGCAATTATCGAAGAAACGAGCTCAGCCTCTATCCACTTAGTGAAAGTGTCAATGGTCACAAGCAAGTGCATGCAACCTCTCTGTCCTCGAGGGAAAGGACCTAGTATGTTGACTCCCTAGGTCGAGAATGGCCATGAGAGGGGCATTGTTTGCAGGGCATATGCAGGTTGGTGGACCTTGCAGCCATGGAACTGGCAAGCCCGGCAAGTCGTCACAATCGACCTTGTGTCATCCATGGCCGTGGGCCAATAATATCCCATCAGGAAGGCTTTGTTCACTATTGTTCAAAAAGACAAATGAGCTCCACATATTTCTTCATGAATATCTTTCAGCAAAAATTAACCCTCTTGAGAGATGCACTTGGAAAGGACACCTAGTGCTCCTCTGCGATATAGGCATTTCTCAACTAGCTTGTATGGCGGGGATTTCTCGACCAACTTGTATAGCGGGGATCTCCTTATCAGCTAGGAACGCTCGGCCGCATCCTCGGGTAGTGTCCCGTGTGTTAAATATTGGACCAATGCTGTCGTCTAATCTGCACTTCGCTATAGGAAGGAGATGTTAGCGCTCGTCTCGGATGCCTCTCCTGCTTTGGAAAAGGAGGGCTTTGATAAGTTCTTTGCAAGCATCCCTGTCGGAGCGAAATCTTGCGAGGAACCGAGCTTGGAACGTTGATCGGCTAAGGCATTATCCTTCCTAGGATGTATTATACCTCAAAATTCTTAAAGTATTTTTCCATCTTTCTCACCTCTGCCAAGTAAAGCGTCATTGAGACGTCGGAACACTGAAACTCCTTGTTTCCTTAGTTGACGACGAACTATGAATCCCCTTTCACAGAGGGTCGTTGGACACCGAGCGCTTTGCCTACTCGTAGCCCGGCCAATAGGCCTTTATACTTTGTTGTGTTGTTTATGGCAGCAAAGTGTAATTGGATTACGTACTGAAGTTGTTCTCCTTGAGGGAAAATAAGAACTATCCTAGCCCCCGAGCATTTATATGCACGTGAGCGGTCAAAATACATGGTCAAACCTTCTTCTTTTTTTTGTTCGAGTTTGTCGCAGGTGGTGAAGGATTTGTCCACTCAGCTACAAAATTTGCCAAGACTTGGGATTTGATCATCGTGTGGGCCAAAAAATAAATGTCAAACTATGTGAGATCACCTCCTCCTCGCTGGTTGTCAAGCGTTCCCAGGCAGCGCCGAGCAGCACGTGGTCGTAGCCGAGTACCGCGAGATCACCGTGGTCATCGTCGTCGGAGGTTCCACCGATCAACGCGTCCGCGTGCGGCAGCGCCTCTAATGGTATCCACACGTCCAGAAAAGGAACGTCGTGTGGGATATGCTAGCACCTCACCACGCAGCTAGGTTTTCGGGCCAGCGGGAGGGGCGCGACGACTAGAGCTTGGTGAGAGCTTGTCTATCTCCCCACGCCACCCTAAGCCTCCCCTTATATGGACATGCTAACGGGCTCTAGTCGAGACCCACTAGGACTCCGATTACTACGCGGATCATATCCACACACAAACCCTTCTTCTAATAGATCAAATCCACTAGATATATTCCAACCCATTAAGTGTGTGACCCGTTAGGTTCATATACAAGTCGGCCGTGAATCCGGAAAGTCGCTTTCCAATCCACAGATCAATAACGGTACCTAGCAGTCATATTGACCCCCCGAATGTACAAAATAATCTCATCGGCTGAACCTTGATACACGCAACATACCGATTTTTTTGCCACACGATACCAGTTAAGTTCAAGGCGAGATATGTGCCACCCTTGTGATAGCTCGAGCATTCACTCGTCAATGTAATGGATATAAATATCATAATTAACTCTTTAATCATATCAGCACGGTCATACACTTTTCTTACCCATCCACACCAAGGGGCCTAGAGATATCTTTCCCGTTATCGAGGAGGGCAAATTCTGTCTTGATCAATCTGATAGGAGCGGTGGCCTGATCTTTCGATGAGAGGTGAGGTAACACTCGATCTGGTTTGGAGTTCGACGTTAGCGGTCCGACTACAACCGTCCACGACGCTTGCGCCTTAGCAACCGGTACACCAATCTCCTATGTTGTTGATCTTGTCGGGGCACGATCAACGGTCCTGCACGCAATCGAGAACGAGCAAGAACACGAAAACAAGCAACTCAATTGCTAAAAGTGAAAGTTTAAATTTCAGCAAAACCAATCTGAAAATTTGGAGTCTTGAAAACATGTGCGCAGACGGTCTAACCGACACGTGCTTGCACGGACAGTAGCAAAAGCTAAACTGATTCACAAAACAAGACTTGTCTCTTAGCGGTGCCTATTACATGCAATATATAGCGGAGAGGGGCTGACAGAGATCAAGCACTAAGCAATATGGTACTAAACTGGTCAGCCATGAGAGTTGGGCCATCTTGGGCCGTTGCTTAGTGAGGGTGGCGCCCCCCACTATTGGGCTGGCCGTGAGGAAGGCCCACCGTGGGCCGTCTTGGCCGGTGCTTAGGGAGGGTGGCGCCCACTATTGGGCTGGCCGTGAGGGAGGCCCACCTTGGGTTGTGGCACCTCCTTCAATGTCCAACATGGCTGGCGCCCCTTGGATCAGCTTGGGCCGGCCCATCTTCATCCGGTCTTGCTCTGGCGCTTCTCCATAATTCCTGAGCACAGTGTTCACCATTTGTTGTTGTGCGCGAGCTCGAGTAATCGGTCCCTTCATTATTCCATCTTGGCGTGAAGTGTGCGGCGTGGCTGCATCGAAGAGAGTGATGTCTTCATCGCAATCACATCCCTACGCCATGCTTCGCGGTATATCTAGTAATTATCTTTATAACTACCCTGTTTCCGTATAGCGTTTGATAACACCAAAGCATACGACTTCACAAGCTGGGACTCCATGATGATCTCAGGTCTAAGGATCATATAGGTATACCACTCAAGACTACACGCTGATGGCACTTTGTAGACAACAATCTCAACAACGTCTCGGAATAGGTCTATCCAACCACCCATGTTTTCCAACATGTGTCCACATTATTGATTTGATATCTCTATATCTATGGTATATGAAACAATACCATCAATCAATACATGTGCTGATCAAATCATTACCGCTCCTTGTAATGATATGGACCAGGAATCGTTTAGAATAATATCACAATAACAACGTGTTGGGGAAAGTACGTGGCCCATGAAGGTTCGGCCCACTTACCTACCCGTGGCCCCACAGGAGGCAAGCTCGGGGCCAGCAAGCTCGCGCCCGAGCTTGGTAAGCTCGAGCCTGAGCTTCCCCACCTTGGAAGCTCGGGACTCTTGCTTACTCCAGGCTTCTGAGGTACAAAGGAACAGAACCCGAAGCAAATCGTGCCGCGCCGCGGACAAGATATGCTTCGGGTCCCCAGAGTCGCCGAGAATTAAATGCGCGCACTATACCAAGGAGCGCCTGGCGGCAGCTTCTGACGGGTTGGCGGCCGGTCCCGTCAACCGCCCGCATGGGCAAAGACACGTGCTGACCGGTAGCGGTCCGGCGCGATGATCGGAGGATTGCACTCGATTACCCGGAGGATTTGGTACGCTACCGGCATGGCAAAAAGGCAACGACTAATTCAACGGACCAGCGCAAGCTACAATGGCCGGAGAGCGCCTATAAAAGGGGCGTACAGGCCACAACAACGGAGACCGGCTTCACTTCCACATACACACAACTCACTTGGAAAATAGCTACTGTATAACAGGAGCACTTGCACTCTCGTAGGAGCTCTAGTTCCCGGCGGTAGTTCTCCGCATTAGGTAACTATAGGAACACACACAGTGCCTTGAGCACTTATTGTACACGAGGCCCGGGCTTCCCAAAGCCCGGACTTCACCCCCTTGTACTCGTTTAAGCCCGGCATTAAACGAAGACTGGACGTAGGGCTGTTATCCCGCAGCGGAGGTCTGAACCAGGATAAAAACACTCGTGTATCATCTCCTGCGATTGCGGTCTCGACGCGTCCGACCGCGTCGGGACAAGGTCTTTTCCTTCGGCAGCGTCCGGCCAGGCAGCCGGGCCTCGGTCCGGGGGAAAGGGCCGCCTTCGGGCCTCGCACCCCCTTCCCTTGCTTATTGGCGCTGCGGAGGCTCGCCTCCCAGTCGCCGACACAACGTGTCTCACAGCCAAATCGTATTTGGTAAACAAAGTCATGACATTAATTCATAGAATCGATAAGCAATGTTATCATGAGTACATGAATAAAGACGTTATACAATCATCGTATGATTGCCTCTAGGACACATTCCCTTCATAACAGCCAACGATGTCAATCCGGTGGTGGTGCTAGGCTGCTTCATGCTCTTCGCCGGCAATGGTACGGCGCTATGATGAGGGGTGGCGAGTGGTGTTTTGCAGATTGGCCCTTGTGGAGGCACCTAATTTGTATTTTGTACTTTGTAAGGGCCTTATCTAAAAATTGGTTGGGTTTTATCCCTCTGATATAATATAATGCCCCGTTTCTAAAAAGAATAGTAGACCTAGAGCAAGAGCTAGGAGTAGGTTCTACAAGTTTGACATCCAGGTCCTATTTGATTGGATTGAAAATCTAAGTTAGATTATAATATAAAAAGTTGAGAGCCCTTGAAAAGAGACTTAGAGAGGCTGAAAAATATATTTAAAAATACTTTTTGGGATATTTGAGAAGAACCACTAAAAGTTTCGAAAATATGGTCACAAAGTACTACAACATATCACTTATAAAAAAGATAAATTTCATGTTATAGAGTTTAATCTGATTTTAAACTCTCCCATGGCAAGCTCATTGGAAAAGGCATCTTGCCTATTGGGAAGGAGACGGTTGCGCAGAGGTCTCAATTGGCATGGCGCGTTGGCTAGTCAAGTACGAAGGGGAAATTCACGTCAACAAAGCCACCTCGGCAAATATGCGTGTGTTAGCCGAGACAAATGTTCTCGTGGCACACTATACTAGTTGTACCGCACAGCCTTGTGTAGTACCATGGCAGCCAAAATCCCCTTGTGAAACCGTCAAACAGGGTTCCGTTGGTTTGAAAAAATCATGGGCACAATATCTTGAATTAGGGTTAAGAAAATAAAGCCTAGTATTTTAAGTACGAAATAGATTTAATCGATAAACCTAGCAAAAAGGATTTGTCATTGGTATCTTTTTCATAACGGAATCTTTTCGTTGCACGGACCAAGCCCACAAGTGGTAAGCTCCAGCAGACACTCTATAACACTGTTTATCTGACTTTTTAGGGATAGAGTAAGTGCCGGAAGGAAGTGTCTGCGGTTGGGAGTGCGGGCTCCCAGGTGCCGAGTTTACTTGTTGAACTGGGGATCAACGGGCTCCTTTCCGCAGCTACAGGGACGTTCGAAGAGGCGAACTCGACCAAACAATCGAAAAGAGGCAAGGGTTTTTACCTAGGTTCAGGCCCCTTGGAGCGAGGTAATAGCCCTACGTCCAGTAATCTAAATATATGGGTGTATGAAAGATGTGTTACAAGAGCGCTCGAGCAAGCCCGATCACTCAGAAGAGAGGAAGCACTCTCGCATCCCCTTGTGGTGACTAACAACGTGTGAAACCCTTCTAGGATTGAGTGTGTTTCTATGAGTGTTCTTAGGTCGCGTGTGTTTTGGAATGTCTCCTTATGCCATCACCACCACTTTGTCGCGTGCACGAGGCCAGCTATTTATATCTGTACAAAGCTAGCAACTCTCTGAGCATACAGCCTATAATCCCGCGGTCTGTATGCTACCCTGCAGTCCAAGTGTTGTTCCTTGACTAAAGCCGCAAGGAAGGCATCACACGCCCATCCCTTGGAATGACGTTGTGAGTCGTGGCGCGTGACAATAAACAGTGAACCGTGACGGGGCCGGCTATGGCCTGTTTGATCAGCCCTGCGACGGGACACAGCATTGTGGGTTACATCAGCACGGCGGGCACATCAGAACGGAAAACAAGGCCTATCTGAGGCCACAGCGTGTCCTCCCGATGGTACCCGGGCAGAGAAAGGCCTGTGTACCGTGTCGGTGCGCAGCAGCCAGTGTTGCTCGGAGAGCGACAGCTCGCCTATCTCAAGCAACACTCCGGGTACTTCATCCATCCCGAACAACTTTTTTGGAGCACTAATCATGATTACAGGCTAGGCTAATTCTTGCGTAATTACAAAAATGCCATCAATCCCCATCAGGAAAGAATCTTTGATAATGTAGTGTAAAGTGTGAAGAAATTTTAGAGGATGGATAGAGTGTGTAGAGAATAGTGTTATAGAGCAGAAATTTAAAGTGGCTGTTGGAGATACTCTAACCATCTCTAACCATTTTTCCTTCATTTCGTTCTCTTTCCCATTCCCTTCCCCATAATCATTTTCTTCATTTTCCACTGTCTTCAACGGTATCTCTTTAAAGGAAATGATATAGGGAAAAGAAAGAGAATCCCTTTTTCAAGGAAATGAAAAGGAGAATCCCTTCTGGAAGGAAAGACGAAGGAAATCTATTGTAGCCACGAATGGATGCTGTTGGAGATGATGGAAAATAAAGAGAGCAAATATGGGAAAAAATAGAAAAGGAAACCAAATGAAGAGATGGACATTTAGAGCATCACCAACAGCTTCCCTAAATTCGGATCTCTATATCTCTTCTCTAAACCACTATTCATTCTCTATATTTTTATCCTATCCAACAGAGTTTCTGTCCTCGAAAAAATATAGACACAAGAGAGAAAATTTCTAAATATAGAGACTTAGAGAGATAATCTCTAAATTTAGAGACTGATATAGAAATTCTGCTTGACAGATATAAAGACTGAGATAAAATAGCAACAATAAAAAAGCATGTAAATAGAGACCTGCTGGACTTCTCTTAAGCGGTACCTGAATCCGCCGCGACGGGCCAAGATCAAGCAAGTACGCAAGCTACTACTGTACCAGCGTCTAGTGGTAGTAACGCATAGATCCACACGTCTCCACGCGTACGTGCAGCCACTGGTCTCACCACTGTTCCCTACGCGAACCGCCACGCCCCATCCGACTATCCGAGCCCCTGTCTCCCTCTCCCCACTTCCATTCCCACCACTCCCTCTTGAACGGGCACTTATAAAGTCGCCGAACAGGCGGGTTTTCTACTTGTTACCGTCGGAACGACACCAACCTCCCTTGGAGCAGGCACCTCCGTTGTCTTCGCCTTCCCCTCCTCCGACTTCCCACCACGGTAAAGCGCCCACCTTTGCCTGCGCGCCGATGATCACGTTCGCGGACCTCACGGAGCCGGCGCCCGGGGCCGAGCGGTGCGTGGACAGGCAGCTGTGGCTCGCGTGCGCCGGCGGCATGTGCACCGTCCCGCCGGTGGGCTGCGGCGTGTACTACTTCCCGCAGGGCCACGCCGAGCACGCGCTCGGCCTCGCTGCCGGGGCCGACCTCTCCGCGGTGCGCGTCCCGGCGCTCGTTCCCTGCCGCGTCGTCGCCGTGCGGTACATGGCCGACCCGGACACCGACGAGGTCTTCGCCAGGATCCGGCTCGTCCCGCTCCGCGCCGCGGACGCGGAGGCCGAGCTCGAGGCTGATGGAGCCGTCGCGGTCGACGACGAGCAGGAGAAGCCGGCGTCGTTCGCCAAGACGCTCACGCAGTCCGACGCCAACAACGGCGGGGGGTTCTCGGTGCCGAGGTACTGCGCCGAGACCATCTTCCCGCGGCTGGACTACGCCGCCGACCCGCCCGTGCAGACCGTCGTCGCCAAGGACGTGCACGGGGCCGCGTGGAAGTTCCGGCACATCTACCGAGGCACCCCGCGCCGGCACCTGCTCACCACGGGGTGGAGCACGTTCGTGAACCAGAAGAAGCTCGTGGCCGGCGACTCCATCGTGTTCCTCCGCGGCGACGGCGGGGAGCTCCACGTCGGCATCCGGCGCGCCAAGCGCGGATTCTGCGGCGGAGGCGAGGAGGCCTCCATGCCCGGGTGGGACCAGTACGCGGGCATCGTGCGAGGCAATGTGAGCCCCTGCGGGGCTGCCAAAGGGCGGAGCAAGGTCCGCGCGGAGGACGTGGTCGAGGCGGCGAGGCTGGCGGCCGGCGGGCAGCCGTTCGAGGTCGTGTACTACCCGCGCGCCAGCACGCCGGAGTTCTGCGTGCGCGCCTCAGCGCTCCGCGCGGCGATGCGGGTGCAGTGGTGCCCCGGGATGCGGTTCAAGATGGCGTTCGAGACCGAGGACTCCTCCCGGATCAGCTGGTTCATGGGCACCGTCGCCGGCGTCCAGGTCGCCGACCCCATCCGTTGGCCGCAGTCGCCATGGCGGCTTCTTCAGGTACGACACACTGAAATCAAATCCAACTGTTGCTGCTTTCTCCTACTGCCGCCGAGTTCCACACTCACTTCTTCGACTGACACCGGCGCAGGTAACCTGGGACGAGCCGGACCTCCTGCAGAACGTGAAGCGGGTGAGCCCGTGGCTGGTCGAGCTCGTGTCGAGCATGCCGGCCATCCACCTCGCCTCCTTCTCGCCGCCGCGCAAGAAGCCCCGGATCCCGCCGTACCCGGAGTTCCCCTTCGACGGGCAGCTCCTCAACCCGGCGTTCCCCTCGAACCCACTGGCACACGGCCACTACCACCACCACCACCATTACAACCACAACCGGAGCAACCACCCTTCCTTCTTCCCCTTCCCGGACGGTAGTGCTCCTGCAGGCATACAGGGAGCCAGGCATGCGCAATTTGGTCCATCTTTATCAGATCTCCACCTTACCCACCTGCAGTCGAGCCTCATGCACCCGGGGCTCCGCCGCGCCGATCATGTCGGTCCAACTCCTATCCCGCCAAAAATCAGCACCGACCTGACCATCGGCAGCCCGCCGGCGCGCGACGGAGTCTCGTGCGCTCTGTCCGTCCACGCCAAGAAGCCCGGCGACGCGAAGCCGCCGGGGCTAGTGCTGTTCGGGCAGACAATCCTGACGGAGCAGCAGATGAGCCTTAGCAACTCTGCCGGCGCGACGGAGGACAGCTCGCACAACTGGAACACCACCGAGAAAGGCGCCAACATCTCGGAGGGCTCCGGCTCCGGCGTAATTCAGAACAGCAGCCCGACGGACAACACGTCGTCG
This sequence comes from Olyra latifolia, assembly GCA_036346145.1. Lineage (NCBI taxonomy): Eukaryota > Viridiplantae > Streptophyta > Magnoliopsida > Poales > Poaceae > Olyra > Olyra latifolia. The sequence continues at coordinate 20,292,174 of CM070524.1, read as the reverse complement.
GAGAGGCCGCAGTGGTTCAGGGACAACAGCCAGAGCTCCGAGCTCGGGCTGGAGCCCGGGCAATGCAAGGTGTTCGTCGAGTCCGACACGGTCGGCCGGAACCTCGACCTCAAGGCGCTGGGCTCGTTCGAGGAGCTCTACGGCCGCCTGTCCGAGATGTTCTGCATTGAGAGCGCGGAGCTGAGGAGCCGCGTGCTCTACCGCGGCGCCACCGGCAAAGTGAAGCACGCCGGCGACGAGCCCTTCAGGTGAGAGCAGCACACCAAACAATCACCTACGCTCCCCATTGCGTGTCGCGCCTCACATCAACATCGAACTGACGCACCGTTCTTTAATTTATTTTTCCCTCTCCCGTTCCAGCGAGTTCATCAAGTCGGCGCGGAGGCTGACCATACTAACGGATGCCGGCAGCGACAACCTAGGGAGCTAGAGTGAGTCCCAACGAACCAACCGGGAGCAAGGTAGCCGTCGTCGTAGTATGTACAGCCGAACGAGCTATGGTTTTCTTCTCTATCGATCTGTAGAGCTTCCGTCATCCGAGGCTCCAACCAGTTTTAGGCAAGCAGCACAGCTCAGCTCTACTCGTGTACCTTAATCGATGTAAGGCACAGGGGGTAACCGTGCCTTTGTTCCTTTTGCATCCTTCATCGCCATCGTCACCTCACCAGATGCATGTACTTGTTGATTCCCGTGCGCGATGCGAATCCTGCGGCCGTGCAGTGCCTTGAATGCGCCCCTTGGTCTCGGCGCAGGCCGCCTGGGCGGCGTGCCGGCCGCGGCGGCCAAGGCGCAAATGCAGTGCAATTGCAAGCGCGATGCAGATGCAGAGATGCAGGCTTCAATGAGTCAAATCGTAATGCGTGCTGCCGCTACGATATCATTACAGCATCGCTGGCCATTTCTGAGTTCTGACCCCTGCCGTGGTGGCCTCAGCTCCAGGCGACGGGACTCTCTCGTTCTGTTGCCGGCCTTGATGAGCTCACCGGCAAGATTGCGGAGTATCACGTTGCGTATCCGGCTGCCTTTCGGGCATAAATGCTCCAGGGTCCTGTCCTTTTGCTCAGGGCGAGAAATTAAAATCCGCCATGCCTCGGCGCCTTGCCTGCAGCTCCAGGCCGACACCTCAGCTAACGAGGCAGGCACCGTGCCCGGATTAGCGCAGCGGCTGCCCCTCTCACCCGCCGATCTCACATGCGCATCGCCGATCCTCCGTCATTGTTGCCCAGTGGTCCACAGGTAAGCGCCGGTGCGCGTCTCCACTTGAAAGGCCAGGTTTTTGTCTGTTTCGCCGCTCATCTGGCGACTTGTTGGACGGTTGCTCAGCCGAGAATCAAGATTCAGCAAGGTTGCAGGGCTCGTCAATGGCAGCCAGCCCAATCAAGATTCAGCAAGGTTGCAGGACACAGCAGGTGGAGTCCCATCGCATCGCTCGCAGCTATCTTGGACAGGAAAGGCGATCGCAACGCCCCGCTTTGTTTGGTTGCGGTTTGCTTGCCCGAGTGGCGTTCGTTTGTACGTGACGTCTCCTCTCTTCCTGTCCCTGTGGCTGGAGTGGAGTGCAACCTGTAGCTGTAGGTGCCAGGTTTTGTTTAGTCGCCAAGCCACCGGAGGCCACGACGTCGAGCTTTCGCTTGCCATCACGAGTGACAGGGCATGCGATCGCACGCACGCTAGTAAGCCTTTTTCCGGGCTAGTTGCTGTCCTCGGCAAAATTTTCGCTCACGGACGCGCGACAACGATGCGGTTCGAGCACTGTTAAGATGGATGGAGCCGTGCACCTAAGCAAAAAGCCACGGCTGTCACTGGTATATTCCTCTTGATTAATTAAGCTAAGAGGGAGCAGTGCAAGTCAAAGGACAGGCTTCAGGTCATGTTAACTGGACTGAAAATCTGAACTACTACATTGTAATCTGAAAAGTCAAGTCCTTAAAAAAGACTCAGAGAGGTGAAACATATATTTAAAGATTTTTTATCTTTGAAAAAAACCATTAAAAATCTTGAAAAAATAACTATAAAATACTGCGACGTATAACTTATACAAAATTAATAAATTTTAAGATGTAAATTTTAATCTGATTTTAAACCACAAAGAAGAGGACCTTAGTTAAAGCTCCATTAGTCTATGACTCCTCTATCTGGACTGCAATGCTTGACATGCTTGGGTGGCGCAAGTGATGGGCGTTTTCTAAATGCCGTCTTGCTTGTTTTCTCATTTTGGGATCGGCTAAGACCTGCCTGCCTAATCGTACGGAGACGATTAGTTTAACTTGGGTTCTTTGAGGAAAGCCAGTTGTGTTAGTGGTAATAGTGGTAGTTATAGTTAGGGGTGGCAACGGGGGCATTCCCCGCCAGGGAGTGCCTTCCTGTCCCCGTCCCCGCGACCCGAAATTTTCCCTGTCTCCGTCCCCGTTCCTCAACTCGGAAGAGAAAATCCCTCCGTCCCCATCCCCCTTCGGATATCGGGCCCGTCGGGGACCCATCTCAGCAAAAATTTCTCACAAGAAAAGAGCTCTTATAACCATTTTAATCCTAAAATCATATCAACAGGCAAGAAAAAAAGAATATATGCATTCATTGAAGATTATGTTGTCCCGTTTATGAAAAATGTGAATATGATGGGCTCGAGAATATGTTTGCAATCTAACAATTAAATTGGACTAAACTAAATTCGGTTCCCCAACCGGGTCCCCGCGGGAAAAAAATTCCCCGTCCCGTCTCCGCCATCCCTGATGGGGGAATGATTTTCCCCGTTTCCATCCCCGCGGGGGACGATTTCTTCCCATACCCGTCCCCTAATAGAGGAATTCCCCGCCGGGGATCGGGGAACGGGTCCCCATTGCCACCCCTAGTTATAGTAGTAGATCTGATGCGTGAGTAAACTTGGCTTCAATTTTGGGCAAAGCCATGATAGTAATCGATATACCGCGCCTGCTTTAGTAATGTCCACTCAACAATTGCTAACGATGAGATTATTAGGGCATTCCCAGTAGTGTCCCTACGACATTTGTGATAGGGAATAGAGGGCGGAACCCCATGGTGCGGTCCACAGCGTCCTCGTCCATTAGGCAATAGAGACATGCGAAAAAATCTCTAATTTTCTTCATCCTAGTTTCGATCGTGATGGTTGTGACGCTTGCTCCCGCGCCTGCAAGGAAAGGGTGTCTCGGTGTCCATCCCCACCAGGCCACCACGTTTCCACTAGACTGGCCAGGGAGTCGGGCCACTGCATCACCATGAGCTTGGAGGGAAGGAGCACTGAAAGAGTGCCGGGCCACCACAGATTCGGGCCACTGAGCCGCCATGAGCTTGGAGTGAGGGAGCACTAAGGAGAGCTGGGCCACCACGTCGCCATAATCTTGGAAGGCCAGTTGCAGATAGCACGAGCGGAAGGGAATAGGAGGGTCGACGACCACTCCGGAAAGGATGGGAGGCGGCACGTCAAGACAGGGGCAGTGGGAGGTTGACATAGAGCACAAGAGGAAGGGAGGGTGACAGGAGGAAGGGAGGGTGAGAGGAGGGCATGAGGATGTAGGGTTAGGTCAAGTGGAGGTAGGGGTGGGCCGAAAGTAGGGATGGCAATGGGTATGGTATGGGTAAATACCCGCGGATATTTACCCATCGGGTATGAGTATGGTGAGATTTCATACCCGCGGGTACGGGTATGGGTATGGTTCGGTACCCGCGGATATAATTTTGGTGGGTATGGGTTTTAGGTATCCATACCCGTTACCCGCAAGCTGACATGTGGACCATTTACTCAGTGTCTCAATGATGTCGTGTCAGCAGGAACGCCTGGCTCACGAATCCATGACCACGATCTCACATTGAACCTAATTCTCATCGTCATCGGGGAGTCAGTATGTATAATCGACATTGTCGTGTGATCAACGATAAGCAAAGGCGGTGATAGAGATATCAAGTAATTAAGCATGCATGTGTGATCTAAGGATCTTCCTCTGTTCTTAGAATTTTAACTTGTAAAGAGCAATTATAAAACCACTTATATTTATGAAAAACTAGTTTCCCACATGCAGTAATAGTTTTCGAAACGTTTGAGCACCGCCGTGCTTCTATTTGGTTCAATCCGATTGAGACAGGAGCTGGCCGGGGGCGGCGTGACTTGTGAACTCAACGAACTGTGTGCAGGTAGGTGGGTACCCGTCGGGTACCCAAAACCCGATAGGTATGGGTATGAGTCTATACCCGTGGCGGGTTTCGGGTATGGGTATGGGTACAGTTTTCTGGCGTGGGTACGGGTTTGCGACACTACTATCCATGTCCGACCCGTCCGATTGCCATCCCTAGCCGAAAGCATAGCGGTTAGGATAGGAAGTGAGATTTAGGGATGCTACTATAGAGAGATGAAATATATATAGGGATGGGAACATTTTAGACGAGTATGTATTATACAGGTATAAAAATCTGATTTTAGAGTTTCTATCGGATGCAAAGTGATTCCATGCTACAGATCAAAATACACGTCCATGTACTTGTAGGCTTGGGAGTGCAAGATTTGAGAAGCATCTACGTGGTTCTCAGAGTATATAACCTGATCCGTATTTCTTTCCGTAGCCTTTTCTCGTCTAGTTTCATATGTCCATGATTGTGCCCGGCTGTCGGCGCCCATGCCGGAGCCATCAGCTTGCTTTCGCGTCCTCTCTTTTCGCCTTTTCGGAAGGGGAAAAAATGTAACGGAGGTGAGCATCCGATGAAGCACATCCGAAATCAACCCGTCGTCCCTCCGCTTTCTAAAGAAAAAAAAATCATTTCATACCGGCAGTCACCTTGGCTGCGCCTTTCGCTCCTCCAGGTTCGTCTCGTTCGTTCAGCTACTTGGTCTGGCGACTCTGGCCACAGCACCAGGCTAGCGACTCCGGCCAGTACAGATCTAGGGCCGTGACCGGTCTCACAGTCTCACATTTGCATCGCGTCGCGTATCGGCGTACGGCGCCGTGGCCCGTGGTCAGAGCGAGAGAGAGCCTCGGAACCGCTAGGCGCTGCGTGCAGGGTGCTGGCATACTCCATTCCATAGCAAGCTGCACGTTACCAGCAGAGCAGGACGCTCCGTGATCGCAACGTGACGTGAGAGGGAGAGGAAAAGTCAACCAGGTGAAGAAGTCAGCACCCTTGCGGTGGGGGCGGCGTGGCACAGTGCAACATGCCGCCATGCCCCCCGGGCCCCGGGCCTCTTCCCTACGCCGTCCGCATCATTTGTTTACTCCATTAGAGATCGAGAGAGAGAGACCAAGGAAGAGAGAGAGAGAGCCCGTGCGGGTGATGCGGCGGTGACGATAGCGGCCGGCGGCCGCCCACTGCGGGGAACCGCCGGGCCCCGCTGCCCGCCACCCACGCATGTCATGTCTCTCCACGCCGCCGCTATCGTTTTCCTCGTCTTTTGACGTGTCAACTTTCCAGCGGTGAAAACGTGAGCGCGGACGCCGCAGCTTTCAGCGCATTGCACGGCGGCCACGAGCCAAAGATATCAGTACTAGACTAGTGCTATTGCGGAATCAGCTAGGAGGCTCTGGCGACAACAAAAACGGGATGGGGACGCGGTGGCGTCGGAGGAGCTTGGGGCAGCCGGATCGGGTGTCGAAAGAGGTCAGGGTGGCTGGATCCTGGCGCGACGGGGCTCGGTGCTACTGGATGTGGGCGCGCCCAAGCTCTTGACGACACCAAATATGGGCGCACCGGGCCTCTTGTGTGAGCGGAGCTCATCGACGTTCTGCGGTTCGATTCGATTGGCTCGATGCAGTTGTAAATTTTTCTAATTACTAGCTCATCCCAGCACCACTTGTACAAATTCCATTATATAAATTTTCGGAAATACTTAGGAACGCTACAGCATTCGGAGCATCAGAAACGGGATATCTAACGACAAGCTGGAGCGTCCCGCGCGCGTCCTCTGCGCTTGCGTTTGTTACTACTTCCCGCGTAAAACACTCGCGCTAGCTACTTAGCATGCACGCGTCCCACGCATAGTGGTAGTTCCCGCGTAGCGCTAGTTAGCTTTTCGTGGGTAGATGCATGGACCGCACGTACATTGCAATTTTTTTTTTGAATTTCACTATTTTAAAACTATTTCATATAACGCAAAACAAAATCTATAATTCATGTAAAATCAAGATACAACTTCCTATAATTTTTTATCATTTTATGAATTTCTTTTTATCTTTTTTATTTTTATTCAATTTGTTTTTTAGAATTATTCACTTTTTATTTTATTCATTTTGTGTTCATTTATGATACTTTTTGAGAATGACATACGCTGATATCACATGATAGTGATACCTCCATACTCAATGATTCCTTAGTACTTGGCAATACACACAATAATCAACAATACTTGATGATACCACGATGGTCAATAATACCACGATACTTATCGATGCCACGATACTCGATGGTACCATAGTATTTGACGATACTAGGACACCATAATACTCAACGATACCACAATACTCAGCAATAACACGATACTCGAGCGACACCGTGATACTCGATAGTACCACTATACTACGATACTCCGTTATACCATGATACTCAATAGTACAATGATACTCAATGATACCACAATACTTCATATATGGTACCACGATACTCGGCGATACCATGATACTTTATAATACCACGATATACTGGATGCTACCTCGATACAACGATACTCGGCGGTACTACGATACTTGGTGATACTAAGAACTCGGCAACACCACGATACTTAATGGTACCATGATACCACGCTACTCGATGATATCACAATGTCCGATATCTAAAACCTATGAAGAAAACTATTTTTAAACTTGTTTTTAACTAAATAAAAAAAGTTAAAAAAATGTGTGTAGCCTACGTCAGCCAAACAATACAACGCATAGGGCCAAGTGCGTGGGGGCGTGTAGGACGTGGGTTGCCCATATCTATTTTTTTGGTCGCTAGCTATGCGTCAGCTAGCACAACCCATAAATTTTTAGGGCCTGTTTGGCAACAAAGTATTTTCATAGTTTCGAGACAAAATCATAGTTTCTAAAAATATCATGGTTTCAAAACAATGAGGTGTTTGGATGACCAAAATATACTTGACGGGGGTTGGGGGCATTTCCGTAATTCTCCTCCCTATCTCTCTCCGGGTGACTTGGTCCCGGTTACCTCCCTGAGCAAGCTATCCTTGCTCGGGGCCCAAGCAAGGGTTTGCCTCGCTCGGGAGGGGTATTCAGGTCCTCGTCCACCCGAGGACGTGGCCGCCCCGCACAGGCCTCGCTTTTCCGCCTCCTGTAATAAATGTGTCGACGTTCTCACAACTATTACGTCCCATCGCGAGTATCGGAGACCGTGGCTACCTACTCCGGTCTTGTTCTACTGTTTCGTCCCCTTTTTCCATCACCACGAATGACGGAGAGACTGCCCTCGTACGACACTTGCCCGGGGATAGCCTTCAAACCGCAGGATAATAGGAGTACATATCCATTAATTCAGAGATCACGCCCGTATATAAATAGGACATCGAGATGCATACGTGCGACACACACAGAAGAGCCAGAAACACAGCGGACACCACTCATTTCAGGCATATCCAGTCACACACAGAGTGGGCGTGAGTCTCCACCCCCTCGCCCCCGAGGAATATGAGCACCCCTTGCTCGAGACCCTCGGGGGCGCCATTGTAATCCCTTCTTGTATTCCTTTGAATATAGATCACTGTACGTAGGGCATTTACCTCTCTCCGAGGGGCCTGAACCAGGCTAAGACCCCTCTCCCTTCCGGCTGTCTGATTGGGTTGGCCTTCTCGAACGACTCCGAGGCTGCAGGAACGAGGTCTGTTGATCCTCACCTTCAACGAGTAAGCTCAGCACTTGGGAGCTCCGTGCTCTCAACCATCGACAATACTCAATTCCAAAACCATGGTTTAGTAGAAACCATGGTATTTTTGAAGTATTTAAAACTTCACTTCTAACTAAAGTTTTCATGGTTTGACTCTCACTAACTCTTGTGTTCAATCAATTTTACCATCCTAAAAACCATATATCCAAACAGGTGATAGTTCCAATAAATACTAGAGTTTAGTGGAGTTTGGTGAAACCATGGTTTTTATATGTACATAATTGTAAACTCTAGTATTGTAAAACCATAATTTTCTCAAAACCATGTATCCAAACAGAGCCTTAGCGTATGTTTTACACTGGTTTTGGGTCCAAAACCCCTCATCCAAGCAGGGCGCCATAACTGTAAAAAAAAAAACCTTTTAAACGATAATGCTAAATAGATGAAAACGAAGAAAGGATAGATATGTATGCATCAACATAGTTTTTAATGTTTATAAAAAAACATTGTTTTTAATGGTTACATGAGTACTAACACATAGCTCTACCGAAACAAAATACAGATTCCAACCAGGGTTTCAAAAGCTGAACCGGACCCCGAAACCGCCGTCCTGGCAGGGCGGTTTTTCGTAAAAAAACCGCCCAAAACCGGAAAAAAACCGCGCAAATTCAAAATCAAAGCGGGCAAGCAGGTAGGCGGTTTTCAATGTTTTAGGCGAGAAACCGAAATCACGGGCGCGTTTTGGGCTAAAACCATGGAAAAGCGGAAAACCATGGAAAATGGGAAAAAAAAAGGAAAATAGGTCTGAAAAAATTTTAAAAAATGGGAAAAATCATAGATGGGTGAGATATATGTGTTTGTAATTTGTTTAATTATGGAAAATTTTTGGAACAACCGTTGATAAATATATGACATATTGAACATGTGAATATGTAGTCAATAATTTGAACAAGGTAGTTTCTAACAAAAATGTCAATACGAAGTCAATTTAAACATATGGGTTTGAACATATCAATATGAAGTCATAATGTGATATGGATGGTAGTTTTCAATAAAAATTTTGGCATGACCTATGCTAATTATTTGAGAATTGGAACATATTAATATTAAGTCAAATGCATACAAACATATATTGCATTGCATAAGGTCAAGGTCCATACATGTATTGCATTATAGTACAAGCACTCTCTCAATATATATATAGGACCAAATTAATTCATACCAAAATATGGAGATGATCCCAATCACGGTGAATAATTTTGGAGAGCCTTACTGCGCATGCCAGCCCATAGCATTCCTAGAATTTGTGAAGTGAGAATGGTTAATATAGTACAAAAATTGTGAGACAAAACAAATTTAAATACATCACCTGTTGAAATCCTCGGTCTGCATGTAATTAGTCCCTCTTGTTACGCTTAACCGCACTTTATATTCATGCAGGACAAGCCGGTCCACCCGCTCATTCGACTCCACTGATTCAAATGGTAGATATATAATTCCCCTTCTACCCACTCATACACATATCGAGCACGGGGCTGTGGTGGTGCAATTGGCATGTTTGCATAGGAGGGGTAGCCGTAAGACTCAGATGTCGACATGCTTGAGCTATCCTGACGAGGGTCCACTGAAATGGAATGCCTTCTATGAGTACCTTGACCTGTCTAGGTCTCCCTCTGCGACGTAGGCATCCCATGATCTTGGTCCTGTGTGGCCCTTCGAAACTGACTCTCCCCTGAAAAGCGTATGGGAGACGGAGGCTGCTCAGTGTGTGCCCCAGTCTGTCCTCCCTGTCCTCCACCATCGTCATCTTCGCCGCTCTCTGCGGAAGAGCTGTCGTTGGACTCTTGGTATGGTGGACTCCTGCCAGAATCATCTGTGCTTTCATCGCTATCAGCCTTTCCTTTCCCCTTGACCTTGGGCTTTTTTGGGACCTTTGTAGCTAGTTTTTTTTTTGCTTTCTTTTTCCAATATGTGTATCTCCCACTGTTTTCGCAGCCCAATCTTCAATTTCTGCAGCCTTGCCCTTTCCTTTCAATTGAGCAGTCTCTACTGAATGTGTGACAAGCGTGGAGGGGATTGGAGAGTCTGTGTCGCTGTCATCTTCGTCAAGCTCCGGTGGGGCGTTAGACCTACCATGCTCCATCCACTTTCTGATTGGGTTGTCATGGTCAGTCAAAGTAAGGTGGACAAACCGGTCAATTGGATCCTCTTCAGGTTGTGTCCACCCTGGCTGTTGTTGTGCCAGTCTAAGTCTAAGATTGTAGTTCACATAGACTAACTTATGAAGCTTCTTATATGACAGCCTATTCCTTACTTTTGTATAGACGAAGGCAAATGTGCTCTAGTTCCTTTCACATCCACTTGATGAGCACACTTGAGAGGTCAGTCATCTAGCAATCTTGGTGAGTGTAGGTGTCTCGGTGCCGAACATTGCCCACCAGTGAGCTACAAGTTATGTGAAGCACTCAATTAAATGGTTGACATATGTACTTAAATGGTGGCTAGTAATATATAGAACTTACATGGATTTGTCCTCTCATCTCGTGCCATGCGCATAGCCAACACGGAGGACAAAGGACCAGATTTATTAGAGAAGCTCTCGTCTTCGAAGAGCGCCGAAGCCGCGGTTTCAGTGTCGCACATCTTCTTGAGTGCATCGCGTAGGTCGCCCATCAAGTTCGGGGAAGTCCCATACGTGTACGACACCAGAGGGCTGAAGTAGGCAGCTGCACGAAGAAAAGAAGAGTTAGTTAACATGAAACAACAGTACGGAGTATTGAATTGAAAAGATGAGAAATGTACCGACAGAGACGTAGGTGTCATTTACTATGTCTGCCATCCTAGGGTCTATCACTCCCATCATCTTGTCGAACCGACCAGTGTCATTTGTAAGCAAGCTAGCATACTCCTGGCGTATATTTTGGTACCTCGTTAAGACCTCGCAAAGAGTAGGGAGCTTGCCTTGGTCGGCGAACCGTAAGAAGCTGTACAGTGGCTCTACTTCCTTGCAAACATAAGCCATATTATTCCACCAATCGAGAGCCGCCATGCATTGGTGAGCATACTCACCCTCTTCTGTCCTAACGAAGGAACTCCCTGAAAACATAGAAGATGCCATCCATCATATGAGTGCCAACATGCTATAATCATGTATGGATTGAAATAATGAAAACACTCGAACCTAAAAACTCAGGAGACGCCATCCACTGCATGAACTTCTCCTTTCTCCTCAGGAAGCTGTCTAGGAACATGTAGTTTGTTCCAAATCGTGTAGCATTCCACTTCACTAGCTCCCCACTGATGGCATTTTTCATCATTGCATGCGACTTGTTCGAATTGTAAAGCCATCTCGATATCTTTCTTGCACTCCGGATGACCTCCACATGATTCGGCCATGATCCAACCTCTTTCAAAGATAAGGTTGATCGTAGCGCCACGCAAGGTCGCCAAGCAATGTGTTTATGCTCCTCACCAAGCGGTGACAAGCCTTCTTGTAGTTGCTCCCATTGTCCGTGACAACCTGTACCACGTTATCCGGACCAACGAAGTTGACTACTTCTTTAATCTCCTGAAATTCAAGTCATGTGTAGAGAATATTGCAAACTGTGTACTTTATATTATTGTGAAACAGTAATATGCAAATATGTTACCTTCAACAAGTAGTTCGCACTCTGCGTGTTCCCTGTGGCATCAACGGACTTGTGAAAAAAAATCCTACCATTACAACATAGCATCAAATTAATTATGCTCATCCCTGTTGGACCCGTCCATGAATCACACATAATAGTCACCCCATAGTCCAACCACTCCCGTCGCCATTTCTCCAAGTCTTTCTTGATATCCCTCTCATTCTCATCTAGGTATTTGTCATCAATTTCCCTCCCTGTGGGAGGGGTCACACCTTCACCTGCACAAATTTGATGTCTAAGTATCCATAGTTCACACACACTTACAAATTAAATTAATGCAACAATCATACCTAGCTTCTGTGTTTCCTTGATGGCAGCCACAAAGTAAGGGTCATCAGCCCTCCTCCTAGGGATCCCGGACACGTGGTAAAACTTGGACCACACACTCCCTAACATCTCCCTGGCCGCTTTGCCTGCTTTAGACCAAGGCCCCCTATCAATCCTCGTCTGGACCGGAGCGGACGCTTGAGACAGATGGTAATCAGGAGCTCGACCGCTGAACCTCATTGAGCTGGACCTACCCCCCAACCTGGAGGACCCCTGCTCTGTCTGCGTGCCTCCACTGCCACCTCCGTGCTCGTACCTCTGCCCAGCCTGCGTCCTGAAATCCGCCTCCATGGTTGATTGCGCAGTTGCACGGCGGATCTGTTCCTCCTCATCTAGCCCTACAGTGTATGCGTCACGCCAGTCCCCATGGCCTGCCGCCATGTCCTCTCGTCTAAACTGCGCTTAGACCCTCTCTCTCTCTTTCGGTCCTTGATCCTGTCCAATTCTCCACGAAATCTTGCTTCACATTGGGGAAACGAGTTGCGACTAGCAACATCCTTCCCTCGCCAGATGGTGCTTCAACCTTGATGCTCCACCGCCTTTCTTTGTTTTCCGACAGTAATTACATATGAATCCTTTCCCATCCGGAGTCCCGTGGTTCCAGACCTCGTCAACTGCCCTGCCCGACATCACGTACCAATTCCTGAAAACAACCACAACCACAACCACACGTAATTACATGGGTAAGTACCAATACATGTGCATGCTGAAATTTTTGAACCCTGCACAGATAATTACATAGCTAACTACATGGCTCAGTACATGGCTAACCGGCCCTGCACTCTGTTAGAATACTTCTTCAATGGAAGCACATCAAATGTATACCAACTAGTGGAAAAATTTTTATGGAAAAACATAAGCAACTTCTACTAACAATGCGGTTGCTGTATTTGAAATGAAGCACTAATAGCCCCACGTAACTAATAGCCCAATAAGCAACTTCTACTAACAATGCAGGGCATCTAACACATCTTGCAATTAGAAACTTAAAAACGGCATCTAACACATACTCTAATTTCATCAATTAAACTACATGTGCAAGCTGAAATGAAGCACTCCATCCATTCAAATTTTTCCAAACGCATGAGATGTAGAGAGAGAGAGAGGAGGAACCGACGGTTTCTCGCCACCGCACTCGATCCGTCGGCTTCTTCCTTCCACTGCGGTGGGCAAGCAGCGGCATGGCGGGCTCCCGGCAAGTGGGCGGGTCGGGCAAGGCGTGGAGAGGGGAACAAGAATATGTGGTCACGGGCTCTGCTAGCAGCTGCTGCTAGCAGCACTAAAGCATAATGGTCATGGGTCTACTATACATGCAATAATGCATGTCAATCAACTTCACTCTCCTAAACACAATTAGGGGTCTTAATTTAAAATTTTGCTTCATACAAACCCTTCTAAAAACCATCTAGTTTTTTATAAGATTTTTTCTTAATTTTTTTAAAAATTAAATTCAAACTCAAATTTTTGAATTTGCCCGGACAAAAACTAGTGGTTTCTCAAACCGCTGGTTTTTACGGTTTTTTGTTGGTTTTTAAAACCCCGGTTCCACTCGAGGTCAAGCTTACTCGAACAGACAGAGAGACAAGCCTCCTCCATCGGTCAAACACCGCAGCTGGCCCCACGTGTGAGCCGAGGAAAACGAGCTAAACTATAGCAACAAACACGCGACCTACTCTACTACCATACCAGCGTGACGACGCATCTCACAATCGCACGCCGGCCAACAATAACAATAACCAAAAAAAAAAAAAAGGGATGGCGAGCTCCTTGCTTTCAGTGCGCAAACAGACAGGCCACGCTAGAAATGGCGATGCCACCGGTGATCCCAACGCCGGCCGGTCACCCGTTGCTCTGGATTTCCTCGCCGCCGCCCCGCCCGTCGCGTTCGTTTGACCGGCCCGGTGCATGGCTCCGGCCAGCGAAAGCCGCCGGCACGTTCGCCGGTGCCGGCCTCGGGGGCTTCGTGTCCCCGGAGAAGGCTCTAAACTCTCTGGTTTAATTAGCTTCGTGTTCCTCCTGCGGTCAGAGCTGAGCTGCCTCGGTCGGATCGCGAGTCATGATGGAATGGAAAACTCTAATCCTCCTGTGCACGAACGCCCTTGGGCATCGGTACTCCGCTGTGCATGCCATGGGAAGCTGGGATCGTCCCGGATCCGCTGGCTCTGTGTCTGGTGGGGGATTAAAAACAGGTAGCACTGTAGCAGTTCTTGTATGCTAATTTTGCAGAATTTTTTTTCCCTACTTGACCGTGCGGATTTCGCTGTACTACATGCGATGCTCATGTAGCCATGTGGGCAGTGGGCAGTTCCCCAGGCCTGTACTGGCTGGTTTAATTCTGGGCAGAATGAGGATTATGCAAAGTCAGGGCCGTGGATAGTCTGTCGGGAGGCAATTGTACTTTAGAGTTCATCAACAAGGTGAGAGGAAACTTTTTACTGCCTGGGGTTCAAGTACAGGCTTCATTACTGTGTGCATTTGCATGGCTCTGGTTGACCGTGACTAGCTGTGGCAACACGCTCGTTGTCTCGTACTACGTTTTTTGAGGGTGGTGGTTGTGGGCCGTAGAGGCTAGAGAGGATCCAAAATCCAAAAAGGATAGAGCACTGATGGGCCGTAAGAAATGTTTTTCTCCTGGGCCGATGCAAAGCATACCGTGGACCAGGTTTTCACTTCCAAATTTTGTATCGAGGAATCGAATTTAATTGATTTTAAATACATTTTCACCAAATTTTTTCACGAAACTGAGCGGAATTTAAGGGAAAAGGTTTGGTTTGAATAAAAACCAAGCGGCTTTTAACAAGGGGCTGGACTACAGATCGGACGTTCGATCTGTACTTAAAAATCAGACTTTGTTTCAGTATGTTGTATCAAATGTTTCAACAGGGCAAAACATATGTTTTAGTGGACAAATATTTCAACAGGTATTAGAGTACGTATCAGCAGGCAAAACAAAATGTTTCAACAGGACAAAACAAATGTTTCAGTAGAGAAAAACAAGAATGCTTTGACAGGTTTTAGAGGATGTTCAAACAGGCAGAACCCTATGTTTCAGTCAGTACAACCCTATGTTTCAGTTAGTAGTAACATATGTTTTAGTTAGACTAATGCAATGTTTCAGTTAGTACAAAAACATTGTTTTCAGTTAGGCTAATGCAATGTTTCAATTATTACAAACACTATATTTCAGTTAGTACAACCCTATGTTTCAATTAGGCTAATAAAATGTTTCAGTTGATGCAACTCTATGTTTCAGTTAGTACAACCCATGTTTTAGTTAGTAGTAACATATGTTTTATTTAGGCTAGTGTAATATTTCAGTTAGTACAACCCTATGTTTCGGTTAATGTAAACCCATATTTCAGTTAGTGAGTTTCGATAGGTATTACAAGATGTTTCAGTAAGCAGAAACAAATGTATAAGAAGGGCAAAACAAATGTTTCAATAGAGAAAAAAACTGAAATGTTTCAATGAGTATTAAAAGATGTTTTAGCGGGCAAACCCAAATGTTTGAGAAGAGCAAAACACATTTTTCAATAGAGCAAAAACAGAAATGTTTCGATAGGTATCAGAGGATGTTTCAGCAGATAGAAACAAATGTTTCAGTAGGGCAAAACACATGTTTCAGATGTACCAGGTTCATGTTCCAAGCCCAAAGTTGCATCTTCTTCCCCAAATCAGGTGATCCGGCCACTAATCTCGCCAAAAACTGAAATGTTTCGATGAGTATTAAAAGATGTTTCAGCGGGCAAATCCAGATGTTTCAGAAGAGCAAAACACATGTTTCAATAGAGCAAAAACAAAAATGTTTCGATAGGTATCAGAGGATGTTTCAGTAGGCAGAACCAAATATTTCAGTAGGGCAAAACACATGTTTCAGATGTACCAGGTTCATGTTCCAAGCCCGAAGTTGCATCTTCTTCCTCAAATTAGGTGATCCGACAACCAATCTCGCCAAATCCGGGGAGCTCGCTCAGTGAAGAGAGAAGGTTGTAAGGAGAGTGGGGAGAAAAGAGGAGCAGTAGGGAGAGGATCCATCGGGCATGGCCATCGGTGGGCGAGCAACGCCACTCGGGATCCACCGGGCATGGCCATAGGCGACGCTGCTGGGGACTCGCTCGCTCTCCTCCATCCTATTTTTTTCCAACTTCTTTCCAGCCAGTCAAAGCGAGGAGGCAGAGAGTTTCATCGATAGCACAGCCATGCTGATGGGACATCCGAATTTTTATTTTGGCTAAGAGTTGCATCGATAGCTCTATGCCTTGCAAAGTGATAAGGATAATTGGGCCGGGCCATCGCAGCGTTCGACGCGCGGTCGGACGTCCTAACAGAAGCATTACCGTTTAACAAGGGCCGAATTTGATCGACTTTTGCTAGAAAATTCTTCGTTTCTTTGAGAAACCTAGTTGGTGCAGGTACGGATAAGACATTCTGGGCACGGGCGATGCCTGCAATTATGGGAGAGGCGATTGCTAGAAGGTGCTGGACGAACTATCTACAAAAGGAACAGACTTGAGATAACTGGTATTTTTTGTTCTCCATCTTTTAGCAAGAGAAAGTGAGAGAACATAGAAGTGTTTTCGTGCTTTTCTGTGCTGTTGCAGAAAAAGAGAAGAGAAAGAGATCCAAGCCTCGTCACAGATCCGTTTGTCGTTCTCTTCGCCGACGATCTTTAGACGGTCGGTGGGAGAGGCGGTGCCGGATCTGCGGCGGGTGAAGTTAGTAATAGTAGTAGTTTAAGGTTTGGAATAAGAGTCTTTCTTTCATCGGTAGGGAGTTGGATTAGGCGGTGGCGCTGGGTTTCTTCGGCGGCTGCTTCTCGATGGGTTGCAACAGTGGTATCTCCGATAGAGTGGTCGAGCAGGATTGGGTCCTCGATGTTAGATCTGGCAGTGGCATCGCAAATCGGATTTACTCACCGAAGGATCACCATCACTCGAAGCAGAAGCTAGATCTTGATAAGGAGGACAAGCAAAGCCTCTTTTTATGTGTTTTAATAGTTTTATGAGTTGGATGCGTTAAGAACCAGGTGTACGAATCCTAGATTTCATAAGCATGCTGGTGGAGAAGCGTACGTTGAGTGGTCATATTTTCCTGTCTTTCGAGAAGGTTATATCTTATACCGGTGTTAAAATTTCTCGTAATCTCTTTCACAAGAGGAGAGAACAGCTACTATGTAAGTTTTTTGGGGCTAGCAAATTGCAAGACCAAAGACCATACTCTTTGTATTTTTTTTTAGGAGTTGGTGATTGTTACCTCGTTGTATTGTTTTTTAGGAGTTGGTGGTTGTTACCGTTGAGACTCATTGGTTTATGTCTTAATTTGCCTCGTAACTTTTATAATTTGAGTAATAAAGGTTATTTGATTTGTTTAAAAAAAATATCTACAAAAGGGCAGAACAGGTAATGTAAAAAAATCACTGAAAATATTTTTTTTTAATAAAAATGGCTAAACGTTGAAAGCAAGTTAATACATTTTTTAAAAAAATTCAGGGATATTTTCCTTAATTTGAATCTGGAACTGAAACTTTAACTTTGGTTTGATTTTTCCGTGCGGTTTTGCGAACCATACCCGGCGGTAAGGTCAAGTTCGATCAGAAATCTGCGAAATTGTGAAGATGCCTTGGATAACTTCCCCTCTGAAGAATCAAAAGAAATTGTCAAGCCTGCCTGGACAACTTCCCCTCTGAAAAATCAGCGGGAGAGTATCGCGAAAGAAATAAAATTCACTCAAAAGTAAGCTTCCAACCGCCTGGAAACCTCGATTTCATATACACCACCAATCACATAATAACAGCAAGCGTCTTGATCCGTCGACGGATCCTTGAATTTCATTCATACACACCACCCATCACATGATAACAGCAAGCGTCTTGATCCATCGAACGACGGAACCTGAACAGACTAGAGCAGAAGTGGGGAGCATCTATTCGGACGGCATGCATGCCCGGCCGAGGGGGAGCCGCCGCCGGCGGCGCCGCCGCTAGTTGTAGTAGAGCTCGAGGCCCATACCGTCGTGGATCTCGTAGTCGGCGAGGGTGATGTGGTCCTTGTAGATGGTGTACCACTTCTGGATGCGGATCTTGTCGGCGCGCGTGCCCGTCTGCGCCGCCACCAGCTTCTTCAGGTCGCCAATCGTGTCGTCCTCGTTGCACTTCACGCGCACCTTCTTCCCCAGCCGGTCGTTGAGCACCACCTCGATCATCTCCGACGCGAGGGCAGGGAGATTTGGGCTTTCGGATTTTTTTTTTTTTTCAATAGGGCAGGGAGATGATCGAAGCGTTTCGGGTTCTTTTAACGAGAGAGGTAAAGTCGGTTCGATTTTTTTTTTAGTCGGTGAGAGGCGCCGTGTCAAACCGTGTTTCTTTTCCGTCGCCGGTTTTTAGTTTTTACTCAACTTCTCTCCGGTTGGAGAAGAAAAAAGGGTTAAAAAAGAGGACCAAATAGGACCGTTAGACCGACCATACAAATCTACAATTGCAATAGGATCCTGCTATTGGCCTGAACACCAAGCAGTTTGGACGGATAGCTCCTCTCTGCGAGACATGGGCTGTATCAAGGCTAGTATCGTTTGGTTTGATGCAGTATCATGTGATTTTATCATGTGGACTCCACCGTCGAAATATGGTTTTATTTAGATGGCCCCACCGTTAAAATATGGTTTATCATGTGGCTTTATCAGATGGGCTATTGGGCCCTACCATCGAAGTATAGTCTCATGTGGTTTAATATGATTTTATCATGTGGACTCTTATGGTTCTATGTAGTTTTATCATGTAGTCCCAAAATCCTAAATGTGATATCTACTAAGAGCATCTCTAATGGTGGAATCAACTACTAGTTATAAAAGGTGTCCATGTCATCTATAGATAACAAAAAGACAATATTTTTAATGGATAAGCTATAGTATAGTCTCTATATTTATTATAGGCCCACATGTAATAGTGAGCATGCATCTTAGAATCAGTTATAGACTGATTCTTGTTGAAGAGCTAGTCTATATCTTTTTCTATGCCTT
Source organism: Olyra latifolia (assembly GCA_036346145.1). Taxonomy (NCBI): domain Eukaryota; kingdom Viridiplantae; phylum Streptophyta; class Magnoliopsida; order Poales; family Poaceae; genus Olyra; species Olyra latifolia. The sequence goes on along the minus strand of CM070524.1, from coordinate 20,273,329 downwards.
CTCTCCTCCACATAAACAAAAAGTTGATTTGGCACTCTTATAGTTAGCTAACGTAGCACCATTGGAGATGCCCTAATACATGTTCATTATGCTGCAAGTCGAGGTTATCCTGATATCAGCGCGATCTTAAATGTGATATTAACGTTGTGCGTATGTCGACATCAGCATGACATCATCGTTGCGCCCTTGCCATTAGCTCTCGCGTACATCCACCACCGATCTTCCTATCGTGAAGATAGCAAAGCGACAAATCCCATCCATTAGTATTTCTGATTGCAATTAACATAGTACCGTTTAAGCAGAAGCCCAAACTTCGGGGACGTCGCTTTTCTCGGCCCACTACTGCCCAGGCTTAAATCCGGCATATAGTTACAGGCACGGCCTATCAAAGCCTCTTGGCTGCTTCAAGTAGTAGTAGAAACTGGGCCCGTTGGCCTCTCTCAACCAGAAAGCCAGAACACTTGGCTTTATAATCTAAAAAGTTATGAACATTTAATAGGGGTTTAGATTCTAAAAAATATAACAAAAGTTTTGGGGAGTTTTAAGAAAGAAATTTGTTATTTTTTACAAACCAAACGCTACAGCACTTTATAGCCATTTTTGTGAGGCTTTCAGTGGCTCTTCTCAAAAATCCCAAAAAATTTATTTTTACAATTTTTGGTCTCTCCAAGCCCTATATCAAGCGTTTCCAACTTTTTCAGATTATAATCTACCGCTGCTCAAACCGAAAAGAACAAGGCCTTAATGATATATTTTGTAGTGTTGTTTTTGAACTGATGGCCAGCAGTTTGGCTGGACCATCCAAGTAGATTCGTTTACTGGTGGCAGTAAAACTGCCTGGACAAATTTCTAGAACAAGTGGAACACAACTCTACTATTCAATCCTTAAAAAAAACTCTACTATTAAAAAAAAAATCAGCAATAGCCTCTTGTGCTTTTTAGAGTAGTTTGGTATGGTAATAAGCTCCATTTTAAGATTCGGCGAGATGACATTTGTCTTCAGCAACCTCCTCGATGACGTCTTTGATAGGGTTAGTACCCGTGGAGAAGCTGAATTAGGATGTTCGTGCACCATCTCTGGTAAGGAAAAAGTATGCTATTGTGAGGGCAGTACACCCACCCTCTACGACTCGATGATCTCTGACGAAGCAGCAATGTTGCTATCCGAAACGGAGGCGAAGCAAAGACAGAGCCTTACTTGACCTTCGCCTAGACCCGAGGGAAGCAAAGCAACGACACCATGGATCGAAACGGAGGCAAAGCAGAGATGGAGCCTCACCCGATCTTCGCCCCGCTGAACGAGGGGCGGAGGCCAAGGGCGTCACCCGTTGTGTAGAGGACAAGACGGAGAAGGGACGCTCCAGGCTTAACGGCCAAGCCAACCTAGGGAAAAACAATATAGAGGTGGGCCCATGTAGTGTCAGAATAAGCATTATGAGATCCTTCTAGTAGAGAGCAAGTTGTAACCGCATGGAGGACAGAAATTACAAGGATGCCTATGCTTTAGTACGATGGTGGGAGGACATTTTGGTCCGAGTGTCGTTGAGTCTGAGGCGGAAAGAACCCTGTGACCCCTGCTTTAGCGGTTGAGAGAGGGCAATTAGGGCATTTAGAGTAAAAGAGCGACATAGCCCCATTCTAGTGGATCTATTTAGGCACTTTCATCCATCCTATGTAAAAATCCCTCTAATAAATAGAGGGGTGTGTGCATGCATACAGGGTTGGAGCCTCCCTAAGAAAAAGAGATCATTATACACAAAAATTCTCGAGTTCAAACTAAGTGTTAAGTTTTCTTAGAGATTGTTCCTCCACCAGGGCGCATGCAGCTTCGCTAGACGTGTGGGGCGGAGGAGGGATACCCTCGAAAATGCTTGTTGCGGTGTGACCCATCAATACATGCCTTTAGAACGTGCCTAAAATTTCTAGTATGACGTTACTAGTGCAAGCACTGTAACACGCATGCTACAAATGTTTGATTCGGATGAGAGGAATATAAGTTGATCTTATTACTGTTTTCAGTAGGTGTTGATTTTATAGGTAGTATTGCATTGTAATAGTTTTTTCTATGATTATAATCCTTTGGTGAATGATCTAATGGAAATTTTAATATTTAAAAACTCTACTATTCAACCTTGCACTTACACCATGGTCGTCCGCCTCCAAATAAAACCAATGGACAAAATTTCCTAATGACCATCACCCCAGCTTCCACGTGACTTTTTTCCTTGGCTAGCGAAGGACCGTGCCGGGATAGAATTTGACATTCTTTAAAATTTATATATCGCGTGTATCACTGACACGTGGGATGGTGTATGTCTACGATAGTGGCTAGAGAGGCAAATTCTGAAGTGTAAATTTTAAAAAGGGCTAAATTCTGAAATCTCTCCCGTTGCAGCTGCCCAAATCATCAGATTGGACACCATTCATTAGTAATTCTAGTCCACTTAAAAACTGCAAACTGCACACAAGTTCCTTAAGCAACGTGCACCAAGTCCCAATTGTTACGCAACCTCACTATCGGGTGTAGTCCGGGGTTGTCTAACAGATCTAAACTCAGAAACAGGGAGACACAGAGTAGGAGAAACCGTGGCTATTCTTTGTTCAATTCTTTCTTGTATACAATGTGTGGAGCCTCTCCTCCTTTTATAGTGCCACTCTAGGGTTTCGGCATGGACCAATACTGGGTCTTCATAGACCGATTTCTCAACACTCCCTCTTTGGCCTTTGCCATGAGATGCATATGCCTCATTAAAACTTCATAAAAACTTAGTGGAAAAAATTTAGAAAAAGAGTACATAGCATACGTCTTGTGCTGCACGAATTTGCCTCGTTAAAACCTTAGGTGAGAAACTTCTGTGAAAACTCACTAAGGAAAAAAGAGTACAATTCATCTAATTTTTAAATTGTGTTCACGACATTTATTTGGGTACTCAGACTACATCTAAAATTTACTTTAGAGTATGTGAACATTTTTTCCCTGAAATATGCACTTCTCTAAGTCTTCTCATCTCAATTCCCCTAACGCACCTTTCAAAAGTAGATGCTGGGAGAGACTTAGTGAATAAATCAGCAAAATTTTCATATAACTTAGTATGCAATATCTTGATCTCGTTCATCTTATTCATTTCATGAGCATAAAAGACCTTGAGGTTAATATGCTTTGTAAAGTTGCTTTTTATATAGCCCATCTGTATTTGAGCAACACAGGCTGCATTGTCTTCATAGATTATTGTCGGCGAGCCGCTCGCGAGCCGAGCCGAGCCTAGAATTTAGCTCGCCCAATCCACCGAGACGAGCCTAGCTTGGCTTGGGCTCGTCTCGGTCCTGACTGAGCCCGGCCGAGCCGAGCCGCTCGGCTCGTTTCCACCCCTAATTATAAGATGCAACATCATTGTTGACAATATTTTTCATGTACATTTAAAACTTGTTTTGCAATATCGTTGATCTATTGCTAAAAACATTTTCTTATACCTTTGAACTTCTTTTTCAGCATACGATACATCGTGCGTCTGCCCATTAATCATTCTTTTAATTATATGTATATTTTATTATGATATATTTTCAATTTTTAATATATGTATTTGAATTTTAGAGTATTTTAAATTTTTAAAATTATTTTTAGAAAAAGGGTCCGCCCGTTAGTAACGGGCTGGTTTGGGACAACCGGGCCGAACCTGGTTGAATAGCACTAGCTCAGTGCTTCCCAGCTGCCGAAGCACGGTCCTCTCCCCTCCCAGTCCCCCCACGTGAACGGCTCCTCCAGTCCTCCTCCCCTTCCCACGGCTGCGGCACGGCGGCCTTCTCCCCGACGGCGGCCGGTACGCCTTCTCACCTGCTCCTCTATCGTACTAGTTCTTTCTTCCCAGGCCGGGGCGGGTCGGGGTCGGTGGCAGCGCCGACATGACCAAATCTGTTCCCCTACCCCGCCCCATCTTGATCTCTAGCTAGGTCATCGGTGTCACTTGATACTATCAACTCTATCATGGACATGGATCCGCCCCTAAATCCTAATCCTCCCCTTTCTATAAAGGCCACCCACTGGAGGTGATCGTCGCTCCAAACTCACTGCTAAAGAAGAGAATTCAGGAGTTCACAGTACCATCCCAATGTTGGACGAGGTCGACGCGAGGCAGGCCAAGTGCCGGCGAGACTACAAAGCTGTTGTTAAGCAGGTAGTAATCTGTGATACCCTGATTGATGCTACTGCCGCGTGCAGGGTTGGTTTTTTAGTTGGTTCAGACCCAAATGTGTGTCACTTCTTCTCGTATTACTCGATTTTAGTTGCATTGATTTTGGTTCGGTGTGCCTCGCAGTGCCGGCAGCTGATGGAAAAGTTGGAGGAGAAGAACGCGCCAAAGAAGAGGCAGAAACGATCAACGGTAAATCACCATGAACACTGGTACTACCCATATATAAATTGTCTTGTGGTTACTGCCGAATTTCGATCAGAAACGAAGCATGCTGTGTCCATGAGAAAAGAAGATATCCCAACCCCGTACTGCACGTCTGCAACAGAAAGTGCTCTACAAACCCAAAGATCATGCTGAAAATTGGAGTCTGTTTCACTACCTGCAGAATTCTGAAGAAACCACTCCTGTCCCGGCCTCGTCTGACAAGAAAATTGGCCGCAAAGAACTGGAGGAGACCATTCGGGGGTTCCTGAAGGAACTTGACTGAAGCGGCTCCATGCAGGGAGATCGGCTGCCATTTACTACTATATGACGACTCTGCATCTTGCATAAGAAGGTAAATTGTTTGGCCAGATTAATGAATCATTTGTTATTCTTCCTTAGATCTTTGGGATGTTATGAGCCAGACCTGCACCAAGTTCGGACTCGTGGTTCATGGCTTCTAGCTGGACAGGCTTCTTGTTCCATTTATGCCAGTCGTGATAATGTGATATTATTTGCTTCGTTTGAAACTCATTGCTTATTATGCCACACATACTTTCTTTGTTTTTCAATAGTAAGCATCAACAGGCTTAGGCGTCAATGAGGGATCTGAACTTCCGCCTGACGTACAGCAAACTTGGCTTTCGTCTTTTAGGTTATTAGTAGAGTAACGGCCAAAGACTCTTTATTCTTGCAGATTTGGGCGTTTCTTTCTTTCTAGATTATCCAAAAACCAGAATCGCAATTGTCCACAAAAGTTTCGTACGGAGCACGCTTAGAATGATTAAGGCATCCCACCACTGGGTCATTGGCAGAAGGGTGTCATAGGCGTGTTGGGGAGGTCATTGTGCCCAGTCCAGTTTTGGAAGATTGCCCAAACACGATTGGAGTAGTGGCACTTGGCGAACAGATTTGGGTACTCTGCAGCAAAGCGGGCATATTGTTTGGTTTGGCCAGCCTCTTGCGGAAAGTCTATCTGCTGTCCAGAGTATGTTCAGGGGGGATGATGGGTCTGAACTTTTCCGCCCACCATGCACCAAACTTGAATTTCGTCTAGGCGTGTGGGGAGAGGTCATTGTGCTGGAACAATTTTGGAAGATTGCCCAAACACAAACACGCTTGGAGTAGCACTTGGCAAACAGAGCTGGGTTCTCTACAGCAAAAAGGGGGCATATTGTTTGGTTTGGCCAGCCTCTTGCGGAAAGTGTATCTGCCGTCTAGAGTATGTTTCTGACTACCAACCGTGCGACAAACTTCCATTTTTTTAAAACAATAATTTTCCTTTTTCACAATTTTCTTTCACAAATACTTGTCACCTGATATATTATCAATGGGCAAATTTTCTCATTTTTGCTCACATCATATATCTTTTCGTTCTATATGCCCTTTACTTCATCCATTTAGTACAATTAAGTGTTGTCACAAATACACACACACACGCCAGCTGAATCAACCGAATCGAAGTATTTGGGTTCATTTGGTTTTCCGGCTAACCTACCTAAATTAACCTGCGCGAGGCATGCATTGCCAATGGCTTGACGTCTTGAAAACGAGCACCCGGCATCGCCGTCGCCATCGGATGCCTGTACTGCCAATTAAAAATTGAAATTCTGGATGAAAAACAAAGAACATTGAGGTACCTGCGTTTCTGATCTCAAGACGGCAAGCGCGTGTACTAACAGTGTTTTAAAAATTGGTCCTAAGAGCATCTGCAGCAGGGCCTCTAAAACAGAATCTTCTCTATATTTAGAGTCTCTCGTCTTCAGCAGAATCTCTATCTCAGCCTCTAAATTTAGAGTTTCTCTCTCTCAGCCTCCAAATTTAGAGGTTCTCTATATCAATCTCTATAGTTTTTCTGGATAGAGGCTCTACTGGAGAGGATGAAAATATAGAGAACGAATAGTGATTTAGAGGGGGTGTATAAAGGCCTGATTTTAGAGCTTCTGCTGAAGATGCCTTAAGAGCATCTATAGAAGGAACTCTATAATACTGTTCAGCTGACTTTTTAGGGATAGAGAAGCTGCCAGATAAAAGAAATCTTTGGAGTATAGTGTAAAGTGTGTGTTGGGGAAAGTACGCGGCCAATAGAGACACGACCCACTTACTTACCTCTGGCCCAGCAGAAATCGCGCCCGAGCTTTGTGGGCTCGCGCCCGAGCTTGACCAGCTCGCGTCCGAGCTTGACAAGCTCACGCCCGAGCTTCCTCGCCCCAAAGCTCGGGTCTCTCGCCTCCCAGGCTTCCAAAGCCCGGGGCTTGGACCCTAAAGCAGACTACATCGCGCCGCCTGCGGGCACGCTGCGGGTTCCGCATGTCACCGCGAGTTAAATGCGACCGCAATACCGATGCGTGCCTGACACAAGTCGCTGGCGGGTTGATGGCCAGTCGTGTCAACGGTCGACTTACTGTTCGCCCCTATAGAGAAAGATACGTATTGCCGGATGGCGGTCCGAACACCAATCCTAGCAAGTTGGGAAAACACGCCCAAATATCCGGTGGATCTTGTACGTCCGCCATGTCAGCACGGCAAGATGAAAGAATACAACCAGCGACCAGGAGGCAATGCGGTGCCTCGCAACAAACCAGGGTCAGACTAAAGTGGCCGGGGCCGCCTATAAAAGGGGCGCATAGGTAGGGGTGGAAACGAGCCGAGCCTGAGCGAGCTCGGTCCAGCTCGTTCGGGCTCGGTCGTGGTAACGAGCTAGCTCGGCTCGGCTCACTCGGAAGCACGAGCTCACAAGGGAGCTCGGCTCGGGCTCGGCCGAAGCTTGAGCTGGCTCGTCCTGGCTCGCGAGCCTGCGCACTAGGTTCACCGGGTACCTTGGTGGCAGTGCCTCCTCCCGCCGATGCTCTCTCTTCAATTAGCGTCGAGGACGTCATGGTTGCGGTGCATGGCGTCGGTGCTCCGCGACGGAGAAGCCGCGACAGTGACAGCCCGAACTGCATCGGGAGTGGCGGATCCCGGTGGGGCGGAGCACGGCTACAAGGCGGCCGGTGTCGCAGCCAAGGTCCACAGCGGGCTCGGGGCGATGGCAGTCGACCCCGCTGCGCTTCTCCATGGGACGGCAGCGGTCGACCTTGAGGAGGCCGGGCTCACACCGGCGACGGCGCCGACGAGGTCGGCAATGGCGGCGCTGTTTCATCGGGGACGCCGCGACGGTGGTGCTTTCGGCGATGGAGGCGCGGCGGCGATGCACGGGCGGAGATCAGACGGCGGCGGTGGCCGCCGCCAAAGAAGCCGTGGCGATGGCGCCCGAATCGCATCGGAGTGGCGGATCGGCGGGCGAAGCACGGCTACAAGGCGGCAGCGTCGTGGCTAAAGGCCCACGGCGGGCTCGGGCGGCGGCGGGCGACCCGGCCAGAAGCTTTCCACGGGCGGAAGAATCGACCTTGAGGAGCGAGCTCAGACCGCGGCGTCTGGCGTCGACGAGGGCGAGGCGGGGCGCCGCCGTCTCGAACGTCGCGGCAGTGGTGCTCGGCGATGGAGAGGCTGAGGCAATGCACGAGGTCGGAGATGCCACGGCGATGGCGCTCGCCAACAAAGAAGCCGCCGCCGCGGCCAGCCTCGGCGCGGCAGTGACCGGTCTTGAAGCGGCGGCGTTGGGAGCTAGGGATGGAAACCTAGCCGCCAAAGGCTGGAATGGATAAGGGCTGAGGCAGTGACTCGATCGACTGGCCTGCTTGGACCTGGACGCCTGGGCTGCAACTGGGCCGAGCCACGAACGAGCCGCGAGCGAGCTCGGCCTGGCTCGTTCAGGCTCGGTCCAGGCTGCGAGCCAGGAAAGAGGCTCGGCTCGGGCTCGTTTCCTTCCGAGCAGAACACGAGCCGAGCCTGCAACCGAGCCAAGCCCGAGATCAGGTTTCAGCCCTACGCATAGGCCACAACTGAAAAAAGGAAGAACCAACCGAGGCGACGAAGATAGACTCAAACAGAAGAGCACTCAGTCACCGTAGAGCAGGAGCACTTGCACTAGTGTAGGATCTCTAGTTCTAGGTGGTAGTTCTTCGCCCTCAGGTATTATAGGAACACACATAGTGCTTTGAGCACTTATTGTACTCGAGCCCGGGCTTCCCAAATCTCAGTCTCACCCTCCTGTACCCGTTTAAGCTCAATACTAAATGAAGACTGGACGTAGAGCTGTTATCCAACAGTGGAGGCCCGAACCAGGATAAAAACACCTCGCGTCACCTAGCGCACGACTTAGCTCACTTCCCTCGACGGCGCTCGGCCAGCGGCCGGGCCTCGGTCTAGGGGGCTAGGCCGCCCTCAGGTGTCGCACACCCCTTCCCCTTGCTTATCGGCCCGCGGAGGCTCGCCTCCTGGTCGCCGACAGCTGGAGCCCACCGTAGGTCCTGACGGCAGTCTTCTCCCCTCGATCGAGTTGAGGATGATCTTGTTGTCATACGATGACGACGAGGGCTTAGATTTCAACTTCGACGACTGCGACGAACTCGACGACATCAACAAGTAGTACGAAAGATGGCAAGTTGGTTTCCTCGCTGAAGCCAAGGCTGACGAGATGGAGTTATAGGCATTGCCTACCTCGGAGCAATTTATCGCCTCAAAGATTGCGGCCAGTATGGGCGTCACGACCACGTCGGCCGAGACCTCATGGAGGGACTAGAGGCGTCGCCGCCGATGCCATAGCCGGATGGCCCACGCACGTTCGTGGCCTTATCCGAAGAGGAGGACCGGTCCTGTGCGCGCAATTGGCGCCCTGGCCCACCAGGGCTGATGGCGGACAAAAGCGCACCCATGGTAGTCGAGGGTGCCGATGGCACCGTCTCCGTGGGTGACACTGGCATGTCTCCCTCGCAGGAGCCTGCCTCACGCCACGTCTTCGCGGCGTCAGGCGAAAGGACTCCGCACCAAACGCACGCCGATCTAGGCGACGAGCACCGCCGGCGTGAGACCGCGTGAAGTCTCTTCGCTAGGTCAGTCGGGTAGACCTTGGCGGATATCCGCCGTAGACCCATCGGCCCGACGCCTGCCACTCGCACCGCGCACGCGCCCTCGCCCACCACTACTGTCACCAACCTGGTTCTGCGCAGTCAGCAACGGGTTAGGACGATTGCCTAGGTCATGCGTGACCTGGAGAAGGATCCACGTGGATTTACTATGACCGACCTAAGCGCTGCGATTGCAGACGGCCTAGAGGAGCTTGCCGGGGATCTCGGCGAGCACCTCCGGGCCCGGTCGCGCACCAGTGGCACCTCAAGGCGGCACAGCCAGAGTGTTCGGTCGCGCCAACAAGCGTCCACATCCACGGCGGATGGCGCTCCCCAGCGCACTCCGAGCGGAGTATTTTCCCTCCTCGGGCCGCGTCCGGGCGGAAGGCCCTCCATTGGCAACAACGGGACTACCCTAGGGTGTCCGGCCATCTCCCAGGCTTTGCACGAGGCTCCTTAGCCCCGGAAGTTCAAATCCGGGAACATCGAGAAGTTCAACGGGAGGAAGAATCCCGACGAATACCTCGCTGTGTATACTACCGCCATCTTGGCCGCCGGCGGTAATGAGGCCGTTATGGTCAACTACTTCCCTACTGTCTTGGAGGGATGGCCCGAACCTGCCTCTTTAACCTGCATCGAGGTTCTATACGCAGCTGGGAACAGCTGCAAGAAGTGCTCCGGACAAACTTTCAGGGCTGCTACGCGCGCCCTGGAAAGCCTTAGGACCTCAAGCTTGTGGTCCAGAAGACAGAGGAGTGCCTGCAGGATTTTGTCCGCAGGTTCGTCCAGGTGCGCAATACTATTCCGTCGATCTCCGACGAGGCCTTCAAAGAGGGGGTACGGAATACCCGCTTCACCGAGGATCTTGAGCTCCTTTGGGTCCACACGCATGCCAATTTATTTTCAAGGCCATGAAGGATACATCAACGCCTCCGAGGTGGTGGAACGCAAGAGAGGCAGAGCGGAGGAGAAGGCGGCGGCCCGGACTGGAGCAGACTCCAAGAAGGGCGACGCCGAGAAGAAGAAGAAGAAGAAGAAGAAGAAGAAGAAGAAGAAGAAGAAGAAGGAGCCCGCCGCCCTGAACTACATCGCGGCGGAGGAGCCCGCTCCCCCTAAGCGACCACCTCCCCGGCCAGTTCGTCCGGCGGGTGGCGAAACGGCAGCAGAGCGAGACGGGACAGGACGAGCTCCCACTGCCTCGACGGTCGATCCGCCGCCGCTTGCTCCTCCGCTCTGCCTCTCTTGCGTTCCACCGCCTCGGAGGCGTTGATGTATCCTTCCGTGGCGCGAAATAAATTGGCCGCGGTGTGGACCGGGTGGAGCTCAAGATCCTTGGTGAAGCGGGTAGTCCATACCCCCTCCTTGAAGTCGGAGATCGACGGAATAGTGTTGCGCACCTAGACGAACCTCTGGACATAATCCTGCAGGCCTTCCCCCGTCTTCTGGACCACAAGCTTGAGGTTCTGGGGCTTTCGAAGCGCCAGCGACCACCCGAAGTTTGTCCGGGCGCTTCTTGCAATTGTTCCCGGTGCATATAGAACCTCTACTATTGGTTAAAGAGCTGTTTGGTCATTCCTCCAAGACGGTAGGGAAGTAGTTGACCATAACGGCCTCATTACCGCCGGTGGCCAAGACGACGGTAGTATACACGGTGAGGTATTCGTCGGGATTCTTGCTCCCGTTGAACTTCTCGATGTTCCCGGGTTTGAACTTCCGGGGCCAAGGAGCCTCGCGCAAAACCCGGGAGAAGGCCAGACACCCTGGGGCAGCCCCGTTGTTGCCAATGGGGGCCTTCCGCCCAGAAGCGGCCCGAGACGGGAAAATACTCCGCCCGGAGTGTGCTGGGATGTGGACGCCTGTTGATGCGACCGAACACTCTGGCCGTGCCGCCCTGAGGTGCCACTGGTGCGCGACCAGGCCCCGAGGTGCTCGCCGAGATCCCCGGCAAGCTCCTCTAGGTCGTCTGCAACCGCAACGCCTAGATCGGCCTCAGTAAATCCACGTGGATCCTTCTCCAGGTCACGCATGACCTGGGCAATCACCCTAACCCGTTGCTGACTGCGCAAAACCGGGTTGGTGACAGTAGTGGTGGGCGAGGACGCGCGCACGGCGCGAGTGGCAGGCGTCGGGCCGGTGGGCCTACCGCGGATATCCGCCAAGGTCCGCCCGACAGACCCAGCAAAGGGACTTCGCGCGGTCTCACGCCGGCGGTGCTCGTCACCTAGGTCGGTGTGCGTTTGGTGTGGAGTCCTTTCGGCTGACGCCGTGAAGACGTGGCGTGAGGCAGGCTCCCGCGAGGGGGACATGCCAGTGTCACCCACGGAGGCGGTGCCGTCGACACCCTCGACTGCCATGGGTACGCTTTGGTCCGCCATCACCACAGTGGTCGGGCGCCAATTGCGCGACAGATCGTCCTCTCTTCGATAAGGCCACGAACGTCGTGGGCCATCCGGTATGGCATCGGCGGCGCGGCGCTTAGTAGCACCGCGCCGCCGCAATGTTGGGTGCGAATAATTGCTCCCAAGGTGGACGATGCCTCTACCTCCATCTCGTCAGCCTGGGCTTCGACGAGGAAACCAGCTTGCCATCTTTCGTACGGCTCGTCGACGTCGTCGACATCGTCGCAGTCGTCGAAGTTGAGGTCTAAGCCCTCATCATCATCGTATGACAACAAGGCCATTCTCGACTCGATCGAGGGGAGAAGGCCGCCGTCAGGACCTACGGTGGGCGCCAGCTGTCGGCGACCGGGAGGCGAGCCTCCGCATGCCGATAAGCAAGGGGAAGGGGTGTGCGAGGCCCGAGGCTGCCCCGCCTCGATCGAGGCCCGCCATGGCCGGCGCCGAGGAAGTGAAGCTAAGTCATCTTGTTGGGTGACGTGAGGTGTTTTTATCCTGGATCGGGCCTCCACTGCCAGATAACAGCCCTACATCCAATCTTCGTTTAGTATCGAGTTTAAACGGGTACAGGGGGTGAGACCGAGCTTTGGGAAGCCCGGACTCGAGTACAATAAGTGCTCAAGGCACTATGTGTGTTCCTACAATATCTGGAGGCGAAGAACTACAACCTAGAACTAGAGATCCTACACTAGTGCAAGTGCTCCTGCTCTACGGTGGCTGAGTGCTCTTCTGTCTAAGTCTATCTTCATCGCCTCGGTTGGTTCTCCCTTTTGTCGATTGTGGCCTATGCGCCCCTTTTATAGGTGGCCCCGGCCACTATAGCCTGACTCTGGTCCGTTGCGAGGCACCGCGTTGCCCCTTGGTCGCTGGTTGTATTCTTCCATCTTGCCGTGCTGCGACATGGCGGACGTATGAGATCCACCGGATATTCGGGCGTGTTTTCCCAACTTGCTAGGATCGGTGTTCGGACCGCCATCCGGCAATACGTGTCTTTCTCTATGGAGCGGACGGTAAGTCGACCATTGACAAGACCAACCACCAACCCGCCAGCAGCTTGTGTCAGACGCGCATTGGTCTCGCTGTCGATTTAACTCATGATGGCATCTGGGACCAGAATGCAGCGTGCCTTGCGCGCGGGCGCAACTCGCTGGGGTCCAAGCCGGGGCTTTGGAAGCCTGGGAGGCAGGAGACCCGAGCTTTACGGCGGGAAAGCTCGGGCGTGAGCTTGCCAAGCTTGTGCGCGAGCTGGTCAAGCTCGGGCTCGGGCGCGAGCTCACAAAGCTCGCACGCACTTTCTGCTCGGCCAGAGGTAAGTAAGTGGGCCGTGTCTCTATGGGCCGCGTACTTTTCGCAACACATTAAAAATCAGGGACACCGAGAACACCGATTTTGGGTTGTTCGGTTGCTGGCTCGTATGAGACATGCAAGCCCATGGGAGTCAGAATGAGAGCGTGCAACTTCCTGTGTTTGGTTAGATGCATTAGTAGAGCCTGGTCTGTTTTATCCCGTGTTTCGTTGCTAGTATGGGTGTTAAGCCATGTCAAGGCATTTCATCGAACAGCTTCATGTCGATGTTTTGCTCGTCCATGTCGCCATGAGATCGTGGCTGAGCTCGTCAGGCCGTCCTACACCGCCGTCGTGCTCGTTTGTGCTGTCATGCCACGACCGAGCTCGTCAGGCCACTACACGCTGTCGCCATGCTTCTCCGCACTACCACACCGTCGTGGTGCTCACTTGCGTTGCCACACGCTGCTATTGTGCTCGTCCGCACTGCCATGAGACCATGGTCAAGCTTGTCAGGCCGCCACACGTTGCCGACGTGCTCGTCCACGCCGCCACACGTCGCCTGCATGCTCGTCCACTCCATGCGAGGCTGCTGCGAGCTCGTCAGTGCCATCACGAGACGACAGTGAGCTTGAATGCACTGCCACAAGCCGTCGTCAAGCTCATCCATGCCTCCCATCACCAAGACACCGACGTGCTGCCTCGCCGAAGTGTCGTCGTCCTTGTTCGAGCATCATCAGCCTCGCCGAAGCGTCGCCATCCCATTTTTGGGTTCGTAGGTGCCGCCCTACATCTACCTCGCCGGAGAGAGCCAAGCTCTAGGGAAACGCCCAAAATCTATGTTTCCCGGACCGAGCTCGGTAGATGCAATTTGTGTTGCCCTTGCCCGGCTCCAGCGCCCAACGGGTAAGGCTGGATATTTAGCTGGTAGCTTGCAAGCTGCTCAAGAGCAGCTCAGTTTAAGCTCGGCTTATTGGCCAACAAGCCCGAGCCAAAGCTTTTTTTCTACCTCGATCAAAAAACAAGCCGAGCCGAGCCAAGACGTGGATCCCTCTTAGCTCGCTTGTATGTATCTTCAATTAGGTTGCAAGAAAAGCTTGAGGCTCGCAAATTGCTTGAGCTTAGCTCGTTGGAGGCTTGATTTGAGCTCAGTTTGAGCCCCAAACGAGCTTGAACCGAGTTTGTCCATAAACTTGCGAGCCTGGTCAAGCCAAGCTTCAGCTTCGTTTGAGCTTTATTTTTCTATATAGAATCATATTTTATACAGTGTACTCGAACGCGAGCTACATTCAAGCCTATTCAAGCCTCATCGAGCCTATTCAAACTTTATTTTTTTCTTGATAAAATCGTATTTAATCGAGTCTACTCGAGCCCGAGCTCGAGTTTTGTTTGAGCCTACTATAGTTTTACACTTTTTAAACACAAAGTTATATGTTACCGAGTCTAGATGAGCCGAGATCAAGCTTACTCGAGCTTTGTTCGAGCCAAGCTCGAGCCTACCTCTAGGCTCAAGCATCAACCTAAGCTCGTCTCAAGCTCAGAGCTCGCTCGAACCTGGCAGGGCAGGCTCGCTTGAGCTTGGCTGGTTTGCAGACCTATCTCCAATTCTTGGTTCTCCAACCCAGCTGGCCCACGAATTAGTCGGCAATTGGCCCTAAGGGCATCTCCAGCAGTTGCCCCATTTCTCCTTTGCCCCATCCCTATTCACGTGACACCTCATCAAATGGGGCTGCCCCATCCCTATTCACCTCCCCAACAACTGCCTCATCACTATTCATACACTCTACTTTTCCTATTCGTGCCCCATCACTGTTTGCTACAGTGATGGGGCTTGGGCTGGGGCAAGAGCTGCCGGAGATGGCCTAAGGCCCGCACAGAGCAAGCATGCCCCGCACATAGCTAATCGCAGAGACTAGAGGCAGAGTCCTAGTCAAACAGTCCCCTTCCCCAAAATGCACTCAGACCATCTCCACTAAACACTTCAAATTTCTCCTCTATAACAATATTTCATATACACTCTATTCATCTTCTAAAATTTTATTACAGGTTACACTCTTCTCTAAAAGATTTTTTTCCTACAGCAGACACAGTATCTAAGAAGTCAAATAAATAGTATTTTATATCTCCTGCTAGAGATGCTTAAACAGTTTCTTCACCCATTCCCATCTAAACCCTAGCCGCCGCACCGCAGTGGAGAGCCACCACGGCATCCACGACGCGCACAGCCAAGAACAGCCTCCTCTCCCGCTCTCTCTCCTGGTCAGAAATCCTCTCTTGCAGCTACCAAGAATCTTCCTCCAAGCACCATAGTCCATAGCCGGGCGAGCTGCATCTTCAACTGCCACCGCCGTCGCCGGTAGTCGATCTACATCGACCTCAAGTACCGACGTTGGTAATCCATCTACACCCCCTTGGATACTTGGATGAACTTCTGCTGGGACGAATCATGAACCTGCTGCTTCATGACTTGTTTGTGTTTTGTGAGTGGTTTCTAAATCTTGGTAGTTCTATGTCGTCGTCTTTTGTGAATGACTTGTTATGGATCCTACACGAACCTGCTGGCCAGCTCGAGCTTTGCGAGCTAGCTCGAGCTTTCTGTGAGTTGAGCTAAGCTTTTTCCTAGCTCAGTAATTCGAGCAGAGCCAGCCCTCAGCTGTTCAAACTCGGCTCATTGCCACCTCGTAAAGAAGGCATGGCAACCAAACACTACTTGTCGCCGGCCGCTGTACGCCGGCGTCCTCGCATCGGACGCGCCGCACGAATGCGCCACCGCTGCCAGATACCCCGCGACGCCGCCGAGCGAAAATCCTGCCATGGCAAGTTGGCAATGGGCTGCACGGGATGATTGGGCCGGATGGGAGGTGAGCATAATAGGCCATGTGTCAGAATAGGCTACCAGGTTATATGTTCTTTTGAGAGTTCAGCTTTCTGAAGAAAAACGAACCGTAAATCTAAAAGTGAATGGGATCAAAATAAAACCGAACTGATTATCAAAACTGAAATAGAAATAATAAATTACTATATTCACCTTGAGTTGTAGTCTTCAGTTTATAAATTTTTGACCCTAAAGGGAAAGCAAGAGCCTGTTTAGAACCCATGAATTTTACATGAATATTATAGAAATACTCCATAATAGAAAATAGTTTAATTCTGTGTGAACCGGAAAATTTTCGCATCATACAATCAAGCCCAGAGTGTGTACCCATTGAGCTCTAAAAACGTTGCATTATTTCTAGTGTCCTATAAAAGGCGTCTTGCCGATCAACATCAACGTTTTTGGAGTAATGACTCAGCCACAGATGCGAGGTGCATACGTGGTCACGTATGTACACGAAGGACTCGGCCCTACAACGCGATCTTATCCATAAACCTTTACGTAGTCAACTAGAACCATAGTTTTTCTTCTGACCTGCACACTAGTTGATTGATTCTCTTAAAAGGGCTCCATTAGCGTCAAATCATTGTCCATCAATTATTGGCCGCTGTGGCGCGGAAGCTCGCCACGTAAAAGAGGCGAACGCGTTGCCTTTGGGCCTGGCAAATATGTGCTGCTATTTCACTGGCTAGCCGCAACTGATCTACCACAAATGTTTGCTTGTACACGTCTTGTTCACATCCAACATCATTTCGAGTTAAATTCTGCCGTTCAAAAACTTAGGGAAAAAAAAAGATAAGACCATCTCCAACCCATTTTCATCCCTTCCCCTATTCCCGTCATAGGAAATCCTATTTCCTTCGTGTCTTCGATAGATTCCCTTTGCCTTCTATTTTGGAATTCTCTTTTCTATTCTTTTCAGAAATGAATTCTCTCCTTTCTAGGATGTTGAAGATAGAGATGTTGTTGGAGATGATGGAAAATAAAATAAAGAAATATGGAAAATGGAATGAAAAGGAAAACGAAATGAAAGGAAAATGGTTGGAGATGGTGTAAAGAGTTGAAATATGGAAAAGGGAATAGAAAAGAAAACGAAATGAAGGAAAAATAGTAGGGAATGGAAAAGAAAACGAAATGAAGGAAAAATGATTGGAGACAGTCAAAGAGTTTGGCTTACGATGAAACCACACGCGGTGTACCGGTGACCAGGCAGTGACACAGCATTTGCTTGTAGACGCGAAACAACAGCTAGCTGCAGTAAGCTCAGCCGAAATTTCTCTCTGGCACGCTAGCTATTTTTGTTGGTGCGACTTTTCGGCCGACGTATCGCTGCCAGCTGATTTGCCAAATCAATTGGCGTTGGCACAGCACAATAGTGGCATATTCCCTTCTTCCCGCTGTAGAATTGGACCCCATGTCTGTGCAGTGTGCACGCGCATGTAGACATGGACATAGTCGACCTGTGCAGCTGGGGCAAAAGGGTACTCGCCAATGGCGCCCGTGGTGGTCGATAAGGACATTGCATGCACTGGAGGACAAAGTCATCCATTGATTAATCTGCTCCGTGGCAAGTACATTTACTGGCGTAAGCACAGTAGCCACTAGTACCAATTGATTATTGATCCATCGCTTGCATTGCATCACATTGCATGCTGTGCAGATGTCGTTGCATATCGTGCATCAGCACTCTCTCCAAAAATTACTTGTATCATCAACAAACAATGAACAGTACCGATGATGCTATCTCTCTCTACCCTTAAGCCAAAAGGGTAATTAATTAAGCACCGTCAAAAACAACAGCTGCTACTAGCTACTGTTGCATGCTGCCCAGCATTGATTAAGGTTAATCCTGATCCGTCAAAACGAGCAGAGACGTCCCGGGTCAGGCTCAGGCCTGGAACCCGGTCTTCTTCCAGACGGCGTCGCGGACCTTGAGCGTCCTGCCGATCCCCGCACCCTCGTGCACCGACAGAGACGCGGTCCGGCGCCGCCACGCCAGCTCGTGCGGCGGCGCCGCCGCCGGGTCGATGTCCTCGTCGTCCGCGTCCGCGTCGAGCTCCCAGTCGCCGGCGTGGTGCCCCCTGTACTCCTCCCCCAGGATCTTGGACCAGTCCGGTATGTTCACCGGCAGGGACCCGTGGGGGGCGCCGCCGGCCCTGTCCACCGGCTTGACCTTCCGTCCCGGCCGGGCGGCTGGGACCGCGCGAACCCGGGGCAGTTCGGCCGCCCTGGGATCTACTGCGGCCGGGTTGAACGCGCCCCAGATGTCCGACTCGTCGAACTCGTCGGCCGTGCCGGGGAGCCCTTCCTGCGCCGGGCACCCCGTGACGAAGCCATGCGAGGCTGCCGGCGCGAACTGCCGGTACGCGCGCTCCGCCGCCTCCGACCGCGTGCTCCTCGCCATTGCACCCGTGCCAACCGCAACCTGCTCTGCACGCACCGGGCACGTGGATGTCGAGCAGCAATGAGATCACGCAAGGAAGGAGGTAGAAGAAGCAGCAGGAGGGAGGCATGCAGGCTGCACCGGTGGTTTTGGTCGGAATTTATAGGCGCCGGAGGGACGAGAGCGAAGAGCAGGGAAGAAGCTCGCTACCGGATAAGGCCGTTTATGCAATGACCTTTTTACCCCTGGCCCGTTCTGGATTAGCTACGTGGACGATATCCACAGCCGTGCCACTGCGCGCTGGGCCCGCGCGCCTCGTCGTACGTACGTGTCACCAGGTCAACAGTGCTGGTACGTCTAGGATGTGGGTCGCGCTGGTACGCTGCTATTGGCGACTGCTAATGCAGTGGGCCCACACGTGTTTAAGTGAACCAGCAGTTTTGGGAAGACGGTGAAGGAAAGGCTTGTCTGTACGACTGTACTGTACCTACCAGCTGGTCTGCAGCTGCAAATGGGAGGATTTCTCTCTTTCTTTTGAGGCTCCAAATGGGAGAGTTTGTTGCCTCGTTAGCTATCCAATCTGCTTGCTCCTAGCCTATTGAATGGCAAGTGCTGCCGTTGAAGCAAACCAAACCGGTACCCTTGACCGGCGCAGTCAGTCAGTGAGCCGTGCATGGAAGTCTTATCCGATGGCGTGAGCTGGTAGTAAATACTAACATATATGTTACTTGTCTGTCAATGCTATCCACAGAATGCATGCATGGGCTCTGGCCGGCAGACCGACGAGTCGACGACGCGATGCACGTAGACGCATACGCGTCTAGAGCGAGAGCAATGTGGTTGATCGATAGGTTGCGATCGACTCTCGAGATCCGACGATCCCTGAATGCTGATCGGGATTCGCACCGGCTGATGCTGCCATGCTGGCTGGCCAATAATGCGTGCAATGTGCAGGCGTGCCAATAGCCCATGGGCCATGGGGTCCAATCGCGCCCCACGTGGCCACGTGTATGGGTGAGGGGGCTGTGAGGCTGACAGTCTATCGCGCGCGTACGTACGTACGTGCCCGGCCGGTCGCGCGCTGCATGTCTACGTCCTGGTCCTGCTCCTGCCTGCGCGCATGCATGGCGTCGCTTCCCGCGGAGACCCGGTCGCCGAGCTGGCGCGGGAGCGTACGTGTCGTTCCCGGAGCGGGCCGGGCCGGCGAGGGCACGTGGGCTGTACCCACGGCGGGGTGCACCGTGCACGATGATTAACTCGCGCAGGCACAGCTCCGTATGTCCGGCTCTGCATGCGATGACGCTCGCAACGGTGTATGCATGAATGGCTGAGAGAGAGAGAGAGAGAGAGCGATGGCATGGCAGGCTCAGGACGAGCGTGCGTTGTGCCGCAGGCGGAGCGTCGGGGCGTGCCCGCAGCCTCGTTGTGGAAGGCGTCGTGAAGAAAACCCACGTGCGCAGCAGCGGCGGCAGCACAGTCTAGTCTGGGAATGTTAGCGGCGGGGGTACGAGGAAGTGAGAGCACCCGTAACAAAAATCCTATAGGAATATAGAAATAGAGTTTTAGATATAGAGTTTTTGGTGAAGGAAAGAAATCTTTTAGGGTGTAGTGTAAAGTGTGAAGGAATTTTAGAGTAATGGAGAGAGAAAATAGAATAGAAGAGAGAGAAAATAGAGATAGAGCTTCTGGTGTGGATGCTCTGATGCGGAGTTTGATTTGGTTGGCGAACGCATATAGGGCTGTTTGGTTTATGTCCATGGGTGGCTATGACGACAAAAGGTCATGCCAATGTAATTTGAAACCCATTTGGTTGGTTACCATTAAAAGATCAGTCCTGCCAATCCATTGGTCAGCCGAGCTACAATCAACAGGGAGAGCTGCATTGGCGTGGGCGAAGAAAACGAGAGCCAACATGGGCAAGGTCTGAGCCAACGCCGGAGGTCCCACTGTCAGCCAGCTGTAGGTACATTTCATTTCTTTGATTTACAATTTCATATTTTATATTTTTTTTATTTGGTGGACAAATTGTATGAAAAATTTCATAATTCTTCTAAAATCCTAAGCAACCCATTTTAAATACTTTCAATTTTTTTTAATTTTTAAAATTTTATCTCATTTTTAAAATACAACTTTGGTCACTATGCAATGGCTACAAACCAAACCAGCCAAAACTACCAATGCAAAGGTCGTGCCCTGGGTTGGCCATGACCAATGCATTGGCATAGTCACTCAGGGTTATAAACCAAACACACTCGTGGATCGGATAAAAAAAAAGATAGTGGGCATGTTTGGTTCATGACCTAAATGTGTCATAATTAAGTTTAGTCGTGCCACGATATCTTAGACACTTGTTTAGTTCAGTGCTAAGCTTAGGCTTGCCGCTAGAAGTTAGTAGCCTTATGGGTGTTCGCCGACGCCCAATGTGTGGCGGCCAAATTGCTTGCCTTACATCTTCTCCGCAGTCACAAACACGTGTGTCGGAGGAGGAGCTCGTATTGAGAAACTCGTGCCGATGTGTGGTATCGCTGGGCCAGAGAGAAGTTATGGGAGGTCGTCAGAACCAGAGAGAAGGACGTCGGAGCAGGTGTCCGTCGGCTCCAAGCACTGCTGCAGCAATAGCCCCGAGCTCGTCGTCGAGCTCGCGACAAGGAGAGTCACCTAGCGCTGGCCATGGCCTAGGAGAAAAGGAGTTGGGGGAGGTCGCCAGAGCCGAAGTCAGGGAAGGTCGTCGAAGCCAAGAAGGAGGTCACCGGAGTTGGGGAATAGGTGGCTATCCTCGTCCTCGTCGCAAGAGCACCCAGATCTGGAATCCCTGCTACACGAACTCGTCCCCAATTATCTTCCTCTCTCGCTGACTCATGGAAGCATTCTCCTTTTTTCCCCTCCAATTACATCTCTTCTTTTTTTTGGCTGATTCTTGGAAGCTTAGCTCTTTTTTCCTTCTTTTTCTGTGTCTCGTGTTGATATATTGTTGTGGATGTCACTGTTTCTTACTTTGCTCTTTTTTTGTTTCTTCGTTTCTCGCTATGGATGTCACCGAGCATGCCTGATGGGGCTCGCCAGCGCTGTAGAAGAAGAAGCTCACCAGGATGGTTAGGCAGGTGTGCTCTCAAACAACTGCCATGCTTTTTTGCTGCACCTCATGTTAGATCAACCAAACAATTTGTATCCGTCACAGTGTTGCAAGTATCTAACCTTAGGTGCGGTAAAATTGGTTATGAACCAAACATGTCCGTGTCTGGACCATGGGGAGATTGTGTTGGGCCTCCGCGAGTGGTCCGTTCAATCTGTTTGTGTGCTCGGCCTAGCGTAATCCCTGACCATTTACAATAGATAATGTGATCGTCGTATCGTCGTGGTAGATGGCAGGGCCATGGTCTATTTAGGAGCGTCCAGCCCATTAGTCACCGAATCCAGATGAATACCTACTTGTGGCCCGCTAAGTGGCAGTACTCTACCCTTGTCATGTCTTTGTGGCAAGTTTTTTTTAGGAAGACCTTTGTGCCTAGTTGGCTACGACAAACAGACCATGAATTTTTCATATTTTATATTTATTTATTTTCATAATTAAATAACTAATACCCCATTCAGCAAAATTAAATAAATAGACGCTTATAATCCGTTGGTTAGGCAAGAATCTTACCCAACCAACGGGCAACAAGTGTCCTTATTGCCAAAGTGATATTTGCAAAAAAAAAAAGAATAATATGTCTTGTTTTTATCCTTCAAAATTGGGCAAGATTTCCCTTCTTGTCTATCCATCGGGCGACAAGTGTCCTTATTGCCAAAGCGATAGTTGTAAAAAAAAAAGAATAATATGTCTTATTCTTATCCTTCAAAATGCTATCAAAAATACTAAAAAATCTAAAAAATTTGGCAGTGTAGGGAGTGCGACCTTAAAGTTCTCCACAAAATTTCAGCCCTAAACAATACATATACAATGAGAAACAAAAAAAAGACAGATTCTGATTTCTAGAAATTTGTCTTTTTTGTATCTTATTATGGAAGTAATATTTGGAGCTGAAATTTTGCGGAGATCTTAAAAGTAACATACCCTACACTACCAATTTTTTTCAAAATTTTTTGTAATTTTTTTTATGGTGGTTTAAAGGTCGAGAACAAAGAAGATTGTAGTTTTTTTTTAAAAAAAACATTGTCATCCATTGGTTGGGCTTTTTTTTCTTCTCGCCTAACCAACGGATTATAGGAGTCTATTTATTTAATTTTGAGGAATGGAGTATTATTTATTTAAATATAAAAATGAATAAATATAAAATATAAAAAAATTCCTCGGTTCTTGGTGGGCTCCTTGTAGGTATTCTTGCAAGGTTTATGTGGGCTTATTTAGTAGCGTGGTGGGCAGCCTGTCCTACTTGCACCATGTTGACACCCAATTTAGGTAAAAGCCAATTTTCTAGAAGGTGCGAAATCGGCTAGGATTGGGCCAGATACGGCATGGGCCGGGTTGGATGAAGAAGGTGGAGTATGGGTCGTCTTAGTAGATATATTAGGTAACATTAGATATAATAGGTAAGTATCGAGTTAGAATCTGTACTGTGTACGAATTTAGGGTCCTAGTCGATGGCAACCAGCATCTGTATAAATAAGGCTGATATCAGCGTGTAAAAGGTCCAATACCAATCAATCAAATATATTTTTTACTTGTCTTTTACTTTTCATTGCATTTAGTCTAATTTCACCGTATTTTATTTTTAATCGACTTGTTGTGCATCGGCTTCTCGACCGGCTTCAGAATACACACTAAGAGTTGCTTGCAAGTAAATACTGTCTTGATTTAGTTCGACCTACGAGTTTGCATCGGCTTTTGGTTTTATCGAAATACTACTTTTGTCGATATTGCTGCACATCGACGTTTCGATTAGGGGTTAGATTTCACCCTCGTTCTATCGATTAACACTTTCGTTGGTGATAGTCTATTTACTCTCGTTCTATCGGCTTATAGCTTGCTATTAGGTGATAGCCTGTTTACCTTTCGTTCTGTTAGTTAGATTAACTTGTTAATCTAGTTGATAATCTGTTTACCCCTCGCTCTATTATTTAATCGATTCTGTCGGCTTAATAGTATAGATTGTTTACCCTTTGATTCTATTAGTTTAGATCTAATCTAAACTGATAGTTTCGTTATCTTTTAGATCTGTTAACTCTTTTGGTTGCTATTAAGATCAGATAGGTTCATAGTACTTTCGTAGATCTAATCGGCTATTTATAGTTGATTACATATCTTCTTGCCGATTGCAGGATCAAATCGAGGCTTGCCGATTGCAGGATCAAATCGACTGGCACACCCTGAACCCTAATTTTGGTGCTGACAGGGATTTTAAGTCCTAAACCTATGTTTGTTTAGCTGATCCAACTTTCGTGCGAACACATCCCTAAACACTGCAGCTTTTACCTAACAAGGTTGGTTGCTCACGCAGTTCGTCTTGGAAACCAAACGTTATGGCCTACGGAACACTTTTCTTTTTATAATCTTGAAACCTGTTTGGCAAAACTCTAGAAAATTCCGTTTCTTAGAAATTGCTTTTTAAAGCTCTCAAAGTTTAGTTTTTTTAGCAAATAAAGCATTATATCAAATCGGTCCGGTCCACAGCCCACGAGAATAGGGCAGCTTAAGTTGATGAGAAAATACCAACACCATATTTTAATGTCATCCATCACGTCTAGGCTCCAACAATCCTTAAGACGACTGGTTCATAAAATTGCATTAGTTGTCCGGCACTCAGAACCGCTTTGTTCTGGCACCAAAAAGCTTAAGCTCAAGAGGAAGGACAAATGATATATTTCAACACAGTCAAACTGCACATGTTGCATGGTTAACTTGACCTGTAGGGAGTTCACATATGGCATGCCGTCGTCTTGCCGTCCTTTTCCAGCCCAGCCCCAAGTCTCCACACACACACACACCACACACAAACACGTCGATCAGGATGAGGACAGGACCCATCGCTACTGGTCGGTAGCCGCGAGCAGCACCACGACGCAGACGACGAATTCTGTGGATAGCGTAGATTACAGTATATTTGTCCGCTACTTCGCTATCCTACGCTTCTTCTCCTTGTAAACTACAGGAAACCCTTGTCCTGCGTCGCCAGCGCAGTTGCAGGGAGGCATCTGAATGATTGGCGCCATGAACGGGACCTCGGCCGCCCGGCTCTTCCCAGCCACACGATGGTACGTAGCGGCGCCGGATTGGCCGGCCGTCGTCGATTATAGTGATCCGAAGGCCACCGTGAGCACGAGAATACGTACATGGTTAATTCCAATAAGAAATGCAAAATAGTTACGCATATTGCGCATCTCGAGACGGCAGCTACCTAGGGCGAAAAGAAATCGTGTATATAATTAACCATGTACGTATCAAGCTAGCTAGCTCTGGTCCACCGATGAAATCTTTAATTGGAATATCGGCAGACAGAAGAACGTTCTGTACCTCTCTGCTCCGTTGTTATGCTGGTCTTCAGCAGAGAAAGCAACCCTAAATTTCTCCAACATTTTTTTTCTATACCAAGAGCATAAAAATTTCATTAGGGTTACAGCCACGCTAAATGCACGTCACAATTAAGAAGACTCAAGGCCTGGTTTGGAATGATTTCTCTCGTAGCCTGAAGGGAGAGACCCAATGCTAAGAACAATAAGAACCACTATTATTAGCACATGTGGACGAGTACGTGAAAGGAGAGAGAAAAGAGGCAAAGAGAAGAGAACAAACCGTACAACTCACTAAGACGTTAGACAGCTCACAATGACAATGTTGGCCATGCTGGTGCTTAATTATTTCCCATTGATCGGTCATAGACCATGTCGATATATATGTTAGGCTTAATGGTCATGGGTTATGATGGGTTCGTGCTTCAGAAGAGCATTAGGTTGTGTGCCTACACTTGGGATATATAGACCTAACAAATCGGGCTGGAAATTTCTGGAGTTTTATTTCAGACAGAAGAGGAGGACGGCAGCTCAGGCTGGCATGGCCGTCACCTCATGCAGCTTGTAGGTTGCAACTAATCGATTTGCCGATAAGAATCTCGATTTGTATATAGCTATATAGCTTAGAGCGCGGTGTCTTTGTATGTGATGATTCGCTGTCCCTGTTGTTATTATTGGCAATCAAGTTTCTGAGCATCTCCATTGGTGGATATGCGTACTCAATTTGTATCCCTTTTTTTAGAAGATTAGACTATTGTGCATATCGATCTGTTTTTTTCTTGTAAAGATAAGACCAACGAATTGTTTAGCCGCGAATCGACGCCAACAGCCCAAGATGGGCTGCCAGCCGAATTGTCCTTGCATGCCAATGTTTAGTTGAGTTTCCAATTGTCATGGCAGAAGAAACGTGGGTTGCTTTGCAAGGAAAATTACACCAGCGAACTGAGGACTGAGAAAAGAAAATTAGTTGATATCTTAAGGTGGCATGAGCTGATCAAGCTAGGCATAATGGCTATCAAGAGGTGGTATCTTGTTCCTATTTTTTGTAACCTTATGTGCCACTTCTCGACAAAGGGTATACTTGATATTTTTCCTCCTCCTTCTCTCCATGATCGATGGCCATGCAGGCCGCCAATCACCGGTTGCACCCATCGGCCCGTGTGCGCCACCACTTGGTCGGTGCATACCTTCTAGTCCATCCCTGCGCATGCTTGGCCTACAAGTTCCTACTTCACTGCCGTTTCCTTGCGCCACCTTGGCACGTACGTCGGAGCTTCACAACCTGCATGCGGCCATTCTGAGTGGCACTGCCCCATCCTGGAGTAGTAGAGCACCCTAATCGGAGGCTGCTGCTGGTGAGCCCATGCCGCCCCATATATGTGTGTGTGTGTGAGAGAGAGAAAGGTAATTTAGAATTTCCAAAACTACCCTCTACATGCGGCTGTCCTAAGTGGCGTTGCCTCACGTTGGAGCAGTAGAACACGTGTGAGAGAGAGAGAGAGAAAGGTAATTTGGAATTTCCAAAACTACCCTCTATATGCGGCCATCCTAAGTGGCGTTGCCTCACGTTGGAGGAGTAGAACACGTGAGAGAGAGAGAGAGAGAGGTAATTTGGAATATTTAAAACTACCCTCTACATGTGGCCATCCTAAGTGGCGTTGCCTCACGTTGGAGGAGTAGAACACGTGAGAGAGAGAGAGAGGGGTAATTTGGAATTTCCAAAACTACCCTCTACATGCGGCCATCCTGAATAGCGTTGCCTCACATTGGAGCAGTAGAGCACCAACATCGGAGGCGGCTGCCGGTGAGCCCATGCCGCCCCATACATGTGAGGGAGAGAGGGGGAGGAGAGAGAGGCAAAGGTAATTTGGAATTGCCAAAACTACTTTTTGCACGTGGTCGTCCTGAGTGGTGTTTCCTCACACTGGAGCACTAAAGCACCACCACCGGAGGCCATGCACCACCAGTGAGCTTGTGCCACCCATACATATGAGAGAAAGGTAATTTGGAATTGCCAAAACTATCATTCAGATGATATCTTGAGGTATCTCTTCAATGATGGTAAAAATTCTCATTAGTTTATATATTCACATTCTCGATTGAATTCACGCAACTACTGTTATTGCTTTTATACTTTAAATGTGATGGCAAGACATCACACTCTCTTTGTATTAACTCGGATTTTATGTCGTAAAAGCAATGCTTCTACGCTCTCCCTAAAATAAATTTCATAAATTTTAAAGCTGAACAATTTTTAGTAGTAGTAGAAGAGTGATCGATTATGTACAAATCGAACCATGCGTCCAACATAAACCATAAAACCTTATCATCTTTATACCATTTCAATCTCATTAAACGTCCAACAAATCAATCACATGAACATATACTACGATTTCGAAAATTAAGGTTCAAACAAAAAAATAGAGTCGAAGACATCTAGTAGGATTTATTTCTATGTCGATCTTGACCTCGCCTACTCACCCCTTAATTACCTGCAGCCACAAGATCCTAGCTAAAGGCATATACCATCACTGAAAGTCTGAAAATGGGCCACTATTACTAGCTAATTAGAAGCAGCCAACAGTAACGTGCTGTCTTTGAGGCCTTTTTACTTGTTCTTTTCTCAGACCAGTAGTATATCAGTACGTAATTAAGCAGCAAAGCACAGGCCTTAGCTTAGAATTTGCTAGCCCCTCCGATTAATCACTGGCCACCAGTTAGGCTGTGGAGTGACATAATGATGAGGGTTTAGTCGGTTCTGGGCGGCAAATTATAACCCAACAAAAGCCCTAACCAGAAACCCTTACCCCTAACCAATAATTAATCATGCCCTCGCGCTAAGCAAGCCATCGTTGAGCACATGAGCTCGTCCTCTCACTGGCACGAGCCGTCCTCTGGCTTCCCATATATACCTTGCCTCTCCTATCTCCTCACACCACAGAGCTGCAGCAAGCAGAAGCGCGTAGCGTAGCGTAGCCCTAGATAGGTATAGTACAGTAAGAGAGAGCTAGTTGGCTAGCATGGCGAAGGACATTGAGGCGTCGGCGCCGGAGGGGGGCGAGTTCTCGGCCAAGGACTACACGGACCCCCCGCCGGCGCCGCTCATCGACGCGGAGGAGCTGACCAAGTGGTCGCTGTACCGCGCGGTGATCGCCGAGTTCATCGCCACGCTCCTCTTCCTCTACATCACGGTGGCCACCGTCATCGGGTACAAGCACCAGTCGGACTCGGACCCCGCCGTCAACGCCACCGACGCCGCCTGCAGCGGTGTCGGCATCCTCGGCATCGCCTGGGCCTTCGGCGGCATGATCTTTGTCCTCGTCTACTGCACCGCCGGCATCTCTGGTCCGTCCGCCGCCGATCACTGATTTCACCAGTGCAATTGCATGCATGAGGTTGACACTGGACGATCAACGCAGGTGGGCACATCAACCCGGCGGTGACGTTCGGGCTGTTCCTGGCGAGGAAGGTGTCGCTCGTCCGGGCGGTGCTGTACATCATCGCGCAGTGCCTGGGCGCCATCTGTGGCGTGGGGCTCGTCAAGGGCTTCCAGAGCGCGTACTACGCGCGGTACGGCGGCGGAGCCAACGAGCTCAGCTCCGGCTACTCCAAGGGCACCGGCCTCGCCGCCGAGATCATTGGCACCTTCGTGCTCGTCTACACCGTCTTCTCCGCCACCGACCCCAAGCGCAGCGCCCGTGACTCCCACGTCCCGGTGAGTACATACATCGCACGGGTGTATATCCATATCCTCTGCCTTTAGGTAATAAAGATACCAAGTGACACATATTATGGATCGTTGGATTGAAATCGGATGGCCTAGGTCATTCAATTAAATCGAGAAACTGGAATACTACAATAAATTCACAATTTCTCGTCCATGTTAATTTGAACCGTCGGTTTTTATCTGGATGGTCTAGATAGCACAAACTACACACTAGAGTCGAGGCTTATGGCCAATTAATTGCAGAACTGGTTATTGCCGCAGGCAAGTGTTTTGAGAAAGGCATTCACCTCACTCGCCTTTTGACTTATCTTTGGGATTACTTAATTTAGCTGTGTACGCCTGCGAGTATATTATAAAAATAAAACTTTTATAGATAAATTAAACCATTGGTAACTGTATAAAGTCGTCAGAGGAAAGACATCAAACTGAAAATTTCAAACTATTCATAGCACTGAACTGACGGATACGCCGTCTGAATTTCAGTCTTTATACCAGGCTAATGAAGCTATTCCAAACGGGACTGAAAAATGACACGATAGCTGGTCCTAGGCTTCTAATGTACATATTAGAAAAGATTGAATTTCTAACTGTCCTTTATGAGCAACTAGCAATTGTTTTTGTCAAACATAGCTGGAACCTAACCTATTTATACATACCGTACGGTAGGCATTGAAATACTGTTCAGCTAGTCATGGTTCTCGAACGGCTACCGTTTAACCTAAACCGGTCACTTCAGTTAGCCACTTGATTTTCTTGAATAGTTGGTTGGTTTTCTTGGTTAGCTATTAAACCGCTAGGCAGCGGTTTTTAGGGCTTAAATCGTTTGGTAACCTGCCGTACGAACAATATAGAAGTGCTATGAATTAGACCAATATTATGTAAACATTGGACTTGCCTTCTAATATATTGAGCTCGGCTCCTTTCCAAAAAAAAAGGGACCAATATAATGTATTATACGCTGGTGGAACTAAATCTAAACTGTGTGAGATGTTACAGTAGTTTGGCCGAACAGTGTTCATGCATGCATCCTTACAAATTAAGCATTTTGATGTCATCTAGAATAGACAATTAATCATGCAATTGTTATGGTCTCAATTGTACAGACCACTCAGCATCAGGCACATGTGCAAATGTATCTTCTTGCCGGATGCGTTGCATGCCAATAAGCAGATAGGAAAGATTCCCTGGCGTAGGCAGCGCCTTGTCAGTGGTCGCTGTCTCTCTCTTGCCGTCGTCATCTACACCCAATGTGAGGTGGCAAACAAAGTCGAAAAAAAAATATGTGAGGTGGCAAATCGCAAATGATTCAGTTAATGAGCATATCTAAATGGTGGATAGCAACAAGGTGCAAAAATCCACCAGAAATTTCTGGTCGAACGACGGCTTCCGTATTATTCCCTTAGATTTGGTGAACCATCCCTATCCAGAACCACGGGTTCAGAATTTTGTGCTGGTTTTGGAGCGATCCAGCATCTCGCATCAAAAGAAGCTACTAGTTTTTGATTTCTTTCCTTGGATTAGGATAGTTACTTCGAGATGTAACGGATCAAGCTGCTAAATTACAAATTACAGCTGCGATGATTGCTCGAGATGATTTGATCTGAATATGGTTTGGACTTTATATATCGATCTCTTGATCTGCAGGTGCTGGCTCCTCTCCCGATTGGATTCGCGGTGTTCATGGTCCACCTCGCCACCATCCCCATCACCGGCACCGGCATCAACCCGGCGAGGAGCTTGGGGGCCGCCGTCATCTACAACAAGGACAAGGCCTGGGACGACCAAGTACGTACACACATCACATTACCCTGACAAATGCATGGATGCTATGCTTTTCTACTAGCTAGCTAGAGGCTGGCTAGTCAAGAACCAGCCTGGTTTGTCAACTATTGCCTCGCTCGATCGAGTCTGGTCACAACTCACAATCGATTAGTACTTGATAACTCAAGACTAAATTGACAATGACGCAGGATATGTTTGATTGATTATTTTCGCATGCTTAATTAGTTACTAGCTGACAAACGCATGAATGGTCTAATGTAAACGAACGGCTCAGGATAAGGCTGGAGAGACTGAACAGCTAGCTAGCTGGTGTCACCCCCAAATTAATCAATTATCAGTCGATCGATTTGTTTACTGTGCTTGCTTAGCTTATGCATGACATATGTATTCAATGGACGCACTTTATAACCTAATCCCTTAACGCTCCCTCCTACCACCTTACAGCCACCTAAAACATGCCCATTTTTGCAGCTACCTCTTGCTGTACATCATGGCACTATATATCAATTAATCATTTAATTATGATTCATGTAACCATAACTAATCAAATCTTTAGAAGATAGCAACAAAAGTTGTTCATGATTTATTGCATCATGTGAATTAATTAAGCATCAGTAGTGAAGCGCGCTGCTGCGTGCCA
This sequence comes from Olyra latifolia, assembly GCA_036346145.1. Lineage (NCBI taxonomy): Eukaryota > Viridiplantae > Streptophyta > Magnoliopsida > Poales > Poaceae > Olyra > Olyra latifolia. Next base: position 20,242,455 of record CM070524.1, on the reverse strand, counting down.
AGTGAAAGAGCAAACGGATGACGTCGTTTGACTAACTGCGCCACTGTCGTTTGCTTTGTGTGCAGTGGATCTTCTGGGTGGGGCCGCTGATCGGCGCCGCCATCGCCGCCACCTACCACCAGTACGTGCTGAGGGCCAGCGCCACCAAGCTCGGGTCCTACCGGAGCAACGCCTAAGCTCGCCGCCGCTAGCTCCGGCCGCCGGCCGCGCGCGAGGGGTCACTGAAGTGTAGATATACGTACAACGAGGCCGGCTCCAGCGCATTCTCTGCTTCAGTTTCAGTCTTTGCATGATCGAGCTGCATGTTACTGCCCTTGGGCTTGTGGATTCTACTGCATTATTATCACCTATGTATATGGTCTCCGCTAGTTCATATGTGGATGTACCCCGGAGTTGGCCATGTTTGCTTGCTGTATTTCTTCCAAAGTGTACCTTTTTATTTCCACATATATATCTTGCTGTATGTATGTATATATGGATAAACTGAAAATTAAAGAGTTACTGTTAATTATTCCATAGAGTAGTACTACTTCTACGTGTTTGCATGTTTTATCGATTGGTGATCTTGAAATACGTGTTTTCTTAAAATGAGAAGGAAACAAAAAAAAAAAGAAAGGGAGCATGAAGATGGCTGGGCTGGTAAGGCCCAATAAGAAAAAGTTGCGTAGCTGTACGGCTATACCGTATTTAGTAGGCCAGTTTCAGGCCCAATATTGGTTTGTGCTTCTGATACGGGCCCCTGTGATCCTTTCTCCTGCCGTTGCGGCTCCGGGTTTGCATTCGAAGCCGTTGGGCCCAAGATCTCGGCCCGCACGGACGTGGAGAACTGCACGGCGATGCGACTTGGACTTGCCTTCTGCTGGGCCTGTGCGTCGGCGCGACTGGAACTTCACTAAGACCAACGCTGCGGCGTACGGCCGTCGGGACTCCGGCGGCCGGTGGCCGGTTCACGGTTGCTGCCGCGATTGTCGTCCTGATGCGATGCACGGAAAATGGAAAGCCGCAAGATTCCGTCGAGCCTGCCACGCCCCGGCCATCGCTCTCCCGGAGACCCCCACCCTGGTGCGCGTGCGTGGTACGATCGTGACGCCCGAGCACGGTGGACGACTACGACGAGTGACGACGGCAACCGGTGGAGCGGTCCACCGCTGTGTGGCGGCGCACGGGGGAAGGGGACGTACACCCGCCGTGATCGGAGGCCGGTCCGGCGGTGGCTCAGAGTAGCGGTCAGCGTCACCACTCACGCACGCAACCTGTTCGACCGAATGCCAGAACCGAGGACTGCTACTCTGCATGTAAAGCTCACAAAATTGCTTTCTTTTTTTGTTTCTCTTTGATTTTAATTCATGTGCCCCCGTTAGTGAAAAAGAGGGAAAGAATTGGGATGTTTTGTCAGATAGCTGATAAATAGGACCAACAAGAGCAGATTTTCCGGGTAATATTGAAACCATTTTCTCCTTTTTTTTTTAATCCTGCAGACAAATTCGAGATTGGCAAGCCAGGTCTTAAGTGAGTAGCCAAGGATGGCCGGTTTTGATCTTAACTGATCTATATGGAACACCATTGGAAGAAAGGAAAGCTTGCAGCGGAAGGTACAATTTCGTACATAGAACCACAATATATGTTTGTTCCTTCCATGTTAATTATTCATTTTGATTCTATTATTTCTTGGATATTTTGTATTTTTTATTAGCTTCCAAAAAGACATAACAATGAACTGTAAACGTTTAGTATTTGCTTGCTTCCTTAGGACAACTCCAGTAACCACATACAAGAGTTCAGACTTTTGATCAAAGCATAAAAGAAGCATAACATTTGCATAGCTATCAGAATATTGCATTAACTGCATAAGACATGACAAAAAGGTTTTTCTGTTATTGCTTTAGCAAGTTAGACTCCCATGAAGCTTGTCTTATTTTGCATACAATCATCATCCATTATCTTACATCCTTCACTATGAGAAAATTTATCTGATAGAGGAGGGATTAAGTACAAGGATTTCCACAATGGTTGATGTTATGGAACTTGCCTCACTTTGCTGTGTCACTGTTAGTACCGATGTTGTCAAGCCATAGCACTAGTTCATGGGTCAATGGCCTCATTTTAGGTGACTCACTTATGCACAAACAAGCAATGTCAATCATCTGCACCATTTGCATCTCAAATTTCTTATCGTATATTGCACGGTCCAATACTTCGGTTTCACGGCGTTCCTCTTTCATATGTATAACCCATGAGACCAATTCCTTAGCTCCCTTCGGCTTGCACATATTTACAGGCCTCTTTCCAGTCAATAACTCCAGAAGAACAATGCCAAAACTATAAACATCACCTTTGAAAGTGGCTACTGAAGACTGACCATACTCTGGAGGAATGTAGCCTAGTGTGCCAACTAGGTCAGTTGTCACATGTGTATCATAGGGACAAATAAGCCGAGCAAGCCCAAAATCAGCCAAATGAGCTTCGAACTTCTCATCGAGAAGTATGTTGCTCGACTTGATGTCACGGTGGAGTATGTGCGGTTGGCACAACAAGTGTAGGTATGCCAGACCTCTTGCTGCTCCTTTTGCTATTTGAAGCCTTCTTTGCCAGCTTAATATAGATGGACCATCAGGCTTTTCGTGAAGCCAGTCATCTAGGCTGCCATTCTCCATGTAAGAGTAGATCAAGAGCCTATCACTACCAATCCTGCAGTATCCTTGAAGAAGCACAAGATTGGGGTGTTGAGCTTTTGATAAAGTCTCCACCTCTGCTTTGAACTCCCGCTCCATCTGACCAAAATCACCCGATAGTCTTTTGATGGCGATCGTTGCTTCATCTGGTAGTGTTGCCTTGTACACTAGACCAAAGCCACCACAACCAATGATGTTGGCTTGATCAAAGTTGTTTGTAGATTTCAAGATGTCACTGATTGTCAGCGCCTTGTCATCATCCTTGTTCTGAAAGAGAAGAACCAGTGAGGCTGGAGCCAACTCGAGGACTCCATTTGTATCTTCAACAGCCTTGACTAAGTGATCCTGCCTTCTGAAGCTATTCTTCAACACAAGTGCAACAGCAACCGACAAAACAAATACTGCTCCAAGTGCAATACCGATAGCTATTCCTAATATGACACCTTTGTTCTTTCTATTTTCTGTTGCAGACATGGCAGGAGCATGAGCTGTATGACATGGAGGTAGGCCTAAGCGAATGCCACAGAGTTTTGGGTTCCCCTCATAATCAGAACCTGTGAATGTTGAGAATTGCCCTCCTGATGGAATTGGACCTGTCAGATTATTGTACGCCACACTGAAGCTGGATAGAAAATTCAGCTTTGTTAGTGAAGAGGGGATGCTTCCAGTGAGATTGTTATGTGACAAATCCAAGGATTCCAAGCTCGACATGCCTGACAAATCATCAGGAATGATACCAGAAATCTGGTTGTTACTGAGGTCCAAGACATACAGGTTCTTGAGTCTTCCAATGCCCGGCAATATGGGACCTATGAGCTTGTTATGGCTGAGAATTACTGAAGGTGGAAAGCTGCTAACCTGGTTGTACTGTAATCCTTTGCCTGTCTTGTTCCTTTTAATGAAGAAAGGAAAATAATCAGTTTCCGTGGATTGCTGTGAGCTGTCGCATGCAAGAAGCCCCTTTGTGCTTGACAAACTGTTTGGAATTCCTCCAGTAAGTGAATTGTTAGAGAGATCCAAATAAAATAGAAGCTCAAGATCACCGATCCATGAAGGAATATTCCCAGCCAATTGATTCCATGACAAATCCAGCACCTTCAATTGTGTGAAATTAGCTAGCCATGGTGGTACCGATCCTGAAAGATGGCTATTCGCGATGACAAACACTTGGATGTTATGAAATCCATGTATTCCAGTCATTGGCAAGGCCTTCCCATCATGAAAATTCTTTGTCAGCACCAGGCTCGTTAGGCTTGGACAGTCTTGAAGGACAGATAATGCTGAGGGAACATTTGTGAAGCTGTTGTTTGAAAGTGACATGTAGGCTAGCAACTGAAGCTTCCTGAAATCAGCAGGGATTTCTCCACTGAGGTTGTTCGTGGCAAGATTCAGGCTTCTCAGACGATGGCAGTCTGTCAAACTATCAATTGTGCCGATGAACTTATTTGTGCCAAGGTCAAGCGAGCTCAAATTTTCCATTGCCGAGCAATTGAGATTGATTTTTCCGGTCAGAGAATTATTCCTGAGGTACAGCATCTTCAGCGATGGTGAATTGGACAGCGAGGAAGGCAATCGGCCGCTGAACAAGTTGGACTGTGCGGAGAAGTACTCCAAGTTGCCAAGGCTGCCAAAAACATCTGGAAGGTATCCATAGAACGAATTGAAAGACATGTCCAGCCTTACAAGGCTGGAGAGATTGCCAAACCATCGACTCATCCTACCAGCGAGCTGATTTTCCTGCAGAGACAGGCTCTTCAGAAATGGCAACCTAAACAGATCAGCTGGCAACCTCCCGGAGATGTTGTTGAGGTCGACATATAGCTCCTCGAGCTTTGTGCAGTTCCCAAAGCCTGCTGGGAACTCCCCAGTGAAGAGATTCGACGTGAACCGGATCACTCGGATAGCTCCGGACGACTCGCAGAAGCTTGTATCAATGGTGCCTCCAAACGTGTTGTACCCGGCATCAAACACCGTGAGCTGCGACGAACCATGGAGCTCGGGATGGGAGCCGTTGAAGAAGTTGGAGGATATATTGAAGACCTCGATCGCCGGGAGCGACATATTGTCCGGGAACGCGCCTGTGAGGTCGTTGTTGCTGAGGTCGAGCCGCTGCAGCCTGTGGAGCTGGAACAGAGGCGCCGGGACGGCGCCACGGAGGTTGTTGTTGGAGAGGTTGAGGCACTGGAGCTGGTCCAGCCGCGCGAGCGGAAGCCCCAGCTCGCCCCTCAGCTTCCTGCCCTGGAGGTCCAGCCCGATGACCCGGCCTCCGTCGTCGCAAGTGACGCCGCGCCATGCACAGCAGTCGGCCGCCTCAGTGGTCGCGTTCGGGACCATCCAGCCGCTGACGCCGCCTCCACCGAGACCTTTCGCGAAGCCCCTGAGCGCGTCGAGATCACCCGGGCTGCATGAACTTCGGCCGAGGGCGTCGGCCGGAGACCACAAGAGCAGGTGCACGGACACGCAGAGGAGGAAGCAGCGCAGCCCCATGGACAGCAACAAGTGCTGCACTGATGGCGCCGAGCAGGGAAGGAGGCTTCTTGCTTGGCCTTTTCAGGAGCCGTGCATCACATCTAAGCCATCTTGGTGCGTAAAAAGGCTGCCTCCTGATCAGCGCTTGCACCCCAAGCAACAATGGTGGAGGCGAGGAGCCGAGAGAGAGCAAGGCGAGGTGAGGTGGGAGACGATATCACGATAGGACAGCGTGGTAGGGGAGGTCAGGAGGGCGGCGTGGCGTGCTTCGGTTTTGACTTGTGATTGTGTAGGCACTCGACCGTGGGAGACCCAGATTTTCGTCGGGGAATTGATTGTCCCTGTCAACTTGCTGGAAAAATCCACGGTCGGAAATCTTTTGACTTTGTTCAAAACTGGCCTAACCATCCTTTTCTTCCCCCTTTTCCTCCCCCGTGGCCGTGCTGATTGAAATGATTATTATGGCTACCACGAAAGCAGACTGCCCTCTAGGGATGGAACCTGCATACCAAATGCATCAAAATGGATGCTAATGGATACTATATAAGAAGATAAGCATGCATCTCTCTCAGAAATATAGGCCTCACTGTTGAAGATAGGGCGCAACAGACGCTCAGAAGAGCACTGTAGGCTATAATAAAGACGACGAGTGAAGCATCGTTATAGAATAAGCACTTATTGGACGCTGCCATGGACGTAATGACAGAACGAGAATGGCGTAATTTCGATTATTGCGATTTTTCTTTGCTTATCTGAAGCGATATTTCTTTGCTTATCTGCGGACACAACATTCTGCTGGAAATTGGATGGAGGACGGCGACGGGGTTGGCAGCAAAGTCAACCGCCAGCGGCAGGAGACACGTGTGGCAGCCGCTTTCGGCCAACGCCCCGGCCCGCCCGCCACGGCGCCATGCCCATGCCCATGCACCGCATGAGACATGAGATGATACTACCTGTACGTCATCTTCTCTGCATTTTGTTCTGGTCTATGAGGCTCTCGCCGCCGCCGCCGGCTGCACTGCAAAAGATCAGGTGATCCATCGGTATATACTACGGAAATGTAAATCCGTATGTACCATTGGTCTCAGGCACTTTTGTCTCCATTGGATTACTTTTGTCTCCATTGGATCCCCAAGATCAGTATTTTGCCTTCACCTCCTTCCCCACACACTTTTGCAAAAAAAAATATTTTTTTTCAAATTCTCTTGTCATCAAGTCCCTTCCATCTCTTCCTCTCTTCCCACCCTCCCCCGTCTCCGGTGGCCGAGCCTACCAACACCACCCTACCCGTTGCCGACCATGGTATTGATGACCCCGGTCAATGAGCCCACATGGTTTGCACTCCTTCCTCTCCCTCTCTCTCTCTCTCTCTCTCATCCTCTCTGGTGCTCGGGCTATTGAGCAGCTATTGACACCAGAGGGGAGAGAGGATAGAGGGAGAGGAAGGAGCGTGACGACTAGGGACGCGTGGTCGGTGGTGACGTCGTGGCCTGACCATCGAAGGGAGAGGAGAGAGAGATGGGAGGGACCTCGTGCAAGAATTTGAAATTAGGTAGGGGTAATATGCAAAAGTGCATGAGAAGGGTGAGAAGCAATGTACGAATCTTAGAGGATGATCCACCGGAGAGGAACCTACCTAGAACCACAGCTACACACGGCAAATCCACTCTACGTATATACTATGTGGTTTATGGCAATTGGATCATCGGTTAAACTTGATCTATCTCAGTAATTTTTTTTTGTTGAAATCATCTGTCTCAATAATTTTTTTTCAAAAAGAGAGAAAATAGTACTCCGCATATGTAAGTACACGATTATTTCTGGGCACTGAAAGAGACGTAGCTGGACTTGATAGATACACAAGAAGGTGAACACGTGATTCCTTTAGACATTATGGAACTTTAACCGCTGCTGTGAGAGTAGAGGTTTGATCACGGATTTTACCGTGGTCTACCGCATATCGCTTTCTTGACAGTTACTTAGCTGACAAGTAAATGAACACATTGGGCAGGTACGGTGCGACTCTATGCATGGCCACTCGGGCTGGCGTTGCCAGTTACGTGACGAAAATGCTGCGTTGCATTCCAACTATCCAAAGTAACTTTTGCCTTTTTTACTTTGCCTTGGTCGCACGACAATTAAATCACGTACTACGACAATTAATCACGTAAGAATAATAGTAGGCTAGCATTCTATATCTCTTTTATTGATGTGATATTTTATGGCTATCCAATATTATATATATATGTATAGTCTCCAGTCTCCAGTCTCCACCTTCCCGGCCACTATATAGAGGGATTAGAGGCGTACATCCTTTGCCTTTGCTTAGACGTACAGTGATTGCCCAGAGAGAGAAACGAAGTAGGCGTGTACGAACAGTACAAACACGGCAGCGTGCAGAAAAGATACTGTGTAGCATGGTTGTTTTTCCGCACAGAATAACATCCTCATTTTCAAAAATTTAAAATGCATAATCATTGCATGTGATTTTAAGCATTTCAAAAATCATTTTTGAAAATGTGCATGTTACTATATTTAATTTCCTAAAGCTTACTTAAAGAGTTTTGCTTTAAAATCTTTAATTGCAAAATGTTTAATTTGCTAAAAACCTATTCTAACTAGTTATAAATTAATAATTTCATTTTGAGTTAGAAAATAGCCAAATTTAAACCTAAATTAAATAAAATTTGATCTCAAATTAAATTGATTAAACTTAGCAAAGGTCTATAATTAGGCCCTAGCCCTAATCCTCTCTCTTTTCCCTCTCTCCATGACAAGTGGGCCCCACTTGTCATTCCTTTTCCCTAATTTGGAATTTCCCTTTTTTTAGGCTTTTCCCATTTTGGGGCTTTCCCAAAATGCCCCTATTTTATCTTTCCCTATTCTACCCTTTCCCTTTTTCTATTTAATCCTATTCCTCCCCTTATCCATTCTCTCTCTCATTCCTGTCTCCCTCTCTCGAGCCCATCGACAAAGCCGAGGTCCCCTCTCTTCCTCTCTATTGCCCTCTCCCAGATCCGGCCAGGTGAGCTCCTCCTTGACCGATCCTCTCCAACACCCTCCTCCTGTCACTCCCCTCATTCCCTTTTGCCAGGTCGCCGCCGTCGCCGGAACGCACCACGCCGCCGCCGAAGTTTGAGTCTACCTCGACGGCGTCACCCCTCTCTACTAGGTAATCCCTCGCTCCCTCTTCTCCCCTAGCATCCCTAGGCCCCTAGGAGGCCATCCCTATCGCCAGCGCCACCCCTCCCTCGCCGGAGACGGCCAACGCCATGCTCTCTCCTTTGCTCGACCCCAGCCAACCCACTGCGCCGCCTCGGCAACGCTCGCCGCAAGCTCAAGCCGTCTCCTCACTTCCCTCACCTCCCCCTTGCTCGCCGATAGGGGTGAAAACGGGTCGGATACGGTCGGGTAGTAGGTCATCCCGTATCCTATCCTAATTTTTTTTAATCCGGATACGGGTACGGGTACTAAAAATCGGGTAGGATACGGGTACAGGTAACGGATATCTACGAACGGGTAGAAAACAGGTATCGGATAGTATACGGACGCGTACAATACGGATAACGGGTACTTAGTCGGGTTGTACATAAATTACCTTGGATTGAAACTTGTGATGAAAACAATCACATAGTCTATTTTTATTTTTATTTTTGGCCTCTCTATGTCTCCTATAATTATGGGACATATAAACGTGGGGGTATGCAGCGTGGTGTAATACACTATTGGATACATATATAAAAATAATTGAGTATGGGGATGTGAACAACAAGCTTTGATGGCGTAGTGGCTAGAAGCTTGTTCAACCCCTCAACCGGCCTGGGTTTTTAATCCTGGTTCTAGCACATTTTTCAAGTTGGGATTTTTGGATGGTGGATGGTGGTGGGCTGGTCAGTGACGAGCTGGGCCAATGGCGAGTGGTGGGATGGTGGCGAGCTGGGACAGTGGCGAGTGGTGGGCCGGCTCCAGCATTGGGCTGTAATCTCTATCCGGGTACTCGGTGGAGGGAAATTATCCGGGTTCGTTACCCGTATCCGCCGGGTATTGCTCCTCTCGTATCCGACCCGTACCCAACCAAAAAATAACCGGGTAGTACCCGAACCCGTACCCAAACCCGACGGGTAGTAATACCCGGCTGAAAAATCGGGTAATACGTAACCCGGGTACGGATACGGGTTAGGTATTACCCGACCTGTTTTCACCCCTGCTCGCCCCCCGCCACCTCCCTCCCCTCGCCACCGGCGAGCGGATCTGCCGAGCGCCGCCGCCCTCCTCCTTCCCCACGTGTCGCTGAGCTCGCCACCGGTCCCCCCTTCGCCAACCAACTCCACCCCGAGCTTCCCCTTCCTTCCCTCTTCCCTTTCCACCCTCTTTCCCTTCACCAGAGAACCCCGCCGCCGCCGTATTCCTTGCGCCGGAGCTCGCCTGCCGCCTCCCCTATTTTTAGTCACGACATGAGGCCCTTCGTCATACCATGGCTGCCGGTTGGGCTGAAGCGATCACCTGGCCACACACCTGCCATCGCCGCTCGTCTTTGGGCCAAGACTGCAAGTGTGAGCCACGCCCACACCATGGTAAATTGCCCATGCCATCGATTGGACGCTGCGTCGCAGCGCCTGGCACCGCCAAGGCCACGGCCGAGATGTCCATCGCTGTGCTTGGGCAAGACAAAGGTCGAAGCTGCCTTTGTGCAAAGCCGAGTCCACTAGGAATTTCCAAATATTTTTTAATGGAAAATTTATAAATTTTGTATCTTTTAAACTATAGCTCCAAAAATCGTGAAACAAATTTTAAAATGTTTGGAAAATAGAGATCTGCCACTATATAAATTTTCATATGCAAATGCACACATTCTAGTTTTTGCTTAATTAATATATTAGTAAAATGTCCTTAAATGATTATTTGGAGAATTTTAGTTTCAATAAATTTTCAAATAAATATTTTTGTTGACCAGAGAAGTAAGCTTTACCTTTTTAAAGTAATTTTGCATAATCATGATCATGCATGTCATTTCCTGTTTTATTTTGGGTGTTGTGTTTATTTTTGTTAATTCCTTTGTTAGGATCTAGCGACGATAGCTTTGTGATCAATCCCGCGGAGAATCACCAAGGCTGTGCTAATCAAGGCAAGTGCTGAACATTGTACCCTATGATTTGAAATACAATTTCTAGAAATTTTCAAAATGCATGTTATATTAAAATTAAAAATGCTAATTACCTAGTTGCTTAGATAACACCCAATCAATAATTACTCTGTTAAATATTCCTTGCTGCCCTAAGTTATTAAAATTATTAAAATATTGCCACACCTTTGAATTAGGTTTTGTACATGCTTAGAAATGCTTAGTACTGAATTATTGTCTACACTGGAGAATTGTCATTATCAAATGTTTGTTTAAACTATGGATTTTAAAAGGACAGTTGGTGATGTCATGTTTGCAAATGGGTTACATGATAGAGGGTGCTATCGAGAAGGGAAAAATTGTTTTACAAAACCTAATCAGGGTGGATGGTTGCAAGGCGGGTGCAGCAAGCACGAGACTTGGGCCCAGTGTGGGAACCACCCTGGTCCCTAAGGACCGATTCCTTAAGGTAGATGAGCTAAGTACATCAGTACGGCCATGTGTGCCTGTATGGGTGGGCCCTGGTTGAGTATCCTTCGAACTTCTAGTTTTGACATTTCAGTCGGTGGAGTAGACAGTCAGTGCTGTTCTATTGGCGCAAGAGGGGCATTGCAGTGGAAACCTTAGCAGGAATGTCATAACTAGGAGGATATCAGAGAAAGGCCTTGTGATGATCATTTTTCCTTTGGGTGCACTCTCAGGAAAAAACCACCTCGCATGGATAAACCGTGCAACCTCTACAGAATGTAAAACTATCATGATAGCCGTGCCTACGGTCAAGGGCGGATGACGGGGAGCTGCCTCAATGGTACTTCTTATCCATTTATTTTCAAAATGATGCTTCAAAGGAAAACCACGATTGTAGTCGTGTGTTTTGGTTTTTCCCCTCGCAGTTGGTGCTGTGAACGATGAGGGTGTTTGCACGGTGGGTGCCGTGAGTAGCCAGGTTGGGCAAAAACCGGTTGGTGTCAAAACTTCAAAGAAACTGATTCAAATATTTATTTTTTCTCAACACTTTTCAAATCATTTTACAAAACCTAGGCAAAACTGGCTTTATGCAAAAGAACCCTTACCTTTCCTTTGTTAAGCCTTAGATGCATTTAGTCAACCTTGCTTGCTCAGCATACTCACCCTCATCTTTTATGCGGGGCTGCTCATTTCAACGAGCAGGTTATGATCAGCAATGGTATCCTGAGGAAGAGATGTACCAGGATGATGGTTTCGCCGAAGGAGTTCAACACGAAGACTATGCCGACGCCTAGGAGGCTACTATAGCTCGTCTGTGGGATTGCTTATTGTATTTTGCCTCTTTCATTTAGAGTTATGGAAGACTGTTAGACTTTCGCTATTGTAAGGCCTTCGTACCAGTTAGCGTACTCTGATGTATCTTTAATTCGTACTCTAATGTAATTTTTATTCGAACCTATAACGGCAATGATCCAATATTCTGGAATCTGTGTATACTAGCTACTGATCCAGGGACTAGTACAGGTAATGCATAGAAGGGGCCCGACTCTGATTTGGCGGGTCCCGACACACAGATGGCACTGTACCAACTACAGTGGCAATGACCTGGATGGTCCATTTTAGATCTGACGCCTAGGATTTGATAAAGCCACAATGGTACATAGACTCTACCCTCTGCCTTTGGCAAGATATATATACTTCCTCTTTATGGAGAGACGATGCATTCTATCTGAATAGAATAAGCAATATAAAACACTAATGTTTGTTGTCTTAATGGCCTAATTTTTAATAAAAGTGTACACACAAATTTCCCTTCGACAAACCTTTTCTTTTCCACAAATTTCATCTTAAGTTTTTCACCACATAACAAAGGGTTTAACCACCAATGAAAACCGTTGACATGACGGTTTCGGTTTCATTGAAAATCGTGAAAAACCAATAAAAACTGCACCTTTCAAAAATTTAAATTTGAGTTAAAAAAACTGAGCGGTTTCTCACAAAACTCTAGCGATTTCTTGCATAAACTAGCGGTTTCTTGAAAAAACTTAGGGTTTTAAAAAAAAACTGCAAGGGATACATAGGGTGCACCATACATGGGCCAAGGTGCGCAGGGCTTAGGGCGCATAGGGCATGTAGCTAACGCTGGCTAAGGTGCGAGTGGACATGCAACTGCAATGCACTACAAGATGACGGCTGAGGTGCCTGTCCACCCTGTGTTTGATGTAATGTTCATATGGAGAAGGAGCGGTCAAAAACCACTTGATATTTTTCAAACAATTTTCATGCCAAACTTTTCAAACACATTCGTACTATTTCTATAGGAATTTTTACTGAGCTTTTCTATAAGTTTAAATTTAAATTTGAATTTGGCCTTGTTCAAACTGTGGTTTTTTTGAAACCGCACCATGTCTATCATGGGTCTTAAATGAAAAACCGTGGTTTTTTAACCCTTCAATAATGATCCCATCATGCATACAGGACTTTCTCGTTGCTGTCGTCTACGGGAAGCCCTTTGCATCCTAAGTTTCATGCTTTCTGAAGTCACTTAGGAGGTGTTGTTTAGAGCCTATTTAGTTATTCTTATTAGAGAAGGGGATTCATCTCGATTTTCATTTCATTGAAACGGAAACAACATTTTTGTACAACCCTTCCAACAACAGGATAGACACATTCACTCACTCACTCTTTTTTATTTCTCTATATCTATCTCGACTGCTCTCACTTCATCTTTTTTTTACATCCATTGGCTCGGCTCTTGGCTTGTCTGCATGTAAGTCCACCTTACATCCATTGGTTGCTTGGCTCTTAACTTGTCTTCATGTAAGTCTATCTGATATCCATTGGTTGCTTAGCTTTTGGCTTGTCTTCATAGAAGTCCACCTGACATCCATTGGCTGCTTAGCTCTTGGTTGCTTAGCTCTTGATTTGTCTTTTACATCCATTGGCTTAGCTCTTGGCTTGTCTTCATAAAAGTCCATCTAGCATCCATCATTGGCTGCTTGGCTCTCGGCTCGTCTTTTACATTCATTGGCTCGGCTTTTGGCTTGTCTTCATGGAAGTCCACCTGACATCCATTGGTTGCTTGGCTAGTTGGCTGGCTCGGCTAACATGCATTGGCTGCTTGGCTCTCGGGTTGTCTTCATCAAAGCCTATCTGATATCCATTAGCCGTTTGGTTGGCTTGGTTCTCGCTACTCCACTCTCTCACTCGGCCCTAGCTTGTTTTCTCTAACTTGGCTGGGCTTTTGCGACTCGCGCTTGTGCTCCTACCGTCATCCCAACCACTGCTCCTGCCCTTTTTATCCTAAAATTAAATCCGGTAAGCACCTTTGTCGAGCTGAGCTCGAACCTAGGCGGGCTGTAGTTAGACGCTTATTTACTTATTCTTATCTATAAATCAGTTACAAACTCTAATACTGTATAAGATAGAAAACGCGATATTTTTTATCTCCTCCAGACCTACTGTACACCAGCGTTGTGAACTAATGGCACGATATTGTAAAGTAACCTTGTACCTTCAACTGTCACCGCATTGACGATTAGGTGACTGATCGAGGTTTAAGGGGGATGCTTCCGTAATTAATGTGTCTTTTGCTCATCCTGCTCTAGTGCGTACTTCTCTTCTCTTTTGCGACATACCTGTAACCACGCATACTTTCTGAAGACACTTAGGCCTGTTTGGATATATGATTTTAAGAAATCATAGTTTTGTAATATATATAGTTTGAAATTGTGCATATACAAAAATCATGGTTTCACCAAACTACATTAGACTCTGTTATTTATTGGAACTATCACTTGTTTAGATATATGATTTTTAGAATGATAAACTTAACCAAACACAAGAGCTCGTGAGACCCAAACCATAAAAAAATTCGCTAAGAGTGGAGTTATAAATACTTCAAAAATACCATGGTTTAGTAGACCATGGTTTAGGAACGGAGTTCTTTTTTTATCCAAACACCTCATGACTTTGAAAACCATAGTAATTTTAGAAACCATTATTATTTTTAGCAATCAGAATCCATGATTTTGTCTCGAAACTACAAAAATACTTTGTTGCCAAACATGCCCTTAATTGGTTACCCCCCGGTCACAAATACATGTCCTTTGAACTATGTGTAAGTCAAAGTTTTGAATCTTTTGCTACAAATATCTTTTGAACTATTTAGATTGAGTATATAAAAATCATATGTATAGATTCGTTTTGCAGAGTACTTTTATAATATTATAATTAGGTTTTATAATGAATTATATTTTAATTAGTGGTTAAATGTATATTTTGGAGACTGTGTCAATGTTCAAAACGATCCTCCAGACCTACTGTACACCACCGTAGCGAACTAATAGCACGATATTTGTAATGTGTAACGTCGCAGCTTCCACTGTCACTGCAGTGATCAGGTGACTGGTCGAGGTTTAAGGGGGGATGCTCCCTTAATTAAGCTGCCTTTCGCTCATCCTGCTCTAGTGCAGTAGTGCGTATCTCTTTTCTCCTCTTTTGCGGTATACTTTTAACGAAGAACATATCCGCACGACTGATTAACAATCATAGCACGGTTAGCCCAAGAGACTAATTAAATCCCAAGTCGCAGAGCTGGATTCTCGTGGCTAATGATGCGCCTTATCTCCCACAGCTGCACAACCCCACTAGCCAATCCACCCAACGAGAATTGAAGCACCATCCTGTGGCTGATCGATCGATCCAGACATTGCTATTATTTTGCCGTAGTGGGCAGCGGAATTTAGTTCGCCCCCTATCTCCTACCGCGAGCGAGGCTAGGCACGATCACCGTTCACCCAACTCAATCAAAACTCAATCAAACCAAAAAACTGGAAATACCCAAGTTTTGGTTTTCGTGGCTAACTGCTCAAAAATAGGACGAATTTAAAATAAAAAATTTGAATGTAAGGGATAAAATCGGATGGTTAGAGATCGTAAAACTCTAGCTGTTTAACATATAAACCACGTAAGACCTATTGTTCATACGATTTTGGATTCTTATTTTGATCAACCTGTTATAGGAGCCTTTATTTGAAGATGTGCTATCGGTTCAGTGAATATCGTCTATTCTGGTGATGTTTTTTTGTGAAGACGGACGGTTTTTCGTTGGCAGCGATTCAAGGTAAAAGTCCATTAATTTTTTAAAATCCTAGCTGTTTTCCAGCGGTTAGCACCGTTTTGTGATCCGGCAGGCTAGATCCATCCGGCACCTGACATCGCCATTCGCCACTCGCGCTGGCGCTCGTGCGCTTTACGTGGCGCCGCAACACTGGCCGCGACGCGCGCGCGCACTCGCGGTCGCCGCCGAATTACGAGCCCCGGCGATCGAAAAGCATCGCTTTGCGCGGTGCTCAGTGTCAGTCAGTGTGGCGCTACGAGGCACCGACCGGTGGATCGAGAGCGCGACGTTCATCCACCACCACCACCGGCGACCGTGCGATTCGACGGCGAGACCCCACCATTTCCCCGAGCATCTCCGTGGCTGGTGGTGGGCCGGCTCGGCTAGCTAGCTGTTCGGCCCGCCGCTTTATTTCCTTGTCATTACCTAACCAATTCTAGCCTCGCGCAGGCCGGCGTCGTCAGGGCAGTGCAGAAAGGAGGCGGAGGCGTCGCCGGCGTTGTGGTCTGGCTGATGCTGTTCGCCGGATTTGGCTTCGTGGCGTTTGCCTGGTAATGGCCCGGTCACGGTCAGGGTCTAGCTAGCTACGCTCGGAAAAGGCGATCTATAGTCTATACAGGCTTTAGAGGAGCTGTGGCCACTGCGATTTGCCGTTGCGTGGACTCCTCGATCCGGCCTTCTAGTGGACTTCATTTCATACTTTGATGGAACATTAGCAACTGGGTGCAGGGTGGTTTGGTTTCCTGCCGTGTTAATTAGCTTTTGCGCATGTGTGCACTGAGACTC
This sequence comes from Olyra latifolia, assembly GCA_036346145.1. Classification (NCBI taxonomy): domain Eukaryota; kingdom Viridiplantae; phylum Streptophyta; class Magnoliopsida; order Poales; family Poaceae; genus Olyra; species Olyra latifolia. Next base: position 20,226,317 of record CM070524.1, on the reverse strand, counting down.
TAGTTAGTTGTGTGCGTGTAGAGGATGGTACCATCTAGATGGTATGGTTAGTAATGGGAGCAGGGGAACCAGCTAGGCTGCTAGGAAGATCTCGGAAGACAAACAATACAATAGGACACACTCAGGTGTTAGGATAGATATGATTGGATCTTTAGACATGATTGAATCTTTTCATGAGGATACAGATTGTAGCCTAACCCCTTCAGTATGACGATGAAAGAGTATTTTGGTTTCTATCTTCTGGCATGAGAAGAAAGAAAAAGTTATAGCCTGCCTTAGTAGGTGGACGTACCTAGTCATTAATGGAGAAAGACTTATGTAGCCCTGTAGATGGATAAGGGCATTTGTGCTCTCAATGTGTAAAAAACCTTCCGTATAAATAGGAGAACCCGTGTACACGTAAAGGTTCAAATCCTCAAAAAACACACACAATATACTCCAAGTACATCTTCATTTTCTAGTGTAGTTCTCCCTATGAAGGCTCCCCCTAGCTGGCCTCGTTGTTGCTTCGCTAGAAGCGAGGCTCGGAGAAGAGGTGTCTCCTTGTTCTGTTTGATACGTATAGATGACAATACTTTGAAACTTTAACTATCGATATCTTTTTACAAAATTTAGTTAGATTCGGTACATGATAATTATATGTTTAGGTTTGTCTTGAAAAGTATTTTTATAGTATTATAATATTATTGGATTAAACATATTAAATGAAAATTTATAGTGTTAAAAAAATTGCGCTCCGAGGGCAGGGCCAATATTCAAAACAATACATTTACGTGACTCGAGGGAGTTTCCAGTTTTCCACCAAAGGAACATGGAATTGAGCCAATTGCCAGATGGTTTATGTATAGATGAGCATTTACTGATACATTAACCCAACTGTCAAGTACTAAGCACTCTTTAGATGGTCTCAAGCAAAAATGGTTATTGACCTAATTAAAAGTGCAGATCAACATGGCAACTTGCAGGCACTCAAGCCAAAAAAAAAGGAAAGGGAAAACCCCTCTACTCGACCTCTTTGCATGCATAGTTGCATTATACTGGCCGGTATTGCATTATTTCGTCAGTGGTTTCAAAAGAGGCCGGCAACACTAAAGACACTGGTGGTGTAACTCGTGACGAGATGATGTAAAGAACGGATCGGGGTACAGATTACCGAGCGAAAAAAAAATGCCAATAATTCAGGCGTAGTGGACACGGTTACATGCTACTAATATGGCCCAATGTGCAATGCCTGCCAGTATCAGTAATTAGCAGCTAGCTAGCTCGATCGGTTGGTCGGTTTCCATAGTCAAATGGCACTTTTATATCCTCTATATATGTGCATCTGCAGAGTGAGAAAAGGCCCTTTGCCAGTGAGAACACAGTAACTTAAGGTGATGCGTTGTTAGTGCCTTGGGTTGGGCACTTTGTCGGTAAATGCACGCAGAAATTGTCTACTTACGGTGCAAAGCTTGAGCTTTCGGAGTGCCCGGTGACACAGACCGCAGAAGAGTAGTAGCTCGATAGGCAGCGCGGATGACCGTAATAACCTCAAAAATCTCTACTATTAAAAGCCTCTAGCGATGGTAGTGATGATGGTGGTGGTACGTCATTCATCTTCAGCCTTTATCCCTTGTTAAATGGTCAAAACACCATAACATACTTTTTATCTATTTGGATTACTTTTTTATTTAGATACATTGTATTTTAGGAAGTATTTGATCAATTCAATGTATATCAAATCATTCTATTATCTATCTTCATTATTTTAGCGTGTTTTAGTTTAGAAAACTTTTAATCATCTTAAGATAAACCAAATTAGAGAGCGTGGAAACACAAATAGTCAAGCATGGAAGCGAAGCTAAGCGTGCGGAAACATGAGTGTAATGGCTGAAAGCAGAGCTAAGGGTTTGAACCAAAAAAATCAAATATAACATGATAAAAAGTAACATGATATTTATTCATACCATAGTACGGGCGGTTGGCTAGTAATTAAAATGTTTATTGCTTTTCTTGAGACGACATGTGCTTGCTCATGAATCATGACCATAGCGTCCAGGGGTGCCATCTGGGCCTCAAACAAAGCAGCAACAATATGGGCAATCTAGCCGGTGTCGTGTAGGGGTACCATATGGGCCTAGAATAACTCCAATTGAGCCTTGTAAGAAACTGGGGTACAGATAAGGTGTGTGAGCTGGCTCTGCAATACGGGCTATAAGAGGGCCTTGGGCTGACTGCCAAGGCCACGTTTCCTTTTTTTAAACAATAGAATCTTCGTTAGATCATCGACCAGAAGGTTATTAACATCAGTTTTTGAAAAAGCTCATGAATATTTTGGAAGGTTTTGGAGCGTCGAATACAGAGATTATGCAAAGGATCCAGCAAGGATCGTGTTGGGTATGGAGTCAAGTTTAAGTCGGGTCAAGAAAGTTATTTTTAGAATATATCCAAGTTTAATATGTATATAATAAGGAATAAATCGAGTCTAATGTAGGCACGAGGTCAAGTCAATTTAGGTCAAAATCAGATATAAATATGTTGTCCCTGGAGCGTGTAAAAAGCCCAACACCAATCAATCAAATCTACTTATATTTGTCCTTTACTTTGGTCGCATTTAGTCTAGTTTCATCGTATTTTTTTCAATCGACTTGTTGCGCATCGCTTTCTCGATCAACTTCAAGATACAACTTCAGGTGAGTACTGTCTCGATGTCCGATCTTCTAGTTTTGTTTATCGAAATACTATCTTAGTCGATATTGTTACGTATTGCCGTTTCGACTAAAGGTTAGGTTTCACTCTCGTTTTACCAGCTAGTTTGGCTTTACAATCTAGTTGATAGTCTGTTTACCCTCGTTCTATCTATTTATAGCTTGCTATTAGCCGATAGTCCGTTTATCCTTCGTTTTATTGGTTGAATCTAGCCGTAGATCCGTTTACCCTTCGCTCTGCTACTTAGTTGGTCACATCGGTTTAGCAGTAGATTATTTATCTTTTGAATCTATTGGTTTAGATCTGATCTTAGCTGATAGATTCGTTATCTTTTGGATTTAATAACTCTTTTGATTGCTCTTAAGATTAAATAGGTTCACTCTCTATAAGATCTAATTGGCTAATTAAACCTGATTACATCTTTTTTGCCGATTGCATGATCAAATCGGCTAGCATGCTCTGAACCCTCAGATTTGGTACTGGTGAGGATTCTAAGTCCTAAGCCCACGTGTGTTTAGCCGATCTAACTTTTGGTGCGAACATGGTTACAACCATAAGAAAAATTATTACAAAGCAACTCCACCTATAATGCCAACACTTACTAGAAGCTGTATTAAGATCAACATGCACTTCTCTCGTCCAGATAAAGCATTTGTAGCATGCGTGGTACAATGCTTGCACTAGTAATATCGTACTAGGAATTTTATGCATGTTCTGAAAGGCATGCTTTTTCCTGGCTAAAGATGATGTAGGAACACTGTGATCCAGCTCCTTCACCATTCTTCTCTGATCTGCCTCCGTCGACCACATATGCAAATTGGCAAAAATATCCGACATTGTCATGAAGCGGAACTCTAGACAGTAACATGGCACAAAACTCTCACCGTAGAGGAGAGAAAAATCCCAATAGCCCACGATCAACTCGAGGACCATGGGTACTAACCCTACTAAAGATGTCGTCGAGGAGGTCGCCAAAGTCAACCATCATGTCGAGGAATCTTAGAAAGGGGCTTATTATCATATCAAGTTGCTTCACCATCGATGCTGTCATGAAGGATGGGACGGACAATAAACACTAAGCCAAGAAAACTAGATATGAATAAAAATTTGAAAGTTCAAGAAGAGAAGAGGGTCCCTATCACCTCCCTAACTCGTACAAAGTCGCCGGAGTTAGACCCAAAGAGGTTTGACTAAGGAACACCGCCGCGTAGGTCGTCGCACTTCTTTTTTTTTCCCGAACGCCAAAACCCTAACTTGCTTACGTTTCCTTCTTCTTTTCATACTTTCTGATGGGGCATTTCCATAGCTAGCCTCCACCCTCTGGCACTAATTGTTATCCTCATCCACTGTCGTCATTGATTTAAATGATGTTGTAGACACATGCTGAGAAATGCAAATTGAGTGTCATGTATTTTCTATTATGGGGTGAGGTCACTAATCGGAACAGCCGGCGTGCCTTGGATGCCCTTGCTCTCAAGTGAGTGCCAATCCTGCCATGACTGGGCAGCTGGCCTTGACAGAGCGAAGGACCTAGTGGGCTAGTGGCCAACCCAATCTCTCTTTTCCCTTCCTGGCGAAGCATTACCGTGCCGAGGCAGTGCGATCTGCCACCCAAATTGCGCCCAACGACGGCCATTCTCGTGCCCGGCCGTGCCCACACGTCGGCCTCACCTGCCGATCCATCACGAGCGAATTCACGTTTCACGAGCAGGCTCCGCCTGTGGATGCACGCAGCCACCAGTTTGGAATCCGGGCCCCGGCCTGGCCCACCGGCGGGCGTGCCTTCCTCTGCTCGATCCGCTAGTGTCCACACTGCTTGCCATCCGTAAAATTGGCCCGTGAAGATGATGCTGTATATATGTGTCTGCTTTTCTACGTCAGATTGTCGCAGGCAGGGGTCATGCTCTAGTGCTCTGGTGTTCTGATCTTGGTAGATTCTTGATCAGTCCCGGAAGCATTTGATTAGGGGAGCAGGTTAGCGGCAACTAAACTCGAGTTTAAAAATGACCGGTCTCACGTCGACTTCCCTATATAAACCCATCCAGCCCGTCCATTCACGGACACTGCTCGTGTCTCGTGTGTCCATCAGCCTAGCTCGCTAAGCATAAGATAGCTAGCCGGTGGCAGCAGTGAACTCACGGAGTGCTGTTCAGTTCCCGGGGCTAAGCTGATGGCGCTCTCTCGTCGCATGGCCGCACCCGTCCTCCTCTTCCTGCTGCTCCTCGTCGCCACAGGTGCTTCATGATGCTTCTCGTCGAACGCTGTGTAGTTCATCTGTAGCGCGTGCAATGTTAAGATGCGTTGCTGTAAATGTGAGTATGTGCATAAATTTTACGTGCAGAGATGGGGACGACGAAGGTGGCGGAGGCGAGGCACTGCCTGTCGCAGAGCCACAGGTTCAAGGGCATGTGCATGAGCAGCAACAACTGCGCCAACGTGTGCAGAACGGAGAACTTCCCCGACGGCGAGTGCAAGTCGCACGGGCTCGAGCGCAAGTGCTTCTGCAAGAAGGTCTGCTAGCCAGCCAGCCGCCGCTCCGGCCGCCGGCCGGCGACCGACGTCCATTAATCGGTGGTCGTGCAACCGTACGTTAAAACTGTTCATCTGTGTGCCCAGCTCGCATGTTCTTGCTGCATGCGCGCATGGCTGCTTTCGTATGTTAATGTTCGTCGGTTGTTGTTGTTGCGTACGTACGTCCTTCTGTTCTGGCTAGTTGCTTCCTCTGCTTAGAATAAAGTAGCTACACTCGGTAGTCGGTACTCGGTACTAGTGCTCCGATGCCTTGCCCGCTAGCTTTCTGAAAGAGATTTTGCTAGTGCAGAACCTCTCAGCATTGTTGATCAGGATGAGGAGGGAGGTAGGTGGTTAAGTTACACCCGGGTTTGTGTTGATTTGATTTCTCGTCGTGTTTTGTGCAAGCAAGATGCTGTCATGTAAGATCGATATATCCTCGATCATTTCAACAGGAATGTAATGCATTTTTGTGGCCGTTTCGTCTAAAGATCTTAAACCAGCATCTTCAGAGAGACAGCTCACCACTCACCGCGAACTCCGTTTGCAGATAACTTCATGCTACTCCTGTCTGTCCCATTGCACGCTGTTGAACTTTTTTAGTTTTCTTGGACACAGCTAGCAAGGCGGAACACATGAAGAGGAGAGAAGCCAGTCCCAATGACCACAAGCAAATCATCATGAAAATGACCTAAAACATATGTCAAACTAAAGCCTTTAGCAATACTAACACCAATGACCACAAGCACCTAAGTCCCTACACAGCAGTGCACTTCAACATTTTTTTAAAATTTTTTCATTGCACAATGGAAAGTTGTGAAATGAAAATGATGCATCATGAAATTCTCTACAACTTTCATATATAACATTTAATTTTTTTAAGCACAGAAAGGTCTACAAAAATGCGAAAAACCGCGAGCTGCGCATGCCAGTCCAACGCGGGGAACCTGGCTCAGTCCGCGGTCGATCAACGATGGACCGGACATCTCTGGAAGTCGGTCTGGCGTGGCCAGACTGGTTCGGTAGTGGTCCGACTCCGGTCCGACCCCAGTCCTTGTATATATACACTACCCGACAGACCATCTACCTTTCCTAAATCCCCAAATCAAAATTTGCAAATACGAAACAATGAAGACAAGCCCAAACACAACAGCTTGTTAATGCCTCATCACATGATCTCACAATAACCCTAGCTCTTGCTTTGCTATGAGTATGCTTGGGAGTACTAGGAGCAAACACAAGAGACGGGAGGAAGAGAAGAGAAGCAAAGAAGGCTTATTGTCTAGATCGTTTCCTCTTGTACAATCCTCGTCAAGTCTTTGATCGGAGATGTAAACATGGTTGGATTGGCTTTAATTTTAGTTATTGTTCTACACTTGTTGTTGTCTGATTTGTGTGATTTGATTGAGAATTTCACAAGTGTAGAGATCTGAGGGGAGTTTGAAAGCTTTGTTAGCAGTAGATTTGGCAATGCACGACTTTTGTAGCTACTTAGTTTTTTTTGGGAGGGGGGTCAATCAATGTGCATTACATTACAGCTAGTTTTTTTTTTTGTCAGTGCGTCGAGGATTTATTGACCTAGATTCCTGTAAATTTAAGGGTATTCTTATATAGGAAAAAAGTATATATATTCCACCCTTTGAACTAGTGAGCATCGTCTACATAGCCATCCGAACTAAAAAACTAGGTATTCTAGCCTACGAACTAAGCAAAATCAGACAAATAACCCTCTAAAAGTGATGTTGATGGTGGGTTTACCACATAAGCTCTACACATAAGCAAATTTGTCTAGTCAGCACCTGATGTGCATTCCACATCACACACTCTCCACTCCCTCCCCTCATGCACTCTCTCCTCCCTCTCTCTCCCCACCCGTTCTAACCTCCAGCCCATGTATGGATTACCAACTTTGGGCCATGCGTGCACCCCAAGCCCACGATCAGTAGCCCGCGATCATGCCTCTAGTTAGCCCAAGAAGCAACCTCGAGGAAAATGCACGCGCATCCTCTGCCGTCTGCCACTGAATTTTATTTTTTTTATATTTATTTTTTATCAGAAATAAATAAATGATATTTAATTTTAAAAAAATAAATAAATAGACTCCCGTCGCCAGCCCGTTGGGCGAGAAGGTTGGGCCGGTTTAAATCGCCCGTTGGTTAGGTGAGATTTTAAAAATCCGCCTGACGGACGGGCGGGCATTGCTTGGGCCCGAGGAGAGGCAAATATCGCCCGACGGGAAGACGACTTATATAAACTGCCCGCTTGTCGGGCGGGCTTTGGTCCAACTCCTGTGGCACAAAAAAACATCCTCCCATTGGGCTATAATTATAGTCCGCCCGCCAATAGGGCAGGATTCTGCAATTTTTTTCCAATTTTCAAAAAAACATAAATTATGTGATTTCAGAATAAAATAAGTAATGTATCATAAAATAAAACTAAATAAATAGAGTCCCGGCATCGTTTGAAAATGTAAGTCATAATAAATATTTTTTTTTTACCCAAAAAAGAATTGCAAATATGGAAATACCCATGATTTTGGAGCAACTGCAAAAATGCCTTACTGCCATGCAAGACCACATCACAAAAGCAATCAATGTGATACTGCATCATGAAAGCCGATGCCGCGCCACCACACCGCGGCATTGCCTATATTATATATGTATGTATATGTGTATATTATATTATAGTATTATGTAATATGTTATCAGTATATAATAGTTATAACACATATTATATGAACTAAATATGATCAGTATATATGACCCGCTATTTGGTCTATTTAATCTTAAAAAATGAAAAATTGCATAAGTTTCAAAGAGAGTGTTTTATACTAATAATTATTTGGAAAATTAAATAAATAGCTAGAGGAATAAACCGGCCTCGCCGAGGGAAATTTTATTATCACGGTTACAACAAAGTTCCTACCGAGTACAACGGGATATTTTCCTTGCTTGGTAGCATCAGTCCAGCCTCCTTTGCGCGACGTGCCTCTCTCGCTTTCTCTCCCTCTCGGGCCTCAAGAACTGACGTTCGGCGTCCTCTTGTCGCTCCCAGTATTTACTGCGAACGCTATGCTTCTCCTCTTGTCCTCCTCATATTGGCGCGCTCAACCATCGCTCTTCCAACGGACCTTACGCTCGATGTGTTTCTTGTGTGCCTAGGATTGCTCCGTGTCTAGCCACTGCCAGAAATCGCATAGAGGTGGGGGAGACTATTTGGTCAACATAAGTCAGTACAGAGATCATGTGCCATGTAGGTAGATATAATCATGCAGGATAGGGTGAGCAAGTACCTTTGGACGCTCGCCAAAGACAACCTTGGGTGGATCGAACTCGTAGTTTGCACACATGAAGAACCTCCTTCCGTAAGTATATGAGAAATCTTCGTCGGATTGAACAAACTTGCAAAGGTCACCGCAGAAGCACATTGGAACATTGACCCCTTCAGGCACGGTGGTGTTAAACTTGCTTCGCGGATGGGGCTCAGAGCCGGAGGCTGCCATTGCTCGTTACAACTAGATTTGTGCAGTGTATGGGCCGGAGTACTATGTGAGATGGAGAGGAAACTTGGAGCGCAGAGGACTCGGAGGCAGGAGGGGAATAAATAGCCAAGTCTGCTTGGTGCATGGACCGAGTTCATGCTGCTTCTACTGCTGCATTTGATGTGACTGGACGATGTCAGGCGGGACTGTTGGTCAGCAGTGACCCGCAATTATTGATGTGACGGTGTCCGTGGTATCTTGTTTGTCGCCAGTGACCCGCAATTATTGATGTGACGGTGTCCGTGTTATCGTTGATCGCCAGCGTTCGCAATTATTGATATGACGGTGTCCCGCGGCATCGTTGGTCGCCAGCGTTCGCAATTATTGATATGACGGTGTCCGCAGTATGTTGGTCGCCAGCGACCGCAATTATTGATGTGGCGGTGTCCGCGGTATCTTGGTCGCCAGCGTTCGTAATTATTGATATGACGTTGTCCGCGGCATCGCTGGTCGCCATGACCCACAATTAATGATGTGACGGTGTCCGGCCGGTACTGTTGGTCAGCATTGCCCGCAATTATTGATATGACGTTGTCCCCGGTATCTTGTTGGTCGCCATGACCCGCAATTATTGATGTGACGGTGTCCGTGGTATGTTGGTCGGCGGTCGCAATTATTGATATGACGGTGTCCGGCAGGTACTGTTGGTCAGCAGTGACCCGCAATTATTGATGTGACGGTGTCCGCGGCATCTTGTTGGTCAGCGATGCAGCGCAAGATTTAGTGATGTGACCGGGCATGCATCGTTAGCGGTCGATGGCCTCCAAGATCGCAATTTAAATGTGGCCGAGGCGGATGTAGGGCACTGATAGCATGTGTTTAATTATTAACCGATGTCAGTAAGCATAATGAACAACTTATTAATCCAATTCGTTAAGTACACCTCAGGCTATATAATGCGAGGCAGAGTTGGCGTTCCTCTCACTCCCACCCTCACTCTCACTCTGACTCTGTGTGTGTATACTCCCTACTAGGGTTAGCTTCGTAGGAGGGGAGGCGAGTAGAGGTAGACATACCACATTGCACATATGGCTTCACGAGCCACACCGAACAGTTGATCCGACAAGCACGGTGGACGCCAAATGGTCTCGATCGCAAGCCCGCCTACTGCTTAGCGGCGACCGCCTATTCGGACAAGAGCTAGCTATAACACGAGCCAACAATGATAAGAGACCCAAACTTCTACAAGGGATGGCCATGTTGTGCGACGGAGTGACACAGCTTGTACAAACTTTTGACCAGTTGTCGAAGGATGGATCGCCGACGCTTTTACCGTTGCGGCGTGCCATTGTGAGTAACCAAACCGACAACGTACCAAGTGTTTAATACATTTTGCATCTCACCTTTTTCTCATTTCTAAATGTAGACCGATGATCGCGGCTTCACCAAATGGATGGACGATCCTTCCCAATGGCGCGTTCGTTACATCGAACATCTTCACGCAAGAATCTCCCGCTTGAGGAGCGAGTTACATTTGCTACTCGCATGTACAACGCTTATACCGTGTGGAACCGTTCCGTGGATGGCAAGAAACCTAGCGCCCCTACTACAATAGGGTTTATTTCAATTCATTTGCATCAAGATTCGGTCTACGTGGATTACTACCATGTAATGCGTTTCATATTGTCAATGTCACCGGAGCACCATCTTCATCTCATTCATATCGTGCACACTATAATCTCAAAGCCTTGAGATACAGTAGACTACTTATTGGCGTACAAGATAAAGAAGAATAGAACATGAAGTGGCTAATTCGGCCAGCCAGGACGCATTCGAAAGCGGTAATGCCGGGTAGCCCTCATACGTGTATGGCCACCTAAGGGTTTGCGTAGGGTGGCGGGGCCCACCGGTAGCGTGCAAATAACTTCTCAGGCCACATTCAGCACTCAGCGGGGCCAAAAAATACGAAAAATATCACGAGCGATAGATGACATAAATAAAAAAAGCTATAAAGCTAAAAATGACAAATGACGAAAATGTTCATACAACTACTGAATATATACATCAGAAGGTACAAACAAACATGCAAAGAACAGAAACTACTGTCGTCCCCGCTTGGGCTTCACCCATGGATCGATCCCTGCCGTGCTTATGGGCACGCCCACCAGGCGCTAGGAAGGTGAAGCGGTCCGGCGGTGAACGTCCCGGTGAGGACAAGCCTGTGGTGCAGGCGTCGCCAAGTCACCAGGACGGCCGTAGCGCCGCAGAGGCGCCCGACAACCGGAGCCCCCAACCTCGTCGTCGGACGGCATCGTCCACGTCAAGGTCATCGAAACCCTGGTCGTCCACAGCCTGACCGACCGGACTGTGCCACTCTGTGAAGATAGGACCTAATCCATGCAATGTCCACATTACTAAACGACAAATTATAAATACATGAAATTGAAGTGCTGTTTTAGAAAAATAACTCGCACCTGTAACAGGAGGGTGCGGTGCCTGTGGTGTGGGTGCGCGACCGTGGTGGTGCTCGAAGCACCGTAGGGTGTGGACGGCGCGGCGGTCTGGACAGACGACGCGGCGGCGGAGGAAGACGCCCCGCCTCGGCGAATCGCCGCTCAGACGCTCCTCGGGCGCCATCGCGAGGACGGCCGAAGGCCTCTGGCGGTACCCTCAAGGAGGGACATGGTGGCCTCGGGCCGACGTGCCAACCTCGCCAAACTGCGCTGCCGCCCGCATAATCCTACATATTAAGGTAGTGTCACATTATAAATTTTAATGAAGATAGGGTGGAGAAGGGCAATAAAGTTCATACCCCTGTAGTGTAAGTGAGGGTATCAGGAAGGTCGCAAAGACGTGAGGCGATACCTCGCGTTGTCTTCTCGAGAGCCTCTGGAAGGTCGCGAGTATCTCTCCGGCCATCATCGAATGCCGTGGTTTGCATGCGCTCGACAACCGTGCGTGCATCGACGTTGCACTCACGAAGAATGTCGACCAGATATAGGCCCATAGCAATCAAGCGGTGCATGCCGATAAAAATAGAAATTGAAAACAGGGGTAAAGATCTCATCGCTGGTAGGCGACCTCTACGCGGTGCGGTGGTACGTGTCGATGGCTCGCGCGACGAGGCGATCTCGGTGGAAGGGTGTGACCCACCCGCCCTCAGACGACTGCACCATCAGACGACGCCGGATACGACGTGGCGTCGACGGCCGGTCCTCCTCGACCGCTCATCTAGAGCGTCCTCCCATCATGCTACCCAAGGCTCCATCACAGAGCCCACAGATAGCCGGCGGTGTGGCCACGCCTAGTGGATTTGCAAAGCAAATATCGTGTATGACACTTATAAGGCGGATGATCGAAATGCAAATTAGAGCTTAATGGAAAAGATCGATTGGTGAGCTCGACGGACGGTGTGGACAATCGGTACAGGAACTCTGGTGGAGGCCGAACCGCCGATCACCGCTGCGGTGAGTACTCCTCAACGAAGATGTCGAAGAGCAACGGTCGGGTCAGAAGCCAAGATAACTCGCCCCGATCGAAGCGACGACAACTCCGTGAGGGCGCGAGCAAGCACTCGGCCCCGATCGTAGGGTGTCCAAACGACATCCCTCTCTGCACCTCGCCCAACCGCCTCGCGTACTCTGGGTAGTCCTTGTGCGCTCAACGTGGGCCCACGAGATCGCAAAAGAAGAAAACAATCGTAGTTAGTCCTATGTTACGTATATAATGCATAAATAATGATTTAACATTACGCCCTCCGCGAAACCAAAGGAAGCCCATGGTGGGCCTATCCTCGGTGTGTCGTGGTAGTCTGCCGCCTCGTAGGATCGTGATCCATGAGTGGACGCCCAATGGCGATCCGCCATATGACCACAAACAGCGAAGGGGCAGCCACCGAGGATCGGCCAGGCATCCGTCTTCAGACGGCGTCGCACAAACCTCTCAGACGCCCCCGCAAAGACAGCTAAAGCCCAATCAGATCGGGGACCTCGTAGGGGCGGCGTCGGCGATCTCCTGGCGTGCAGGAGGTGCTTGTCGACGCAATGGCCGTCCGTCTTGGTGAACATCACCCAGCCGAACAGCCAAAGCAGGTAGGCCTCAAGGTGTCGGGACACAGTAGCCTCATCGACCTGAGGGTGGTTGTGCTCCGCCTGTCAATATTTGCAAGTACCAATGTTAGCACGTAATTTAAGAAGGACAAGTCTGCTCGTTAGTTCTTACCGTGAACTGCAGAAGCCACCTCTTCGATGGACCACGTGTCTCCGCCTGAGGGAAAGGCCGGTACACTCCTGCGCCTGGTGCACGGACTACCTCGGCGAACCGCCCTAGCAGGTCCACACACCAGGCGGGTGAGACGTCCACCCCACGACCGGTGCACTGGTGCACGGAAGCCCCAGAAGGAACGAGACGTCCTGGAGAGTCGGCGCCATCTCCCCGCACGGGAGGTGAAAAGTGTGTGTCTCGGGCCTCCATCGGACGACAAGTGCTGCAAGGAGGGACCTGTCAAAACCAAAACGCCTCTGACAATCTGCCGGGGGCGGGTCTCCAATGAACGCCTAGGCCGTAGCCTCTAGCATCCGACACAGCGGGAGGAGGCCAGAGAGGCGCAGCCTGCAGAAAATGAAACATTCAGTACGTAAGTAAAGCTAAATTAAAAAAAACGAAAGTAAGGAAGGTTCGCCTTATACAATGTACCTGTCAACCCAACGTGCGTCCAGAGTGAGCAACTCGGCAGGTGTCCTAGTCCGAAAGACACCTAGCAACCTGCCCTCTACTGCACTGAGGTAGGCCCGATGCCTACGGTCAAGGGAGGGGTCGGCGGGGCCCTCTCTCTGCCGCCGCTGCTGTGGCGCCGGCCCGGATGGCCCATCTGCTTGGCCATCGCCACGCCACCTCGCGAGAAATGCAAGTATAGGTTATTTATTTCGATTGAAGCAGTACTAATTCATAAAGAAAAATACGTATGTACAAAAAGAAATGTCATCAACAGACACTACATATCATGCAAATATAACATATTACATAAACATAAATAAGTCATCATATTACATTGCCACCAGTAAGTCAGCATATTACATTGACGCGAATATTACAAATCTAAATTACACATATCAAGTTTTTCGATTAAGATTTCATAGATACATTTTCAACCGAACGGTCGTCGTCCATCCGCCTCAATTCAACGCCCAAAGATCCAAATCGAGGACCCAAATGCACTAGGCTTATCACAATTCACATAAGTGTGACCGCCCTCATTGCACTCGCCGATCTCTTCTCAACGCTTCGACCTCCGACCGATCCATGTCGTGTTCGAACGCGACGGTGTCTGCGACGACCAAGATCACACTTCAGAATTCCCTAGCCGATGCGACGCGGATTACCGTTCGGACCAGTGGATCAAGAATGTACCGAAAATTGCATACCCATATATCTCTCCATGCCATGTATTTCAGATTGTTTCCTTCCTGAAATATTCGGACACAAATGGAAAAGTAGGGTGATTTGTCATTGAAGCTGCCGCAAGTACATGAGAGCATGGCTTGTGAAGAAGTTTCGGCTTGCGGCATGAGCATGTGCATGTATGATCACGCAAGATGCACTCTGCAGAACCCGCCACGTTTACCGCCACGACGCCCTTTATCCCCGCAGATTATGTGGTACCGAGATGATCTGTCCCCATCGCCGTCGCAGCAATGTCTTTCGCCTTACCTTTCTTGTCACCATATACTTTGTAATAGCAATGAGTATATCAGCGATCGTCACCATAGCAAGCAGACGCGCACGATAACGATCCATGAAGTACTTGCATGTACCGTGAAGAATTCCTCTACAATTGCAACCAGAGGCAATGCCCTCATCCCCTCATGACCCAATTGTACACCTCGCCAAATTTGTTGTCATTGTTCCGTATCTAGCCCCTTCAATATCATATAGGAGAGCCCACTTCTCTTTTGGATCATCCTTAATCCAATCGAGAAGCATCTCATGGTCAAGCTCATGTGGCCCTGCCCTGCCTTGTCTGTAGTTCACAGCTACGCTGCGGTCATCTCATCGAGTGTTTTCCATAATTTGTTGAATTTTCTTTGTTGATTCTCGCTTGCACAACCTCTTGAATAGGTTCATGCAAAGGTTTATTTTTAAAGTGACTAAAAATTTGCTCCCAAATGCCTCATGCACCACCGCTTTGCATATCACTCCATCGAGCACCCCCTCGCTTGTCGAGCCATTTGTAATCTCATCAATCGCACTTGATAGCTTCGCATGTCGATCATGAATGACACGTACATTTGGTCTTCTGTTACAACAAAGATGTTTCACACGCTCTAGGAACCAGTACCAGCTATCTGTATTCTCTCCCTCCACAAATGCGAATGCCACCGGTAAAATCTGATTGTTGCCATCCACGGCAATTGCTATCAATATTTGCCCCTTATACTTGCCAGTGAGAAAGGTTCCATCTACACATAGCACAGGTGGACAATATATGAACGCTCTGATGCACGGACCCAATGCAAAGAATACCCGTTGCAGAACCCACTTGCCGGTGTCGACGCCGGAAGCAGGATACTCCTTCATGTCATAGTACGTTCCAGGATTTCTTCTACTAATCATCTACAGAAGTTGGGACATATTTGCATACGATGCTTCATATGTCCCGAACCGTATTTCCAAAGCCTTCTGTTTAGCTCTCCAGGCAGTGGGATACTTTATGGTGTACTGGAATTGTTCCTCAATGGCCCGTATAATGGACCGAGGTTCATATCTTATGTTCTGAACAATTTGTGAGTACATTACAACTGCAACAAATGTTTATGTCAGATTTCTGTGTCTTTGTTGTGCATTTTCTAACTGACAGTCGTGCTCCTTTACAATTGAACACACCCAGTAATCTACCTACTTTCCTTTAAATGCATGTACACGCCACGGGCAACCAGGAACAACACACATCACATCGTAGACGCTTTTACTCGACTTCACTACCCTGAACTCCCTCCTCAGAGATAAAGACCAATACTTCACTAAGATCCAATACAGCTTCCTTAGTCGTACATGGCTCCTCGAGTCACCTCATTCTCATGGTAATCCCATGGTGTGTGCATGCCTTCATGTACAGATAAATCTTGAAATTGTAAGTATTCCACTCTACAGCACCGGTCGATCACTCAAACTTCTCTCATCGTCGGCGACGATCTTCATCGTGGACTTCTCATGCTCTGATCCTCTACCGCCATTTCAGCAACTATTGACTCGATTCGTTCCTTCATCGCCACCCTTGCCGCCTCTTCAATTGTTTCATTGCATTCTTCTCCTATATCCGCTCTCGCATGCGCTTCTCCCACATCCTCTGTCACCTCCGTGTTCCCTACAACTTCCACCTCCTCTTCCACTCCAAAGACCACTAGTCTCCCCGGCTCTTCCACCTCCGCATGTTGCTTGTACTCGGCCTGCACTAAGAGAACTAGAGGAAGGCACCGTTCGATTGCAATCTCAACGTACCGTCTCCAATTCCGAGTACTCGATATAGGTATCAACTCCCAAAAAAAACCTTCAGCAGCACGGCTCACCAATGCCTGAACTGTTATGACATGTTCTTCTTCGTTGAGTTGAAACGTCTGTGATAACCAATGTTGTAGGCCCCTAAATGACCTTTCGGTGGGTCTTGATATCCCTAATATACATGATTGGAACATTGATAAATCTATCCCGTAAGGACCTTGCACAATCTCTCATTCCCCATAATGGATCTGAAAATTGATCTTGTCTGTTATTTACCCTACCCAACAAATTTCGCACATTGATTATTATACGTCAATCTCATTTTTCTACATCTATTTTTTAACAATATTACTACAGCCAAAATGTCGACCAACATCTTGTTCATTATCTCTACAAATAAAATACTCTTCAACATCTAATAAATTAGTAAAGTACTATACTATTTTCAATATAAACACTATATATTACCCTTCTATTCCTTTCTAAACCCTAACCCTACCATGTTCGACACATACCACATAATCGTACAATTTATTGACTATACTATTTCAATCTAAACTCTAAATATTACCGTCCTATTTGTAACAAATACCCTAATCCTAGCCTAAATATTACACGGCTATTTTTAGCCTAAACCCTAACCTACAATAAATATTACCGTGCTATTTCTAGCCTAAACCCTAATCCTAGCCTACAAATTACGCGACTATATTTAGCCTAAACCCTATCCTAAATATTACCCTCTCTATATATAATGTAACATACACTAAATTTATATGACTATCCTACCAAGTTTTATCAAATAAATTTTATACTACATAAAAAAATACTGTGAAATCGACGATCGCTCACACGCTCTTCTCTCCAACTTCCTCTCTTGCTCTTGGTCTCTCTCCTTCAAAATGGCAATACAGTCATGTCTTGTGCGGCGGCCTTAAAAGGCCACAATTTCGCTTGGATTGGTCATTGTTCAAACATCGCCCAACGGGCGGGCGGATTTTTTTCGCTTCCAAAACTCGCCCGTTGGGCGGGCGGATTATTTTTGGCTTCCAAATCTCGCCCTCCCGTCGGGCGGTATTTGGCCCACCCCGCGCGGGCCGACGCGAGCAAAGCCCGCCCATCGGTCGGGCGGATTTTTAAAATCTCGCCCGACGGATGGGCGGTTTAAAGCAGTTCGATTTTCTCGCCCAACGGGCTGGCGACGGGAGTCTATTTATTTATTTCGAAAACAAATAAATATAAAAAAAATAAAATTCGTCTGCCACTAGTCGCGGCCTCGCTGGACTGTCCTATTCGTGATTTCGTGTGGTAAGTTCCTCCTGTCAGATTGCTTCCATTGCAGATTAATGTCACCTGTTCTTTTTGCTTCCATTGCAGATTAATGTCACCTGTTCTTTCGAAAAAAAAATCATGGCAAAGAGATTAGATGAATCTGATGATTGTAATTGGTTACTTATTTTTCGAAACTACTCCCTCCGTTCCCAAATATAAGGCGTGAATGTATTTAAAAAAGTCAATGTTTGAAATTTTTGACCAATAATTAAGCTAAAAACATATATGTTTAGTGTTATGCATGTGATATAATTAGATTCGTATTTGAAAGTACTTTGATATGATATTAATTTTGTAGTTGATGATATATTGTGAAAGAAATTAATTATGGTCAAAGTTCTACGTTGGAGACCACGTCAAAAACTTATATGCCTTATATTTTGGAACGGAGGGAGTATAAGGTTAAGACCTACGGCTTCAATTTGGGCTTCATGTTATTGATGTGCTCAAAATTTGAGCTATCTCATCTTTTTACTTGATAAATTAACTGTAATATCAAGTAAGTAACCTTAATTCTAACGAATATTTGCTACCAATTCTAGGTAATTCGATGATGTGTTTTGTAGTGCCGATCATCTTCTACCATGATTTTACCATTGGTTCCTTCGCTTTGCTACAATCAAACAATATTACCAATAGATTCTTTATTTTAAAGCATTTTAAAATTTTCGATGCTTTTTTGTCATATTATATTACCATTGGTTTGGTTACGTTGATATTTAGAAGTTATATATTTTGTTAGTACGATGACCGTTGAAATGGTGGATCATGGTCATTTAATCATTTTTGTTCTAGTTATGCCCTAGTGCTGAGTTTGCCTATTTCGCTGCATAATCATTGGTTGAAACTATTCTTAAAATTTACTATAAGTTGAGGGTGCTGAATTATATATCTTCTTAAAATAAAATATCAACCGCCGTGATTGCACGATTGCCCAAATGGCATATAATAAAAAAAAAATCTTGAATGACAACCGAGAGTCTCTGCTTTGCCATGAATAAAATAAAAAATAAATACGAATAGGCTAATTTACAAGCAAGCGTGTTTTCATGTAAATCTAAGTCACTTTGATTTGTGCAATAGTTAGTCTAAGCTCGTGGACCTAAAGCCTAAATTTGTAATTATATCAAATGTGTAAATTTAGTACAGCTATATTGCAAATTTGCTATGTATCTTGCTGACTTTGGTCTAGCATGTATCGACGGCAACCTGGTAATGGTTGATCTCGCCAATTGACTAATTAAACTACTATGTATTACTACTATGCTGTATTGTCCAATGACGACCTGACGTTACAGCCAAGAAATTAAATTGCCGGCCTGATGAAAGCTAGACCCTTGAAAGATGTTTTCATTAAAAAAACAAGACACCGGCAAAGTTGGTTGGATCTAGCATATACGCAGTTAGTACTTTTTTGATTTGTTATGCTCATTGATTTGTAGTTTCCGATGAACTATAAATACTTCTTTTTAGGGCAGATGAACTATAAATACCTTGTTTCATATCGCCTTGTGAAACCTCTCCTCTCTAGTCTCTTGTCATATGTATCGCTCCATACCGGCGTACGTCTTGTTGCTCTTCTTTTCTGTTTCCCAAAGTACAGCCGCAGTGGCACTGTGGCAGTGCTGCATCAGCTAGATGGCACTGAACGATAAATTTTCTGACGATGTCATCGTCAACATCCTCGCTTGGCTGCCACCGAAGGATGTCGCTCGGATGCGGGTCGTCTGCAAGAGGTGGCATGCTTTGACATCGGAGCACCACTTCTTGCGCACCACCTCCTCGAGGAACACTGGCCAATATCCCGTCTCCGGCTTCTTCCCGAGCGACCAGCTCCACCGCAAATTCAGCTACAACCCCCTTGGCCATGCCACCGCCAGCAGCAACCATCTGATCATCCCTGATCTCTCCTTCGTCCCGAACGATCCCGCCATCGACGGAGGCCGGGTATACGTGACCAGCTCGTGCAACGGGCTGCTCATCTGCAGCCGGCCGAACAACCCGGTGCCCTGGAAGCCAACCTGCTACGTCTGCAACCCTGCGACCAGGAAGGCCATGGCGATCGACATACCGGAAGGCATCGACCATTACCTCTTCCTCGCCTACGATCCGTCCAAGTCGCGGCACTACCAGATCGTCGCGTTCGGCAGCTACGGCATCCATGTTGGGAATAGTCCCACACTGGTTGTTGGGAGGGATTGAGCATGGTTTATAAGGGTGAGCGAGCACCCTCTTATTGAGCTAGTTTTTTGGGAGAGATGGCCCAAGAGACCTTCAACCCGCTGCTCTGGTTGGGCCTGCGAGTGTAATGCGGCCCAACGGCCTGGGGTCCGGGTGTGAGGCCCGGCTGACAATTGGTATCAGAGCCCAAGTGGTTCCCGGACAAGTCTCAGTCCAATGTGTGAGGGGGAGATTGTTGGGAATAGTCCCACATTGGTTGTTGAGAGGGCATGAGCATGGTTTATAAGGGTGAGGGTGCAACCCCTCATTGAGCTAGCTTTTTTGGGGAAGATGGCCCAAGAGACATTGGCCCGCTGCTCAGTGTTGGGTTTGCAAGTGTAATGCGGCCCAACGACCTGGGGTCCGGGTGTGAGGCTCGGCTGACAATTGGTGCCCGGCTGACAATTGGTATCAGAGCCTAGGTTGCCCTGGTTTATAAGGGTGAGGGTGCAACCTCTCATTGAGATAGCTTTTTGGGGGGAGATGGCCCAAGAGACCTTGGCCCACTGCTCAGTGTTGGGTCTGCAAGTGTAATGTGGCCCAATGACCTGGGGTCCGGGTGTGAGGCCCGGTACCGACAATTGGTGCCCTACCGACAATTGGTATCGAGCTAGGTTGCCCGGTGGTTCTGGACAAGTCTCTACCAATGTGTGAGGAGAGATTGTTGGGAATAGTCCCACATTGGTTGTTGGGAGGCTGAAAGATGGTTTATAAGGGTGAGGAGCACCCCTCATTGAAGCTAGCTTTTGGGAGATACCAAGAGACCTTCAACCCGCTGCTTTGGTTAGGCCTGCGAGTGTAATGCGGCCCAACGGCCTGAGGTCCGGGTGTGAGGCCCGGCGGACAATCCACCTCTACTCCTCGGAGGCGCGGTCATGGCGGACGTCGCTCCTCTTCGACCGCTCGAGCTACCCGTTCTCGGGGCTACACAGCTACCACAGCGTCTTCTGGAAAGGCTCCATGGTGTGGCTCGTGTCGAACCGTCTTGTCCGGTTCGCCGTGGCTGAGGAGAAGGTCGTCGAGATGCCGATGCCGCCGACGCCGGAGGGCTGGATCTGCGACGTCGGGGAGTCTGGCCGGCCACCTGCAGATGATCGGGTTCACGCAGGAGGAGAGGCTCGCCGGTTTCCTCGACGTGCTGGAGATGCAGGAATAGGAGGAGGAGTGGTCGCTCCTGTACCGGGTCGATCTCAGGTGGGTGGTGGAGCTGCACCCGAAGATCCGCAGGGTGGAGCCGGAGTTCCCGCGGCTCGGGCTGCGTTTTCCGGTGAGGTCAGGCAAGATGATCGAATACCTGGCACTGTGGCCGATCTACGTCGTGCGAGGGACAGGGAGCGGACGGCACGGCGGTGGGGTGCTGCTCTTCAGCATACCTGGGAAAGTGTTGTGTTGCAGCACCGATGACCAGGCGATTTCGACGGTCCGCGACGAGGTTGCGGCGCCCGGGCCTCGCAACTACCAGTACCATTGGTATCATTTTTCTCCGTACTGTCCTAGCTTGTTTGCTCTTTGAGCATTCCTGTTTAGGGGAAAGGTGTAGAACGCGGATTTCCAAAGGGGGTCCAGCTCCATGTGCATTGGCCGCCGTTGGTCCTGGCGCTGAGATCTGTGCATGGCTGTCATTTCTTCCCTCATACGATTTTGCAAAAAAGCTTCCTCAGAATTCAAATCTAGTGTTGAGGTTCTTCTTCCTCCTCTTCCTCTCCTCCACCATCTCCGTTCATGCTCGGTAGGCCGAATGCCGCCCCACCGCCAGTGACCACCACCCCAGCGGCTACGACCACTTGGCGGGTCGCTTAAGCCACCTAGACCATCTTGTGATGGCACGATGCGACGGCTAGCAGTTCGATGCAACGGCTTGAGCTAGGGCCCAGTGGGTGGCTTGAGCGGCCAGTCCCGTGGTAGTACCCATGGGGCGCGGTGGTGGCCAACGGTAAGGCTCCATGGTAGCAGTCGATTGGCCCGGATCTGGGAGAGAAGGGGAGGCAGAGCCAGGGACAAAGGGTCTATGTGGCGGCCCGAGTGGGCATCACAGTGGTTGCACCCGTAGGGCACGTGGGTCGCTAGCAGCGGGCGGCCCGAAGAGCAGCTAGAGAGAAGAAGAGGGAGAGGAGGAAGAAGGACCTCAGGCGACAATACGATGAAGCTAAGGGGCTTTCTTTGCAAAAAAAAAAATGCTAAGAGGGGCTATCTTGGCACGAGATTGGATGGCAACCAAGGTGCATGGAACTCCTCTCTATGGAGTAGTATTTCCTGAAAGATGCATCCAAGAGCCAACAGTCATGTACTCTCCCGATCTGCAATTGAAGTGAACGTGATGCTACTTTGATTACTATATTTGTCATATTTTAGGAAAATCTATAAGTGTAAATGTTGCGAAAGCATTTTTGTTTGCAAAATTTACGTGTGCCATTTTCAAACTACATACTTTAGATTACATGTTTGATCAAAATTATTATGATTTGACAGTGTTCTAGAGCGACTTCTTTTGAGATAGGAGAAAATAACTTCTTTGGATAATAGTGGATAAATTTGTGTGAATTAATTTTGGCCAAAATGAAAGAAAGTTTACAGGTCAGAAAGAGTGGTGTTGTATGGAATAGATGTATTGCTAAGAGCTTAGCGGAGCCTTGAGTGGCTTTTGCCAAGGCTTTGACAAGAAGAGTTTCGCCGTGTCTCGGGTGGCCCTCACCAACGCTTTGCCAAGTTTTGCCAAACCTTGAGTGGTCTTCATCAAGACATAGAGAAGGCGAAGATGATGGATGCTTCAAATTCTTCAAAGGATTAATATGGCCATGAAGTTAGCTATATCACAGTTGGTATTTGGTACCGTAGGTCTTACCAAGTGTCAATTGGCCTAGATAACAAGTTTATAATAGCACAACAATATCAGAAGAGGCGTCCTTATTTGAGGTCACCGTCTCCGATCTACCTCCTATCACTTGTCGCAAACTCCGTGTGTGGCCCATAGCGTCTAGCTCACCGAGCCATGCCATGTGGTAGACTTCTAGGTGGGGCTAGCGCTCGACTCTATAGTCGTCCCTCCCTATACTAGCATGCACGACATGGAGTAAAACTCTACAAGCACATGACGACTACCAGTACATCAATCGTTTGATAGAAAATTGGGCTTGCTCAGTTGGTATGTTGCTCGTTGGTACCCCCTTAGCTCGTTGCTCTGTTGTACGCCCTGTATCCTCAGCGTACATTTGAGAAAGGCTTGACAAAGACTGAGTTAGGTGGTAGCTGCGGCAGAGAAGAAGATGCATCATTTCTTTTACAACATTGTCAATATTATTAAAAAATGTTTGCCATATTTTATGAGATTTGGTGTAAAAATTACTTGTATGATATGCAGCATCGCTGAGTCATTTTTGCAACATTGTTATATATATGTGTTTGCAATATTATAAAAAAATATAATATTTTTTGAGCTATAGTGTTGATGTAAACATTACTCGTATGTAATGAAATATCTTGAACCATTGTTGAAACTTTTTTTGGCATGTTTAAAACATCATTTGCATTGTCCGATTCTATCGGACGTCCAAACCGTTGTCCGCTATCCTAACCAACGATTTATCGCGGCCAAATGGGTTTCACCTGGGCCTCGACGCGTGGAGTCCGTGGTGCCATAGCCGTCTCGGCCGCTCGCGCGCCCAAGTCCCGATTTGGGTCACGAGAATAATGTTCTCATTGTTAAGAAACCAACCGGGCCACGAAGGCCCGGTATTGGTCCATGCCGAAACCCTAGAAGTGCTCTATATAAGGAGGAGGGGTTTCCCTATTGTACATGTATGAGAAAGCAATAAAACATCGTTCCCCTCCTACATCTGTGTTCAATCTGTGATTGTGATTGTCTTGCGTGTGAATCGACAACCTCGGACTACACCCGGTAGCGTGGTTGTCTAACACGCTATCGACCGACGACTTCGAAGATCGCAAACGCCGGAGGATCGAAGCAGCGACATCGACGTACTATCGGCATCGAATCGCCATCACGCCGGAAGTCTCAGACAGACCGGCCGATCGTCCCACGCGACGATCGTCGACTCCCTACTTCGATTCACGAAGAACGAAGGTAAAAGGAAATTGAATCTACGGAAATTGAATCGCATTTAGTAGATGTATTTTAGTAGTTTTGGATGCCACGGATTGGCTAGAACCATCGGTGCTTGCGACGCAGCCGCAAAGCCGCCACGCCGCCATCCGCAGCGCATCCAAGACAGACCTCCGCGCTTCGGCATCGCTCGCCGCCATAGCGCGCAGATGCTCCCGGCCACACGCAGCGCCGCCCCCTCGGCCCTCGCCTTCAAGACGCCGCCTTGGCTTGGCCCCGCCCCACGGACACGCAGAAGATTGCCACAGACCCGCCGCCGCGCGTTGCTGTGCATCGGGTCCCGCGCATTTTCAACGCATGGCGCGCCCTTCGCACGCCAGATACCACGCCAAGCATCGTCGCAAGACGCAGCAATTCGGGCATGCAAGCAAGCACGCAGCGAGCCTAGAGTATGGAGTTTGACGTGGAAGTAACCTCACAAATTGTTGAATGATATTAGGCTAATTATGATGGTGACAACGTTCTAATCATAAACACAGTAATCCACTGACCTCGGAAAAGCAAGCTGTCGCGCGCCGGCCGTCTACGTCCGCGCTCGAAGCGCTGCCGTTGGAAGCACTTGGAGCACGTAACTCGGCGCTAGAACCGCTTGTTTATTCGAGAGCTTGACGACAGAGAGTTATCAAGGCTTCGATTCCGTGCTCGAAGCACTCGAAGGCCTGATGCCGTCCGTTGAGCCGCAAGAAGCACCACCGTGGAAGCGCCTGAAGCGCCGCGGCACTGGTCTGCCGCGTGCCGACGATCAACATCTGGCGGCGGCATAAGCAGCGCTAGGGAACCCTAGCGGGTACCTCTCAAGATCGCGTGGGCGAACCACGTCCGTGGCCCAAGCACATGGGCTGGCATGCTATAGAAAAGGGGGGCAAGATGGACGGGTCATGATGGGCCATGCGGAGAGAAAGACCACCGGAAAGAAAAAGAAAAAAACAGTGGGCCGCATGGGCCACTGATAAGGGAAAAATAGGAAAGGCCGGTGGAAATAAAATGAATAATGTGGCCCGAACAAAATTTGCTCATAGGCTCTTAAAATTGCATACAGAATTTTCTGTAATGCTGAAAATTACAAAAACCCCCCTGGAAATTGCTGAAATTACAGAAAATGCATTTCCTAGCATAATAGAGCCTCGGGATTTTGAATTTTAGTCCCGTTTTTGAATTTGAAGCTCTCTTTTACTGCTTTCATGCTTATTTATGAAATTTGACATGATTGCATGAATTTATTGCTTTAATTTACTGAAATCCATGAGAAAATTAAAATCTGACGACCATCA
Organism: Olyra latifolia; assembly: GCA_036346145.1. Classification (NCBI taxonomy): domain Eukaryota; kingdom Viridiplantae; phylum Streptophyta; class Magnoliopsida; order Poales; family Poaceae; genus Olyra; species Olyra latifolia. The sequence goes on along the minus strand of CM070524.1, from coordinate 20,201,197 downwards.
TCCGGATTACACGTAGTAATCTAATAAAAGAATTTAATGAACATGCAGATGACAGGCATCGTGAACCGTGAGTTTCGTAAACCGCCCCGCATGGTCGAATTATCTCACGTGGGCATCCGATGTAAAGATCGTGCTCGGAAGCAAAGCTCCGATCGCCATCGACCTAGGGTCCTCGAAGGACGAGCAACCTACGCCGGAGCGTAACGATCGCTTTGCATTTTCTTAGGCACCACCTCTCAACCACTCAAGAATGAATATATGGTCGAGGGAGTGCACTTGAGCTATGGAACGACTCAAGCGATTTGAAAAGCTCAAGTACACTATCCCGCCCCTGCACAAAGCAGATTGGAGCCTTCTGAGATTTGCAGACTATAAGACTGTGGCTGAATACAACTCCGCTTTGCATAGGATTTGTACTAATCTCACTCTCTGTGGCAAGAAGATCACAGACGAAGAAAAGATTGAGAAAACTCTCTCTACTTTCCACCCTAGTGCTATCCAGGTTGCCCGCAGCTATCGACGGGACGCATACAAGGAGTATAGCGAATTGATCAATGTGATGCAAGTTGCGGAATCACAGACGAAGTTCTTCGCAAAAACTTTGTTTCGCAGAATTCAGAAAGGGCAATGACACGGAAGTCAATGCCAATAGCTACAAAATAAAGAAGCCCAATCAAAGGAAGAAGGGCAAAAGGGAGGAAAAGGAGGAAGCTTGACCAAAGAAAAGCCTAATGCCCAAGGGAAGTCTAATGAAAAAGAGAAGCCACCGGTCAAGCGTGACGGGGAACAGAACAGGCGATGCTTCGTTGTGGCACTTGGGGACACCGGTCAAAGATTTGCCGGGAACCCAAGGATGTCGTCATTGCATTCCAAGCTAAGAAGAAGGAGAAGGGCAAAATGCAAGCCGAGGCACACTTCGCCATAGCAGCATTTACGATGACGCCTTGGATGCCCCGACACCACAACCCCACCTAATGAAGGGAGAAGACCTCTGTTGATGACATCGAGGCAGAAGTGGACGCCCTCTTCACTGAATCAATTTAGTGCATGAATAGCACATTCTAGTTCTTTTATTTTGGATGGTGGTAGTCATTTGTGAACATTTGAATAATGAATTGTAAGCTCTAGAAGAGCAAACTATTATTTTCTCATGGTTGGACATGCAGTCTATTTTCCAGTATTCTATTTTTGCAAGCAATAATTATGCCACTATTTTGATTGGAATTGTATTGTATCTTACTAGAATCCGTGTAGCACCCAATGGAGGAAATCTGTATTGTCGATAGTGGCACGACAAACACCATCTTGAGAGAGACCAAGTACTTCCAGTCAATCACTAAGAACACTGGAAGCATTACTACAATCGCAGGCAAGAATCCGTGTATAATAGGCTCCGGAAGAGCCACAATTACACTGCCTATGGGTACTACCCTGAATATTGAAGAAGCACTTCTATACCCAGAATCTACAAGAACTCTCTTAAGCTTCAAAGACATCCGTGCCAATAGGTTTCACGTAGAAACATCTGAAGAAAATGGCAAAGAATATCTATGCATCATGAAGTATGCAGGATGTGAAAAGATGGTAGCAGAGAAATTTCCCTCATATGAAACTGGGTTGTACTACACAAGAATAAATGCACCCGTAGTGTATACTTCCCTGAAAACTTCATTTAGAAGCTCTGAATTATTTTCCCTTTGGCATTGCCGTCTAGGCCACCCTGGTCTTAGAATGATGAGGAATATAGTAAACAACTCGCAAGGCCATAACTTGAATGTTAAAAATTTCCCAAATCAAGAAGATTTTGTGTGCCCCGCATGTGCCACCGGGAAATTAATAACTCGGCCATCCATTATGAAAGTAAGAGATGAAATTTCTGCATTCCTAGAACGCATCCAAGGGGATATTTGCGGCCCAATTCAGCCCTTATCTGGACCATTTAGGTACTTCATGGTGCTCATTGATGCGTCCTCGAAGTGGTCGACGCCCGCTTATTATCCACCGAAATCATGCCTTTGCAAAACCGATCTCGCAGATCATTAGAATTAAGAATACCTTCCCGATCATCGAGTGAAGTCCATTAGAATGGACAATGCCGGAGAATTTACTTCAAAGGCATTTGATGATTACTGCATAGCACTAGGCATCGCAGTTGAGCACTCCGCACCTCATGTCCACACGCAAAATGGGCTAGCAGAGGCTTTGATCAAGAGAATTAAGTTCATTGCCTACCGCTTTTGCGAGTTGTAACTTGCCCAACACTTGTTGGGGACACGAGTCTGACGCAAAGAAGACTCATCAATCTCCGACCATCAGCCTACAACATCCATTCACCAATGCAACTAGTGCAAGGGGTCATACCGAAACTTTTCCACCTTAGAAAATTTGGATGCATGGTATATGTACCGATATCGGCTCCACAGCGGACTGCCATGGGCCCACTCCGTAAACATGGGATATATGTCGGATTTGAAAGTGCATCTATCATCCGATATTTGGAACCTATGTCCGGGGACTTGCATACGGCCCGGTTCGCTGACTGCATTTTTGACGAGGATAATTTCCCGTCATTAGGGGGAGGAAATCAACCTTTGGATGACAAATGTCGAGAAATCATATGGCATTCCACTGGGATCCCCGCACATGACCCCCGCACTAATGAAGCAAATCAAGAAGTCCAGAAGATAATTGATTTGCAAAACCTAGCAAATGAACTGCCTGATCATTTTTGTGATCTGAAGAGCGTGGTCAAGTCGCATGTACCTGCTCGAAATGCACCAGAGAGGGTTGAAGTACCAAAGAAAATAGAAGGTACCTCGAATCCCGTTCAGAGGCCTCCAAACAAAAACAAAATAGTGGGAACTCTGGCTCCTCAAACCCGAAATACTCGGAGACGTCCGGGGAAAGAAGGGCAAGGGGACTTATCACAGCCTATCACAAAAATGCCCCAAAGAAAGAAGGGGAGCCAGTTGAGACCTGGCACTGGAAAGAAGCCCGAGGAAAGGGCAATACCAGACTTGAACCTTCCACCGAAGGAAGTCGCCGGCGAAAATGTGTGCGCACACATAGGCGAAGAAAAACTAAAGGAACTTGCCCCCGTGATGGGAAATAGCGAAGGAAGGCAAGTAGAAGTGCATGAAGAAGCACCCCATGATGAAATGGCCATAAATTATGTATTAACGGGAGAATCTATGAATAGAGCAACAGCCAATGTAGATGCATATTTTGCAAAGAATATTGCCACAATCATCGACCACGATCCTGAGCCTGCATCTCTGGCAGAATGCAAGAAAAGGCCGGACTGGGAAGAATGGAAGAAGGCAATATCTGCTGAATTGATCTCTCTGAACAAAAGAGAGGTGTTTGGGCCTGTATGCCGCACACCTCCCCATATTCACCCCGTAGGTCATAAATGGGTCTTTGTTCGGAAGAGGAATGAAAAGAATGAAATTGTAAGGTACAAAGCAAGACTGGTTGCTCAAGGTTTCACTCAACGTCCTGGAGTTGATTATGAAGAAACCTACTCCCCGGTCATGGACGGAATAACCTTTAGATACTTGATCTCAATGGCAGTCAACTTGAAGTTGGAAATGAAATTGATGGATGTTGTAACGGCATATCTTTATGGAAACTTGGATTCGGACATATACATGAAAGTCCCAGAAGGTATCCCTGTCCCGAACCAAGATAGAGCAAATAGAAATCTATACAGTGTGAAACTTGAGAAATCACTGTATGGACTCAAGCAGTCAGGAAGAATGTGGTATAATCGCTTGAGTGAATTTCTCTGCGAAAAGGGCTACACAAACAATGAAGATTGTCCCTGTGTATTCATACAGAGATCCCGAATGGATTCTCAGATAATCTCGCTCACGAGATGACTTGAACATCATCGGGACAAATAAAGAGATAGAAGAAGCCTGCTCATACTTGAAGTCTGAGTTTGAAATGAAAGACCTGGGAACAACTAAATTTTGCTTGGGCCTACAGCTCGAGCATGTCCAAGGTGGAATCTTGGTACACCAATTATCCTACACCCAGAAGGTGTTAGAAAGATTTGGATTTGAAAAGGCGTATCCCGCGAAAACCCCAATGGTCGGAAGGTCATCAAGAAGCGCACCAAGACCCATACTGAGCCTAGAGAAGAGGGAGGAAGTCACGGGATCGAAACCCCATACTTAAGTGCAATTGGTGCGCTCATGTACCTCATGAACAGCACTAGGCCGGACATTGCGTTCGCCGTGAATTTGCTGGCTCGGTACAGTGCAGAGCCAACCAAAAGACATTGGAAGGGGATCAAGGACATCTTTAGATACCTTCAAGGAAGCAAGGATCTTGGCTTGTTTTATGGAAGAAATCAAGAATTGAATCTAGTTGGCTATGCAGATGCAGGGTACTTGTCTGACCCGCATACTGGCAAGTCACAAACCGGGTATGTTTTTCTTTGTGGTGGGACGGCCATTTCATGGAGGTCGTCCAATCAGACACTTGTGTCAACTTCTACAAACCACTCGGAAATAATTGCCCTATATGAAGCCTCTCGGGAATGTGCTTGGCTTCGAAGAATGGCTCACCACATCCAGAAGTCATGTGGACTGAATATTGAGCAAACCCCCACTATAATCTATGAAGATAATGCAGCTTGTGTTGCTCAAATGCAAATGGGCTATGTGAAAAGCAATCTGACGAAGCATATTAACCCCAAGTTCTTCTATGCTCATGAAATGCATAAGATGAACGAGATCAAGATACTGCACACTAAGTCATGCGAGAATTTAGCTGATTTATTCACTAAGTCTCTCCCAGCATCTACTTTCGAAAGGTGCGTGAAGGGAATTGGGATGAAAAGGCTTAGAGAAGTGCAGATTTCAGGGGGAGAATCTTCACATACTCTAAAGTAAATCTTAGACATGCAGTCTAAGTACCCAAAGGAATGTCATGAAGACAACTTGAAAATTGGGTGAATTGTACTCTTTTTTCCTTAGTGAGTTTTCACAGAAGTTTCTCACATAAGGTTTTTAACGAGGCAATTCGTGCAGCACAAGGCGTATGCTATGTACTCTTTCTCCAAATTTTTTCCACTGGGTTTTTATGGAGTTTTAATGAGACATATGCATCTCGCGGCAAAGGCCAAAGGGGGAGTGTTAAGAAACCAACCGGGCCACGAAGGCCCGGTATTGGCCCATGCCGAAACCCTAGAAGTGCTCTATATAAGGAGGAGGGGTTTCCCCATTGTACATGCATGAGAAAGCAATAAAGCATCGTTCCCCTTCTACATCTGTGTTCAATCTGTGATTGTGATTGTCTTGCGTGTGAATCGACAACCTCAGACTACACCCGGTAGCGTGGTTGTCTAACACTTATCTCCAGCTGAGAATAAAATCAGCCGAACCATCGGGCAGTGGCCCCACGAAATAGACCAACTCCGGTCCAAGATACGATATTTGAACGTGATACTTCGCCATACATCCACTCCAATTCTTCTGTTTTTTTTAAAAAAAAAACACTAGCTTTGCCATTCATCTATAGAAGAAAAAAAAATACAGCACCGTTTCTGAAGAGGACGCATCACAGGGAAACCACAACGGAACACTTGAAACACCACCCTAGACTCTGAGGCAAACACCAACTTAAACTGCACGGAAATAGAAAACACATCTCGTCCTCACGCTAACTTAGGGCACATTCTTTTCAATTTATCTGTCTTATTTCTTATTTGGTTATTTGACTTATCTTGCAACTTTGAGAATTTATTAAGGTGGCCTCGACTACATACCCTTAAGCAGCGTTTGAATTGTCGCCGCACACGCTGCCCTCCGAATACAGCCCAACATCGCGTACGCTGCCTCGACCTGTCTTCGGCCAGCCCGCGTATTAAATATATATGCTTTAAATTTCTCCTCTGTAACACTATTGTCTATTCACTCTATCCGTCCTCTAAAATTTTTTCACACTTTATACTATACTCTAAAAGATTCATTCCTTTTAGCAGTTTATCTATCTCTAAAAGTCATATAAACAGTACCACTAGAGATGTTCTTATAGCACAAATCTAGGTAGCCATGCTGAGGAGGACGCCTTTCCCGTGCATTGTATATAGCCATCTTACGACTTACAATTGAAGGCGTATCTCTCCGGTGCATTTGCATTGTATGTCAAAATATATTCGCCGCTCTTCATTGATCAGGCAGCTCAGAACGATCAGCCCAGAATTATAGGATATTTATTGTTCATCATCGACCTTTCCTTATGAAAGACACAGGATATGCTTCCACCTTACCCGACGTGTATGTAATTTTTAAATCTTAGGTTGCACTTGAAACATGGGGCTCTTACATCATGTGTAAAAAAGACCTGATAGGATGTTTTACTTTCGGGGTGACTTTCCTATTCCAAATGGTCCCAAAAAGGGATAATTCCATTATACGAAAATTTAGATACATGCCATATAAAGTGTGGCATTTCAAAAATATGTCACTTCATATGTTAATGACATGTGGATACAGGACCCATGTATTATTGATACATCGAGTGACATATTTTGAAATGAGAACTTTGCAGTTCTTGATTATAGGGTGCCAATCCGAAGAATGGCAAGTCAAGATATGCCATTCTAAATAGTAGAATTGAAAAAATGCCACTCCAAAGCATTACAACTTAATAAAATGCTACTTTGCCATTTTAACATTTATTAACATTTTCTTACCCATTTTATTTCATGTGAGATAACTCTTTTGCCCCTGACTCTTTTACTCATGCCCCTTCTTAGCTCTGTGTCAATTCCTCCGATAGAACCAACCCTAGTATCGCCCCACGTAGCAAGTGTTGTCCTTCCTACAATTCAATTAGAAGATTCTAAAATCGGCTAAGATGGACCGACTGGTGAGAAAATTATTATGGGCTAGATCGCCTATGGCAGGATGAATCTGTATTGGATTATTAGATAAACTAGGCAGAGTCTTAGACAAATATGTCTAGGATTGAGTTAAAACTCCTATGGAAAACGAGTTACAGTCCTAGTCGATTGAGTCATAAGTCTATATAAATATATAATTGATAACAGCATGTAAGAGGTCCAACACCAATCAATTAAATCTACTTTTTACCTATCCTTTATTTTTTTTGGTTGCATTTAGTATAGATTCGCTGTATTTTGTTTTAGATCGACTTGTTGCGTATCGCCTTCTTGATCAGCTTCAGGATACACCCTAGGAGTTGCTTGCAAATAAGTACTATCATGATTTAGTTCGATCTACGAGATTCCACTGAACAGTAGCCCGAGTGATCTGGGAGATCACATATATATTGTACTCCTTTTCCCTTGTATGAGTTTTTGTAGACTTTCTCATAACGAGGTTTTTAACAAGACAATATCACTGTGCAACATGCATGTACAATGTACTTTTTTCTCTAATCCTTTTTTTCCACTGGGTTTTTGGATCGAGTTTTTAACGAGGCATTGTTATATCACGGTTTCACCCAAGGGGAGTGTTATAATTTTAGCCTGATAAAGTCCATTAGGGTTTATCTCTAGGGATATTATTGGCAAAATTGAATTAGGATATGACTATAAATACGAGAGACACTCCATTGTAAACGGAAATCGATTAAAATCAATAAAGACTACGATACTGTGTGTTTTCTCTATTTTCACCTATATTCATTCTTTTGATTGATCTTGTGATTAGTGATTACGTAAATACCGGATTATTATAACACGAACAACCAAGAATGAGAGGCACTAACGACATGGCCTGGGCGCGACCGCTGATCTTGTTGATCGGCCATGGCGCCAGCCGGCCCACCGCGAGCGTTCATCGCCAAAAGCAAACGATGAGGCAGCAAATGACTCCCCCATGTAGTTCGCTAACAACTGAAGCCTTGCAGTTAGGGGATCGGAGATGGGGATGATTACCAGATGACTGAACCCCCTAGGGGGTAGGAGCTCACATGAGCTATCCGATTAGACCAGATAAAGGATCTAGAAAGGTTTCGGTGTGTGTTATATTCCACGCATAGTTATAGAAACATAAAAATAAAGAAATCCTTTAAATGGAGTTAAACGAGAAACAAATAAAGGGATAGGAAATTTCCGATGGTTCATATTTAAAATAAGATAAAGATAGAAAGATGGAATGCAGCTGAAATCCAGAACCCAAGCTAGAAAATTAAAACCAAACTAACTTCCTGAAAGAAACATACGTACCACGCATACATCCAAAATCTTCTAGTTCCTTCATCAACATACGTACACATACATCACTCGCAAACAAAGGACAAGCCAAACAATCCAATATATAGGGCAAACACATAAGACTGTACCAAACCCTATCCTATTTCCTAGGTGCACGCTCTCCTCCTAGCACTCTCTTGTACGCTACCAAACTAAGCTACAAACGAAATAATTAATGCACTACATTCTTAATTGTACACTGATGGTGGTACAGAGAAAGCAACATGCGTTGACATGGACGACCATCACCTTAATTCGCATGCATGATGAAGCTAAGCTTGATTCACAGACATGCAGCAGCAATATATATATAATCTAATCGATCTACAGGAGGAAATTAGGGAGTCCTATCTTCTTCCCCGTCTTCTTGACGTCTTCTTGCACCCTCCTCCTGTACTCCCCGAAGGTGAACGTCCTGTACGGAGAAGGCTCCTCGCACGTGCCGATGGGCGAGTCGTACGACGGGCATAGGAAGTAGGCGACGGAGTACCTCTCCGTCGCCGCGTTGGCCATCACCTTGTGCTCCACGCTCTTGTATCTGTCGTTGCTCCATGCCTTCGCATCACAATTAAAACAAGAAGTTGACGAGGGAAATCAAGAAATGACCTTGTAATCATCAGGATCGATCATGCGATTGAAGGTGAAACATACACGTACATTCCACTGACAATTAAGTTGTTTTAAGCTATGAGTGCTAATTAATCTACATTCTGTAACCTCCTACACTGACAAAATTTCCGTTTTGGTATGGATATGATCGATATAACATGGCTAATTTGCGGCATGCCCTCTCGATCGGTTCCCTTGCAAAAGTTGCAATGTACCATGTGAGCGTCGCGGACAGGTCTCTCGCTTTTGCCCGATGTTTTCCTGTCCCTTTGAACTTAGCGGAATCTGTAGGCTTTTTGTTAGCCACGGTACAGAAGTACAGAGGCACTGCGCACACAAGTGCCACTTGCAGTCATGTGTCACGGGGCAGCGTCCGGCCACTTTGAAACAGAGCGTTCATTCACTCGGAATATGTTCACAGATCGATGCTGCACTTGTACTACGCAGCCAGCCAGCCACCGGAGAGTACACAGAATATGACAGATCGATGCAAGTGAAGTACTGGAGGCCGATGGCCACACATCTGCTGATGGCTAGGGCAGCCAGCACCATGCATGCATGCAGCTAGTAGCTAGACGTATGTAGGAGCGATAGATCTGCCATTGATCATTAGCATGGCTGTGTGTGTCTGTACCTGGAAGAGGTCGCCAATGTTGACGATGAGAGCGTTGGGGATGGGCCTGACGGCCACCCACCGGGAGTCCTTCATGAGCTGCAGGCCGCCGACCTGGTCCTGGCAGAGCACGGTGAGGAAGTCGCTGTCCGTGTGCGGCACGAGGCCGAACGCCTCCGGCGAGAACGGGCACGGCGGGTACCTGTTCAGCCGGAGGAAGCACGTCGTCTCGTCGCACCCCTCCGGGAAGCGCTCGCCGGCGTGGCCAAGGCTCTTGGCCAGCACGCGCGCCAGCGTCTTGGCCAGCTTTGACATCGCGTCCGCCACCTCCTGCGTCACATCCCTGCAGCGCGTCCACACACCATCGATCAGCTTGTCTTGTACTTTACTACTATTCTTTCTTGCGACCTGGAGGCTTTCCTATATATAATTCGTTCACTAATAACTTGATTAAGTAGTTCTTGTCATCTTAAATTTGCCAGATGAAAAAACGAACAAATGAGTAGATAAGAATGCTTAATTTGCAGACTGTACTGCACATCTCGATCGTTCCTAGTGAAATAGTTTTTTTTACCATGACAGGACACATCACACAGTAAAATCACTGATGATCAAATTGTCAGCCACCATATGCACATATATAGTCGGTAGACATTGTACATGCACCAATTGCGTTCTCTTCCTTGCAAGAAAAGGCTAGAATCGCTGCCTTTTCCACATCAGGCGCAGTCCGCACCTTTGGATGTACTTCTTGACCAATGAGCCATAGCATTCCAAACATGATGTTGTTAGGCCAGCTTAATCCCCGTGATTAGACCATCGATCCCTTCTTTTTCCCGGGTGCTTAATTATTCAGCCGCACATATCAAACGTCGCAATCACATAAGTATAACCCCATGAAATATATTAACTACTCGGGGTAGTTACTAGCCGTCCCTCTCGAGAATTTCTTTTCGATATTATTCTCGGTACTTCCATCAAGGGAGAATCTTTTTTAAACGCAAAAAAGATTCTTTCTCCATTGAAGTACGGGGAATGATGGAGGAACTAAGAATCTGAATCAGGGGTACAGATGTCGATCGAGTACTAGCTAGCCAGTAGCCACTGGACACTGGTTATATAGCTACTTAGCTAGTACCGAGGTGAGTGAGAGGTGAACGACACTGGTGCACGTACAGGCGCACGTACCTGAGGGTGGTGAGCTCGCCGTAGTTGAATCGGTCGCCGGAGATGCCGGCGAGCGGGACGTGGAAGGCCTCGGACCAGGAGAGCTGGCGGAGCGAGGTGGCAGTCGGGGTGCCCCAGCGGTAGGAGTCGTTGAGCAGGCTGGCCGTGGCCTTGGCCTCGAACGGCAGGCGGAAGAGGCGCGCCTGCTCCCGCCGTATCGCCTCCAGGAGCTCCTGCCTCACGCCGTGGTTGCGCACCTGGAAGAAGCCCCACTCCGCGGCCGCCCGCGAGATGGCCGCCGCGCAGGCCGCCCGCTCCTCCGCGCTGCCGACGGCGGCGGCGGCGCCAGTCGTCGTCAGGCATCCGACGTCGATCATCGGGAGCTCGCACTCCGCCACGGGCAGCTGGCCGTGAACCGTCGTGCACGCGTCTTCGTGCCGGCCGCCGCCGTCACCGCCGCGGGTGAGCAGCGCGTAGTAGCTGTCCGCCAGCGGCGGCTCGGCCGCGCTCTCCGTGAAGGCCGGCATGACCAGCACGACCTCAAATTCCTGCGTGTGCGAGCTGTTCGAGCTGGTGGAGTGCTAGCTAGCTACGCCTGCCTGCCTGTGCGAGCTTCTTGGACGCAAGCACACTCGCTTATATAGAGCGCCCGAAGGAGGCCGACTGGCCGAGGCGGTGTGGTCTGGCTCCGGTCCGTGGGTTGGGTTAGGGCCAGGCCTGGAAAGTGGGAACTGTGCGCACTCATCGCGGCGAGTTCAAATCAATAAACCGATCGCTGCGACGGGGCTAAGCCTTTAAACAAGTGCGCCGATTGTGCTTGGGGAAGGGGTTTCCGGGCTTATTCTGTTCACTGAGATTCATGCCTAAAGCCCACTCTCTCTTATCCTCTTTTACTAAAAACATTAGAATTTCAAAACAAAAATGATCAAATCATTCTTCTCCTTCCCATCTCTCCCTCTCCTTCTTTTCACTCCACCAGGCGTAGCTAGCTCCTCCTCGCGAGCGCCATCGTAGGCGGCCACGCCGACACCTGCATGAGCCGCCGTGTCAGCCACGTCTCAGCTCGGCTCAGCTAGGCCTCGGTGCGATGTGGACGACCAACGCGCCCTCTCCTGCGGACACTAGCGTGGTGGACGTGGCCGTAAGAAGAGTCAGCTTAGCCAGGGTGGAGAGAAGAGAGGAAGATTAAAAAATTTGATCTTTTTTTTAAGAAGGTCTTCGCAAAAGAGCATGTGAGAGAGAGTGTGCTTTATGCATAGATCCTGACGTGCGACCAACTATGAGATAAGCCTGAAAACTCTTTCTCAAAGGTGGACGTATTTCTGTGTAAACAAGCAAAGGACTCCGGCTCGAGCGGACTCGTACAGGGCGACACTTGGAGGCGGCATGGGCGCTGCAACGCAGCGCAGCATGCATGCTTACTGGTCCGCGTTTGACCCGGCCAGCGAGCGAGCGAGGCCGAGAGGCGAGCCGTGGATGTCACGTGCATGGCGACGGGGACGGTTTAAATGTCGTTTCAGTGCATCCGCTTTGATTTATTTATCGCGTATGCAACAGTGGGATTTCTCGAAGGGTGTATACCATTGTTAATTCCGGCGCCCGGCCCCCACCTCGGCCGCACGTCGCTATACGCGGGCCCTACCCGCGCGTCCCTGGTCGCTAGAACGCGCCGTGCTACATTCCTTGTGCCAGTTTTTTTTTTTAAGACCGTACAATCTCGACACACACGATTCACGCCACACTCACACCACACACCGCACTCACTTATCTATACGTGTCCAGTACACACGCAAGAACTAGATCAGAGATCATAGGCCTTCTTACGCGGCAGCATAGTCCCACTGAACTCGCACGCGTGCGTCCCGGAATTCAATCTCGAATGTACCGATTCTAGAATTAAATCCTAAGGAAAGTGAGACATCAGGGTCCGATCAAAAGATCGAACCCGCAATGGGCTGCTCGCTCACTGGCGTACAAGGCACTCGAGCTATGCTTGGTTCTCTACATTCCTCCTGCTGCTTGCTCCGGCTGGCTCAGTAATCCTTTTGGAGAGGTTTGCCGGCAGGGATGGATAAAAAAAAAGTCGCTTGAGTCGTAGGTGTGGTTTACACATGTAACACTTACATGTCTATGCGCTACGAGAGTAATGTGGATGACAGAGGCAACGATAACACTTGACCACGACGCTAACACCGTAGATCCACTTCTGCCGGGTTTAATCCTATAGCCCATCTCATTAAACGTATGTTAAGGATACGTTTAGGACCTCTCTAATGTGTAATATGAGTGTATTCATGTGTAGAGTGGTGCATGTGTGCATGTTATTTCTTTATCACAAACGGAATTACATGTCCTCATGTACATGCTATCACAAGCATGCTCGTTGCCGTTAGCTCCCACTTTGAGATCCACCTTCTAATGAGTTTTTGAAAAACAAAATCCTCATTCTCTAAATTCTTGTTTGAGGTCTCCCTCTCTCCTTCCTCTCTTTCCCTCCGCTCCAGCGGCCTCCTCCAAGTAAGATGTGTGTGTGGTATGTTAGACTTTGGTGAGCTATCTGGTCTACCCTCTATTCCTGCCTTATCCGTAGTGCCACTTATTTATAGACCCAACTTCCAGGTTTTACATATGACTCACCCGTTTTCTGAAATCCGTGAACCTCTTGAACCATTCCACCAACCATGATTAGATAGGTCAATTACGCGAGTCTAAAATACAGTAGTCCTAAGCACACATGTGTGAGTCATGCGCCATGATCAGATTGTATATACAAGATGAGTTCTAACCTAATCATGTAGGTCAACAGGCTGCAGAGCCGATCCTGCTAGACAAACTTAGCTATTCCGTCCTATGTGTACCTGGGTAAATCATGTATGTACACGTTAAATTCCAGTAGAGCGGACCTCATCTAATTTCTCTACTGTATTTTAAAACAGCTGTTCTCGGCACCTCGACTATAAATTCCCCATCATATGCAACAATTATATGTCATAAATATTTCCACATTGAGACAATAAGAAAACCAAAATATAAAATGTTGAAAGCCATATAAAAGTCCAACATGGTAAGCTCATGGGCTACGTACAGCTAAACTCACGAGGATCCTCGAGGGTTTCTAAGATACACTCAACCTTTTTTTACCATTTATATTATTTAATTTAGATATATAAGATAGATAAATACATCAATACCGTACATGTTTGATCCAATGGTCTAATATTCTATTACCAGGGTACGTTCGAGTATCACTATCTCTAAATGAATGGAACATTATCTCCAATAGTATCTATGGTTCTACTTTTTCTTTGCAACCGAGTAAATATCCCAGCTGATTGATGTTGAAGTGAGCTGGGTGGTTAAGTGAAAAGAAAATACCACTTGAACCCAAAGATAGTTGGTTCTCCCCGAGACGCGCTGATTCTTGATAGCAATATAGGCATCTGGCGGTCATGCGATGATGCCAATGCCGATAAAGACGAGCTATATGAGTTTTGGTAATGAAACCAATAAATTTAAAAGCAGATTTGCTATTCATCAATTGATTAAAAATGTCATTCATTTCAGTCACCCAAAATTGCACAATTATTAGCTTAGAGTTGCAGTGTAAAACGACGTACAATTTTAGTACAATAATGCCGTAACTTCTAGGTTATAATGTTTTTATTTGTTTTTGTAAGTTTTTTTTATATTTTATAAGTGTTCACAAAAGTTAAATATTTTGTACTCCAACGAATATGACTGATGAACAGAGTCGCCACTGGACTGGAGGCAAACCCATGGCCCAGTGGCTAGAGCTGGTGCTAATTGCCCCACATGCACCAGTACGTAGGGTGTGTTTGGTTTCCGTCCCTCAACAGCCCTGCAATTATTGGTCACGACCAATTCCAGGGCACGACCAATTCGTTGGTAAAATTGGGTTGTTTGGTTTACAGCCAATGCACGTGATCCAAAATTGGTAAGGCGCGAATGGTTACCGTTGGGTTCGAAGCCAAATAAGATAACCAAAATTTCAATAAATAAGGTGAAAATTATTTGATTTATTATCACATATGAGTGATTTACAAAATATTCAAATAATACAATTTTCAACATAATAATTTAAAAAAAATTACTGAAAAATCAATAAAATAAAAAACGAATTAAAAAATCAAAAAAATCTGATTTTTTTCTCGGACCTTGTACTTGAACTATGGTTCCATTTTTTCTTGTCTCATTAAATTTGGATGTCATTTGAATTTTAAAATATTTTTAAAGTGTCAAAAGTATCCATATAGAAGCCAGGCGTAACTAGTTGTGGTGGGGGCCATGCTTCAGCGAGCGAGCACGGCGCCCGCGTTGGTGCGCCCGAGCGTGGGCGAACAAATTGGCCACCCACGCCCACGCGCGTGAAGTCAGTGCAAATCCATTGGCGCGCCAAATTTTTTCGTGGGCGCGCCAATCTCCGGCTACAAACCAAACGCTGACCAAATAGCAAAGGCACAACCAAAATTTAGTAAGGCAACTGAGGGTTACGAACCAAACACATCCGTGGTGCATCCGCCACAGCCCTAATTAATGCTCCATCCCATATTATCACCACGGCCCACCGCCACCGGTAGGAATATGAGAAAAAGTTAATTAAAAATGATCATACATATCTCTACTAAATGACATGTTATAACCGTTTAACCTCTTGAAAAAAAAACATTTGAATGAAGTTGGGGATCCAGCGAAAGCATTGCAATGACAATGTCCTCCATTTTTTCTCATTAAACAAACATTTTAAGCACAAAGATTCCTGAGATAAATAACAAATATCGTAGAACAGAGCTTGTACCTTGATTAATCTATCCTGCTCCCCGCAGTCAGTAGAGGCCATGCCGTCTTGCTTCATGCTATTTCTTCGGCTGTTTGGGGGAGCATATGGGTTGGCCTCAAGTCTGTAGCTAGATTTGGTGGTTGGTTGGCATCTGCAGATTGAGTTGGTTTTGGCCATCTCCACGTCAGAAAAACGCACAACGCCACATGACGGATCGATTTCAAAAACACGGGGGGAGTGTCCCAGAGGCCAGAGCCGATCGATGCCGTTAATTATGTGAGCTTTGCCTCAGATATTTTTGTTCAGCGAGAGCTCCTATACACTATACACCATTGGCCGGTCTATTCCGACTCCTCCGGTTATACTTCACCAGCTTGATATTACTTTCTCCCGCCAAAATTACTAGATGCTATTCCTAACATTGAAGCGGGTCTCCGAATACAATTCGATCACTAATTATTATTGTAATTTATTTATACGGAAATAATGTTCATGATGAATATTCTACATGTAGATTAATTTTCATATACCAATCAAAATATTTAAAAAGATATGGATAACCAGAATTTCAAAAATTTGATTGCACGTATCCAAAATGACATCTTTGATTAGAGGAAGCAATCACTAGCATATTTTGATGTAAGCTAGTAACATCCATAATGCAGCATTTATCGACATTCATAGCGGCCTCTAAGGAGAGAGAGCGCTTATAGACTGCCCATAACAATTATTGGCTAGTTGGTGTGGCCTTTAAGCATAAATTGTTCTTACTTGTAAGTCAAAATAGATGGTAATTTCTAGCTTTTTTAAACCATAGTTGTAGACTTCTGGGGTCATGTCTTAGAGTTTATAGTGTCTTCTAGCTACTGTTAGAGCATCTCCACCAACTACTCTATCCTCTCACTCTATAACACTATTCACTACTCCCTCTATCCAACATTCTAAATTTCCTTCACACTTTACACTACACTCTAAAAGATTCATTCCCTACACCAGCTACTCTATCACGAGCTACAGTATTATAGAGTACCCTGCTCCAGATGCTCTTAGTGCCTTCTAGTTACTTTGGGAAAGACCTTTAAGCTTTAGAGGCTAGCTGATGGTTTCAACTCAGCAAAAAATTGTCTACTCATTGCGGATGTTCTAAGGCTACGTCTAAGGATAAAAGATATGGCTTGGAGATACCATTGCCTTCAAGGATGAAGGCAAGCTCTGAGCAATCAATCTCTTTCCTGCATGTACCCACTTGTTATTTAGAATGGATGATAATTTCTGATTTTTAAACATAATTGTAGGTTTCGTCTTTGAAGTAGCAGTAGTGATCTATGCAATGCAGAAAATTATGCTAAGCTTTAGAGACAGTACGTGAGTCCTAGCTTAGAGGCTAAATTGCCTTCGACCATCATGGCTGTGTTAAATAATATTCCCTTCATATCACAAGAACTTGATATTTTGGATATCGACACGGTCTTCAAAATGTAACTTTGACCACTAGTTACTATTGTAATTTATATATATAATCCACTAAAATTACGATATTATGATAGCTTTTCGAGACAAGTCTATATGTCTGGTTTTAAATGCTCAATCTAAATAGTTCAAAAAAATTTCATAGATAAAGTCTCAAAACTTTGACTTCATATATCTCAAATGTTAAGTTTTTGTGATATAAAGTAGTGATAAAATTATATTACGGTATACTAAAATGAATATGGCCCGTCCATTCTCTATGATCTAACATTTTTAATTACTTTTAGAAAAAGTTATATTGCATATATGGTATAGTTATGTAGATAACTGGCTAAATAAACGGCTAGACCCTATGTATAGTACCACCAACCTTTGTGTACAGTAAAATTGCTAAGAAATTAGCGATGCATGTATCCACACACATTTTCTTTAAAGTGCTAAGGACACTGTATGTATACACGAGAGACAATTGTCAATACCATGCATGACGTACACATATATATACTAGCTAGCTACTACAGAGTACTTTTTAAAGCATCCATGACCATTAAACTGGCTGTTAGTATGAGTCAAAGCTCTTTCCTCATGACTAAAGAAGAACAGGTACCGTGGTTGCACGGTCCGCCGCTGCTGCCTGCTGGCTTAATAAGTTTGATTAAGAAACATAGTCCATCCATCAACGCTGAGGAATAATGGGATTTTGTCAAGGGCGGCAGTTTATTCCTCCTCCAGTCGACCAGACAAATTTTCTAACAGTGGCTTTTCTTTAGTTTAATAACATGAGTATTATTAATCAGCACAACTGTCCTTCAGCCGATCGATCTGACATTTTGGTACAATAATCCAATGATTTCTCTCTTTTTTAGAGAGATTAAAGACAGAGAGAAACGCGCAAGAGTTATTCAATGGTTTCACACACGCAAGATCACGCGCAGGCGATGCATATTCTACTGGTTTGATCAGCGCCTGCTTGCCAGCTCTACTACTACTTCATGCATGAGCCATTGACTATTCTCGTTAAAATAAAAAATAAATAAACGCGCAGCTAGAAGCATCATCGACCTCGTTCGCCAGCAACATGCCATGTCTCATGTATTAATTCACGGTAAATTCTTTTTTCTTTTTACCTTTCCAGCAATCCAGCCCAGCATGCTTCGTTCCGTCCGTCCGCCGGCCAGTACTACGGTCAGTGCCGTCGCCACCGCGCCATTAGCGGCCTGTTCCGGCTGTCACTCGGAGGCCGGCCAACCTCCAGGTGAAACGACGGACGGCATGAGAACGTGAAGGATATGCCTTGTTGAGGTCGGCAACGCGCGGATCCAGAAGCTTCTTCGATCGATCCGGCCGGGATCGAGCCAGCAGCAGCAGCAGCTGGTGAATGCAGCGTTAGCTAAGCTAATCCATCCCAGCATGCACGGTCCTAGCTAGATCTTGTCCGGGATGATCGATATCAATCCATCATCTTCCTCTCGCGTCGAGGTCGATGCATGCGGCATGCCGCTGCCGGCCGGGTTCTTTCAGATCGATCGCGATCCAATGGAACAGTGCGTGAGGCTCTCCCCTCCCCGGTCCTCTCCCTTTCTTCGTGCCTCAGTCTGGGGTTCCGGAGGAGAGAAAGAGCCTAGGCAGCCAGTACCCGAACAGGGACGTCCATGGCGTTGGTTTCCCCGACCTGCCTCGCCATTAACGTCAACAGCGGGTGCTCCAGTGAGATGGATCGATGTATGTCCAAGAGAGCATGCATGGCTTGAGCCATAACAAAGATCGATCCGCCAGAGTCGGCCGTGTCGAGAGATCGATGGATGCATGCTGCCTTGAGCTGTTGAATGCTGACACAGATTTCTCTCATCCATGGCAAGAAGAGTCGGCACACAGTGCGCCTGAAGCTGCCGCAGCCAGGCCTAGCTCATCCGTGCTGCTGGCTCTCTCCCCTCAGATTTTTTATGGTGCCATGAGCAGTGATGCAGTGCAGCCTAGGCAGGATCTCAAGCTAGATAATGGAAACGCCCCTACCTGTGGGCCAGCAACGAGCTGTCTCTTCAAGTGTCGGCACGACTGGCTCCGGCCCGTTGGTGGCGCAAACCTCTGACTGTTTCCAACGATTTCCTCTGCGGGCGAGATTCCCGTTGCGAAGAAAATCTCGTTCCTTTTATATTTTCAACCGGTTCCTTTCACCGTTTTCTTCTAGAAAAGATTCTCTTTTTTATTCTCTTTAAAAAGAAATACTCTCTCTTTTTCCTATATCATTTCCTTCGAAGGAATACTGTTAGAGATACTATTGGAGATGGTGGAAAATGAATAGAACGAATACGGGAAAGGGAAGAAAATGAAAGGAAAATGGCTAGAAATAGTCTCATACCACAAACAGCAATCAGCATTCAGCAACCCGTCACTGCCAGCAGCTGGGGCAAGATCCCCAGATGATAATCACGCTCCGCTCCTGATTGCGACTCATGCATGATCTGCCTAAATCTTGAGGGTACATGTATACAGATGCGTAGCTCAACTCAGTGATCGATCATTCGCGGTATAAGGTCCAAACGGCTTAGATCAGCCGCTTTTGACTTCTGCTCCATAATAAAAACGCTCTAGTTTATTAAAGCCGTCTATCGAAGCAATTTCTTAGTGCTCTCAAGTCATACAACGTCCAGCAAAATCATACACTAACTTTTTTCATAGCTATTGAAATTCAGCCGTTTAGCTATCTTGATTGTCATACATCGAGCAGGCTAGTATAGGGTCGTCAGATTGGCCCTGCACGCCGACTGCTGAGCTATAGCAGAAGCAAGCTTATGCCGACTGGGTTGGGACGCGCGCGCCATGTCGGCTTTTCTCAGCGTACCGTTCAATCCATATCCACATATGCCTAGGTGCCATGTTGTTGACACCAAAAGGTGCTTTCAGCGCCAACACACGTGGGTTTAGAGAGCTAGATTCCCAACAGCACCGGAAGCAGGGTTCTAGCATGCCAACCGATTTGATCTACAATCGGACAAGAGAAGATGCAATCGGCTCTCAAATAGCCGATGGGACCTATAATATAATGAACCTGCAATACATAGAAGTAGATCCAAGCAAAGGTAAATAGTAACAAACTATCGGCTTAGATTGGATCTAAACCAATAGTCGAAGGGGTAGACAGTATACCACTAAGCTGATGAAAATCAACAAAGTAGCAGAAAGATGGTAAACAGACTATCAAGTAGCCGATTAGATCGTCTAGATAATAGAACGAAGGGTAAACAGACTATCGACAAATAGCAAGATATAAGCTGATAGAACGAAGGGTAAACAGTCTACTGCTAATGAATATGTTGATCAGTAAAAAGAAGGGTGAAATCTAACCGTTAATCGAAACGGCAATGCGCAACAATATCAACTAAGATATTATTTTGATAAACCAAACGACAAGATTGGACTTAACCGAAACAATAGTTACTTGGGGTATACCTTGAAGCCAATCGAAAAACGATGTGCAACAAGTGGATCGAAGAAAAAATATGACGAAACTACTCTAATGCGATGAAAGGTAAAGAACAAGTAAAAAGTAAATTGTCGGGACCCCCCTGGCGGAGGTGGGTTCCACCTGTGCTTTACCTGTACTAGTCCCTAAATCAGTAGCCAGTACACACAGATAACAGAACTTGGATCACAACAATGACGATTAATTTACATAAATTTACATCAGAGTGCGCCACATAGCGTGGTTACATTAGTTCAGCTCGACGGCCTTACAAAAGCGGAAGTCTTACATAGGCAGCTAAGGCCTCAAAATACATCCATAAAACCAGATGAAAACCAAAATATTTCCCCACAGGCAGAGCTGGAGGAGCGCAAACCTAGGCTCGAAATGATCTTCGTCTTGGATTCCGGCGGCGAAACCTTCATCGTGATACATCTCCTCAGGGTACCACTGTTGTTCGCAACCTGCTCGTTTGATTGAGCAGCCCCGCATAAAAGGCAAGGGTGAGTATATTTTATACTCAACAAGCAAAGCTGACTATATGCAACTATAGCTTAACAAGGAAAGGGTAAGGGCTCTTTTTGCATAAAGCCAGTTTTGTAAAATTTTACCTAAGGTTTTATAAAGTGATTTAAAATATGTTGAGGAACAACAAAGGTTTGAATCATTTTCTTTGAAATTCTGGCACCAAGCGGTTTTTGCCCAACCTGGCTACTCACGACACCCACCATGTAACACCCTCATCGCTCACAGCACCTACTGTGAGGAGAAAAACCAAAACACACGACCGCAATCGTGGTTTTTCTTTGAAACACCATTTTGAAAACAAATAGATAAGAAGTACCATTGAGACAGCTCCCCGTCGTCCGTCCTTGACCGTGGACACCGCTATCATGATAGTTTTACACTCTGCAGAGGTTGCACGCTTTACCCATGCAAGGTGGTTTTTCCCAAGGGTGCACCCAAAGGAAAAATGATCACCACAAGGCTTTTTTCCAACGTCCTCCTAGTTAAGGCATTCCCGCTAAGGTTTCCACTGCAATGCCCCTCTTGCTCCAATAGAACAGCACCGACTGCCTACTCCACCGACTGGAATGCCAAAGCTAGGAGTCCGAAGAATACTAAGCCAAGAACCGCCCATACAGGCACACATGGTCGCACTGTTGTACTTAGCTCGTCTACCTCAAGGAATCGGTCCTTAGAGACCAGGGTGGTTCCCACACTGGGCCCAAATCTCGTGCTCACGGCACCCACCTTGCAACCATCCACCCCGATCAGGTTTTGCAAAACAATTTTTCCCTTCCCGATAGCACCCACTATTAAGTAACCCATTTGCAAACACGACAGCACCAACGGCCTTTTGAAATCCATAGCTCAACAAGCATTTGATAATGTCAATCCAGTACGGACATTAATTCAGTACTAAGCATTTCTAAGCATATGCAAAACCTAATCCAAAGGTGTGGCAATATTTTAACAATTTTAATAACCTAGGGCAGCAAGGAACAATTTTAATAAAGTTGTTTTAGTGAGGTTGTAACTAGTACTATGAATTAGCATTTTTCTATGTTTTAACATAGCATGCAATTTGTAAACCTCTAACAAAACAGTTTGTAAACATAGGAACAATGGTTCAGCACTTGCCTTGCTCAGCAAAGTCTTGGTGATCCTCCGGGGGATTGTTCGCAAAACTATCGTCGCTAGAACCTAACAAACAATAATAACCAAGAATAAACACAAATGCTCAATTAAAATTTAAAATGACACGTATGCTCATGCTATGCGAAAATTAATCTTAAATAGGTACATGTAATCTTTTTGGTCAAATAATGTTCATTTACCAATTGTTAAAACAAAATTATCAAAATAACAAATTAAGGGCTTTTGTCATTAATATATTGTAACATCCCCATTTTCAAAAATTTTAGAAATTGCATAGTCATTGCATGGAATTGAGCATTGCAAAAAGGCAATTTATCAAAATCAAAAACCATTTTTGAAAATGTGCATGTTACTATAAATATTTTCCCTAAGAACCTATTTTAACAATTTTTGGATTAATAATTTCATTTTGGATAGAAAATAACCAATTAATGGAACTCAAATTAAATAAAAATTTGACATCAAATTTAAACTAATTAGGTTTAGCAAGAACATAATTTAGCCCTAACCCTAATTCCCTCTACTCTCCTATCTCTATGACATGTGGGACCCACTTGTCATTTGCCCCCTAATAGCAGTTTCCCCTCCTTGCCCTTTCCCAAATGGGATATTTTCCAAATAGCCCAAATTTTCCTTTCCCTTTTTGCCCTCCCCCTCCCACCAATTTCCCCTGCCCAGCCCCTGCTTCCTAATCACTCTACCCCTCTCTCTCTCTCTCTCTCTTACTTCCTCTCGAGCACACCTCCCTCTCACTCCCTCACTGCCCCTCTCCTTCAATCCGCCCAGGTACTCCCTCCCTGCCCGATCCCCTCCAGGACATCCTCCCTCTCACCTTCCTCGCTCCATTTTTCCAGCTCATTGCCATTGCCCGAGCGGAGCAGCAGCCGCCCATCGAGATCAGAGTCGCTCAAGACACCGTCGCTCGCCGCCGGGTAATCCTCCTCGCTCTTGCCCTTTTCCTCCTCCCTAGCTCCTTAGAGTCTACCCCACCACCGGCGCCGCCGACGCCACCGGAATCGGCCGCGGCGTGTTCCCTACGCCAACCCGTCCGGCCACGACGCCGCTGCCTCACGGCCCGCTCCTCGCCGTTGCCTCCCGGGCCTCACCCCACGGTGCTTTCGCCGACCCGCCGCCTCCCTCCTTCCGCCGCCAATCGGCCGCCGGCGACACGCCGCCACCCTCTTCCGTCTCGACCACCGCCGAGCTCGCCGCCGCGCGCCTCGGTGGTCGGCTCCACCGAACCTCTCCTTCCTCTCTCTTCGCCTCCGCTCGCCGCCGCGAGCCGCTGTCGCAGAATCGGTCGTCGTCCGATCTACCCGCCGCTGCTCGCTTAGGTAGCCGACGGCCGAGGCCCGCCTGTTAGCCTCCCCACCATCGGACCAGCCGCCACGCCGGTGAGCCTACGCAGCAGCGCCCGCGCCGGCCGCCGCTCCGCCGGCTTAGGCCGCCACCGCCAAATCTGGCTTGCTGCCACCGCTGGCTTCTCAAGGTCGCGCGTGCATTGACGACCGCCAGGTGGTCAGGGGCTGGTCAGTGGCGCAGATCAGTCGCACGTGCATCTGCCGCCGCCACAGTCTTGCCTCCATTGGCCGAGCCGAGCCGAGCCAGAGCCTTGACCCACCTTGTCCAATTAAATTTAAAATCAGAATTTGTAAAATTCAGATATTTAAAATACAAATATAAAATTAGTGAAATAAATTTCTAAAACTCATAAAAACATGAACTTTAATTTAAAAATATAATTTTCATAGTTTAATTCATATTAAGGCGTGATTTAGTCTTACAAATGCAAAGACATGTGTTAATTAGTCTTAATTAATTGTGATAAATGAAAAATAAATTAATAGTATCTGGAATTATTAAGTAGAATAAAATAAACATTTAATTTAGGAAATTAGTTTATTTCTACAATTCTCAATTAAAAGAAATACTTTTATTACATATGTATATTAGTTCAATTCCATGTGAAATAGGATTTCCAAAATTTATAAAAAGAAGTCAAATAAAATTTATACAATTTTCAAATTAAAACACCTCCATCATGTTTATGCATAACCATTCGCATAAATACCATTTCATATTTAATTTCTGGCATTGTGTTTATTTGGGTTATTTTGTTATTAGGTTCTAATGACGATAGTTTCGCGACAAATCCCCCGGAGGATCACCAAGATTTTGCTGAGCAAGGCAAGTGCTGAACCTTGTGTCCTATGATTTTGAAATTCAATTTCTAGAAGTTTACAAAATGCATGTTAAATTTAAAAACTAAAAATGCTAGTCACTGAGTTGCTTAGATAACACTCAATCGATAATTACTCTGTTAAAATATTCCTTGCTATCCTAAGTTATTAAAATTGCTAAATACTGAACATCACCCTTGAATTAGGTTTTGCACAATGCTTAGAAATGCTTAGTACTGGATTGTTGTTCATTCTTGATAGTTGCAATTATTAAATGCTTGTTTAAATGATGGATTTAAAAAGACAGTGGGTGCTGTCATGTTTGCAAATGGGTGTAGTTGGGATAGTGGGTGCTATCGGGTGAAAATGTTTTACAAAATCTGATCGGGTGGATGGATGCAAGGTGGGTGCCGCGAGCACGAGACTTGGACCCAGTGTGGGAACCACCCTGGTCCCTAAGGACCGATTCCTTGAGGTAGACGAGCTAAGTACAACAGTGCGACCTTGCGTGACTGTATGGGCGGGCCCTGGTTTAGTATCCTTCGGCCTCCTAGTTTTGGCATTCCAGTCGGTGGAGTAGGCAGTCGGTGCTGTTCTATTGGCGCAAGAGGGGCATTGCAGTGGAAACCTTAGCGGGAATGACTTAACTAGGAGGACGTTGGAAAAAAGCCTTGTGGTGATCATTTTTCCTTTGGGTGCACCCTTGGGAAAAACTGGCTTTATGCAAAAAGAACTCCTATCTTTTCTTTGCCGAGCCTTAGATGCATAGTAGTCAGCCTTGCTTGTTGAGTATAAAGTATACTCACCCTCGCCTTTTATGCAGGGCTGCTCATTCCAATGAGCAGGATGCGAACAACAGTGGAACCCCAAGGAGGAGATGTATCACGATGAAGATTTCGCCGCCGGAATCCAAGACGAAGACCACTTCGACGCCTAGGATTGCACTCCTCCAGCTCTGCCTGTGGGACTTGTCTTGGTTTATGTCTTTTGGAGTTTCAGTTGTAATATAAAGACTTTCTCTTTTGTAAGGCTTTCGAGTAGGACTTTTGTAATCACGCCGCTAGGCGCATTCTGATGTAAAGTTTATGTAAATTAATCGTCATGGTTATGATGCAAATTCTGTATCTGTGTGTGCTAGCTACTGATCCAGGGAGGACTAGCACAGGTAAGGCACAGGTGGGACCTTCCCTCCTCCGGGGGGTCCGGACATATATAAATTAGGCAGAAAATTAAATATGCTTAATAAATCATGAAAATTTATTTTAGTGGTAGAACACATTTTTATGATTATTATGGAATTTATTTTGTGATTTTTGGACTTATAGAATTGAATATATAAAATTATCAAGGCTTATTATCTAAGAAAATTAGAAAAAGAATTGGGCTCGGTCCACGGCGTCACGGCCAAAGACGGCAGAAGCGTCAGGAGTCTTGCCCAGAGGCGCTGAGCAGGTCGTCGAGGCGCGGTCTTGGGCGCGACCAGTGCTTGGCTCGGCCCAAGGCCATGAGAGAGCGAGGCTGGTAGGGCTAATCGACAAAGGGCCCGCTGTCGGTGACCCAAAACAGAGGAGGTCTGGGAAGTGGGCTCGGGCGAGGAAATCCATGGTGGGCAATGGTGGTGTGGAGAGGGGAGAGGAGAGGGTGGTGGTCCTAGGGAGGAGTCGGCACGGAGGAGGAGGGACGGCGACGAGGTCGGCGATGGTTTCGGGTCATGGGCGGTGGTGACGCCTGTGTGAGCCCGGCCGGCGAATGGAGGAGGGCGGCGGTGTCGGCAAGCAAGAGGGGGTAAGGGATTCCGTGGTGGGGCTAGCGAGGGCGGGCCAGCCGAGGCGGCATGGCGACGTGGCCGGGATGGGGCGGAGGGGTGGAGCGCGTCGCCGACGTGCTCCGGCAAGGGAGGGGTGGCGGCGATGGTGGGGACGGATTCCTAGGGAGCTAGGGAGGGGAATGGGAGCAGGGAGGAGGGGAATTTACCGGGCACGGCAAGGAATCGTGTGAAGAGGAGGCCGCCCGTGAGCTTCGCCTTGGAAGTTCGGTCTCGCGCTCCAGCGGCCCCGAGTGACAACGAGGGCGGCCGCCTAGCAAAACGGGAAGGAGAGAGTGAGTGGAGGGATGTACCGAAGGGGTTCGGCTCGGGAGGAACTCACCTGGGCGGATTGAGGAGGAGGAAGTGAGGAGAGGGAGGAGAGTGAGAGGAGAAATAGCCGAGACGGTGGCGTGTGGGCAGAGAAAAGGAGAGCGCGTGGGAGGGAGGAGCAGGGAGTGGGGAGCACGTGGGGGTTTGCCCAGGCAGGGGATGCCACGGGGAGGCAAGAGCGGGGAGGAGAGAGGGAGGGAGAGAGAGAGAGAGAGAGAGAGAGAGATACACACGTGAGGGAGAGGCAGAGAGAAAAGGAAGCATCTGTGAGGGAGGGGGTGAAAGGGGAGAATGACAAGGGGGCCCACTTGTCAAATAGAGAGAGAAAAGGGAAGAGAGAAAATAGGTAGGGGTTAAATAGGAAAACCACTAATTAATTTAATTAATTACTTAATTGCAATGTAACTTTTAATTTGGATTTTTAGTTTTAAATTGTTGCTTCAAAAATCTAATTTGAAATAACAAAATTTTCAAATTATCATAATAGGTTTTTAGTAAATAATTTGCAATTAACATTTTAAAAGCAAATCTTTTTAATTATGGTTTTAGGACATGCACATTTTCAAAAAGATTCTTTTTTTTGTTAAATCACGTGCCAAGATTCCATGAATTTTATTTTATTTTATTTTTGAAAATAGAGATGTTACATAAATGTGTTTGATTGATCTGATGATGATCTACACGCCTCGGGGGCTAAGTATTTATATAGACACTCACATCCTAACTTAAACTAGGACTCTTATTCGTATCCGATACAGACTCAATTCCTATCTTCTAATTATACCTAGCTATTCCTAATATACTCGGACTTCACCGACTTGGACTTTCCTTTCTGCACTTCTTCATCCCATCCAGGACTCCTCTTCCTATACCCGTTCCAGTCGATTTGGACTTCCCTTCTTGTGTATATCCGACCCGTATTTGCTTAGAGGTCCAAATCGGCTAATTCTAAAATTAGGTGTTAACACACGTACTACGTTTAATCCATGTCTATAGAGGCATACACATCTGAGCCTGTGATGCCAAGGACTTCCAACTCGACACATCATATGAACTGTTATACTAGATAAAACAACTAAATATGGGGTTTTTTAAAAGGTCCAGCAAGGCTGGCCTTTTTGTATTAAGAAAGAGAGCAAAAAATAATTACAGAGTGATACGGGAGTAGGCCTTCGCAGGGCCGAAGGGATAAATTGACTCCACTAACAACCCCATTTTTCTATACAGAAAAATACACTGCTTAATGCTTGACCTTTTTCAGAAAATCCTCGCATTTATATTTAAAAAATCAATAAATAAGTAAGTACAAGCACTCAACTATTTCGCATATTGTAAACAGATGACATGTCACCAACAAATCAATGGACAAGGGACTTTTTTAGGTTCCTTGCCATCAGCTCCATATCTTGTAAAGGTGTCTTGGCTACGATAATGAAGTATAATTTCGATATATATATAATGATGTGTTGAACCTACGCCTCGGTAACGATGTCATTTAATTTGTTGAAGAACTAAAGCAAAATTATTGATAATCAAATCGATCTGGCGTCTATCTTCGGTATAGGCGTCACCATCGTGATCCGAATGAATGGCACGGAATATCCCATTATGGGTAATGAAAATCTAGCTAATATTACACTGGAAAACAAAATGAAACTAGATCAAATTAATATATGAAAATGAAATGGAAGAAGGTAACGCAAAAAAGATTTCTTCTGAAATTCAATGGATCCGCATAGAATTCATGAAAACCGACGAGAATAGAGAAGAGGGAGGGGAAGGACCGACGGCATCCCAATGAAGATTCCTGACCGCTTCTTGGCATGCAGCTAGGATCTTTCCCCCACAACCTTGCTGTTGTTTAATTTTTGTATATACATAGTCATCTTATAAATCAAATCGGGAATCTGGGGTGTTAAAGTTGTATATACAGCTAGGACTGGAGTGTTAACCTTGCAATTTTGGTCTTTTGGATGACAAATCCCATCCTCAAGAATCTGTATCCTTCGATAGCAATTGCTATGCAATGTCACGAGTACCATTCCCTAAATCCTAACTATTCATCTCTCATCCAAGGGCTAACATTGGGATCAAAGAAAGCAAAGAAAGAGAGAGGAAGAAGGCCAGAGGAAGTCTAGCAGCCACAGTCGGCGTCTCCGGTGGCAGCACACGTGGTGGCGCACGAGAGGCAGCCGGTGGCGGCACGGATAGATGCATATAGTGGCGTCCCAAGGCTGCATGTGAACTGCAGTCGGAGGCTATCCCAAAACAAATGAAAGATGATAACACAAAGACTACTTTGTTGAATTCATCCGGATCTGCTACTTACTGTTACGAATTTTTGCTGTGAGAACCCAAAGAGAGGTACACAAAGAAAGATGTGATGATTCATATGCGGTTAATGCCACAGTGTGACATTGAGTAGCATTGTCGGACGATACATGTCGAGGATTGAATAAAATGCCCTAACAGTTAAGCTCCATACAAAATGTGCCCTTGGGTTGCATGCTCAGGTAGAATAATGAAGAGTGAAAGCTTGGGCTTCATGGCCTACATTTGTATCTCGGTTTTGGATTCTCGGGAGTGGGTCTCTTTGCTCATGAACCGTTATACGGGTTATCCTAGGCTCTAAAGGGGTAAGTCAAGATGTTTAGCCCAGCATCCTTGGGATCTACCGCCTTAAGAGTCCTTCTATATCCAAATCCGGAGGCCTTACGGATATGGATATTTCTTGGACCGCTAGTTAGCATAATTTTAGAATATATCTGTAAATATGATAGGATTCTGAGTTATCTAGATGGTTCTCCAAGTCGTATAGAACTAGGACCACGTATACCCTGTACTATAAATACCTCACCTATGGGAGGGAGGGCATCGAGATCAATCTCTGCAATCTCATCGCAATAACATAAACTCCAACGTGCGACTGGAGTAGGGTTATTATCTCTTCCTGAGAGGCCCCACTCATGATAAATCCCTATTCCTAATTTGTTTTCCATCTCGACGACTCGATGCATCTACAACGAGAACCCTTCAGCAAAAAGGGGTTGTTTGATCCCTCGATGAAGAAGTAAGCTCGACAGGGAATTAGTTTCCTAATCGTCGATAGCTGGCACCGTCCATGGGGATCACAGATCCTTTGTCAAAGGAATCTAGGGGATGTCGGACGCCAAGCGTTCGTCGTGCTCCTGTTGACCGGCACTACACCCGTCACAATGGAGCCAGCTTAGAGTATGTTCCCGAGTCGGTTTCTGTTCGAAGTTCTGCCATAACAAGTTTTCCCCACGATCGGTGGGGACGATGACGGGCTCTGTGTTGGTCTAGACATTCTGGATTACATAGAACTTGAAGATGGGGTTGCGTCATGTGGTTGCTCAATGATGACCCCATCGTACCCCTCTACTAGCAAATGTGTCAACATGGCTAGTTAGGGCAATCGTCAACTCGAGGGAGAAACCTCTGAAGCGGCCTCACAACGCGCCCGCGAGGCTACCCAGGCTTGTGTCGAATCCTCCCTAGAAAGAACCTTGGCGAGCATATGGCAACGCACAAGGGACATGCCCCATGATGACTCCCGAACACCTCTGTCCTCACCGATCCGGGCGCCAGATGTCCGGTCCAGTGAATGATCTCCTTCGACTACAGTTCCCGCTGAACAAGAAAGGCTCCGGGCTTTGGCGATGGTCATGCACGAGCTCGTGAATGAGCCTGGGCAAGAAAATGAGAGAGCCATGGGCATCGTTGTCACAGAGGACCTCGAGAGGCTGGTCGCTGATCTGGCCTCGCCAATACTGTTGAGCAAAGGAGACACGAAGGCTATCCTGAGGAGCACCCTTAGGGGCCCGGCTGGCTCATACAATAAGGAATCTTGGAGCACTACACAGGAGAGCTGTGACCGTCACTGCCGGCACCGTGACCGAACAGGAGGACATGGAGAGGAAAGCTTTGGGGGCCGTAGTCGGGGAGGGGGGAGCGTAGCTTCACCAATGTGTGCTCCTCGCACCGTGATCCGGAAGTCTCTTGCCTCGGTCCACACTCCTATGACCAGCTACCTCGTAATGGTCGGGATCGCCTCGATCAATCTGAACGTCGCAGTTCTGCGGCTTATGAGTGTCAGGCTTTTCACCCGCTTTTCGCGGCGTCGTATGGCTGATCAAGTTCAAACCGGAACACATCGAAAGGTTCCACAGGACCCAAACCCTCTATAATAGCCCTTTTTGGGACTTTTTTTTTAAAACCTTATGTAAAATTTTAAATTTTAATTGTATTTCCTGTATTCACCATTCATCATCTTAAAATTCCTATTTCTTAAAATCAAAATTCAAATGGAAATGCAAAATTCTTTCTCTATTATCTAAAATTGAATTTTCAATTGCAAAATCCAACATTTAGCTTAATTAAAATTAGAAGTTAAAATTTTCAAATTGAATTTCCAAAATTCAATTATATTTATATATCTTTGTTCTTGTCTTTCTTTAAATTTATCAAAATTCTTTTCTTAATTTAAAAATTCCCCAAAAATTTTCTCAAAATCCTTTTAGGCCTTGCCCTGTCCAGCCCAGCCTACCTAGACCCAGGCCTAGCCAGGCCTCGGCCCAACCGAACCATCCCTCCCTCTCTCTCTCTCCTCTCTTCCTCTCTTCTTCCTCCCTCTTTGCGCCTATACACGCAAGGCCACCTCTGCCATGCCGCTCGTTCCGCTACTCTGACGGACATAGCTGCTACGCTGCTTCTCTCGCGTACCGTGCCACTGCCTCCCTCTGCTTATGCCAGCGCACAACTGCCCTTCCTCCCTCGCTGCCACACCGCTCGCGTCGCGCCCTCACGCCCCGAGCTTTCTCTGCAGCGCCCAGCATCATTGCCACGCCGCTCTGCGCCATGTCATCGCGTGCACTCAAGCTCCTCGCCGCGAGGATCTCTTCTCTCCCCCCCCCCACAGCTCCCGTCGCCTATTTAACCCTGGCTTAGCCCCAATTGCGCCGTCCTTCGCCATTGCCGCCGCCAAGCTCGGTTTCACTCCCTTTCTTCTCACCGCCGATTCGGTACGTTGCCGGCCGATTTCTCACGTCCCTAGCTTCTTTAGGTGCTGCCCCTCACTTCCCTGTGCTCAATTTTGGGTAGGAGTCACCGAAGCACCTGGCGACGACACCTCCTGTTTCGACCACCGCCACCTTCCACGGTGCCAGCTCGATCCCGTGCTTCCCCGAGCGCACCGTCACCTCAAGTAGCTCCTTGCTAGTCCTTAGTTGCTCCCCATGCCGGCGAACTGGTTGCCAAACCCTCCCCTCGCCAGAGAATCATGCTCCTGTAGCGTTTTTTTGCCCGCTCCCATGGCGCCGTAGTTTAGGCTCGCCGTCGGTGAAGTCCGGCCAGGACGTCCTAGGTCTCTCTGAGCCAAACCCATCCCAGTCATGAGGCACTAGGATAGCGAATAGTAGTGCCGCCAATCCACCGCCGAAGTTTCACCGGAGATCGACCAGAAAACCTCGCGGGCCATCGCCCGACTGACGTCACCCCAACGTTAGCCACGCGATGTGTCGCTGACAGACAGGACCCATGCTAAAAGTGTTTAGCGTTTAAATCTCGCTCGCTTAAGCGCTGTCAGCCGCTGACATGTGGGACCGCGACCACACTTGTCAGTATTAGTGGAGGCGTATTCCTAGTTTACGCCTTCAGTTCAAGGACTCGTTCGGGCCGCTTCTGTTTTGTGGACCGAGCCATATTGGGCCGCACAGTACCGATTTCGGCCTAGTTCTATTTAGGAAATTCAGCCCTTGTCCTAATTTAAATAATCCAGTATGTGTTTATGGTTTTCTAAAAAATATAATTTCAACTCCTAAAATATGGGAAAATTATGGTAAATACTAGAAAGCAGGCTGGATTTAATAAAATTATAACTTTGAACAGTAGCCTATTTTCCCCTCTATAATATTCTAGAAGATTTGATTCAACCTTTTTGAATAATTGTAAATAACCTTTATGTTTAAATAAATTAGTTAATAATTTCCTTAAATTATGATAAAATTCCAGAGAACCATGGATATAATTTGGAATTTAAGAAAATTATTTTAACCATTTTAACATGATTTTTGTCCACTAGAAATTTATTTAGTAATAATTAAAGCCTTTTTCCTTAAGGTTTAATATGCTATTAATCTAATAGACTTACATTAAATACTGTTTGAACTCTAAAAATTCCCAAAATTTTATAGAAACCTTTCCAACTCTAGAATAAAAGTTTGTGGTCAGGGACGTCCAGTTTACTCAGGGCCTGGAGCTCCATCCAGATTTAATGGCCAGCGAGCTTTTCCACATGGCCGACTGGTACGCTGACATTGATGAGATAGTCAAATGGAAGAAAATGCTCAATGAGGAAAAATTGCCCCCCAAACGAGTCTGGAAATCTCTTTAAAGGTGAAAGCCTCCTTGCTCGAGAAGAAGATCAAGAAAAAGAAAAAGAAACAAGCTTTCCCAAGCGTCATTGCTGCGATCAAACAACCGTTTGAGCAACAATCCGTCATGCAAACGCAACAGCAACCTCAAGCATGTCAGTAACCGCAAGAGCAGAAACCTCGACCTCATAATACGGTGAGGGGAGCTAGAGCTCGACTCCCCACGCATCGCAGTAATGGGCCGCCAGGCGGATACCAGAGCAAAAGATTCTTCCTGATCCATGAAAGCTACGGGCATGATTCACGTAACTGCCGCATATGGTTAGCTCGCTTGAAGGCGTTCTACCAAGGCAAAGGCAAGATGCCTACCGTGCCCGCTCCAAAAAATGACGGTGAGGGCAGAAGACCGGCTAATGATAATGATGATATGGAGTTCGACGAGCCCTAGAATCATATCGTCATGATCTTTGGGGGCTCCTCTGCCTACAAGTCTCAGCGAGACCTTAAGGAAGCAGTGTGGGAGGTATACCACGCCGACTAGGGATCTCACCCGGCCCAGCAGCTTAAGTGGATCGAGCGAGCAATCACCTTCTCCAACGAAGATTATCCTTCGAGGATAACAAAACCCCGAAAACTCCTGCTGGTCGTGAGCTTGACCATCAGCAACATGATGGTAGGACGTGTGCTTATCGACGAGGGTAGGTCCCTCGATCTTATCACGGCTAAGGTCCTGGACCAAATGCGGATTTATAGGTCAAAAATTAAAAACATCATTGTTTCCTTTCATGGGATCGTGCCAGGGATGTCGATCAAGCCGCTCGGCTAGATTGTCCTACCCGCGACGTTTAGGAGTTCGAGCAATTTCTGGAACGAACTGATCACCTTCGAGGCAGTCGACTTCGAAACCCCTTACAATGCCATTTTGGGCAATCCGGCCTTGGCAAAATTCATGGCCGTGACGCACCACGCCTATCGGTACCTTAAAATTCCCAATTCGAATGAAGTGGTCACCATCAAGTGGGACGCCAAGGTCGTCCTAAGCTACGATGTAAAGGCACTGAGCATGGTTGGGAATCTACGCCAGCGAGGGCTTGACCAGAAGCCTAAAGGGTCTGATAAAAGGATCTCCCTCCAACCCGGTGGCAAGACCAAAGCAATTCCTCTCTCCGACTCCGATACAACCAAGGTCATGCTCGTGCACTTGGGGACCACCTTGGACCCTAAATAGGAACTAGAGTTTGTTACCTTCTTGCGAGCAAATGTGGACGTGTTCGCTGGGAACCATTCAACATGCTCGGTGTCCCTAGGGAGGTGATCGAGCACAGGCTAGTGGTTCAGCCTGACAAGAGACCGGTATGACAAAAGCTCAGGCGCTTCTCCCTAAAAAACAGGAGATAATAAGGGAGCAACTCGACAAGCTACTCAAGCCCGAGTCTATTCATGAGATCCACCACTCGGAGTGGTCGGCAAACTCGGTCATCATTCAGAAGAAAGGGGGGAAGTGGCACATGTGCGTAGACCACACCAGTCTAAACGCTGCATGGCCCAAATACAATTTCCTGCTGTCCCACATCGATCAGTTGGTCGACACAAAAATATAAGTGCGACTGATGAGCTTTTTGGACGCCTACTCAGGTTATCACCAAATCAGCATATGTTGACACCCGATTTTGGAAGTAAGCCGATGTTCTGGAAACTTTAAGAAATTGGCTTGAGTTTGGAGAAATATGAGCCGGACAGGCACGAAAGGGAAGGTTGAAGTCGGTTTGGATAAGCACCTATTTAGCCACATCAATCTCTGTAGGATCTTCGTCGGACGACTCATCATCATCAAATGGGTAATTGACGTAACTGATCTTGCCGTTAGCCTTCTTGAATTTGCTTTTAAATTTCTTGTTCTCCATGAATTGGCTCTCATGAGCCGATACACGCTGAGCCAAACTACTCAAATCTGGAAACTCTTTTTCACTTAACTTTTCCCTAATATGTGGTAACAGGCCTTGGTATGCAAGATCAGCTAACTATGCATCTGGTAAGACTATGTTGTAGCAACGATTCCGCACATCCCTGAACCGCTTAATATGAATGTTAACTGATTCCCCGTACTATTATCGGACAGAACTAAGATCAGATATTCTTAGTTTTGCGCTCCTATTGAAAAAATATTCATGAAATCCGCTTTCCAAGTCGGCCTACGAGTTGATGGAATTGGAAGGCAAAGACGTAAACCATGTAAAAGTAGGCCTTGATAGGGACAGGGGGAAGAGCCTGACTCGATGATGGTCGTATCGGCCTCCTTCTCCACATTGAGGTAGGAATCGCCCGATATGCTCCATAGTTGAAGCTGATTCATCGCTAGAAAACTTTGTAAAATTAGTTACTTTGAAGCCAACAGGGAAATCATACTGATCCAGCCAGTGTAAGTATGGTTTCCTATACCCATTGTTTTCTCCTTTGGTTGTATCCCATATTTGTCCCTAAGGATCGTAGCTATCTAATCGGCCACATTAGCCGATTGGTGAGGCGATCTTCCATTATTAGCCAGTTGCCGACCCTCCCCAACCGAAGTGTAATGCTAAGGGGATAGATCTACTAGGGGAATTGTCTGATCCCGATGTGGAGTAAAAATAGTGGGACGAGTAGGTCCTAGCTTTGTTTTCGCAGGGTGATACCCCAATACGTCTCCACACCAGTAGTAGTGTTCCTTGTCTAAGGTTCAGGAGCCACGGGTTTAGCCGATGTGTATGAATACTGGGGGGGGCGTACTAAGTCTGAGCCAACTATGAATCAAGAACTGGCATCGACTAAGGAGTAGCTTGATACTCAACCTGACTAGTCATTGGGGCATAGTAGGCTTGGTTTGGCAAAGACTAAGTCTAGTATGCTTGCCTAGCGGGTGTTGGTTGAGGGGCCCGACACTTTCTTTGGAAAAATACAGTGGCATCTCGGTTACGAGGAACCGTGGGGTATCTTGACAAAGATAGGCCTGTTGGGTAGGAGGCCTAGAAATCAATGCACAAAGGTGAAGGTGCCAAAGCAGATGTAGCAGTCTTGATGGCCATCGTAGCATGAATCTGTTGCTACTGACCAATAGTGAATTGTGGATAAGTTGGTAAGGTAGGCCTCGAAGTGAATAGAGTACTGTTAGTAATCATCTCATGAGCCACCTCTTTAATTCCATTCATAATCATCGGGGTGATGGTAGCCATGAAAGCCGATGATTGATTTTGCCATAGTATGATGGATGGACGAGTGCACCATCTTCGGCACCTTTTGAGGGGTTACTTCATATTAGGCCTTCGCAGGGTCGACCACCTTTGAAAGTTTCCCTTTTTGAATCGTATTACCGTGTCGGCTTTTCTGAAAATCACTGAGATAGACGCGCCTCACTTCCTCCATTCGTGCAGCCATGTCCTAGCACTACTCTTCAGTAAGATCATTGTCAGTCACCTTGAGGATGTGATCTTCGGTAACATTAATCCGATCTTGCTAATCGGACGCCATCCGGTCCCACCAGGCGTGCCAAAAAGTGTGTTTGCGCCAAAAGTTAACTATCAACTAAAACACATGTGGACTTAGGGCTTAGGATCCTTGCCAGCACCAAAAACAGGGTTTAGAGCGTCCCAGCCAATTTGATCCTGCAATCGGTATGGAAAGACGTAATCAACTTTTAACTAGTAGATTAGATCTGTATTGTAAGGACTTACAGCACTAGGAAACAAGTCTAAACAAGAGTGGAAGATAACAAAACCAACGGCTTAGATTAGATCCAAACTAATAGGTTCAAAGGGGTAATCAATCTACTATACAACCAATAAAATCAACTAAATAGTAGAGCGAGACATAAACAAACTATCGGCTAACCAATGAGTGATCTGGCCAACAGAATGAAGATAAACAAACTATGGACTAGATTGTAAGGTCAAACTAGCCCATAGAACGAGAATGAACAGACTACCGCCAACGAATGTGTTGATCGGTAGAACGAGGGTGAAATCTAACCTTTAGTCGAAACGACGATGCGCAACAATATCGAGTAAGATAGTATTTCGATAAAACCAAAAGTCGATGCAAGCCCATAGATCGAATTGAATTGAGACCGTACTTACCTGCAAGCAACTCCTGGGATGTATCCTAAAGCCGATCGAGAAGGCGATGCACAACAAGTAGATCGAAAACAAAATACGGCGAAACTATACTAAACTAGACTATAGTCGACGGAAAATAAAGGGCAGGTAAAAAGTGGATTTGATTGATTGGTGTTCGTCCCTTTATACGCCCTAGGGGCTACATATTTATATAGACTCGGATAAACATCAAGTAGAACTTAACTTCGTACACGGTATGGTCTCGACTACATTATCTTCCTATTTTATTTGTTATTCCACCCATACAATCTGATATAAATTCTACTATAGCCGATCAGACCTATATCAAGACTGATCCAATTCTAACCGATTTCAGAACTTTCTAGACCGATCAGCTTATCTAAATTTTGGTGTCCACACACGGCAAACCAAAAAATCCTAGAAAAACCGAACAGTGAACTATTTTCCAAACTGATGATTACCATAGTAACCCATAAAAACCGTGGTTTTTGCTCCGCTTCCCAAGTGGTTTTGCAATCCATGGTAACCAACCGCTGCGATAACTGTTGGGTAGTGCCGTTGGTAGCAAGTTGCATGTCCTTTCTCTCGTTTTGTTGGTTTATTATTTTTTTTCAGGCTTTTACCGTGTGCATGTTTTCTTAAGCAATATATGACTACGGAAAATCCCTGTAGTTTTTCACTCTCTCTCTCTAAAAAACTGGAGCAGTGTGCTCTGCTCACTGGTCACTGCTCGCTACTCGCTACCGCATATATAGGTACCTGCCCAGCTGCTCTACCCCTACGCCTTGCTTATCCATTTCCTACTATGGCCTCTGATCCAAAGGCCGCTCCAAAGCTCAGCTCGGCAGCTTGGGCCAGCATGTGCAGCGATGAACAAGATGACTCCTATGCTACCTACCTACAGACATGTTTTTGTGTCTTGTTAAAGTTTGCTTGGAACTCTTCTTATTCATGAATAGCTAGCAAAGCTTCCAACTTTGTTTCAAACAATAGATATGTTTGACATTGTATCCTACGAAGTATTTTGCTGAGTCAGGTCATCTCGCAGTCAGAGAGAGAGATTACCTCACGTACGGCTTTCGGTTAGCCAACAATTACTCGTCGGCAACAGCTAGCGATCCTGGCATCCTGCAGCAGCTCGAAATCTCGAATGCCATCCTCCAATGGCGAGTTGTAAGCTCGCAGGAGATAACGATACGACGTGCCCCCCACATTCAGAAAGCGAGATCACCGGGAAGCTCGATCGGCGATGGCTCGGTATAGTATCCAGCCCGGCCACCACTAGCCAAAGCTCATGGGACGTAGAGCGACGGACTAGCTAGCTTGCCCAGAAGAGTTCTTCTCCTACGCACGATCATTGATTCGATGTGTCTACGTACACTTTCCCTGACCGAATGTGGCGCGCGTGCCATGCGCGCGTGCTTTCTTGCCGGCCGCTGCTGCGGATCTTCTTTACTGTGTGCGCGGGTAACTGCACGCCGGCCGGCCAGCCGCGCGCCGGATGCGCGTGCGTGTGTGTGTATATATATATATATATATAGAGTTGGGCTACGGTGCTTCGCGAAGCACGGAAGACGTCGTGCTTCGTATCTAGTTTAAAAAATTCGAGACTCAAATGGCTGATCCGAACCGTCCATCTTAATCTTCTCGTTGAAATCTTTTAGATGACCGAATTTCGTATTTTTTTGAAATTTTTTGCTATTTGTTTTGTATTTTTGAAAATCACCGATCTAATTAGTTGTGAAGCGTCCAAATTGCTGGTTTTTAAAAATACAAAATAAATAGCAAAAAATTTCAAAAAAATACGAAATTTGGTCATCTAAAAGATTTCAATGAGAAGATTAAGATGAACGGTTCGGATCGGAAATTTGAGTCTCGGATTTTTTAAACTAGACGCGAAGCACGGCTTCTTCCGTGCTTCACGAAGCACCGTAGCTCAACTCTCTCTCTCTCTCTCTATATATATATATATATATATATATATATATATATATATATATATATATATATGCACACACACTAAACGCAAAAACGACGAAGCGAGGGCCGCTTGATTGGCTGATTGGACGGCTATCACGATCGGAGGACGAGCATCTAAAATCAAAAAGTCGGAGGAACTTTTTTGCATTAGCAATCCGTTTATGTGGGCTGGGCAGCGAGCCGACGGACGGATCGAGCCGGAGGCACAGATCGGACGGCCGAGGTTTTTTCGATGACATGGACGTGCGACTGAGCCGGGCTGCATCCCACTTTATATATAAGATAATGCATGCGGATCTTTCATGGCATGCTGAATCATCTCGTTAATTTACCGAAAAGGAGTGAGCTTGGTGCAGCAGCATGTAATATTTTTTAAAAAAGAAATTTCACCTTACACTAAAATGAACAGAGGAATAGTTCATTCCTCTCAATCTATCGGTCCAAACGAATTTCTTTTTTTTTTATACTAGTATATAATATTTGTACTACAATGATTTTATATATTCTTTTGAGGGATGAACGGTTGCATCTATAATATACTACCACTCCATTATATTGCAATTGTGCATCGTTAGAGAGCTCCATTTATTTTAGTTTCATGTTAGGTTACGTTTGTGCTGAATATGTTGCCTAAGAACATACCAACAACTTCTCTAAAAATCAGATCCCTATACGGCTACACCTCTTTCCTAAACAACTATCTGTTATCTATATTTTTATTCTCTTCAACAACATCTTTAATTATTTGGATAACTATACAGAGAGAGGAGAGAGAATATCTAAATTTAGAGAATGAGAAGTGATACGGAGAACGAGATATGGATTCTGTTAGAGTGATTCAGGGAATGAGAAATATGCTCTTTTATGGGACTCTAAAGGAAACCTTCTATCCTAGGACCATTATCCTTAGTTTCATTATATATAAAACCTAGGCAATACCTTGAAATTGCAACGGCTGAATCAGAAATGGACGGTACAGATTGATCGCTAAAGCACGCTGCCAACAGTATCAGGATTGAAACGACCATGCGTCTATTATTGATCCATCGTCTAGAGGACTAGAGTCAGAATCAGAATCCGCAAGGACAAGAGGATGCCCCTCCTGAGACTAGGGGGCCAGCCGCCAACGGGTAGTGTTTCTTCGCAGGTGGCAGCAGTTCGTTGGGGGGAGAAACTGATGGACTGTGCTGCTGCGGCTGTGCATGCGGATGGGTGGATCCTTCCCCCTCACGTGCAGCGGAACATTTTTTTTTTTTGATCACTCAGCGGAACATTTTCGTGGCCACCAGGAAGGAATAAAGCCTGGGCCGGCCTTATCCTGCACCTCTTTCGGCCATTGCCTCGTTGTTCCAAGCCCAGCCTAGCTAATCAAAGCATATAGCTTCGATGGTACAGTGGTGTTCCCTTCTATTTACCTTTTTTTTTATCTTATCTACTTATCTTTAAATTAAAAAATAAAATGCTTTCATTTTTTAGTCCACTTTTACTATCTTAAAACCATGTCTCAGAGCTTTTAGAAATAAGTCAAACAAAGTTTACCGAATATTCCAAACTACGTCAATAAGTTTTTAAAGTTCACCTATAAACAAATAAGAATATCATTAAATAAAATAAACTGAAGAGATCGAACAACCCCTTTGGCTTGCCTTTTCGTTCCCAGACAGGCAGGAGTACTGGATTCCTGAGCGGAAGTTTCAACGGCACGTTATCATCGCTCGATCGAAGGTTCCTGCTGGTTTGGTTCTTGGTTCCTGGTTCCCAACCTCGTCAGTAGGCATAGACAATGGATATAAGTACTTCAAAGACATCGTCCGCGGTTTCGTATTCGATCCGTTTCCGCCCCTATCGGGAGGAGTCGTTGGTCTCATCTCATCCGTCCTATACGCTGGGGCCTGACAGGACAATGAGTCCATCAACAGGTCACCGCTGAAAGCCGAAAGGACGTCACCGGTAGAGACGAAGGTACGTGTATTCGCCACCTGTGAAAGTTGGCGCCTATCCTCGTAGCTGGGCCGGGTCATCAGATGGGCCGGAAGCGACGAAACCGATCTTTAGAACCGCACATCTTGGTCCGTAGGTGTTTTGCTGGCTAAAATTATCTAATGAAACAGAACTTAATTTGACCGCTTCGGTTAGTGACTTCAAAAATCTTAAACTAATAATCGAAATCAGATTTGAAAATATTTATCTTATGGCTTCGAGATTGTTGATAAATGACATCAAAAGGTCAAAGCGTTCAAAAGGAATCAAATATTTTAAGGAAAAAATTACGCAAAATACTCTGCTAGTCGTCTGTCGGGTGCATCTTCGGCCTCTGCAGCTCCAGCTTGGCCCTGTTCTCATGGGTTGTGCTCGTTTACTAAAATAACTTATTTA
Organism: Olyra latifolia; assembly: GCA_036346145.1. Classification (NCBI taxonomy): domain Eukaryota; kingdom Viridiplantae; phylum Streptophyta; class Magnoliopsida; order Poales; family Poaceae; genus Olyra; species Olyra latifolia. The sequence goes on along the minus strand of CM070524.1, from coordinate 20,160,008 downwards.
CTGAAAAGGTAAACTTCAAAAGCTTTGGAGAAATGGCTTAGAGAAGTTGGCCTGATTTGTTAGATTTATTTGTACAAGCTTTAAGAAACTGTTTTGAGAATTTTTTTAAAAAAATCATTTTTGACAGGTCAAAGTGTTTAGAAATGGTTGTGGACCTAGCATCGTCGTCATCCACTTGTCTTGCGGAGTAGTAGTATCATGGGTCGGTTGGTGATTGGTAGGAGTGCAACTTGAATAAATATTTTTCGACAGACTAAATCAATTCAAATAGTGATCTAAATGGTTTTCTAGATATGAATAATTTGTCGTGGATAAGAATATGGATATGGATATAAAAAATAGACATCCGACGGATATAGAATATCCAAGTTTTTGTTCAGATGGTATTCAAACGATATTACCTAAACAAAAACTCCGCAGGCGACACACCTTTCGCTCCCATCTTTCACCCCAACTAGCTAGGCGTCAAGACCTGGTTTGGTCATCAATGCAAGGAAACAACACGACCGTATTTGTCCGACAATACAATTGGTCGTTAATCCTATATTGATAGTCTATCGTTAATCATTTATATTTGTGCTATGAATTATTTCTATTTTTGCATGTTATTCGACTAAAAATATTTTTATCCATTATTAATCTCATTTATATCCGTTCCGTATTCATAGATAATATTATATGGTATTATTTATATCTGTATTCTTATTTGATACTATTCATATCTTAACTCGTATTTGCTAGAAAATAGGGCTATGCAACCGTATCCGACGACATCCCTAGTGTCAACGCCAAGCCAAGGACGTAGTCACGACCTTGTGCAGCAGCGCAGCGCTGACTGCCGAGAGCTAGGCTCGACCATCTCCCATAGGCCGCAGCAGCGAGCGGCGTACGGCGAGTGGGAGTTGGCTGGTACTATCTGTCAAGCCTGCGGGGATCAATTGTTGGGCACATGTAGGCTATGTACCCACTTGTTATTAACACATGAGTGATATTTTTGCAAACCGAAAACTTTATAATGGCATTGTTGCAATTCGCCCATGATTAAATGCTTCTGCTTCTGCACCTCGTTGTCCAAACTTTCGGGAAATTTTTTTAATTAAGTTGTAGACTAATTTTGTCAATAAAGTGCAATACTAGGTAAAATTGGTCCTTAATTTATAAAAGCCATTTATTGGTGGTCCTTTTACAGGTGGACTATAGTTTTTACCGAAGTGCCACATGTATTTTCATACAAACAAAATTTACAAAATCCAAACTAAATTGTTTATTTGAGGTGATGATAATTTATGAGCTCATAATTGTTTTTCATATTTTATTTCATTTTATTAATCTTCCAAAATTTCCTAGCATTTTATAATAGTATGAATAAGGAGGAGGGGATGCTAAAAAACTGTATAAGATACATGAAAATATAGGTGATATATTTGTAAGCTTAGGTAATCATGATTTCATGTGAACTCAAATATAAAATTTAGTTTGGATTATATGAAATATTTTTAATACAAAAGTACCACTTCCTTGAAAGCTACTGTAGTTTTGATCTATGAAAGGACCATCAGGCATCATCAGTGAATGGAATGGTTTTGACAAACGAAGCATCAATTTTACCCAGTATTGCACTTAAAAGGGGGAGCGGCCATGTCTTTTTCCTAACTTTTGAGATGAGCAGCCTGTGGTAGCTCTCCCTATTGGGAAACCTATTCGGTTACGGGCTCTCCAAGCCGTATCCGGATAGGTCTATCCGTGGACCTGCCAAACTCTATGAAGCAGCACTATAAATAGGAGAGGGATCCGTCCATTGTAAAGACACATGAAAGCAATAAAGAATTCGTCCTCTCCCTACATCTGTGTTGATCTACTTTGTGCATCCGTTGCTCTCGCTGTCGTTCTACGTCGTACATACGAATCAACAACCTCGGACTACACCCGGTAGCGTGGTTCCTTAACACGTTATCAGCACGATCGCTCCTGAAGAACGATCCGCGAGGAGAAGAAGGCGACGAACGATCTGCATCGAGCCGTCCTCACGCCGGCTTCCACTCGGATAGCCGAAAACAGTCCTACGCGACCGCTGTCCTACGCGACAGTCTACGGAATCTAAGAAGTTGATCGCCAGATCGTAAGGTATTAACGGAATAGAATTGAATTGGCATGAATCGGTGAATTTTGCAACCGGGAATCCTTTTTTCCAATCGCCAAACCGCTAAGCCCGGACCACCCGCACTTGGTTCGCGTTGAGCATTGGCCAAAGACATCGCCGCGACGCCGCGGCCGCCGACGACCACCAAGATGAAGCCGCTACGCGCACCACGCCGCCGCCACCGCTTCAACGGCGACCGCTACACTTTGTATTGGCCCCGCGACCGACCATCGCCTGCGCGGCGAGCCCACGCCAGCGCCAAAGATCGCCGCCACGTCGCGACTTCGCGCTGCGTACCACCGCCACCCCGCGCCCCGCGACGTCCATGTATCGCTTCGGTGGCGATGGAAACCCTAGCATGCCTCACGAGGGCACACCAAAGCAAAGCCACCGAGAGCAAGAACGCCCACGGCCGCGTGGGAAGCGAGCAAAGCCGCCTGCGTCAAGAACGCCCACGGGCAGCGCGTGAAGAAAGCCACCGATCTACCTAGCACGAGGCGGAGCAGGCCACGCGGGGAGGGGAGGCTGGCCACGTGGATGGAAGCAGGCCAACCGAAAACCAGGCCGGGTTTGGCCAGCCAAATAGCAGGTCGGCCCAACCGTGTCGGGCCACCCGTAGCAGGCCGTGTGTGCGCAAGAAGAAGGAAAAGAAAGGCCGGGCCGGAGGAAAGAAAGGAAAAGAAGAAAGAAAAAAAATGGAGAAATTTGCTGGCTTGTGAATTTTTTCAAGAAAGTCCTCGGAAAATTAAGAATTTATGCAAAAGAATTTTAGAGGCTCTCAAATTTTTCCGGAGACAACGAAAATTTCACAGAAGTCCCTAGAGACAATGAAATTTTTATAGAAGTCCCTGAAATTAGCAAAAATCATAGAAAAACATATTCGGGCATAAAAGCATCTCAAAATTTCGAATTTTTATTTTACCCTTGATGATTATTTTCATGCTATTATATAATGAATTAGCTATTATAATTATCAGTTTATGCCTGTTTCTGAATAGAATTTATGCATATGAATTATGAATGTGAATTTCTGATTATTTGTGGTGTTCGTTCATTACATTTAATCTATGAACTGAAAATAGCATGTTGAATAGTAGAAAACCATGAATTTTATTGAAGAATTATAAGAATATATGCAGATTACATATAGTAGTCATGAATCAACATTGCTATCATAGAAATTGGGCTCGAATTTCATAGAAAAGCCCTGAAACCTTTGGTAATTACGTGAAAATTCACCAAAATTAAGAACTTTTGCATAGAAAGCCCGAAAATTAAGAATTTACTGAATGTATATATTCTGGCATATAATTATTCCATGTAATTGCTATTATAATTCTTGTAATAATTATTTTAGCATGTTTATACTGAGAATTCCGAGAATTTATGAATAGATCCATGTCACGCAACACACACTATGATACCCACAGTATCTTATGCAAAGAATTTGAATTATGCAAAATGTCCGCATCGTGAGTCATGAATTTGATGAATTCAACACACGACATGAAGCTCCCCGCACCGCCATTGGCATTGTAGCGAGGGCAATAAAGCACGGAATAATGAAGCACTGCATTTCTTTAAGCACACCTGTCCAATACTTTAAAGAATGAATACATGGCAATGGAAAGTGCTATTGATCTTTGGGCCGCACTTAAGAAGCGATTCGGAAAGCTCAAACACACTATCCTGCCATAAGCACAGTAGGACTGGACAAACCTGAGATATGCAGAAGCTACTAAAGAAGATGATGCCATCATAGAAAAAGAAATTGCTGACACTGTAGAAGTCTATTTTACAGAATTTATTTAGTGCATACATAGCAGCAATAGTCAGCCTTTTAGTGTGGTTGCATTAGCAGACATTTGTGATCTCATCATGAATGAAGAATTGTAAGCTCCGGGGGGAGCAAACCTTTAATTCTCGTGATCAGTTATGCATTTTATTCCCAGTATATTTGTGTGAATGCTTGCAATATGAATGATAGTCTAATTGAAATTATATGAATTTATGAAGCGCCCATATGAAGGAGATATGCATTGTTGATAGCAGAATAGCATCTTAAGAGAGACAAAGTATTTTTTATTAAAAAGAAAACCGGCAGTATCACCACAATTGCAGGAAGTGGTTCATGCATAGTAGGCTCTGGTCAAGCCACAATCATACTGCCTATGGGTACTTCATCGAAAATTAATGAAGCTTTTTGTTGCACTCGAATCCACTAGGTCTCTTAAGCTTTAAAGACATTCATGCCAACGGTTTCCACGTTGAGACCACTGAAGAAAATGGCAAAGAATTTCTGTGCATTGTGAAGCACGACGGATGTGAAAAAGAATCTTAGAAAAATTTCCTTCATTTAGAACTGGGCTATACCACACAAGAATTATAGCACCTGACAAATACACTTCTCTAAAAACTTCTTTTAGGAGTGCTGAACTCTTCTCTCTTTGGCATAGTAGACTTGGTCATCTAGGCTTACGGATGATGAGAAATGTAATTACCAACTCTCAGGGCCATGGAATTAGTGTAAAGAATTTCCCTAATCAAGAAGACTTCATATGTCAAATATGCACCACTGGAAAAATGATCACTAGGCCCTCGACCATGAAGGTGCAAGATGAAATCCCCGCGTTCCTTGAGCGCATCCAAGGGGATATTTGAGGCCCCATTCAACCCCTATCAGGTCCTTTTAGGTACTTCATGGTGCTCATTGATGCTACATCGAAGTAGTCAAACGTGAGTTTACTCTCGACAAGAAACCACGCATTCGCAAAGCTGATCTCTCAGATCATAAGAATTAAGAATGCATTCCCGGATCATCACGTGAAGTCCATTCGCTTAGACAATGCCGGCGAATTTACTTCAAAAGCATTTGATGATTACTGTATGGCATCGGGAATCAATGTAGAGCACTCAGTGCCACATGTCCACACTCAGAATGGACTAGCAGAAGCACTAATTAAAAGGATCAAATTCATAGCAAAGCCGCTCTTGCAGGGTTGTAATTTACCGAACACGTGTTGGGGCCACGCCGTCCTACACGCAGCAGCATTATTGAACTATAGACCATCAGCGTACAACATCCACTCACCAATACAACTAGTTCAGGGGATCACACCGAAAATTTCCCATTTATGAAAATTTGGATGCATGGTGTATGTACCGATACCACCACCACAGCGAACAGCTATGGGCCTTCTCCGGAGGCCAGGGATATACGTTGGTTATGAGACAGTGTACATAATCAAGTATTTAGAACCCTCGACCGGTAATTTGCATACCGCCCGGTTCGCTAATTGCATCTTTCACGAGGATAATTTCCCGTCATTAGGGGGAGATAAAGAACCCTTAACAGAAGAATGCCGTGAAATCATCTGGCAAGCCACCGGCATTCCCGCACATGATCCCCGTACTAGAGAAGCAAACGAAGAGGTCCAGAAAATCCTCGATTTACAGAAATTAGAAAATGAACTGCCCGATCACTTTTGTGATTTGAAGGTGTGATCAAGTCGCATTACTCCTAGTAATGCACCAGAGAGGGTTTGAAATACCATAGAAGGTATCCTCATCCTGTTCCGAGGCCTCAAAGAAAAGGACAGAAAATCTGGTTACTCGAATCCCAAGTATCCGGGGACGCCTGAAGAAAAGTGGATAAGAGAGCTTATCACAACCAGTCACAAAAGCGCCCCGAAAGAAAAAGAAGGGGAGCCAATTGAGACCTGGCAACTCTGGTGAGAAGCAGCCTGCTAGCGAGGCGCTCCCAGATTTGAAAATACCGGTAATAGAAGAAGAAGCTGATAGAAATACGTGTGCACACATCGGCAATAATAAGCTAAAGGAACTTGCTCCCGTGATGGGAAATAGCGGTGAAGAGCAAGTAGAAATGCACGAAGCACCCCATGACGAAATGGCCATAAACTTTGCAGAATCAGGGGAAATGATGAATAGAGCAACAGCCAATGTCGACATATACTTGTTAAAATGATTGCCAAGCGAATAGATCCCGATCCAGAGCCGGCATCTCTTTCTGAGTGTAAGCACCGACCAGATTGGGCGGAATGGAAGAAAGCAATCACCGCGGAACTGGTCTCGCTGAACAAAAGAGAAGTGTTTGGACCTGTATGCCTTACACCCTCCCATATACGTCCTGTGGGCTATAAATGAGTTTTTGTTCGGAAGAGAAATGAAAATAATGAAGTGGTACGGTACAAAGCAAGGCTGGTAGCTCAAGGTTTCACTCAGCGCCCAGGCTTTGATTATGAAGAAACCTATTCCCCAGTCATGGGTGGTATAACCTTTAGATATCTCATCTCAATGGCAGTGAATATGAACTTAAGAATGAAATAGATGGATGCGGTCACAGCTTATCTTTACGGTAACCTGGACTCTGAATTGTACATGAAAGTACCTGATGGCATGCCAACCCCGGATAAAGGGAAGAAAGAATTATATTGTGTAAAATTGCAGAAATCCTTATATGGATTAAAGCAGTCAAGAATTATATTGTGTAAAATTGCAGAAATCCTTATATGGATTAAAGCAGTCAGGAAGAATGTGGTATAATTGCTTGAGCGAGTTCTTGAGCAAGAAAGGCTATACGAATAATGAAGACTGTCCATGCGTTTTTATACAACGATCACAAGAAGATTTTTGTATAATTTCGGTTTACGTGGATGATTTGAACATCATTGGCACTGGTGATGAAATTGAAGAAGCAAGCTTATATTTGAAATCTGAATTTGAAATGAAAGATTTGGGTAAAACCAAATTTTGCTTAGGCCTTCAGCTTGAGCATATGCCAGATGGAATACTCGTACACCAAGCCGCCTACACCCAAAAGGTGTTAGAGAGGTTTAGCTTTGAGAAGGCGTACGCATCAAGAACCCCGATGGTCGGAAGGTCATTACAAGCAGACCAAGACCCATATCGACCTAGAGTAGAGGGGGAGGAAGTCCTGGGATCGAAATTCCCATACTTAAGTGCCATAGGAGCGCTCATGTACCTAGCAAATAGTACATGGCCTGACATTGCGTTCGCCGTAAACTTATTAGCAAGGTATAGTGCAGAGCCAACGAAAAGGCATTGGAAAGGGGTAAAGGACATCTTCCGCTACCTACGGGGAACAGTCGATCTTGGATTATTTTATAGAAGGAATCAAGATATGATTTTGGTCGGATATGCAGATGCGGGTTATCTTTCAGATCCGCGACACCAGAAGTCCTGCACAGGATATGTCTTCCGTGTGGAGGAACCGCATGAGATCATGGAAGTCGCCAAAGCATACACTTGTATCAACATCGACTAACCATTCGAAATCATTGCATTGTATGAGGCAAAGACGTGAATGTGCATGACTTGAAGAATGACATTCCACATTCTCCGGTCATGTGGATTGCAAATAGAACAAACCCCACTATCATTTATGAAGATAATGCAAAGATGTGTCGCACAAGTACAGACTGGATATGTGAAGAGCAACCTCACTAAGCATATAAACCCTAAGTATTTTTATGCACATGAGATGCATAAGATGAATGAAATCAATATTCAGCACACTAAGTCGTGCGAGAATCTCGCAGATTTGTTCACTAAGTCCTTACCTGCATCTACCTTTGAAAGATGCATTAAAGGCATAGGAATGATGAGAATTAGAGAAGTACATAATTCAGAGGGAGAAACTTCACATATTTTGAATTAAATCTTGAACCAGAAGTTCAAGTACCCAACTATTACATTGAAGTAATGAAGCAATGTTGGGTGGATTTGTACTCTTTTTCCCTTAAGTGAGTTTTCAAAGAAGTTTCTCACATAAGGTTTTTAACGAGGCATATCCGTGCACACAGCGAACGTATGCTATGCACTCTTTCTCCAAGAATTTTTTCCACCGGGTTTTTATGGAGTTTTGATGAGGCATATGCATTACGCGGCAAGGTCCAAGGGGGAGTATTGGGAAACCTATTCGGTTACGGGCTCTTCAAGCCGTATCCGAATAGGTCTATCCGTGGACCTGCCAAACTCTATGAAGCAGCACTATAAATAGGAGAGGGATCCGTCCATTGTAAAGACACATGAAAGCAATAAAGAATTCGTCCTCTCCCTACATCTGTGTTGATCTACTTTGTGCATCCGTTGCTCTCGCTGTCGTTTTACATCGTACATACGAATCAGCAACCTCGAACTACACCTGGTAGCGTGGTTCCTCAGCACTCCCATTGAGAATTGACCTGAGTTAATGGTCACCATGTCTACGAAAGTCAAATGACCGTCTATTTTTTTTTAAAGAAAAAGATTGTCCGTCTAGTTGGGCGGGTTGTGGCCTGCGGGGGAATTTCTTTTCTTTTCTTTAATGCGGCGGCAACATCGATGGAGGAAACATGGATGCATGATGGACGACGCGTGGGCCGCCCCCGATCCCGGCCCGGCGCCGGTAGATCGGAGCAGGTGACTCGCTCGGCTTGAGCAGTTGGGCTCATCTGCTCACCCGTCTCCTGCTCTCTCTCTTATGCTACGCGTGTTGACTCGCTCATGCGTCTCCAGACCTAAACGTAAATTGCAGGATGATTTGATGTGAATGTGGGAAATTTGCACCATTCTGATCTGCTGGGTTGGAGGCCATCCAATCCAGGCCGTTGATTTCCAGGTCCGAACGAATACGAAGACGAGCCCGTCCGTTGGTTGCACGCGTGCTCGTGTCACTTTTCATCGTCTACTATTCGTTTCTCTGCTTGGACGCCAGATCACCGGGGGTTACAGCGCCGAGAGCTCTCTCTGCCCGTCTCGAGAGGGAGAGGCAAACCCCCTCGCCTCGCGTACGGAGGCAGGCGGCGCGGAGGCCGCCGTCGCGTTGTCCTATCGGATCCCGGGACGCGCGGATCCGGCCGGCCCTGCCCGGTGATGGCTTCCCCCGCGGCGGAGGCGGGGGCAGGCGAGGTGGCGGCGGCGCCGGAGGCGTCGGAGGGGAAGGGGAAGGAGGAGGCGAAGAGAGGGGGTGGGTTGCTGGGGAGGATGTGGCGCTGGCTGTTCGGCGGGCGCGAGGACTACGAGAAGCGGCTGCAGTACCTGTCCAAGGAGGAGGCCGCCGTGCACGCGCGGATGCGCCGCCGGACGCAGTTCTCCCGCCGCGCCGTCCGCAATCTTATCGTCCTCTCCGTTCTCGCCGAGGTCGAATCTCCTTTCCATTTCTTTTCCCTTCCTTTTGTTTTGTGCGAAATCCTGTAGCTGTACTGTTTCGGATGATCTGGTGGTGCGAGCTGTGCTTGCCGTTGTGGGTGTGCCTATGTCTGGATTCGGGGTGATTCAAATCGTTAAAATAGGAGATTTCACTGTCTATTATGCTGGTTTCGGTGTTCAATCTTTGCAGATTTTTGTGTATTTCATTGTTTTATTGTTGTGATGCTCGACATGAGTTTGCAGGAGCGGATTGGAACAGTCTGCTAGAGAACACAACATGCCGGTGCTAGTGTTATATACTTTGCTTCCGTCTATCATGAATGGACAATGGGTACATTCCGAATAAAAAAGATTTGCTATGTTTTACTGTGGTACAATGAGATTACTAGTGAGGCATAGAGCAGATTCTCACATGATATGGAAGGTTCGCTTGCCTACATTCTTTGGGAAATATTAGTTCTGTCACGAATGGATTGTGGATGAATCATACTATTGTGATTGGAAATGGACACTGTACAGATATTCTAAATTTCATTTTTCTATAGTTCAGAGTTCTGAGTGTAATCTTCTCACCAGAAATATATATACAAAGGTTGGCAATGATTATTCTGCCAGGTTTTCACGTTCATATAGCCAATGCTATTCTTGAGTTCCTTTTGTAGTTGGCTACTAGTGAACAAATGTCATTTACACTGAATTCTTTTTACTTTACAGAACTGGTGTCTAGTTTCACGTGATCTATTTGAGATTTTGATTAGGAGAATTATAGGCATGCTGGACAGATTTATTTATTTGAGTATCAATGAAAAGGAGCGCAGTTGTTTTTTCTGTCAGTTTGCAGTGAGAGTGTCTTGTTTTGGGATCTTCATGTGATTTTGTATCTCACTGTGCTCATAGTTATGTGAGTGATTGAGTTTTGCATTGTAGGGATTAACGTATCAGGAATCGCATGCCTGAAATGTATGGTGTTATGTATTTCAAAGACTTATGAGCCATGAGTGATGCATTCTGAACTTTCTGACAATCAGGCGCTAAAAACAAATACTCCTGTCTGTGACTCTTATCTTCTCCATTCTAGTGTTTTTTCCCCCTTTTTTGGTCGGTGTGCTGTATTTGATGCAGTTTATATTTTATTTAGAACAGTAATGACTTTTTTTTTTCTGCACTGCATGTGCAAGCAATTTTTTTCCATTTATTTTTGTCCCATTTTCAGGTGGTAGCTGTTGTTTATGCTATCATGATGACAAGAAATGAGTATCTAACTTGGCAAATGAGGGCAATGCGAGTGCTGCCTATGTTTGTTTTGCCTGCTGTATCTTCTGTGATGTATTCAACAGTTGTAAACCTCACAAGGATGCGTAAGTACCTTGAAACCCCTAGCAGAACATGCCATTTCTATTCCTATTTATTAATCAACAAATTCAAACTATCATTGTAAGAATTTATTATTTTCAGCATTTCCTGCTTTTTTTTGTATCTCCAATGGAATTTTTGTGAACTATATTCATGCTGTAGTTTCATCAAGTATAAATCACGTAGTTTTCTGTATATCTATATATATGGAGTGCTACTAGTTTAAGACTCACAATACCAGTCTTTGCACTTCTGTTTGTGAGCAATCTTATCAAGGATGTTAGGTTTCCTTCCATATTTGCTTTTCTTTTCTAAAATTTGCATGTCCTGCAGTAATGTATTTTGATGGGGCCTGACTTAATAGATTATAATATTTGGTTGATCTTCCCAAAATTTATGGTTTATTATGAAGTTTGCGTTTTCTTTTGGATTCTCTTTATTTTTTCTTTCTATTTTTTGTATTGACATTCTGAAATTTTAGAAAATGTCAAAATCCATCTCGAATTGTTTGGGGCTTTGTTAAGCGCAAACAAATTTTTGAGAAAGGTGGCTGTCAATTCGCTGGTTCCCACTTTTACGTAAACTCAAAAGAGGTGTGTTTTCTTATAACCAGGAGGAAATGAAAGTAAGAATCATTCTTGTTTTTTTATGCCAATTTTATTAAAAACTTAATCATCTTTTCTTCTGCTGTACAATCACCATATATTTGGCACATTGTTTGCACAGTACTTCGCATAACTGCTGTATCTATGAACAATGATTAACAAGTAATAGTAGGTGCATAGTTGTTTGACACATGAAGGTTCAGAGGTTTGCATCATTTCTGGCAGAAATTTGCATCATTGTTCTGCTGTTCAAATGTCAGTGGATAACTTTCTCTGCGCTAGCAAGGTTCTTGGCACTGAATTCAACTTGCTATTTTATATGTTAATGTGGTAATCTTATCCAATATTAGCATATAGATGTAGCATGATATCAGTACATCTTGTTAGTGCACCTAAATGACTTCCTTCTCATATCTGCCCACAGTTGAGCGGAAAGATCAGAATGCACTTGAAAAGTTGAGAGCTGAGAGGAAAGCTAAGATTGATGAGCTGAAAGAAAGAACAAATTATTACCTTACCCAACAGCTTATTCAGGTAATCCATTACTCAAGCTACAACATTCAGTACTTGGAATCAAATTTTATCATGTCACTTGCTACACGAATACTTAATAATGACAAGGTGTACTCTTATCTTGAAATGACAAGGTGTGCTCTATCTTGAACATGTGTAGAAATATGATCTTGATCCAGCTGCAAAGGCTGCTGCAGCTTCAGTTTTGGCATCTAAGCTGGGGGCGGAGACTGGCTTGAAAATACATGTCGGGGAAGAACTAAAATCGGATGCAGCGGTGGGTAGGAGCAAAGATGCTGAAATATTACCATCGGATGGGCTGAGAAACAGGAAACAAACCCATGCAAGTGGGAGCAGGACTGAAAGTACCACAGCTGCTCATACTTCAGCACAGGGGGCTGAATCCAGTCCAAGTGTTGGTGCTGGTCTGGAAACTGCACAGCCTCCAATGGTGGTAGAGCATTATCAAGGCTCAGGGGCAAGTGATAGTGGATGGATTGCAAAAATTGCTGCCTTGCTTGTGGGGGAGGACCCATCACAATCGTATGCTTTGATATGTGGTAATTGCCATATGCACAATGGTATGTCCAAAAAACAAAGCTGTTTTTGACCTTTTTCACCTATTGCATTATAAAGAAGGGTGCATTACTTGATATACTAATGTGCAGGCTTGGCCAGGAAGGAAGATTACCCACATATTACATACTATTGCCCACATTGTCATGCACTGAACACATCAAAGCAATCGACGGGACACTATTTGGGATCCAACTCAGGCAGGTCGACCCCAGTTTCACCTGCTGATGGAGCATCTGCTGCCAGTTCAGTAGTAGATGGTGAATTGAGTAACATGACTCCAACGAAGGAGCTGCCAAAGGAAGAAAATGCAGAGAAGTGAAGTGGAGGCATGTTGACGGTTTGAGCCACAGATGTAGCACTGTTGTAAAATTGGAAAGTGACTGTTGTAAATTTCATATCCACCATGTGTTCGTCCTTCATTGGATGAATTTTGTTGTCAGTGGAGAGTGGAGACCACCTGCCCTGACAGACTCAGGTTGAAAGGCTATCGAATGAAGGCGAATAGGTCAGCTTTGGGTAACGTGGAAACTTGTTGCTGTAAAACTTAAGATACATACGATCAATGCTCCGTTTCTATTTTACCCATATTTATTTGAGGTTACTCATGTGGAAGTCAAAACGAAGAAAATACGAGTGTTTGGACCTCTACTGTCACGGCTTTATATTGACGTTTGTAACGTTCCGTCTGATATCTTGTGGTATCCTTTACAAGCACAGTTTTCTTGTATTTTTAACATTATTACTTATGTTTTGTTTCCCCTTGTCATAATTGGTTTTCCTTTCCTTTTCAATCTGCACGACGAAAGTATTGATCGACTGCTCCAATGGAGAAATTTGTTTACGAGTGAGCAGTTTGCTCGGACTTCGTGGCCTGTGTGTGATCCCATGGATTGTACATTTGTACCTGATGATGGTCATGGAAGCAGTGCGGTGCAGAGGCAGCAGAGCGCGAGTGCGCGCCTCGTCCGGCGGGATGAATTAAATCTCAATTAAACCTCGCTACATACCAAATTTCAAAATTTTTGAATTTTTGACTATTTTTTCATATTTACTGGACTTATTGGAGGATTCACAACTAATTAGATCAGCAATTTTCAAAAATACGAAACAAATAGTAAAAAAATTCAAAAAATTTGAAATTTGGTGTGTAGTGAGATTTCATCTAAATGAACAAGATGGACGGTTCGGATCATCTAATGGAAATTCTATTTTTCTCAAAAAAAAATTGTTTGGCTATGACTCGTCGGGCTAACCGGGTCTAGACCGACATGGCGTTGTGCCTTTGTGGCTGAGCACGTGGCCCGACACAGCGGCATAACACATCATGATTAGGCAATCGGGCTTAATGGGCCGCTAGTTGGGGCTGTGTTCGATGGCATCGTTTGTTTGGTTTAGGGATGACAACCAGAACCTCCTTGCTCCCCATCCCTGCCCTTGATCTCAAGGACGACTCCTCCCCACCCCCTACCAGATGTGCACAGCCGGCGGGGACAAGGAGGATCAGACTCACCACCAGGTCGTCAAGGTGCTTCTCCAGCCCCTTGCATTGCCGCTATCACTCCATCCCTTGCGCCACAATGTCAAGCTATAGGCTTTGTCGCTGTCGCACCAGACCCCGAGCCATTCCAGCCACTCTTATGCCCCTCCTTCCTCAACACCATTGCTCTAGCCCCTACACCACCGCTAATCGCTCTTCCGAGCCGCTTCTGCTTTCGCGGGCTGCTCCTGCACCACTGGTGTCGGATTAGTAAGATGACCAACTAGAGGGAGGGTGAATAGGTTATCAAGTATTTTGACTTTTCTTTCCTCTAGTTGTAGTTGCACCTAATTACCACTCAAGAGTTAATATGCAGAAGCTAGATTGTTGTGTATGTGAGAACAAGTAAGATATGTGCTAGCTAGTGTGTCACAAGTGTGTGGTCAAGATATACTAGCAAGAGGATGCACAATATAAGATACAACAAAATATGAGTGTAAGGTATATAAGCAAACCACAAGACACATATCTTTTTAATGTGGCAGCAGGAAGTTACCTCTTCCCCCTAATCCACGCTGAGGAAGTCCAACACCTTAGACTGGCTCCACCAAGCATCTTCCCTCAACCCATTTGGTTGCTTCTCTCCTATCGGAGGCGGATAGGAGATGTGTTTTTGCCTACTTAGCACTAACCACATGCTCAGGCCTTCTCGCAATCACCAAAGAGCGAGGTCACCGACGCAATCATCTCCTTCACCGTCTAGGTGTATGTGAACACCAAGAGTAATAAATTTACCGGATAGGGAGAACTAGTGCTATCAAGCTAAATAATCTCAAAGATTGCAAGCACTAACTATCTCAATAACCACTTCAAATATACTTTGAAGAGTAGAGGTTAAAGATAGACTTTTGGCAAGAAAGAGTTAGAGAGTTAAGAGTAAATGGTCAAAAGTTCTTTCTCCTTGGTCTTGGATAGGGTATTTATAAATCCCACCAACCCATGGGGTGGATATCCCAAAAGTGTTTTTCCAGACAGTTATACTATAGTATAACTTGCGATTATACCGCTAATGCTTCTAACGGATATGTCAGAGTTGTTAATGCGCTGCAAAACTAGCTGTTGTACCTTAGTCAGTTATACTGACGTGCATGAACGGTGATACCGTTTAGTGTTATTCCGAGGCTAGATCTCTGTGACTATATAGTGTGTTCTACCGCATGTATTTGTCGGTTGTACTTTCCGGTTGGTTATACTGTCCTTTGTAAGGATCGATCTTAAGGCCTAAAGGGGGTGAATAGACATTTTTATTTATTTTGTTTATCTTGATTAAGGCACAAGATTAAAGCTTTCTACCTCTAGTAATCAAGAAATACTAGATGGAAAACTAAGCAATCAATACAAACTTGCAAAAATGGAATATTAAGACAAAGCAAAAAAAAAAAGTGCAAAAGTAAATAGCGAGATAGAAAGGCTCGATTTTTTGCAAAAGTAGGACGGGATCCACTAGTCCATGTTGGAACACTCTCAATAGTATCACTCCAGCTCAAGGTTTAACTGCAAACTCAAGCCATCCACTCGTCACGACCATTCTCCGCTCTAGATAGGTCGATCCTGAACCTTCACAATCACCCGATGACTCCTGCAAGCGCCTCCAAGGATGTCACCAAGGAACACCCCTCTAAGATTATTTAGGAGCCATCAAACTCAAAGAGTAACAAGGACCAAGTTGAAACTGATGTTTCCTGATTTCCTCCATCCTGTACAAATCCACATTCAACAATTCTTTGTGCCTTAATTTTCCATCTGAAACAAGCACCTAATATTTACTATCTATATTATCAAAATTAAAAAACAACAGGAGAATGATCTGAAATGGTAAAGGGCTGCACTGCAAAACATTAAAAGGAATAAACCTTGTGTGTGACCTATTGACCTTTTGCAGAAATTGTAGTTGCAGTTGCAGTTTTGCGGAGTTGCAAACTTGCAGTGATGGATGCCTGGATGGGACAAAGGCTGCTGGGACTGGACAGCCGATTGGGACTTGGGAGTGGGTGGGGCGCGAATTGGCCGGCTTCTTGGTGGCGCTGGCGGCGTCTTCTTGGCTGCTGGGTCGGGCCCGTCGTGGCATCACGCCAGGGCCGTCCGTGGCCATCGGGGTTGGGGGCTTGGGGCGCCGTCTTGAGGAGGCAGGGAGCAGCGGACGGGGGACGGGGGCGGTGCACAGCATAGGCTCCGGCGCCAGCGCGCCGCCACAGAAGACAGAATAGTAGCCGTCGACCTAGGGTTTACAAGAATAGGAGGATTGAACCATTGAGGAGAGAAAGAGTACTAGAGTAGCATTGTAGCAACAGCCAGCAGAGGACTTGCGTTGCGCCCTTGACCCCCTGTCTATTGGGCCAGTGGGGGCACAAGGCAGTGGCGTGCGTCGGCCTGGACCTCGAGCCCTGGGCAGTATGAGCAAATGGCTCGCCGAGCCGCTCACCTACCGAGCCGAGCCGGCTCGCTAAAATAACGAGCAGGGAAAACCGGCTCAGCTCAGGCTCGTTTTTCCCCTCGAGCCAGTGCGAGCCGAGCCGAGCCAATCCGAGCCGCAAGCCGCGAGCTTATTTTCCACCCCATACTGAAAAGGTCCTGCTTTGGACAAGGTTTTGCCTACATATGCCAATGTATAAATGAGGTTATACCATTGGTTATGGTTATACCGTTATCATAGCGTCGGTTATACCTTACAGGATTAGGGTGTGAGAACCATAGTAGTTCAAACCACTAAGGTCACTTGGCTATGCTACATCTAAGGTTATATTACGAGTACAGTTATGATCATACTGAGGGACTGGTGTGACTGATAATGATAGATCAAGTCTTGATCAGTGCTACCTTAGTGCAATCTATGTTATCCCGACAATCGGTTATATCGTGTGTACTTTGTCAATTATACTGTGATCCATGGTCTAGACAGATGTGTGTTTGTGAGAGACACTGGACTAAGTTATCGGGTGTGAATATTGGTTATACCGCAAATACAGTTAAACCAAGCTTTAAACTAGGGTTATACTGGTGAGGTGTCAACTAGGTGGGTTATTTAATGCATGTTAGTATGCATGAATATGACCTTCTGAGCTTGATAACCTTCTAGGTGTTTTTTAGATATCACTACACCAAAACAGGTCATATATACTAGTATATCTATACCGATTCAGTTAGAACTAGCATAAATAAAATTACTAGTGCCGGTTCTTTAAAGGACACATGGCAAAAACTTTGATGTGCTAGTGCTAATTACCAACCGGCACAAATTATTGATTATATGTGAAATACCAAACCTGGCGACTAGTGGGGGTGAATAGGAGCCAAATATTTTTTTTCGCAAGGAGATGAATGATGCTCTACACCCAACGCTCCTCAAAGATGACATCCCACAAGAAGAGCCATATTTCTGGTTATTAAGTGCTCAAACAAAATTAATCTTAGTCCAAAGTGGTTGCACTCAAAACAAAACACTCCAACTAAAAAGGTGCTTTAGGAAAAGCACGCAGGAATATTTCAGCAGAAATCAATTCTGATCATAGGAGTGGTTGCTGGCTTTCTTGGGTTTTAAAAATTATGGAAATTTTGCTCCCTATGCCTTGATGAGTTGTACAGCCTCTAGCCAAGTTTTAGATAAAAAATTCTCACAGAAAATTTAGGAAAAATCGTGAACCAAAAACTATATGGAACTCGCGCACAGAAAGTTTCGGGCTTGGTATTCACCTCATAGCTCCCAAACGAAGAATCCAGATGATTTCAAAATGTTTTCACAAGTAGATATGAAAGTAACAGACCTTTTCCCACTAGAATCACTCAAAAAGGATTTTTCTAGATTTTTCTAAAAATCATACACGAACAGCTGCGCGAGTAAAACCATCCTACCTTTAAGAACAAGAAAGACAAGAACTTGAACTCTAGCCTCTCCTAGGTTGCAAGAAAGGTTTCAAACCATATGTGCAACCTTAAGGCATCATAGATTAGTAGCAAGTAGAAGGAGGTGAGGCAAATAAACTAGTTGTAACCAAAAGCAAGAAAGAATCTAGATCAAACATATGAATAACACAAGAACAAAGCCATGATTTGATGAACTAGTTCTTATTACTTGAGAGGGGTTTGTTCACAGCCACACCTTGGTGGGCAAAGCTCACAAAAGAGCAGAATACAAGCCATAAAATCTCAGTCCAAGATTTGGTGGAGGCAGCCCCTCCACCCCTTCTTTTATAGGGCAACCGGATGAATCTCCACCCTTGATTGTTTCCTTGCCTTCCAAGTAGCCTCATCAAGAGTTAGAATTCACCCACTCAACCAGCCACTTATATGGACCTAAACTATTCACACACAGCCCAAAATGGACAAAATATGCCATACATGGGTTTTATACAAAACCCGATTAACCCGATGCAACGTGCCTTCATCTGTCAGACTTGACCACTCCGTTTCCGTGCTTTCGAGCCTCTAACCCGAACCGGAACCTTTAAGCCACCTCAAGTCCTTCTCCATGGTGTCCTCATGAGCCCTAAGCTTGAGCCCATCCATCCCACGACATCATCACCGTTCTGGACCTCGATTTATCCGATCTAGCCCTGTACCGTCGCCGACCACGGTTGCCTCCAAGCCTGCGCTCACAAGGACCAAATCATTTCCCACAAGAAAAAATATTTTCTTACCTTTGTTTCCTGCATATTAGTCTAATTTCATCATCAATTCAAACATATTTGACTACATACCCATGTTCTCACTCGAACTGAAATCGAAACCTTTCAAACCGGTGCTTCCCTCAGCACAATAGAACAAAGATATAAATTTTCAAAATACTTCCCTTGCTCAAATGAAAAAAGTCATAATACGAAAACGATGCATCTCAAAATTCTCTACAAAATACATTTATAACATTTTTCCATCCGAGCTCAGGAAGACCCTCAAAAGCACAAAATACTCTGTCCTAGCACACATATGGCCGAACCGGCTTAAATTAATGTCAAAAACAAACTCCTCAACCAAATTAATTCAAGTCACATATACTCATCACAACATGAAGACCTCCACGTGGTCTCACAATATGTGCCGGTTCATACAGAGACTCGGAACATATAATCTATATATATATATATGTGGCGGTTGGAAATTACAACCGGCATATATAAATATTTTTCCACATGTCAAACGAATAGGCGCGTCGCTTCATATTCATAAGTGCCAGTTAGCAATTACAACTTGCACACAAAGCGTTTTGTCTCCTGAGAGGTTTCGCGGGCATTTTTATCCCCGTCACATCTATATAATCTAGCTGATTCCCCCATTCTGATCGTCTCCCTTCCACCACTCACTCTAGATATCCACCGCCTCTTCCTACTTCGCCATGGCCCAACAATCCCCTTCCTCTCCTTTGACGCCGCAGCCCTCTCCACCTGCCTCGCCGCTGGCACACCCCTGTCCACCTGCCACCTAGCCGCCTCGTCTGGCCTTGCCATAATTGCCATGGTCTGCTGGTGATCTGGCGCCCCTCGAGGAGGAGCCGACGGCCAACGAGGAGCCTCACGTGTTGCAGCCCTCTCCACCCACCTCGTCGCTATGTCCTGCCTCTCCATGGTCACCATGGCTTGCCGATGATCCGGCACCCAGCGAGGAGGAGCCGGCTGTTGGCGAGGAGCCCTGCGAGGAGTCGACGCCCAAGCGGCAATGGGCCACATCGCTACCGGATCCGCCTTCGGATCCTTCGGTGTGTGGCCTCGCCGGCGAGGAAGAGGAGGCGCTATTGCACGATGACGATGACAAAGTGCTCACCCCTGTTGGCTCCTCCTCTGAGAAAAAGGTGGCTCTCATTGGATTCGCCCGATTGTCCGACAATGGGGACACCTTCCCGAGGACGACGAGGAGGCGGTGGGCCACGATGACAACGTCGGCGGCTACTCTGACTCTGAGCTGGCGAGCGGCGGTGGCGACGACGATGATGACTCCTTCATGTAGATAACTAGTTAGCTAGGGTTGTACAGTTATATGTAGGTAGCATTAGCAGCCTACCTAGCACCGGTATGGTGCTATCTAGGCTAGATAAAAAAATATTTTAAAATTTATCTGTGCCAGCTGTAGCTATAAACCAGCAGATAAAATAGGTCATCTATGCCGTTTTATAACCAGCACAGATTACCGGTGACATCAGTGTCTATTGTTTTGTGCCGGTTCAAAAATCGACACTGATGACCATTTGGAATTGGCACTGATGACATGTTCTGTAGTAGTGTATTCAAGGGGGTAAACCCCTATTTATAGAATGACATCTATCCTAAACTTGGTCATACAACATATCTTCAATACCGATGAAAGTTTATAAAACATATCCTTAATCTTGAGCTTTAAGCCTTCTAGTGCTCTATATATCCAAATGATGTATCAATCGCATCCACATGGATTTTTTAATATGATCTTGTCACCTAAGATTGTCAATGATATCACACTAATTTAAGGCTTTAGCATAAGGTTAGTTAGCCATAAGTTCATAATCCCCAGTCTTTAATGTCAAAAACATAGACATACATCTAAACTAGCCTAGATGCTTTCAACCAGTCGGCTTGAAGGGATGGGGTAGAGCACTGCCATGTGTGGAGATGGAGGAGTGGGCGGTGTCAATGCAACTGTGCAGGAGGGGGTAAGGAGGGAGGAGAGAAGTGCATGTCAGGGGGAAAGGGAAGAGGAGAGGGCCGCCCACTAATTGAAGGAGGTGACGGGCGCCACAGCAGCCACTCCGCTGTAGACATGGGGTGATAGTACGAGAAAGAGGTTAGGTTTGGTGAGGATGGCTGGGTGGGCTAGGGGGCATGGCATTGGCGTGCACACATGGTAGGATGGGAGATTGAGCTGATGGTAGAATGCATTGGGTAGAGAGTATATTGTACTCAGCCAAATTTTGGGGAGGTATTCTCGCGAGGAAAAAAATTCCCTGTCCCCATCCCGGCAATATCTAATGGCCAACAGGGATAGATTTTCCCTATTTATGTCCCTGGAATAATTCTCCCATCCCCTTCCCTTAATAAGGGAATTCCTCACCGAGAAATAGGGATCAAGGCCCATTGCCATCCCTAGTTTGGCCATGTCTGAAGTTAAACATGTGGCCCTATTCGGATTGGTTTATTTTAGCCGCTTTAGATCTCTGCACACTAAAATGTCACAAAAAATAATTTAATGGTTCGGTTTCTGAAAACTGTTTTGAACCTCGCAAAGCCATTTCTAATCCGTAAGGGTGAAATTTTTTTGTGCCACTATATAAGTGCCCAAACTCTTCTGTGCCATCACTAAAAGTTAATCCCATACATGTCATTGTGTTTCTCCCGTGGTTCCCTTGAATACCATCATCATTAGCACCGGTAGTTAACACATTTAGAAAGCACCCCATAATACCCAAACTGCCCTTTTTGCATTTTCCCAATTTAAAACTTCAAAACATTATATCTTCTACATTTTAGCTTCAAATTTAGTGATTCAAATTCCTAAATCAATGTAAAATCATGTGATGCTTCTGATAAAATTTTATAATTTTTCTTTATTTTTTATTTATTTTCTCTTGTTTCCACGAGACTTAGCATGATTTATTTTAAAATGAAATGTGTCATCTCAAAAGGTTTCAATATCAATTGCATAGTCGAGTAACACATAATTTTTGAAACTCGTAGAAAATTTTCTCTTAATTTTACGACTTTTCTATTTTTTTAGGATTCATTCTTTTTTGTAGTAATAATCTGGGGCAAACTTATCTTTTCGTCGATCCATCACGTAAGAATAGTCAACAGTGGCAAAGAATGGAAAAATTAGCAAATGGGATGACACGGAGGAGTGAGGTGCTTAGTGATAGCACATAAGGATTGGCGCATTTTGCAGCGCCATAGAAAGTATTAACTCAATCCTTAATGTGCCATCATGTTATCACCTCTCCCCCAAACCATCGCATTTACATGTGTATCGGATCTATGCATAGGTAAAAATTTGACTTTTTTGTTTTAGTTGTATAAACACTTGAAAAATCTATAAAAATCAATGTTTGTCGAATATCTAATACTTTGATTTTTTTGTGTATTTTATGGTGAAATGTGTTAAAAAAGAATGTATAAACATTCAAACCATATTTTAACATAAATATTAAACTAAAAAATAAAAAAGTGGATTGGGAATATTGCATATTTGATATTATTGTATTTTTTAAAAAAATTATTAGGAATATTTATAATGGTTAAACAAAAAGATTAATTTTTACTAATGGCACATACGACAATAACTTAAATGTAATGGCTTGAGGGCGTGAGATTACAAAATGATGACACAAGAGATTAATGTATAAATTTCTCTCTCTCTTCGAACTCACGCTGCAGAGCCGCGGTGTATCTACAACCGATATCTGAAATCTGAAATTATCAAAAAGGTACTACCATAATATCCGACGGAACTTCGTCCAAAAAAAATATTATCCAACGGACCGTACTCGAGAAGGATGTGGGGTCGAGTGAATTTGAGAGTCCCCATCGACACCGAAACTGGCAACAGTGACGGCAGATAATCCTCGCGATTTCACCGTGTTTCTTCTAGGAATATAAACACACGCCTTAATAAGCTCCGGCTCGTAGATTTCTGGCCAGTATTCCTGTCTAAGTCATTATTCGTCTCTAGCCCTTCTCCTCTTTTACCGACGCCGTGGAGGTACGCCGTGGATCCCCTGTTCCCATATTGCCTATTGCTGTACCTTATTCTTTGGGTTAACATTAACTGCAATTTACTTTATTATAATCGATAGTAACTGTGATTACCGATGGAGTTAGGCTAGAGTTGAGTGGCATAGAGGGGAGAAAACAGCGAGAGAAAATGGAGTAGTCGTTTGCTTCCCAATTTAAGCTTTGATTACACCGCTTAAGCCTTTTAAGGAAAGAAAAGGGGAAAAATTTACTTTCGATTTGCTAAAAAAAAAAAAACTTTCCAGGCATCTTTTTTCAAGAACTGCGAGATTCCTCCCCTTGTTGCCTCTTCGTTAAATTCCCCTTTTCTTTCTCTCCTCGCTTGAAAAGATTTTTCCCCCTTTTTTGCTTGTGGGGTCATGACTCGTGACTAGAAGTCCTCGTCCTGTTTCTTGCCTTCTTGTGGGGAAGAAGAATATGAGGCAGGGGAATTGAGGAAAGAGCCTGATTTCATTCGTGGTAAGTGGAGTGGGATTGGGATTAACAATGTCAGGTGAAATCTATGGTTGTTTTGCTTCTGATGCTGCTATTTTTCATCTTTGCCTTGATCTGGATCAAGCTGGCTCCGATCGGGTAATCTTGTTTCATCGGACTCGCTTGGTTTAAGTTCTTCTTCTGTCTGTCCATTGCATAACGCAAGCTTTTGCCTTCTGCGGTCGTAATGCCGCCTCGTGTTCTGCTACCGATTCTTGTCTATATGGATCATGGATCACCCCTCTTGCTCGTCAGGTTTCGTTTGCAAGAACAGTCATGGGCTCATGGCAATTTCGCCACCGCAGAGTTAAGATATATGTGCAAAAACTGGAATCAATCTTGAGTGGCAGACGCATGTGATCATAGGCAATGCTCTCTAGTCACATCAGTTTGTTCCTTGGATTTCTCTCTCCCCAAGCTGGGCGGCATATCTGTCTATCTAGTATCTACCGTGTTAGTCTGTCAGTACTGCTCCTCTCGTTCTATTCCCTGTTTTCGGTAACCAAATTACTTAATGCCGTGACCTTTTCTGTGGCCCCCCTCATTGACATTATTGCACTCTCTTATTTTGATTACTTCAGATCAATTTGTTATTTTGTGTTGATTGGGAAAAGCTACTACTAATGATCTGATAGACCCAGTTGAGACATCTATTATCTCTTTAGAGATCAAAAGATTTATGCTTTTCACCAATGTTCAGTTATTTGATAAAGACCAGTGCATTTACGTTGATCATATATTTTTTTTATCAATGATTGAAGATCGGTTTAACATATTTCTATAGAAATTATTCGGGTATTGAGAGTAAAGAGCAACGAGCATGCATCTTTTTGAGAGGTACATGGAAGAAAGGATATGAAAATTTTTAAGTAGAGGCTTGAATTGATTGTTCATGGTAGATTAGCAGCTAAGGTCGCTTGTTATATATGTTATTTCTAAAATGTCACCCTAAACTTGTACCATAATATATTTGCGTATAGCCTAATTTTGGGGCACAAAGATGTTCCCCTTTCCCGGCTCCCAAGTTTCTGACCATTTCCCTGCCCCTGAATTCTTAACGCTGCAAAGTGTTGGGTTGTGACCATGTCTTCCCTGTGAGTAATTCCTGGTGGCTTCTTCTGCTGCCACCTCTCTGGCTATCTAAACAGAGCAAGGAGGCCAAATTTGGCTTCTCTTTTCTTCCTTTTATTTGTCTTTTGTAATGACCTCAACAACATTCAGTAAGGTCTCATCCCTAACCAACCTTGTAATCTTCTGCACTGACTTGCGTTCAAACAAATCTTCTGCACTGACCACTTTGCCCTTTGCTGCGTTAGATGGTCTCTTTTCTCTGATGCACATGTTGACATCTGTTGCTTCTAGACATGCAACAAGAATCAGTTTCTTTTTTCTCCCTTTCCATAATACATCCACATCATTGGCTCTGATCTTTTGTCATATGCAACTAGGGCTAAGGGAACTGCACAAAAGCAGCTATGGATCAAGGGATGGAGCTGAGGGGGTGTGTTTGCAGGATCAAGAACTGCGCCGTCGAACTTCTGTCGATGGAGGAGGATCTGGTGACTGGTCTGGACGATGACTCGTCGGACTTCATCTGGAGGGACCTCCGGCTCAAGGTCACCTTCCTGTTCATTGATCTGAGCCGTGTAATCTCCCGCAGCGAGAGCGATGAACGAAGGAAGGCGCTCACCCTTCTCACCGACAAGTTCTTCTACTCCATGGATGAGGTGATCGATCGTTTCTCTTCTCCCCCCATCATAGCCAGCTTTTCTTGCAGGCATGTCTTTCATCATTGGCAAATAAGATGATATATTTTACCTGTAACAGAAAGACCACGCACAACAACATTTGTACGTAATTTTAGCCCTTAAAATTTACCCCATTTGGCCCATCTACAGCCAATCTTAGTGAGAAATATTACATTAGTGGCACAGGGCAGCGCTTAATTAGCAGTTGTTCGTTGTCTAGAACTGCCTTCATATCATTTAGCAAATTCAACAATATCTTGATGCAGATGCTGTTCCTGAATTCTGACAAACAGCGTCCATGGGAAGCTAACTCCAAATTGCCCCCCTTTTTTGGCAAAAGGGGAAGTTTTGGACCATTTTTTTGTGTCACCATTTATGGACCACCAGTTCGCCTTTCAAGTGATATTAGATATTTAGATGGGAATAATACTCTTGATAGTTGAGAAGCTTGTCAGACTCGCCTGCCCACATCATCAGGTCAACAAAAGACCAGTTAGGCCTTCTAGATGTCTATTAACTGCAGTCCAAAGCTTCTGCCCCTTCAGCAAGTTGATATAGTTCTTGACTAGGATCACCCAATCGATAGATGGCCATTGCATTGCAATTTAATCCTATTTGTGACGCAGAAACTGTTTTAAACTAATCATGGTCTAACATGGAAAACTCAAGGTTTGGTAGTTTGGTCCTTGTTGGGCACAATAAACAAACTGGACAGTGACACTGCGCCATCAGCTCAGCTAGTCAATTTTTGCGGATGCTTTTCATGTTTAATTTTACTTAAGAATGCTCTTGGACAATGGCAGCTGGGCGATGCGGCGATGAACGGAAGCGTCTCCGTCATGAAGTTGCGCTACAGCGACGCAGCTCAGGCTCTCCGTGAGGTGGTCGCCGCCATTGCGCCGTCGCAGTAGTCTGATGGCGCCGCATCATGTGCCCTGGGCGCTGCATTGCGTTGCAATGCCATGCTGTGAAGCAGAGAGAGTGAGATAGCATGAGAACCGCACATGCATCTCCTAGGGAGCAAGAAAGGAGTGAGTTTTGCCTGAAACTCTTGACAGAAAGGATAGGCTCTGTAAGAAATATATGAGCAGTAGCTAGATCACCTGTGTTCATACATGATGAGACATGGAGTGTGTCTCTGGAGTGGAAGCAAAGCAAGGAAGATACCACCTATCGTGTTGTCTCCAGCAATTTTTTTCTCCCGTTTTTTCTTTCGAAATTTATCTGTGTTTGCTTCGTGATGAACGTTACGTGAGAGTTTACTACGCGGTAGCAGACACGTTCATTTGGTCAGACGTTCGGACGAGAAGGAATGGCAGGTAGCTGACTAGCTGCAGCATGAAGCACGTACTAGTTCAGCACTTCAGCTGATTAATGGATTCCATGGACGATTCACACACTGACAGGAACGATATAACAAGTTAACAGCATAGCCCAACAGAACACTTCATCAGATTTCTGCTAAAATCTTGCGATTTTGATATACTCAGCGTAGGGTAGAGAGTGCAGAAATGTGGGCACTTGCATTACACACAGAGGTTTGTTACTCTGTTACTGACAAAAAGGCTTTTCCTGCTAATTATTCATATCAAGTTCCTATGCTACACCTCTGTTAAAACCACCACTTGGTCTGGAGCAAAAGATACCAGAACTCCAGAAGAGAGAGCCAAAAGGAATCAATATGTGCAACAAGACGAGGAAAACTGCAATTGCCGAGAACTCTCCCAATTCACTCACAAAAATATCTATACGTAGACTTTCAGAGAAGGCGCGGTTGACGGCTGTATTTGGAGGCCACGCGACGAAGATGCTTGCATTACTTCCTTTAGCTTTCAGCTATAGGAAAAGCACGATATTTGTGTCACGTTTGCTTTCCTATGCAGGCACGGAAGCTACGGGCTCTCCAAATAGTCCATCAAACAATGCTGAAAATTGAACAGACACATTTGTTTGGCAGTGGTTCACCATCCTCTTGGTTCCTGTTTCAAATGGCTGCTGCCAAGAACTTGTGCCTTCAAAGGAAAATAACAGCATTAAGAGAGAAATTCAGTATAGAGCAGTAGAGCACGACTGCCGAGAGGGTAGTAAATAGTAAAGAGTCTTGCACAGTAAAGAGTCTTGCACAGTTAATTATTCATGTTGCCAATTGAAAAATACGAAATTGATTAAAGTTATCTTTGACTGTTAATTATTTTGAGTGCAGGATTGGTCACAACCCTTACCATCAGCAGCCATATGTTATTCTCAGTAGTGCGAGGAATTTAATTCAATTTCATTGCATTCAAGTGCCAAAGTGTAACTTTAGGCAACTTTGGGTAAACATTTTAAACTGAATATTTTCCACTACTAGACTTCCTTCCTGCTAGACTCGCACTAGGATCCCGCGACTGCGTCGCCTAGCACCCTACCCCGCCCCCTCTCCCCTGTTTTCTATCTCTCCATCCCTCTGTAATTATTCTACCCGTTAATGAAATGGCAGAGCGCCTGCCCCTTTTGCTCAAAAAATATTTTCCACAAAACAAATAGGCAGTTAAATACTTAAATCAGATGCATAATTTTACTTCAGAAGCTATGGTAGGTTTTAGGTCCATAATCTTCGGATGTTTCCCCATAAAAAATACTAGATGTGTCTACAGGTACTGATTACTTGTATCTAGTAATCCGTGCAGCGCCAATCATTAGTAGAAGAAAATTTACCAAGTTAACATCAGGGAGTAGGTAAGCAAGCCTTTCATCCACCGAAACTGGCATTTTGGGCATACTGCTCATTATTCCAGGCATTTGGCTCATGCTGTTTACCAAAAAGAGCATTACATTAGATATAGCATGGTACTAATGGCATAGCCCCAATTTCGTGACTTAGGATTATGAATCTATTATGTGGGCATATGAATCTATTATGTGGGCATACTGTACCTTTGGAGAAGATCATGGATGTTCCTTCCTGTGCGATGGAAAAGATCAATGTTGCTCTGGGCCTGAGAGATCACAAAGTTGAAACAAAATTTACTCCTCGGAAGACTAGGTGAGTTCTTTTGAGCTTATCTTATCTACTTATTTACTGTAGCACGTCACTTCGAGAATTTTTTGAGGTAGCCTCGATTTGACTTATCTCGGTTGGCCTTTATTTTGGGATTTAGAGAGCTTATATCTCGCCTACTTAATAAAAAAACCGATTCTAAATCCCAAAATTGAAGGCCAACTGCTCTATAAGACTACCTCAAAAATTCTCAAGTGACTTTTTATTACTTTTACAAGAAATAAGTAGATAAGATAAGCTCAAAAGAAGGGTCCCTATACTCCAATGAATAGTGAGGAGGGGGGATAATAAGATTAATATACTACATGAAATAAAGACCAACCTGTGATGTCAAAATATTTTCTTCTATTTGATTGAGAAGACGAGCATTTTCTTCCAATATATTTAGCATTGCACGATGTATGTCTGAGGCTGTATAATGGAATGTAGACACGATTGTCATATGATTGAATAAATTGAATGAACTAAAAGTTTGAAGGCAACCTATAATTAGATCTAATTTGATCAATAGGAATTGTCCATATGCTTGTATAAAAAATAGAAGAATTCTAGTGCATCTACATGTATACACTGCCACATATGTAGAAAAAAAAATTTATCTAATTTTTATATTGCCAAATTGTGTCAAAACTTTGGTAAGTGGCTAACGTTGCTATTTCATTATAGGCTGCATCAATTGTGGTGCACCAGCTAAGGAGCACCAATAGCTATTAAAAAAACTAAGGATCACCAATATCAAGCATATGAATCACACAAACCATTTACAATATCTTGACTTATTTATATGCTGCAAAAGTATGTATGGAATTTTCAGTCATTTCATTACATATCTAATATTGGGGATTTTATGGGAAGTCTTTGCCATTCCTGAGGAAATTAATACCCTAGGGACATAAAATTTATTTAAGTAATTTCAGATTGTTTACCACATTTACAGTATAAAATGATACACACAAGCAAAGGGAAACAATTAACATAATCAATGTTACAGCAACTCCACAAATGACCTACCAACCTCCAGATACAAATTGGTTATCGTGGATGGTGTTACGTGCTACCGAGGAAGAACCTCTGATGTCTGTCTGAACAGGATGATTGGTAACCCATGATGAGGATTCCACCATTTTATCCTAAGAAAAAAATTTGATGAGCACTAGGCAAAAATATACACAAACCGGTTTTGTGCCATTTATATATCTCATCAACTTCAAAACATTTGAGGGTGAAACATGTTTTTATCGTTTGGGCCTTTGGGGGCTAACCAGATTGAAAGACTATTAACAGAAAATAAATTTCACAGGAGCCTAAAAAACTTCCATCTTTTCTACATCAATTTCACAATCCCATACATCATTAGCAGATGAGAGATAAATATAGTGGATTAAGAAATATATTTGACATTTGAGAACATGATTTTAAAAGTATTATTTTTAAAGCAGAAAAGGTATTAATTTAGGGCACGCTTCTCGGGAGTCGGAACAGAAATTGCATCTAACAAGAGTTTTCTGAAAGTGATAAGAAGGCAGTGTTTTAGGAAAAAGCAAAGGATCAATACCTTTCTATCTTTTATCTTTTTCCCAAGATAATGCTCTTCGGTCTTCCGTCGTCTTGTATTTTCTTTTTTCTGTAAGCAATTCTCATTGTTAGTATCATAAAGAATGGAAGGCAACAAGTCGGATTAGCTACAAAATACTCAAGATACAAATCTCAGCTAACTATGTTCTGCTAGTTCTCTTCAACAAATTGAAACAATTTCCTTAATGCTCCACAATAAAAATAGAACATAATAGCATTATTATTTATTGCGCAAATAATGTCAACCTGACTGATAGCATATCACTTTTATTAACTGACCAAATATATTAAAAGCAGAAAAAGTTACAATACTTCCAAAAGATATGCATGCTTGTCTTGAAACAGGAGAAGGCCAACTTTTGATTGGATATCTTTTTGGCAATACTAGTAAAGACTAAAGACACAAATATTGCTAGCAATGTTAAAAGCAGAGACTTTGCAACCCTATGACATTATCTTAGTACACACTAGACAAATGCAAAGGTAAATCTTTGGGACAACAGCTCAAAA
The DNA here is from genome assembly GCA_036346145.1 of Olyra latifolia. NCBI lineage: Eukaryota > Viridiplantae > Streptophyta > Magnoliopsida > Poales > Poaceae > Olyra > Olyra latifolia. Next base: position 20,130,080 of record CM070524.1, on the reverse strand, counting down.
GGATAGATAGGAGGAACAGCTAAGACCACACTAACTTTATAGTCCATAATAGATCATTATAATATTTATACTGATGTGGACAAATAAGTATATTTACAACATGATCTACTTTCATATACGCAGCACTGGTTTAGTGGAATTATAGTGATGTCATCCTGACAAGCCACAAAAATATAAACTATTGTTAGTCGCCATCCATAAGGTGTGAGGCACACCACATATTCCTTTACTTACAACAAAGTTATCTAGAGTGGATGCATAAATTTAAAATTTTTGGTTGAAGTTCAAAAAATTATGCAGACTATTTGTGGATCTGAAGAGATAAAAATATCATTTAGATGCTGCATAATTAGGATAAAATGGACCTGGTACTCACCGTCATCCACTGGCATCTCATAGCAACATCTCTTACTGTCTTCTCTGGTAACATGGCTGCTATCTTGATGTACTTCATGATTCCTGGCTCATTTGTATACCTGACAATTCCATCACCAGGGCATGCAAGGATACAAGATTAGGAATGCACCAATGGATGTAAGTTTCAAAAGAAGATAGATAAGATAATTTCCGTGATAAGAGCATTATATCTCTGTTTATCAGACAAGCAGAATTATAACGAACTAAACTGAAAATGACATGTTCATAAGACAAAGTGAACTGGACTTTCCAAGTAATGAACACGTCGATTCGTTAGCATAACTGGATGTGCCCCTTTTAATGAGTAAAAAAAAGAACAAAGAGCTTAACTTCTGACTATCTCAGAGCACTAACATTAGATACACTCATCAGTCATTATTCTTTTTGAGCAAAATCAACAGTCATTAATCTGAAACAGTATAGGCAGCATAAATATCCCATAGTTCAGTGTCAATTGCCAGGTATAATATCAGAATGTTAAACTACAGGAATTATGTCTGCACTATATACATGTGATGAAATAATACTCCATTCTAAAGTGATAAGAAAATAAATTTCACATAAAGTGATAGTATAGCATACTTTTGGAGGCCATCGTTCAGCATTTGTAACTCAGGATATGACCAATCCACAGCCATCGGTGCTCCATACTTGAGGCTATGGCTAGAATCAACAATCATGTTGGGTGAACCTGTGGATACAATCGTCGAAGACATAGTGTTTAACATTGCCAGATTGCCGTTCATCCCACTGGAAGTGTCCAGGCAAACTGGCATGACTCCTGATCCACTGGCAATCGCGCTTGTCTGAAATGATACCACATGTTGGTTGCAGAAGGACCGTGGAAATACCCCAAAGTGGTTAGGATCTGTTGACATCTGCATGCCAGACGAGATTCTGTGCTCCAGATTCAGCCTCACAAGCACATCATCAAGCTTTGGAAGAACACTGGATTTTGCTACCCCCCCTTGAAACTTTCTTCTTCAATAAGGGGACTGTTGTACCACAAGCTACACTTCCGTTTTAACGCAGCCTAGGTGTGTTTGGCATCCAGGGCTCCACAAACTCATCAAAGTGACCATAGATGCCATCCAAGCTATGAAGATGATGTCCAAAACTTTCCTGAAAACAGATTCTTCTCTAACAACCGTACCCAGATTTGAGAAGCTTGCACATTACACACTGCAGAAGACATGGAAGGAACAATCATATTTTCATTGCTTCTGGAGAATACAGAAGTACTAGAGAAATTCGCACTACATCTGTATCATTATAACCACTGAAGCTAATCCAATCCAATATAAACTTTGCAACTAACTCCAATAAAAAAATTCTTTCAGCTATAAACTTTACAGAGGATCTACCTTTTAAACAGAAGCACCATTGATCACGCCAGAAATTTACAGATAAAGAGTTTGTGAAAAAACCAGACATGATAAGAGGCTTAAAAATGAGATTCAATGATCAATCATTTGTTTTGAATTAGAATTCGGTTAGCATTTTCTTATATTCAAGCATCTTGTATAGCTAGCTACTTAGGTGTGACACTGATAAGGAGGTGAAGTCAAATATCTAAAGACTAAAACCACTGATCAAATAGCAACTCACTCGAGAGAGAATAAAAATCTTTGCAGCATAGTAGATGATTTTTTTTGAGCTAAAGGGGCAGGCGCTCTGCCATTTCATTAAAGAGGAGTGAAATTTACAAAGGGGCGGTTAGAGAGAGAGAGAGAGGGGAGGGGGGGTAGGCGAAGGGAGAGAGAGAGAGGTGGGTAGGCGACGGTGTCGCAGGGGACCCTAGCGCAGGTCTAGCAGGGAATTAGCCTGTCTCCATAACCTAACATCCTCCCTAATAGCTGCGATGAGACTGGCAGCGGGTTGGCTACAGTTCTGGAACAAACGTCGATTACGTTCCTTCCAGATGTTCCAAACGATGTAGATGACTAGGCCGTTGAAGGCAGGTCTGACGTCGCTGGGCAACGAAGAAGCTACATTCATCCATTTACTAACCCAGCATAGTAGATGATAAGGAGGTGAAGTCAATATCTAAAGGCTAAAACCACTGATCAAGTAACAATTTAATCAAGTGGCAATAAAAATCTTCGCAGCATAGTAAATGGAAGTTATACAACTACATAATTTCACATTGAAGCTCCATGCTAGATAACTACTTACCATAACGGAAAGAAACTTTCTTCGATCACCCATTAAAATACATATTAAGATTGGCCCAAACAACAAAAGTTTATATACATATTAAAAAAATATTCTTTACCAATTCCACAATAAGATGAACTTTCATCATTAGCCCTACGAAAAGCACCATTGCATAACAGGTAATCATTCAATTATCCACTTCTCGGCAATAGAAGACTATACCAGACGAGCAAGAGTGGACATATTCAGCTCATGATAACTACCAGAACCCTAGATGTCACAGAGCCCAAAAAAAAAAACCTCTATCAAGTCCAATCTGTTAATGAATTGACAAACAGAAGAGCATGTTCTGTGCGAAGATCGATCCTACAAACATCATGACAGGAAAGCTGATAGACCTGGAAAACACGTTGGTCTACTTCTAAGTTCTAACTTCGAGAGAGGACATACGAGATTTTCAAGCGGAAGAAAGCATATGAGAACTCATTCAGAGAGCCAAAACTTGAGCTTTAATCATACTTAGAACCAAATCTGTCTTCTGCAAAGGCTCTATAATACCAAATCAAGAGAGCAATACAGAGAGGCAGACATACCAATCAATCCGTACAGCGACAACAGAGTCCAAGAAAGAAGAGAAGGCGGGCTTTCAGGGCACCGCAGAGGACACGCAAACGCATCAAGAAGCAAGAGGGCGTAGCTAGGTAGCAAATCTGCTGTCACACTTCACAAGCAATAGAAAAAGACTTGAACAGAAAGGGAAGAAACCAAATCAAGCAACGATGATTGCACGAAAGGCGGCGGCCCCAGGCGCGCGCATACGTGCAAAGCACCATCCGAGGACTCGATTTCCGCATACAGGTCACGCAAAACCCTCCTCAAAATCCCTCCCTCTCTGAGCAGCTAAGCTTCCACTAGCTAAACCGACCAAATCAAGGAACCCCGCCCACGAGCGCGAGACGATCGGATCATACTAGATCAAGATCCTAGCGTGAGCACACGGTCAATCAAGGAACCCCAAATCAAGAAACGCACCTGCGCCAGAGCCGCCGCCAATGAACTCGCCGTCCCTGCGTCCTTCCGTCAGGCCGCCCGTCCACGGTATGCCGCGGTGCCAAGAAGCCGCCAGAGGCGGCAGAGGCAGACAGAACAGCAGCGGCAATTCCTGCGCGTCCCTCGCTGCGAGGGGTGCGTGCGCGCGCCCGTGCAGTGCGGCACTGCGGTGGTGCGCGGGGAGGTGGCGGTGATGGATGGTGCTCTCCCCCTTGGCTCGATCTCCTCCTCCTTTAAATGGTGCCGTCCAGCTTTGTGCGCTCCAATGGGAAGGCAGGGGAGAGGGCAGAAAAGCGGCGGCCCCGCGCCTCCCCCAAAGGCGAGAAAGAAGCTGCTATATGCGCCCAAAAAGGCAAAGCCGTGTGCCAATTCTACTGCAACTTGCACCAAACCCGCACACCAAACGGAAGGGAGAAGAAGTGCGCGCTGCCGCCGTAATGGCCAGGAGGGGAGACGACCAGGGGGAGGACGAGGAGAGAAGGGAGAAGGTCTCAACTCTCAAGGTGGCGTGGTGAGATCTCTTGGAATTCAGTGCTCCCTAGGAGATGGAAACAGTGGCGCCGGGATTCCCAATGGCTACCAAACAATTATTGCCACTTAACAAGTACATTAACTACTACTACACTACCCCTCCTCTCTTGCTTCTTCCCTCTCACTCCTTCCATTGTTGATTTCGCTTTTTTTTCTCTCTCTCTCGTGAGGAAAGAATCAAGTGCTTATTCCCTTTCTTGCGTCTCCTTTGCTTGCAACCACCATTTTTCTTCTCCCTGAAATGCTACTTACTTGTGCCAATTGTGCGCATGTGTTTGGCGATCTCTATTTGCTCTCGCATGCGTATTCGGTATGGTGGCATTAGGACATCTTTGTGGTATAGTGGTGCGTGGGAGACCATGGGGTTCCGATTTTACAAATGATGGGCGATGTGTCGCTGTGGCGGGTAGTCAACTGGGCCAGTAAAAGAGAGATCTTTTCTGCGTTCTTGCTTATCCTCATGCAATGTGCCAGGTGCATCTACTAAAAACGACAAAAAGCGAGAGCGCGAATTTGGTCCTACCTGAAGACGTGGATGGGTAATAATTCCACGTGTCGATGCGTCGAAGCACTCTTTTTTAAAGGCTGGTTCGAAGTTGTAGTGCTAGTACATCAAATGTGATGAACGAAACTATATTTATATGAAAAAATATGTGATAGTTATATGATTACAACGCTCTTATAAATTTATGGTTAGAGTGCTGGCATTACCAAATAAGAGGGCTAGCACTTAAAAATAGGGTGATTTAAATTCATGACGTTTCACAATACACGTTTCGAAATATGTCACTTGATATGTTAATGGTATACAAGTCGTGGGTCAACGTGCCATTGATACGAGTGTCATATATATATTTAACACCACACTTTTTAAAGCTAGGTACGTATAACTTTTCCTAAAAAAAAAAGAGAAATGAGGCATGGGGATCAAAACCCGACCAGGCCTCGGTGACAATTGAGAACAGTTCAGTCCTCAAATACAATCGTTACATCGTGTTTTCGAGAGAGCACTTATCTAATAAGGATACATACATTTTATAAAAAAAAAATAAAGATTTAGATGATCTCTGTCTATAGCAAGTTTCATCATATATATATATATACATTATTAAAGACGATATATACAACAAGCTGTTTTTATGTAAGTCTATATAGACATCATATCTGTATATAATTTTTTGTTTCTTATGTTATAGTCAATTACAACTCAAGAGTTGAACGGCTTAGATCGATCTATACTCCTCTCTCCTCCACATGATCTCGCTTCCTCTATGGCAATGCTTATAGATAGTTGATGTGAATATTGTACATACTCTAGTGATTGATCTCCTAGGTGGCATGCTGAATAAAATCATTTCTATTGGGGATTTTTTTTTAAAAAAAAACTCAATCCTATTTGGGGTAGAACGCAACATTGCTTCGGTTCATTCACTGTCCTTCCTCGAGCCACAAGGCCCACAACCCTATAGGGTTCAAAGAAACCAAAATGAGTTATATGTGGTGGAGTGTAGGGATGCAAAAGCACATTCTAGGTGGTGAAATGTTTTGATTGTAAAGCTCACAAATCGGGTTCGAGTGTCTATGGAGGTAATGAAAATCCGAGTCTCACTCGAGAGTGGTTTATAGTTGTGGGACCGAATAACTGGATCCCCACGGTAATCTCTACTATTAAAAGTTTCATGTGCTAGTGATGAGCGATGCCACACTTCACTATAATTATCCACCATGTTATTCATAGTAACAAATCCATCTACTTTACTAAAATTATCCACCATGCCATCCGTCATAACTCATCTTATCTTATTCAACATTTGAAATTCTCAGTGTGGTACCACTAAAGTATAGCGTGCACTGTCTCTGCTGCCATCCACACAGTTGCTCGCGACATGTCGCAGTGCATAGCACAAATCGCCTACGACGAAGACGAAAATATATAACCCACACACTATTGCTCATGACGCGTCGTGTTACGTGGTGCATAGCACCAACCGTCTGAAGTCGTATGTCCGGCTTGCTCATAGCCTTGATAGTGGAATTTGTATTTTCTCATAGCAAAACGTAGGCACTTGGCTAGTCCCTGAAAAAAGCAGAAGGTCTTAGGTTCAATTCTCATCCAGGAACAGAGAACACTAGCTAGCTCTTTCTAAGATAGTAAATTTTTCCCTGTAAGATTTGTTATAGCACTAGTATATATTTTGCCTAATTGCTTTGAAATGTAATAATATTTTAATTTGGTGCTAAAACGATAACCACTTGAAAACAAAATCAAGATAAAATTAAGTTATAAACAAAACTATACAGGCAACCCAAAAAAATTATAACAAGAATTATATACTTTTGTTGCTATAAAGTTACATGATTTAGAGACCAGAACTTTATTTCATTCCTAAAATAATAAAAATGATTATTGGAAATGAAGAACCAAAGATTGGAATGAACTCATGGAAGTAACATATTTCAGCCTGCGGCACAAATCGATCGGTCACACTGCTGAATTGAAATTTCCAATAGTCATCGCCATTGCTAAAAGAAATTGATAACGTAGCTATTGCTAGCTAGCTGGAATACGCTTCAGCGTTAAGATGTTCTACGCAAGACTTCCATGCAAACGGCAATGCTAAGTAGTCTCCCTTTTAAAGAATTTCAATTCTGAATTGTGTTGACCGCTCTTGCTTACATTACGTCTTGCACTGCAGAATGCGTGCTCCCTCTGACACTTGGATTTGCCCAGCTATTAAAATAGCATGCCTCATGAACCACAAGGTTACATTAGGATGATCCACGTAGAAACGTGCAAGTCCTTCTATTGACGTCTCATAAGTTAGTAAACTGCTTAATCAGTTACGAACGACTAGGCAGTTCCAGACTTCCGTTCGACCATTTTGCCACGAAAGCAATATTCAGATATTCTCCTGCGGCATGCCATAGCGTTTTATTTCAACAAGAAATCTCTACATACGCCTCAACATCGTCTAATTTAGTTCTCTCAAGGATTTAGGAAAAAATCTAGAATTTTATAAGGTTTTAAAGTACAGTTTCCTACAAAATACTTTGACTAAAGTAAAAAAAAATTTATTGTCTGAAACAAATTAAGAATTTCGCTAAAAACTTTAGGATGATCGTACATAATATTTTTATTAATAACTGAATTTTTGTCTACTTCTAACGATTTTTAAGCGATTACCAAGCAATATTCGATATCAAACCCTAGCGATAATCCATCCCAAAATTGATAGGGTAAACCATACATGATCCCCAGACGACCGGGTGCACCGCGCGAACGTTTTTTTTTATTTTTTTTTTCTCGTGGTCGTGCTGACATGCAGCCACAGGCCACGCGTCGCCCATGCACGGTGTAAGGCAGACGACCGTTTACCAGCATTATTTCTGTGAAGCTACTGTGACGAGTTAATTGTTTATCACTCTAGCTAGCTGCATTGACGGTCAACTGAACTACGTACTCTAGTGTTTAAGGAAAGCGAAAGGCCCGAAAGGAAGAACTATCAACAATAGTACTGGATAATCTACGGAAGAATGGACCGAAGTGTTATCAGAGTGGTGCTTAAAAAGCATTTTCTTTTAGTTGAGTAACTTAATTTGCTATCTAATTAGTTGGTACCTATGCTGCACGTCAGCGCTATGCTTGAGCTTGAATAACTACATTGGTTGCTCTCATCTCATGTATGGAAGGGCTGCATATTTGCTCTCTCCGTGCCATAAAATTTAGTCGTGAAGATATGTATCAATCAAAGTTATAAAATTTTATCTATCATATTTTTTAAAATTATTTAGATTAAACACTTGAAAATCATGCACATCGGTTCGTCTCGAAAAACTCTTTTATAATATCATAATTTTAGTGGATTTATAAACAAATTACATTAGTAAATAGTGATTAAATTTGTATTTCGAAGATCCTGCCGATATCCAAAAAGTTAAGTTTTTGTGATATGAAGAGAGTTTGATAGTAGGCAGTGGTGGAGCTCAAGTAAAATTCTAAGCATCCCTTACTAAAGATAGAGTATCTTATGGAAGAATGAATCTTTTATAGATTTTATGGGAGTAGTAGGGTAGTACACTTATCTTCCTAAGATTTTTTATATGTGCCTCTTCATGACTTAAGGTCTGTTTGGAAACAAAGTATTTTTTATAGTTTTGAGACAAAACCATGATTTCTGAAATTACTATGGTTTTCAAAACCATGAGGTGTTGAGATGACAGAAAAACTCTATTTCAAAACCATGGTTTAGTAGAAACCATATTATTTTTTGAGTATTTGTAAGTCCACTTTTACTCAAAGTTTTCACTATTTTGGCTAGCTCCTTGTCCACTTTGATAGAGTTTTAGCATCCTCAAAAGTCAAAACCATGTAATCAGACATGTTATAGTTGTAATGAAATACTAGAGTAAAGTGGAGTTTGTTAAAACCATAATTTTCTTATATACGTATTGAATACCCTATGTATTACAAAATAATGGCTCGTTAAAAACATGTATCCAAATAGGCCCTTAAAGCGATGTAAAATCTCAAAATGCCCATCCAAAATTAATTCATGTAAAATCTGAAAGCGAATGGTCTCCATGAAACCTCTAGCTGCACAGGCACGCAGTTATAATAATTAAGATCGCCCAGCTTTAATTTATTGTTACGAGATTTTTTTCTATTCGGGATGCTGGTGTCTTCTTTTTTTAGAGAGGGGACGCTGGTGTCCGTCTTCAGCTCGGCTCTGATCACTGCAGGTACCACGCTCCACGGCCCTTTCCCTTTCGGGCCGGCCGGCGGCCGGAAGCCGTTAGTCGGCACTCGGCAGGTGGTCCGGTGGGTGGCACGCCGCGGCGAATGATTGGCTCCTGGAGGCGGCGAGAGAAGATGGTGGAGTGGTACGTACGGGACACATGGGGATGGGGGTAGTGCACGGTCCAGGCGGAGAGCACCCACCAACCAGGCAGCTAGGCGCGCGGGACGGGGGGGATCCGCCAGCCAGCACGAACGGAAAGAAACACCAGTACAAACACACGCTGACATGCGTGATGTGGCCTCGGTGGCACGGGGCCCTAGATGGCCGGGTGGGCGCCGCGCCATGCTGGCTGACGGACAGCGGCTGCGCCAAAAACTGGCACGAGACGGAAACAGTTTTGCTGCCTGTCTTTGTCTGTGCCATGGAGGGTTGGGCGAAAGGAAATTTTAGGGTACACAAAATCTGATTTGAATTTAGGCTCGGATTGGTTTTTAACCCTCCTACACTTGATAGATCCGGCGGTGTTTCTGCCGCGTTTCAAAAAAAAAAAAAGCTTTAACTTAAAATTTGAAAAAAAAAATAGATTCGTTCCATTCCCTCGCACACAGGGTACTCGGTTTTGAAAAAAAAAACAAGGGTCGCCGAGAAGGTCAGTAAGATCATAATTTGTTTTATTGATAATAATCAGGTGATAATTTTAAAAAATTAATTATAAAACTTATCAGGATTTCGATTATGAAATTTTTTGAAAAAATTTATTCAAATTAGGAATTTCAGAACTAGCTTGATTTTCTACCTAAGGGGACGGTTCGATACGACCGATTATCATTGATAATCAATGACAAATCTGTGGTAAAAACTCTATGCTCACATATATTCACCACTCCTAAATTTTCATAAGGCCCCCCCAGGAATTTTCTCTACAACCTGTTGAATAATTTTGATAAATTCCTCCCATTTTACCCATTCGTACTAAATAGCGAGCTAATGAATCCCCTTCTTTTTGTCATTGGACTTTCCAATCAAATTGGTTGTAAGACTCGTAAGGATTAATTTTACGAAGATCCCATTGTATACATGATCGTGGGCGAGATTTAGAAAAATTGGAGAGGCAAAAAGAGGGCATCAAGTCGGGCGACACGGACCAGATGGCCTCCCTCGCCATCGTCGGCCTCCAGGTCTGCGGTGGTGGTGGGAGGTTGATAGTCCGTGTCGGCCTCTGTCCAAGAGTAGTCTTAGGATGTTAGGTTTCTCATTGGTGGTACGGTGCGGCGAGAACTCAGGCGATGGCGGCGTTGCTGCTCAGGCAAGATGTCTACGATGGTAGATCTCCTTCCTTGTCACTTGATCTGGCGAGGTATTTTGGTTTTGGTTAAGACTCCGATTAGAAGGAGAATAAGAGGCCTTGGCAGTGGCCTTGAGGGTCGTCTACGATGACGACTATTTCGGGGCGATGGTCGGAGGATGTGTTCGGATGTTGCAGCTTGGAAAGTTCCTGCGCTGGCGTGCTTGTTATGTGTGGCGGTGGTCTTTGACAAAGTTTTCTCAATTTCTTCTTTGCCCAACAACTCGCGATAGATCTTTGTGCTGCCACAACATTGGTTGATGTTGATCTTTCTAATCCGTTCTTAGTTGAGTTTGGCGAAGAAGGAGGCGGGTTTCGACGACTTTGTCCTAGATGGCGGTGGCTGGACAATGAGCTCTTTTAGAAGCTTCTTTTGTTTTGTATTTAGACCCTTTGGGGATGCATGTAATATTTTGCTGTTGGCTAGAGGTCTTGATGTAAAAAGGATGATCTTATCTTAATGAAGTTTTATCCTGTTCTAAAAAATGATCACGGGCAGCCCGACCTGGCCCAATTTTCTAGGTCGGGCTCATGCTCTAAATTCTAGTTATTGATGCCTGATTTTGGAAATTAACCGATACTCTAGAAACTTCTAGAAATCAGCTTAGATCTGATGAAATATGGGTCGAAGTAGGTGCGAAAAGTTCAAGTCTAGGCCAGTATGGAACTGAATCGGCTAAGAGAGGGGACAAAGTAGAGTTCAAGTCGGCTTGGTCTAAATATATTAGGTAATGAGTATATGGAAAAAGAAGGTGTAGGGTCGAGTTCGTATAGGTTATGAAAGTAAGAGTCCTAGTTGATTGAATATGAGGTCATGTATAAATACTTAGACCTTGGTGGTGTAAGATATCCACGAATCAATCAAACAAATCTACTTTTACTTGTCTTTTACTTTTCGTCGCATTTAGAGTAGTTTTTCTGTATTTTGTCTTCGATCGACTTAGTTATGCATCGTCTTTTCGATCGGCTTCAAGGTACACCCCAGGAGCTGCCTGCAAGTAAGTACTGTCTCAATTCAGTTCGATCTACGGGATTGTATCGGCTTTTGGTCGAAACAATATCTTAGTCGATATCGTTGCGCATCGCTTGTATCAACATATTCGTTGGTGGTAGATTGCTTACCCTCATTCTACCGGCTTATAGCTTTCTATTTGCCGATTATCTGTTTACCCTTCGTTCTATCAATTAGAGGATTTAATCGGCTAGTTCGTAGTCTATTTACCCTTCGATCTGCTACTTCGTTGGTTTACCAGTTTTATCGTAGATTGTTTACCCTGCAAAACCTATTGGTTTAGATATAATCTAAGATGATAGTTTGTTACCTTTCACTCTCGTTTAGACCTGCTTTTAAGTGTTGCAGGTTCACCATATTACAGATCTAATCGACTATTTAAAATTTGATTATGTATTCTCTTGCCAATTGTAGATCACATCGGCTGGCACACATTAAACCCTGCTTCCGGTGCTGATGGGGATCTCAAGCCCTAAGCCCGCGTGTGTTCATGGTAAGTCAACTTTTGGTGTGAACACTAGTCCATCTCAATTTTTCGGTTGGGCTCAGGCTTTTAGTTTCAGCCTAAAAAAGCCCGGCCTAGCCTGAAATACCAATCCTAAAGCCCTATTTGTTTTGGCTTTTACCTAGCTTCTAGACTGTAGAAGCAGGAAGTCCAAACAAAGAGCCAGTTTCTGGACCTTGCTTCTCCGAAAACTAACCATCTAAAAGCCAGTGTTACAACTAGGATCGAGAAGCCCAGTTTCACTAGTTTTGTGGCTCTTAGAGGTTGAACTTGTAATATTGCCATCATAGTTGTTAAAGAATTATCCACCACTGCCATCGTATAAAAAAGGTTCCTACTGTCCCCACCCTAGAAATCGTCCTTCTCCCTACCGCGACACCGCGCACGCCCCACTGCCTCTGGCAACTAGGGTTCCTCATCCCTCGATGCCACCGCCGCTAGATCCTCCAAATAGTTAGGGCATTACAGACATTATACTCTTTATTCAGCTCAAAGCCACTAGACAACACAACCAAAAGCTGGGTTGCTAAATAGATACAGCTTTTACAAAAGCTGGCTCTCAAAAGCCAGAAGCAGCTTTTAGAGAAGCCACAATCGAAACAAACAAGGCCTAAGCTCCGTGCGCAACAACGAGCGACCCAGTGCACATAACAGTGAGAGGCTTAGCATGCGCAGTAGGCCAATGCATTCAGCCAGGCTTTAGGCTTTTTGCTAGAGCCAGGCTCGAGCTTGAGTCAACCGAAAATTAGTCTGGTCGAGCCTAAGGGATGATCAGGTCTACTCACTGCCATAAACATCTGTTAGCTTTTATGTGTAAGTCAAAGTTTTTAAAATTTAAATTGGGTATATCAAAATTATTTGTATAGATTTGTCTTTGAAAGTACTTTCATAAAATTATAATTTTAGTAAGTTTTATAAATAAATTACAATGGTAATTATTGATTAGTTTCAAAATTGTATTTCCGAAGGTTGTAGATGTCCAAAAACAACAAATAATTGTGACCAGAGGAAGTACTTGGATTGCCTGTAGTAAATTTTCGCCATGTTCCCAAATGAAATACAACGAAAACATGTGAGATATAACTCAAGCATGTGTTAATGGGAAAATTGATTATATGGCATAATAGAAAATGGTCTTATAGGATTTTCCACTATAAATAGTACTACCTCCGTTTCACAATGGTTGTAGTTTTAGCTAAATACACACAAAATAAGAAGACATGAAAAATGACTTGTCTACCCTCATTTAATGAAGGGTAGTTGAACAGATTAGCTTAAATAGATGACTGCATTGATGAAGGGTACAAAGGTCATATTGGCTCTAAAGTTGTATTGGAATGTGAGAACTACAACCATTTTGATAAAAATTTTGAATGCTAGAACTACAACCATTATGAAACGGAGGTAGTATAATCTAGTCTGTCACTATAGATTGTTTACAGTTTGTTAAATGCCATCAACCACCTTGACTATTTAGTTGCATTTTCATCGGTTTTATTCTTTACCCCTCACATAAAAATATTGTAATGCTACTTCCTTACATCCTATCAGCTGCGTCTGCTCCTGACTCCCACCCATCTCATGCCACCTAACTATGGCCACCTCTACTCTAAACTCTTGTCTTAGTTTCTATTGGGGGCTATCACATAAATCACCAATATTTATTCTAAATCCTTTCACATAAATTCTATATCATGATTTCCTTACATCCTCTCGGCCGCCTCTGCTGCCAACTCCCACCCATCTTATGCAACCTAACCAGGCCAACTCTGCTCCGAACTCTTGCCTTAGTTTCTGTTAAGGGCTATCACATAAATAACTGATATTTATTCTAAATCCTTTCACCCTTTGACCTAAGGGAGTGCTACCATTTAGGTTGCGATGTGTTGGCTTGGTTGCTAGGTCGCTCGTACCCTCTTTGGGCCACAGTAAATTTGGTTCATAGTACTAGGTTTACAACCACTAGAATTTCGTGTCCAATTAGGTCGCGATTATGCTTTCTAGATAATATCTTCCTTACTTGGCATGTACCTACCAAGACTAACTATGAATAGAGTCTGTGACTTTATCCTCAATGAAGGAACAGATCGTATTCCATAGAGACTATCATTCCCAATTAAAGATCCAAACTTTATCTATATACAAATGATGTTGAAGACTATATTTAAAGGCTCTCAACCGAAGTGGCAAGAACAACACGAACGAATGCCAAGAGCAATGGCAAGAACACGAACAAAGCGGATAAGCTTAGGGCTAGGAAGTGCAGGCGTAGCAAGCATAGTGTTAGTTCTAAGATTTCCCCATTCTCTTTGTAATTCTTGTTCTCTTCATCACATAGGGAAGAAAGATTGCACTAGAGCTATCATCCAAATTTGGAAGCTTGAACTACAGTAAATTCTTGTGTCTACTCTTTGATTGTTTGGTCCTATAATCATTGGCGAGTTACTTGTTCTCCTCGAAGAACACACAAATCTATAAGGCAGTAGAGATAATCTTAAATCCGTAATACAAATCTACATGAAGGTAGAGCTATTATGACGAGTAGAAAAGAGGGAAAATACGTTTCATAATTTATCTCAGATTCCTAATAAAAAGGTTACTTTAGTTATATGTAAAAAGCCATTTTGGTAGTTGGGGTGCATTTTAGCACTAATATTGAATCGTTCGCTAGTTTGCTTGCATGGGGTTCTCTTAAATGACAGAGGCAATACAAGAACCAGGGTTTCAAAAACCACCGAAAAAGCAAAAAACCGCCAATCCACCGAGAGGTGGTTTATGAAACCACTGGTTTTTGGGTCCCCAAAATTCGAATTCAAAATTAGGGAAAACATAAAAAACCCTAAAATTAGTATAAATTATTTAGAATCTTTTGATCTAAGAAAAATTTGAAATTTATTTATTTTTGATGGTCTTTTAGAGGTTTTTGTTCCATATGAAATGAAAAAATGTTCTTCACTTTATTGACGGGCTGATCTAGGCCAGCCTAAGTTGAGCCCGAGGTGGTAGAGATGTATTTTTAATTTATCTAATATATTCATGAATTTTTCCTGTATTGTTAGGATTTTTCCTGCATTTTTATGATTTTTCTAGATTTTTCCACCACTTCTTTATATATCTATACTTTTTTCTATCAACTTATGCGGTTAATTGCAAAAATTGACTGGGAAATCACCAAAACAGCCTGGAAACCGCCCAAGAACTGCTCCCAATTCGCCAGGCTAGTTTGATTATTTGAATTCGAATTCATTTGGTTTTTCACCGTTTTTAGTGGTTTTAGGTGGTTTTCCGAAACCGATGGGACAGAGGTTTTTATGTCTAAATTGGTTTTTAAAACCCTGATATAAGCATTTCACACTAGGAAAAAGGTTAAAATTAAGAAAAATACAATTAAATAGTCAAGACAGCATATAAGAAATTTATTTTTTTTTAGTGACAGTCTCTAACTACAATATCTAGAGTGAAAAATCCTAAAAATATATCTACAAAATGCGGACGCCTCAACAAACGAGTCGTTCACACAGATTATAAACACCTTGTGCTGAGATGGAACGGACAATCGATATGACCCGCGAGAAAGCTATTGCCATGCATAGATCGATGCACGTACAGCATACGATGCTTTGCAGCTTTCGCATGGTTGAAGCTGTAACAGTCGTACGTGCCGCCCTGCTTCTTCTTCCTCCGGTCTAAAGTTTTTGTTTCGGTCATCATTTTCCCCATTTTCCTACTCCCGTCGGCATGCTCGATCATCACCGGAGGGCTGTGGCTAGGGGTGAAACTAAAGCACTTTGTTTATTTTTCCTTTGCGAGAAAAAGCGCTTTAATTTCTTGACACTCCCTAGTCATCCTGACGTGTTTTTGCAGTATTTTATCGAACACGTAGATTTGGATGGTGAAAGGTTTCTTTTGGTTAATTTAATTTGTCGGCACACTTACGTTCAGAAATCTCGTTTATTTATTTCCGACACTTGAAAGTACTTCTTGTGTTAGTATTAGGTAAGACGATTTTTGTTTTGTCCACGAGCTAGTGCTTCTTCTTCTTCCTCCTTTATTTATTTATTTCAAGGAGTGCCAGTGCTTACTTATGGACTTTGTAAATTATCCGATTTACCAGATAATATAGCTAGAGTGAACTTATGTATTGGCCATTTGGCCGTACTTTAATTTGATATATAAGAGCTACAAACTTAACAATCTTTGGATAATTTTTAGATAATTGTACCCGAAGTAATTATTTAGAATTAGATTGATTGGTGAAGAGAGAGTTCTGAAAGATGTATTGCATCAATCAACGCATTTTTTTAGCCGACCATAATGTTCCGCTAATTTATACTAGTTGTACAATTAAGCAGACTTACACACACAGCATAGATATCGGTGCTGAGAGCTAGCTAGTACTTCTCACCTTCTCTCTAAAAATAAAAAAGAAAAGAAACACACATCAATTTTGAGACGACGGATTGAGATTGATGGAGAAGCATTTCAGATCGTTAAAAAAAATCTAAGCTCACTTTCCATGAGGCAATGGTGAAAAACGTACGGGACGCATATACCTGCACTGCAGCTGAAATTGCAATTCAGTGCTGGCTGCCAACTTGCCACTAAGCAAGCACGTCACTCACACACACCGGTGAAGCAAAGAAACGAGAGAGAGAGAGCGAGCAAAGGCGTCGTCTTTGGGTGGTCCCTTCAAGGTGGGAGCTTGACCCTACCCGAATAGATGGATCAAACCAAAAACCCTTGTGAAAAAGAACCACACACGCAGTGTACATGTCCTCCTTTTGCACACACGGTACATGAGATGCAGATCTTTGGCAGGCACTGCATGCAGTGCAGACTGCAGAGCCTGCACACTTTAAGCTGACGCCAAGAATGTTTGGCCACCACAAGCTTCAGCTTTTCGTATTCTCATGCATGGTTTTCACACTTCACACCATTTTTGACACCAGATGAGGTAGCTGTGTGTACAGTCAGGTAGGAAATATAGCAAGTGGCATATGCAGTAGTACATATCTAGCAGCCCTGTAGATCATGTAAGGAGGAAGATCTTAGACGATCTCCAGCCATTTTTCCTTTATTCGTTTCCTTCCCTGTTCTCTACACCCATATTTTTTTTTCATTTTTCATCGTCTCCAACAGCATATCTTCGAAGAAAATGATATAGAGAAAAGAGAGAGAATTCTTTCTGAAGGGAATAAAAAAGAGAATCCCTTTCGAAAGAGAACGGTGAAGAAAATCTGTTAGAGTATTAAAGGAAACGAGATTCCCTCCGTAGCGAGAACTGGAAGGGGGACGGAACTTTTTGGAGATATGGTCTTAGCCCCCGTCGCGATCGTGCCTGTCGGTGAGACCCAGACGCCAGTGACTGTTGGTGCAAGAGAGAGGACTTTTCTGGAGCAATATCTGGGGCGAGGGAGGCTTGAGCTGAGCCAAGCAGAGGGCACAAACAGGCCGTAGTAAAAGAGAGATATCGATCGATGGCATAGCTTGCACACGAAGAAAGGCACTGGAACCTTTGCTTTTCCACATCAAGGTGAGAGAGAAATGCATCTTTATCCGACTAGGAAACTAGCAGTAGACGGAGTAGGAGCGGCAGAAAGCACCAACCTGCGCAGCTCAAAGAAGGCAGGATCCACGTACTCATCGTCCCTTTACTCTCTCAGTCTCTCTCAAGCACACACTGAAACGAAAAGGAAGATGGCAGCTAGGCCAGTAATGCGATGCAGAATCTTTAGCATTAGTTGCCCTCGCGCGGCACAGATCCCTCCAGGAGTCAAAGCTTTGCCTTCCCGACGTACTACTACATCAGATTCCTCGTGGACGTGGAGCCAGGAGCTAGGGAGGCGACACGCCGGCAGAATCCACTCAACTCGTCCGGAGATTCCCGGTGCGGCCACCCAGATACTGTTTCTCCACAGTGCTTCCTGCTCCATGGCCGCAACTATGGATGGCTGCCCGTGGCCGGTCTTTGTTGGGTTTCTTTTCTCCTCTCCCTGGCTCACTCGCTGTACGTACGTACTAGCTGCCCTGCTTGCTCTTGTGCATGGTGACTGGTCTGATTCAGTAGCTGCACTGCCGTTCATGGCGCGAATGATGGATCGAATCCTCCTCCATGGTCGCATGGCAGCTGTGAAAGAACAATGGCCGGATATATCGCGGTAAAAGGCAGTGTTCACTGTCACTCTACCGGTGTTAGATCTGGGGCTCTTTTATTGTACATAACGGCAAACAAAATAGCATAGTAGTATAACTCAGATCTATCCGTTCGTTTAGATATCGTCTTTCACAAATATACTATAATTGTATACAATGGTAGTATGAAAAAAATCAAAATCAATCTGAGCCATTAGTCTATGGCTTTTCCCCGTTCTTCAGACGAAGTTTGACGTCGCGTAAGGGTCTGTTTGGTTGAGTGGATGAGAGTGGATGGGACCATCCCATTTTTTTGGCCTGTTTGGTTTGGAGACAAGGGTGGATGGAACCATCCCAGCAGAATATTCCTCTCAGATCCTGGATGGAGGGGTACATAAAAAAGTCACGTACGCAGCCATCTAACTTCTCCTCACTCCAAATTCAGCACTCATCGAACCTACCAAACAAAAAACAGGCTCAGCCTATCCACCCAAACCAAACGGGCTGCTCGGATGGTCCCATCTCAGAAACATATGGATGGGATCCCATCTATCATTGTCCTCAAACCAAACGCACCCTAAGATTCGCCGTGGTGGCGATTACAGAGAGCAAGCACTGTTGCGCGCTTCCGTTGGGCGGCCTTGTCTTGTGTTGCGTGTCATGTTGTCGTGCAGGTCATTCACGTTCAGGCTCGATGGCCTTTCTCCCTCGTAATTATTCCCGCGTAAAGCGGCAGCTCATGGCAGACATACATACTCGGTGAGCAATCATGAACTGGGGAGAAAGGAACGGGAGCTAGCTAGCTGCAAGTGCGTGGAACGGTGGCGAGAGGAGAGGAGTGATCGAACTGGATCAGGAGGAAGTCGGTTGATTTGATCGCTTGGAGTTTGTGCTTTGGATTGGACTAGCGACAGCATGCTGCATGCGCATCATTCCAGAGGTTTTTGGTGCTGGGAATTTGTGACTTCAAGAATGGGAATGGAATTCTTTGTGCCCAGGGTGGGTGTTTCGATGCGAGTGGTAAAGGATGGTTCAGACTCGATGTATTGAAGTAGGGAATAAAATCACAAGCTCGAAACCATGATCTAACATCGTTTCAACGCAGTCGTTTGTTAAGGTCGATCGAAGTTCTGGAAATGTAGAGCCGAGCAAATACAGTAGAAATGATGCTCACATGTGTCTCACATTTATCGAATATCTGTAGGACATTAACAATGCTCCACATTAAGACGGAATTAGCGGAAGACAGTAATTACCAACGTACCGTGACATACTGACATAGCATGCCTGGGACATGGAACTATGGAAGCTCTGCAAAAACACAACCATATCTACAATCAGCTAGACATGTACGCATGTTAACATGCTTACAAAGTGACCTTATTCTGGACTCCAGGATGCAAGAACACCTTATGTACGCATGCAACCTGATCAATGAG
Source organism: Olyra latifolia (assembly GCA_036346145.1). Lineage (NCBI taxonomy): Eukaryota > Viridiplantae > Streptophyta > Magnoliopsida > Poales > Poaceae > Olyra > Olyra latifolia. The sequence goes on along the minus strand of CM070524.1, from coordinate 20,110,753 downwards.
CTGAACTTTACCGAGCAATGCAATACTGAAGTCGTCAGCCCAGCATAAAATTGTCCCTTCAAGACGTTCTTCTCTCCAATCTGCAGAAGTATTACCATATATTTGATTACTGTGTGGCCAAAAGTGTTGTCATCAAATCCGTTTTACCGCCTGTGGAATATGAAGGCATCTCTCCACCATTAGGCAGCAGTTGTCCTGTCAAAAACCTCAGTACAGCTGCGTTCGCATGGCAACTCATCTTCTCCTGCCATAACTATAGTAGAAACCACCAGCAATGTGCCGTTGACGAGCACCTCCCCTCATCGAACCATCCCAACTGCCCCGTCCACCTGATCTAATACTGCTGCCCGTGTTGCTTCCTCCTTGACCCCAATTCCCCAGTTGTGACGACCCACCATTCATTTCTTCCTCCTCCCTTTCATTGTATTCAAGGATCCTCCTCTTGATGTTCTGCTTCTCCTCAAGCTCAGCAGCTTCTTGCTGCTTTGTGCTCTGCACAAGTGAACAGTCACCAGGAACGAACATCTGCTTTGTCTGCTGTTTGTGTCCTTTCTTCATTAGCACCTTAACACGCACCTTGTTGCCAGCTCCAGCATTACCACTCTCTTCATCCACAGTTTCTTCTCCACTCTCGGACTCGGCAGCCCTTGGGTCCTTTGAACCCTCAAGGACATTCATTGGTACCATCATGTTCAAAGTGGCCCTGGGACGAACCTCAGATTTACGTGACTCCAAGCTCTCCTGTAGAAGGGCTTTCAGCTCTCGGTCAAAGTCTTCTAGCTCCTTAGGATCAACTTGCACAACCTTCTGTCTAACCTCAACACTTTCATCTTCATCAGAACCAACAGGCATGCCATCATCTTCATCGTCTCCTTCGTTCTCAGATGCATCATTTGACTTCTCCTCAAACAAAAGATCCTCCTCATCTTCATGACCATCAATACTGCCACTATCTGAATAACTCTCGCTGTCTGCTGCTTCTTCATGATCCTTGCCATTTTCTTCAGCTCCATTTGTTGAGCCCCTGCCATTCACAGAGAAAGCAGCATCACGTGGCTGCTTTTTCTGAGATTCACCATCTGAGTGCCTTTCAATTTCAGGCTTCTCTACTGAGGCTGCATGCTCATTTTCTTCGAGCTCAGCTAATGCATCATTCAGTTCTTCTATCGATGAATATCTAGTCATGTCTGGCCGTAGAACAGCAAACAAATCCTACAACAATAGATGTAAGAGATGTACTCATTGAAGAAAACGTGTCTTTACTCTTTAGCATCATCAGACATGCTGATCGGTGTAATGAATCCCAATAAAAGAAACCAATTAAAGCTATGCTATATCCACAGCTCAATTAAGGAGCAATAAATGCTACGTTCTAATGTATGTGACTAATCATGTTGACTTGTCTTTTAGTTCCTTATACAAACAAAATAGCAATAACAGAATTCATCATTGTAAGAATATTGCCTGATTATAATGTTTAGTCAAGGCTCAAGGCCATATGCTCCTCTTCTTCTTTTTGTTCATTATTATGTTCATGTTTTTCATTAGTAAGATGGGATCTGATGACTTAGCTCCTATTCCATAAAATGGAAGGAAAAAAGGAGCAAAATACACGATGTTTTTTTAAAAAAAAGAAGGGAATTAACTGGTCCCCTGATTCCTGTGAAACAAAAGGATTACATGATCTGTTAGAGGAATAAACCGCATGTAAAAGTGTTGATAAGCTTGCATCATTATAATTGTAAAAAAGTCCGATCTTGAGTATTTGCCTTAGCAAGTCCACAAATCTTTAGATACGCATCGAATATACCTTTAGGTTGAGTATAAAGTGCAGTCGTTTGACTTCTATTATCACGCCTTTTTCCCCATAACCAGAATCCAGAACCAACAAGATAATCAATCACTCTTGTCTACCAACACTAGAAATTTAACTACATGCATCTTACAGCTTCTGGATTCACTTTTTAATTTATAACCCAGCATCTATAATGGAAAGGACTCAGTAACTCATAAGTATTTATGCATATTAGCAAGTTGTTCACATGAGAAAGGAACTAACATAAGTGTTAACACATGTTGGCAAGTTGTGTACATGAGATAGAAACTAACCTGAATGTCAAACTCTATGTCAAGTGGTAAGGGCCCTTTACTAATAATATATCTTTGAAAATGTAGCAAAAACTTGTTGAGCTTTCTTTTTGAAGAGCCTCTATTGAAATAGTGGCCACAAGTCTGCAAAAGTGCAATAATCAATCTAATCCTGAAGCAATCTTCTGGTGGATCCAACAAATCTTGCTGCACAAGAAAAAAAAAGAAAGATATTCAGCTAAGCATAGACACAATCTGATCCTTCTCAAACACAGGCTTGCAATAAGCTTTAAAAAAGATAAAGACTAAGAAATCAAGGTTAATGTCATCTAAATTTTTGGTGAATGCTTTATCCCCACACAAGAAATACATTTACTATGTTTTATACAGTTGGAGGTTTCTATATTATACAGTTAGAAGAGAAGACGAAAATATAGCTAACATGCATAAGAATGCTAATGCCAGAAGCAGAAACCTGGTTATCTTTTAATAAAATTGATTTAACTCCTGATCTATATCGAGCAAAGAAAACATGTTAAGCAGAAATATTATGATAAGCAGCAAAACCCAATAATTTTTAGAACTTGCCTAAACATGTAAAATTATTGTCAGATTTGCATGTCTTTACAAGTCACATAACATAAGCTAGCATATCAACAATGATGAAGAATAGTATCAGGAAACAAATTGAAGGTAACAAAGGTTTCCAATCTTTGCTAAATGATGCATTTGCTTACTTCAGGAGTTCCATGACCGAACACAATGATAAGGTACAGTGTCTCGAATACAACTGATGAATCGATATGCTTGTAGTTGTATAGCTCTCCAAGGAACCGCATGTGGGCAAGGCGTCTTTGTTGCATTCCATAGTCATTCAACTCCAGCCCAATCCTTATCTCTTCTAAAACCTAAAAATGGACAAATAAATTAAATCAGTTAAATCTCTATTTGCATGTGCTCCAAATTTTTTCTTTCAAAAACACTTCTTCATCAATCAACAAGTAACTTTGCGATTTCACATGTCATTTGCATGTACGAGTTTAAGTTCCTAAGCATATGCTTGTGCAATAAAAGTAAATTACTCCAATTAGAAACTTCCTTGGGATTGAAAAACATCATGGTTTAAGGGCTCAACTTAAGGAACTAACCTCATCTACCACTGCAACAGCAAAGTCATCATGGTAGCGACTAAGCCCAGCAGTGAGAAGAGCAATAAGATGAACTTGGCTGTACTTTCCCTTGTGAACCTTTAGAAAGCACTTTATAAGGTACTGCTGACACTCTGCCCAAGGTATCTTGCGTAATTGGCGAAGAACATGTTCAGCACTTGATTTATCAAGATCAGAGAAAAGCAATTTCCTTATGTACTGCACAGGGAGGACAAAAAGAATAATTGTTCATTATTACACTCTGTAGATAAGTTAGATGAAAATGATAAAATAAACAAAAGAGATTTGAGAAGACATGGAAATCTTACTTGATGTAGAGGTGGCCGAACTTTTGAAACTCGGGCAGATCTTTCTGGGGGTTTACAAAGGTAATAAGCATTTTCCACAAGTGTGCTGTGACGTGGATCCAAATTCTTGACATTTTTCAACCGCATCAGTATCTCCAACATATTAGCCATGCGAATTGTAGTTTCAGGTGACCGATACAAAAACCGTCCGCAAGTCTCAAGAAGGTTGCATGCTACATCAATGTTATGATGACTGAAATCATCAAGGCAGGCCTGCAAAATATTTAAAATATGCCTTCCTTCAGCAACAGATGGAAGAGCAAGAAAGCTAGAAATTACTAACTCCATGTATAAAACATGCATACCTTCAAACAGCTGAAAACAAGCGCTGCAGATGCAATTTTGAATTTGCACAACTCCCCAATAAATCTTATGTTTTTAATTTTTGTTTCAATGTTGATCTGGTCCTGAAGAGGAAACAGCACAAAGAAGAATGGTTAGTCACAGTAAATACATAATTTATTTGGATGAAAAAAATGTCTCCCTATACTTCAATTCCAAATCTCCAACTCCTACTTTGGAGGATGTGGGGAAGGTGCTAGAGATGTTTGTTTCATGAATTTATTGTTTACATTGATGTCAATAGCTCTGCTTAGATTTGAGAGCTAATGACAAATACCAGACAGAGACACATAGTTAAGGATTAAATGAGACTTTGTTGACATAAGGAAACAGGGACTGAGTGTTAATATGAGCATACCTTCTTGTTTATTAAAAAGTTGAACTCCTCTTCAAGCATAGATAGAATCATGATTGGAACATCTTTCATACATGTTGACAATGTGGCAATCAACCGAGAATAGTAAGGTAAAAGTTCCAGCGAAGTCCTTGGGACATTGAATAAGGCCCGCACAAGTTTCTTTCGACTTGCTTTGGAATTAAGGTAGCAAAACTCAACCTGGAGAAATACAAAGTAGTTTGAGAATAATAGTGAGTATTCGATATATAGAGGATAGACAATACAAAATGATTTAATACCGTCAATTGATCAATAAGATCACGGCTAACACATCCTGGCAGCCTCTGTAGCAGATTATCCAAACTTGCACCATCCAAGGCTCTTACTTTCTCTTTCTCTCTTTCAGTTTTTCTATCCAGATCCTTCTCTTTAGATTTATCTTTTTCTAAATCTTTTCCCTTATCTTTATCTTCACTATCCTTCACTCCATCATCTGCCTTTCCTTCCTGTTGATGTTCAGTGGCAGAAGTTTGGGCATTATCTTGTACTTCAATCTCTTGTTCTGTGCCAGATTCCTTCAAAACAAAATTGATACAAAGGTTTAGTGTCAAAACCAAAGGAAGATAAAATGAGTAAAGGAATTATTCCTTCCCCCTCTCTGTCTCCCACACAGAGAGTGATAAAAGGTACATAATGATATGGATGTCAGACATAAAAATTAGAGTAAATTGCACCCTAGGTACATGAAGTTGTCCCGCGTTTACGAATAGGTCCAAATTTCAGAAACCGTGTATTAATGTACATGAAGTTGCATTATTGTTTCAATTAGGTCCAAAGTGGTATCTAGAGGGCAGTTTGGTGACATGGCACTCTGAGTCACTGGCATATGTGGCCACATTGCCCATGTGACATCTCTTCTCCCCCTTCCTCTCTACTCTCTTTCTCTCTCCTGCTCTTCCTTCTTTTCTTGGTCTTCCCCAAGACGCAGCAGACAGAGGGGAGGAGACACGCGCGGGCGGTCGCTGACGCTGGCTCTGGCCTGGCGTGGCGTGCCGCCACTGTCCCTGGCTCCCCTCCTTCCTAGTCTCTCTCTCCCCCCCTCCCTCCCTCCCTCCCACACACACACTCTCCCTGGGATCTCCCTCTGCCTTGGCTACTCCATTGGTGCCGCCACCAACCTCACTGCCCTATGTCGGACGCGCCGCCGCGATCGCTGCCCCATGGCAGGTGTGCCGTCGCCAACCGTCGCCTCGCTGCTCTGCTCCTCTGGCCAGAAGCTCAGTTGAAACATATTATCAATGTAAAATCAAACAGGAAATGGAACACACAGGGGCCGAATACATTGACAAGATCATGTTCTGTGAATCATCTCTGTGGGTAATAATTCAGACATCACATATTTGGTTAGCATAAATTGGGAGATAGAACTTCATCATTACTATGAAGGCTAACTATCATAAGTTGTTCATATTTAAAAAGTTTTTAGCCATATCTGAAAAGTCCAGGATTTTGCTACCCATAGGAAGCAAGAGACACTCTGGATGTCACCCAAAAATATATGTATGGAAATTGAGAGATAAAACTGCATCACAAAAACATTTGCTGCGAAGGCAAATTATTATATGTTGGTCATATTTCTTTTTAGCCATATCTGAAAAATCCAGGATTTTTTTATGCACAGGAAGCAAGAGAGGCTCTGGATGTCACACAAAAATATATATGTATTGACAAGATCAGTGCAAACAAGCAGATAGTCAAATGGTGGCATCTAATAATCCAATTTACAAAGAAAATTATTCTAGAAACTTCTCAGCCACTAGTAATGTGAACTTGCAAAATGTACTCTTTTGAGATATCAGATTCTTACACTAGATTGTTCACGGCCCTTAGCGTGTTGCTCACTGAACTTTGATTCAGCCTCACCCAGTAACACAGCGGGCACAAATGCTCTGCTCAAAAAAGTAAATTGCACAGTTTCAGAAGAATAATCAAATAACATAGCTAAATGTAATTCCACAGCAAACTAAAGAGTGGAGCAAGGTATTTGTGGTAGTATGAAGAGAAACCTGAGATCAGGTAGAGATTCATAAAAGGCCTTCGTATCATCATCGTCCCAAATAGATTCCATTGCAGATGTTTCTTTTCCAGGAGATGGGGTGACATCAGATCCTGTGGTAACCCTTGTTGTATTTCCATCATCTGGCATCACTGGAGGCTGCATGTCAAGAGCTTCAGCTAACCTGCAAAAGAAAAGGTTAGATATTGTTGAGAATGATACATAAATGCATATAATTGAATGATAATATTGACATGCTAAAAGAGAGGCTAAAAGATTATATTTTCCTTTCTAACAAAATTTAAGATGATAATATTACCTAAAACTTCTACAATCTTATGCAACACTGAACATGTAAGTGATTATTAGGCTTGAATTGCTTAAAATGATGTGTTCTATGTTTGTTAAATACTTGTTATCAGATCTTTCCCTTAGTAGGAGACTGGAAGGAAATTTGTTTGAAGTTCAATAAAGAAGTAGATAGTACAAGATCACAGAATCAAAAGAAAATCTTCTAAGCTGGACGAGTGCATTCTTGGTCACCAACTGTGATGAAAACCAATCCTATGCACACCCTCCAGCTCTTGCAAATTTGCACAAATACTCTATTTTAAGCACCGAACACAAAAAAAAGAACTCCAAAAAAAGGAAGGACTGAAGGGGAGTCTCAGGCAGTCTAAATCATTGTAAAATTGCATGTGTTAACTAGCACTACGAGAACAAAAAATGAAGTTTGAATTAAATAGTTAATTTTGCCTTTTCCCCTTTTCAATTTATTTGGCAATTATTGTTATTCTTAGCCTTCAACTCATATAGATTAAAAGTGAAGCTAAAACTTTAAATGATGGTGCATCCATATTTCACCTATCCTATCTATCTTTATGGAACTTCTCAATTGATTTGCATGTTCTTTTGTGTGTGACTGCACTCTTGCAGGAACATGCAGATGGAGTATGGTTGTTGTAAATATGATATTTTCGACCATAATATTTACAAATTTTAGGGGTGGACCATGGGAAGTAATAGCCAAATGATGTCCTATTACTAATGCAAAAAAATAAATTCAGATGGCAAGTTACATGGGTCAAGCATGTGCTGTGGTGTTATACAACCATAAGTTCCCTAAGAGAAAACCAGATAACAGTTCAATCTAAAAATAACAAAAGCATACAAATGGAAGTTTATGCTGCAATGAAGCAATAAGCAAACAAATTAAAAATGGCAACCTTAAATTTAAAAAGATACTCACGAGGATACACCACGAAGTAGCTGATCGAAGGACTTCCTGAGTTTCTCATATGAAGATGTGTTCTCGTCGCTTAGTTCGCCTTTGGCGCTCAAGACTTTTGCATTCTCTGCCTCCATCAGACGAAGAGACTGAATATAGTGGATAGTTTAGGTGTATGCATAAAGATATTAGAGGAAAGTCAAATGATGACAAATAGGAGAGGCCAAACTAATAAAGAAACAGTGTAGTTACCGTATGTTCTGATTGTAGTAGTTCAGCTACAGCATCATAGTACGAGTTCAAGGCTTTCTTGAAGATTTTCTTTTGATCAGCAGTAACATTTAGGTCCTTGAAGAACTGTATCCATTCAAACTTTCCTCGATCAGTTACTAAGAATATCGGTCTTCTGACCAATAAACAGTGTTTTAGAAATCAGCCCTGCGGCTAGCCGAGAAAATGCCTAGCAGCGGCTAGGCAGGATTAGGCGCTAGGCGCCAGTCAGCCGCCCGACTAGCGCGTAGCACACTGGCAATAACCTAGGAGGTATATACAGTGTGACATGCTGTACTAGTATACTTCTGAGAATAGGGTGGCGAGTATCTGACCATTTATCACAATCATGATTTTATGCATTCAGGTCTCTCCGATGCCTAGGCACAAGTGAAAGACACTTCCACAATTGAAGTGTCCAAAATATTCTTTGTGAAAATCTAAACCTTATTGGTCCACTTTGTCCTTAGTGGTTTAATAGGAGGACTAAATAAATTCAGTATTCTCTAGTCATTTTTTGAGGCTGCAAAAAGAATGTGCACTTATCAGAAACAAAAAGATAAACTTTGGGGCTAAGGGATGCGCATGGAACTAAGTAGCACAGCTAGATCTACTTAATGCAGTCACCTATGATTGGCTTTTTTTGGGGAAATTTTTGGGGAACTATTTGATAACTTAATAAAATGATGATGTTGGTACTTAAATTTCTCTTACCTCGTCATAAGCTTCTTGACCATTAGACTGTAACCCTATGAAAAACCTCCCTTGACGAGCAAAAGCAGAGAGAAGGGACAAATTTGTCTGAGTTGCTTCCCGGTCCTTTAAATGTTCCAGTGATGTAAGATCTTTTGTGATGTTTACAAAGATACTAGCATCTTCAACAATTCCAACAAAATACAATTCAATCAGAAGTTTCAGTGTGCTTCTCTTCTTCATAGCTCTCGAGTTCTTGTCTGCATCCAAATCATCTCCAGATTTACCAGGAAAGAAGACCTTCTGCAGACCTTGTATAAGACAAGGAGAGAAGTCCTTGTATCTTTGATGAAGCAGCGAGCAAACCTACATTACATAAATTATATTGCTACAAGGGTTATTATTACATTACATGAATCCACATAAGTTATTCATTTGGAGGTTCACATCTTTGTCATCACATAAACCTTAATATGCAAAGTGTAGTAATGAAACGTCAAGCCATGTAACAGCACGATGCCAATAAGTTCAACTGGTAATAAATGTAAGTGTAACACCAGAAAGGGTAAAGGCTGTCGCTAAGGAAGGGAACATAACTCATTCCGTAACCCAGAAACTTGAGATAGATGAGTACAACCATGTATTACATGGATCCATATAAGTTATTCATTTGGAGGTTCACATATTTAACATGACATAAACCATAATATGCAAAGTGTAGTAATGAAGCGTCAAGTCGTGTAACAGCACAATGCCAATAAGTTCAACTGGTAAGTGTAACACCAGAAAGTGACAAAGGCTGTGGCTAAGGGAACATGATTCATTCTGTAACCCAGAAAGTTGAAATAGATGAGTGCAACCATGTAATGAACAAAAGGGCCTGTTCAATTACAGGAGAGAGATCCCCGGCAATGACATGATGAAAAAGTCTATGAGATACAGGATATTTGCACATGTACCAAGATATGCAAGTTACTATTGTCAATTACCTGAACAGCAGCTTGTATATCAGAAGAACGAAGTTTGGCCTCACAAATATAAGAAACTGCTTCGCTGACAAATTTGCTCAAGTTCACACTTTTCAACTCATCCATTAATCCATCCTTATGCTCCTCATTTATTGTTTTGAGTTTCTTGATAACTGTTGTATTCCGCTTAATACTGGAGTCAAGAGTCCTCAGATAGTTTGCATCTGAAACTAGTAAATCATCACATCATAATGATGCTACAAAAAAGAATGTGTTGACTTATCAAGATCAGGAGTTGTCCATTCAAAAACCTTAATCATTCATTAAGATGCAAAGGAACAAAAAATTACAAAACGAAAGAAGTAAAAGATTATTAAAGAAAATGAAGTCATTGAGTAATTCATCATAGTTCATGGATGCCTCATCCACCATACTGGGTCGTTACTTATCTAAAAATAAAATAAAATAAGGATCAATAAAATTACCATGTGAAGAAAAAAATTGGATCATGTAGGCTAATAGATACAAATCAATTACATGAGTTGTTCAGTAATGACCAAGTAGCCAAAAAAAGATAGGGTGAAGAGCCTTGTTGATGAACATAGCTGGAAGCCCAGAACTAATATCAGGAATTTCAAGGTGCAACTTAAAGTAGAGAGCTATCATAATCGGTTTGTTCACCCTTGATCACAGTAATATTTCTTAATGAATTTGTGTACCACCTACAGTTTTCATATATACTAATACTAGCAGTAATATAAAGAAAGAATAATTCATGATTTGCCACTGCAAAGATTGGCATTTATGAATTTGCCACTTCCCATGTTAATGACATATGGGTCATGAAGCCACATGTCATTGACTCATAATGAGTGGCAAATCCTTAATTGCCAATGTTTGAGAGTGGCAAATCCTTAAATGCCCCCCAACCCAGTCTGTGTGTGCATGAAATAGTCCTTAAAACACCTCAATGGCTGAAATTATCAGCCAAAAGGTTTATGGTTAGTTTGCAGTTGCTGTGTTGTGCTCTGCTGTGCGGGAATATCAATATTTACTAATTGTCACAAGGCTTTGCTAGTTTGCTGTTGTGGATCCAAAAAAGGATGCTTCAAATTAATTGCTACATGAAAATGTAGAAAATCTAAGTGCTTCAGAAAAGCCAGTGCCCAAAGCAATCCAAACTGATCCTCAGTCTATTGAACTACGGGTCCTCGACACTACTAGATAGGGGAGATATTATTACAGTGCTGGTCCATCATATGAATAAATTTGAAGTGCAGCATAAAGATAATAGCAAATAACTCCTACTGTTTGCAACATCTACAATAATAGTTCATGCACATTCATAATACTGTTTCTTTATCATATAAACTCAAACTAGTTTCCCACCTAACATTAATCAAAACCAAGAATTTTTGTAGTGCTTCATTTGAATTATTTCTGGTGCAAGTGCAAATGATGCACATCATGTCCATCAATTTGACCTTAAGCATATAAGCTTCAGATATTAATATTAGATATAAATTTTCATCATGGCTTTCATGAAATAAACATTCCTAAATGAAAATGACTACCAGGCCTTTCAGGGTTTAGGTTGCTCTGGCGGAGAGCAGTTTTTTGATCAATAAGTTTTTTGTATTCTTCAAGACGGGCCTCCTGCAAACAGTCAAACATTGAGCAAGTGAGCTTAATTCTGAAGTTAACATGCTAAAAAAACACTCAGATAAGTAATATAGCAGTCATTTGTGAGTTAAGACTTATGAGCCTTAAAGTAAGATCTGCTACTAAACCCTAGGAACAGAATTAACCCACTTGAGCTGTAGCCGACAGTTCAATTATAGCAACTACCTCAAGTTATACAAACTAGAAAGCAATTAGTATCAAAGAAACAGATTCACAGTAACATATAGATGTAGGTCATGGTTTCAGTATCATGTTGGGTCCCGACTGCTAGTCATTATTCATGCAGCCTTGACTCTTAGTAACTTATAAGTTATCAATGCGTCTATGGCTCGGTGAAAACTCAGACAAGGAGAAAGCCAAGTTTTGCAGCATTTTGGATTGAAGTTAACATGTCCCACCATCATAGCATGCCTAAAAAACGCCCAACCAATTCTAACCATGCCAAACTAAGAACCTCAACCTTCTTCCTCATTAAAGTGCACCCCTATAACTATAAATACCAAATTTGCCAATGGAATGAGATTTTGGTAGATTAACGGTTAATATTTTCAGGCGGACAAAGTGGGGGTTCTTGAGCTTATCTTATCTACTTATTCTTGTAGCACATCACTTAGAATTTTTGAGGTAGCCTTTTTTAGGCGGTTGAGCCTTCAATTTTGGGATTTAGAGGCTTCTAGAAGCTCTCTAAATCCCAACTTAAAAGTAATAAAAAAAGTGAGATAAGTCAAATAAGACCTCGAGTGATCTATCACTTAGAATAAGTAGATAAGATAAGCTCAAGAGAACCCCCACAAAATGAAGCAAAAGGCAGTAGTGGCGATAACCATTGGCTAGTAGAATGGCAAATTTACAACATCAGTAAATTGCACATATTTGCCACTCTCAAATATGTGCAATCGATTATTTGCCACTCATGTGTCTATAACATATGGGTCCTCGGTCCACATGTCATTGACACGGAGAGTGACAAATAATCAATGGTCATTCTTTGGAGTGGCAACTTATCAATTTTTCCGAAAAAGAACTCCACAGCTGAATGAAATTAGCCAATTACCCAGTTCATGTTATTACTCGAGGTTGAGGCGTGTCACAATTACCTCATCATCCTGTTTGCTTTGGCGTCCCTCGTCATCTTGTTTGGTGTCTATGCGGTTCTCGTTCTGAGTATTCTCCATTTTATTCCACAAAGTTAAAACCAGATGGTGCCTGTGGAAAGCTGCATAATCGCCCCAAAAAAGAGGTTGCACTCTTAGCCCCAAATATTTCACAGCGGCTGTATTACCATAAGATGAACCCTCAATTTGAAAAAAAAAGAGGATAAATTCTCTGCTACTATTAGTATTAGTTCTGGGAATTAGGGACCAAAAAACTTGGGCGGACGAGCCTGGCCATGGATGGGACGGGATCTGGCTGGATTTCGATTGTTTGCGGCAAAGAGAAGAGCAGAGCAGAACGAACAACAATTCAAGCAAGCGGCAGCAGCTAGGGCTTCCTTACCGGCGAAAAGGAGTCACGTCCGGCCGGATCCTCGCTCCGCGCCACCCCAGTGGAGGGGAGAAGCGGGAGTGGGGCGACCACGAGGAGGAGCTCCTTCGCTTCGCGGTGGGCAGGAGCTCTTCGGCGGGAGGAGGAGGACGGGGAGTTTGACGAGGCGGACGTAAAGGCGTTTCGGCGGCGGAGAGGTTCTCTCTGGAGAGACCGGGGATTGGGACGGAGCGACGGACGAACAGATGTGGGGGCCTGGGGGGAGCCAGGCAGCCAGCGACAAACGGCAACGAGGCGCACGACGGCACGAGCGAGAGGTCAATCTGGGCCGGCCCACAGGCCGTCACGCGAGGACTCGGGCAGTGCCTTGCCGGCCCGAGCACGATCGTGCCACCGTCGGGCGATCGGAGACGACCGGTGGCTCGAGAAGATGGCTGGAGACGGGGGCACGGACGGACCGCAGGAGCCGTATACGGGAAACGAGGAAAGGCAACGAGTCGAGCCGCCACGGGAGGAGCCAGCCGCTGCGGGAGGCTAGGGTTGGGGTAGTAGGCTTGGGGCGTCACGTGGGCTAAGAGCATCTCCAGCAATAGCCCCTAAAACAGGATCCTATTTTTGATTTGAGTGCTGCCCCTATTTTTTGGGTCTCTAATTTTGTCTTCAACTCCAACAGTTAAATTTCAAATCTCAAATTTTATTTACTTATGACATGTGGGACCAGAACTTGTCAATAACTCTTTGTTTTTCTTTTCAATATCCTTTTATTTTCTTTCTTCTTTTCTCTTTTCCCATCCCTCATCTCTTCACAAGCGAGATAGAGGAGGCGACGAGCGAGCGGCGCGGCGGCGACGGCGACGGCGGCAGCGGCGGCGGCGGCGTCGGATCTAAGCGAGTGGCGAGTGGCGGGCAAGCGGCGACGAGCGATGGCGATGGCGGCAGTGGCGTCGGATCTGGCGAGGCGGCGGCAGCGGCGAACAACAACAGCGTTAAACGAGTTGGAAGAAACGGCGGGGGTAGAGAGAACGGCGGCGATATGGCGACGCCTAGAGATCTGGCGAGAGGAGAGGCATGACGAGGAGGCTGGGAACAGCGGGGAGAGAGAGAAGTGGCTGACGATGGCGGCGGCAGGGCGGAAATGGGACGCGACGGAGGCAAGAGAAGGCAAGAAATGGCGGCATGGCCATGGAGGCGTACAGGACGACGGAGGCAGGAGTCATGGAAGGAAAACACCCCAACAAAAGAGGGCCTCTCAAGACCCCTGGGAATTGGGGCTGGAGGAGGAGATTTAGGGGCCTCCTTATTTTAGGGGATTGAGTAGGGGCCTGCTGGAGTGCATTTTTTGACCATAACTCTTATTTTTTTGATTTAAGGGGTTAAATAGGGGCTCTGCTGGAGATGCTCTAAGTAGGGGAGGGGAAGCCCGTAAAGGCTAGTTTGGATGTGTAAATCCCGGCAAGGATCAAGCAAAATTCTAGGAAAAATCATCCCGTAACTACTATCCTAGGGTTTATTTGCATGTGCATAAGAGGGAACTCCGATCCCATCTTGGCTAAAACCTTGGTACAAAAAATCGTCTGTTTGTGACGCCCAAGAGCATTAATACATAAATAAATAAATATATCCGTATAAATTACAAAGAAATTACATTATTTAAATTTCAAAATTACATTTATCTACCTTTTCAATTACACCTAAAGTCAAAATTACATATATTTATATTTTTCATTTCTCCTAAATTAATATTACAAGAAAATCCTCTCCTTTCCTTCCTTTCTTTCTTAATCATGGTATTATCCAGGGCCTACCCTCCGTGGCAGCTTGCTGCCCTACGTGGCTGCCCAGCCTTGTCGTGGCAGGCATGCATGATGGCCAGCAAGGCCTTGGTCCCCTGCGGGAGCCGTGTGCACCTGCAAGAATCACCCTCCCCGCGTGTGCACCTGCAAAACATCCCAGCCCGTTGAACATCCCAGCTGAAGCACCCAAACCCCTGATCCCCAAATTCATCGATGGTTACACCCAACTCGCACAGCACACAGGCTGAGCACCACCGGCGCCATCGCGTCCTTGGCGAGGTCCTCGTTGCCGACGGTGAGCTGCCTCGTTGGAGTCGCCATCCCTTTGCCTTGCTCCTCCCCCGCCCGCGTGCTGCACCCAGCAGCTGCGGCCGCCGCTGTTGAGCGTCGTCGCTGCCTCTAGCACACCTCTGCGCGCCGTCCATCGCCGTGGCCCAAGAACCGAGCCGCCCAGCGCCGCCTTCTCCCAACGACGCAGCTACCCCGTCGCCGGAGACCATCCACGCACTGCCTCGCCGGAGACCCAGCCGCCTCCCAGCGCCCTGGCCGCTGCCCTGCGCAAGCCCCCCCTCCCAGCCGTGCCGCCGCCTCCCCTGCAAGCCACCACCGCTCTAGCACCACGCCGCCGCCGTGGTGGAGTCGTCCCGGCCCGCCGTTGCTGCCTAGCCGCCGGCCCCTCGCCAAAGCTGCCGCCCCAGCTCCTCCTCCGCGCCGCTTCCCAACGCCGCGCCGCCGCCTAGCCGCCGTCGCCGGAGTGCCACCCACCGCCGGTCAGCCGCCGCCCACCGCCGGCCCAAGCCCGCCGCCCCTTCTTCTTCCTCCCTCCTCTCCCTTTTCTTTCCCTCCCTCTCTCCCTTTCTCTTTCTTTCTCTCTCTCTTATTTTCCTCCACTCATTGCTCTTATCCGGTGGAAGCCACCAGGTTGAATCAGCTTGGGCTGACAGTGGGTCCACTGCGCTGTGGGACCTGAGCTACAGTGGTTTTTCTAATTTTTTTGGAATTTCCTTAAGATACAAACTTCAACCTTTAGTACCGAATTCATCCAACCTCCGATTCCGGCGATTCCAATTTCTAAAAATCCATAAAAATCATATCTACCTTCTGTAATTTTTATATAATTTTTAAAATTATATTGCTATATATGTTATTGATTGGTTGTTTTTTCCCGTTTTGTGCGCGATAGATCATTCGGGCGCTGAAGAAGACTTCCTTGATACCGCCGACGCACCACAAGAGTACGACTACTACAAAGGCAAGTCTTTCCCTAGAATCCCAATTTTATAGTTTTGCCAAAATTGCTATGTGAACTAAAATGTCGTATGAATAAATAGTTCTATCCAGTGCATATGTTCATCCGGCATACGCATCTACCGATAAACCCTAAACCCTAGTTTAAATTATGATACTAATACCCACGGTTTTTATATACTAGATGCTTAGAGATGCTCAGATAGGTTACCGAAGATCCGATCCCACACAATACACATACGATAAGAGAGTTGATATTTTGGGTTATGATGGGATTTGGTTGATTCACCATTAATTAAAATTTGACCAACTAATAAATGGGATCGCGAGCGGATGGATTGTAAGGTGGGTGCATGTGAGCACAGTATCGGGTTTGTGTGGGTTGCCGCTCCGAGACTAAGGGCCGATGATTGTGACACACTTAACTGAGATAATCCCGTGCGACCGCAAGCCTGGTATGGGACGGGCCTAATCTAAAGGAAAAGAAATGTCGGGATTACTCACTGTCCTTGCACGGTGGATGAGTGCAGAGAGAAAGTTGAGAAACATCACCGGGGTATTGCCAGAGACTTGTGCGGAAGCATTTCTCTGGGTACCTGTGAGTATCAGGTATGACCGTGGTAAGCCCGAGGTTAATTTTCTGAAGGGTTTTGTTATAGTATCCTTCGACGGGAGGATATCGTATCTTGCGGGTAAAGCGTACGATCTCTGCAGAGTAAACCCATTTAAATGGCCGAGCTCCCGGTTAAAGAGCGTCTCAGCGGTCTTTCGCAACGTAGCATCACTTATCTTAAAATGACATGGGTAAGGTTATTCCGGCGTGTGTGCCGTTACTAGATGAGAATTATGATATTGCTATATGAGAATTGAGAAATGAGAATTGAGATTATGAGCTGAGAGGATAATTGTTTCAATTCTGTTTCTTTTGAGAATTTCTATTTATTTATATGTGTTTCTCAAATGCTTTTACAATTCTAAGTGAAATGCTTTTATGTAAGTTAACCATCAGCTTTATTAAGGTAAACTTTAACCTGGCCCTTCCTAGGAAGGACTTGCTAGCAGTCAAATGCTAACTCTGCATGTTATGCGGGGCTGTTCAATCTATGAGCAGGTCAAGATTACGAGGACACGCATGATAACGTTGGAGACAATATTTCCCCGTCTTACGCTCGCCATTGCACGCAATTGAAGCTCAGTGTTGCCCTCTTAAGGCGAAGGGTCAAGAGGTCAACGTGAGGAGGGAACAGGAGCTGGTGAGGTGGCGACATATGGAACGACTGGATATGGGCACCATGGAGGTGCTCTCCAAGCCCGCTAGTCTCCTCGTTGAGCCATGCCGTCTACACCGCCTCCATTGATGGTGCTCGCGTCGCCTCGCCATCGTCGCCGTGAAGATTTCGTCGCACCAAGATTTCTCGATCTGATTGGTGGTGGCGGAGGACGACGTGCTCCAAGGCATGACGAAGAAGAACGAGGTAGAGGGTGATGGCTAGGTGGCAAGCTCTAAGGCGTATAGGATGGCGGTGATGGCAGCAGCTCCTCGGCGTCTAGGTTTGTAGCGAGGGAGCGAGAGAGAGAGAGAACGTGGAGAGAGTGGCTGGCTTGGCTAGGATTTTTACCTATACACCTGGTGAGGTGGGCTAGCATGGAAGCGGGCTTCCTTGTTTTTTTTTTATGAAAGCTTCTCTGGATTGGAAGTGACAAAAATATCCACGCACGGGATTACTTCCCTGGATTTCTTTCCCCTACGAATCCAAACGAGCTCTAAAGGGGCAAGCCCACAAGAGGTGGGCAAGATCATGCCTGGTTAGGCATGTGCATGCTAGGCCAGGCCAGCGCACTGTGCCGAGATTGCGGACTATGAACTAACTGTGTCCTTCGTGTTCATGTTGACACGACGTGTTTGTCGTTGTAGCATGCTAGGTTGAGCCCAAACACATTATCGTGCCACACGGTACACTCTCTAGGCTAGACTCATCTAGCTAGGTCTATTAGAAATCGATTGCAATTGCACGCTTCAATTATAAAGAAATCCATTCTACGCTCTAAACTACAAACCAGCTATTTAAAACACTCACATATCAACATCAGGTTATTTAACATTTTTGCAGGTTCGTTGTGGTGATTTTGCAGACTTGGCATCCTGCATCCAGCTTCGTGACGTCACTTGTATACGTGACATAGTTAGTGATGCATCGTATTAATAAAATGATAAATTATTCTCGCAAATAAACCTGCAATCACAAGAATTATCTCTCTCGAAAACGTATCCAACTCATTGCTACGAAGGAGCTATCCAATTCATCCACAATTGGATGCATATCAACATATCGCTTGCACTCATGAGTCTAGGGGCTGGCTTGCCATTCCACATAAACGGGCATAAGTTTCCAGAGTACAAATCCAGGGTTGCATTAACAAGTACTCTACGTACCAAGCCCAGCTCAGCCGAATGGCTTGAAAATGGCAGAAATCAACAGGTCACTCGTATCGCCAGAACGAACAAGAAAGCCCCCAGCCGCAGCTCTGCTCTGAGGTGAAGAGGGCGGTATGTATATTTTCTCTTGTTTACCGTGCGTGCGTGCAGATCACAACTCACGTATGTACTGTACTGCAAACGCCCAGCTTTAATTCATCCGACCAAGATTCAACAAGTAGATTAAAAGAGAGAGAAAATCAAACACCGTCTTTGGTGTTGACAGTCTAGTACACTTTTTAGTTCCAGCACGTACGGAAAACAAGATGAACAAAAAGGAAAAAATAAATAAAAACACGCGTGAATTAAATGGTGTGATCACGTTCGCCATGGCCTGCATGGCTGCATGCTGTTCCAAGCCTTGAGACTTGAGAGGAGAACCGAAGCTTCACGCGAACACGCCACCGGCCAGGGCCGTCTCGCGCGAGCGCGTTCGCCTGGCGCCGCCGCCCGCCGACGCCGACGCCGACTGCTCACTCACCGGAGCACGCGGCTGAACAGCCGCGACACGTCGGCCGCCCGGACGGGCTTCACCAAGAAATCTTCCGCGCCTTCCTCCAAGCACCTGAGTGACAGTTCAGACAAGGGGCGGAAATACAGGGATTAGGGTGATGTGGAGAAGGACGGAGTAGATTGATTGGGAATGCATGCTCTAGAGGGCTAGGCTACGGATGGTGAAGGAGGACCTGCTGATCCTTGTCGGCACGTTCTCCGAGGACATGATCACCACGGGGATCTGCTTCAGCTCGGATGACTCCTGCACAATTTCGCGTCGTAGATTTTTAAGCTCTGAATCGAAGCAGGGAGTTCGTGCAAAATGTGATGCCATCAGTATGGAAGACACACAAGTATATGTATACCTTGACCTTCTTTAGGAGCTCGTATCCTGTCATCTTCGGCATCCAGTAATCCGTGATTATCATGCTCACGTTGGGCTCCTGCGACCCAAGAACGAGCACAAGAAAGATCAGATCAGAACACATTGCTACTTATAAAGATCGCGAAGAACACTGAACACAGGAAGAAAGTGGCATGTATACAGAGCCTAGCAGTTCCAGTGCCCTCTTCCCGCTATCCACGGCCGTCACTGCATGCAAGCACACCAAAGCAAGAAACCACGACGCACTCATGATCACTCACCACTTGTCATGTCGATATCAAAATGAACTTAACAAGATATACAAGATGCAATCACGCACCACGAAACCGAGAGCTCCGGAGGATGCCGGCGATGACGGCGCGGTCGACCGAGCTATCGTCCACCGCGAGAACGTGCGGCACCGCGCCTCCCACTGCCGCCTCCGCCGCCCCCACGCCTGATCCGCCGCCGCTCGACATCTCAACAGCAGCAAATGGAAGAGACGCCTGGCGATGTGGAATCGTGCTTGATCACGAGAATCTCTCGCCGCGGCCATCTACCTCGATTAGGGTGGCACATTTATACAGGTGAGGGTGAGATCACGGGGGATCAGAATAGAAGGCAGTAGCATCAAAGAGATCCCAGTGCAAGCTGTGCAGGGATCGGAGTGGATCCACGAGATCTCGATACGGCCCGGAGACAGAGGGATGCACACGTACCGCATGCAGATACTCGTGCGGCGATGGAGTGAAGCGGAGATCTTTTGTTGCTGAAAACGGAGGAGTGTAGGGGTCAGGTATTAACTCCTCCCCGGCTGTCACAGCCAAGGACCGAGATCTTCCCTCTTAAATGTGATAGACCGAGAGTGGCTTACATGGACATGTTTGATAGTGGCCATATTTTCTGCTCCATCACTGTGAATAAGCTTATTAGGGCATGTTTGATGGTGGCCTTATTTATTTTTTGGTTCCATCACCGTAGAAATAGGATCATGAATAGTAAAAATAGGGTTGAGAGTAAAATATAAGAGAAAAATATAAAATAGGGACAAGATAGAATCAACATTGTGTTGAAGATAAAATAAGGCCATGATAGAACTAGTGTTGTGTATGGCTTTATGATCTCATCGGTGATTCAGCTTAGCTAGCCAGCTCTACTGCTCTAACTGTAATATTGACATTTGCATGTGCCATAAAACCTTTTACTAGTCCTAGTTGGTGTCTTCCAGTCGTCCCAGACCTAAAATATGCACTCTAGTCTCTATTACGTGTACGATGCTTTAGTTGGAAATCATGCTAGCTACCACACACAGAGTGTAAACATTGATGCAGTATCATTCTATACACACAGATGAATGGAGTAGTAAACTAGATTATTGGTATTTCCTCCGTTCATGTCATCAGCCTAAGCCGCACAAACACATTGGAAAACACCCCCAACACACACTTGGGGCCTATGAAGCTGTGACCAAGCGTACGAGGGAGTGACCAAAGGGATGACACTGAACTCCAGTGTTGGACTGTATTGAAATGGTGTCTTGTTGTTCTTATAGGTGCTTGCCTCCCCCTTTTATGGACGGGCTCATCGTACGGTCTGTGGAGGACCAAAACGCCCTCCAAAAGGCATAATCCTAGAGGTACAATGGTCCTTTGAGGAATAAATGATCTCGGCACCTTGCTTTTTTATCTTCACCGAGGCACTAGAGTCATTTACGTCTACTAGAGGAGAGGAGGGATCAAAATGCCATTCCACTGTCGTACCAAAGTAGGATTACAATCAGGATTAACATAGCTTAGGCGGTTACAATCTACCCCTAGAGGAAGGATCCAATGATTCCTCTCGCACAAGAGATCCAAGTGGTCCCTCTCACACAAGAACCTTACTCATGCAAGAAATCCAAATTTGCTCTCCTAATTTGTCAAGTTTTTGCTTGCCTGGCCAAGCTAGTTTATTGAGCAAAACAAACTTTTTTAGCTCCTACCAAACACCTAATATTACTGAGCGAGGCAAGGTCTAACAACAAGGGATTCAACACATGTCCAGCCTGCCGTCAACTCGTGCATTGACAAAACGGCCACCATATTTGGGCAATGCCATGCCACTGCACATATTTTCTCGAGAGACCGTTAAGAGAGCACCCGTGAGCAGACGAAGGACAGACCATCGTAAGCATGCATGCACTCGCACTATGGCACGACGAATTGGATCCATAGCTAGCTACTTGTGTCGAGGATTAATCTCCACATGGACCCGACGAACTCTTGCGCCTGCGATCTATCTTCTCGTGGCCAGCGCGCGGCAACGCAGCAGAATCTAGCGAACCAAAGTACAGCAATGAATGGAACACCCGGGCGAATTGAAGGTGCCAAATTAATCGCCGCGGAGTGAACACGCACGCGTCTGCCTTGACAGAGAGATTTCAATGTATGCAAGTACACGGCCGTTTAAGACCTTCTCTAACGGTGTCTCATTCCTTCTTCTATCCCGCCACAAAGTGAATCCTGTTTTCTTCGTGGTTTCAAAAGATTCTTTTCACCGTTTTTCTTTAGAAGGGATTTTTTTTTCAGGGATTCTCTCTCCTTTCTCTAAGTCATCCCATTCGAAGAGATATCGTTAAAGATGGTGAAAAATAAAAAAAATAAATATGAGGAAGGAAATAGAGAAGAAAACAAAATTAAAAGAAAATGGTTGGATATGGTGTAAGTGGAACTAAGACCGATCGGCTATCCGGCTCTAGAGCTTTGAAGATTGAGGCCGATCGATCGGTCCGGTCGACTGGACTGCACAGGAGAAGTACGTGGGACGGCAGGAGGCTGTTGGTGACTTGATGGCGTTGTAGCTCCCACCAGGGATCGCATGGTGCGCAGCCTGCATGGGGCTGAATCTTCTGGACGTAGGCATCCATGTAAGCGCAGTGGTGCTACTGGAGCAGATGCTGCAGCGACAGGGGTGGGTGAGTGGAGTGGAGTACTTAAGTATCAGAGTATCTGGTTATCTGGCTGGGTTGACAGAGAACACGCAAGATACACTGCAGTCGATCTGCAGCAGAGAAGAGCCTGCGGAGACGTCGGGTCATGTGCTGGTGGTGTGCTAGTCTGCTAGATCATGGCTTGTTTCTTTTGGCGGTTTCTGGCGGTTAGCAGTTTTACTGTAACAAATTTATAAGTTTTTTAGAAAAATATTTAAATAATCTAAAAAAAATAATTGTAAAAATTTTTTTTTACTGTAGCGGTCCACCCAAAAGAACGGTACCCATATCATCCAGCAGCCCTAGCTCTGGCTCGCTAAAATGTTTCTATAGTTAAACTCTCTAAAATTATTGGCTCATCCTCTCAAGCAGCCTTGCTAGAATATTGTTCTCTATCTTCTCTTTCCTATATTTTACCGAAAGTCAGAACGCTATAGCATTGGTGGATGTTCCAACAATACAACTAGATGACAAAAAACTCACGCTAGATTCACGAGATAAAACCATATAAAAACATACTTTGATAGTTGGTCCACTTAATAAAACCACATGGTACCATACTTGATGGTGGGACCAACCTAATAAAACCACATGATAATTATGCAACCTTTTTTGTCTAACTGTACAACTTTAGGCATATGCACTCTATATTATATTGTTTACTTGTAATCACTCTCTTCAATGTATCTTCTCTTTCCTATATTTTATTCACTCTCTATCTTCTATTTCCTATATTAAATTGTTTACTTATGACCACCCTCTTCAATGTCTGTTCTCTTTCCTATATTTTGTTAGACTAAGGAAATATAGCGAGAGGAGAGAGGCTGGCTAGCCATCGAGCTCGTTGGGGATAGCAAGACCACTAGAGCACATTTTCGCTCGCCATAGCGATCTAGGCCAATATAACAAGGCTACTAGATATGGACTAAGGGTACACCATGATAGACACAGACACACTACCATGATGTCTATCTATCTATGTCGTCTAAGAAGGATATCAGAAATTACTTAGGTTCAATCGATCGACGCCACTGCATCGCCCGGATGCTTCATTCATCCTGAGCAATAATGTGAACTCACCAAGGCGACAGAGAGGGGGAGGAGTGAATATAGCCTTTTTCAAATTTTTAATATTTTGTGGTCCATTTAGAACTCCAACCCAAACACCAGATAAAACAGCGGACGAAAGAGAAAAGACTTAAGCCAGCTGTTGGAGGTACAGGGATGTCCTTTAGATACCCAAGGGCATCTGGACTATTGAAAGACCCCTCCAACAACACCGAGAGAAATATGCAACATGGACCAGTTCAGACCAGGAAGGACCTGTTCAGATCTGGAAGCCTGCAACTTGGACCAGATCAGACCAGGAAGGACCTGTTCAGATCTGGAAAAACAAGAAGCAAAGGACCAGTTTAGACCTGGATGGACCAGATCAGCTCTGGAAAAACAAAAGCAAAAGGAAAAGAGAGAGAGCTAAACCATCAAAGATACTTTCAGAAAAGTAAAAACAGATTTCCAGAATTTGCCCCCACTTGGAGTAGAAGGTTGGTGGACTTCTGGTGCTCTAATATTTTTGGGATTTTTTGTGCATAAGCCTACATGAATCTTGAAGCACTTCACCAAAAATCTCTTCAAAACTCTCTGTAAGAAAAATATGAAAAATCAAACACTACAGACTGTCTGAAACTTCGAGCAGAAAGTTTGGAGCTCGGTATTCACCTCATGGCGTCCAAACGGTGCAATGGAATGACTCCCAAATTTTTCTTCAGATGCACATATGAGTCATGCACCTTCTCCAACAAGAAGCACACAAAAATGATTTTTCTAGAGTTTTCTAAAAAATAAACACTAGGTGCTGCGCGAAGAACAAAATCTGTAGAGATTTGCAACTTGATTGAAAACTTGATCTCTAGTCTATTCTAGGGTGCAAGAGAAGTGTAAAAACCATATAAGCACCCTCAAGACATCATGGATCAGAAGCAAGGGTTTGCAAGTGGCCAAATGTGCGAAGTTTTGATAAACAGATGCAAGGGTTTTGGAAGAATTCATACGTAAAATCAAGAAAGAAACCCTTGATCAAATGCCCCACAAATTTTCAAATTTGCCTCCCCTGTCTTAATGCATCATTTTTTGTTTTAGCCCAAATTCTCCCCCTTTTTATCAAAATGATTAGCAAGAAAACCAAAGTACCAAGGATACCCCAAACATGCACATGCGAAAATAATTAAAAACCTAGGCAAGAGCTTTGAAAATTAGCCAAATGGTTACCAAAACCGGAGGCCGATGCTCAAACCAAGTCTGAGGGTCACAAGCTGACAAGACGTGAGAGAGATACTAAGGCTTGCAAAGAGCTAACCAAATTTTCAAATCTTGTAACAAGGCATTTGCATAAATCAACTGAAAAGATTTTCAAGATTAAAATAGGTACACAAGCTTGAGAAACATCAAGACCAAGAAAAACAAGGTTGCCTTAAACGAAATGGCCAACTCAAGAATGTGTCCAAAATTTTCCCGATTATATGTTTGCAATACTCTTTATTTTTGGTCTTCTTTCTTTTTTTTATGATTTTTTTATTTATAGGTCTTCTTGGAACCTATTCACATAGCAAATGATTGCTAGTAGAGCATAGCCCAAGGGTAACTTGGAACCGGCCCCCTAGGTCACCCGCTGAGTCTACAAACAGCAAACTTTAGGGATTGAAACCTATATTTGTTTACTTTATTTTACACACAAAAGGCAAATGAAAGGACGCCACTAAAGAATGGCCAAGATCAGAAGAAGGCAACACAAGTCTCAAAATCTTGAAAAAAGACTAAGAAGATGTACCGATATTTGACAATGAAAATCCAAACTTTCATGAGTAATTGAGTTTTATTTCGACAGTTCACTGCTTTGTTTCGACGAGTGTCTTATTTTTTTTCCCATCGGACGTTTCATTTATAGCAGCTCCCAAAAATAATCCTCCCAATGAACCTAGGTGGCCAAACGGGTGCCCTACAGCCCTAGCACGGCACAACACCAGCACGACCGGGCATTAGCCCATTATTAGACCTGGCCGCCTTATCGTGCTGTACTGGCTCTCAGACTCAGCCATGAATGACTGATCGTGCCAAACCAGCCCGAGCATAGTCTGCTCAATGAGTCACGTTAGTTCGATTGGCTACCATGTCACGCTTGGGCCTGTTCTCCCCAGCTTATCTAATTCGCTAATCTAACTTATCTCATAACTTCGAGAATTTCTCAAGATGGCCTCGAGAATTAGATGCCCTTGGTTTTTAGGATTTAGGAAGCTTTTAGACACGCCTACGAGATAAAAAAGGATTCAAAAGTAATAAAAAAGTCAAATAAGTCAATATAAGCCACGTCTTATCTGACTTATTTCATATCCTATCTGACTTATATTGACTTATTTAACTTTTTTTATTACTTTTTAAATCCTTTTTTTAATCTCATAGACGTGTCTAAAATCTCCCTAAATCCTAAAAACCAAGGGCATCCGACTCTCGAGGCCACCTCGAAAAATTCTTAAAGTTACGAGATAAGTCAGATTAGCAGAGTAGATAAGCTGGGGAGAACAGGCCTAATTAGCCCCCCTTATTTAGCCCCCCTTCCTCTGTCTTTTTAACCTTATTAGCTTCCTCCAATTCGGCCTCCTAAGTAGAAAGTGGAACTGCAACTTATGAGTGGGAAAAAAAATTCTACAAATAGGACTCGCGAATTCGGGCAAGTGTGAGACCGTTCATACTGACTGAGTTATTTCTTCACAAATCGCAGCACTGTTGCAAAGAAGAAAGCGAGGCTCCCATGAGCCAACACCTCCTCGGCCCCTCTACGGGCTCCACGTTCACCGCGGCAACATGTCATCCTCATTGCCATTGCCGGTGAGCTTGGCAGCGATGCAAGCAAGGGAAGTGATCCAACCCTCCACCAAGGGTAGGACCCACCATTCGGGCAGGGTGGGCCATGACTCGAGCTGGAATTTTGTGACCCTCTTATACCCCCTCTTGAGTATATAGAGTAAGCCCAACATTTTTGGACTATAGATAGGGCAGTGCAAGCCTGCAGGGTATTGAGCACAGACTTGATTTCCATTCTGCGTCCGCCATTGCCTCCACCCCATATGCTACTACTACTCACTTGCCGATACCAACACCTCCCGGCACTGGCAGTCTACACATTTTCATCGTTGTCCACCTCTCGGACGTGTTGTGCCCATGCGTGATAGGCCATGCTCATGCCATGCCGACCCAAAGCGTAGAGGGGTGGCGGCTGAAGCACAACACACCTTCATGGGCCATGATGTGCCTAGGCCAACCCACAATAAACAATATGACATGTCATCCGGCATGACCTATATGGCTAGGCCTATCAATATATAGAGTATATTTGCATAACCTAACTAATGAGAGCCTTTTATAGTTCATCGTACCTTTTAGTACTATAAAGTACTTTGAATCTAAGACATCCATTGCGCTAGATCCAAACACTTATAAAAGGAGGTACCATGAGGTAGCACACCGCAATCCTATCCATAGAAGTACAACTACATGGATGTACAACTACATAAAGGTATTTATATTTCTCTATTATCCTTCTCTCTCCCTCGACCATTAACTAGTGTTGTGGCACCGGCGCTGTTGCCACCACACCATCCAGCCACCCTGCACTTGTCTACACTTTGCCATCCGCCTAACCGGGAAGGGGGGGGGGGGTGCTATTGGAGAGGGAGTAGAGAAAGGGGAAGAGACGATTTCTCTCCCATTTGGTAAGGTACTAGTACCTTCTAATGGACTGTCAACTAATATATGCTCATTTCTCTCCCATCACCTACATATTATTTTCATTTATTTTGTAATGCTAACCCATCTAATCAAGCCGAATAATATTTTGGATTAACAAGGTGTTGCCTATAGGTTAAGCACACACCTAGATCATGTGTTTGCTAGTAGTAATCTTAACCCTCAACAAATCATAACCGTATATATAGTTCTTTTAATTAATATAGCATCTACAATAATGTAGCAACAATCATGCATTACTGAGTAGGCAAGTAGAGGGAGGTGAATAAGAGCCGGATTGATTTCGATCCCTTCTTTTCAACACACCACAAAATCCCATTTAAATGCTTAACTTTGCATCAAATAGCTATACAAGCTATCACAAATCAAGATCAAGCGTCACTGTGAGAACCAAATCAACTAAACAAATCACACTTAGACCTCATGAGCGGACTACGAACCGGACACCGAGTCCGAACATCCTGACTGCACTGTCCCAAAAAAGCAGCTCGGATGAAAACCACGGTTGATGTAACTCTTAATTGGAATGTAGGATTGGTCTAAAATTTGAAATATAGTCTTCTTCAGAAGTCTAGTATACCTAAGTGCTTCTTAATAAGGCCATCTCAGCTAGTTACAAGGATTCCAACTTAGTTTTTTCTTATGTGAAGGAGAGAAGGGAAGGAGAGAGAAGAGCTAGCTCTTCATTAGGAGTCAGTCTATAACACATTCTAAGATTTATACAGACTACTACATATGGACCATATTTATTTTTGAGATTGTGCTATAGCTAGCACATTGAAGTGCTTGTCTATTGATTGTCTATAGATAACATGGAACTTACTCATAGCTAGTGGTTGACTCCACTATTGAAGATGCTCTAATCCAACTGAGAATTGAACCATTAATGTCCAAAGTATAGGCCTTTCGATGATACACCTAAACTTGGTCATAAACAATCATAAAGTGAAAACTTCAATCCATGGTCAAATTTCTTGCAACCCTTGGATAAGGTGAATCTAGATGAACTCCTACACGTTTTGTGATAATAAATCACTGCAACAAGCTTACCAAAATAAGTGGGACAAGATTTCACAAGATTCACACAAATCAAGAGCAAGAACAAAACGGAGGCACGTGACAAACAAAAATTAAACCATGGGGAAGACAAAGATCAATAATTCAAGAGGAATGATTGGATTTGGATCAAAGCATTTTCATCTCCGAGCACTCCTATAGGGTTCTTCTGATTTAGGTTTTCTCTTACTTACACATGGTCTAACCCGTAACCTATTCACTAGCTTTTTCTCTCACTTGCACGCTTTTCAAAGTTGTGCTTAACCTATGACCGATAACCTATTTAGAACCAACTTGAGCACTAGGTTGATCCCAAGACCTAAACCGCTTAGATCTCCTCCCTTGTAACGACGCGGTTTCCAAAATGTCATTCTTTGCTTATTAGCCGCCAAGCCCGTCACACATCCAACTCTCTTTAGATCGCTTCTTCTTGCACACTTGAAGCCATCACTATTCATAAATCTTGTCTACCGTGTGTCAAGACCATTCCAACCAGCTCGTGCAACACTGTTTCCGTGATCCCGGGACGCCGAACGGACTGGGTCGTCCGGACTGCCCTGTATTTTTCCTAGCTATGGTTACCACGGTACTGTACTTGTGATCCTGGGTGTCAGATGTCCGTCCGGACTACCTGCAGTTTTCTGAGTTTGAATTTGACCCAACCATTTCCAAGCTTGAACTTGACTCAACCACAAACACACACACTCAATCTGAATTGTCAATAGCTCGTCACCAAATCTTTCAAATCAAAATAAAAAGAGAAAATTACGTCTATGCCACTACAGAAGCCCCCAAACCCAAAATTGTCATTGCCGAAGGACTTCACCCATCCGTATTATTGTATTTGCGAGCTGTTCCTTTCTTTGCCATTGTTAAAAAAATTATCTTTTTGTTTAAGCTATATAAACATTTCCAAAAATTTTGGAAAAAACATAGTTTTGCCAAATATGCAGTACTTTTAATCTTGATTTTTTTAGGTGTTTTTATGGTTGAATTTTGGTGTAAAAAATATTGATTGACCGTTTATACATTGTTTTGGTAACATATTTGTTCATAAAAATACCAAAAAATCCAGATCGAAAGTACTACATATTTGGTAGCACTATGATTGTTTTTAGATTTTTTAGAAATGTTTATATAGCTCAGTCAAAAAAGACAAGTTTTCATCAATGCAAAGAAGAAAACAACCCACAAAATGGAAGGGCACATTGAGATCGATGCTTAAGTGACGACAGTTATGGTATTTGGTACTTTTGCAGTGGCATAAAAATTATCAAAATAAAAAGAACATCACAATTCATCTCCACATATTGGTCCTTTTTTAGCGGCACAGATACTTTTTTGTTTCTGTGTTGGGAAGTCACGGTGTTGAGAAGTCATAGCACCGGGTCCAACTATCAACAGTGGTGCACCTCTGGGCATGACTTCATCGCTACTATTTCGACATCTGTTTAATTTGTGTTTGACATTTTGCAGGCAGCAAGGCGGTGCCCGGGATGGGGATCGACGTGATGACCCCGGCAAGGCGGCAACGACCGCAGCATTCCACGAGCTCTTTTACTGAACACAACGACATATAATAACGCGGCATATAATCTATTATATATATTAAAGCCCAGTTTGCCTTGCTGCCGCGTGTCTATTTTCCACATGCCCGCGTCTCGATTTTTCACGTGCCCGCCTTTCTCCTCTGACGGCTGGCTTGTCGTGTCGGCCAGATGACGCCGGCCGTCCGATCGTCGGGCGAAATAGGATCCGGCCGTCCGTTCTTAAATTATATATAAAAGCATTTCTTTCTTTTTTTTCTCGACGAGGTGGACGGAACGGCCGATTGGTCACCCGCGCAACTCCTCAGCTCTCCGGCCTGGTTTGATTCCCAGCAGCCGCGCGATTAAATTGCATAGCAAACACGCGCCATCCCGTGCCCACGTCGGTCGGAGGACGCTGGCCGTCCGATCGTCGGTCGGAATGAGATCCGACCGTTCGTTCTTACATTACATATAAAAGAATTTCTTTCTTTTTTCCTAACGAGGTGGACGGAACGGCCAGTTGGCCATGCGCGCTAGCACTCAGTCCGTAGACCAAGGCTTGAATCCTGGTTCCCCAACCTTTTTAACTACCGCTTCCTTTGCTAGCTTTTTTCCTTTTTTTCCCTTTTCTATTTTGTTTTTTCAATGCCCTAAAAAAACCCAAAAATTAGAAATTTTGCAAAAATGGAACCATGTCTACATAAAGAAGGTCCATAAAAAGTTTGGTCTTTTTCCAGAATTTTCTAAAGTTTTTTAATTTTAAAAACTCCATGTCTTCCCTTCTTTCCCTTTTTTTCTTTTTCTATTTTGTTTTTCCCGTGCTGTAAAAAATCGAAAAATTAGAAATTTTGCAAAAAAATGGAACAATGCCTGCATAAAGAAGGTCCATAAAAAGTTTATTCTTTTTCTGGAATTTTCTAAAGTTTTTAATTTTAAAACTTCCATGTCTTCCCTTCTTTCCCTTTTTTCTTTTTTCATTTTGTTTTTTTCGTGCCGTAAAAAAATCCAAAAAATAGAAAGTTTGCAAAAATGGAGCTATGGTTGCACAGAGAAGGTCTATAAAAAGTTTGATCTTTTTTAGAATTTTCTAAATTTTTTAAATTTTAAAAACTCCCTGTATTTTTTTCCCACCTTCTTTACCTTTTTTCCCTTTTCTATTTTATTTTTTCTATGATGTAAAAAATTCTAAAAAATAGAAAATTTCCAAAAATGAAACCATGGCTGCACAGAGAAGGTCCATAAAAAGTTTAGTCTTTTTCCAAAATTTTCTAAAGTTTTCTAATTTTTAAAAATGCTATCGCTTTCTTTTTTTCTCTTCTATTTTCTTTTTGCACGCTGCTTAAGAGTTTCACAAAATTAAAAATAGAACCATAGTTCCATGAAGAAATTCCATAAAAATTTTGACTTTTTGAATTTTTAAAATGAGAAAAAATGGATTTTAAACTTTGTTATCTTCTATTTTTTAATTCTAGACCGTTTCAAAATTCAATAAATTTTTTCCTAAAAATAGAGCCATACTTAAACGAAGAAGGTCCCAGAAAACTTTAATTTCTTAGAAAAATTTCTAAATTAGAAGCCTTTTCCATTTATAAAAATATTTTCACTCTTTCATTTTCTTTCTTCTATTTCCTTTTTGGTAGACCGTTCAGAAAATCCAGATAAATGAATGTTTCAAAAAAAAAAGAGCCATGTCTCCACAAAGAAGATCCATAAAAAACTTACATTTTTTTAAATTTTTTTGAAATTAGAACAACTTTAGATTTTAAAAAACGTTTTTGATCTCTTTTTTCTCATCTATTTCCTTTTTCCCAAATTCCAAAAAAATATTTGAATGGAAACATGGAACTATGTCTACATGAGAAAGACCCATAAAAGGTTTGCTTTTTTTGATAATTAAAAAAAATTGTCTACATTGCCTATTGTAGCACATTTTTCTTTCTATTTCCTTTTTTCTTTGACATTTAAAAATTCAAAAAAACTCTTGCAAAAATTACACCATAGCTACACAAAGAGATCACTAAAGTGTTTGGATTTCTCATCTTTTTTTTAAAATTATAAAATGTTGAATTTGTATTTATTCCTATTTCGTAGCAGTTGTCTATCCGTTTTTCTTGCATTTACCTCTATTTACAAACCCAACAAAACGTGCAAAATCAAGCATAAAAAATAAAAAAAAACCAGGTACAATAGTTAACAATGCGCGCCCACCAGATTCTGCCTCTGCAGTTGAGGGAATAAGGGGGATAAGTCGAGCTAGGGTTTAGGGGAGAGGCAGTGCTGTCGTCGGGAGCACGAGAGGGCGCAGCCACAGCCAGCCTGAGCCGCCTTCGGCCCGATTCGTCCTCAGCTGCAGCACCTTGGCATCAATCACTATGCATAGGTAGGCCACTCCAGCTCTTCATCGCTCCCTGCCTCTTCCTTTGCAATGCAGCTACAATTCTACTACTAATTTGTGTTACGTACTACTAATTTGTGTTACGTACTATGTGCTACTGCAAGTCATCAGTGAAGTGCGGCAAGTAATGGGTGAAGATAATGTGTCATTAAGTGAATTTGTGATGTACTCATATACATGTGTGCCATTGCTACCGGCCATTTTCTCAAAGCCGATTACAAAAGGAGATTCCTATGGGTGCCTTATATCGATAAAAGCTAGGTTAAGCCACTGGGCATCTATACATCACATGTAGATTGAAACTCCTTATTAACTGTGAATTGCCATTTTTTCTCTTCATAGAGAGTAGGTTAGTTATAGTTAAACCATGCAAGATATCTCGTACGGCCAGCGGCAAATTGATTCAGTGGAAGCTAGAGCAACAAATTAGAATCCAAAAATTATTTTCATGTTTACAAAAAAATTATCTTCCTCTCGCTAAAATAAATCTTCCTAGCTTGCCTCTTTGTGCATAATGTGTCTCAAATACCTTGCAAGTGCAGTCGAAAGTCTCATAACAGCTTACAACAATAGTAGTATCTCTGTTACTTACAAACTCTACCCATATTACACGAGCTCCGGCATGATTAATCTCCTACAAATAGAATAATTACTAATCTAGCTACAATGGTTGATGGTTGCTTATACTTAGCTACAATGAATAATTACTGATTTAGAATA
Organism: Olyra latifolia; assembly: GCA_036346145.1. Classification (NCBI taxonomy): domain Eukaryota; kingdom Viridiplantae; phylum Streptophyta; class Magnoliopsida; order Poales; family Poaceae; genus Olyra; species Olyra latifolia. Next base: position 20,078,243 of record CM070524.1, on the reverse strand, counting down.
ATTATTTTCAGCAAAATATTACATTAGCACTCTTTTTGGTTGCTTATACTTACTGATTAATGCCACGAAATGGTGCACACCTCACATCTTTGTAAATGACAGTCTTCTGGTTTGAAAATCTTACATATAGGTAATTGCTTCCTTGCTGCCTACTCAGCTCATTATTCATAAGGAAATTTGATATCGTACAATCAGTCCCTTTAGTTTTTTTCTCCTCCCTGGAACTGTACAATGTCAGCACCCTCATAGCACCCTCATAGGCTGATTACCTATTGTTCAACTGTACAATATTTTTTCAGAGACAAACATTGAAGTCTATTGTTTAGCTAATAAATTTCACGTTTTATGTCTATCTATGGAGGATACCTGATGCAATGCATAGACTTTACATTTTTTTTTGTTATTATCTTTTAGTGGTCTCACTAGATAAAACTGAATGCATTTTTTAATCTGGCCTGTTTTAATTGAACAAAGGGATTACGATTACCATTGTTCGGGGACCTTGCACAAATATGTGGGTGCATCGCTCTTCAGCTCAAGGATGATTGTCACTGTGAGATTATCTATGGCAGTTCATTCAATGTGTGCATGGTTGATAGTTGATTAGATCCAATTTAATTCAGCATATGCATTATACTTGATGATAATGCTTTCCTGCTGTCAGTTTCATCTCCTTTCAGAACATGATGATCAGGTGTTGAAACTTGCTGTCCATTGGACTATAGTTTCTTTCGATCACTTATATCTTTTGTTTAGCACATTCTGCTATGTTGTCTTGCTGAAATTTTAGAAGAGCAATAATCTGTCAATTATGGCTCATTTCGATTGGAATATACATAGTCTATTTAGCATTTGTCTATTTTTTCAATTTGCCATAGCATAATCCATGATCGTGTTTTATTACTGCCGTGGATGGCTATTTGAGCAACCCGGCTAATACAATCTAAGAGCAATCCTTATCATATTCAGCTTCAGAACTATGATAGATATCAGTTATATCTTATTTTTGCATAGTCTTCCGCTTTCTTCAATTGACCTCCATTCGGCTTTCTCTCTATTTGGGATACCTAAGTTTGAATGATGTGATTTTTGCTATTACACCCCCCTTTATGTCAACCAAGCAAAACAATCATGTAAATGATCAGGCCTATGTTCTTCAACATTTGTATCAAATCGAGAATTTCCTATGTTTAAATCTTCTCTGTCTCCACAGACTCCAACCGCACCAAAACTGGCTTCAACCTCATGTTGCCCTTCACCCCACAGGTTAGATTTCTATTTTTTTAATTGTTTCACCGTTACAGCTTTGGATAAAAAGATCTTCCTCTTTAAGGTTGTCATAGAGCAACACTAACATAGCATTGTTTTTTTTCAGATTCTGAACTGTCATCTACAAGATTGTAAGATTTAATTGACAATTTAAAATGATTTCCTTCTTTCGAAATGCCTATTCCCCTGCATTTGACATTTAAAATGCCTTAAATAATCTCTACCTGGTCGTTCTTATAGCTAGGGATTCAATGCATTGTAGTTTGTATTATATATGTAAACATACACGTTGATATAAAGTTCAGTTATATATGTCACGTAGCTGACTCACCCAACACAGGCGCGCCATGGGCGTGCCATCCATCCTAGTTTAAATCTAATAGTTTGTTTAGAGGGAACTCCTCATAAAAATATACTATCTTTATAGTATAAAACTATCCCAGCAGACTGGTAGCATATAAATCGAAATTAATATGAACCGTTAGATTCAAAAGAACAAACGGCTAATATTTATTTTAGTAAAATTTCTCGTGACCGACGGGACAGTATTAGTCAATGGAGTTCTCGTTTACTGAAGGTCTGAAGCCATGCTGAAGATATGTATCCTCCAGGCGGTACAAGGATAGAAGTTCAGCGTCGAATTCCAATTAAGCTTCCAACGCCAACGGCAAGACAGAAACTGTTGTGTCTCTTCAGCAACGCAACCATGAACTTCGCCACGGTCATTCCAATCAGCATGTCACTCCTGCTGGTGTGCTTCGGAGCTCTGCTTCAAGCGTCCAGAGCTTCTGGAGTTGCCGGAGGGATCATGCATCTACCTTCCAGCGATTCACTGGCTCATTGCCCCTCCAGCTGCGGGGATGCCAAATTCTTGTACCCATTCAGGATAGGCCATGGTTGCTTCCGGCAAGGCTTTGAGCTTCCCTGCGACAACACCGCTCTTCCTCCAAGACTCTTCTGGGGCGATACTACTACCCAGATGCTTGGCACGGATGGGACGGACCACTGCTTTGCTTATGCCTCCATTGGCTTCAACATCACCTTGACACCAGGTACGTACACTTACACGAGGTCCTGGGCATCTCCAGCTGAGGGTTTCACCATCGATTCCGACAACCAATTCTACGTTGTTGGCTGCGATATGGAGGCAACCCTCCTGGACATGGATACCAACCTGACCATCGGTTCTTGTGCAAGTATGTGAACTAGCAGTACTTGGGCCCTGCAATGGGTTGGGCTGCTGCAGTATAGGTTTGCCAGATTACATGCGAGGCTTTCAGTTTACACTGGCCCGCAGCAGAGGCGGCATGACGGGACCATCAGATGCAGAGCTCTCAACGGTCAAGGTTTTCTTATCAGACGGATATGATTTTGACACGAGCCATCTTTACTCAACTATGATAAACACAAGCAGTATCCATACAAGTCTAGAGATTCTTGTCACTGACCAGTCAAGTTGTGTACCGTTGGGAGGATATTTCTGTTACTGCAATCCCCGTGCAGGTGGCAACCCCTACATGTTGGACGGCTGCATCGAAGGTTCGTGATACTGCCCCACAGTCTATCATGAATACATTAGTATTGTTACCTATCTTAATCGTGTTTAAGGTTAAAAACCTTAATACCTAAAACAGTTGTCGAATGCTTGACCATTTTCATCATACGGGTTATGGCAATACAATCATATTTTAGAGAAATTGTATAGCCAAAATACCACGAGCACAAATGATTAGGTGGAAGGATGATTTCGAAAAGTATGTCTGACGACTTGTAGGGTGCTAGTATTTGTGCTCATAATCTATAGTTATAATAAGAGCTGATGACATCTTATTTATATACGCTAAGGAAAGAAAAAAATGATAGAAATGCTCAAACGTCTAGCCCCATAATTAATTTTATGTGCTTTGTTTTAAAGTCTTAGACTTGATAGTTAGGTAGCTAGGCTAGGTTTCCACCCCCCGAAGTTCTATATAAGATATATCATTATTACAACTTAAGTCCTATGAATCATCAAATTTATATGATATAGAAAAAGTACTATTTGGCTCTAAACTTAGGTTCTCAACCCATTTTGGTCCTCAACTCCAAAACTGGATTAATTTGGTCCATCACTTGATAAAACCGAGCACACATGTTCCCTTTGACCAATCAAAGAGTAAATTTGAGTTACATGGCCGTCCATGTGGCCTTCTTTTGCAACGTGAAAGCCCATGTGACCTATTTTGAGTGACGTGGCAGCCCATGCTGCCTCTTTTTCCTTTTTCTTCTCTTCTCTGTTCCTCCTTTTGTTTTGTCCTCTACACCAACCCTAGAAGTCCATCGACGGGTGGTTCGGCGTGACAGGGTCGCTGGCCATCCATGGCGAGCGGCGATGCGTGGTACAGCGAGGAAGGACGCTCAGGGCAAGGGATACTCAGGGAGGGCTCGACAAAGACGGGTGACAGGGGCAACACCGACAAAAGGGCACGACACTGGCCTTGCAGCCTCGTCGCACCTTCATTCAAACCACGACCACTGGGAGCTCTCATGTAGTCCTGATCTTTCTTAGTTGTCTGTCAGTGCTCGCCGTGCTACCAATCGCCACCGGTGACGTGGCTTTGGCACACCATGTGGTGGATTTCGACGATGGCCAATGATGACATATGGTAGTGGGGGATGAGGTAGAGGACGTGTCACCTTCGGTTCAGCTCGAGACCCTTTGTCTCTCCCTCCTTCCCGCTCTTTTTTCAGCCAACAATGGCCCTCGCCCTTTTTGCAGCCACTGATGGCCCTCTACTCTTACTGGCGCTTCACTCAGTGCTCATCTAGGCAGCGCTTCTTGGTGCTCATCTCGGTCGCGCCGCCCATCTCCAGCCCAAGCTCCCAACACCACCTGATCATCGGCACCGCTGTCACCCATCATCGTCCATGCACCCTAGCACTGCCGGCCATATCTCAACTCCCCTTCCTCTCTCTCTCTTGTATACTCTGTGCTGCCATTCACATCGCCCAGGCCAACCTCACTTCCGGATGGTTGTGCCCCGCTGTCGTCCTTCCCTAGAGGTGGCAACGGGTCCCCGTTCCCCGTTTCCCCGCGGGGAATTCACCTATTAGGGGACGGGGATGGGTGAAATGTTCTCCCCGCGGGATGTTTGTAGTCAAAAATTAATCCCCATCGGGACTGGCGGGGATGGGGACGGGCTATATATCCCCGTCCCCGTTACCCGTCGAGAGGCATGTGAAATATTAAATGAGTATATATGAGTATATGACCTTGCAGTTGCAGCTCATTACTAAGCCCAAATTAAATCTGATGTCCAGGCCCAAACCGTGACCACGTATATAAGGGAGGAAATGGAAAACCCTAAGCCTGTAGCTGTAAGCCCCAGCGGCCTAGCGCCCAGCGGTTTGCCCTCAGCCCCTCACCTCTCCAGCAGTCCAGCTCCAGCGAGTCCAGCCGCCGCCGCCGCACATCATTTTTTCGCCGCCGCGCATCCAGATTCCAGCATGGCTGCATGAGCTAGCAGGGCTGCAGGAGTGTAGCTGTGTAGAACAGCAGCAGGAACTCGTGCGTGCTGCGTGCAGCAGCCAGCAGGCCAGTAGCAGCGCCAAATCGACACCCGCCGCCGATTGCAGGCTAGCAGGATAGCAGCAGCTAGCAAGCTGCAACAAGCAAGCCGCCGCCGCATCCTTTCTCAGCAGTGGTCCAGTGGAGCTGTCGTCGCCATTCCATGGTGATGGATGCCAGGTGAAGCCCTTTCTTCTTGTTCGCTTACCTTAAGTGGTTGATACCTCAAGTTTTGTTGCAGTTGCTAGCTGCCTCTTGTCCTACTGACCTGTCCGCCCGTCCCTCCCGAAGGGACGCCGACTCCTCCGGTCAGCCACCGCCGGTTCTCACTGAGACGATTGACGTCGTCGCTGGATCTGGTGCGCACGCAGCTCTACCGACTCCGCCTAGGAAGGCAGCTGCTGGATCTGGCTCGCCTCTCCAAGAAGAGGATTGTGCTAAGGCAGTTGCCGCTGCAGACCCCAAGCGGCTTCCCCGACCGCCAAGATCGGGAACCTGTGATCCAAAGCGCCACTGCGTGAAAAAAACTCCTTCTCCAACTGCCACCAAGAACACCAAGGCCAGAGCCAGAACTTGGTTCATTCACCCGTGTTAGTGCCATTCATCAGTCTCTCTCTTTTTGTTTATAGGAATTAGTCTATAAATTTGATTGTTATTAGCAATATAAAGCAATATGGATTCTGGAACCATTTTCTTTCAATTGTTAGAGCATGTACTTATCTAGTGCACATGTTTCACTTAGCAAACATCTAATATTCTACTTGTCTCTATGTTTCTTTGCCATTGTAACCGCATCAGTTACTTTGTTATTAACTCAAATCAAACTGTAAGCAGGAGCTAATATCCCATATCTTTGACCTTTGCATCATTTATTTATTTATTTATATCACGGTTCCTTATTCCTGATCATTTGATGTAATTTTTACTGCATTATAGATTCAAAAAAATGGCAACAGTAGGCAGTGGTAGTAGCAGCCAACGTCAAACTCCAATTTCTCAAGGATCACAACCAGAAACTGAGTCAGTACCCCTGTCTGGATTGTGGATTGTGGAATGTGTCTTAACGGGGATAAGGAGCCGTCGGGTCCCCGTTACCCGTGACGGGGACGGGGACGGGGAAATTTTGGCCCCGTGTTCATAGATGGGGATTACCATGGGGGATTTTTGCTTTTGCGAGGACGGGGACGCGTGTTCATAGATGGGGATTACCATGGGGGATTTTTGCTTTTGCGAGGACGGGGACGCGGTGTTAATCCCCGATGGGGATAGCCCCGTTGCCACCTCTATCCTTCCCACCAGTGAGCTGTCGTCGGAGCAGCACGCTAGAGCCGTCCTCCCATGGTTCTCTCTCTCCCCCTGTCTCTCTATGTGTGCATGCACACTTGGACGCCACATCAGCACAAAAGCACACCCAAAACCGTACAAATGGACACCACAGCAAAAACCACCTAAAACCGTTGTGTTGACCAGTCAGGGGACCAAACTAGCATGGTTTTGCTAATTTCTAGACCAAATTAACCTGATTTTGGAGTTGAGGGACCAAAATGAGTTGAGGGCTATAGTACATGGACAAAAAAATACTTCTTCCTATGTTGGTATGTTATATCCTAGCTAGTAGCTAATGCCTACTCTCTCCTCTCTCAGTCTCCCATTGTTGAGATACAAGGTAGACACAAACCCCTACTCACCAAAGACACTTTAAATGCGGTCGTCACTATAAAAAGTGAGTAGTGGTGAGTGCTGAATGGTTGGTTCTCTTGTTTTTTTCCTGCACTTTTGTATTTTAGCCCCTCCAATTTTCTATTTTTGCACATATACCCCTGCTTACCTGCACATTTTACATTTTACCTCCGCAGTTTCCAAAATTCTCGCATAGGTCTCTGACTTTTACTGTTTTACATCCTTGCAAAGCATGGACACTTGACTAATACTTCTAAAAAATATAGAAGTCGTAGGATATAGACCCTAAATTTTACAAAGTTCTTAGTGGAAATATAGAAGTCGTAGGATAGATCATTAACTTTACAAAATTCCTACTGAGTAGGGGTGCAACCAGAGTAGATATTTTCCAATCGACCGAAAAGTGATTCAGATGGTTTCCGATCGACCGAAGAGTCATTCAGATAGTTTTTTTGAATATCCAGATAGTTTTCTTAGATACATATAAGAATACAAATAATTTTTCATGGATACAGATACCATTGATATCCGACTGATACGAGGATATTCAAGTTTTTGTTTGGAATAATATCAATATCTGAATCTAGTACACAGATATTATCTGAATAAAACCTCCACGGATGAACACCTTTCACTTTCAACTTTCACCTGCCTACACCACGCGACAGGCCAAAAGTAAATATGGCAAGGACTAGTTTGCTCACTAATGCAAAACGCCAAAACCTGGTTTGGTCACTGATGCAACGCAAGACAACAAAACCACGTTTGTTGTCAGACAATGCAAGTTTTATCACTAATCATACATTGATGATCTATGGTTAATCCGTTATATATTTGTTGTAAATGACCTCTATTTTCACGTCTTATTGGAATAAAAATATTCGTATCTGTATCGGATCAATATCAACTTGTATCCGTAGCTAATATTATCCATTATTATTGTTATTTGTATTCTTGTCTGACGCTAGCCGTATTTGGCTCTGTATCCTTTAAAAAAAATAGAAACAGCTACGGAATGAGTGATATCTAATCGTATCCGTTCCGATTACATCCTGGTACACACAAGTATATATAAAGCGGTTGTGATTAGATCGTTCCAAACGGACTAAATCCTACCATCCTCACATCTTCTTGAGGTCATGTGAAAACATGCATATCCCCTTCCCTTTTGGTCTCGAAGGCGGCTGTTTCGCACACGAGAAGTTTCGACTTAGTTGTGTGTCAGATTATAAATTCACTGTTCTGGAACAAGGGGACTACAGAAAAGTATCAGGTGACTACGGTGTCACTGGACGATGGATGTTTAGGTGTAAGCAGCTTGCTGAACGATACAGGCAGCAGCAATGAGGAGGCATCTTTATGGTTCCCTGACAAACAGAAGCTGCGAGAGATTTGACTGCAGGGTGAGATGGGATGTTACCAACTTAACGTGCGAAGAGGCCTTTAAAAGGAGCACATTGTATGCATGCATCAGCGACCACAGTGAATACATCAATGTCACCCGTGAAAAAATATTTCTTGGATATCGTTGCAAGTGTTCCGTTGGCTTCGAAGGAAATCCATACATCCAAGATGGCTGCACAGGTCTCTCTCGTTGACATGCCACTTAAGTATTATTGTGTTCGCCTTTCTCCATATAGCATACTAGCAATATGATCAGAAAATTCTAGATAAAAAATATTGCGCACTGTAGCCAGTACTGCTGAAACAATTATCCTGCACACCATGCATCTGTAGCAAACTCCCTGTTTTGCATCATAGATGCACACTGTAGTCTGATGGTGGTTGATTGCCTTAGGGGCATTGTAGCCCTCTGCCTTTGCTTCATCTACGGCAGGGGATATGTTTCCATGGTGAGGACTCACTTCATTCCATTTTGTTTGCAGGATGAGTGCTTACTGGCAAATACTTGCAATGGAGTATGCCATAATTTCCCATGAGGGTATAATTGCACATCTTGTCCTCATGCTAAAGAGTTTGAACCAACAAAGAGGAAATGTGTAAAATCGGCAAAGCAACACAATCTTCTTGTTGGTAAGTTATAGCCAACAACAACCCTGCAATGGAATTATCAAAACTGCAAAATGGTCTAGCTGGGTAACTCCATTGGCTACGCAACACGGTCTTCTTGTAGGTATTGCAATTGGAATTGGTTCTGGCCTTAGTTGCATAATTCTTGCACTTGGTGCAACTGTACTTGCTAGAAAATGGAAGAAAGGCATCCAGAAGAGAATCTGAAAGGCATACTTCAAGAAAAATTAAGGCCTACTCTTGAAGAAACTAATCTCCGGTGAAAGTCCCACAAACAAGACAAATATATTCTCCTTGGAGGAACTAGAGAAGGCGACCAACAACTTTGATATTACCCGTGTTCTTGGACATAGAGGACATGGCACGGTTTACAAAGGGATACTATCTAATCAAAGTGTGGCGGCCATTAAAAGTCCAAAATAGTGGAGCAAAATGAGATAGACTAGTTTATCAATGAAGTTGCTATCCTATCTCAGATCATCCACTGTAATATAGTAAAGCTTTTTGGTTGTTATCTTGAGACAGAGGTTCCTTTGCTGGTATATGAGTTCATATCCAATGGTACCATTGCATGATCTTCACACTGATGTAAGCCTGAAATGCTTGTTATCATGGGATCATCTTCTTCAAATTGCAACAGAAGCTGCAGGGGCACTTGCTTATCTCCACTTAGCTATTGCAATAACCATTTTCCATATAGATGTCAAATCTTCCAACATACTTCTAGATGGCAGCTTCACTTCCAAGGTTTTTGACTTTGGTGCTTCAAGATCTGTTTCACTCGATCAGACTCATTTAGTGACAATTGCTCAAGGCACATTCGGTTACTTAGCTCTAGAGTATTATCGTACTGGTCAACTGACCTAGAAAAGTGATGTTTATAGCTTTGGAGTGATACTTGTGGAACTTTTGACAATAAAGAAGTCAAATTTTATTAATGATTAAGGTACAAAGCAAAACTTATCTGTTACTTTGTTGAAGGACTTCAACAGGGAACGATCATGAAAATAACTGATTCTCAAGTTGTTGAAGAGGCAGACCGAGAAGAGATTCATGATATAGTATCGCTTACAGAAGCATGCTTGAAGGTCAAAAGAGGCGAGAGACCTACTATGAAAGAAGTAGAGATGAGACTGCAGTCCTCAGAACTAAGAGGCTAAGAAAATTCCATCTTTTCCAAGGAAACAATATGGAGACTGGGACTTTGGTACGCACAACGTGCGAGGAACTCCGATGCACATATCGATCTAGTTACTACTCACAATTTAACATATGAAGGCATCTCGGGATGTTACAGTCAGGAGAAACAGTTACTATCCTCAGCTAGTTTGCCACGCTAACAATATAGCTAATAACAGAATTAAGAGCTTGATGCATGTGAGTTACCATATATATTTTGTTTTTGAGAATTAAATTATAGTGTTCCCTTTGTAGATCATGTTATAGTTGCACACTTATATTGTCTGCAATTACTAAATTTCTTATCTACTTATTTGTTTATCTTCGTTTTTAAAACACAAATGCTTTGTTTTTTAGTCTATTTTTTTTAATCTTGTCGGTGCGTCCCAAAGCCCTGAAAAAAAGTCAAACGAGATGGATCCAACTCTTGAGGCCACCTCAGGAAGCTTTCTAAGTCAAATATAAATCGATAAGCCATAAGTAAATAAGCTGCAAAGAGCACCCCTGAAAAGATGGTAATTTTTTTTTTGTGATATGGCTGTGCAAAAACAAAACATACTTTGGACAAGAGCGTAATAGCAAAAAGAAGCGCGATATGTACTGTATTGTAGTTGTACTACTAGTAAATTGCATCAATCAGGTCTTAGGAGCCGTGCGAGAGGAAAGTCTCATGCATGATTTTGTATGAGAGAAAGAAGTGAGAAATCTTCTTTTCGACTATGACTCCCCACCGCAAGTTTGTCTATGAAGACTAATCTATGTGTATTAGTTTCTATAATGGATTTTTTATGTGAAATACTAATGGATAGGGTCTCGTTGCTAAGTGCTATAAGATCTAGTGCACTGGAACTCATGGTTATGGACCCAAATCCTTTAGTATGGAACATTGTCTTTTCCAAGACTTGCTGCCATCTAATGTCTAAAGCCCTGATCAGTGAGTCATATAATCGTGATTTTATCATGATATATCATTCATTGATCGGAAGGTTTTGGCTAAAATGATCTCAACAAGTTGACTCTCATCGTGTTATGTATCAGAATATAAATGAAATACCGAACCTGGCGACTAGAGGGGGTGAATAGGAGCCAAATAAATTTTCTCGCATGGAGATGAATGATGCTCTCCACCCAATGCGCCTCAAGGATGACATCCCACAAGAAGAGCCATATTTCTGATTGTTAAGTGCTTAAACAAACGTAATCTCAGTCCAAAGTGGTTGCACTTAAGACAAAACACCCCAACTAATAAAGGTGATTTAGGAAAAGGGGCAGGAATATTCCAGCAGAAATCAAATCTGATCACAGGAGTGGTTGCTGGCTTTCTTGGGCTCCAAAAATTATGGGAATTTTTCTCAATATTTCATAATGAGTCTTGAAGCCTCCAGCCAAGTTTCAGATCAAAACTCCTAACAGAAAAATCAGAAAATTTTTGAGATAGGAACTGTCTGGAACTTACGTACAGAAAGTTTAGGGCTCGGTATTCACCTCATAGCTCTCAAACAAAGAATACAGATGACTCCAAAATTGTTCCACAGATATATATGGAAGTCACGGACCTTCTCCAATAAGAATCACTCAAAAAGCATCTCGGATGATTTTTCTAAAATTCTTATACTGACTGCTGCGCAGGAAGAATAAATCTGCTAATTTGAACAAAAGTGGGAAGAACGTGATCCTTTGTTTCTCACAAGTTGCCAAATGTGTCAAATCATATAAGCAACCTCAAAACATCATTGATCAGCAACATATAGAAGAAGGTGAGGCAAATAAATTTCTTGCAAACAAAATCACCAAAGAAACTAGATCAAACACATGAACAACACAAGAATAAAGCCATGATTTGAGGAACTAGTTTCTATTGCTTGAGAGGGTTTGTTCACAGCCACACCTAGGTGGGCAAAGCTCACAAAAGAGCAGAATACAAGCCATAAAACCTCAGTCCAAGACTTGGTGGAGGCACCCCCTCCACCCCTTCTTATATAGGGCAACCGGGTGAACCACAACCATTGATTTCTTGCCTCAACCCTAAGCAACTAAATCAAGGGCTAGGATTCACCCACTCAACCAGTCACTTACATGGGCCTAAACCACTCACACACAGGCCAACATGGGCCAAATATGTCATACATGGGTTTTACACAAAACCCGTTCAACCCGATGCAACGGGCCTTCATCTGCTGGACTTGACGACTCCGTTTCCGTGCCTTTGGGCCTCCAACCCAAACCGGAACCTTTGAGCCACCTCAAGTCCTTCTCCATCGCGTCCTCATGAGCCCCCAAGCCTGAGCCCATCCGTCCCGGTACCATCGCCGACCACGATTGCCTCCAAGCCTGCGCCCACATGGACCAAACCATTTTCCACAAACAAAAATATTTTCTTACCTTTGTTTCCTGCATGTTAGTCCAATTTTATCATGAATTCAAACATATATGACTACATGCCCAACTTCCCACTCGAACTAAAACCGAAACCTTTCAAACCGGTGCTTCCCTCAGCACAACAGAACAAAGATAAAAATTTTAAAAATACTTCCCTTGCTCAAATGAAAAGTGTCATAATACGAAAACGATGCATCTCGAAATTCTCTACAAAATCCATATATAACATTTTTCCATCTGAGCTCGGGAAGACTCTCAAAAGTGCAAAACACTCTGTCCTAGCACAAATGGCCGAACCGGCTCAAATTAGTCTCCAAAACAAACTCCTCAACCAAATCAATTCAAGTCACATATACTCATCACAACATGAAGACCTCCACATGGTCTCACAATAAATTTTTCTTGTTGTTTCTTCATAAACAATCTTCTTGCTTACCATTAACATCTTCTGGAACCTTTGTGGAAGGAATCCACTTTTCTAGGAAGGAGGTAGTTCTATCATCAGCTATGGGTTTGAATCTAAGAGAAATTCTAGATAATGTTTTCTACCTTGAAATTTTCTTGTCTTTCCCTAGCGCTAAGGAGAAGAAAATAATTGAATCAAATCCAAAGAAAAAGAATAAAATCCATTAGAATAATTTTTTTTCAAATCCTTAACTTAAATAATAAAAAATAGAGAAATAATTAAAGAATACAATCCTTGTCAAATTAGAAAGGATTTTGCTTCGAAATTCCTTCATTTAAGCGGTCAACCCACACAAAGCCTCTTTCTATGCTTTGATTTTTGAAGCCTGACTTAGTTACCCAGCAGAGAGAACAGTTAGGATAATGAGCATGGAGCCCACTTCGCAGACAGGAGGAGCTGCGGGTAAGTGCTTGCTTGCTAGGCCAACAGCCTTGTGAACCGGGCAGGGCCTTTAGAAAATGATGAATCTGAAGTCCAGGAGGTTGCGGGTACTATGGATCCTCTGACTCCCAATCGGGTTACCTTCATTTTTGATCTGTAAATTGAGTTGTTAATGAATTCGCTTCATTTGTTGACTCTATATAATATATCTTTTTTCTTTAAAGCAAAAATTCTATAACTTGGTTTGCGATCTTGTGTCCATTTCTCTTTTTTTTATACTAGTGAAATTTCCTTGCATTGGGTTTTTTCTTAGATCTAGATGGAGTGGAATGGAATTCAATTTTTTCCCATTATCTGACTATCCATAATAGTACGGAAAGAAAGCCCGAAGGAAGAGTGGCCTTGAGTTTCTCACCCCTTTGCCTTAGAATTCGTTAATTCTTTTTCTCGATGAGACGGGGAAGGGGCATAACTCAGCGGTACAGTGTCACCTTGATGTTGTGGAAGTCATCAATTCGAGTCTGATTATCCCTAAACCCAATGTGAGTTTTTCTATTTGACTTACTCCCTATGACTTCCCGTTGGATCAGCTTGTAGTAGATCAGCTACCCTCACAGTCAAGTTAGGCCCATTAGGACCAAACTTCGAAGAGTTTTCCTTAGGATCCAGTAGTCTTCACAAACTTTGGTGCTTAAACCATCTCCAATGCGCTAGATCAGATCTGTCGACGGTTGGGAGTACGGAACTCCCGCGTGTCGAGCTTACTTGTTGAATGTAATGATCAACCGACCTCTTCCCTACAGCTTCGGGGACGTTTGGGAAAGCGAACTCGGTCAAGAAACCGTAAACGAGGAAGCAAAGTTTAGACTGGTTCGGGCCCCTCAGGGAGAGGTAACAACCCTACGTCTAGTGATCTGTATTTAGGGGAACACAGGGAAAGATTACAAAGAGAGTCCGAGCTTTCCTAGCAAAGGGAGGCTCATGCTTCGTTGGGAGGCCGCCGGAGCTTCCTTGCTCTTGAGGCTCTCACATGTGTCAATGTCTATCAGCTAACAACCAACCTCCCCTACGCATATCCACATGCTCTATTTATACATGAGTGTAGACAATATACTAATGGGCGCGGAGCCCAGTACCCAGCGGTCCGAAGGCAGTCCTTGGTGCGTCGTTCCGGAGCAGTTGCTGTCATCATTTGTGATTACGGGAGGACGGTATGGGAATAGTGTAATAAGACAAGGGCAGGTAGCCGCGGTCTTCTGCGCCTTTGACGGGACGTTAGGGTCGTGACGGTGTCAGGGCATTTATTACAGCGGGTGGAAGGGATGCAAGCTTTGTTGGGGACAGGGTGACCCGAGCCCCTACCCGGGCAAGGTTAGGACCATGCCCGGGCTTGAGCAAGGGCGGCTTGCTCAGGAAAGGCTGCATGCGCTAAAAAAAAGCAGCGACGATCCGGACATCCCTCCAGCCCCCGTCATCTAGCCCCTGAGCCTTGAGTGGGGAGACGATCGAGTCCCCCCTCGAGGTTTTTAATTGTGAACGCAAGGCCCGGAGGCCAGCGGCCCGGGTAGGTTGAGAACGTTATTCAGGCATAATGCCGGGCAGCCGGACGGTGGCGTCGAGGCGATGCCAGGCCGCCAGCGTCGCTACTGAGGACTTCGGTCGGCCGAGCAAAGGCAACCCGAGCAGGACTTCGGGTTGGCCAAGCAAAGGCAACCCGAGCGGAATTTCGGGTTGGCCGAGCAAGGTTAGCCCGAGCAAGACTTCGGGTTGGCCGAGCGAAGGCAACCGGAGCAGAACTTCGGGTTGGCTGAGCAAGGTCAGCCCGAGCAGGACTTCGGGTTGGTCGAGCAAAGGCAACCCGAGCAGAACTTCGGGTTGGCCGAGCGAAGGCAACCCAAGCCGAACTTCGGGTTGGTAGAGCAAGGTCAGCCCGAGCAGGACTTCGGGTTGGCCGAGCCAAGGCAACCCGAGCGGAATTTCGGGTTGGCCGAGCAAGGTCAGCCCAAGCAAGACTTTGGGTTGGCCGAGCGAAGGCATCCCGAGCAGAACTTCGGGTTGGCCGAGCAAGGTCAGCCCGAGCAGGACTTCGGGTTGGCCGAGCGAAGGCAGCCCAAGAAGAACTTCGGGTTTGCCGAGCAAAGGCAACCCGAGCAGAATTTCGGGTTGGCCGAGCAAAGGCAACCTGAGCAGAATTTCAAACGTCAGCCTTTCAACAGTTACTTCCTGGTGAGTGGGTTTGCGGTTTTAAGGCGACGTGACGGCCGTACGTACGCCAGTTCCCGAGATTCCTAGGGCGGTTTCGCTAGTGGGAAGGGGATAAAAACTCCTGCCGTTCTTTTCCTACTGGTACACCGCCCCCTTTCTTGCCTTCGTCCTTCCCGTTCTCTTCTCCCGCCGCCATTGTCTGTACTCTCACCTCCGATGGTGAAGTTCGTCCCCTCGCGAACCACCACCGCACGTCTGGAGGACCTCGAGGCGCAGGGCCACCTTGACCCTAAGTCTTGGTGTGTTCCGGATGACGAGACTCTCTCGGCGCCGGCGGAGGACGAGTTTGTGAGCTGCGAGCTTTACGCCATCAATGGGCTTTGTGCTCCGAAGTCGGAGTTCTTGGCCACGATTCTTGCCCACTGTGGCCTGGAGATCACCAACCTCCACCCCAACTCCATCCTCATCCTCAATGTCTTTTCCCATCTTTGCGAGGGCTTCATCGGCGTATAGCCGACGGTGAGTCTGTTCCTCCACTTCTACATGCTCCACCGTCTGGGAGGCTTGTTTGTGTAGGGTCTTGATTCTCATTGCGGAACTTCATAACCGTATGCGTACCCTACATTTGCGTTGAAGGACTCCGTCTCTGGCTAGGCGGAGTGGTGGTTCTACGCGAAGAAGGGGGCAGACTGCGGGCTTCACTTTCGCTACGAGCAGCCGGAGAAGAAGGACCTCCCTCGGCCGCGCGTGGAACCGGAGGAGGAAAAGATCCTTAGCACCATCCAGGTGTTGAGCGACAGTGGCCTGACCGGGCAGGCCATTGCCCGGGATTTCTTGAGGAATCGAGTGTCCCCGTTGCGGCGCCGGGAGCACCCGTTCTTCGAAATCACGGGCTGGAGCGATATTACCCGCGAGTCGAACACCGGTAAGTATTCTTGCTCGGATGATCGTTCTGCCTATGTTTCTTTTACTAACCGCCAGGTTCTTCTTGAAGCCCCTGATGATCGGTGGGTGGACGAACAGGTGGCGGAGCTCTTTGCCCTGGGGAAGGAGGAAAACCCGGAACTGGGTAGGAGAGGGCCGAAGAACGTCCTCGATCGTTCAGAGCAGGTACGTTCCCTGCCGAACTTCGTGTTCGGGTGGGAAAGATCCTCATTCTAACGGCCCTTCCTCTCTCTAGGACCGGGTTGCCATAGAGGCCGTGCTGGTGGCTGAGCAGCCGGCTGAGGAAAAGGGGAAGCGGGCTCCGGTTAAGAAGGTTGCTTCGAAGAAGAAGAAGGGGGCCCGGTGGGTATCCGACGACGAGGAGGAGCCGCTGCCGAAGCGATCGCGGCGTGCGGTTTTCCCGGCGGGTGGTCCTGGCGGACGTGCACCCCGTCGGTCCAGAGCGCCTGTGCCGCCGAGGCACAACCCGCCGTGGCCTCATCTGGAATACGCGGACCAGGTACAAGAGTGTCGGCTGGTTCACGCAAGATATTCAAGGATTACCTGACCATCTTCGCGTGGTGTTGCATCATGGCCGACCTTCGCCGAGCCGAGCGACATGCCCAACGGGAGAAGGACGCTGGGGAACGCATTCAGGCAGACCTGGATCAGGCGGGGGTGATACTTTCGTCGTGGCTCGGAGGCCTGAGGGACGTCAGCCCGGGAGGGGAGACCGAAAAGCAACTAAGGGGTTTCCTCCAGTGGGCTAAGGAGCATAGACCGGAGTGGCTCGAGGCGGCGAGTCTTGCCCGGACAGAGGCTGGCCCGAGCGGGGAGGTAGGAGCCGTTCCTCCGGCACCAAGGCGGGCGAGGTCAGGGACCCCGCCGAGCCTGGCGGGGGCGCGCGAGGAGCCCCGGTCGAGGAGTGCTGA
Organism: Olyra latifolia; assembly: GCA_036346145.1. NCBI lineage: Eukaryota > Viridiplantae > Streptophyta > Magnoliopsida > Poales > Poaceae > Olyra > Olyra latifolia. The sequence goes on along the minus strand of CM070524.1, from coordinate 20,061,250 downwards.
GGCCGGGCGGAGTATGGAGGATATCGAGGAAGAGAGTAAGTCTTCTATTATGTACTTTCTTCTTGTTTGGCCGCGAGTCGTCGCGGTCTTGATTTTTCCTTTCCGAACGTAGTCAGGGGCCTGTGGAGGACAAGGCCCCCTATGCCCGTGTCGGGAGCAGCAGCTAAAGTCTTGATTGATGAGGTGTTTCAAACCGCAGCGTCCCGCATTATTGCAGACTTGGTGGCGATGGTCGTGGCGGAACCAACCACGGGGGAAGGTTTGGCCGAGCAGGACGAGGGGGAGGAGCCCGAGCAGGACACAGACACGGACTCTGCTCCGTTGGTGATCAGGCGTCGAAGGTGCGTGGCGCCAAGTGATGACGCGACCGTTTCTCGGGGGAACGAGGAGCAGACCCCAGGCAACCCTTCTGCCCAGACCGACCCGGCGGTGGGCGAGACTGCTTTGGTGGAGACGGTCAAGGCGGCCCAGCCCCCGAGCTCGGAGGATGCTCGGGCCGGGGACGCGGGGGAAAAGACGGTCTTGGCGGCCCAGGCCCCGAGCACGGAGGATGCTCGGGCTGGGGACGCGGAAGAGGAGACGGCCTTGGCGGCCCGGGCCCCGAGCGTGGAGGATTCTCGGGCCGGGGACGCGGAGGAGGAGACGGCCGGGGCGGCCCGCACTTCGAGCACGGAGGACGCTCAAGCCAGGGGCGCGGAGGAAGAACTGGCCGCATCTTCAAGTTCGGGAGATGTCCGGGTCGGCCCGTGGCCCAGGCTTAGGGTCATGCTTGAGTGCCACCGCCATGAGGTAATTTCTTCTTTTTCTTTTGCGGGTGGTTTTGGTCGCAACGTTACTGATGCTTTCTTTGTTTGTAGCTGTCTGCTGAGATGGATGATCGGGTCACCAGTATGGAAGCTCGATGCCGATCTAAGGTGGTGGCGGTGCGCTCCGAGCTTGGCGAAGCTTGGACGGAGCTTGTTCGTGTCCGGGAAGAGCTTGAGCGGGCTTTGGAGCGTGCTCGGGGCCTTGAGAAGAATGCCCGAGCCCAGGAAGAGCTGGAGCAGGTTCGCAAGGAACTTGAACAGGAGAGGCAACGTTGTGCGGCGGAGGCCAAGAAGTCTTGCCGAGCCGCCGAGCAGGTGGCGAAGCTTCGCGAGGAGATTCGTCCGGGGCACGAGGCCCTGATCGAGGTGCTTCAGCTTCGGAGCCGTCTTGAAGACGTGGAGGCGGAGCTTGACGCCTTGAAGAGTAGATCTTGGGGCTAGTGTGTGTAGTGTTAGTGTCACATGTGCCTATAACAAACATTTTATTTAATACAAGATGTTTTTATGCCCTTTTACTCCTATTATGCGTGCTTACATAACTTAGGGGAAACCATGTATGTAGCCCTTGGGCACCGCCTACCCCCCGATATCCAGCCCCCTCGCGTGGCCGAGTCTTTGTCGCTGATTGCGAGCAAAGAAGACCGTAACAACGAACGCGGCAGTCTTGGCAGAAAGGCGATGTCCGGCCCTCGGCGTGGCGAGTCTTTGCCCCGATTGCGAGCCAAGATCGGACGCAGCGAAGCGGCCGAGCGGCGGTCGCGCATAGCGATGTCGGCCGCTCGCGTGGCCGAGTCTTTGCCCTTGATTGCGAGCAAAGACCGGGCACGCGAAGCAGCCGGGCAGCCGGGGGCGCGCAAAAGGCGATGTCCAGCCCCTCGCGTGGCCGAGTCTTTGCCCCTGATTGCGAGCAAAGACCGAGCACGTGAAGCAGCCGGGCAGCCGGGTGTGCGCAAAAGGCTATGTCCAGCCCCCTCGCGTGGCCGAGTCTTTGCCCCTGATTGCGAGTCAAGACCGCACGCGCGAAAGCGGCAGGCGGCCGGCGCATAGCGATGTCGGCCCCTCGGCGTGGTGAGTCTTTGCCCACGATTGCGAGCAAAGACCGAGCACGCGAAGCGGCGGCGGGCAAGTGCGTGCAAAAGCGATGTTGGCCCCTCGCGTGGCGAGTCTTTGCCCCGATTGCGGCGAAGCAAGACGCAGCGGCGGCCGGCGGCCGGGTGCGCGCAAAAGGCGATGTCCAGCCCCCTCGCGTGGCCGAGTCTTTGCCCCTGATTGCGAGCCAAGACCGGGCACGCGAGGCAGCCGGGCAGCCGGGTGCGCCCAAAAAGCGATGTCGAGCCCCTCGCGTGGCCGAGTCTTTGCCCCTGATTGCGAGCAAAGACCGGGCACGCGAAGCATACGCGATTGGAGTTATTTGTTCCGGATTTCGATTGGTTCTTGGGATCGAATTTTGCGAGGCACCGTCCAGAACCTACTGGTGTGATGTGTTATCGGCTTCTCTGAGTAGTGAGATTCAGGGCGGGACGCATTTTCAGGTCCGTTTGACTGCTTTGGAAACCGGTTTTAAATAACAAGAACTTGTACTTGGGCGGGACAGCAAGAAGGAAGGACTGAGGAATTATGCGAATAGAACTTGTATTACCCTTCCTCTTTATTTAATATGTTCGGGAATTTCGAGAAGAGGTCATTCGAAGATCCCTTAGTTAAATAAGGAGGGATAGGGTGATAAAAAAAGAGAGAGGTGATATTATGCGTAGAACCTGCGTAGCTGGGTGATGTTCCACGAGCTGCTGAGGACTCGCCCGTCCGGGAAGGCAAGAAGAACGGCCCCCGGACGCGAAGAGGAGACGACCGTGAACGGACCCTCCCACCTGGGGGTTAGCTTATTGGCGTGCGATAAGTCTTAGATGCATCGTAAGACTAGGTCGCCGTTTTGCAGGGTCCTTGGTCGGACCGATCGGGCTGTGTGTCTGCGTAAAGCTTGCAGGTAGGCTGCCGATCGGATGAGGGCTTGCTCGCGCTTCTCCTCGGACAGGTCGAGATCTAGCAACCGGCTTTGGTGATCGTTGGCCATTTCCGCGAAGTCCACGCGAGGCGACCTCAGAGTTATTTCCGTAGGAAGCATGGCTTCAGTGCCGTATACGAGCCGGAAGGGTGTTTCGCCCGTGGCTCTGCTAGGGGTGGTGCGGACAGACCACAGGACGGAAGAGAGCTCGTCGACCCAGTTTTGTCGTAGCTTAGTGAGCCGGTCAAAGACCCGCTTCTTGATCCCTTGAAGGATCTGTCCGTTGGCTCGCTCGACAGCTCCGTTGCTCTGTGGATGAGCCACAGAGGGGAAGCAAATCTTGGTGCCAATGTTTTCGCAATACTCTTGGAATAGTTCGCTGGTGAACTGAGTTCCGTTGTCCGTGATTAGTCAGCTCGGGACGGCGAACCGAGTAACCACGTTATTGCGGAAGAATTTCTTGACCGCTTGGGCCGTAATGCCAGAGACTGGTTCAGCTTCTATCCATTTGGTGATGGTGTCAATAGCGACGAAGAGGTACGCGCATCCCTTCGCCCCTCTAGGGAATGGACCCAGAATGTCCAGCCCCTAGGTAGAAAATGGCCAGGTGAGGGGAATGGTCTGAAGGGCGCAGGCCGGCTGATGCACCTACCAGGCGTGGAATTGACACGCCCGGCACGTGGTGACTATCTCGCGAGCGTCGCCCAACGCTGTGGGCCAGTAGTAGCCCATCCTGAAGGCCTTTCCAACGAGTGTTCTGTAGGACAAGTGAGCCCCGCAGATACCCTCGTGTAAGTCCTTTAGCATGAACTTCCCCTGCTCCTGGGAGATGCACTTGGAGAGAACCCCAGCGCACCTCTCCGGTACAGGGCACCCTCCACTAATCTGTATAGTGGAGCTCTCCTGACAAGCTGGGATTTCTCGGCCTCATCCTTGGGCAATGTCCCATGTGCCAAGAACTGGATGAATGGCGTCATCCAGGTGGCGCTTTGCTCGAGGAGGGAGACGTTGCCGTGCGCCTCGTTCGCCTCTTCTCCGGAGGGAATGGAGGCCTTCAGTAGGTGCTCGACGAGCACCCCCACCGGGGCGGGTTCTTGTGAGGTGCCCAACTTGGCAAGTTGGTCGGCCAGGGTATTCGCTCTCCTGGGCACGTAAAGGACTTCGAAATTCTTGAAGTTCCTTTCCATCTTCCTCACTTCGACCAGGTAACGCGCCATTGAGTCGTCGGAGCACTAAAACTCCTTGTTAACCTGGTTCACGACCAACTTTGAATCCCCCTTCCCGGTCAGTCGTTGGACCCCGAGGGCAGAGCATGCTCGGAGCCTGACCAAGAGGCCCTCATACTCAGCCGCGTTGTTGGTTACGGTGAAATGTAGTTGTATGACGTACTGGAGTTGCTCTCCTTGCGGGGAGATGAGAACAACGCCAACCCCCGAGCGTTCGAAGGAGCGCGAGCCGTTGGAGAACATCGTCCAGCGGGGAGCTTCGAGGTACCCGGCTCCCTATTCGGTCGGGGGGGGGGGTTTCGTCCATTCCGCCACGAAGTCCGCCAGTATTTGAGATTTGATTGCTGTTCGAGCAGTGAACTTGAGCTCGAATTCCCCGAGTTTTACTGCCTACTTGGCGATGCGCCCAGAGGCGTCAGGATTTCTGAGAACCTCTCTTAGTGGAAAGCTGGTCGGGACTGTGATTGGATGTGCTAAAAAATCGTGGCGGAGCTTTTTAGAGGCCATGAGCAGGGCATAGAGAAGCTTCTGTACCTCGGGGTAATGCTTCTTTGGTCCGTGAAGCACCTCGCTCACGTAGTATATTGGCCGCTGGACCCCTTCGCGCTCGGCCACGAGCACGGCGCTTACCGCCTGGGGGGAGGCCGTCAGGTAGAGCAGCAGAGGCTCTTGCTCCTTTGGGGTGACCAGGATAGGCGGGCTCGACAGGTACTTCTTGAGATCGTTGAAGGCGCTGTCGGCTTCTTCTGTCCAGACGAAACCGTCGTGTTTGCGCAAGGCTTTGAAGAAGGGCAGTCCACGCTCACCTAGTCGAGAGATGAAGCGGCTGAGGGCCGCCATCCGGCCGGTGAGTGATTGGACTTCCTTTACGCTCGAAGGGGCCTGCATTTTTTCGATGGCCTTGATTTTCTCCGGATTCGCGCCGATGCCCGACGACCCGATCACGTACCCGAGCACCATGCCCGTGTGTACACCGAAAACACATTTTTCGGGATTCAGCTTTATTCGATGTTTTCTTAGGTTACAAAAGGTTTCCTCGAGGTCCCGGATATAAGCCTCGGCTAGATTACTTTTGACGACTATGTCGTCTACATAAACTTGTAGGTTCCGCCCGATCTGGTCGGGGAAGGTCTTCTGCATCAGGCGCTGGAAAGTGGCCCCTGCATTTTTTAGACCGAAGGACATGGTCGTATAGCAGAAGGTGCCGAAGGGCGTGATGAAGGCAGTTTTCTCTTCATCCTCCCGTGACAGGCTAATCTGGTGGTACTCGGAGTACGCGTCCAGAAAGCTCATCAACTGGGCCTCCGCCGTCGCGTCGACCAGCTGGTCTATGCGAGGGAGAGGAAAGTTGTCCTTCGGGCATGAGCTGTTGATGTTGGTGTGATCAACGCACATGTGCCACTTTCCGTTCTTCTTCCTGACCACAACCGGATTCGCCAACCACTCGGAGTGCTCGACCTCACGAATGAAGCCGTCCTTCAACAGCTTGTCCAGCTGTTTCTTGATGATGTCGGCCTTCCATTGCGGGAACCTCCTCTGTGCCTGGCGCATTGGTTTTTTACCATGCTGAACCGCTAGCCTGTGCTCGACCACCTCCCTTGGGACCCCGGACATATCGGACGGTTCCCATGCGAAAACGTCCGTGTTTGCCTGGAGGAAGGTGGCGAGCTCGCTTTCCTATTTCGGGTCTAGGGCGGCCCCAATGTGGACCACCTTGGTTGGATCCTCTGAGGAGACCGGGACTTCCTTGGTCTGCTCCCGGGGCTGGAGTATCACCTTGGGCCGGGCAGACTTGCGAGAGTCTTGGTCGGGCCCGCGCTTGGGGAGCTGGCCGACCAAGGCCAGCGCCATCTCGTCACATTCCAGGGCAGCTTTGTGACTGCCCTTGACGGTGATTACCCCTTTCGGCCCCGGGAGCTTGAGGCAGTGATACGCATGATGCGTGGCGGCCATAAATTTCGCAAGAGCCGGCCTGCCAAGGATGGCGTTGTAGGCCGCCTCGAAGTCAACTACCTCGAAAGTGACCAACTCAGTCCGGAAATTGTTCGGACTGCCGAAGGTCACGGGTAGGACGATCTGCCCAAGCGGGGTCATGGACGTGCCCGGGATAATGCCATGGAAGGGCATGGCGATATCCTTGAACTTGGATCGAGGGATCTGCATCTCGTCCAAGACTCGGGCGGATATCAAGTCAAGAGCGCTTCCCCCATCGATGAGCACCCGCACGACCCTCGTATTACTGATGGTCGGGCAGAGTACTAGGGGGAGCTTTTGAGGCTTAGTCATTCCCGAGGGACAATCTTCCCGGGAGAAGGAGATGGTCGTCTCCGACCATCAAGCGTGTTTCGGAGAGAACCCCCGATCGTGGCGGAACCGTGTGCCGTGACCTTGATTCCGCGGGAGGAGTAAGTCATGAGCCCCGAAGATTACCGCGATGTGATGGCTCAGCTCGTGGTATTCTTCGCTATCTCGAACCCACGGGTCGGTACGCTGGTCGGATCTCTAGTCGGGGTCGCCCTTCCCGGGGTCCGGAAGGACGGGCATGGGTCCCCGCTATTGTAGAAGTCCTCGAGACGGGCGATCCACGTTCGGCAGTTGCGGAGGTCATGCCCATGCACTGGTGCGATGGGATGTAAACGCCATTGGAAGGAGCTCGTGGTCGCGTTGCCGCCGAATCGCCCGGCCGCTCGAGCCTTGCGGAGGGCGAGGTTTCTTGGGCCATGGCGTCTGAGGCGGAGACGATTGCTCCGGAATGGCGGCCACCATTTTGGCTGCCTTTGCTTTGTTCTTCTTCTTGGCCTTCTTGTCGGATTTCCTCTTGTCTGAAGGTTCTACGCCTGGCTGCGGGGGTGCCTGGCCAGCCCCAAGAAGCTGCTTCCGCTAGACGGCCTCCTCGGCGTTGATGTAGCGTTCCGCTGCCTGGAACAGCTCGCTGGCTGAGGAGCCAGAGAATATCTCGAGATCCTGGGTGAAACGGATGTTTTTGACGCCTTCGGTAAAGGCTTCAACGACCGTCTCGTCCCGGATGCTCGGAATGGTGTTCCTTACTCGGATGAACCTCCGGACATAGTCGCGGAGGCTTTCATCCTCCATCTAGACTACCCGTTTGAGGTCCTGCGGCCTTCCTGAGAGGGGGGGGACAACATCCTCGGAAATTTGCCCGCAGGGCATCACAGAGATGTCCCCAGCTGTGGATCGAACCCTCCTGTTGGTTGAAGAGCCATGTCTGGACAGGCCCTTCCAACACGGCGGGAAAGTAGTTGACCATCACTCCCTCATCTCCTCCAGCGGCGGTGACGGTGGTGGCATATACCGAGAGGCATTCGTCCGGGTTCTGAGTCCCGTCGAACCGCTCGATGTGGCCCGGTTTGAACTTTGGTGGCCATGGTGCCCTTCGTAGCGCACGGGAGAAGGCGGGACACCCGTGGTTTACCCGGGCATCGCGGTCGCGAACCTCACGGCCGTCGCGCCCCCGGAGGGGGCCGAGGCGCAAGAAGACATCGCCACGCCGAGGCGCCGGGGTACCCGAGGGGGTATCGCTCCGGCCGGTGTGGCGATGACGCTCACTGTGACCGCCTCTCACCCGGGACTCGGGGTGGCCCCGGTCCAGGGTGGTATCATAGGTCGAGCCGCCGGTACGGCGACGCTCATCTCACCGATCGTCGACCGAGGGGCGATCGTCATGTCGGCGGGACACCTCGTCACTCCTCCGCCGATCAAGATCTTTGCGGAGGTCATGACGAGAGCGGTTCCCCCTTGGGGTGCGGCTCTCTCGGGAAGCACTCCGAGAGGTGTCAGCGTGGGGGAGGTTGCCAGCCAATTGCTCCAGCCTTTCGGCCACGGCGACGCCTAGTTCGGTGGCCTGGTCGAAGTTCGGCCGTAGGTCCCGCACCACATGTGCCAAGGCCCGAAGGCACTGGCGGCTCCTGCTGATCGGATTGGGTGAGCGAGATGGCGGCGGAGACCCTGGTCGTGGCAAACGGGGAGTTGGCCGAGTGCTCGGGCCTAGGTTATCGCAATGGGTCGCCAGAGCTCAGTCAATCGAGTTGGTCAGCCAGTCCTGTGCGGCTTCCAGGCGGCGGCGCGACTCGTCCTCCCGAGCTACGGGAGCTGGTACGTCGTCGGCATCCTCCATATTGACTTCTCGCGGGAGTACCGGGCATGAAGGTGTCATGACCGTGTCCCCGCGGGAGGCCGTCTCGTGTTCGGACTCATACGAGATGTCGGGTATGTCGACTCCCTCGTATGAATCAACGCCTTCACACACCGCGGGTGTCTCCTACTCCGGCATCTTTCGGAACCGGATGGGCTCGGGCACGTACTCCGAGCCCATCTCGCCCGCGGAGTGGAGACATCCATGGGGGAAGGGGATTCCGCCATGGTGTGCCCTTCCGGATCGATGATCCGAGCGACCACAGTATCGGACCAATGCTCGTCCAGATCGTCAAGGTCGTCGAAGCGGACGTCTTGGTTGTCTTGAGAGTTCGCCATTCTCAAGGACCCTTGCTGCAGAAGCTAATCGACGATCCCCACGGATGGCGCCAGCTGTCGACGGTTGGGAGTATGGAACTCCCGCGTGCCGAGCTTACTTGTTGAATGTAAGGATCAACCGACCTCTTCCCTACAGCTTTGGGGGCGTTTGGGAAAGCGAACTCGGTCAAGAAACCGTAAGCGAGGAAGCAAAGTTTAGACTGGTTCGGTCCCCTCAGGGAGAGGTAACTACCCTACGTCCAGTGATCTGTATTTAGGGGAACACAGGGAAAGATTACAAAGAGTGTCCGAGCTTTCCTGGCAAAGGGAGGCTCAGGCTTTGTTGGGAGGCCGCCGGAGCTTCCTTGCTCCTGAGGCTCTCACATGTGTCTAATGTCTATCAGCCAACAACCAACCTCCCCTACGCACAGCCACATGCTCTATTTATACATGAGTGTAGACAATATACTAATGGGCGCGGAGCCCAGTACCCAGCGGTCCGAAGGCAGTCCTTGGTGTGTCGTTCCGGAGCAGTTGCCGTCATCATTTGTGATTACGGGAGGACGGTATGGGAATAGTATAATAAGACGTAGGCAGGTAGCCGCGGTCTTCTGCGCCTTTGACGGGACGTTTGGGTCGTGATGGTGTCAGGGCATTTATTACAGCGGGTGGAAGGGATGCAAGCTTTGTTGGGGACAGGGTGACCCGAGCCTCTACCCGGGCAAGGTTAGGACCATGCCCGGGCTCGGGCAAGGGCGGCTTGCTCGGGAAAGGCCGCGTGCGCTAAAAAAAGCAGCGACGATCTGGACATGCCTCTAGCCCCCGTGAAGATCCACCTTGAGAGTTTCCCTTCCAGCACAAACACTCCTCCATGTTCAAGAAGCCTGATTTGGAACCTTTGTCGTTAGACAATCTCCATTCAGGTGGTAGCGCGCTTTCAACACCTCAGCACATAGAAAATCACCGTCAGGCAACTTCTCTTCGAGATGGGTCATTGGTCTTTGTGGAGATAATGTGTCAGCCGTGGTAGAAGTAGCTCCCTGAGTAGGCATGGGCACTTGCCTAGATGAAGGGATTTTCTCATCTTAAGGTGTCAGGAAGAGTAAAGGAGATTGACTCGGATTCTGTGCCTAGGTGGTATCTTCTTACTATTGATTCAACCTCTTTGGGCAAACAAACGTTGTCACTTCCTTTATTTGACAAAATGGGGTCTAGAACTACAGTGATATGATACCTTCTTCCCTTGTAATAGCTAGTCCATAGGGCTCATACTTCAGCGCTACAACGCTTCGTACTTGGACCTCGGCTCGAGGCATTTCCCCTATCCCTTCTTACCCTGAAAATGCAGGGTGAGAAGATCTAATCATTTGGCAGGATAGACTAAAAGAAAATATTGACAAAGTCTAGTTTCGTTCCTTTACTAATTTCATTTAGGAAACAGTTGACTCTCTTCTATGAAAATTGCAGATATCTTTTTTTGTTTTTCTCAAAAGCACAGCCTCTTTCTTTGGTGTGGTGTACCGGTTGACCTTTGGCTTGTTTTGTTTCTGAAGAGGGAAGAAGCCGGAAGAAGAAGAGAGGTGACATTGGGTAGCCTTGATTGAGTCCCAGCAATAACCTCTTTCGTTTCGAGTGTATAAGCGTTATAATGGAGATGATTGAGGTAGGCACATAGCGTTGATCAACGATCTTGACTTTAGAACTGAATCATTTCCTTGTATCTGAGAAGAACTTCTAGGTTAATAGGAGGGAAGTTTGATCAGAATAAATATAAATTCTTTTCTTATTTCTATTTTATGATTGACCAATATAAACATCAATAACTTCAAATTGGACATGTTTCCCCTCAACAAATAAAGGGCGAAACATTTATACAAAACACCTATCTCGAGTAGACGCAAGGGAAATCCAATCCAATCCACGAAATAATTTGATCCATGGAAAACTCATATTCTTCGGACATTGATAAATAGCTTGTCGGACAGTACTCAACACAATTACCATAAAATATACAATCCCCAAAATCAATGCTATAATTAAGCAATTGTTTCCTTTTAATATTTTTTTCAAATCTCCAATCTACAAGGGGTCATTGCCTGTCATGAGAACTAAGTGAGCCAATAGCTATGATTCTTTGCTCAGAGCTTTCAAATTCCTTTACTGTAAACTAACCAGCTTATACTTGGAGTAAAAGCTTTCATCTTAAAAATCTATGTGCAAAAGCTATTAGCCTGCAAGGTCCTATGGTTGTCATGCACAATTGTGGTAGAAGGAAACCAATCTACTAACGAGAAAGAGAGAGAGAGCACAAGCGGTGGGGCATGTGGTTTAATTCGATGCAAAGTGAAGAACCATACCAGGGCTTAACATACTGTGAATCCTCTTGAAAGAGAAGGATGCCCTCGGGAACACGGACATAGGTGGTGCATGGCTGTTGTCAGCTCATGCCATAAGGTGTTAGGTAAAGTCTCGCTGCTACATACACGACAAGATAGATTTTTGCTAGAGGACGGATGTTCAACAAGGACGGTGTGGACAACATGGGTCCCGGGTATTCGGAGCCAGGCGATTGGACGCACCACCTCCTTGGGCCAAGTCGTGTGGATCTTCCAGAAGACGGGCTTGGTGGACGGCGCGGCCCGACTCGCTCTATTTGGAATAGGATCTTAATTCTACTCCAATACGTAGAGATAAGCGTAGCCGACTCGGCCTCATCCCTTATCTCCCTAATACAGACTAGGAAACCAATCTGTAACCCTACCCCTTACACTATATAAAGGGGGTCGGGGTCCCTAGATCCGAAGATCATCATCATCATCTTACATCCCGAATTCTCAATCGTCATTGTGATCATCCTCTGATCATCGTGATCGACACCCCATAATACAAATCCACGAGCACAGGAGTAGGGTATTACCTCTTTCCGAGGGCCTGAACCTGTATAAATCCTGCCCCCTGTGTTACCATCGAGTTGTGGTCTTTCGTATTGCCCCATAAAATATATTGCCGACGCAATTCGTCGACAGACAGGGTCATGGCAAAGAAAAAGAACTAGAGGTGAGTAAGCCTACAACCTCCAATTGCTTATCTCCTGTTACCAAGTACATGCTGAAACATCGTTAACTAACTCCTTATCAATGTTGATTTGTATCAATGTGAGGACAAGAATTGAACCGATTCTATTAATTAGAATAGAACAAGTACACAACAAAAAGAGAAAAGGGGGGCAAAAGAAAATTATTATCTCTACTTCTAACCCTTTTTTGGGTATCGCAAAGGAGCTTGAGAAGCAACTTTAGCTGGTTCTCAACTTCCTGATTATAGAGTGCCTGCTGACGGCCTTCCTCCTCATGGCCAGCTCCTATAGTGTGACGAGCGGTATGTACAAGGCTCGGGAACAGATTCACCGCTGTATGGTTGACTGACGATTATTAGCGATTTCTGTTTCATGCAGGCGACTGCTAAATCTATGAGCAGATAAGAGACAACCTGATGAACACAAACATCATAGTAGCTAGAGGAAAAGAAAGCAAAATGGACCGTTACAGATATCGAATTGGTTGGGTACAAATCCACGTTGTTGCCGGCCCAATCACCACCCACATGTCTACTCGGTGCTTGCTGTGCCTGCTCGCTCGCCCGCCCTGGAAGATATCCTTTTGTACCATGAAGACACTAGAAACAAGGAGAGAAAAAAACCATAAATCACCATCAACACAAAATCAGATCAAAACGCATCAAATCAGATCAAAAGCAGATGAGGATGTTTAGATCGGGATATTGTGTTCCTAGTTTGGCCTTTTTTTTTTGTTGCGAGGCGAGGGGAGCAACCAGATCAGAGAGATGTGGGAAGAGAAGCAAGGAAGATGAGAGGAGAGAGACACAGAGTTCTTTCTTTGTGGCTCAGAGAGTTGGTGCGCAGTTGCGTCCCGGACTCCAAAACTCAAAACTCAATCAAGACAAACAGATCGATGCAGATCTGGCCAACGGGCTGGCCCGTTCGGGCCCGGTTCATTTTGGCCCAATTCATTTCGGACTTGGTTACTATGCGAACATGGCCAACCGAGCTAACGGGTCGGGGGGTTGAGCCCAGGTTTGGTTTGCTTATTGAACCGAACGAACCGGGCCTACCCAGTTTCTATTTGGTTCGGTTGGCCTCTTTGGTGCTGGTTGGCCCTGTTTTAGACAAAAAAATTTAAAAAATTTAGAAAATTAGGAGAATTTAAAAATTGCAACGAAAAATCATGAAAATGATTAAAATTCTTTTAAAAAATAGGAAAAAATATTTCGAATGTACTGAAGAGCTTTATTATTACAGATGTAGCACATGACTGCCGCATTAACAACTCTGCCAAGTAAAAACTCAGTGTTGAGAAAACCATGGTAAGGAAAAAAGAGTACAATCTAAAACTCTACAGTACAAACAGAAATGTTTCAAATGCCTTCTTCATCAAGCTCTAGGCCTCCGAATGTAGCCGCCAATTCTAGATTGTACCTGTCGGCGATGAGGCCTTGGAGTCATCTTTCTGATAGAGACCAATACTTCGTGCTCAGTAGTATTTCCATCATGTCGCTATGGAGGGAAGTTCACCTCTCCTCAAGTATTCTCCCTACGAGACTAAAAGTAGACTCCGAGGAAACCGTGGAGACTTGAACAGTTAACACATCTCGTGCTAGGATGGATAGCACTAGATATATTCCACTATGCTGCTGCCACCATGTGAGAATATTGAACTCCTCTTCCTAGAAGTCGACGGTGTCCTTCGCTAGGTACGAGGCAAGCTCGCCAACAGAACCATGCGATGGTGCAAGCGCAGTCTGAAATGTCGTGCTCGAAGAAGTTGAACTGTCCTTACCCAAGACGAACTTCCAAAAGAATATCTTTCTCCTTGTCTGTTGAACCGGTGGCGGCCGTTCTGGACGAACTCTTGTATACTTTTTTATATAGGATTGACAATGATCTTGTGGACATTTATACCCCTGGCAGCTCGATGACGTGTGAATTGGGTGCAGTCTCCAAGGCTAGTGAGAACTATAGGCTGCTGCACGACACCAAGGGTTGCTCCCGCCTTCTGTCCCTAGGAACTAGGTGCCTATACGGCTCCTTGTCCGGACAGCTTATTGTCCGAGTATGTTGGCGCACTACTGCCGAGAGGAGCACTGCCCGGGTAGCATCGCTAACCCAACTAGGCCTGGGTGACCGGGCATTGTCGTACCAGGGAACAGCTACCACCACCCCTGTTCGTGCGGCGGCGGTTGCACCCACATTCCCCACCTTTGGGAGCCGTTGCCCACAATCTGAACATGGCGGCAATGGCTCTACACACACATTAATGTTAGTTATTGCCCTCTTAAACGCACTGTTAAGTATCCAGTTATGAGAAAGACGGTTACTGATGGCGGGCCTTTATATACATCCCTTTATATATGTAACACAGGTACAATCACCTAGAATAATCCGAGCATAATATAGAAACATGCACTGGAGTACGGTTGTTATTCTTTGGGACGCCCGAACCAGTATAATCTCCTGGTTTCTTCTCGCTTGTTTGCTTATACTTTCCACATTGAGTTTCTTTGATATCTCGAAAGCCACACTTGGCAGAAAGGGGGCTTTCTGATCGCTCATTTAAGAAATAAGCTCGCAGGAGTCGATTTTCCAATCGTCGACACTTTTCTTCATATTTTTTTTTTAGAAATCTTTTAGTCTATTTCTAACCAAATGAAAAAAATTAGATTAATCTATGCTAGTAGTAGCACCAAGTTATGTTAGAATATTAGTTAGTCCTGAAAGTTTGGCCCTAGGGTCTAACAGAAAAGCAAAACAATATAAATATAGAAGTTCTCTCTAATATTTTAGATTAGCTTTCATATGACTAACTGCATCAGATAAAATAACATCATTTTTTAATATCTTCAAATGATTAGTGATATGATAAATGCATTGTATAATAGAACAAGATATAGATTCGTACACATCAGAAGAGGTGAGGGGGGCTTTATAAAAAATCTCTAAAAATGAATGTAAATGGGTAAATACTTATCAAACCTATGGAGTCAGAAGTGGCATGCCATCACGAGTTTGATATTGTGTGTTAATAAAAAATTGAAAAACCTGTCTGTATGGTAATATATGCTGAAGCATAAGGTAGGTGGAATTCAATCTAATAGACATGTCTAAACTAAATTTCTTAGGTCATACCTATGAGGCACGACAGTAGTTTTTCATGCTGCAATTCTTATATTAGAGATATTTAAAAATGAAATGGCATCCCGAATAGTTTGAAGGTTAAGTTGCAATCTTGTCAAGCCCATTTTAACAATTAGATTAATAATATGGCATGCACAACGTTGATACATTAAGAAAGAATCAACATATGTAGCTAGCAGAGGTGCTAAAATGTTCATAGCACTGGTATTATCTGATGCATTATCGAAGGTAATAGAAAAAATCTTATTTGTTATTTCAAATTCCTGAACAACATTTATGATGACATCAGCCATATTCTCACCTGTGTGATTAACATCTATAAGTCTTAGTGCAATTATTTTTTTTTCTCTATTTCTCAATTTTGGTTAACATAATGAGTAACAACATTTAAATAATCTTCCCTACCCCTACCAGCCCAGATGTTCGACGTTAATGAAATAGAAAAATGTGCAAGTTTTAAAATTTTTTTTTATTTTGACTTGTTGGTGTTATACAATTTTTTTTCAAATCTCTAGTTGTTGTATAACGGGAAACACTAGTAAATTTAGGATTACGAGCAGTTTTAATATATTCTTGAAAAGTAGGAGATTCACCAAATTCAAACGGTAAATCTTCGGAAGCAATTAGACGACACAAAGCCTATCTAGCTACTTTAGAATTGTAGTCCCAATTACGTACTGCACCGTCAGGTTGTAGTTCAATTATTGTTGCCTTATTTGAACGCCTTTCCTCTTTTTGCACGCCGCGGTGTGCCTCTTTAGGTGTCCTATTCCCGAGCCCGTCGCCGCCAATAATTCCCGTCCACAAATTTTACATTTGGCTGCATACGTCACTTGCCGCTCGTTGACAAGTTGCTTCAATTCGTCGTAGTCCTCCCACACCTCCGATCAGTTCACTTGGGCCCGCTTCGATCAGTCGGTATCGGAGTCGAAAGCACATGTTGAACCGGAAGATCCATACGGTACTTTCCCGGTTTTTTGTGTTCCTATTTGGTCGTCCGGATCGGGCAAACTATGATCAATTGGTTCATAGTCCTTCGGTCTTAAATCAAACTGGCTAAGATGAAATTTATCGTATAGAGAATTTCCACTGACCATTTTGAATAGCTGCAACTGCAAAACAATTTAACAAAAAAAAATTAGAGAATGAATAATACACCAAAAAAATATTGCTGTGATATAACCATACAAACCTCACACTACCAAACCTAGAAATTGGAAATATTGTTTTGCAAAATATTTCAAACTTTGCCCAAATTTGCAAGGAACAACTGAGTTTTAAGCTCGCAATGCAGAGAAGAGAATATGGGTGGAAGTGTGGTTGGATGGGGAGGGGATGTATGTTTATTTATAGGAAAAACAACTGATTTATAGGAAAAACAGCTCGTAATGCAGAGAAGAGAACAACTGATTTTTTAAGATTTTTTTCCTACTTTATGATTTTCTGAGGCTCCAAACAGTTAAAAAAAGGCTCTATTCATCCAAACTGTCGAAAAAGGCTATTTTTCAAACGAATCGAACGAATTGGGTAGGCCCGCTTTGTGCGCGCGCACTGCCCACCTATCGGCGCCCATCGTGTGACGCAGTTGCCCTGGCACGCGAGAAGCCGTGTGGACTCGGGCACTGGCGCGTGCGCCGTGTGGCCCATGGGGGCGGCGCGCGGCCGCGGAGCAGTCAACGCGTGGCCTCGGTCGCGAGCGCAAGCAGGAGTTCAAATTTTGAACTGCTATAGTAACCTGGCCGAACGAACCGGGAGAGCCGGCCCAGTTCACATAGTAATGAATCAGGCCGTTACTATGCGAACCGAACTTGGTCGGCCTGATGGGCCGAGGGTCAGGCCTAGACATAGTTATCTGAACCGAACCGGGCCAACCTAGTTTGTTTTGAAACCGAACCGAATCGGGCCGGCCTAGTGAGCAGTACTAGGCCAGCACGATGAACAATACTAGGCCGCCCGGTTCGGCCATTTGATTTGGCCCATATGGCTAGCTCTAGGTCCATCCACACACGAATCTTCGTACAAAGATCGAAGGGTGAAAAAAAACAAACCCCTAAAACACAGGCTTCTGTGGTTCAGCAAAAGCGAACTATTTTATTTAATAAATAGTAATCTCTACCATTAAAAAATCTAGGATGGTGCTCTCATATTTGCTAAAATTACTCATCAATGTCATCACATAAAAATCTTCCTTTTCCATCACCACACCTGGCCGTGCACGGCCGAGAAGGTTACAGTCATTTTCGTAGTAAGATTTTGCAATACACCACTCTCCTCAATTATCAACTCTGTAATCGTTTTCGGCTACATTTCAGTTGGCAACGTCGGAAACGGTGATTGGTGGGAAGACTCCGGGTGAACGCCTGCAGGAATCAGGAGTTCATGATGGAATCCTAGCCATATATAAGAGGGTCCCGAATAAATGTGAGAACTGCATGTAGGGGAGAGTGACATATATATACCGATATTCGGATGTTGATGTTATCATCGAGCTTACCATCATGCGATGGCCGACGAGGTGGGCTAGCTAGCCTTGACTTGTAACCTGGGAAGTTCTATTTTCTTTCAGAGAGAACAACTTTAGGAAGTTAGTATAACTAGGGAGAAACCCGCGCCCACGGCGCGGTCGTCCCTGCTTTGCCTAAAAGTCACCTGAATAGGACGGACACGCATTTTTATAGGAAAAAGAAAATAGAAGAGGGAAAAGAGAGCGAAAACGTCTATTAAATTTCAAAATTGTTCTAATTTTAAAATTTTTTCTAAAAAAATCTAAATCTTTTATAGGCCTTCTTTGTAGAGCCATTGTTCCATTTTAGTAAACTTCCTTTTTTTCTAGATTTTTTTAAATGGTCTATAGAAAAGAAAATAGAAGAGGAAAAAAGAGAGTGAGAATTTTTTTCAAACTGAAAATTTTCTAACTTCAAAAAATTTTAAAAAAATCTAAACATTCTATGAACCTTTTCTGTGAAGGCATGGTTCTATTTCTGCAAACTTTCAAATTTTTGTAATTTTTAACCGGTGTAGAAAAAAGAAAGTAAAAGAAGAAGGCAGAGGAAGCAAAATTTTTTTGTAATTTCAAAAAATTTGAAAAATATCCAAACTTTTTATGGACTTTCTTTGTATAGGCATGGTTTCATTTGTGCGAACTTACTATTTTTTAGAATTTTTAAACAGCATAGAAAAAATAGAAATAAAAAAGAAAGTAAAAGAAGAAGGCAGAGGAAGCAAAAATTTTTTCTAATTTAAAAATATTTTTAAAAACATCCAAACTTTTTATGGACCTTCTTTGTGCAGGCATGGTTTCATTTTTGCAAACTTTCTATTTTTCAGAATTTTTAAACAGCGTAGAAAAAATAAAAGGAAAAAAAGGAAAAAAAGAAGGCAAGGAAGCGAGTACTGAGAAAGGTGGTCTTGCTTTGCCTGAAAGTCACCTGAATAGGACAGACACGCATTTTGTATAGGAAAAAGAAAATAGATGAGGAAAAAGAGAGTGGAAACGTCTATTAAATTTCAAAATTGTTCTAATTTTAAAATTTTTTTAAAAAATCTAAGTCTTTTATAGGCCTTCTTTGTGGAGCCATTGTTCTATTTTTGTAAACTTCTTTTTTTTAGATTTTTTAAATAGCCTATAGAAAAGAAAATACAAGAGGAAAAAAGAGAGTGAGAATTTTTTTCAAACTGAAAATTTTTCTAACTTAAATTTTTTTAAAAAAATGTAAACTTTCTATGGACCTTCTTTGTGCTGGCATGTTTCTATTTCTGTAAACTTTCGAATTCTTGGAATTTTTAAAGGTGTAGAAAAAAGAAAGTAAAAGAAGAAGGTGGAGGAAGCAATTTTTTTTGTAATTTCAAAAATTTTGAAAAATATCCAAACTTTTTATGGATTTTCTTTGTACAGGCATGGTTTCATTGGTGTGAACTTACTATTTTTTCGGAATTTTTAAACAGCGTAGAAAAAAATAGAAAAGAAAAAAGAAAGTAAAAGAAGAAGGCAGAGGAAGCAAAAAAATTTTCTAATTTCAAAATTTTTTCAAAAACATCCAAACTTTTTATGGAGTTTCTTTGTGCAGTCATGGTTTCATTTTTGCAAACTTTCTATTTTTCAGAATTTTTAAACGGCATAGAAAAAAGAAAATAGAAAAAAAAAGGAAAAGAAGAAGGAAGGAAACAAGTACAGGGAAAAATGTGCGTGGCTAGGAATCGAACCCGGCTCAGTGCACTGAGTTCTAGCGCGGGTGACCAGCCGGCCATTTCGTCCGCCTCGTTGGGAAAAAAAAGAAAAGAATTACTTTATATAGAACGTTTGAACGGACGGCCGAATCCCATTTCGCCTGACGATCGGACGGCCGGCGTCATCCGGCCGACGTGGTCACCGCAAGGAGGCCCCAATCCCTATCGTTGGCCGACGATCGGACGGCCGGCGTCGTCCGGCCGACGTGGCCACCGCAAGCAGGCCCCAATCCCTATCGTTTTATAGATAAGATATAGTTTATTAACAGGGGCTAGATGCCTAGATAGATATCTTTTCTGTCAGAAATAAGTGCCGTTTTAAACATTGACATGATCTTCAAAATACGTCTTTGACTACAAATTACTATGACAATTCATTTATTAAACCCATTAAAATTATTAATTATGAAAGTACTCTTTAAGATGAATCTACATATATAATTTTTTATATAAACAATGTAAATAATTTAAAAGATATTTGTAACTAAAGTTTTAAATCTTTGAGTTACCTATATTTCAAACCGGAGGAAGTATATGGCTTCATCGATCAACAAGGTTTGGATTGCAGAAGTGCAGAATGACTTGACCTGATACATCGAAAACCTCTACACAGTTTCTAGTTCGGTACTTTTCCAACCCAACAGTGTATATTAGTTTCATCTTCGAGGATGGTAACAGCTCATATTTTATTCGGGTAAGGGAATATACCCGATTTCCATTATTTTGATAACGGTAACAGCTCTTATCACATTTGTAAAACAGTGTCATACCTGATATAATATACTCCCTCCGGTTCTATAATTCCTGTCGTTTTGGACATTGACACGGTCTCCAAAATCCAACTTTGACCACTAAAAACTATTATAATTTATTTTAAAATGCACCAAATATATAATACCACAAAAAACCTTTTTTCGAGACAAATCTATCTATATAGTTTTTATGTGCCCAATCCACATAGTTCTAAAGATTTTTATAGATAAAGTTTTAAAACTTTGACTTAGGACAAGTCCAAAACGACAGGAATTATGGAACCGGAGGGAGTAATACCCTTTATATATAAAAAAAACAGCAAGCAGCGCCTAGCGACCGCAGCGGGCAAGTCGTTCTAGCTCCATCAATGACCGTAACATCCCATGGCACTAGCGCTCTTGGACCCTGGACTTCCTACATTTACATCCTTCGCTATGACTTGACTGAACGGCATCACAATCTTGCAGTTTAATGTGCTTTGCTGACTACTAATGGTGGTTTAATACTTGGCCGCTTATATATAGTCTGCAAATGCAGGAAGCCATGTTGCCTCTGAATATTTAGCTAATCCTGTAAAACCCAACCCCAACACCAACACCAACACCACGCAGAGCAGAACCTGACCGGCACACCGATGAGCTCGACCGGAGTGGTAGTTAGCTCCCTATTTTTGGTGCTGGTGTGCTTGGCAGCTGCGCCGCGAGCATCTGCCGCAGCCTCAGCTGGAGCTACCGGTGGGATCATGTATATCCCTTCTAATGACTCCTTGGCTCACTGCCCCTCCAGATGCGGAGACGCCGACATCATCTATCCCTTCGGGATAGGTCACGGCTGCTTCCGGCAAGGCTTCGAGCTTACCTGCAACCACTCCACTCAGCCTCCCAAGCTCTTTCTAGGCAACACCACTACTCAGGTTACTGACACTATGTCTGGCGCATATTACCAGGCTTTGGTCTCCTTGTTTTTTAACATTACGACAAGGCCAGGCAGGGATACCTATGACATGTCGTGGGAGTATCCTGCTATGGGCATTACTATCTCTAGTTACAATGCTTTCTATGTCCTTGGTTGTGATTTTGTTGTCTACATGTCCGACCATGCGGGAGAACCTGTCGGTTCTTGCATAAGTAGATGCAACGGTGAAAGGGTAGATGATGGGCCTTGCAATGGGATGGGCTGCTGCGCCATCAATTTACCAAGGAAATTGCTAGGCTTTCGGTCAACACTTACCCGTACTAATGCTACGGTACCACAATCAAATCCAGTGCATATCATGGCTTTCATGTCGTATGGTGATTACATATACAATGCAACTGATCTTTTCTCAAGTTGGACAAATGCAAGTAATGTTCGAGGCGCGCTTCTTGAAATTGCCATGATGGACCAACCAAGCTGTGAAAGTGCGCAGTTGAACAAAGTAACCTATGCTTGTAATGAGGAAAGTGAATGCAGGAATATGTCATCTGGAGGCTACTCTTGTTGGTGCCCCAGCTACAGACAAGGCAATCCTTACACCATGGAAGGCTGCAACTCAGGTCTTTCTCAGGAAATATGCTTTTTCTACATTTTCCTATATATGGCGCTATCTATGTGTTATATTACTACATTCAAAAGTTTATAAAAAATTCTAATATGTAGGTTTAAGCATATTATATGACCATGTAAAATTTTAAGATTAAACTCGTCATTTTTGAAGATATAAAATTAACGAGCAATAAAAATAAATAGTGCTGAACAATGGAAAATTAGTATTCATGTTTTTTTATACGTTTGCAATGCAACCAAATTTGATCTTGAAATTCTACATGGTAGTACAATAGCTAGGTTCTTCCCTGTATCCCTGAATTTTTTTTTGAGAATTCTTAAAAAAATATTATACACAGGAATTATGGAAGTAGCACCAAAAATTAAGTGGATAATTTACTACAAAATTCAAAATAAATATTGTTCTTTTCCAAAAGCATGCCTCCAAATCTCAGATAAATCAGATAACTTTTGAGACATGAAAATATCCTATAATTTTCCTATTTATTTTTGGCCTAATTGGAACGAGTTCATTTTATATAGAAGATGATGCCGCAAGTATTAGAGTTTTCAGCATTTTTAAGTAGCACGGTCATTCTATATTGCTTTTATTAGTTAAAAAATGACAAAAGACGAAGTTGCATTACAAAAATATCCATTGTTTGATTTTAGTTGTACAATCAATTTCAACTTTCTTACAAATCTTTCTCCCTCGATTGATTTCATAGGGCGTACACATTTCAACCATTAGCCCAAGAAAAATAAAGGTTCAGTGACACAAAAGTGATGCCGTTGAGTTCATATATGAAAATACTACCTTATAAACAATATATTTTGAAGGAATTAATTCGGTGTTAGGAATCATGCTAAACTACACCATACAAAATAGGATTGTTTTACGGTTCTTGGTACCTTCTAGTGTCTTTAATCAGGACTATCCATCATGCTCAACCTAATAGCTGTCATTAAATAGTACCCTTTGTACCTTCTAAAGGAACTAATGGATAGAAGGACAAATGTATATTTTTTTTCCTTCCCTTATGTCGTCTCCATCTCTCTCAACCTTCTTTCTTCTCCGATCTCTCCCATTGGCATTGTCCTCGCCGCCAGTGGGCCGACCGCCATAGTCATCCGTGCCATCGTCTCCCAAAGCCATCCACGAGCGCTGTTGTGGCCGTCTGCGCGTGCTGTTGCCGTCCGCGTGCACCGCATCTCTTCTTGCAAGCGTCGTCGCCAGTGCACGTCGCCGCAGCCGTCGGCTGGAGCACCGCGCCTTGCTCATGTGAGATGGAGAGAGAGAAGAGAGGAGGAAGAGATGGTTTTTCCAATTCTACCATCACATATGAACAACTGGATTTGATTGATACCTCTTGATATCTGTCCAAGAATGATAAAAAGTCTCAACAAAATAACTAGAGGGAATATTTTTTTTATGATAGATATAAACTAAGGCCCTCTCAAAAAAAAATTAAGGCCTTGTTTAGTACAACTCCAACTCCACTAAAATTGGTAAAATTGGTGAAGCAACCTATTCCTAGCTCAAAAAATTCATGGAGCTAGAGTTGTAAGTACATTAAAAATGTTTAGATGAGTCATTTTATTTATATTTTAAGCTAAAAATATAAACTTAAATCATTTTATTTTAACCTACAAATTCTATATCTGAGGTAAAGTTGGAGCTATGCAAACGAGGCCTAAATATTGCGTATCTCCATTCCAATTATAGATACACTCCCATTTTAGCTCCCGTACTCTAATTATCGGAGGTGCTAGAATATTAAACATGAGTTTACCATCCTTGAGCAGGGTACAACCCCAATCCTAAAGGAAACTGTAAGAGATCATGTGGGAGCACGATCATTCCTTTCCCTTTTGGGCTTGAAGAAGGTTGCTACGCGCTTGAAAAATTTCGTCTTAACTGCACAACAGAAAACCTCACCATCCTTGATCGAAAGCCGGTAAAATATGCTGTGGCCAACGTTTCAGTGGACGATGGATATCTGAGTATTAAAAACGTGCTGGGCAATTACGAAGCAAGGATAGCTGCTCCAGACGAGGATGATAGTTACATGGGAGAAGACTTCCCTCTGGAAGATCTTTTTGATTTATCTGAAGAATATGGCATGAAGATGTGGTGGGCGGTCACGAATATAACCTGCTCGAGAGCTAAGGGCATGCAAAACAAGAAATGGTACGCATGCTGCAGTGACAACAGCACTTGCCTTGATGTCACCCATGGGACTGGGAATGCGACAGTGCAGCTTGGCTATCGTTGCAAGTGCTCTCAAGGCTTTGAAGGAAATCCATACAGACAAGATGGATGTACAGGTATGCTCACTCTGCCTTTCAATTCAGATTGCTATCAACTGCATATTTTTTTCCTAGTACATGAAGTGACTGACTAAAACTTGGACGGCGAAGCACCTAGTGTAATGAGATTTGGGAGCGACTAAGATCCAGTTGCCTGATAATAAAATAAGTGTCAGTTGATTATTAATAAAATTGCACTATAACTATACTAAAACTGCACATTATAAATAAGTGCAAATTTAGTTTTATCAGTGTACAATTTTAGATTGATTGAAACAAACATGATGGTTTGAAACATAGGAAAAAAAGTATGTAAGCATGTGTATTTGACAGATTTATGTATTAACAAAGCATAGAAATCAACGAATAAAACTGATGATTGATAAGTATCAATTTTGATACTAAAATAACACATTTGTAAGCTGTGCAATTTTAGTATTACTAGAGTGTAATTTTAGATTGACTGATAGTTAAGAAAATTTCAGTCGCTTGAGAATTAGCAATTCTGATGAGATTTATGTGATGCAATGCAATTCCTTCACCATCTTGCTCCAAGAGTTGATTTCCTCTTCCCCCATGGAATTGAACTTTCCTTAACTCGATCATCTAGCCAAAATCGCTAACCTGAAGTCTCGGAAATCGTCAAGTCATACAGCTTATTACAAACTCCGAGACAAAAAAAAACGGAAACACTGCAATAATCTTAGGGTCATCCAGTGCATCCTAGTGGGTCTTTTTTTTTTAATTGTCATGTAGAATGGATTGTTGAGATGAAAAGTAATTAATAGGGAGAAAGAGCATGGTCGTTTAAAGAGGACAGAGAACATGGTCGAAAGAGTCTCTAAACTTGAAACAAGACTAAGATAGAATAACAAATCCACTTAAAGTAATAGGTCCTTTCTATCAGGAGTATAGATAGAAAGAGAGAAAATAGAAAAAATTAAACACTAGAAACAATGTTTTGAGATGTTCATATCTATTGTTGTTTCTATATGACGTAAAATCCTAATAAATGACTCGTACAAATGATGCACTAGGACTAGGAGTGTGATTTCCATAGGATATGAAAACCTAATTAGGAGTGTTCTTAGAACAACAAATTTGTCGCCTCATCCTTAACAACACCATTAATCCCAAACCTGGAATCCTGAATTCCTCATCAACGAGAGGGAATCGATGATTTTTCCGCGGGATTTGGAACCTTGACTAGGAGTGCCCTTGGAACAACAAATTCGTCGCCTCAGCCTTAACAAGACCATTAATCCCACAACCAGGATCCTGAATTCCTCGTCGACAACAGGAATTCCTCACCTACGGAAATCACCTGGCTTAGACGCATCTCATACGTAACATACTCTGCTTTCATATAAAAAGTACTGCAGAAACTTGTTAAGCATTTTATAGGCCCGCGCGATTCATATCTTTTGTGGGAGCTTTTAAATCAAGAGAGAGCCCAAAATGAGCGCTTTTACATTATATTAAGTGTGTGTTTGATTGGTCATACGAGATGGAATAGAACATATTGAAACAAGATAGGATGAAACAAGTTGGGATAAAAGTTATATGTGATTATTGACCAAAAAACTTGAACCATGCTGAACATATCGTCCCTAAAATTGAATCGTCCTGTACCTGTACTAACCCATCCCACCACATCCCATCAACAAAACACATAAATTAGGAATTGTAACATCTCATCCCACCAACCAAACAACTAACTATGTGTTGTACTATCCCATCCCACCTCATTCAACTAACCAAACACACTCTAAACCAACAAGCACATAAGGCAAGTATATTTCAAATCTAACCGTTCAATGCAAATGATATTTAATGTAAAGGTATTTTGGTATTTTTTTCCAAAGTTCCATCATTATTACCTTCTCCCTTCAATTCAGTAAAAAAGAGCTCATCCCTTCTTTCGGCAGAAAAAACCACGAGCTCGTCTCATCTGCTCATTCTCTCCTATCATCAGATCGCTTCAGATCGCTTGGCCTCACGGTGCCTCTGGACGAGGCGCCTCCAGCCCTCCACCGCCAGCTTCAGCCCCATGCCGCCCTGTGCAACCCCGTCAACCGTCCTTATGTTTCAACCGTCCCAAGTTTTTTCACTACCTCTCTCAGGCATCCACGATGCATTATGCATGTCTCTGTATATCGCACTCAACGCTAGGTGCTAGCTCATTCTGTCTCACCATCCGTTCACGGCGTGTTTGGTCCCCTGGTTAAGACAGAGGCAGACATGAGCAAGCCACCGAGCACGTGTTTGGTTGCCTGAAGAGGGGTAGAGTCAGGCCCAACCTATACACAAACATTGTTGCAGCCACGCTCAGAAATGGCCATTTCCTTAGAGCCTGGCTTGAGTGGGCTCCGGTGGACACAACTTCGCGAAGAGACTGGAGCACGAGAAGGCGAGAAGCAAGCATAGCTTCGCTGAGGCTTGGATGATGCATCTCCAGTGAACCCAAAAATGGGACGGCGGAGCTCCTGGAAGGCCGGCGGTGCACGTCGGCGCTTGGGGTGGACCGAACAGAACGGCGAGGAGGGGCCCCAAGACCCGAGAAGGCAAGGCCAAGCGGCATGGAGGACCGGGGGAGCATGAGGAGGGCTGCTGTCGCCGCACCGCCTTGCGTCAAGACCACCACCAATGTTAGAGGAGCTCAACAGCGACAGGATTTGGGCAGGAAGCAGCCTACGGGGATAGCTCGGGCCAACGTGGAGGCTTCTAGGCCGCTCGCTCGCGTATAGGCCACCATCGCCGCCGGACAGAGCACAAATGGTAGAGGGATTCATGTTAAGGGTTGTTTTTTTTTTAACTTATCTTATTTGCTTATAAGCTGAACTTTGAGATCTGCTCGAGCTAGCATAGAAAGTACAGTGCATTAACTTGTTTCTACGAGTTTTGAGATGTACCTTCAAGCCAAAAAAAGAACGGATCGCAAAAGACAAAGTGTTTGCCTTTTCGATTTGGAGATAAGTACGTGAGGTAAGAAGATAAAGTTGAAGAGAACAACCTTAGTATCTGGGGATAACAATGGATTCATTTTGGTGAAGAGATAAGGTTCTGGAAATTTTCAATTAAGCCCTAGGCAAGTGCAATTACGATAGAGTGCTAAAAATCAATATCTAACCGTTGGAATTAAGAGAAAATTGAAAAACTTCACAATAACAATACTTATTAGCAATGTCGGATAAGTGTTTGATGTAGACCTGATCAGGCCACAGACTGGGTTGGGCCTGGCCGAAAGCCTGGCCCGGTCCGATCTTTTTCCTATGAACTATGGCCTGAGCCCAGCCAAAAGCTTGAAACCTGGCCTGATTTTCACGTGGTAGCTTTCGTTAGAGAGAAGCCTAAGCCCGGCTGGTTTTTCTGTAGGGCTTGAAATCTTGGCCCGAGCACGGCCCGACAAGCAAGCTTGAGCCCGGCCTGAAAAAATCGGGCGGGTCCGTGCCGGGTAGCTAGGTTGGGCTGCCCTTGAATAGATCTAGTTGGATGAAATATCAAGCACATGGAGATGTTGAAGCAAGATGAGACACCAGGTAACCAAACAACATCTCTCAATAGTCTGGTTTGGTTCAAACAAACAACATCATCCTTTGCATCAACTCATTCTGGCTCCCACCAAACTGATTGCCTCGTACGAACTAGACTAAGGGAATTCAGGAACCAAATAGACGCGAATAATCTATAAGGAAAATATATTACATGTCATTGCAGAGCTGCCTAATATTTTACATGCTATCACTTAGGTCATCTCCAGCGGTTGCCCCAAATTGGGATGCCCAACACTATAGCAGGTGAATTTGGGGTACACTGTTGGGGAGATGAACAGTGATGAAGCAGTGAATATAGAGTGCAAATAGTGATAGAGTTGTTGTTGTGAGGTGAATAGTGATGGGGCAATAAATAGTGTTGGGACAATGCCCCAACAGTGCATATGAATATTGATAGGGTAGGGGCAAATGAGGTACCTGTTGGAGATGGCCTTAGAGGCTTATCTCAAACTTAGGTGCAGTTCTTTTTAGCTTATCTCCTTTTCTTATCTCGTTTGCTTATTTGTTTTCCGAGGTAGCCTCGAGAGTCGTATCCGCTTCGTTCGACTTGCGTTGGAGAGCTTTTATACATGTCTTCGAGATAGGAAAAAAAGAAATCAAAAAATTTAAAAAAACCAGATAAGTCAAATAAGCAAACAAGATAAGGAGACAACTTATTTCCTTATCTCGTTTGCTTATTTGACTTATCAGGTTTTTTTAAAAAAATTTTTGATTCCCTTTTTTTCCTATCTCGAAGGCGTGTATAAAAGCTCTCCAACGCAAGTCGAACGAAGCGGATCCGACTCTCGAGGCTACCTCGGAAAGCAAATAAGCAAACGAAATAAGAAAATGAGATAAGCTAAAAAGAACCACACCTTATATTTTTTTATTTAAGCTATGTAAATGTTTAAAAAATTCTCATAAAAACATAGAGTTATTAAGTACGCAACAGTCTGAATGTATAATTTTTTAGTATTTTTAAGATAAATCTTTTATGTTTAAAATGTTTTAAGCGTAAAGTTAACATAAAATTTTTTTTTAAAAAATATAGATTAAAAGTATTACTTATGTGATAACACTTTGAATTTTTGAGAATTTTTTCTTATGTTTACATAGCTTAAAAAGAATAAGTTTTTAACAATAGCATATATGAAAATATTAAAGTAATTACGAGACAAATAAGGTAAGCGATGGCATGTAAGCTACTATCCATCTATGCAATGATATACACAAATTTGACCCATCTACATATCTATACGTACTGTCGTGGTATAAGCATGCCTCAGCTAGTTCTTTTCGATCTCAAAATTAAGACTATCTCCAACAGTTTTTCTTCATGAGCGGGATTTCCGTCACGAAGGGATTCTCGTTCCTTTCGTGGCTTCAACATATTCCTTCCACCGTTCCCATCCAGAAGGGATTCTCTTTTCTATTCCTTTTAGGAAGGGATTCTCTCCTTGTCATATATCTTTCAATTCGAAGGGATGCTGTTGGAGATGGTAGGAAATGAAGGGAATAAATATGGGAAAGAGAATGGAAAAGAAAAGGAAATGAAGAGAAAATGGTTGAAGATAGTCTAAGATCATTGTGCAGTCATCATCTAGGCCACCCACGGTGTTGCCATGCATCGACCCCGTACTGGTGCATGCCCGCACGCAATGTATTTCAATTAATGGGAATAGATCGGTGCATAAAAATAATTAATCTTACTTTTTTTGTCCTTGCAGAAATTATACTACCGAAACATCAATTACTATTTTATCCCTGCATATATTATACTACTAAAGCCAACATAGGTGTACTATAAAAAAGATCATAACAGATCTAAACCTTTGGATGGACAAGTGGACGACCCATGTTGAGTTTAATATCCCATAAAAGAGCTAATATTTCTGCTGGGGACATGGTTTATTTGGTAGTTTTCTAGACGTTAAATACCATTGGATGGGTTACTTTTTATTGGCATTGGAAACACATCACATTATGGCAGGGCAACGTTTCACAATTTAATGACATTACTAAACTACAAACTATTATTCTTTAGCAGCGAATATATTTATCTAAGAAGAAAATGTAAACCAACATACAATACCTCCACCACCACCATGCCTAGTTGCTATATATATACGTCTACAGTCATATATTAAAAATTTTGGTCATTGATATTTTTTTTATAAAAGTAAATTTGCCTTATGAAAATGGTATTAGTATATACGTACCATGAAATTTTGTGTGTAGTGCTAATTTTTATTAGTCTTTGTTTGTTCAGGCCTAGGCTACCTTTCCCCTTGGTTTGACCCTTGTTAGAATGATTCGCATGCATGTGTTAATTGATGTTCATTTCCCTACTACTTACAGATGTGAATGAGTGTTTACAGCCAGGTGTTTGCAAAGGGCGGATATGTGAAAATTACCCTGGAAATTATACTTGCAAAGATTGCCCTCATGGAAAAGTGTTTGATCCAAAAAAAATGAAGTGTGTGATATCAGCTAAGAGACGCACTCTTCTTCTAGGTATGTCATACTGAATTTAATCACCTCAATGCAATTGTAGTTTGCAAAATGCATAATTCTTCATAACTACAGCTACTGGATGAATAATAGGTATTGCAATTGGAATGGGTTGTGGCCTTGGCTCCATATTTTTGGCACTTGGTGCAACTGTACTTGTCAGCAAGTGGAAGAGGGGCATACAAAAGAGAATTCGAATGACATACTTTAAGAAAAATCAAGGTCTTCTGCTAGAACAACTAATCTCAGATGAAAATGCCACAGATAAAACAAAGATATTCTCTGTAGAGGAACTAGAAAAGGCTACCAACAACTTTGATGCTACTCGTGTTCTTGGTAGTGGAGGACATGGAACAGTTTACAAAGGAATTCTATCTGATCAACATGTTGTGGCCATTAAAAAATCACAAATAGTGGAGCAAAGTGAGATAGACCAGTTCATTAACGAGGTTGTCATCTTGTCACAAATCATTCATCGCAATGTGGTGAAGCTCTTTGGTTGTTGCCTTGAAACAGAGGTGCCTTTATTAGTCTATGAGTTCATATCCAATGGCACACTACATGACCTTCTTCATGCCGATGTAACTGTCAAATGCTTGCTCCACTGGGATGATCGCATTAGGGTTGCAGTAGAAGCTGCAAGCGCACTCTCTTATCTCCACTCAGCTGCTACAATACCAATTTTCCATAGAGACGTCAAATCTTCCAATATACTCCTAGATGACAACTTCACTACAAAAGTTTCTGACTTTGGTGCTTCAAGATCCATATCGCTCGATCAAACTCATGTTGTGACAATTGTACAAGGCACATTTGGTTACTTAGATCCAGAGTACTACCACACTGGCCAACTAACTGAGAAGAGTGATGTCTATAGTTTTGGAGTGATACTTGTGGAGCTTCTAGTGAGAAAGAAGCCAATTTTTATTAATGACCAAGGTACAAAACAAAGCTTGTCTCATTACTTTGTGGAAGGGCTTCAGAAGGGGCACCTCATGGAAATCATGGATCCCCAAGTTATGGAAGAGGCAAACCAGGAAGAAATTAATAATGTTGCCTCCATTGCAGAAGTTTGCTTGAAAAACAAAGGTGGAGAGAGACCTAACATGAAAGAGGTAGAAATGAGATTGCAACTCCTTAGAACTACAAGACTAAGAAAGCATGGAGGGACTGAGCCTTTTCTATGCTCAAATATCAGTAACTCTGACACACAGAGAAAATTTATCAGCAATGTCGATTTAACATATGGAAGCATCTCTGGAAGCTACAGTTTGAAACAAGAATTTTCCTCTTCGGTCACCTTACCACGCTAACTTTGTATGCAACAGCATGATCGACTGCCGCTATGATTGATGCACATTAGTTAGTCACCCTATAATTTTCTATGGAGAATAATGCCATATTGTTCCCTTTATATAAGAGTATGTATTGTAGGTGCACTTTCTTGATATTTCCACAATATATTTGTGAACCATTCCACTTGTATACTTTTATAATCTATGATCAATATTCCCTAAGTGAGATACATTATTATATTTCAGCTATGGTGGTCTCTTGGAATGGAATGGGGAATGCCCTTGTTGGAAAAGTTCAGCTCTGGCATTGTAAAATGTATCCTGTCATTTTGGGTCCTTATCAACAAGATTCATGATAATTTTATACCACTTGCAAGGTTTCAAGTCTCCCTTTTTGGTTTGAGAAGCATATTTGTGGTTTTGGTGATGCTGACACCTTGTGAAGCCAACATGTCAAGTGGTTTGAAAGGAATCGTTGTCACGTTGACACTCATTTCGGGCTTGTATATACTAGAAAGGAGATATTAATGACAGCATCAAGGAAGTAAACGCCACTTTGAGAGAGCAGCTGCAAACTTTGAACCAAATGAATGGCAACTACTTTGAACTCTAGAAAGAATTTCGTATCTTTCCTGAAGGTCAAGTTGCATGGAATTAGGAAGCCATTCTTTGGCAAAATCAAATGCAAGAGACCTTGATTGCTCAGGAAGAAGAGTACCAAGAAAGATACCTAGCCGAACAAGATACCATTGACGATCTGTCAGCGACAGTTCAGACATTGGGTGATGCTCACAAGGTGAACAAGTGGATGTCTCAAATTGGTGAAATCTCCCTGAACAATCCTTCCATGCCAATCTAGCTTCCCCAAAGTGGAAAAAACTCACCAACTTCTGCAAAAAGATCTACCGTCTGATGCTTCTTCTTCTTCCATAGTCAAAGAGTATTCTCGTTGGAATCCTACTTCAAATTTTCAAGGCCTTGAAGATTTTCAAGACCCTAAGGATGAGGCATAGGACCCCTCTTTTGTGCTTGATGCCAAAGAGGCAGTGTTTAGGGTTCTGTTGACGCAAAAAGTTGGTTTCAACAAAACACACGTGGGCATAGGAGTAGGATCCCCGTCAGCATTGAAAACATGGTTCAAAGCGTGCTAGTCGATTTGACCTATAATCGGCAAGATAGGAAGTAATCGGCTTTAGATAGCCGATTAAATCTGTAATACAAAGGACCTCTAACACTTGGAGACAAATCCAAAACAACGATGAAAAGTAACAACCTCTTGGCTTAGATCAGATCTAAACCAATCTGTTCAAGCAAGTAAACAGTCTACCACCAAGCCGAGAAAATCAACAAGGCAGCAGAAAGAGTACAAACATACTATCAACTGGCCGATTAGATTGTCTAATTGATAGAACGAAGGGTAAACAGTCTATATAGCAAGCTATAAACCGATAGAACAAGGGATAAGCCGTCTACTGCCAACGAATGTGTTGATTAGTAGAAAGAAGGTAAAACCTAACTCTTAGTTGAAATTGCGATGCGCAACAATATCGAGTACGATAGTATTTCGACCAAAAGCCGATGCAAGCCCGTAAATTGAACTTAATCGAGACAATACTTACTTGCAGGCAACTCCTAGGTGTAGCTTGAAGCCGATCAAAAGGAGATAAGCAACAAGTCGATCTAACACAAAATACAACAAAACTACTCTAATTGCAACAAAAAGTAAAGACAGGCAAAATGTAGATATGTTTGATTGATGTGTTCCTGATCCACACCCCTCGGGCTAGGTATTTATATAGGACTTCATATCCAAACATTGACTAAGACTCTTATTCGTAGCTGATATAGACTCGATTTTATTCTTCTATTTATATCTAACTCTTCCTAATATACTAATGTCGGGACCCGGCTTAGCAAAACTGTTGTGGGTGTCACCCCACGAACAGAAAACGGGGTTGCCCCGGACGCGCGATCCCGCACACCCAAGACAACTCGGTGAAACTCCTGAACTCTCTATGGCAACGCTCGTGGACGAGAGGAACGCTACACTTGAGAAGAAAGAGCCTGTCCATTATCTGTGTGGCCCTCCCCTTTTATAGGGGCAGTGTTATACAGCGCCATGCAAGGGCGATCTCTCCCGGCCCCGGCAAAGTCATCATTCCTATTACTTTACATGTTTTACCCCCCACCTGCCCTCATGCAAGGGGCACCGGCGTCATTTCGCAATACATCAGCCAAGCCCTTTGCGATCTTACCTTCCTAATCGACTCCCACGCCGGGTTACATGGGGAATTACACCCATGCGACGGTTACAGAGCAGACTGTCCCAACCTGACACCTACTCGAGTGCCCTGACAGGGCATTAGGCTTGTCTATACGTCCTATCCGCTTAGCCCCGCCACGAGCGGGGGCGTTCGCTCCGTCATCCTCCGGCTATACCGTTCTTTCTTGTGTTCGTCGGACGTTAGCTCCGCTCGGGTCTTGCTATGCTCCGCGTGGGTTTCCCGACTTGTGCTTGCTCCTCGACCTGCTCCCCTTCGCTCCGCTTGACCTTACGTATGCTCCGCGCTCCGCCCACGTCCTTTACTGCTCCGCCTGCACCATTTACTGCTTCGTTTGCACCCTTCGCCGCTCTGCTCTCAGCTTCGCCGAGCTTAGCACGAGCTTCGCCTCGTCGCCTCCGACCTCCGCACTTTTTCCTAGTGTCTCCTTCGGTCGGCCTAGAAAAACAGAGAAGAGAGGGCGGAGGCACGGCGAAGGCAGACCCAACCTTCGCTCCAAAGTCCGAGGGGGTACCTATCTCTGGCCTACAACAGGAGCCCCTCATGGTTGAGGGCTTGCTTCGCCATGCCCTTGGCCATGCCACAAGAAGGCCCGAGTCTTTGTACTCCCTTGGGTATATGGAGCGAGATCTTTCTAGTGCTTGGCTTCAGACGGTGCGACGGTTACGCTTCCCAAAACTTTAGGGCGCGCTCTTCACCGCGGCACGCGCCCATTGGCCCATTGCCGAGTCATGTCGCCTTGTCCTTTCGCCTGTCTGCAGTTACTCATTACGGCTTTTAGGGTTCTGTGTCGTTGCGAGCCGTCCATTAAACCAAGCCGCGCACGTCTTCCCCCTTTCGCGGGATTGACGCCACGTGTATCCATCAAGGGCCGGGGCGAAATACGCTTCCCCCTTATAACTACGGGATCCTGGGAGTGAGGGGTTCCACCCCTCTTTGCTTTCGTCTCCAGCTTTCATTGCTCGCCTTTCCCTATTCCGCTGCGCAAGCGTCTAGCTCGTGGTTTTCTCCTCCCTGATGGGTCCTCGCCGCGCACCCCTGGTAAAGCCGGTCCTGAGTGAGGAGGATGCTGCTGCGTTGTCTCCGGCATTGGGGCGCTCGTCTCTGGGCTCTGACGACCTGGATGCTCTGGCGGCGGAGTTCGGTGTTCGCCGTTCTTCCATGCGGGCTCCGGGGCCGAGAGGAGACGCCCCGCCCCCGAGCCGACGAGGCGGTGGTGTTCGCCGCCTTTCTGGAGGCAGGGCTCCGATTCCCCGCCACATCGCTGGTGGTGGAGGTGCTGCAATTCTTTAGGGCGAAACTTTCGCAGCTGACGCCCAATGCCATCGTCCGCATGGCGGTGTTGGATTGGGCCTTCCGTCCCGCTCAGCATGTGTTGACCGGGCGCCTGTGTTTTCTCGTCGAGGACGCCTTCTGGCAGCCCAAGCAACAGAAGGCCGGTGACGGGGGCCAGCGGTCCTGTTTTGGCTTCCTGAACTTTCAAACGAAGCGTCCTCTAGTAAGAGAGATTCCCGTCGCCGCCGCCAAGAGGAAATGGGAGGCTGGCTGGATGCAGCGTTGGTATTACCAGGTGCTCAATGGCCCGGATTCACCTCTCCGTACTTCCATGGGCCCGTCTGAGCTATCGGTCGAACACAGGCGGCAGTGAGGAGGTGGAGCTCCTGCGTGTTGAAGGCCCTCGCCACGAGCACCATCGTGACTGGCGGAGGAGTTCTGCCTTCTTTGCCGAGCCTGACGAGAATCCCTCGTCACCTTGGAGTGGTCCGCGAACGGGTCTCTGATCGTTTTTCGGCCTCAAGGGATTCATAACCTCGGGCGTGGCGCGGCAGAGAAACAAGCTCGTGGGCTCCTCGGCCCTGCCGTCCTGCGGAGTACGAGGCTGCCGTGGAGGCGGCTGGGGCGGCGCGCAACACCCGCGTCGCTGAATAGGGGCTTTGCGAGGCCCCCAGCATCGGGGCGCTGGGGGCTCCCCTCGGCCCAAGAAGCGAGCCAGGATAACCTCCGCTCACCCGCTGCAGGCCGTGCCTCCCTCAGACGAGAGTGGCGGCGCGAGCGAGGACGACGATAATTTCGACACTGAAGGGGAGGAGGAGGAGGAGGAAGAGGAGCAAGACTCCTCCGTCTCTGCCGCGGCGATGTCCTCTGCTCTGACGCGCGCTAGTGGCCCTTCCCACGGGGCTGGCCCGTCCGGAGCGCGCTTCCCCGGGCTTTCCTTCTTGAACATCCCTGGGGTGGAGCTCGTGGACCTCAACGACGACACGGAGGCGAGCAGCGCCGCTCCGGAGATGGCGCATGACCCTTCCACGGGAGCCAGCGACCCCCCGGAAGGCGGAGCACGAGGTCCCTCCGGGGGTGCCGTCGGCCCGCAGCCGGAGGGGGCGCGCGTCTTCTGTGCGAGCGCCTCCATCCCTGACACTCCCCCTGGCGCCGAAGGTCTGACTCCCGAAACTTTTCCTATGAGCTCCTTAGGTGGTGTCGATCTTTCCGGGCTTGATCTGGAGGTGCACACAGGAGGAGGGGACGTGGAGATGATGGGTGCGGTGGCAGCTGCCGGACCACCTCCTATGGGGCCGGTCGTCGGGCTTCCTGCCCTTGCCGAAGCTGGTGGCGCCGGGGCCCCCGCCCCGGCCACCGGTGACGCTCTTCCCGCGGCCGGAGCTTCCATGGACGCAGGCGAGGGGGTTTCTATCTCTGGGCCGCCGGCCCTCGGGGGCACGTCAGGGGTTCTCCTAGCTTCTCCGCTGCTTCCCCTGACGTCGATGCCTTCGGGCTCCTCGGCCTCGCCTCATGGCCCTATCGGAGTTCAAGGTCGCCCGAAGCCTGCTCCTGGACTCGATACTTCAGGGCTTTCCTCCCTGGACTTCCATAGTCGGGCTACGACAGCCTCGGCAGTGAGGAAGATGCGCGGGGCCTTCTACTCCGAGACTGAATCCGGGCGTCTTTTCGGTGGTCTTGATGACTTCGCGCTGAGCGACGCCTCCACCGATTTCTTCATGAAGGTTCCCCATACCTGCGGCTTCCTTCGCGCGCCCTCTCGCGGGGCCTTACTCTTACTCATGCTGTTTACAATTTGCTCTCTGTTGCAGGGTGCCTTTGTAGCCGCGGAGGTGGCCAGGCGGGTTCAGGTGAACACTCGCGATTTTGCCCGAACGCATCGGGCGCTCGTCCAGGCCCAGAAGCGCGCGGAGGAGCTGGACGCGGAGAGGGCTCGCCTGGAGGGGGCCCTGCGATCTACCACTGAGACCCTGGCGAAGGTCCAGGAAGAGTTGAGCCACAGCCAAGACCTGGCAGCGCGGAACGCGGAGCTGGAGGACCTTGTTTCCTCGATGAAAACCAGCCTCGCGGCCGCGGAGTAGGCTCGCGCCGTGGCTGAGCGGAACGAGCAGAAGAAGGACGGCCGTATCGAGGAGCTGAAGGACCTCCTGAAGGTGGCGGAACTCGCCAAGGAGATGCTTAAGAAGGCCGCGGAGGAGCATCCCCGCCAGCTTGCCGCCGCGAAGGGCGAGGCTCAGATGAGTCTTGTCAACGGGCGCCGAGCGGAGGAGCGTTGCAAGACCGCCCAGAAGTTGTTGGAGACCCTAACCTCTGACATTCAAGGGGCGACCGACGCCTTCCTTCAGCAGCTCCCTCGGCTTGGCATCGACGCTTCGAGCCGTATCCCTGCGCTCGGCGCGGAGGCCATCAAGTTCCTCCAGAACTCCACTGGGCTACTGGGGAGCTCTGCCGTGGCCTTCGGCAGCCATTGCGCTCGCTTGGGGTCTTTGAAGACGGCTCAGCTCCTCGAAGCAAAAGGCTGCACACATGTCCAGGAGCACTTTGGTGCTACCTCCGCAGCCGCTAGGTCCCTGGGGTTCTCCGACATCGCGTCGGCGGGGAGGGCTTCTCCCTCCGCAACCCGCTTGGCCTCCCGATTCATCTCCGACTTTTGGAATCATCACGGCAAGGGAGCGGCAGGGGAGTCCGTGTGGCGAGCCCGAGCGGCGTTGAGTGCTCCGAAGACCGCGGCCAAGGCGGGGTCGTCCGGCGAGGCGAAGGGCAAGGAGAAGCAGCCTTCTTCGTGACTTGTATCATCCCCCCCTTTTCTTTCTTTGTAAACCTTTCGTTTGTAATTGGACCTGTTTAAAAGACTTGTTGCACCCCGCGCCGTTTGGTCCGCCTCTACATTCTCCCTTTTTGATTGCTTCGCTTGAATTCCTCGGGCCAATGGAGGATCCCACAGGCTAGTGTAGTGTTCACGCGACGCTATGATTTTGTTTGCTTATTTATGGTTGCGCGCGTAGCTGTGGCGCGTCTTTGGACTCCTCGGGCCAATGGCGGCTCCTGCGACGCTTCGATTCTATTTACCATTTATGTGTAACATCCTCATTTTTCAAAAATAAAAATCATATGAATTGCATCCCTTGAGATTTCTGAAAATATTAAAAGTATTTAAAAATGAGCATGTTCCTAATTAAAAGCTTTTGCAAAAAGAAATCAAAACCTTTTAAAACCTAACTGCATACTATTGTTAATTAAAGTTTTATAAAAAGGTTTATTTAAACAAGTAAATGGTAAATAATAATTTTATTAATTTTCAAATACTATTTTATAATTTAATCACCAATTAATTATTTACTTGTAATTTAAAAATAAAATAAATCAAAATTATGGAATCTATAATTATTCTGTCTCTCTTGCAAGTGGACCCCACCTATTTTCTCTTTCCTCTTTTCTTTCTCCCTTCCCTATTTTCTTTTCTCTCTCTTCCTTCTTTCTTTCCCTCTTCCCTGACTTCCTCTCGGTTTCTTCTTTCCAAACCAACAGAGAATCCTCCCCAACCCCCATCTTGAAATCTTCCCTAGAAACCCGCCCCAAAAACCGGCAAAATTGGTTCCCTTGATCGTGGGGGATCAATCCCTACCCGATTCGACCTCTCCCTTCCGCAAATCCCTCCCCGAAACCCTATTTAAAACCTAGCCGCCGCCACCCCTCTCACCTTTGCCTCTCCGCGGAATTCGTCGCCAGGTGAGCACCATGGGCCGAACCCTCCGAGGACGTGCCTCCTCTCTCTCCCGTGGACTCATCCTACCTTTCGGCCGCTGGAATCGTCGACCGTGCTCGTCGAATTTTGACGCCAAAGGAGCTGCTGTCTCACCGCCGCCATTCCCGTTCTTCGCCGAATTCATCGCCGCCGCCGGTAGTTCCCTCTCCTTTTCCCCTCTGGAGCACCCCCTAGGTCCCCCAAACCCTAGCCCCAGCCGCCATGCGACCGCATGCGCCTCCTCTCTCCACGGCCCACGCCCGCCGCGCCCCACCCCTTCTTCCTCAAAAACCCGCCCCTGGCATCCCGCGCCGCCTTGACCTTCCCGCCGCCCGGTGGCAGCGCCCTGCTTGCGCCATGGCACGCCGTTACCGCAGCGTCGCCGCTCATCGCCGGTCTCCCAAGACGGGCCGACCCGCCACATGGTGCGCCGGTCTCCTCCACTTTCCCCTATCGCCGGCCGCCGCCGCCGTCCCTCGCCGCCGCCGCTTGCGGCTGAGCCGCCGGTGCTGCGTGCCTGCTCTGGGTCACCGATAGGTGGGTCCTACTGTCGGCCACCATCGGCCCGGCCGTCTGGACCGAGCCGCCCGTCTCTGCGTCCTCCTCGACGGGACGCGCCGTCACCGCGCTGAGCCTCGCCGCTCCTCCTCCGTCGTTAGGCGTCTCCATGTTGGCGCATAACCCGCTTTGGGCGCTGCCGCCCCGTCGGGTTGCCGCATCGATCTTGGGCGCGTCAGCGTGTGAGCCACCACGCTGCCCCCGGCCGGCCTTCGCGCCAGCGCACATGGGCGTGTGGGCGTGGCGGTGTGTGGGTGCTCCTTGGACCAATCCGAGGAGCTCCTCTTTTATGTTTTAATGAAAATAAAATCTTAATAATTTCATATCTTTAGTTATATAATTTCAAAAATCGTGAAATAAATTTTAAAATGTTTGTAAAATTATTCTCTATTGTTTTATAAAATTTCATGTGCATTGACATACATTTTTATTTCTGTTTTCCCTTTTTGCATTGTATTTATTCGTTTGTTTATTTTGTTACGTTAGACCAGAGTACCGAGTTCGTTTCCGACGCAGCTGAGGATCCTCCACACTATGTCGATCAAGGCAAGTGCTGAAACCTCTGAACCCATGTTTTCAAACAAGTTTTGTAGGATTTGAACAGTAGCATGTATGTTTAACATAAAATACTAAATAACTATATTGCCTAGCTAAATCCCATTGATAATTAATTCTTATAAAATACCCTTGCTACCTTAGGATTATTAATTTTGATTAATTATTGCCATATCCTTGATTAGGCTTTGCATCTGCTTAGTAATGCTCATAGTAAACCACCTAATTAATTGCTTGTTAACATTAATTACCATCTTACTTTGTGATCTTTAAAAAGGACAATTGGTGTTGTCATTTGGTTGTAATTTGGCTAGTTGAGAGTGGGTGCTATCGGGAAAAATATTTTGCAAAACCTGATTGGGGTGGATGGTTGCAAGGATGGTGTTTGCGTGTGCGAGATTCGGGTCGATCACGGGACCCACCCACGATCTCTAAGGACCGATTCCTTGAGGTAGGCGAGATAAGTACAACAAAGTCGACCATTGAGTGCTTGTGTGGGCAAGCCACGGTTGAGTACCCTTGACCTTCTAGTCTTGGCATTCCGGGCGGTGGAGTAGGCAATTCGTATTGTTCTGCGAGGCTCAAGAGGGGCTTGAGCAACTAGAGTAACTAAGCTGCGGTGGAATCCTTAGAGGGAATGCCAGGCTAGGCGAATGTCGGTTAAAGACCTTGTGGTGTTCTTTTCCCTTTGGGTGATTCCTAGGGAAGGTCACCTCTCGTGAGTAAAGCGTGCAACCTCTGCAGAGTGTAAAACTATCATGATAGCCGTGTCCACAGTCAAGGACGGACGACGGGGAGCCGTCTCATTGGTACTTCTTATCTTTGTTTTCTAAATAGTGTTTTAAAGGAAAACCACGATCGGTGTCGTGTGTTTTGATTTTTCTCCTCATAATAGGTGCTATGAGCGATGAGGGTAATTGCGCGATGGGTGCCATGAGTAACCAGGATTGGTCAAAACCGGTCGAGGCCGGAGTTTTAAAGAAATACTTTGAAGATTTGTTTTCCTCAACTCATTTCAAATCATTTCTATAAAACCTTAGAAAAAACTTGCAAAACTGGCTTTATGCAAAAGAACCTTTACCTCTCCATGTTAAGCCCTAGTTGCATTTAGTTAGCCTTGCTTGTTGAGTATAAAGTATACTCACCCTCGCCTTTTATGCGGGGCTGCTCATTCCAACAAGTAGGATGCGACACCGAGGAGGAGGTGTACGAGGATGGGGACTTCGCCGAAGGAGTTCAAAACGAGGACTACTCCGACGTCTAGGAGCGCATCCGTCAGACATGCCTGTGGAGTTGCGTTGGGTTTTCTATTGAAGTCGAACTATGTTATTTGAATTTCCGCTGCTAGGCCATGAAGCCTAAACTTTTTAATAACTATGTGACTCTGATGTAATAAAGTACTTTCCGTTGAATGGTGATGATCCAAACTGTATATCTGTGTGTACTAGCTACTTGATCCAGTGACTAGTACAGGTAAGACACAGCAGGGATTCGACTCCGATTTTCAGGCCCCGACATTATGATCATGTGCGTGGCTATGGCGCTTGGGGCTCTGTGTCCCGCCTTTCCTCAGCAAGGCTCGCCTCAGCTTCCGAGGTTCCTTTATGGCGAGCGGTCGCCCCGACTAGCCCGCCTCGCCATATATATGTCTTCGCCGGTGTCTCCGACGGTGTCACTGATCCCTGTTCCTAAGCGCGTCGCCATGTCTCAGCTCTCCGGCTTCTCGTCCCTTTCTTCCATCGTCTCCCTTCCCAACCTCAGCAGCGGCCCAGCGCTGGCCGGGGCCCTTGATGCGAGGCTTGCCGCCGAGGTGAGGGCAAGGGGAGGTCCTATCGACGGCGGGGCCGGTGCAGGCGGCGTGGGCCATCCCGTCGGGCCTGTCCTACTAGGAGCCGACGCTTTGCACCTGATCGTCGTTTTCGACGGTGAGGGTAACGACGTTGACCCTCCGGCGCTGCCGCCTTCTCCTGCTAGCTCCGTCGGGAGCAACGACGTGCCGGTGGTGAAGCCGGCCCGTCTCGGCAATGCCCGCTTCCGCTGAGCGCCTGGCGGGAGGAAGGCTCACTGATCTTTTGAACGGACTGAATTAGATGATGCCTTCAGCAGCCCCTAGGGCTTATGTATCGTTCCATGCCTTTGGTGAAATGAGAATCGTTATCCCGATCCCGGGAATTAGTGTCAAAGGATGCTTGTCTTTTACATGTATTCTTTGGTTTCTTTGTCGGGGCTAACGCCGCATTCGGCCCATTTGTGCCTTTGTGTCGATCGCGCGGGCAGATGGCGAGTGTGTACGTTAGGCCTTAACTAACCGCGAGTCCGTCGGCGGCGAGGCGGGTGGGGCGTAAGCCCGACCGAGCATTCGGGCGAAGGTGGCGCGTTAGGCCTTAGCTAACCGCGAAGTCTGTCGACGCGAAGAATGGGTGGGGCGTAAGCCCGACCAAGCGCTTCGGGCGAAGGTGGCGCGTTAGGCGTAGCTAACCGCGAGTCCGTCGACGCGGCGAGCGGGTGGGGCGTAAGCCCGACCAAGCACTTTCGGGCGAAGGTGGCGCGTTAGGCCTTAGCTAACCGCGAGTCCGTCGACGTGGAGGAGCGGGTAGGACGTAAGCCCGACCAAGCGCTCGGAGCGAAGGTGGCGCGTTAGGCCTTAGCTAACCACTAGTCTGTCGACGCGAAGGAGCGGGTGGGACGTAAGCCCGACCAAGCGCTCGGAGCGAAGGTGGCGCGTTAGGCCTTAGCTAACCGCGAGTCCGTCGACGCGAAGGAGCGGGTGGGACGTAAGCCCGACCAAGCGCTCGGAGCGAAGGTGGAGCGTTAGGCCTTAGCTAACCGCGAGTCCATTGACACGAAGGAGCGGGTGGGACGTAAGCCCGACCAAGCGCTCGAAGCGAAGGTGGCGCGTTAGGCCTTAGCTAACCGGGAGTCCGTCGACGCGAAGGAGCGGGTGGGACGTAAGCCCGACCAAGCGCTCGGAGCGAAGGTGGCGCGTTAGGCCTTAGCTAACCGTGAGTCCGGTTTTCCGCAACTTACCATACTGCATTCATGGAGACAATAGGTTTTTACGTGGAAACCCCCGAAGGGGAAAAAACCACGGGTGGGGACGCTAAACGGCCCCCGGTTGTAACTAATCCTTCATTGATAACCATCAGTACATCATCTCCTCTCTCTCTCTCTCTCTTTTACGAAGAAGAACATTACGGGTAAAACCTCTTGAGTGCGTTGGAATTCCTTGTCCTTGGTACATCTTTGCCATCCAGGGTGGCGAGCCTATGAGCTTCCTTCGCCATGGATTCCTTGATGACGTACGGTCCCTCCCATGTGGACTCGAGCTTGGCGAACGTTAGGGTTGATCGTTTGAGTACCATGTCCCCCGGCTCCAAGTCTCGTTTCCTGACTTTCTTGTTGAAGGTCCGCGTCGAAGCTTTGGCGTAGGCTTTCATGGTGATCAGGGCTTGTAGTCGCCCCTCCTCCGTTAGGTCGTGTGTGATATCCGCCATTTCCTGTATTGGGCCCTTGATGATGTGAAGGGATTTGGCTTGAATCTCTGCGGGTGAGACGGCCTCTTCTCCGAAGATTAGCCTAAACGGGGAGAAACCCGTGGGGCACGACGTGGAGGTGCGAGCCGCCCAGAGGACCTTAGGTAGTTTGTCGGGCCATGCACCCTTCGCTGTGTTATGAAGCCTTTTCTTGATGCCATCCAGCAGCAAGCCATTAGCTCTCTCTACCGTGCCATTACGCTGCGGAGTGCCCGGCCGCCTTGAAGCGAGATCTTTGTGCCGATGCCCTCGCAATATTCCTAGAATTTCTTGGACTCGAATTGGGTTCCATTGTCTGTGACGATCTCGTAAGGAACCCGTGCGGTGAGCGATTGTTTTCGGAGGAACTTAGTTGTGGCTCTGGTGTTATCTTCGCCATCTTGGCCGCTTCAATCCAATGGGAGAAGTAGTCGATTGCGACGATTACGAATTGTAAGCTCCCTCGGGCTTTGGCCAGTGGACCAATAATGTCGATCCCCCACTTTGCAAAGGGCCAGACCGGGGGCACTGGGTGTAGCTCGCTAGGCGGGGCTTTCTTCTGCTTAGTCATCCATTGGCAAGCGTGGCAATGCTTCACTTGATGCTCCGCATCTTGTAGTGCTGTCGGCCAATAGAGGCCCATTCTGAACACCTTGCCTGCGAGGTTCCTTGGGGCTTGATGCGCTCCGCAGGTTCCCTCATGTGCCTCGCGCAGGGCTTTGATTCCTTCTTCCTAGGATATGCAGCGAAGCCACGGAGCGCAGAGTCCTCCGCGGAACAGGAGCCCCTCGATTATGGCATACTTCTTCGCTCGGGCCTCTAGTCGCTTGGCCTGTGCTTCGTCCTGTGGAAGGGTGCCGTCAAGGAGGTAGCTGTGTATCTCGTCTCGCCAGTCGTTGCTGGCCGCTGGAGCTATAATATTCACCTGGGAGGCGATGGAGGGGGCCCAAAGCACTTCGAAGAATACGGTCGGGGGTAAGGCGTTTCCGGACCCCGCCGCCTTTGCCAGCTCATCGGCCCGCTCGTTTTGCGCCCTTGGAATCGCTCGTATAGAGAACCCATCGAATATTTTTCCATCGCCCTGACCATCTCGACGTATTTCTGAAGTTGTTCGTCCTTGACCTGATATTCCTTTGAAACGTGCCCTTCAATGAGCTTTGAGTCAGTTCTTAGGATGGCGTGCTTGGCGCCCATGGCTTTGGCTTTGCAGAGCCCCAGGAGGAGCGCTTCGTACTCAGCCATATTGTTTATTGAAGGGAACTCCAGCTTCGCCGCGAACTCGGCCACTTCTCCACCGGGGGCCGTGACGATGGCCACTATTCCTGCACCGTGTACGCCCCACAATCCGTCGAAATTGACGAACCATACGTTTGCATCGCTCTTGTCCTCGGGCGCCGGCGAAGTCCACTCCACGACGAAGTTGGCGAACACGCTCTTGATTGCCGTCTGTGTCACGATGGAGCGATTCGAAGAGGCGAGCTCGACCGCCCACTTGCTGACGCGCCCCGAGCTTTGTTTGTTTGATAACATGGAGCTTAGTGGGTATGCCGTAGGTACTTTGATTCGGTTTCCTGAAAGTAATGCGAGCCGTTGATGCCATCGATGTC
The DNA here is from genome assembly GCA_036346145.1 of Olyra latifolia. Taxonomy (NCBI): domain Eukaryota; kingdom Viridiplantae; phylum Streptophyta; class Magnoliopsida; order Poales; family Poaceae; genus Olyra; species Olyra latifolia. Next base: position 20,016,848 of record CM070524.1, on the reverse strand, counting down.
GTCGCTAGCTTTTCCATCTCGGTGTAGCGCGGCTTCGCCCTTCTTGAGCTTCGAGACAAAATATACGGTTCTTTGTTTGAGCCTCTTCTCAAGACGAGGGCAATGGCTGGCGCAGAGGACCCGCAGCCAGTAGAGGAGCTCCTCGCCTTGCTTTGGGCTTTATGGCGTGTGCGATTTCATGAGACTACTGCCGAGGTTCTCGAATGCAGCCTGGCATTCGTTTGTCCAAGAGAAAGCCTCGCTCGTCCGCAAGGCTCTGAAGAATGGGAGGCTTTGTTCCGCGGACTTAGGCGAGAACTCGCTTTGGCGGCGCCGCCCGCCGACCTTTGGACGTCCTTGATGTTTTTTGACGGGGCCATGTCTTGGATTGCTTTAATCTTTTCAGGGTTCGCTTCAATGCCTCGCTCAGAGACAAGGAACCCCAGTAGTTTTCCTGCGCTCACACTAAAAACACATTTTTCAGGGTTAAGCTTCACCTTTTCTTCCAATAGGCTATTGAAGGTTTCGCGCAGGTCAGCGACGTGATCTTCCTTCTTTGCGCTCTTGACGACAATGTTGTCGACATAAGCTTCTATATTTCGCCCGAGCTGCTTAGCAAAGATTTTGGCGATTAACCTAGTAAAAGTGGCCCCGGTATTTTTCAGGCCGAATGGCATTCGCACGAAAGGTGTGATGAACGCGGTCTTGTCTTCGTCTTCCTTGCGCATGTACACCTGATGGTATCCCGAGTACGCATCGAGAAAACTCATCATCTCCGATCCTGAGGTGGAATCGACGAGCTGGTCGATGTGAGGCAGAGGGAAGTCGTCCTTCGGGCATGCCTTGTTGAGATCGGTGAAATCAATGCACATTCTCCATGCCCCGCTGGACTTTTTAACGAGGACCACGTTGGCGAGCCATTCAGTGTGGATGGCTTCGCGTATAATCCCAGCCTGGAGCAACTTCGCCACTTCCGCCTTCGCTACATCTTGCCTTTCCATGGCGAGCTTCCTGAGCTTTTGCTTCTTGACTGCGTCCGGCTGTTGGCGACCATGTTCAATCGTGCCATTGCACGGGGATGTCTCCCGGACCCCATGCGAATACATTTTCATACTTCTGGAGAATTTGCAACAGGGCTTGCTCTTCCGCAGGGGTGAGGGTGGCGCTCAGGGTGACCATTCTATCACCATTGGGCTGCAAAGCTACCCTCTTCGTTTCTCCCTGAGGGCGTGGTTTGGGGAGCCACTTGCTGCGCTGCTAGGGAGAAAGATCTTCCTCCGTCGTGTAGACGTGCTTGACTTGAGGGGGTCCCTCTAAATCTATCTTTCGAGCGAGCGCTTGGTCCCCCCGGACTGTAATGGTGCCACCAGGCGAAGGCATCTTCATGCAAAGGAAACCATGGTGTATGATGGCCCCAAATGCGGTTAGTGACCCTCGGCCCATTATCGCGTTGTACTGGAAAGGCATGTCGACGACATCAAACGTGACGAGGCGAGTGACGCTAGACTGCTGTGTTGTGAAGGTCACCTCCAGCTCAATTTGCCCGATAGTACCGATGGCATTTCCTCCGAAGCCCACCAGCGGCACCTCCGTTCTCCTTAGACGGTCGTGGGGGATCATCATCTGTCTGAAAGCTTCGACGGAGAGGATGTCGGCTGCACTTCCTCCATCAATTAGTACTCTGCGCACCTCGCAGCCAGCGATCATAGCGGTGATCACCAGGGTGTCTTGATGGGGGAAATGTACTCCCCGCGCGTCTTCGTCGGTGAACACGATAGGCTCGTGTTCTTGCTGGGGGACGAATGACGGGTTGACTCCGATGTGATTGATCTGCCTGGCGTATGACTTCCGCTGCCTTTTGGAGGACAAGTGCAGGGAGGACCCTCCGGCGATGGTGTTGATGACTCAATGCACGTGGTTTATCGCTCCGTGTAGTGGGTCGCTGATGTTCCGGGGGTGGCGGGGGTGTGGTGGGAGAGGGAGTGCTTCGCCTTCTCTTCTCTTGGCTTCGAATCGTCGGTATCCTTCGATCACTTTGCAGTGGACCGAATCGTGCGTGCCATTTTCGCCGTGGTACTCGCAGTGGTATCTTCTCCTGGCTGCCTCATCCCGTTTGGGTGCCGGTCGATCACCATCCGCTTTGTCGTGCCCGGTGGCGGGCCGCTGTCTTTGCTCGGGTGCCTCCCCCTGTCATCACGCTGTTCGGCCCGCTCATCAATGTAGTGAATCCTTTTTCCTTTGTATTTTCCCTCGCGCTCCTGGGCGCGAGTCCTTCCCTTTCCCCTTGATGTGGGCTCTTTTTTCTGATCCCTCCTGCGAGGGGATCGCTTCGATGGTTCATCCCGTGGTTTGTCTTCCCTCTGGGAGTTATCCTCCTCCGCCCGAGCATACTCTTTCATTTTGGCGAACAGCTCCTCCACAGTGCGGACCTCCTTCCGGGCTAGCCTTTCCGCTAATGGCCCCCTTCACAGTCCGCATCGTGCCGCGTTGATGATGGTAGTATCACTGACTCCCCGGATCTGACACTTGATTTTGGAGAAGCGCTGGAAATAGCTCTTGAGAGATTCCCTCTCGCGCTGCTTCACAGCGAACAAGTCGCTCTCCTCTTTCATCCCATCAAAGTTTCCCTGGAAGTTGCTCTCCATTTTGGCGCGCAGCTGGGGCCAGCTTTCGATGGAACCCGGCTCGAGGGAAGAGTACCACGAGAGGGCAATACCCTCGAGTGCCAGGAGCAGCCCCTTGGCCTTGATGTCGTCATCTCCCCCCGTGGCTTCTACGGCGGTGTCGTATACGCGGAGGAACTCTCTGGGGTCCGCCTTGCCGTTGTACGGCTTGATGGTGGGGAGCTTAAAGTTTCCTAGGGAAGGCCACCTCTTCGCGCGAAGCCTAGCGCAAAGCGGGTTGGGGTCGTCGTCGTTCCTGGTTGTCCTTACACGTGTCGGGGATAGTACCTCCTGGTCCGGGCTTTCGTTTTGAGACACCGTGAGGCCTTGGTTCACCTGTCTCTGCAGGCGTTGCACTTCCTCCATTAGCTTTTCGTTGGCCTCCATCAGCGCCCGCACGTTGGGGTCGAGCGCCTCCTGCGTCCCCCTTACTCCTCGGAGGGTGGTTCCGCCCCAGCGGCCGCCGGCCCGCCGGCTCGGCTGGTTCGATGCCTCCACCGCGTCCCTCTTCGGTGCGGCTGTCGATTGGCCTACCGCTTGCGCCCGACAGTTGGGGGCACGCTTGCGTGTTACCGCAACGGGCAGCGGTGGGTGCACCTCCGGGGATGTCTCCAGCGGCACGGGGGCCTGGCCTTCCTCGTCCTGCACCTGTAAGCGACTGCGTGTCTGGCTCCTCAGCGATCTCCCTGACTCCCCGCCTACAACTCCTGTGGTAGCCCCTTGGGACGTAGTCGCGGTCTTCCTCTTTGGTGGCATGATCGTCGGCGATTCTTCGTCAAATCAGCTCGGAAGCGATGGCTTTCTCTAGTAATCGTTCCCCACGGACGGCGCCACTGTTGTGGGTGTCACCCACTAAGCAAGCAGGGGTTGCCGGACGCGATCCCGCACGCCCAAGACAACTCGGTGAAACTCCCGAACTCTCGATGGCAACGCTCGTGGACGAGAGGAACGCTACACTTGAGAAGAAAGAGCCTGTCCATTATCTGTGTGGCTCTCCCCTTTTATAGGGGCAGGGTTATACAGCGCCATGCAACCGTGATCTCTCCCCCCCGGCCCCGACCGGGGCCTGCAGGTCATTTCCCTATTACATTACATGTTTTACCCCCCACTTGCCCTTATGCAAGGGGCACCGGGGTCATTTCGCAATACATCAGCCATGCCCTTTACGATCTTACCCTCCTAATCGACTCCTACGCAGGGTTACATGGGAATTACACCCATGCGACGATTCTGAACAGGTGTCCCAACGACACCTACTCGAGTGCCACGACAGGCGTCGGGCTTGTCAGCATGCGTCTGTCGCTTAGCCCCGCCACGAGCAGGGGCGTTTGCTCCGTCATCCTCCGGCTATACCGTTCTTTCTTGAGTTCGTCGGACGTTAGCTCCGCTCGAGTCTTGCTATGCTCCGCGTGGGTTTCCCGACTTGTGCTTGCTCCTCGACCTGCTCCCCTTTGCTCCGCTTGACCTTACGTACGCTCCGCCCACGTCCTTTACTGCTCCGCCTGCACCATTTACTGCTTCGTTTGCACCCTTCGCCGCTCCGCTCTCAGCTTCGCCGAGCTTAGCACGAGCTTCGCCTCGTCGCCTCCGACCTCCGCACTTTTTCCTAGTGTCTCCTTCAGTCGGCCTGGAAAAACAGAGAAGAGAGGGCGGAGGCACGGCGAAGGCAGACCCTACCTTCGCTCCAAAGTCCGAGGGGGTACCTATCTCTAGCCTACAACAAAAATCGACCCCTCTATGCCTTACATTACTAGTCCCAATGGATCACAGCTAGTACGCACAGTTAGAGTATAATAGAATCACACCTTGCTATTCAATGATTAACCAAATAAAGTACATTGGCAATAGACACCAATTATCACAATAATTGTCATAATATTAATAGTAGCAAGCGGAAGATATAAAATAAAATGACAGCTCGATAAACCCATCCATACGCCATAGGCATCTGACTGGGAATACACTAGTAGCCGGAAGCTCCATCGTCGTACCCTGCCTCGTAGTCAATGTACTCGGCAGTGTCGTTACCTGCGCACAGATCTGAAGAACAACTAATGAGTATGGGAAATCCATACCTAGCAAGCATATTAGTCCTTATGTATGAATGCAAGGTATCAAAAGAATGGATATGGTTTATTTGTATAAAAAGCACTTTTAAACAATCCTATTAGTTGTAAAGCAATAGTTTTAAACAATTTTTAAATTTATTTCTTTATTCATATTTTCTCAACACTATAATATTGCCTTCTTAGCACGAAACCGAGATGACATTCGCTGTCAACTCTACATGAAAGCCTGGCAATACATTCTCTGTAATGCACTGCTTGACATTCGCTGCCTGGCAATCCCTGCCCCTACCTACTACAGCAAGTTAATTAATATAAGACGAGACTAACAAGTAGAGCTGCCTAAGCCCGCTTTTGACCATGAGCATGGCTATCATGATAGTTTTAACACTGCAGAGTGTGTACACTTTACCCATGGGACTCACCTGAGAGTGAGACGAAGCCATTATCCTTGATACATCTAGAATTGAGGATGCCTCACTAAGGTTTCACCCCAGGCCGCTTCATCACTAAGCCTGAAGTCCCCTCGTGTGCCAGATGGACATACGGTGCTGATCAAGCACGCCCACACCGCCATGACTATCCAAAACTAGATTTTCCAAGATAACAACTAAGGTATTACCATTATTAACATCCATGGCTGTGCTATTTTGTCCGATCAATCCATCCACAATGTTCGGTCCTTATATCGACCGAGACGGCATACCACAAACTATACATTCACCCGTCATACCACCACCTCGAGTCTACTCAAGCCAAGTTGATTTTAGTTGAATTAAAGTTAACCAAAATCATAAGATAAAGGGTAGATTCTCTCTACCAAGATTTTACATGATTTCCCATCATAATGGTCAGCCAAATTTCCCATCGAAGCAACTAAGCATCTAGCGTAAGTAAATTCAAGGATGTCAATAAAACAGGAATGATTTAGTCTAGGAAGCAATGGTGGGTAAAACATGCTAATGGATGATTAACACGTCATAGGTAGTAACTAATATTAACTATATAAAATAGAAATAAAATTAGCATGCACATTGAAAAATCCTATGAATAGTAAACATGAGAGAAAATAAGTGAGATCAGCATGAATCTAGCTTGCACCTTGATCCGAGTAACACGCTTCTAGACAAACAGCAGCTAGCTCCCCTCCGGACTCCTCCGCGACGTCTACACGCAAATCGAGACATGAATAAATAAAAGCAACTAAATAAAATCCAGAAAATTATGAAATAAATACAGTGGTAGATTAGGGTAAAAGAAGATCCATAAAATTGGTTTTATGTGAAATGGAGTTGTGGTTTGGGAGATATAAAATGGTGAAGGAGTACTGTTTATGATAAACAGTGTTAGCGCGGGTTCACTTGGTCCAGCCAAGAGAATTAACAAGAGCTTGCTCTGCTCTCGCAGACAGCATGCAAGAAAACAAGAACGAGAGAGAGAAAGAGAAAGGGCGAGAGAGAGCAGGTGGGGCGGCGGCGGCGTGTCCGGCGGCGGAGGCGGCGGCGGCAACGGTGGAAGGCCGCGCTAGCTTGCGCAGCGGTGCCACAGCAACAGCAAGACCCACGCGGCGGCGTGAGACGGCTCCGGCGACGCGGTGGCTTCCGGGGAGGTGGCGCGAGCGGTCTACGAAGGAAGAGGGCGACATGGGGAAGCAAGATGATGGGTTAATTTGGAGTCTCACCGCACAAGAACTTCAAACTGGTGAACAGAGGCAGTGGCAGATTTATTGGGCATCAGTCTCGGATGGCCTGTACCAGTTCAAAAACCGGTACTGATGGCCGTTTTAAACTGATACTGATGGCCAAATCTGTAGTAGTGAAGTGAATAATTAATATTTAATCAGATATAAAAAGGGTTTATCTGCAGCGAGGCGGCATTGCAAGAAAACATTAGTCAGAGTTATTCTTCACTTCTTATCCTTTTCCACAAATATTAAGAGGGACAAACAGTAAAGATGTAAAACACAGAGATAAAACAAATCATTTATATAAAGTTGGGCTACAATATTATGCATAGTTAAGAACCTTTCATACTACGTATCCATAATCAACTCTGTGGTGTCCAAATGGCTGATCCAAACCATTTAAGACGATCCACGTATCAAAATCTTGTAGGAAGCCCAAAATTATTATTTTAAAAAAAATTTAGCTATTTTTTGAGTTTTTCCCTATCCAATAAAATAGTTAAAAAATATAAAAACAATAAATTTTGACTACAAGATTTTGATATTGAGATCACATTGAACGATTTAAATCGGACGATTGGACTCTACAAAGTGGAATATGGATGCATAGTATGGACATGTTGTTAACTATGCATAACCCTTATTTTTCGTAACTGTTAGATTAAAATTGAGCACTACAGATATTTGTTAGATACAATTAGTGCCCACTAACTACAATTAATCTGTATTTCTCTGTCTAGAGACGTCATCAAATTGCTATCTTGCGGACATCTGATTCAGAGCCAACAATTTTTTTTGTCTCTATGAATTCCTGCTGTATTAGGCAGGATATGCTTCTGGTTTCACTATAGCAAAGGGCACCACTTTTTTACTTTACCAATAGAATCTATTGTCATTGTATTGCAGAGAAGCATGCTGTAGCCTGTAGGCAGCATTGGATGTGCTCCCTTCTTCCAAAATACAAGGTCTATCTTTTTTTTCTTTTTTCTATTTTCACCCGAAGCTCTATTTTTTTAATAGAAGATGATTGACTGCACGCTGTTGGAAAGTTTTTGCGAGTGAGGTGGATGGCCCAACTGAACTAGACTAGACAGTGAGAAGGCTTTGATGAAGGTCAGTGCTTCGCAGGTCTACCCACGAGCCTTTTCCAACCTCTGCTCCGGAGTACTCGAGCGCACTGCAAACGAAACCCGGAAGGAGTCATCGGCCAGCAGCATGATTAGGACGGAAAACAACTAGGGAGCAACTGAATGATCCGAAGCGGAAGAAAATTCATTCAGACATTTCCTGAGAAAGCCTCTCTCGATTAAGGTCTCATGTCCTCGTATGCATGTGAACGCATGAATAATCAATCGCCAGGGTGCCAAGTTCCACGATAGACAAGGTGAAACTAGGGCTTTCAGTTTTTGTTCTTTTCTTTTCGAGAATTAATTAATTTATCCGTACGGCATTCATCATTCGTCAAAACGCATATTCCAATTTTTGCCTTTTCTTTTCAGACACCACGGTTTGAATTTCGCACCTATTTTCCTTCACGACGTTCTGTCTTTCAAATTATACTCATCTATCGATGCCTTTCACATTGGCAACAAGGAAAAAAAATGCAGATGTGATCGAATAGGGAGTCTCAATAATACAAGGTATGTAATAATCATCCATCTATTGTCGTCCGATTCCAATCTAACGAACACAACTTAATGAAAAAGGACTCAGTAAAACATGCATCTAGAACATAGTAAACGGCATTCCATGGAACATGCATCTAGAACAGTCTATTTTCTATGGAATAATGATAATACAAAATTTTCTTTGCCGTTTTCAATCCATAATATAAATTTGCAAAAGGAGTAAAATATACTACCGCAAATGCACGGTACTGACTAGCACTCTCAAAATTCGACGGTGCTACCAACGACTACAATCATACATGTGATTTTGTTCCGGATGTACACCTTAATTAAGGTGGTGGACAAGAGAAGCGTGATATCACTACAGGAATCATAGGATTTCTCGAGAGCCAAAACCATCGAGACAGATCAAGAAACCGTCAAGATAGCTTAGATTACTATCGACAGCCAGCCGTCGATAAACGGCCTTTGACAAAGAGTAGTCGAGAGAGAACCTCTGCATCGACGGTATAGCCGATAGAGACGGTATAGCCGTCGATAGAGACTTTCTCGACAGCTAACCATGAGGCCGTCAAGCAAGGTGGAGAGACGGCGGGTTGGCCATCAAATGGCTCCGTCTCTCTCTCTCTCTCTCTCTCTCTCTCTCTCTCTCTCTCTCTCGGCCTAGAGGCAGTCGAGAGAGGCAACTCCCACGGGAACTAGGGCCAGCTCTCTCGACGGCCACTGGATCTAGGGGCGGTTGAGAGAGGGGACCCCGGGATATCGCTGGGTCGATCTCTCTCGATGGTGGGACCATGGCCGTCGATATAGTTTGGGTCCAGTAGGGTTTCTTGGACCCCCTCTGTCTCGATGGCCTAGTCCTGGCCATCAAGAATAATTGAATTCTAGCAAAAAAAAATAGCTGCTGAAATGGCTAAACAAAATCAGAATTTAGCAGCTGCACCTGCAAACCCAAAACAGCCCAAGCATTTCATAATTCCCCCACATTGCACACATATTCTCTTGATGGTCCACGTCACGGCTGTCGATACCAGTTGGCCTGGCCCACCCGGCAGACACAGGCAGCCCAACCGATCGCCCTTGTCTACCAAGCAGTTGTCTCGACGGCCCATGGTAAAACCGTTGAGATAGATAATTTCTTGAAAAAAGAAAGAGCACGCGACGATCGAACCCGCGACCGTCGCGGGTGATCAGTCGCGAGCTCAACTTCCTTAACCAATGCGCCTTTATGTGTATCTCGACATATAAGGGCGCGCATTGTTTATATTAGCTCCTTTGGACCACGCGGGGCTCTTGAATGGGTCTGGTGGGTCATTTTTCTCGACAGTCCTCTTCAGGGCCATCGACACAGCCTGTGTACCATGGCCACCTGTCAGAGGGCTCTCTTAGGCTCAGAGCCCTACCATGTGCTGTATCGACTGTCATGTGTGTAGCCGTCGAGAGAGACCCTGCCTGCCAACGCGCTCATTCGTTTTTTAAGTTTTCGGTTCTCCTTGTATCGACCGCTTCATATTAGCCGTCGATAGAGACTAAAGTCGTGAGTGCATCGCTGCGGTACCGTGCGGTTGGTCGTGTCTATATCAACGGCTACTGTTGAGGCCGTCAATACAGGTTATATAAATCGATGGCTGGCCGATAGCGTCGAGAGAGTTTTACTCTCTCAACGGTGGTCTTTTGGCCACCGAGAAATATTGTCGTGGTCAGTTTTTGCTGCAATTCCTATAGTGTATGTACTGTATCGCAGTTGTACTTAGTAAATTGCATGATCGGGTCTTAGGAGCCATGCGAGATGAAAGTATAATCCATGGTTTTGTATGAAAGAAAGAAGTGTGGAATCCTCTTTTCATCTCTGGCTCCCCCACTTTAGTAATTTTTTTCTGTAGATGCTTTAGCTTCAGCTATACGAATTCTTAATATTTCTTTTTATTTCTCATCAAACAAATCTTCGATAGAAAGTATAGCATGCAAAAGTGCAAACCGATTTGACCTGATAATATTACTAAATCTAGTTTGAAAAGATGGATCTGCAAAAGTATTAAGCTCCGTTTGTAAGGTAGCAAGGAGCCTAGCTGTGCATTTTTTTTTTGGTTTTAGCAAGATGGCGGGAGTTGGAGGGCTAATTTTATTTGCAAGAGGGACCGGTTAAGCGTGAAATCTGTGACCAAAACAAAAACAACTAGGCCTAAGGTGGCCTAGGCAACACAGGGGCAGGGGGTTGGTGAGGTAGCTCCCAAGAGTGGAAAGCCTCCATAGTCTTGGAGGTGAGCTCATTTGGACTAAAGAAACGATCTTGAATATGTATTTATCTATTGCGCCCCTTCTAGAATTTTCAAAGAGTGCAAATAACGAACCCAATAAAGGTTTCTTTACGTCTTCTGGTACTCCCGATGAAGCCTGTCGTTCCATGGAACAATTGGAGGACATGGGAGGGACTTGGCCGAAAGAAGGAATAGGTCGAGCCACTGAACATAGGTCGAGCCACTGAACATGAGCACAGTTACACTGTGAAAGGACAGTGGAGAAAGGCGCAACAATAATTCTTGGCCATTAATTGTTGCAAAGACAACACGGTGCTTGGTGATACTATTCTTTTTCGGCAAGGTTATCAGCCGATCGAGTGCATGCTTGACGAGTAGGGATGAAAATGGTATGGATAATTTTGACCGCCCGACCGTCCGGACCAATCCAGATAATGATTTAGATAATGTTGTGGATATCCAAATGTTTTTAGGCGGATACAGTATGGATACTAATATCCGATGGATAATATCCTAACTTTTTTTGGATAATATCCATATAGTGAATACCCATCTACAAATCATCTCCATTACACTTCTCCACCTGTCAGTATCTTTTTCTTAGTAAGGCAATCATATTCAAATCCTTACATATCATCATGACTATGAGCCCACGAAGTTGACACACAAAAAGCGACAACCATATGCATTTTCTATGCTTATTTCTCTACTATGTGTTATCGTGTATTATCCGAGAAGGAGTATCCATATCCGATTCATATTCGTAACCGATATTATTCGTATCCGTATTTGTATCCGATACTATCCGTGTCCGAATCCGTATCCGAAAAACAATTTGAGTGATTTCCGATCCGTATCTGATCCGTTTCATCCCTACTCACGAGGATGAGAGTCCAAACAAAAAGAATTGCATTTATTTTTTTGTGCAGGTCTTAATTCCAAATGAGCTTCGCACCGACGCAAGGCATGCTATCTTGATATTGTATGAGATGTGCCGATTTAGCAGTGTACGTGCACTTAGCCCCTTATTAGTGATCCACCTAGCTCACACAGTCAAATTGCCTTGGCCTATCGGGCTTTTAGATTAAAGCATGGAAATGTATTCTTGCAACAGTTCCAACGAATGAATGTCTCTCATTGGGCGGATTCAGTTGATGTTTTGTAGCTTCTGGAGCATTGTTTTGCCTTTTACATGTGCATTCTAAATTCTAATTTCAAATTAACTCGCTAAGCTCACCGGTTACACAGGTAGAGTAGACAGGCACTAGGTGATCGAGAGGAAAATTTGTATCGGAAAAATCATTGACTAGCGACTTTTTTTATCGGAAAAATCATTGACAGGCGACTTACAGTAGGGCGATTTGGCAGTCCACGGTTTCGCCATCGAAGGTCCTTCTGAAAACAGTGTATCTGTTATATAATTAAAACAGAAGCTAATGGAGTCACCACGTTAATCAAAAAATTTTACATAAATTAGAGAATAAAGAAAAAATCTACACCATCCACTATAGGAGGATCAAATTATATCATCATAGATTGAAAGAAGAAGTTCATATCGGATATAACAAAAAGTTATTTAAATTTAGGATAAAATAATAGAAAATGAGTCATTATCAACTAAAGACTAGAAAAGGAGTCCATATCATATAACAAGTTCATATCAAATATCGAGTACAATAATAAAATAGAAGCAATTTAAATTCGGAATGAAAATAATAGAAAAGATGTCCATATCATATAAAGACTCGAAAAAGAGTTCATATCAACTACAATAAAAAATTATAAAATAAATAAAATTCATAGTTAAAAATAAAAAACAAGTTAGTATCAAATATCAAATACAATAATAAAATGGAATAAATTTAAATTTGGAATAAAAATAATAGAAAAAGAGTCCATATCATCTAAAGCCTAGAAAAAGAGTCTATATTAACTACAATAAAACTTATAAAATAAATAAAATTAGGAATAAAAATAAATAAAAAGTTTGTATCAATTAGTACAAGATTAATTAGAAAAGGAGTCTGTATGAACTACAATGAAAATAAAAAACTCAAATAAAAATAATAAAAAGTATATATCAACTATATTAAAAATAGAAACAACAGAAATTTGAAACAAAAATATAGAAATTCATAATGAGATCGAGGTTGACTCTATTAAGGATTATCAAGATCAATATCAGTACGAATCTTTATATATCCAAATTTTTCTAAAAGCTTGACATAAATATAGCCGTGCAAGTCCGTGGAACACTTCCTTAAAAGAAAAAACTGTGTAGTTCTAAGTAGTCACATGCGGGGGAGCTCTTCCGCTCTAGGTGACTTTGCTGTGGCCCTGTCAGCTAGAGTTGAAAAGTCGCAGTATATTATAATCTGAAAAGTTGATAGTCTTCGAAAAAAGACTCGAAGAGGTTGAAAATATATGAAAAAAAAAGTTTTGGGATCATTGATAAGAACCATAGAAAGTCTTAGACAAAGGCTATAAAATGTTACAATATATACCTTGCAAAAATGATAAATTTTAAGCGAAAGATTTTAATGTGATTTTATTTGATTTTAAGCTGAACAGCGTCTTTGTTTCCAACTTTCCATGCGGCCATCGCCCATCACATACATCAGCCGCCCATCACATACATCAGCCATGTAGCCAACCAAGCTTCACTGAACAGCGACTTGCCACGACCGCATGCTGGACGGAATATTCGTTAATATTGATGACTCGTGCGACGACCGTCACATCTGATGTTACCGGTGCTTATCATACCACCCTTGAGTCCGTGGCATACTATTCTGAATTTGACGTGTTTACGGTACTTTTGAGCTTATCATCCTAGGTCATCTTCAGCATTGGTCCGATTTCCTTACTCTATTTTACTTATTTATCTACTATTCATCTCATATTGACAACCTTAAATTATCATTCACCTCTCCAACCCTAGTCTTTTTTTAATCCCTATATTTCTCTATCTTATATTGTACTTCCAACCCAATTTTTACTATTCACAACCCCATTTATATAGTAATAGGACAAGATTCAGTAAAGTTATAGGGCCACTATTGAAGATGCCCTAATGACACTAGGTGAATCACCATGTAATGTAATGCAACTTGGGTTCATGAGCAACAAGTTGAACAAATCTTTGCTTTTAAAAAGTCTCTAGTGGTACTTTCTATTAATTTAGGCTTACTTTCTTATTATAGCATGTTGTATTTTAGAAAACTTTGATTCCGCTCAAGATATACGAAAACATGTTATTTACCAATCTACCTTATTGTATTTTAGGTAGCTTTAATTTGGTTGGCTCAAGACCAAATCTAAGGGTACAGAAGCACGGTGTGGTTCGAACGTAAAAGTACAGTTGGGCTAGACAGTTAAAGGTGGAGAATTACAACACAATCAAATGTGAAAGCAGAGCTAAGATGTGGGCCAAGCTTATGAGATATGAATATATGATACAATGATATGATAATTGTTTAGAGCAAAGCACGGACATTGGGCTAATTAATTAAATATAAGTTATTAAATCAATTATTTAAATTCTATACACCACAGGAATCTGCCCTAATCTCGAGGGCCACAAGCCCTCGAGAACAAGGTAAAAACCCTCGAGATTAGTGTTTCTCGAGGGCCAGCCCTCAAGAATAGGCCGTCGATACCGTACGCTCGAGAAAAACAACCTTTCTCGAGGGCCTAGCCCTCGAGAATAGTGTTTCACGAGGGCCACCTCCAAGCCCTCAAGAAAGATTGCGCAACTGACGGTTAACGATGAAGACAGCTATTATCGAGGGCGAGAGTAGCCCTCGAGAATAGCCGCCTGCCCATGATTCTCGAGGGCCAGAGTAGACCTCGAGAATAGCCGCCTGCCCATGATTCTCGAGGGCCAGAGAAGACCTCGAGAATAGCCACCTGCCATTTATTCTCGAGGGTTATACTGGCCCTTGAGAATTGTTAATTTGCTCAAAAAAAAATTTTAAAAAATTACAAAATTACATATTTTTGCAGCTGCTGTCCCTTGCTGTGCAGCAGCTGCACTGCATGTTCAACACATTCACAAAAACATAAATAATCACATTGACACTACGACCAATCACATATATAACCACATTCACATCACGAACAATGCATCGACCACAAATAGCACATATAATCACATACAAAGTCACAAACGTCATTTGTGGTCTCACACAGTTCATATACAACCACATAGTCCACATAAAGTAATAAAGAGCACATAGTCCACTCTTAGAAGCACATAATGTCAGTTACTTGATCACCTTGCTGGGTGGCTATGGTTGATCGCTCGGCGGAGGAAAGTATGACGGTGTGCCGTCGAACAAGCTCTGCACGAAGCCTCGGGCAAACACATCGAGATCATCTTGTGCCTCACCACTAGCCTGCTCTTGGTCCTGCCGCCACCGCCTCGATCCTGCTTGCCCACCGCCTCGAGTATGAGGTGGTGGAACCTCAGAAGCAGAAGTGCCAGAAGAAGAACCCTGCAAGTACAATTTGAACGGTGTTCACAAGTTTTATGCAAGGTTTTTGATTAATGTTAAAACAACAGGCTTACCACATCTCTGCGCTAAGGTTGAAACACCCCTGCTCCTGGTTGTTCCCCAACAAAGGGAGTCTAGCTCGCATGTCCACTCGGGCCCGCCTGCACATTTAGAAGATATGAACCAGACATTTTTGTGATTTTAATTAATACATTTCAGGATGTTCCCTTACCCCTTGCGCCCTTTGCCAGGCCTCTATATCAGCCATCCTCTTTCACATGAGCTCGTTCTCTCTTAAGCGAGCCTCCCGTTCTATCTTTAAGCTCTCCTGCAGGGCCTGTATCAGCTGTTGCTGCTCCTGCCTCTCCAGATCCCTCTCCCTCGTAAGTCGTGCCTCAAAGTCACGCCGACTCTCCCCGGATCCTCTAGACCGACCCTCTGGCATGTAATCCACCGACCTAGGAAAGATTATTTAGATTAAATTTTAAATGGTCGATTTGGTTGAACTTGTAGTAGTTGGAAGAAAGTCTCACCTCAGGTGGTCTCCGCCTAGTGCAACTCGGCCGTGTGCCTTCCTGCCCATGTGTTGGTATATCACAGAACCATCTAAGGGTTCTATCTCTGGATTGCTCTCTGAGCTGTGCACCCTGCGGTATGCTTGAAAGTACTGATCCTGCATTCATTTTATTTCTGATCATAAAACTTGACATCTTGTAGTATGAAGATTACAATGTAGGTAGTACTTATAATCCTCTGTTGGGCGTGAGGATCCACAACCGCAGGGGTACCTTCACGCGCTGGCTTTGTCCTAACCCTTCGAAAAGCTTCAAGGACACTTATTGTTTCTTCGGATTTTGCTGACTACAAAATTAGAAGAAAAGGAATCGTTATTGCAAAAATAGTGAGTACCCCATAAGAAGCAAAATAAGAGATATTACCTCTTTCTTTCTGAACAGGGAGATGGACCACCGCCCTGTGTACTTCTTGAAGTCCTTTTTAGACCTATTCTTCTTGGCCTTTTCAGACTTCGCTTTGTACTCGGGGCTAGCCCAATGTTGTGCGAGGGCCTCGCAGGCATCTGGACAGTTGAGTGTCCACTCTGGTCGGAATTCATGGTACTGTGGTGCCTCAAGGTACCTTTCCGAAGCCTGGGCATCTGAGAGTCGCGCACCAGTCTCATTCCTGGAAAATAAACGTTTTGGTGTGATAATAGCATAAAATTCATAGCAATTGACTAGGTGATATTATTTTTCATCTGCAGAAGTCCTTCACGGCATCAAGACGCCCGTGGTACATCAGGTCGTAGACCTGCCTCATTGCCAGGTTGTGGAGGTTCTTCTCGTAGTCCGACTCCTTCAAATCTCCATGTGGCTTTCCTGTAATGATGCACAAGACAAATTAGAGACAAAGTAGCAATAGTATCATGGCACAAACTTGTTGAAGGCTTACCCAAAATTCTTGGAGGCACTTGGCGCCAGCCGTGGAGTCACCGTGTGGCGCTCTCAAGTAATCCCCCCAGGTGGTAGCCGGACGAGCCTGGTCACCTTCACCAACCATCCCAGGGTAGTGCTGCTTCACGAGAGTCCCTAACACATACCCAGGCTGGGTCTTGATGTCAGGATCGACAGTAGACAGGTTGCTGCATAGAATGAAAAAGGTTAGAAAGTTGCAATGACAATAACATGAGATAGTAGCATTTAAAATGGGCTAAGAACAGAAGCATACTAGTCCCCTTCCATCACAATAGAAATCTTCAGATTTGGCATTGATGGGGCCCTGGGCACCCGATTATGCCCCCTTCTTCTCCTCTGTCGCTGCTGCGAGCCCCCCTGCTGGGTACACCCCTCAGCCGACTCAAAGCCTCCCTCCTCTTGAGCCCCCTCCTCCTGAGTGCCCTCCTTGTGAGCGGCCTCCTCATCATCCCTTTGGGCTGTGTTGATGATTCTTCGGCGCGGCATCCTGCACATGGAATATAAGCAAGTGAAATTTAGACAGTGAAATTACATATGGTACATAAACAAGTTTAATTTGATTTAGACAGTGAAATGAAATTAGCTAAAAATGCAGTACCAAGTATTTACAAGTAGTTGGAATCAATATCGAGGGGATCTTCGTGGTCAAGGGATGCTTCATCAGCATCAAGGTAATCGTCGTCTGTGGGTTCTTCCTGGTCGGGGGATGTTTCAGGTTCTTCTTCGACATCCGCATCAACGGAGGCAACTAGGTTGTCAAGCCCGGTGCCAGTATCGACCACAAATCTGGCATCTATTCTTTGACCTTGCGTGGGTTCCTCGTAATACTCATTTGTAGGATCTAACAATCGGCCCTGACGTCTAACCTTGTGTACTACCCACCAGGACTTCAAATCATGTGCCTTTTGTCTCCCACTACCCTTTATTACACGCTTCGATGGATACGGTAGGTAATAGACTTGCTCGACTTGGTTTGCGAGGACGAAGGGATCGTAACTTTGAAGTTTTGAAGTATGTTTCACCTCTACTAAGCCAAGCTCGTGTATTTTTTTGACCCCGTTGATAGGATCAAACCAATGACAGCGGAAAAGAACTACCGAGAGCTCTTTGCTACCTTCGAATATTAGTTCGATTATCTCCTGAATGATGCCATAGTAATCAATTTTGTCTTCACCATCACCTTGGCCTTGGCACACAACATGACTGTTCCTTTGTTAAGTAAATTGGGCTTTTACGCTTTCGTACTCATGCAGCCAGGAAGCGAAAGCCATTGATATCGTAGATCCCATGAACCTTTACGTGTACTCGACATCCACGTGACATGATACGAAGATCATTGTGCACGCTAGGATTTTTCTTACACTGTTATGAAGTGAAAACGAGTTTAGAAATGAATATTGGTACGTAATGTATAAAACAACTATTTCTAACTACACTTACGTATTCCCAGAACCAACGCAAAAAATTTGGTCTGCTGTTACCAGCACCTTCTTCCATTAGTTTTCGTAGCTCCTCTGAATTAGGCTCCCTTCTTCCTCTCCACTCAACTTGCACGAATTCACTAAAAGAAGTAATTTTGTTCAAATTCCATTATTCAATGCGAGATAGTAATGATGATTGAAATGTGTGTGAGACTTACTTTTGAATGTGGCGGAGTTCTACAATGTTGTTGAAAATGTACAGTAATGCAACAACCCTGTCCTGCTTTGTTAACTCACGTATTGGAAGCTTCCCGCCTGGATTGCCTTGTACGCCGAAAATTTCTAAGTCCGATTGAATCTTGCGAGCACTAGGGTAGTACCTCGGTACGACAATGTTCACATTATGTTCTCTCGCTAGGTATTTGTTTACAAAGTGAGATATTTCTTGAATGTAGTAGGCCTCGGCAATTGATCCTTCAACACGGGCCTTGTTTTTCACATTTGCTCGCACGGTTTTCAGACGACGCTCCACCGGATACATCCACCTTCCTTGAACAGGCCCACCGAGCCTAGCTTCATACGGTAAATGCACCAAAAGATACTCCATTTGATTGAAAAAGCCGGGGACATATTTGCTCTAACTTGCACACGAGGATAGCTACTTCTTTTTCAAGCTTTATCATCTCAGTCTTGCTCAGCTCTTTGGCACACAACTTTCGATAAAAGAAACTTAATTCTGCAAGAGCCAACCAGACATCTTCAGGTACAAAGCCTCGAAAAATGACAGGCGCGAGGTCTCGAATAAATATATGAAAGTCATGGCTTATCATACCATGTATCTTTCCTGAAACCTCATCCACACCACGAACAAAGCTTGATGCATATCCATCGGAAAATCTAACTTTTTTCTTGAACCACAACAATACCTCTTTCTTCTGCTCCTTTGTTAAACAATACGGGGCCTTTGGTTTCAACCGTTGCCCTTCTATCATGTTAAAGGAGGGTCGATTGCACAGGACCTCACACTCTAGGCATACTTTTATGTTATCTTTGCTTTTTTTCGGCTATGTCCAAGTTTGTACCCCATATGACCTGTGCAACATTTGACTCTTGATGCATCACGTCAATGTTGTGTGGCAAAAGTAAATCATCTGCATATGGAAGGTAGTACAAAATACATTTGTGCGTCCAATTGTGTGTATCACCGAACCCTATGTATTTCCCGTTTTCTCCTTCCACTAACTGTTCATGCCAGGCTTTTATGTCAGCTACTCCTAAACGTCGCCGTTTCTGATCATTGCAGATCGTGTTTTTGCGAAATGCATTCTTCTGTCTCCTAAAAGGATGCTGTGGATCGAGGAAATCTCTATGACAGTCAAACCAACAGGCTTTGCCACCATGGGCCAACTGGTATACCTTTGTGTCATCCATACATATCGGACACGAGAGCCGACCGTGCGTGCTCCAACCGAAAAACATGCCCCTCGTAGGGGAATCATGAATAGACCACAGGTATGCAACCCTCATAACAAAATTGGACCCTGTTTTCTTATCATAAGTCAATGCTCCATTCACCCACAACTCGTTCAGCTCATTGACTAATGGCCTCATAAATAAATCCAAGTGTTTCCCAGGATTTCTCGGACCAGGCACAATTAGAGACAGAAACATGAACTCCTCTTTCATAAGTGATGACGGAGGAAGGTTAAGCGGGATGCTGAAGACCGGCCAACAGGAATATGATCGGGCGTTCATATTGAAAGGGGTGAACCCGTCTGTGGCAAGTGCCAAACGCACG
Source organism: Olyra latifolia (assembly GCA_036346145.1). NCBI lineage: Eukaryota > Viridiplantae > Streptophyta > Magnoliopsida > Poales > Poaceae > Olyra > Olyra latifolia. The sequence continues at coordinate 19,997,383 of CM070524.1, read as the reverse complement.
TTTCTTGGATCGGCTGCAAATTCTGGCTGCTTCCGATCGAAATATCTCCATGCTTCTCCATCAGACGGGTGAACCATTACATCAGGCCTTCGTTTAGCCAACTTGTGCCACCTCATCTTCTGTGATGTTTCCTCTTTCATGAAACATCGTTGCAGGCGATCCTTCACCGAGAAGTAGCGCAGCATTTTCCTCGCCACATTTGACTGAACCGTGTTGCCATCGTGGTCAGTGATCTCAACATATCTGGACTCCTTACATTTATCACACAAAGACTTTGCCACATCTTCCTTATAGTACAACATATAGAGGTTTGGACAATAGTCTATCTTCTCATATGGCATTCCTACACCGTCCACGAGTCACTTGCACTCATACCAGCTTCATGGCATCTTGTTCCCTTCCGGCAGGACATCACTCCACAAGGATATCAGCTCATTAAAACAAGCAATGGAGAAGTTGTACTTGGACTTTAATGCCATCGTACGTGACACCTGCGATAGAACTGGCACTGTCGTTGTGTCGTGCAAAGGCTGCTTTGAGGCTGACAAAAGCTTTAAAAACTCTGTCATAGTTGTTTCTGACTCTTGATCGTCAAAAGTATGACCAATGTCACCCACCATTTCTTCCATCTGGTCAATTTCATCGAACCCTTCAAGTGGATCGGGATCACGTGGCGTGGCTCGAACACCCTCCCCGTGATACACCCACCGATGGTAACTGGGCTTGAACCCATTTTTGACTAGATGCATCTCCATCTCATCACACGATCTCTTCCGACAGTTATTGCAATCCACACACGGGCAATGCACATATGCGGTAGCTGGGTTCGGCGACGATTGGAAAGCACGGGTCACAAAATCTTTCGTCTTCTCGTACCATTCATTCGAGTGTTGACCGTTCTGCCTCCATCCATCATACATCCATCTTCTACTTTCTTCCATATCTTCGGGTCTGCATGTGCCGAGTGGTTTTACATATGGCTTGGGAAGGCTTCTAAACCCACCCACAAATGACCGGTTGGGGACTATCCATCGTGTCACCCTAAACCCAAGACGAAATTTCAGCAGCATAACCCTAAGGTTCTCCATGTGCAACTATGGTTGGAATGTCATTTTTACCACCCCAACTCTTATTTTATGCACCGGAGAACCATAGGGTCATGCTGCTGAAACCTCGTCCCGAATTCACGGGTGACAAAACGAATAGTCCCTAGTCGGTCATTCACAGGCTGTCCACTGGGACGCCCGATTTACCGGGGTCGTCCACTGGACAATTCGAGAACATGGTTCACAACTCGTAATGGAACCAGACGAATCACCGTCCGGTCACCTTACGTGTTGTGTCATTCCCGAACGGGTGACGTATAGCTAGGTTACACGGTCTATCGACACATTTACCGAACAATTAATTAAAAAGAATATTACTTTGCATCGATTATACTCAATTAAAAAAATAAATAAATTCCTAAATTAATAAAGAATATTAACATTTATACTCATAACCTACTACTTACTACATTATACTAAATTCCTAAATTAATAAAGTATTAGGTAACACTGTACTAAACTATTAAAGTATTAATTATAGACCAAAAAAATTAGGTAGATTATAAACTACAAATTTTTTTTGTCATTAGGTTAGTGTAAACAAATTTCTATGTTGCTACACATGTCAGTAGGTGCAAATCACATGTCATTACCCGTCACTGTTTGTCATTAGGTAGCCTAATTAGTAAAATAACACTAACCTAATCTCGACAGTTTTTTTTGGCCCTCGAGAGTTTGCAATCAAATTTAAAAAAGCCCGCGCATGTTACCTTCCCCTTTCCACGGAGTAGCGGCAACAGCGGGCGTCTCCTCCTCCTTCGGACAGCGGCGGACGTCCCCTCCTCCAGACAGTGGCGGTCTCCTCCTCTGGACAGCGATAGGGGTCTCCTCTTCCAGACAGAGACGGGGACGGGGGCTGCGAGGACGGCGGAAGATCTGCAAAGACGGAGACAAAAGCGAAGCGGCAGCGTGAGAGGCGGCGGCGGGAGGCGGCGGCGGTAGAAGGGGAGAGCGGGTTGGTGGGCAGTGGCGTAAGCGGGCGGCGGCAGGTGAGGCAAAAGCGGCGGCGGGCGCGAAGGGCGGATGGCGTCGGCATGGCGGGCGAGATGGCGCGAGCAAGGGCGGCGGGGCTCGGTGGGCGCGGCGGCGGCGACGGGGAGACGAGGCGGCGATGGCGTCAGCGGCGTCGGCGAGAGACGAGTGTCGGCGAGTAGGCGTTAGCGGCAGCGGGAGACGGGAGGCGGCGGTGTGCGTTGGCGGCGGCGTTGGCGAGAACAAAGCGGCGGCGCGGCGCGTTAATGGCGGCGGCGGCGGCGAAAAGGCGAAGACAAGCGGCTGCGCGGTGGGCCTCGGCGATGGGCGGCGAGGAGCAGGGGTGGCGGCGGCGCGAGCGATGGGCTGCGGTGCGGGACTAGTGCGGTAGGGGACTAGTGCGCGGTAGTGGGGTACCTAGCTCGCGAGTGTCGTGGGGAGAACGCATCAGCTAGGCATTTCTTGAGGGCTAGCCAAAGCCCTCGAGAACAACCAAATTTATCACTTACTAGTAGGCCCGGCATTCATCATTCTCGAGGGCTGGCACTGGCCCTCAAGAATAGACCACGCAAAGGTCTAAACGGGCCGGAAAACCTTATCTCGAGGGCTTTACTGGCCCTTGAGAACAATGTTTATTTGGCTGTCAGTGGGCCCATATGGAGATCTGACCAACTGGGGACCACGGCTTTTCTCGAGGGCTCACGTTAGGCCCTCGAGAAAGAATGGCGCCGGCTGCCGGTGCGGGAATTCTCGAGGGTTCTAGTTGAGCCCTCGAGAAAGTTGCACGTTATCGAGTGCTTTGCCCTGCCCCTCGAGATTAAGCTGCTAATATCGAGGACTGTTTTGTGGTCCACAAGAAATATTTCGGTCCTCGAGATTTGGGCCGATTCTAGCCGTGATATAACAGTTGACGAAAATTGATAGTATGGTACCCGCCCGATGACGTAGCTAGCTGCAGTGCGCCCGCCATACGTCATGGCGTTCGCCAGGCCCCAAGGCAGTAACTAGCCACGGTGCCATGGATGCACACACACCCGAGAGCAACTAGCTAGCTAGCACGATGCTATGCACACACACCATAAAGCAACTGGCTAGCAGGCATCCGAAACATTTAAAATTTATAAAATTCATCTAAAATTCCTCCGAAGTCTAAATAAGTCCAAACAAATTTCTATATTAGATGAAATTTGCATCTGCACACTGTAACTTATATGATTTTATGAATTTGCTGAATATTCATAAAACATATAGAAAATCATATAAAAATTGTGGTACATACATATAATTTCTTTTTTTTTTGACATACATATAAATTTCTTTGATACAAGGCGCGCCGGCGCGCCCCGCCCTGCGGCATGGCGTTGTGGCGGAAGCGGCCTCAGCACGCCACGTCGCCGGCCCAGACCTGGACCTCATGGGACATGCGCCGTCCTGGACCTGGACCTCATGGGGTGTGGCAGCTGCAACTCGCTTCTGCCATGAGGCATGGCGAGCGGCAGTCGCTGGTGTCGCAAATAGTTATATATAACTATAATTATTATTTTATACTGTATATTTTTTTAAAAAAATTTCAGCAATGTACGCAATAGCATAAAAAAGGAAACATGTATTATACTTTATGTACATTAGGGAATAGCGATGTAAAAAAAAAAAATCACAGGCTCGCCAACTGCTCCTCTACGCTCGATTTGAGCTTCAAACTAGCCGAGCTCGTGAGCTTCGTTGTAGGAGCTAGCACCCCTGATACATACTTCGAAAGCACCTTCGGTGAGATGAAATCCAACTAGAGTGATCTTAGGAGGAACTCGAGCCACTGCATTGTTCTATTTGATTGACTAATCAAGTAGCCTATCAGTTGGTCCCTAGCTTGGTGACTCGGCTCAATTTACACATAATAATTATGATCCGGTGGGTGTAAAGATTAATTGGTAGAAATTAAGTAGAAGGAAAATTAGAAACAGAAAAAAGAAAGAAAAAAAGCAACAAGCAAAGAAGGAACCAAAGAATTATAAGAATATGATGTTTCAAAAAATATTGGGTGTGCCAAGGCAGAGCCAGATCAGGTGTAGTTGCTATGGTAACTGCACGTTAAGCAATGGCAAGGAATCTAGTCCATCCATTTCAGCATACAACGGCTGAGAACATAATAATTATGATCCGGTGGGTGTAAAGATTAATTGGTAGAAATTAAGTAGAAGGAAAATTAGAAACAGAAAAAAGAAAGAAAAAAGCAACAAGCAAAGAAGGAACCAAAGAATTATAAGAATATGATGTTTCAAAAAATATTGGGTGTGCCAAGGCAGAGCCAGATCAGGTGTAGTTGCTATGGCAACTGCACGTTAAGCAATGGCAAGGAATCTAGTCCATTCATTTCAGCATACAACGGCTGAGATTGATTACTACAGTACTTGTTGCTACAGTAGCACACAGTAACCTTTTGTTGTTACAGTGTTCTGGCTAAATCTGGCATGTAGATTTTGGATGCAACCCTGGTCAGACAACTGCTTAACTGCTTAACTTGTAGTCCCCATTGCAATTGCACAGGAACCGGGTCCTGCCAAGGCATACCTGCACCCACGGATCTAAGGGTATGGTCATAAGAGCAACTCCAGGGGTTGCCTCAAATGGGGTGCTCCATCACAGTAGCAAATAGTGATGGGACAAAGAATAGGACAATGGAACAGTGTATAGTAAAAATAGAGAGTGGGAATAGTGATAGGATGATTGTTGGAGAGGTGAATAGTAATGGGGCAACCCCATTGATGATGCGGCACATAAATAGTGATGGGGCAAAAGAGAAATGGGACATCTCCTGGAGATGCCCTAAGGCACATGGCATATTAAAAGGGGAGGTTTTTAAGGTACAAAATGATAAATATAACAATTGGTAGTATATTTTAGATCTAACTGTTCATTTAGAGGGTGTTCCTCACAGACATATACTACTATTATAGTATAAAAACAATCCTAGTAGCATAAAAAAATAAAATCAATTTGAGCCATTAGATCGAGAAGATTAGAGGGCTCCTATTTATTTCAGTGTATGATAAAATTTCTCTAAAATGAATAAGTAAAGAAGTTTCTTGAAAACTAACGTTTTTAATGAAGATTTTTTAAGACGAGCCCAAACTATTCAACGCCATCCATTTCATTCGATTGGACATCCTAATGATCTCTTAGCCCTAAGAGGTAAGATGAAGAGTACATGAGTAACACTTATATGTGATGAAAAGACCTCGTAATGACGTAGCAATTAACATACGACATATAAAGACGTCTCTTCGATTCCTCTCCACATATTGGTCAGCAATGGAACTGATCAATGCTGGACATGGCTTCTTCGCTGCTCATTGAGCACGACAGTAGCATCTGACAGGACGTTCCATGAATTAGGCGCTTGATGATTACATTGAAATTTCGTAGTACATAGCTTATCTATCTTATCTCGAAACGAGAATTTACGAGGTGGCCTATCCGAGTCGGATTGACTCATCTGAAATTTAGGATTTAGAGAGCTTTTAGACTACGCCTACGAGATAAAAATAAAAGCAGTTCAAAAAGTAATAAAAAAGTCAGATGAGTCAATATTAGTCGGATAAGTCACGAAATTTTTGTGACTTCGAGATAAGACAGATAGAAACAAATTACGATATTTCAATAACACCCCTTAGTCAAAGCGATGTGCAGTAGATATGTATCCTTCAGGCGGTAGAAGTTTAGCGTTTTCCGAGTTAATTTCCAACGCCAACACCATTGTGGTTTCTTTAGCAACGCAGGCCACAGCCATGATCTCCGCCGCGGCCATTCCAATCAGCATGTCGCTCCTGCTGGTGTGCTTCGGAGCTCTGCTTCAAGCGTCCAGAGCTTCTGGAGTTGCCGGAGGCTTTCAATTCACACTGACCAGAAGGGATGGCATCCCAGCACTATCAGATGCAGGGTATGCAGCGTCCTCAACGATCAAGGTTTTCTTAACATACACATATGATTTTAACATGAGCGATCTTTACTCAAGCTGGGTAAACACAAGTAGTACCGGTACGGGTGTTCAGGTTCTTGTCACAGACAAGCCAAGTTGTGAAATTGCATCCGCAAATAAGACAACCTTTGCATGCGACTCTAGTAGCTCATGCCAAACTGTACCGTCGGGAGGATACTACTGTTACTGTTCTACACTTGGCAACCCCTACATTTTGGATGGTTGCATCGAAGGTTCGTGAGTCTGCCCCACCTTCTGTCGTAAATATATTAGTACTCTTTACAAATCTAGCTGCTCTAAGATTAAAATACGTATAAATATTCCTCAAAAGTTTGACACATTTTGATAGATATTATGTCTACAATTCTCGAGCGTTTACACTTTTGATTATAACTATGGAATTGCTTGCCAACGGCTGTCCGGTGCTAAGATAAATATCGGACGTGCTCGTAGCTGGCCACCAGTTCGCTGCCTCTTCTCTTTCCTATCCTTTCCACTCCTCATCCCCTTTCACGCCAACACCCAGGTCCCTGCTAGGTAACCATTCCTTCTTCACCAATCTCTGATCATGGAATCCCGCCGCCTTCCTCCCTCAAGCTTGCAATTGCACATCTCTATCTATCCCAAGCATGGAATCCCTTTACTCCCTTAAGCTCGTAATCCATGTGCTTTCCTCCCTCCCCTGTCTCTCTCTCATGCAGCATGCCCACCTCTCCTCCTACCCCCCTCCTCCTCCTCCTCCTCATACAACGGCTTTGTGGATGTGGTGGCCGTTCGGCTCAGCCTCACCAACGGTGAGCTCGACCACTAGTAAAGCTCGTGGGGGCAGCGACACGACTCCTAGGCTTAAAACTCACACGGCGAGACAGAGGTAGTGGAGCTAGCCGGAGAAGAAGATGCATCATCAAATTTTGCATTGAAGCATTTCACATGTAACTCTGAAACATCGCAACACACGTGTGAAACATTTGCTCGTACGTATTAGAACATCTTGATTTTTCTGCTATGAAACATTTGCATGCTTTTGTGAAACATTTGTGTTGCTCTTGTGAAACATTTGTTTGGATGAACTGAAACATCTTGATTTTGCTCTGAAACATTTTCTATGTACATATGAACATTTGTTTACACTACTAGAGAAGTGGGTATCACTACCAGCACATCACTACCGGTTATCCGCGAACCTGTAGTAATAGTTACATCACTACCGGTTTGAACCACGAACCGGTAGTGATAGTTTCGTGAGCCATGGGTTTGAGTCATGAACCGGTAGTAGTGTCTTAGGCACTACCACTACCGGTTTGAGCCACAAACCGGTAGTGATACCTATCCTTCACTACCGGTTTAAGCCATGAACTTGTAGTGGTGTCTCGTTTCTAAAAAGTTTAAAAGAAATGCATATTCTATCTATATCAGTACGCGACAGTAGGTGGGTTGGCTAGAAGGGTGAGGCTGGAGTCACGAGGTCCCGAGTTAGAGTCCTGCTTCCCCCAATATATTCGCAACATATTTTTAAACATTTCTAATACAATCACTTCCGGTTGCATGAACCGGTAGTGATACTGAAAGTGCATCTAGGCCCCTATTTGATTTTGGTGATTAATGACAATTAGATATTGGCACTAATGTTTGGAATAAGTTGTAGACAGGGAATTAAGAGAATAGATGCAAGAAGTGGACAAGACTTGGCATGCACCCCTCAAGTCAAAAGGTGAATATTCATGGTTTTTCCTAGAATAATTGATAGTTTAAATCTTTGAGTCTAAGGATAAAACCGTACTATTAAGAGGGATGCGACAAAATATAGATATTAGACTACTCAAGTGCTCCAAAATGAATTTTTATGAAGTTGGGAAACTTAATTTTCATTTATATTGAAATCCTGAAAAAACAGCTGAATTTTAGATCGGAATGTCCCTCGGAGTATCCGATGTCAGGTCGGAATGTCCTTCGGAGTATCCGATATTTCAAGAAACCTGAGTTTCGATCTTAAGTCAAAATTAATCGGAATGTCCTTCGGAGTTTCCGATGTCAGGTCGGAATGTCCTTCGGAGTTTCCAATTTTTCAAGAAAAGTGAGTTTCTGGAACAAGTCAGAATTAGTCGGAATGTCCTTCGGAGTTTCCGAATTTTCGAGAAAACTGATTTTCTGTTTCAATTCATATTTAGTCGGAATGTCCTCGGAAACTCCTCGGAATATTCGAACCTGGTCTGCATAGTTCAAACTATCCGAACTTGAACTTCGGAATATCCGATGTCTGCAGATAGGCAACGGCTAGATCTGAGCCCAAGGTATTTATTACCGCTCTCCCCACTTCACCAACTACGGGACAACATTCAAAAAGAGCATTTACTCCTCTTCAAACCCTAGCTCAAGCTCTAGCTTCCCAAAAACCTCTTCCCACCATAAATCTTTAAAGATTTCCATCCTTGATGGGTTAGGGGGTAAAATTGAGTGTCTAGCTTTGTGGATTTCATCTTGGAGCACTCTCTACTTTCATATTTCGCCGGATTTATTACTCTTGGAGGTTGAGGACTCCTAAACGGTTAGGAGTCTCCCTCGAGCCACCAAAGCTTGGTGTGGTGGTCGTGGGAAGTTTGTGAAGCTAGGTCTACTAATTATCTACCTTGTGTGCAAGTGGCATCACCATATCTGAAGGTTTGACAGGGTTTTGAGCTAACCCTAGCTGCTCAGTTCGGATACTCCGAACTTCTGGGTCAGATACTCCGAACTGAATCAGAGTATCTGACCTAATATTTGAAGTATCTCATCTTTAAAGCTTCCGCATATTTTTAACTCTGTGTAAAATTTAAAAACTCCTATTCACCCCCTCTAGGCGCCTTTCCGATCCTCTCAATTGGTATTAGAGCCTAATTATCTCTTTATTAGGCTTAATCGCTTGGAGAATCTAGAATGGCGACTAGTGAAGAAGTAGATAAGACTAAAGAAGGTGACATGTCAAGAGTTTCTTATGATTATGGTACTAACCCCTCACCATCTTCATCCTATGTATCCGTGCTCTCCAGTCGAGCACCATACTTTGATGTGACTCACTATGCGGCATGAAAACATAAAATGAAGATGTACTTGTGGTCACTTCATCATTCTATTTGGCGCATTGTTGAGACAGGATTTGAAGTAAAAGATCCCGACAAACCAACCTCTGAGAAAAATCAAAATCAACACCACAATGATCAAACTGCAAATACATTGTTTGGTGCCTTAAGTCCGAGTGAGTTCAATCGAGTTGATGGACTTGAGAATGCCAAAGCTATTTGGGACACACTCAAGGTTGCTCATGAAGAAACTTCAAGTGTGCGAGTCTCTAAGGTGGAGATCATAGTTGGAAAATTGGGAAGATTTGTGATGGAAGAAGGAGAATCATATAAGGATATGTATGATAGATTGATTTTACTTGTCAATGAAGCTAGAGGACTTGGGAGTAAAGACATGACCGATGCTTATGTGGTCAAACTTATGTTGCGAGCCGTCACTCTGAGGAATCCAACCTTGGTAACACTCATTCGCGAGCGTGACAACTATGACAAACTCACTCCACATGATGTACTTGGAAGGATCTTGGCTCATGGACTAATGCACCAAGAATCCAAGAGGTTGAGGACTTAGTCAATGGCTCTTCCAAGAAAAAGAACATCGCCTTGAAGGCTACAAAAGAGATTAAAGCCAACTCAAGCGATGATGATAGCGATGAAGACATTGACATTGAGAAGATGGCTCTTCCTGTAAGAAGATTCAATAAGTTCTTCTAGAAGAACGGCTACTATAAGAAGTCAAGTGGGAGACCTAGTAGAAAACAATCCACTAAGACTTGCTATGAGTGTGGCGAAGCGGGGCACTTCATAGCTGATTGTCCAAAGAAGAAAGAAAAGGAAGAGAAGAAGAAGAGCAAGCAAAGCAAGAAGGAGAAAGGCAAGAGTGATAAGAAGAAGTACAAGGCACAAGCTTATATTGGAGAGGAATGGGACTCCAATGATTCGTCTTCTAACTCTAATGAAGATGAAGGAGGAATTGCCTCTATTGCCATCTCCGACAACACTACTCCACCTAAGTCACTCTTTGATTAGTTGAGTGACGACGAGACACCATCATGCTTCATGGCCAAAGGGCGAAAGGTATCATCTAAAACTAAGAACTCTACTATAAGAGATCCTTGTAGTGGAGATAGTGATAGTGAAATTGATGTTGATGTTCTTGCATCTATTAAGAAAATTGACATGTCGGATGTAAGTGATATGCTTGAGTCTATAGAACAGCAAGAGGATACTCTTGAGCGTCGAGAGGATTTGCTCATCCTTGAAAAGGAGAAAAATCTTGAGCTTGAGAAATATCTAGCCCTTGAGAAGGAAAGGAATGTGGAAATGGAAAAAGAGCTTGATCTAGCCAAATCTCAAGTTGCTAATCTTGAGATCACCAATGCTTCACTCGTAGATGATCTTGTTGTTGCAAAGGATGCTCACAAGGCTCTTGATGTGAAGCTTGTTGATCTCTTGAAGAACAACGCCTTAACTTCAAAAGAGAGCACTTGCTCCTCTCTAGCCTTAACTAGCAATGGTTGCAGTAGATGTTACAAAAGTGATATTAAAGCTTTTGCCACTAACTTTGAAACTATGTAAGCCTTAGCATGTGAAAATGAGAAGCTTAAGGAGCTACTTGAAGGAGGTCTTCAAAAATCTTATAAGGCTAGTAAGGGCTTTGATGAGATGCTTGACAAAAGGAGAGGAAACTACAAGAAGGAAGGTCTCGGATACACACCACCAAAGGGCAAAAAGGGACATGTTGTGATAACTCCAATAACAAAACCCATTCACTTCGTAAAGTCAAAGGATTCTATCTCTCATACTTCCCATACTAACTTTAATGCTTCCTATGTACTTCGGAAAGATGAGTTTGGTAGAATTAGTGCTAAATATGTTGGTGCTAAAAATAAGAACATCTTTGTTCACAAGGCCATTTGAGTGCCTAAAGTACTTGTCACTAACTTGAGAGGATCCAAACAAGTTTTGGTACCTAAAACCAAGACTTAATTATTTTGTAGGAATATTCTTCCGGTGGATCTTGTTGGGTAATAGATAGCGGATGCACGGATCACATGACCGGAGAAAGATCAATGTTCTCCTCCTTTAATGTTGGTGCATCCACACCGGAGAATATCACATTTGGTGACAATGGCAAAAGTGAAGTAATGGGAATAGATAAGATTACATTATCCAACCATCTCACTCTCTCAAACGTACTTCTAGTTGATTCACTAAGTTATAATTTGCTATCGGTTTCTCAACTATGTTCAATGGGTTTTGATTGCAAATTCTCTAACATTGATGTTGTTGTGACCAAAGAAGTGATTCATCTTTAGTATTCAAAGGCTATGTTAAGGGCAAGCTTTATCTTGTGGATTTCTCTTCGGAGAGAGCAAATCTTAATACCTGCCTTATAGCCAAGTCAAGTACAGGATGGCTATGGCATCGAAGACTAGCTCATGTGGGGATGAGAAACCTTAAAGGTGAGAACATATTAGGACTAACAAATATCTCCTTTGAGAAAAACAGGGTTTGTAGTGCATGTCAAGCCGGTAAACAAGTTGGAACAACACATCCTGCAAAGAACATCATGACTACCACAAGGCCATTGGAACTACTTCATATGGACCTCTTCGGACCAATTGCCTATCTAAGCATTGGAGGTAACAAGTATGGTCTTGTTATTATTGATGATTATTCTCGCTTCATTTGGGTATTTTTCTTGGTTGACAAAAGTGAAGCTCAGGGAATATTGAAGAAATTCATGAGGAGAGCCCAAAATGAATTCGACGTTAAGATAAAGAAGATAAGGAGCGATAATGGAACTGAGTTCAAGAATACCGGAGTAGAGGAATTTCTTGACGATGAGGGCATCAAACATGAGTTCTCAGCACCCTATTCTCCTCAACAGAATGGGGTGGTTGAGAGAAAGAATAGAACTATCATCGAGATATCAAGAACCATGCTAGATGAATACAAAGTCTCCGATGTATTCTGGGCAGAAGCCGTGAACACTGCATGTCATGCAGCAAATCGATTTTATCTTCACAAGATCTTGAAAAGTACTCCTTATGAACTCCTCACCGGTTCCAAACCCAACGTATCTTATTTTAGGGTATTTGGTAGTAAGTGCTATATTCTTAATAAGAAACCTAAATCATCTAAATTTGCTTCTAAAGTAGATGAAGGATTTTTGCTTGGATATGGATCTAATGCTCATGCATAACGAATTTTCAACAAGACCACCGGGATTGTTGAAATCTTATGTGATGTAACCTTTGACGAAACTAATGGTTCTCAAGTAGAGCAAGTTGATTCATGTGTGCTAGATGAAGAGGAGATTCCTAGTGAAGCCATAAAGAAAATGACGATTGGAGAAATCAAGCCACAAGAGGGCAAAGAGGAAGTGATTGAACCTCCAACATCTACTCAAGTGGAACCTCCTACTTCAATCAAGGACCTTGATGGTGACAAGCTTCAAGAGGAAGGAGAAGGAGATCCCACACCCAAAGCGCCGCCAACAAGGATTCATCAAAGTATTCAAAGAGATCACCTCATCGACAATATTCTAGGTGATATCAACAAGGGAGTCTCTACCCGATCTCGAGTTGCTAACTTTTGTGAACACTACTCCTTTGCCTCTATGCTCGAGCCCTTGAATATAGATCAAGCACTCGAAGATCCAAGTTGGATTTTGGCAATGCAAGAAGAACTAAACAACTTCACTCGAAATGAAGTTTGGGAGTTGGTGGAGAGGCCTAATCAAAATATAATTGGGACAAAATGGGTCTTCCGCAATAAACAAGACGAGAATGGAATTGTGACAAAGAACAAGGCCCGATTGGTTGCTCAAGGCTTCACACAAATTAAAGGTTTGGATTGTGGTGAGACTTATGCCCCTGTTGCTAGACTAGACTCTATTAGAATATTACTTGTATATGCTACTCACCATGGTTTCAAGCTATATCAAATGGACGTGAAATGTGCCTTCCTAAATGGGCCAATCTCTGAGTTGGTCTTTGTGGAACAACCACCGAGGTTCGAAGATCCAAAATATCCCAATCATGTGTACAAGCTCCGAAAAGCGCTCTATGGGCTTAAACATGCACCTAGAGCATGGTATGAATGTCTTTGAGATTTCCTTGTCACTAAGAATATTGATGGTGATTTATTCATATGCCAAATTTATGTTGATGACATAATATTTGGTTCTACTAATAAAAATTTTTGTGAAGAGTTTAGTAGGATTATGACTAAAAGATTTGAAATGTCAATGATGGGAGAATTGGCATTCTTTCTCGGTTTTCAAGTCAAACAACTCAAGGAAGGAACCTTTATATGTTAAATGAAGTATATCAAAGACATGCTAAAGAAGTTTGACATGGAAGGAGCCAAACCCATCAAGACTCCCATGCAAGCTAATGGCCACCTAGACATAAGCGAGAATGGTAAGAGTATGGATCAAAAGGTATATCGCTCTAAGATTGGCTCTTTACTTTACTTATGTGCATCTAGGCCCGACATAATGCTTAGTGTGTGCATGTGTGCAAGATTTCAAGCCGCTCCTAAGGAGTGCCACCTCGTGGCTGTTAAGAGAATTTTAAGATATTTGGTTCATACCCCTAACCATGGACTTTGGTATCCTAAAGGGTCAAACTTTGACCTAATCGGCTATTCGGATGCGGATTATGCCGGTTGTAAAGTAGATAGGAAGAGTACCTCCGGTACTTGCCAATTTTTGGGTAGATCCCTTGTTTCTTGGTCCTCCAAGAAGCAAAACTCTGTTGCTCTTTCCACTGCCGAAGCTGAGTACATTGCAGCGGGAAGTTGTTGTGCCCAATTACTTTGGATGAGGCAAACCTTGAGAGACTTTGGTTATAACCTAAACCATGTTCCATTGTTGTGTGATAATAAAAATGCCATAAAAATTGCCAACAACCCTGTTCAACACTCAAGAACAAAGCATATTTAGATTCGCCACCATTTTCTAAGAGATCACTCCACTAAAGGCGATATTGGTATTAAACATGTGAGAACCGAAGACATATCTTTACTAAACCATTAGATGAGAAAAAGTTTTGTGCGTTGAGGAATGAACTAAATATACTTGATTTCCAAAATGTGGCTTGAATTATTGCATACACTGTTTGTTGATTGATAAATGAATTTCAAAACAAAAGGCTTTCAAAATAGCTATGTATATTTTGACTTCATTGGATTGGATTTCAAACTCTAGCATTATGTGATTATAGTTCCTAGTGTATTTGGCTCTCTCTAACCACATGATGAAGAGTTACTGCTTATCTTATCATTCTAAGTGCCTTGACCTAATTCCTAATGTCCACACCCTCTATCCTTGAAGTTTCAGTCATTTCTTTCTTTTTGAGTTCGGAGTATCCGGTTCAGTGTCCGGACAGTCTAAACTTCCAAGGTTCAGCACAAGTCAGTTCGGACTATCCGAACTTAATATCCGGACTATCCGAACTGTCCAGATTCTATATACCCGGGGTTAAAACTCAATTTCTCTTTCACTCCACTCACCCTCACCACTGAAACCGTTCTTTGTCTCGCTCGTGCGACCGGGCGCCGCCGCCACTGCCACCATCGCCAATCGTCGGCGCCGCCTCCTCCAGCCAACCGTCGGCATCACCGCCCCCTCCCCCTCCATTGGCTCAAGGATCCCAGATCCGCCTCTTCCCTGCCTGCATTCCCCTTAAGAGGTGAGTTTCTAGGTTTTCCCTTCTTCCATGCAAACCGATTGGAAACCCTAGGAATCCATACCCTCTATTCGTCCATCTAGGGTTCCATTCCATGAAAGTGTGGTCAATCTCTAGATTCAAAATCACTAAACATTCATTTAGGGTTTCTACTAGTCTTGTAAAGTGCACAAAGTCTATCTCTCAAAATTCTCCCATGGCAAATAGAGTAGATCCATTTGTTTAACTCTCTTGTTGACTTTGATTTGAAAATGTGTTAGATTTCAACTTGTCAAGTCGGTACATATCGGATTATCCGTGTCTGGACCGGATATTCCGACCTAAATTCGGAATATTCCTGGTTTCAGATCGGAGACTCCGATGTGTCAAGTACTAGGAGTTGTTAATTAACACATTAGGAACTCAAATTCGACAATTCCCTTCATTTCCCTTGTTATATCTGTCTATTTCAGTGTGTGGATATGGAAAGGGGTCAGGGCAGTGGTTCTCAGAAGAAGTCAGAAATCTATGAGAGAAGAACAAAGCGAAGAACCGATAGGCAGTTCACTTCTCCAACACCAAGTGGTGATCAGCAAGCTTTGCCTCCTGGAATTGCTAGAAGGATTTTCTCTGAGAGTGGCAGGGTTTGCAAGGCTACTGTAGTTCGCACAAAGAGGCCGGCTAGTGATGAAATTCGGGAGGATTCCACAGAATCCTCACTAGAACCTGAGGAAAGAGGCAATCCTCCTTTGGGTCCCCTAGTGATGAAGAAGCCTGAGGGTGACCCTCATCATCCTAGGAGGGTGGAGAACTACAAAAACAGAACCAAGGATGTGATTGCTGCCAGAAATGAAAATCCACACAGATTTGTGAGAGAGGAGTTCTGTGATTACAGATTCTGGAATCGTTTTCAGCAAGATTTTTATGAAACTGTTCTTCTTGTGAAGAAGCACCCAATAGCTCAGATGCAGTGGATTTATTGGGAATATATGGAAGAACAAGAGAATGAAGTGTTCAATTCAGTTGTGGCTGCTTGTGAGAGGCATGGGTTGAAGTCTATCATGGACTTTAGGCACAACTGGTGTGCTAAAGTCATAGCTCAATTCTATGCAACTACCTTCTTTGACACTGATACTGATTCTACACTGCACCAGAGGACTGAGGGAGTTTGGCACAAGGTAACTAAGAAAGAATTTGGAAAGATTCTTGGACTGCCTGTTAAGGCAATGAGGGGGAGGCACAGGATTCACAGTGAGGCACCTTTGAGTGCTAATCAATTGGCTTTCCTCTATAATGATGAAGATGAAGGTATACTTGGCAGGACTGATGGACTGAGGCCCTTTTACAATGTTCTGAACAAACTCTTTAGGAAATCTTTGGCTCCTCGTGAAGGAGATGCCTCCACCATTAGTGCTTACTCCAGAAATTTACTATACAAAGTGGGAGAAGAAACAGGAAAGTTTAATGTGTTGGAATTTCTCTGGACAGAAATGTTTCAAACCAGCATTGATCCAAAAAGGAGCTGCATCTATGCTCCTTATATCATGAGAGTCATTGAGCAAAAGACCAAACTGACCTTTATCAAGGAAGTGGAGCATACTGGCTATCAAGTTCGCCTTCCTAAAGGCCCTGCTCAGAAATCCTCTAAAGATACTCTCCCTTCAGTTCAGTCCTCAGAGGACAGCAAAGGAGTTCTAAATGCCTTGAAGGCCATCTTCTGTCTTAGTATGAAAGAAAGGGCAGCTAGGAAGAGAGATACTCTCAAGATTAAGGAGAACACTCTCAGATTGAAGGAAATTCAGCGGCATCTCCACCTTGAGTGCTCCTCTGACAGCTCCGAGGCAGAATCAAGTTCTGGAAGTGCAGAGTGCAAGGCCCTCTTTCCAGATTTCCAAGCTGCTCCTGCTACTGCTGATTCAGATGAAGATTATGAAGAATCTGGTGAAGATTAAGGACTTCCCCCTTTCTTTTCCCTTTTGGTGTCTTGATGCCAAAGGGGGAGTGAAAGTAAAAGCTAGTATATTATTTGGAGTTCCTTGTCCTGTCTTTTGTCTTCAACATTTTTTTTAATTCTCAGTTGAACTTGTAATATGTGATGATGTGTGTGCTAGTCTGTGTGCTGTGTTACTGTGCTTATATTTGTGCTAATGTCAATTTGTGCTAATATCTACCTTAATATCTGTTCAATGTGAGTATATTATGTTACTGCATGATTCAGCTGATTAATTGTGGCATGGTTTTAGGGGGAGCCCCATAGAATTTATCTCTGAAAATCACTATATTTAAGGGGAGCTCTCTCTGTATGTTAAGCTTTTACATCTTGTTGTCATCAATCACCAAAAAGGGGGAGATTAAAAGTGCATCTAGGCCCCTATTTGATTTTGGTGATTAATGACAACTAGATATTGGCACTAATGTTTAGAATAAGTTGTAGACAGGGAATTAAGAGAATGGATGCAAGAAGTGGACAAGACTTGGCATGCACCCCTCAAGTCAAAAGGTGAATATTCATGGTTTTTTCTAGGATAATTGATAGTTTAAATCTTTGAGTCTAAGGATAAAACCGTACTATTAAGAGGGATGCGACGAAATATAAATATTAGACTACTCAAGTGCTCCAAAATGAATTTTTATAAAGTTGGAAACCTTAATTTTCATTTATATTGAAGTCTTGAAGAAACAGCTGAATTTTAGATCGGAATGTCCCTCGGAGTATCCGATGTCAGGTCGGAATGTCCTTCGGAGTATCCGATATTTCAAGAAACCTGAGTTTCGGTCTTAAGTCAAAATTAATTGGAATGTCCTTCGGAGTTTCCGATGTCAGGTCGGAATGTCCTTCGGAGTTTCCGAATTTTCGAGAAAACTGATTTTCTGTGTCAATTCACATTTAGTCGGAATGTCCTCGGAAACTCCTCGGAATATCCGAACCTGGTCTGCATAGTTCGGACTATCTGAACTTAAACTTTGGAATATCCGATGTCTGCAGACAGGCAAAGGCTAGATCTGAGCCCAGGGTATTTATTACCTCTCTCCCCACTTCACCAACTACATGACAACATTCAAAAAGAGCATTTACTCCTCTTCAAACCCTAACTCAAGCTCTAGCTTCCCAAAAACTCTTCCCACCGTAAATCTTCAAATATTTCCATCCTTGGTTGGGTTAGGGGGTAAAGTTGAGTGTCTAGCTTTGTGGATTTCATCTTGGAGCACTCTCTACTTTCATATTTTGCCGGATTTATTAATCTTGGTGGTTGAGGACTCCTAGACGGTTAGGAGTCTCCCTCGAGCCACCAAAGCTTAGTGTGGTGGTCGTGGAAAGTTTGTGAAGCTAGGTCTACTACTTATCTACCTTGTGTGCAAGTGGCATCACCAGATCCGAAGGTTTGACAAGGTTTTGAGCTAACCCTAGCTGCTCAGTTCGGATACTCCGAACTTCTAAGTTGGATACTCGGAACTGAATCAGAGTATCTGACCTAATATTTGAAGTATCTGATCTTTAAAGCTTCCGCATATTTTAACTCTGTGTAAAATTTAAAAACGTCTATTCACCCCCTTTAGACGCCTTTCCGATCCTCTCAGATACCCTGGAATATCACTCCCGTTTGTCGTCTACCGGTTCCAAAACCGGTACAAATGCTGGTTTGGAACCGGTAGTGATGAGTCCATCCGGAGTAGTGTTACTTTTGTGAAACATTTCGTTTGCTCCTATAAAACATCAGTAAAACACGCAGTAAAACACACGTGAAACAATTTTGCTCGTTTGGATTAGAACGTCTTGTTTTTTCTCTAAAATCATTTTGTTTGTTCTTCTGAAATATTTTCATTTACCATGGGAAACATTATGCTATCTTTGTGAAATATCTGCAAAAAAAATACAGAAACATTTTTGTTTGCTCTGTAAAACATTTTGTTTGCTTGTGTGAAACATTATGTTTACTTTTGTGAAATATTGCTTATTTCTCGCGTGAAACATGACTGTTTTTGGTTGAAACATCCCCGAGTAACTACTAAAACATTTTGTCTTAATGTATGAAATATCCTGAATAACTGCTGAAACAGTGTTTCAAGTAGTAATGCAAAATGTTTCTGCAATGCTTGAACTTTGTTCCAACAGGTCACTGCTCATGTTCATAGTTAAGCGTCCAATATTTTGCACAAGGTCGGACGTCCGATCTACCGTCACCCCCTTATAACTATTATGCCAAGACGATTTTATTTTAGATTAAATTTTGATTTTATTACACTGTGGCCCTTAAAGTCTCTACCGAATCTCACTTTGTACTCTGATATTGAAAATCACTTCTGGCCCCTGTAACTTGTGTTTCTTTGTATCCGAACGTCCACATCATCAGATAGCTATTTAGCGCTGATGTGGATCATAATTAATTAGAATATAGATTTTCTAGATATCTAAAAAATAAAAATGAATGCTAGAGAATTGTAGAAAATACAAGGGAAAATGTAAATTTCAATGAGTACAAAAAAAATTGAGGATCCCATATATGCTATCTAAATTTGGGTTATTTAGGTAGATGCCACTGGAGAGTTGAAAAACCATAGAAATGCCATTATTAATTTTGTATTTGTAGAATTGCCATTATAAAATGATGGAAATAGGATAAATGCCACTATTCCAATCTCAAAGTAGCCTTTAGCATTATATTTTCAAAAAGATCCATTCCCCTTATCTTTATTCTGTATTTACATCAAATTTGCCACCATCCTCCTCATTCTTCCTCATCCCTCCTCTCTCTACCTCTCTCCTTCCTCTCTCCAGGGTGAGCCCATTTCTTTCTCACACCATCTCAAGCTCTCCCTGCTGGATCTAGGCCACCGCCCCACCTCGAGCTCGTCCTCGTCGGATCCGGGCCATCCAGTGTAGACATACGATCTTGGCAAAGATGTCATGCTTCTGAACAAAGTAGAAGAGGACTTGGGTGTGGAGGCTACTTGGATAGAATGTATGTGGCAAGAACCTGGACAAGTAGAGGAAGGAGTCATCCCACAGGCCCACGTCCAAAAACTGTTTCAAATGGCTCACGCTAAAGAAATCATCCGTCTCGTGCATCAGCCTGCATAGCGTGAACCATGATTTACGAATAAGGAGCAACCATTCTTTCTAGAAAAGGGTATACACCGGTGATATGTTCGGCAGGTGTAATAGGGATGCCCTTGATACCAAATTTAGGGGCACCCCGGTGGAAGCAAGGGGGCTCTCTCCCGGAGTGGTCGAGATGGGAGCAACAACTAGCGTCCAAAATTTTTTGGAAGGGGGTGCACTATTGTGTTGATTCTTTCTAGATGCTATAGTAGGGGCCTGCCTGCTATAGCAGTAAAATTCTTTTTGGTGCGAAGGACTTCTTACTGGCCCCCATATTTTGGCCTCCCGATGGGGACCAGGAGTGCGACAGCCTTTGCAGTTGCTATTTTTGGCCTCAAGTGTCTATTCAGCTATTTTATCTCCTTGCTATGAGAAAGCGGCTTTTGGTCCGGGCACAGCATCTTTGAACCATGTGTCCTCCTTTTGACCGTTGCACTTGGCGGGAAAACTGGCCGTTCTCCCTACCTCAACTCCTGGGGCTCTGCTCTGGGTCTTGTCGGGGACACATGGCCTATGGGGCTTCTACGCTGAGGTTCGCCTCGGGCCAGGTTCTAAGGGGCGTGAGGCCCAGGTGGCTCCCATGCGGAGACTGCCCTGGAATTGGTTCTGGAGGTGTGGGGGTTTGCCCCAGACCTGGCTCCCGCACGAGGGTGTGCTTCAGACCCGGGCCATGGGGGCTCGGAGGCTCCCACGCGGAGGTTTGCCTCGAACATGGCTCTGAGGAGTGCAGGGCCTGGGAGGCTCCCACGTGGGGATTTGCCCTAGACTTGGCTCTGAGGAGTGCGGGGCCTAGGCGGCTCCCGCGTGGAGACATGCCTCAGACTTGGCTCTTGGGAGCATGAGGCCTGGGTGCCTCCCGTGCGGGGGGTTTGCCCCAAACCTAGCTCCG
Source organism: Olyra latifolia (assembly GCA_036346145.1). Classification (NCBI taxonomy): domain Eukaryota; kingdom Viridiplantae; phylum Streptophyta; class Magnoliopsida; order Poales; family Poaceae; genus Olyra; species Olyra latifolia. The sequence goes on along the minus strand of CM070524.1, from coordinate 19,976,605 downwards.
GGGAGCGCGTGCCTGGGAGGCTCCCGCATGGAGATTTTGGTCCTACCGACCCTCCTGTCAAAGGGGAAGGCTCACCTACAATAGTCGTCGTCGTCAAGTTGCATCTCGCCAAGTCATTGTGTTGTATGGTTCGCCAGGTCACCGTGCCGCAGAGCTCTAGTGCACATCCCGGACGTACCGACCTTCCCTTCACTGCTCTACACCTCTGCGTCCTAGTCCAGCATGTGGAACACGGTCAACCATGCCATGCAATTTTTCATAATTTAAATCTGGATGGATGGAGTGCTATAGGGGAGGCCCCCCTTCGACAGAAGGGGGCCTCCAAGTATAATTAACGCTCATAATTTCATGTGCCACCAAGATATAATTCATAGTACTCGATTTTAACTTGTAACATCCTCACAGAATTTTCTTGTGCCACTATCCTGGAGCAGGTTACAACCCTAATCCTGTAGGAAATTGTACGAGATCATGTGGAAACATGCACGTTCCCTTCCCTTTTGGTCTCGAAAAAGGCTGTTTCGCACACGAGAAGTTTCGACTTAGTTGTGTGTCAGATAAGACTGTTATCGAGAGAGGCGACAAGAAATATCAGGTGACTAGCGTGTCACTGGACGAAGGATACTTGGGTGCAAGCTAGAAGCATGCCGAACGGTACAAGCAGCAGCGATGAGTTCGCAGTACTTCGTGACATCAGCGGGGATTTTGACGGCCCCTTGAAAAGATACGATCTGAGAAGTTTCTTCGAGTTCGCTCAAGAATTCGACATCGGGATGAGATGGGCGGTTAACAATTTAACGTGCCAAGCGGCCTCTCGAAGGAGCACGTATGCATGCATCGGCGCCCATAGCGAATGCGTGAATGTCACCGGTGGAAATATATATCTTGGATATCGTTGCAAGTGTTCTGCTGGCTTCCAAGGAAATCCATACATCCAAAATGGCTGCACAGGTCTACTCTCTAGATCTCTCTCTCTATCTCATTGACATGCAAACTAGTGCTCTAGTTTCTACACACGATAGCATATGATATCAGAAAAAAAAATATATTAGATTTTTTTGCCACAACCAAACCTTCGCGTCAGCGCAAACCACTAATCTGTAATGTTTCCATGGTGAGGAGACTCACTTTATACCATTTTGTTTGCAGACGTAGATGAGTGCTTACTGCCAAATAGATGCAATGGAGTATGTCATAATTTCCCAGGCGGGTATAATTGCACATCGTGTCCACATGGTAAAGAGTTTGAAACAACAAAGAGGAAATGTGTAATATCGTCGAAGCTTCGCAATCTTCTTTTTGGTAAGTTATAGCAAACATCAACAACCGTATAAAGGAATTATAAAAAAAGCAAAAATGATCTTTTTGGGCAATTCCATCGACTAATTAGCAACACATGCAATCTTCTTGTAGGTATTGCGATTGGAGTTGGCTCTGGCCTTAGTTGTATAATTATCGCACTGGGTACAATTGTACTTGCTAGAAAATGGAAGGATGGCGTTCAGAAGAGAATTCGAAGGGCATACTTAAAAAAAAATCAAGGCCTACTCTTAGAGCAACTAATCTCAGATGAAAGTACCACAAACAAAACAAAGATATTCTCCTTGGAGGAACTAGAGAAGGCGACCAACAATTTTGATATTACCCGTGTTCTTGGACATGGAGGACATGGCACAGTTTACAAAGGGATACTACCTAATCAAAGTGTGGTGGCCATTAAAAAGTCCAAAATAGTGGAGCAAACTGAGATAGACCAGTTTATAAACGAAGTTGCAATTCTCTCTAAGATCGTTCACCACAATGTGGTGAAGCTTTTTGGTTGTTGGAGACAGAGGTGCCTTTGCTGGTCTATGAGTTCATATCCAATGGTACATTGGGTGACCTTCTTCATGGTGATGTAAGCCTTTATTGCTCGTTATCGTGAGATGATCGTATTCGAATTGCAACAGAAGCTGCAGGAGCACTTGCTTATCTCCACTCGGCTGCTGCAATACCCATTTTCCATAGAGATGTCAAATCTTCCAACATACTTCTAGATGGTAGCTTTACTTCGAAGGTTTCTGATTTTGGTGCTTCAAGATCTGTTTCACTCAATGAGACTCATGTGGTGACCATTGTCCAAGGGACATTCGGTTACTTAGATCCAGAGTATTATCACACCGGCCAACTTACCGAGAAGAGTGACGTATACAGTTTTGGAGTGATTCTTTTGGAACTTTTGACGAGAAAGAAGCCAATTTTATTAGTTATATAGGTGAAAAGCAAAATTTATCTCGTTACTTTGTTGAAGGACTTGGAAGAGGCAGAACAAGATGAGATTGATGATGTTGTCTTGCTTACAGAAGCATGCTTGAAGGTCAAGGGAAGCGAGAGACCTACTATGAAAGAAGTAGAGATGAGACTGCAGTCCCTCAGAACTAACAGGCTAAGAAAATTCCATCTTTTCCCAGGAAACAATGAGGAGACTGAGACTTTGGTATGCACAACAGCCAGGAACTCTCATGCACATATCAATCTTGCTAATTACTACTGCCAATTTAATATATGAAGGCATCTCAAGGTGTTATATAGTCAGGAGCAAGAGTTGCCATCCTAGTGTGCCACGGTAACCATTTGTATCCAATAACAGAGCCGAGTGCTTGATGTATCTATAATTCTATATATTAATTGTTTAAAGAATTAGATCATGGAGTTCCACTTTGTAGACCATGTTATAGTTGCAACCTTCTATTATATGCAATAAATATGCCTGTAAGGGATATACTTAATGAAACCTTATTGTTTTAATGCTACGGCAGCATAAAAAACAAAAACATACTTTGTTAGTGTTGTCTTTCGCAAACAACTCCAGTAACGATTAACCTCTTCGGTCCAATGCCAACGGCTTAATAGATTCTCCGGTAGGTATAGGTGATACTAGAAAGGATAGCGCGCTTGTGCACGCGCTCCGGTTGTTCCGTTGGGCGCAAAGTGTATGGTTAAATATAACCTCAAAAACCATTGACATCAGAAGAACATCACTAGAGTTTAAATATATCAAATAAAAGAAAAAGAAACCATAGGTAGTAATTTCATTAGGAGGAAATACAGTAAGGATGTTCCATATATATGAGACTAAATTACATCAAACATATTCAAACTCATAAGACCCCTTTTTTTCACTGAAGAGAAAACATGATCCAGGTCTGAATTATGTGTTCCTTTCTTCACTGAAGAGAAAATGTATTCATAACACTCCTGTGACAAAAGTTGACTTATGTGATCCAGATCTAAATCATGGCCTGGCCCAGCTGTAGATGCATGAGGCATGCTTGAGGTGCAGGAGTATTTGGACTACGGTAGTCAGTCAGAATGATTTGATGCCTTAGGGCAGGGACAATGGGATGGCTGTGAGATGGAAAATGGTTTAGAGTGAAATTTATATAGAGCAAGATTAATTACCTCTCACATCAGTGATGCAGTTTGTAATGAGGAGAGCAGAAGATCCCAGGTGTGAAATTAATCATGAGTTCATGGCCTTCATGTTTAGTTGTGCCAAAAGAACTACATCTGACATGAGTTTAGCTTTGGTTCCCCTGTCTAGCAGCTAGGGATGATTGTTCCTATGTAACCAAAACCCATCATCAGGAACGTGAGGGAATGAGGGAAGAAGTAAACAAAATAGTAATCTTTCATGTATGCATAGTCATAGGAAAAACATACCAGGATGTACAACCACCCAACAATAGTTTCCGAGGTGTTGAACCTGCTAAATTGTAGATACATTTGGCTTCAGTGTCAAGATATTCAGTCTATCGGCAGGTTCATCTGTGAGAGGGGCACATATGGTCTTGATAATTGATATCATTTAGTTTTCACTGAATATATCCACCAAAGTATTCAAGCGACTACAGTATGACATGGATCATATGAAAGATTAATTACCTCTTCCATGCTGTGAACTGGAACTTCTTAGGAATGGCAATATTAGGTTTTGTCTTGAGCATATCTCCTAGTTTTTCCTGTGACAACCCACTCGTTGACCCTTCTTGCCACAAAGAGGCCAATGAAGACAGCTTTACAACGGTGCAAGGACATGACATTCTCGAACAATACCCAGAAGATAATTAAATGGAAGGACCTACAAGGCGGACAGTAAACAGTATTATTCAGAATTGTTTTCCTAAAGGAAATCCACTGACAACATATACACAACACCCCATTTGGGTATCTCTACTTCGAGAAAGAAGACCGACACCAGAATCACAATGCCAATGCAGTAGAAGAAGAAGGTGACCTTGTGCGAGATAATCCTCCGTGCCAAGAAGAAATTGCAGATCACGTAGAACTTCTTTCAGACCGACACCCTCTACATCATGAAAGTGCAAGCAAGTTTAGGCAAATGTACAATTAAGACTCAATAAGCAATAAACAGAGTTCTTTGCATGACAATTTCTAATTTTAATTTCAGGTCCTTTTATTCTCAGCATATATACGTCCTAGTTCAAAAAGATTGCCTTTTTAATTGAGAAAAGAATATTGCATTTGCACGACATGAACCAATGCTAACCTTAGCCTGTATAATATCCCACACCATCTTCCTGAATAAATTTGTCGGCCCACAAGACCAACGGTGTTGCTGGTAGCAGTAAGCTTTGAAGGTGCCTGGCAGTTCACTTTTCACCTAAGAAGCCAAGAAGCAGCTCATCAGAACAACATTCAGCACACCATCACCCAAAAAAACCAGCAATAATAACTAATTATCTCTATGAATCTTGGCAATTACAAACACTCTTCTTCAAGAAAGCACCTTCATGGTGCCGAGGTAGACAAATTTCCATCCTCCGAGGCCAGCCCTCATGGCCAATCCATGTCCTCCACGGTCGTTCTGTCCTTCCAGCCGCCGGCCTCGACAATCGCCCGTATCCTCCACACACCAGCGGTCCCTGGAAACCATCGTCCCCGAGCTCACGGACACAGAGTCGCATGAATCACACTGCATCAAGAAAGAAGAGAGGGTCTATATGGAAGAGACCGTTGTAGCCGAAGAAGGCACAGGAGGTGGAGCCAGACTCCTGCTCGATCTTGAAGTGGTAGTCCATGGACATCTCCTGCATCCTGGTCATGAGACACTTGTCGGCTTTGACAAACTGCCATCGAGCCTGGATGAGCGCGACGTCGGGGTTGTGGGCGAGGAAGGGCACGACGCGGGTGAGGAAGTCTGGCCATGGCTGGAAGTCGGTGTCGAACATTGCGATGTGCTCGCAGGCGGCGATGTAGGGGTGGCGCATCCCTTCCCTTAGAGCGGCGGAGAGCGGCGGCCTTGTACCCAGCGCGGTTGCTCCGAGGCAGTGGCGACCGGGAAGGGCGATGGTGCTGGTGCAGCCGCGGCGAGAGGGGGGAGGCGGCGACATGGTCGGAGAGGAGGGCGGCGTGGAAGTAGGCGGCATAGGCAAGAGGAAGCAGAGACGATGGCGGCACCGGAGAGGAAGAGGTGGAGCAGCTAGGGTTTGGGCAGGCGGAACGACAGCGGGTTGAGTACTAAAAAAACTATGAGGGCTAAACGCAAAAAATGATGAAGCAAGGGCCGCTTGATGAGCTGATCGGACAGCTATCACGATCGAAGGACACACGTAAAATCAAAAAATTGAGGGTCCTTTTTGCATTAGCAATCCGTTTGTGCGGTCTAGGCAGCAAGCAGCCGATGGACGGATCGAGCCGGAGGCCCAGATCGGACAGCCGACGTTTTTTTCGATGACGTGGACGCACGGATTGTAGCTTTTGATAAGGGCTTTATATATAAAGAAGATAATTCGATACTCTAATTTAACCTGTCAAGACAAAGACCATATATTGCTCACACAGGAGCAAGCTAAAGGCAGTAGGCAATACAAAATCAAGAGAAAAGGAAGCAACTATTCCATTGGATTCATTTGCATGCTAAGTGCGGATGGAACAGTTGACATCTTTTCGTTAAAAAAATGTCAGAAACTTGCATTCGCAGCATTGCATATATAGGGATCGAGCTGAAGAACTGTATTTGCAAGTCTACAAGCACCAACGCTGCATACACAAAGAATCGCTCGAGGCCCCATACAAAAGAATCGCTCAAGTTTATTCAGCGGTGATAACTCCGCATGCAAATTAATATCGTACAGCCAATTTATCGCTCAATTTGTACAGATCCATGAATCCTAGTATGGGACATCGCAATTAATACCAAAAAAGAGAGAGAAAATAAAGAAATTGAACTGTCACATTTTAGATTTTGAACCAACATGCACTAGTGCGCGCGCGCGTGGGTGAGGTTCTAACCTCAGAACATCACGTCCAAATTTAGATATGCAAATACAAGCCATAAATTGATAAACCAATACACGTACTCCCTCCGGTCCAAATTATAGGTCGTTTGACTTTTTTGACACTAACTTTGACCACTCGTCTTATTCAAAAAATTTGTAAAAATATGAAAAAGTTCAAGTCATGCTTAAAGTATATCATATGATAAACTAAATCACAGTGAAAACAAATAATAATTATAAAATTTTTTGAATAAGACGAGTGGTCAAAGTTGGTGTCCAAAAAGTCTAACGACCTATAATTTGGAACGGAGGGAATATATTCCTATGGAAGCCTACCAACTCGAGTGGACTACTGGAGCGTTCAGAGAATCAGAGGGCAGTCACTACTCACAAACTGACCAACCCCTCACGCTTTCCAAGTTCTGCGTGTACCAGGCGATGGCGATGAGCACACGTAAAAACAGATACGGATCGGATAGGATCTTCCCATGCTAGTATCTATCTATTTTATCGGACATTGATAGTATCGGATAAGAATATGGATATAGATACGAACAAGATACAGATCGAATACGAATAGGAAAACGGGTTTTACCGTATTTTATTAAGGAGCCTAGATATTAATCATGTATGACACATAATACCATATATTTTATTTTTAAAATAAAATATGTTGCTTTTTAAATGATAAAATACATATTTTTCGTTTCGACAAATTAAATACGTAGCTAGCTAGTGCAACATGCACTTACGTGCATAGCATGCACCCATAGCAATAGCAGCTTGGGTTCGCAGGCCTGCGTAGAGCAGCAGCATAGGTCCATGTAGCATAGCAGTAGCGGCTCGGCCAAGACAAGCCACACGCAGTAGCTAGTATGCGCGCGTAGCTACCCACGCACATAAGCATCTAGGCCAAGCCACACGTTAGCATCAATCCACGCTTTGGATGAGCATAAAGCAAGTGATCCCAAATCTAACCCGTATCCATATAGGATAATATCCGAATAACAAATAATTAGATACAGATAATATCCAACTGATTCTAATATCCGTCGGATAGCTCCCAACCTTTATCCATTTTTGTATTTGTTTAAAAATCCGGATAATTATCCCTATCCGTATCTGTATCCGTCTAGATAGAAAAATGAATTCCGGACTAATAAAATATGGATACGGATTTGGATCCGAACAAATATTATTCTACCAATTTTCACCCCACACAAAGAGTGCCGCCCGCGGGGTGAGACCATAGAGAATCAGGATCCTCTGCCTTTGCACTGTGCCGAAGGCAAAAATGTAGATAGCACTGTACCACGGGTGGACTGCGCTTCAAGGGACAGGCACCGAGTGAGCTGAGAAGCGGCTGAAGCCCGGAAATCTCCCGGCCTGGATTATCTATGGCCTGTGTTTTTTTTTTGTTTTAAACGGCACGAGCAACAGAAAGCTGTATTTCCGGCATACCTCATTGCTTTGTAGAACAATAGAGTTTCCATTGAATTATTGACGGAAAGGTTACAACCATGGAAAAAAAAATTAAAATATAACTTCATCTAAGAACCAACATCTACTAAAAATAGTATTAAGATTAACTTGTATTCCTCTTACCCAAATAAAGCATTTGTAACATGTGTATTATAATGCTTGCACTAGTAAGGTAATAAAAAGAATTTTATTCACATTCTAAAGGGCATGCATTTTTCTTGCAAGAGATGATACATGAATACCCTAATCCAGCTCTTCCACCATTCCTTCGATCTTCCTTCATCGATAGCATCTGCACATAGGCAAAAACATTCAATGTCATCGTGGAGAGAAACTCTGCACAACAACCCGACACAAAACTCCTACCATAGAAGAGACAGATCCCAATACTCACAAATAGATCGGAGACCACGGGTAGTAATACTACAAAAAACGCTGTCAAGCAGGTCACCTAAGCCAACCATTACCAAACCAAACCACCCCTCCATTGTCGACATCATGAAGGGCGGAACTGCCAGCGTTAACCCTAAAAAACTAGATTTGATCAAAAATCTAAAATTTCAATATAAGAAGAGAGTCCTTATCACCTCTCTAACTCTCGTAGAGTCACTCGTTCTATAGACGAGGGCCAGAGAGCTTTGACCGGAGAAAGCCGTCTCAGATTCGGATGGCCGTCCTGGTTACGTGTACTATGTTGTTGACAGCAGATGATTCCTGTATCATTCTATTATTCTATATACTAAAGATCACGAGATTACCCCAATTCTAGCCTATAATTTAATTCTATATACTAAAGGGCATGAGATTATCCCAATTCTACCCTATCCGCATCATCATTCTATATACATCGGATCTGGGCTGGAAAACTTCCGTGGTGGCCAGATCTAACCTGCCTTCCGTCACAATTCTTTGAATTTTGAAGAATTATCTATCAATTATGAAGATTTTTTTGAACAGGATCACAATGATTGTTGGAATACATGGGCTTGACCCATTTATTTAACAATAAATTTTGAAAAATCTTAAAGACCCACATATGAAAGGGAATGTATGAACTCTTTAGCACACATGTGGAGAGACACTAACTTAAATAGTGAAATGTGCTCCACCCTACTGGCTCATGTGGGAAAGAGAAAGAGAAGAATATGCATGTTCGCTAGCCTCGCCAGGCCAGTGCGGGTGCACGGCACCTACGTGAATGGTCTACCAAAATCGGGTCCAGTTGCTTGCAAATGCGCGACATCCTTTTGTAGCTTTCTTTTCTTTTGCTCTCCAAAAAAATATCGAATCAGTTACGAGATATGGAGATCGTGCAAGTCCGATCGTGGCATGTATTGTAACACGTTTGACTGTCAACTTATCCCATATAAATCGTACTGCCACCACCCGAGAGAAATAGAGAACAGAAGCTAAGGTTTTCGCCTCTTCCAATTTTCGACGCCGCCACTATTGGCGATTCTTACGCGCTACAGAATAATCGGAAAGCGGATGGATATCGTGGTAGTTTTCATCTAGGAGTATTCCAAGGTATCTTTTTAATCCACAGAGAACGAGGGTAAAGAATATCACTATCGTTGTACAGTATATCTCTATTAATTAAGTTACCAGCCAGCTAGACAGCGGGGGATATAATAACGATATAACAAGATAACCAAAGTGACACACACAGGAGATAAAATAAGCCAGTAATCTTGCTAGTTTGGGAGGACAACGAGACGAGTATGTTCCTAAGATAAGTTCAATTAAATTACCAAGTCTGAGATAATAAAGATAGTAGTAATGTTTAAGAAAGTCCTCAGAGCTCGGCCGATTCACTACCACCCGCTATCAGTTAAGAACACCGGATGATTATGACCACCCCCGATTGGGCTCAAGCTGTGCGAGACTAACAGGCGAGAATGCAAGCAAAGCTAATACCACCCGGATAGTAGGGCTGTCACTACCTACTACCTACCGCACAACTGTTGAATCAGGTGTCTTCCAAGTTAGATCTAGCCTTAGACACCATGTCCGCTACTAGAACCGATCACTCCCCCTCGGGTCCTTAGGGGACGATCTAGGTTCGATACTAAGAAGTATATGAGAGGGAACCTAGACTCGGAACCAGATAACCTTAAACATGACTGTAATTCTCCACACTCTCAACTAATGCGGAATGTAAATGCTCAGCTCAAATAAAGTAAAGAACTTATATTAATTTGATCTAGTCTTACACAAGGGAAAAGTAAAGGATACAAAAGCTATTACCCGAATTCCTGAAGACAGCTCCGGAACCTCGAGCCTCAGCTCGACTCGAACTCTAACTTCCAAACTAACTAAGAACTACTCTAGCTAGTGACAAGGTGATTCTCCTCCAGGTGTGATGTGTGTGTGTGTTACAAGTGAGGTGAGAGGTCCTTTATATAGTGTCACGGAGCCAATGAACACTTGACACGTTAGGGAACACGTGTAGGAGCCTCCTTAGTTGAAGTAGCATCCAAGAGAGAAAATGAAGGGGTCGGCCAGTCTAGGGTGGGTCGGCCGACCCCCCTCCGAGTGATCCAGGCCGTCGCCTCCTCCTAGGATCCTTCCTTGACGGTGTAGATGCTCTCCCCAATTCGGTTTTGTTAGTTGGAGCCAGTAAAACCCTCTTCCAAGTGGGCCTATGGATCCATTTGTGAAGCAAGTGTTGCCCTTTGATCAAACCGACGTGGATGAATGGCTGGGATGGCCTTCTTTTGTGCTTGTTGGATCTCTGGAGAAAGCACAATGCAATTGGCCGAAGGAGCTGGGTCGGCCGGCCCAGTCGGCGGCTGGCTACTGGCGGTTATTTCGATACTGAGACGTAAACTCACCAAAACTTATAGAAATTTATTAGTTTAAATAATTTTAGAGCATTAGACCTTGAATTTTCCCAAATTACCGGAATGTTGGCATAAAGATTCGGAATTTAACGATCGCCAACCGCCACCGATCGACTACTTCGTCCCGCTGCGATGGCATGCACCGGTGATCGGGAGAGCAGGTCTCTGGGACCTATCGCCCTTGAGATCCTGCACTGGGAGAGAGCGAATAAAACTTTCTTTTGCAGCTTTATTTCCTTTGCTCTCCGAAAAATACTGAATCGGTTACAAGATATGGAGATCGTGCCATGTATTATGATACGTTTGACTTTCAACTTATCCCATATAAACTATACGGCCATCCCCCGAGAGAAATAGAGAACAGAAGCTAGAGTTTTCGTCTCTTCCAATCTTCTGAGCCACCACTAATCGACTACTCCGTCCCGCTGTGCCGGTATGCACCGGTGATCGGAAGAGCAGGTCTCCAGAACCCATCGCCTTTGAGATACTGCACTGGGAGATACTGCAGTTTCCTGTTGTCTCTGTTTACGAGTATATTAGAGAAACATATTAATACGTCTATTTCATCGATGTCTACAATATATTCGTATTGCATGATGTTGTAGGTTAATCAAATAGCATCAAAAGTAAGCTTTAAATGCAAAAGCAGTATTAAAATTCAGAATCATGACGCGGTTTTGTCCTAGAATATGTATTTTCAATGAATTCAACACTTTCTAGGGGCTTTCCTATAATTTTCAACGTTCTGGAAAAATTACTTCGTGTAATTCCAATTTTCCCGAGGGCTTTCCCACAAAATTTCTAACGTCCAACCCAATTTCTCCCTTCCGCGCACTAATGGGTCAAGGGGCCTAATTCAGCAGGCCTAGAGTCCCTTGTAGCATTTTTTTTCTTGTTTTTCTTTTCCTCCCACTGGCCCGACGGCCTGGCCTGCTTGGTCTGTCTCGGCCTGGCCCAGGCACACCATCTAAGGATAGGGGACGGCTAGGGTTTCCCCTAGCGCACTGATGCTAGCGGTTTCGCAGAGCTCAGGCGCAGTGCCCGCAACGGCTGTTGCGGGACGCGCGTAGTGCGATGCTGCAACTACGGGCTGGCGAGCGGGGTGCGGCAGTCGGCCGTTGCGGGGATGGCATGCGCGGCGAGCGTCCGTTGTGGGGGCGTCCGCACAGGGTGGAAGTCACTTCAAAAAGGCGCACGTGGTGCGGACACCGCCTCGGGCGGTGGCACGTACGGCGCGGGGTCGGCGGGTGCACGCGACCGCGAGGGGCTGCTTCGGGCGGCGACGCGCATGTTGTGGCGACCGGCAATAGCAAGATGGCGCGTGACGACGACAGGTGCATGCGGTAGGGGAGGCCAGGGGTCCATGCGGTGGTGCAGGCAAGCTCACAGGTGCACGGCGCGATGGCGGTTCAGGCCATGACGATAACGAGCGCGCGCACCAGCTTCTTGCTGAGAGCACGACAGTCGGCGCTGGCACGCGGGCCTGTACGACACAGCTTTATGCCGATGGCCAGAGCCGACTAGTGTGTAGCACGACTTCGTGCGTGCACGGTACCATGCAGATTATAATGGCTTCATGCCATCAAGGATTTCGACATTGAAACTTAACAAAATTACAATTCATAGTCATACATCCTATATGAGAAGGCTCACATCTCACTAATCAGTATAGTACCGACAACTTTAAATTAGCAACAATAAGTGCATTACACCCTGATCGGCTTCGTGCCAACAACTTCCAATCGACAATGGTAGTGTATCTAGTGTTGGGAATTGGGCGTCTTAGCCGCCAAGACGCCGACTCGAGCCGTCGTGCCTCGAATTTGAACAAAGCAAGACGGCCCGACCAACTCTTGAACCATGCTGGCTGGCCCGGACAATAAAACAAGGCCGGCATGGCCCAAAGGCATCTTGCCGGCCGCCTTTAAACGGCCGCCCGAGCACGGTCCAAACAACAAAACAGCAGGCGGAAACTATTTTTATAAATTCATATGTTGCTCAAATAAAAAGGTTGTCAACACAAAAAAGATTCGCCTCGCAATTTTCTACAACTTTCGTGTTCAACAAAAATTCATCCGAGCAATGAAAGACCTCGAAAAATAGGAATTACCAGGTATGGTACCACCGGCCCTACAGCAGGCAGCACACAAAATATTTTTTATAAATTCATACTTTTCTCAAATAAAAAAGTTGTCAACATGAAAAAGATGTGTCTCGAAATTCTCTACAACTTTCGTGTGAACCAAAATTCATACGAGCAAAGGAACACCTTAAAAAAATTATTTACTGACCGTGCCTCGGTTCGGGTCGGGCCGGCCGAAAGACACGCCCAAACAGTCGAGCGGGCGGGTGGCCCGACGTGCCTGATTTCTAGGCCCAGCCTGCACGCCATTCGGCCGTGCTGCCCAACCCATTCCACCGTGCCGTCTTGTGCTTTGGGCTCGAAAAATCGGTAGTGCCGTCTTGGCGGACGGCCGGCCCAAACTCCCAGCACTAAGTGTATCCCGTGAAACCAAAATGCAAATGATATACAGGGAAGGGGAAAAAGGGGGGGATTCAAATTCAGTTCCTCTTTTACCTTCGATCGATCTCTTGGATAAGAAGAGCTATGTGCTAATGACGTGTTAAGGGGCCAATGCTACCGAGTGTAAGAGGGTAACATCCTGGATCAGAAAAGCTACATGCCGATGACGCGTTAAGGAGCCAATGCTACCAAGTGTAAGGGGCTGATTATGTGTTAAAGGGCTAATGCTACCGATTGTAAGGGGTCAATGCTACCGAGTATAGGCCAGAGGTCCCTTACCAGATGTAAAAAGGGAAATCACAGGAGACACACAGAAGTGGAAGAAGGTATCATACTTTCTTTATTCTATTCCTTCTCGTATGTACAATCTAGAGAACCTCCTCCTTTTATAAGTTTCGGTAAATGTGCCACATGGGTCTTCTCGGCCCAACTTCGTTTCTAGAGAATGAGAGCAAAATAAAAAAGCTAGATGTGGACATTTGGTCCATCCGAGTTCCGAAGATGGCCTGGGCTAGCTATCGAACCTGCAGGAGAAAAGAATGCATGAAATGAATGGAAAGCATGAAGGGCAAAATACAAGATATCGTCGTCCATGTCCCTTACCTATGAAGAAAAAAAAAAGAGTAGGGACAAAAGAGCAAAATCGGAACCGTAGAGCAGTGCGCGTGTGTGGATCTACCCCATCGATGATCTGCAGAAGAACCAGACGTCGGATCATCTAATTAAGTCGGAAGCATACATAGCAAAATCTAAAATATCTTTAGGCAGGTTTCTTACCTAGGAAAAGAGCAAAATCCAAATCAAAATATAAAAACGGTGGAAATGGGCGTGGATGGAAAATAACAAAACCGATCAGCGGTGTAAATCTACGGCCTGCAGGAGAAAAAAAAGATCAGATGATCAGATGGATGGATCTTGGAAGCTCATGTCTTTCGGTAGCATGGTCCTTGAGCATCCTCGCTTCACTGCTTCTTACTTCGTTCCATCTCAGGGATTTCTTTCTCTTTTTCCCCTTCTAATTTTCGTTCTAGGTAGTGGAATCCATCGTCGCCTCCCTCATGATTTGGTTTCGTTTTTTTCTCTGTGGTTGCTTGATTACGAGGGTGATCTTAAAATTAAATTAGTTTTTCTTTATTAATCCCGATTCCCGAAAGTCATATTGTTGAATGTATATAATGTTTGTTTTGATTCTTTTGTTGTTGTTGTTGCCCCACAAATATATGAATGAAATGATTTATATATGTTGAGAGTGTTCGTTTTGTACAATACTGTATTGGATTACATGATATTATATGGCATGCTTTTGGTACATTTAACAGTACCTTTTTGTTTGTAAATATGAATTGCAGCAAGTATGTTCGATGCCGTGAAAATGAATAGTAAGGATAGCCTAAACAAATTTGAGAGCATAGCTGCCATTGCAGCAGCCTTCTGTTTGCTTCATGTTGAACATGGTGCTCCAAATTATTGAGAGCAACAGTTTCACACCTCACCAAGCTTGTATCTATTCGCAACCGGCTCATAAAAAAGAGCGCGCCTTATGTTAATCCTCAGTTGTGAGCTTCATGCTGACATTAGCATTGACATCACCAACACAAATAGCTTCATGATTGAGCACGGAAAGTTCAACAACCCATGAACGTACATCACCAGATCTCATCACCTAAGCAAAGAAAGGTAAAAAAGAATACCAGAATAAGGGCAATTGATAAGCATGTATGTTCTTGGCATTTGATGAAAATAACACTGCTGTGTATTTTGAACTGCTATAGAAGACATTATAAATTACAATGATCCAGAACTGTACACTACTAGAAAAACGAGCATCACAAGCAGTACATCACAAACGGTTCGATGCGCACGGCTTCTAATAGTTGCAGCACAAGCGGTTCAATAGACCAAGCCAGAAAGCCTCCTCTAGAAGCGGTTCGTAATCTGAACCCTTCTAAAGCAAGCAACGAAGGGGTTAGTGTCACGAACCCTTTCTAAACCAACACCTCTAGCGGCGGTTCGTAATGTCTGAACCCTTCTAAAGCAAGCAAGCGAAGGGTTCAGTATACAAACCGCTTCTAGAGGGGGCTTTAGAAGGGGTTCGTATTACGAACCGCTACTAGTGGTCCATTTTTCGAATTGTTAAAAGGAAAGCTTGCTTTATCTCATCAGAGAGCACGCGTGGGTAGGTTGGCTAGCTGGGTAAGGCGTGGGTCACGAGGAGGGATGAGGTCCTGAGTTCAAATCCCACGTACCCCATTATTCTTTACCTTTTTAGACACCACTAGAAGCGGTGCTCCCGCGAGCATTAGTCTCGGTTGCTTAGAACCGGTTATATAACCGCTTGTGAAAGTGGTTACGAACCGGTTGTGTTGCACTGTTCCCTGGTAGTGAGAATTTCACCTTCACCTGCTTCTGCTTTACCTATGGGCCTGCCTGAGCAGTTCCATGAACAATGTCAATGGTCACTTGAAGTGAAGTTTCTGAAGGTGGTTAACTTCCTTCCCAAATATTTAGAAGTATTTGGAAATGCACTTATTTCACATGAGAACGTAGCTATACCATGCTATTTGCAACTTCTCTTTTATTGTCACTCTGACATGTTATTTCCTATTGCAAAGACGTCTATCGCTGGGCACAAACTGCTGAAAGCTAGAAATCAAAACCTGCATATATGTCTGCATCGGTTGCTCAAGTTGATGGCAACATCTACAAGTAATTCATGGGCATGGACAATGGCCTCAGGCTCTAAGGTTTTCTCTGATTTTCTTACTTTACTCATTTACTGTTTGAACTTATGTACAGTTTGTTTAGCATGAAGCAGTTTTGTTCAACATTTTTTTTTTGAGCTAACGGGTAGGAGCGCTGCCATTTCATTAAGAGGGAAAAAAACTGTACATGAATATAGAAAAAGAAGAGAGAGGGGGGAGGGGAGCACTAGTTAAGATACAATGACGGAGGCTGTCTCCCAAGAGGCCAGGCCCCCTTGATGAGATCAACGACTTGAGGAGTTGGCAAGGCCCGGTTGTTCAAGATGCGTCTGTTTCTCTCCTTCCAGATTTCCCAGATGACATGGATGATGAGGCCGTTGAACGCGCGGGACGACTCCTTCGTCAGGCCTTTTTGCCAGGAGAGCCACCAGTCGATGAAGCCTTCCCTGGAGGCACCCGGCGACTGGTGTGGTAGCAGCGACTGCCAGACCGAAGAGGCAAAATTACAGGCCCCACAGAGATGGTCGATGGTTTCAAGGGGCCCATGGCAGAAGCAGCAAGTGGAATGGTGAGGCCAGCCTTTCCTGGCGAGGAGGTCAGCCGTGTTGATGCGGCGGTGGCTCAGGGACCAGGCGAAGAATTTGCATTTGTTGGGGGCCTTAGCATTCCAAATTGCGCGAGCCAGGGGGTGTCCAGTGTTGCCGACCATCTGAAGGTTGTAGGCAAACTTGGCGGAGTAACATCCGTTCGCTGAATAGCACCACTAAAAGGTGTCAGCGGCGTCCGTGAGGTTGACCCGGCGGATCTTGCTCCAGAGGAGAAGACATTCGTGAAAGAGAGAGGCTGAGGTAAAGGGGCCAGAGAGACGCAACCAGCGGTGGGCTGGAAGGAGTTTGGCGACGGAGTGGTTCTTGTGTCTTGCCTGCTTGTAAAGCTCAGGGGCAATGCTGGCCGGGGCCACACCCTGAAGCCAACGGTCAAGCCAGAAGCAAGTGTTTTTGCCACTACCAACGGTGACCGTGGTGGCCATGCGGAAGAGAGCGAGCTCGATGGTAGACGGCTGCGAGTCCGAGCCGGCCCAAGGCTTGGAAGGGTCCATGCGGGCAAACCAAAGCTAGCGGAGGCGAAGGGCGCAGGTGAAGAGGCCGAGATCAAGAATGCCTAATCCTCCCTAGTCTTTGGGGCGACAGACGGTAGACCAGTTGACCAAGGCATGGCCTGAGGTTGCACCTTCCTGGCCCTTCCAGAGGAAGGAGCGGCGAATCTTGTCAATGTCGCAGATGACCCATTTAGGGAGCTGGAAGGTTGTAGCGAAGTAGGTGGGCATCGCTGAAAGGACAGCTTTGATAAGGGTTAGACGGCCTGCCTTGGAGAGGAGGCGGCCCTTCCAAGTGGGCGGGCGAGCGCGGATCTTCTGGATGAGCGGGAGGTAGTGATTGCGGCTGAGTTTGCGGAAGTGGAGAGGGAGGCCCAGGTAGGTGCAAGGGAAGGAGGAACGGACGCCGGGGAAGGTATCGAGCGCGTGGTTGAGGTCAATATCCTCACAGTGGAGGGGCATGATGGAGCACTTTTGAAGGTTGATGTGCGGGCCGAGATTTCGCGAAAGCATCCGAGTTTGGATGGTAGTCTGCAGCTCAGCCCTATCAGGCCGAAGGAAGATGGCGACATCGTCGAGAAAAGCGAGGTCCTCAGAAGCAAAGGGGATAGGCCCGGGTTCGTAGGGATGCCCGCCTGCTCACCAGAGAGATAAGTCATTGGAGCGGTCGATGGCGAGGATGAAGAGCATCGGGGAGAGGTCATACTGGCGGACCCAGCGACCATGGTGGAGCAGCGGCGAGGGCGGCCGTTGAGAAAGACCTTGGAAGTAGCCGAGCCGAGCAGAAGGGAAATCCAGTAGCACCAGTGTGGGCCAACGCCAAACCA
The DNA here is from genome assembly GCA_036346145.1 of Olyra latifolia. Lineage (NCBI taxonomy): Eukaryota > Viridiplantae > Streptophyta > Magnoliopsida > Poales > Poaceae > Olyra > Olyra latifolia. Next base: position 19,958,850 of record CM070524.1, on the reverse strand, counting down.
ATGCAGAAGCTCCAGGAGGTAAGCCCAGCTAACGGAGTCGAAGGCCTTAGCAAAGTCAATCTTGAGAAGGATGGAAGGCGTCTTGCTAGCGTGAAGATTTTTAAGGGTTCTCTAGACGCAACGGAAGTTGTCCTGGATGCAGCGGCCCTTGATGAAGGCGCTCTGGTTGGCGGAGACGATGGCATTGAGGCGGGTGGCCAGGCGGTTTGCAAGGAGTTTGGAGAAGGTTTTGCGGAAGCTGTGGATAAGGCTGATCGGGCGAAAGTCCTTGAGGCCCTCGCAGTCTTCCTTCTTGTGGAGGAGGGTGATGTTGGCTGTGTTGAGGAGGCCAAGGTGCAAGCCATTGGCATTGAAGAGTTGATCGAAGGCCTGGGTGACCTCAAGCTTGATGGTCTGCCAGCAAGCCCTGTGGAAGGAACTCGTGAAGCCGTCGGGGCTCGGGGCTTTTCCTCCTGGGAGGGAGGAAATGGCTTTGAGGATCTCATTCTCGGAGAAAGACAGGTCGAGGTCCTGGAGATCGTGCTGCTGGATGCCGAGACTATGCCAGGCAAAGGTGAGGGCCACGGGAGGCTCTGGCCGAGTGAATGGAGAAAAGCATGACATTCCTCTTCCTTATCCTCCTGGGAGATGGCGATACCCTGGGGTGTGGTGAGAGCGTGGATGTGGTTTTTTTGACACCGGGTGCTAGCCCTGATGTGGAAGAACTTGGTATTAGCGTCACCTGCACGAAGCCAATTGATGCGGGCTCGTTGTCTAATGTGGCACCTCTCCATGGCCGTGAGACCCAGAGCGGTCTTCGAGCCTTGAAGCGAGGCGCTTCGGGGTCGGAGAGGGGGCGAAGTTTGCGGGCGAATTCAAGCAGGTCGGAGAGGATCCTCACAGTAGCCAAATGGAGGGAGGTATATCTGACCTTTGTGCGGGCCCAAGAAGTGAGGGCTTTCGCAGTACGGGAGAGCTTGATGTGGAGCGAGCGTAAAGGGGAGGTGGGGGCCACATCACGGGACCAAGCCGTCGAAACCACCTCTTGGAACCCCTCAAGGCCGATCCAGTAGTTCTCGAAACGGAAGCGGTGTGCGGGGTGGGTAGAGAGGTCCTCGGAGAGGAGTAAGGGGGCGTGGTCCGACATAAGGGAGGGAAGACCCTGGAGGGTGATGCGACGGAGAAGAAATTCCCAGTCGGCGGAGCAGAAGAGGTGGTCAATGCGACTCATAGTCGGGTTCGCTCTCTGGTTGCACCAAGTGAATCTACGGCCAGTGAGGGGGAGGTCCTTGAGGCCAAAGGTATCCAGAGGCTGGTTGAAAGCTGAGATGAGCGCATGGTTAATGCGGTTGTTGTTTTTGTCCCTCGGGCGTCTAATCATGTTGAAGTCACCGACTACCATCCAAGGAAGGTCGGGGTCGGTAGGCGCGTGTCCCATGAGCTCATTGAGGAAGTTGAATTTGTCCTGGCGAGACTGGGGGCCGTAAACCACTGTTAGACGCCACCTGACCTGGTCGGGCGAGAGGTGACCGTGGCCGAGAGGCAATGGGAGGAGGAGGCCGACGAGTCAAGCAAGAAGTAATCGTCGTGGGCGAGGATCCAGATTCCCCCCTGGTGCCATCCGCATCCAAGGAGGAGTAGGAGGTCATGAAGGCGGAGCCGGCGCACTCGTGTAGGAGGTTCAGTTGGACGGAGTCCAGCTTCGTTTCTTGGAGAAACACGAGGTTAGCGCGAGTAGACTGGATGAGGTCGCGGAGGACAGAGCGACGGACTCCCGCGTTTAGGCCGCGGACATTCCAACTGAGGAGGCGAAGGCGTTTTGTCATTCGGAACACAAGGCGACACCGAGGGTAGGGGCGCCTCTTTGGGCCACCTCGCTTGGCTGGGTCTCCGCTGGCCCAACCTCTTCATCGCCCGTCTGGTGAGAGCAACCAGGCGAGGGGCTAGCAGGCGGCGTCTGGGTTGGCGAGCCTAGGGCACGGCGGAGGATGGGCCTCCCGTGCCCGTGTCGACGGCCGGTGGTGGGAGCTAGACTCCAGCTAGCTCGACTACGACGTCGATTGCCGGCGGAGGGAGTTCTCTGGTGAAGAGGTCACGGAGGAGGACGTTGTCACTGTCGTCACTCGTGCCAGCAGGGATGATCGCGGAAGAGCGGGCGGTCGTGCCAAGCCACGGCTGAAGCTTGCGCACAAGGAGACGGCGAGCCTTGGCCTCTGACAGGAGCTTCCCGTCGCTGCGGCAGGCAATGCGGGAGCTCTGACGGGTTGGGGCCTTTGCGGTACGGCTGGCTTTGGCATGACGGCGCGGAGTAGGCGGAGACTGCAATAGGGGTGCAGAGACGGGGAGAACATGGCGCTGGATAAGAGCGTCAACAGAGGCAGCGGTCGTGGAGGAGGCTAGGGATGGGAGGTTGAGGTCGACATCGAGGTCGGCATGGTCCATGGTGGGCACATGTGTCGCGGTGTGGACAGGCGAAGGCGGAGGGGGAGCGTCGTCCAGCGGCGTGGTTTCTGCAGCTGGCGCGACGGTCACGGTGACTGCGCACTAGGTGGCAGCGTCGCGTGGGCGGGGCGCGCCTGCGAGAAGCAGCAGCAGAGCGGCCCGCCCTAGGTTGTCGACGTTGGTGCTAGTGTTGGAGGGCCTGAGGCGGGACGGGCGGGGACAGTCAGAGCCTAGCACGGGAGCCTGCGGAAGGGGAGGGAAGTGTTTGGGTGAGCCCAGGGACTACGACGAGGGGTGGGGTCCCAAGATGGAGATGGAGGCGGAGTTGGTGGAGCGGGGAGAGAGTGGGGGGTTTGACGGCGAGGAGGGAACCACGACATCCGCGTCCTCCCAGGAACGGTTGGAGATGGGAGGAGGGGACAGCATGTGACGATGACTATTGACGCTGGACTGGCCATCGCCGCGGCCGCCTAGGTGCGAGGCATAGTAGCCGAGGCCAATGGCCGAGACGCTGCGGACCCTACTCCGTGCCGCGAGCATGACGCGGGACCGTGATCTGGAGCGGTGTTGGCGGTGGTGTGGATTCTTGTCATCGTCATCCGATTCGTCAAAACAGGGGCCGCCAGGGAAGTCACCTGGTGAAGGCGGTGGCGACGGCAGGTCACCATCGACGCGGCCAAAGTCCCACCCCGGGTAGGAGATCCTGACAAAGCCGAGAGGTCCGGCAGAGTGGTCCTCGATGGTGTCGAGGTGGATAAGCACCTTGGATGTGGAGGCCAGCTTGACGTGCTGAGCGACAGACGACCCGCTCGAGGTGTCGATGATGCTCAAATAGTGGACCCGGGGGGATGCAGTCGGGGTTCTCGCACCAAGCCCACACATTGAGTGAGCTGGTGGTGTCACGACCGGGAGATAGGCAGCGCTCCTCGACGCCTTGGAGAGCGCAGGCGGAGTCGATGATGGAGCGCGCCGCCTGTTCGTTCCACGCGAACAGCGGCACGTTCTCGGCGAGCCGGGCCAAAGCGTGTCGGCGAGGTTTCGCGACAGCTGCGGCCGCCAAAGGCGAAAAGCGAAACGAGGTGCCACAGGTGGCGTGGGCGGCGGATGGCTCGCTCTCGTTGCTCGGGGAAAGGGAAACGAGCCATGAAAGGCTGCGGGTAATGCCAGCGATGAGGAGCTCGTCGTGACCATAGGAGACTTGGCGGCGTGGAAGGCGGCGGCGCCTGGCGTCGTAGCGTTGAGTCGACAGCGCCGGCGTGGAAAACGGCAGCGCGGCGTGCCTCAATGTCGGCCTCCGCCTTAGACATGGCGCCAAAGCGGTGCAGCACGCTAGAGGTGCGGCGTGGGCGGTTGACGGGAGCACCGCGGGCCGTGGGCGTGGAATGCAGCAGCGAAAGGGGGCGGCTGACGGAAGTTGAACGGGGGGAAAGGGAGGTGAAACGCGAGGCTAGGGGAGGCGGAGAGGGAGGGGAGGGCTGGCGTGTCGGGCAGGAGGAGGCTTTATGCCCATTCCTCCCGGCGGCGGCGACGCAGCGCTCGACGCGACGAGGAAAGCGTGGTGGGAGATTCGAGGCAGTGAGCGCCGCCGGTTGGCCGGGATAGAAGACGCCGGAGGTGCGGAACCGGGCCATTCAGGTGGGAAGGGCGAATCGGGGAGGAAGAATGCCCCTACATCATAGCGTGACGAGGTGCAGGCGTCGCCGACAACCTCATCTTGAGGCGATGGGAGGAAGGAGGGGCAAAGCGCACTTTCTTGGTTGCGCAGCTCCCTCGGCGGCAGCGTCGGCGATAGATCGCTTCGGCTTGAGGCAGGGGCGTCTCGGGAGCAGGACGGAGGCGAGGGAGGCGAGGCAGCCGGTGGTGGGGTTGGAGGCAGGGGTGGCGGCGGCGCGAGTCTAGATCTGGACCGAGGCTGGGGGCAGTGGAGTTGGGGACGAGGCAGGAGTTGAAGGCATGGCGGTTGCTCTGGCGGCGGCTATACACCACCACGCATGGGGCGGCGAGCAGCGGCGAATGGCGGCGGCGGCAGGCGGCGGCGGCAAACGCGCCAGTGCGCGCGAAGGTGGCGGGCGCCGGCTGCTCGCTCTCTCAACCAAAGCGGCTCGTGGCGCTGGGCCCGCGGATCTTGGCTATCGAGCCGGAGCGGAGTTCTTGGCGAAGAGGATCAAGCAGCGGCGGTGGCAGATCCACGGAGGTTCCTCCACAGCGGCGGCGGTGGCAGATCTGCGGCGGCTCATCCACGGGAGCTTCTTCACGGCGGCGGTGGAGGCAAATCGGAGGCGGCGGATCGGAGTTGGAGGAGGGAGGAGCGGCGAGATGGTTTCCCTTCTAGTGCTGCTTTCGTCAAGGTCACGAGATCTTCAATGGCGACGGCGCCATGGTCAGGGGTTGTGGTGGGCACGGAGGGCAGCTCGTGTAGGCGTCGGTAGCCGTCGTGGCAGTCGGGAGTTGTGGAGCCGTCGCTGGATCAGCCGTGGCGGTGGTTGAAGACGGGGCGACGGCCGGGACCAGAGGCGGCGGTCTTGAGGCGTGGAGGCACCGGATCGGCCCGGGGCGACCTCGCTGCGGCACCGGCGGCGACCGATCCGTGGCCCGATCCGGAATCCCCGGGCGGCGGCTTCGGGGGTGGCCATTTTGTTCAACATGGGATGTGGTTTTATCTTATATGATTTTTTTTGTCTGCGCGGTATTGTTTGATAAAAGAGTAGATATTATTTGAGAGCAGAAAAGGCATTACTCTGAACTGTTGCTTTGTTTTAAATTCCCAGCTACATCAGGCATTGTAAACCCCTAAATGTCAGGTAACTACGAAATGGAGGAACTCCTGTGCTACATACAACAGCAACTATTTGAGTTGAATTATAAATTGCCTCTTTTTGTAAAAAAAAGAAAAAGGAATGTATGTTGGATGCTGTTTAGGCCAAATATTTTCTGCGTCCAAAAAACAATCAATGCAAGCAATGGATGGTAACTGTTTCGCGTGATCATTGGCTTGGTGAAATGCTTTTCACATTTAATTCCCATTGACAACTGACAGCCCCATGTGCTTAATGCTATCAACAGAATTTTCTGTACTTTTAGGTACTTATATGTTCACCGGGGCATAGAGTTGCCAAATGTTGTGATTTTTGTTGGCAATACCAGTGACTCAGCATGCTCAAGATTGCTGGCAAGACCGGCGGGTTGGTGAAGGTGAGCCCCCAAGAAGCTGAGCTCAATAGCGTTGAGAACAATTGCATTGATCGATGTGTTTGAAAGCATGCATATAGAATCAATAACTTAAAAAAACACTTGCGCAACGCCACCAAAAACAGAATAAATTAACGTCTACTGTCCTTAGATGTAGTACAGTGATTTATGCCGTTTCATTCAGGGCTCTAATGCTCTATGTATTTAGCTAGGAGGCACGATCCAGAATGGTTTGAGGCAAAGCTCTAAGTCATCTTGGTGAACCTGGGTAAGCTCTTCAATCCCTTCCTCTACATCATAAATGCATAATTCAGTATCATGCGCCTTGAAACCCTTCATGAAGCAAATTTGATTCGCCTTGAGCCCCAAGGGGCTTGCAGGGCATGAAGCTGCCATGTTCACATGGTTCAGAAGAAACACCGAGTCTCCAATGTCATGCACCCGGCGCCAAGCTGGCTCCTCGGAGAAATCCATCTTGTACACATGGATGGCGCCAATGTTGTTGGGATCGAAGTCCCGGAAGCAGATGCAAACAGCTCGACCTGAGACTCCATGGAAGTAGCGGAACTCAGGAGGATCCCGATCCGGCGAGGAGCCAAATATTAATCCTTGCCGAGGACGAGAAATCAACAATGCACATGTCTTGGCTCGAGCTGATGAAGTAGAGCTTCCCCCGCAGCGCAGCGATGCTGAATATGACCCTCTTGGAGGGAGGGCGATACTCCGGCGGTATCCCGTAGTCCCCGATGTTGTGCGAGTGATGGCTCCATTTGCTGCTGCCATTGTTGCCTCCCCCGTCGACGTGGCAGAACCATGTTGGGCTCGGTGAGATCCAGGAGCACGACGACGCAGCCCGGATCAGCTGGGTTCTTGTGGGAGAGCAAGCACTTGAAGTTGTCGGCTTGGATGTCATGTTCCTGTCCGATGTCCGGCAAGGAGAGGCTGTCCCCGGTCTGAGGGTTCCATAGCAAAGCCTTGGATGCGCTGTGAGCTGGGCTCGTGTTCCATGTTTCGGTGTAAGCCCCGGCGTGGTACGCTGAACATGAGCATCTCGGGGATGTTGTTGTATTCATCGTCGTCGTCGTCTTTTTTCTCGCCCCCAGTGTTCGAAGACAAGCAGGGGCAGGCAGGACGACCTCGATGGCGCAGCTGCAGGAGCCGCCGCCGGCGCCGTCTGCGTGCTCCATCTTGATCGAGTATCGTGCTTCTCAATCGATCCAGCTGTCGTCGTACGTTACAGTACAGGCGCAGCTTCGGAATTTTCTCGTGCAGTCGTCCATCATATATAATAGCAGATGGATGTTCCAGTCCCGTTCGGAGTCGTCTGGATTCCTGATACTAAGGAAATTATAGTCCGGTTCGGATTATGAATTTATGATTACATATTTACATCGTCATGGACGAATATTACACCGGTTGCTTTCCTTATTATTGGACGCCATACACCGACGTATTGCGCAGCTGTTCATCTCTTATTTTATTTTTTTTACCCGGAAACACACGGATAAGTTATTAGTAGAAGTAAATCTTATCTTTTTTTTCACCTCCTGTATGTAAGTCTGTTCGACGCTGGAAACCCAGTGATGATGACGTTGGGCTGTCCGATCCAAAACCAACAGTCCGTGATAAAGAGATTGCCATCTCGCAATCAAGTCTTTTCATTCCCAGCTAGCTTCGGAGTTTGAAACTGCTTCGGTGTTGGTCCCAGCGAACTGTACGAAGAACATGGTCTTGTATATATCTAGGAAGGATTGCGGACGTCCGATCCGAATTAAAAAAAATCACTTTTTTAAAACACAAGCAATGAACTCTTTTGAAACAAAGTTTAATACCATTGAAACATTTCACACCTTGACGCAAAATGTTTCAGCAGTTATTCAGTGATGTTTTAACCCAAACGAGTGATACTTCACACGAGGAAGAGCAATGTTTCGTAAGAGCCAACAGTTATATGAAGATGATTCAATACTATATATCAATGATTAGGAATAGATTCTCCGCCGAGTTTACTTATTGATTGAGGTACCAAACAGCTCATTCCTAGAAAAGAGTTTTGTCGTAGATATAAGAACTCGCCGAGATTCAAGACACGAAGATTTATCGTAGTTCGGATCTTTCAGCATAAGATAATAATCCTGGTCCATTCGCTCGAGGCGCTTTTTGTTATTGCGATGAGATTGCACAGACAGATATCGATGTGGATGTGTGTATCTCTACCATCCCCCTCCTATGGGAGGTATTTGAAGATATATCCTGAAAACATGCAAACTTGAGCTCCAAAAAATCCTCAAATAAAATCTCAGACTGCAATATAGAAGGACTCTAATGCACTTGAATCCTTGGACTTGGGCCGAACGTTTTGGCGCATCTCCTCAATGCCCATGGCAATCTCGCATACCGAGCCCACGAGCCAGGATGTCCATTCCCGAGCATGCAAAATTAAGGCCCAAACACGGGCCCATTAAGCCTGAGCTTCTGTTCCTTTTTTATACTTTTTGGGCACATACCCAAGGGCACGCATTTTTTATTTTGGGTATGACTATTACAGTATTTTATTTAATCCCTGACAGCTAGCCCCGAGGCTCAAGTGAAAAGCTATTGGACCAAACCTTCTCCTTAAGCCAGAAAAACTCAAAGGAGGGATTGGAAAACAGTAACAAAGCAATGCCACTTCATTTGAGCGTGCCATGCTCCTCGTGCCTTCCCGCAATGAAGGAGATTCCTATTGTAGTTCAATCCGTCGCAAACATCCGCCCCTGGAGCCCAGAGACAGAAGAGATCGAAGAGCCCCGAGCATGAAGGATACTTGGGGTGGAGATAAGAGGTCCCTGGAAGAATGCCTCCTCCATGAGAGCCCAATATCCCCTAGCTTGGAAAACATTGGCCAGCCCCCGAGCATATAGGATGCTCGAGATAGAGCTGAGGGGTCCTTGGAGGAACATCATCTTCAAGAAAATCCTCCAACCTTACATGGGAGGTCACCGACCAGCCATTGAGCATGCAGGATGCTCAGGATGTCGATAGCGGACCTCTAGAGGAATACCATCCCCAAAAGAGTCTAAGAGGCCCTGTCCATGAAGATATCATCCCACCGTCTGAGCATCCTACCCTTCCCGGGCAAGACCTAGCGGTGGGAGATACCCCAGGCCCAGAGGTTACCGATGATGGTCAATTCATGTCACTTTGAGGGGAGGACATCCTCAGCCAATTCTAAGCGAATTTGCTTGCCCGGTGCAGTAAGGTAACAACTTCTAGCTCTTTTGTAATTGAATCCTATGAACAAAAGAAAACTACATGTGTAATAAAATTATGGATTAATTCATTCCAAACTATTGAAAGATTAAATTTTTTTTGAAATATACCACTTTAGCCCACTATCATAGAGGCAGAGGGTCCCACCTGTCGATGAGACAAAGTGGTATTTTTCAAAAATTTGATCTTTCACGATGGTATGAAATGAATTTTCCCTAAAATTATTTATTTTACCTTTGTGCCTTTGTTGTCCCTGTAAGATGAGCAAACACACGATAATAGAAAATAGAATATACACAAGAAATGATTTGTTTTGATAAAAAAACATGGCAGCACAATCCTAGTCCCAACCCTCGCTATGACTAAGTCCTGTGCACCTTATTTGCGAGCGCGAGCTTGATCATAGAAGAGTTAGGTGCAATTGTGCCCTTTAAATGCCTGAGTTGCATACCCTAGATTGTGAGCATGGACTATGACATTTAAAGAAAACCAAATCATGCTTAGGCTTTATCCCCCCTAGTGTCCTAGCCCATGCACCTAGATTGCGAGAAAGGACTTGGCAACAAGGAGGGACAACGTGTGACAATATGACACTTGGATTATGAGATATCCACACGCTAACCAAACAGGGTTCTTGAACCGACCAAAGGGGGCCTGTGTGCAATGGATATCGGCTTATTCAAGCGTAGTCCCTTGGTAGCAAACAAAAGGTTGAAATGAGTCCCTTGGTAGCAAATAAAAGGTTGAAATGTGTGTCATATCCTTAATTAACATGTCCTACTGTTATACGCCTGACAAAACTAGCGAAAGGTTGAAGCGTGTCCCCTCGCTGCTCAACATTTTGGTTGTCATGAGGTCGCGTTGCCTTGGTGCGAATCTTGCTCCGCTGAACAGGAAAGTCCTCGGATAGTCATGATAGCCAAAGTAATAAGAGTGGAAAGAGTTTAAAACTGTCTAAAAACGACTACCACAAATAGAAATGGAGTAAAAAGAAGATATTACACATATAATTTGTGAAGCTGGTATATTTCATGTGTTGACGAGCTCGCGACCATCTTTCATTGCTAGGTGTATACCCCCAGGCGTGTTGCTAAAAAAACGACTGTGTAAAGACCTTCTCAGCGAGGGGATAGTGATAGGCCTTGGATTTTGTGTAAGACAGGATCGCCAACTTGCAAAGTCCTTCGTCGAACTAACTTCGCTGCATGCTTGCGAAGAGCTTGCAAGTAGGAGGCGGAGCGCAGCAAAGCTTGGTTGTGTGCAGCCTCCAAGAGGTTGACGTCGAGAAGGTGTTTACCCTTTTGTTTGATGCTGTCAACCATGTTGACCTTTGGAAAACCTAGCTGAACCTCAGCGGGCAAGACGGCCTCTACACCGTAAACGAGATAGAACGGAGTTTCTCCAGGTGCTCGGCTTGTCCACCCATGCCCGTCCGTGACAGTCGAGACAGAGCTTGTCTGGACCTATCCCCCTAGTGACCTGGGCCATGCACCTAAGTAGCGAGCATGAGATCGGCTACCAGAAGGGGAGAACATGTAGTCGTATGCCCGAGTGATGTACGGTTAAACGCGTACAGATTGCACGGGCTGTGAGGCCAGCCATGGGTGTCTGTTTGCGAGGAGAATCGGCTTATATAGACTGAACCCTGATAGAGGCGAGCCTAGTTATTTGTGCTTGTTGGTCCATTGGCCTTCTGACATAGCCATGCACGCCGGTGAAAGATATAGAAGCTCAGAGTGAAAGCCCCCAGCTGCCCAAAACACATCCTGACTTCAAGAACATATGAGAATGAGATGCCCTTATGCGAAGGAAGATCGGCTTACCAAAGGGTAGAGCCCTTACATGTTCACAAATTCTTGGGAAAGGAAATACATGGGGACACAGTTGCCGAAAGCTTAGAAAAAAAGACAACTGAAAAAGAACTAAAAAAGAGAGTTATACGTGGAACTTATGTAGTTGGGCGATATTCCACATACTCCGAGCTTGTGCCATGCCGATCAACGGGAGCACTGTAGACAGGTGATTTCTCGAAACTTCACATCTTTGGAATTCCTTCAATAAAAGATCATTCGATCCCCACGGATGGTGCCAGCTGTCGACGATTGGGAAATAGATTCCCCGCTGAGCTTACTTGTTGACTGAGGGATCGAACAGCCTCTTCCTGCCAAAAGATTTTCATGAAAGATGTAAGAACTCGCCGAGATTCAAGACACGAAGATTTATCCTGGTTCGGGCCTCCTAGGATAAGATAATAACCCTACTCCAGTCGCACGGGGCAATTTTGTTATTGTGATGAGAATGCAAAGACAGAACTCGATGTGGATGTGTGTACCCCTCCCATGGAGAAGATATTTATAGTACAAGATAGATGCAATCCGGGTCCTATACGATCTAAAAACTATCTAGATAACTCAGAATCCTACCATATTTGTCGATATATCCTAAAAACATGCCAACTTGCGCTCCAAGAAATCCTCAAATATAGAAAGTCTAGAACTGCAGATATAGAAGGACTCTAAGGCAGTTGAATCCTTGGACTTAGGCTGGACATCTTGGCACATCTCCTCAAGGCCCATGACAATCTAGCATACCGAGCCCACGAGTAAGAATGTCCGTTCCCGAGCATGCGGAATTGAGGACCAAACCTGGGCCCATTAAGCCTAAGCTTCTATTCCTTCATTATACTCCCTGGGCACATACCCCAAGGGCACGCATTGTTTATATTTGGTATGATTGATAGGGTATTTTATCCAATACCCGAGAAATACATTCAAGCAATGTTTTACAAAGAAAACAAAATTGTTTTAGGTATTCTTTTGCAGATGTTTAACATAGACAAACAGAATGTTTCACATGGCAAACGAAAATATTTCAAAAGAGCAAACGAAATGTTTCAAAGAAAAAAAGATGTTCCAATCTATATAAGCAAAATATTTCATAAGAGCAAATAAAATGTTTCACGTGTGTTTTATGAGTGTTTCACGGGAGCAAACGAAATGTTTCATAAAAGCAAACAAATGTTCATATGTACATAGGAAATTATTTCAAAGCAAAATGAAGATGTTTCAAACCATCTGAACAAATGTTTCACAAGAACAAATGAAATGTTTCATATATTTAATAACGATGTTCCATACGTACATAATAATGTTTCAAGCTAAAAATCGATGATGTCTTTCTCCTCCCCTTCGACGCTACTGTGAAGCTCGTCCTCACTAGCAGGCCCTTTGCCCGATGTCATCGCTTGCTAGTTTGGAGGAGAAGAGATTGCCGCCAACGAGCCCCCTTACCTGCCGAGGCCGTCATATCCACGGTTGTCCCCATTGCCGCAAGAGACGGCCTGCTCCACCGTGGTCGCCATCTTTAGAGCTACCTCCTTCGCTACTCCTCGCCACCACTGCGAGCTTGTCCCCATCGCAGCTAGAGCCAACACCACCCCCATCGTACCTGAAGCTCACCATTGTCTCACTCTAATAATGATGGTAGAGGCAGGGCGAGCAGCACTGCTATGCTCCAAGATTTGGTGTGCTAATCAACTAATCAAGTGAGATCGTAGAGATGGTGAAGTTGAGGTATTGGTGGACACAATGAGATAGAGACATCGAGTAGGGGATAGAAGGAAAAGAAGATTAGGAGTTGGAGATGGAATTGGTAAGAGGGGAACGAGAGATGGCGGGAGGCCATGTCGACACATCCACTCGCTCGATTAGATAAGGAAGAGTGCGTGTGCTGGCCCAGAGCAATCTCGATATATATAACTCAATTATCTATATTAAATATCTAAGTTAATTCTCATATCAGATATTTCTATCTCTACTATTAAAAAGTCTCTATTGGTGAGTTATGAGTGGTGGTACATCATTTCACTAAAATTACCCACTAATATCATCCAATGAAATTTCAATCCACCATCACTAAAATTACTCACCAATGGCATTTCATAGAATCTTGATTCACCATCACTAAAATTGTGCACCATATACCATCTCATAAAATATTTCTCCACCACCACTCAAGTTAGCCACCATATGCCATCCTATAAAATCCAATTCACCAGCACTTAAACTACCTACTACTTATCTCGCATTGGTGCTACGCTGATCTTCTTCTTTGCCATGTGGGAGTCTTCTTATTTCCCCTACTAGGGCCGTCGTTCCTTCCGGTCAACGTTGTGCACCCGCAACCTAAACATCGTCACTCCCTTGGTGATCAAACAAGTCATCGATCCTAGACAAGGGATACTTATTTTTAATTGTTACTTTGTTCAAGGCTCGATAATCCAACACCAATCTTTTGGTTCCATGTTTCTTTCCATCAAACATGGCAAGGGAACCCCAAGGGAAAGAACTATGGTGAATAAAACCTTTAGATTCCAATCCGGCTAGCTGTTTCTTCAATTCAAGTTCAGAGGCATTCATTCGGTAATAGTTTTTAGAGATTGGAGCTGTTCCAGGAATTAAGTCTATAACAAATTCTACATCTCGGTCTGGGGGCATTCCTGGTAACTCCTCAGAAAACACATCAGGGTATTCTCGAACTACTAGAACTTCTTCCATAGGTGTATCTTTTATAGTGTTAACAGAGGGATTATTAGATTTTGAAGTATCCACATGGATTCTGGCTTAGTTATATGGCCATCTATTAATAGCTATTATCCAGTTAGTGTTGACGATTTGCGTCGGCAATGTATTTTATGGGGTAATGCGAGAGATTACAACTACGATGGTAGCACAGGGAGCCGAATTTATACAGGTTCGGGCCCTCGGGGCGAGGTAATACCCTACTCCTGAGCTCGTGGATTGTATTATGGTGGAATCTGATGATGATTGCAAGATGTGGGATTGGATGTTATGAACTAGGGGCCCCGGACCCCCTTTATATAGTGCAGGGGGTCGGGTTCTGATAGAAACCCTAATCCGTATTTGGAAGATCTGAGATATAACCGATCCGGCTCGCCTATATCCATGTATTGGGTAGGAAGCGAATTAGTTTTCTTGTATATTATCTCGGCCATGCCGGCCTCCAAGCTCGCTTATACGGAAGGCCCAATTGACTCGGCCCAAGGAGGTGGTATGTCTAGTAGTATGTCTTCGGCTACCCAGGGCCCATATTTTCCACAGTAGCCCCCGAGTGCTTAGGGACTGGGTTGCCTTGATTCGGGGCTCGGCTCGCAGTCCTTCGGATGTTACTCGAGTGACGTCACTCTTCGCCTGGCTGATGAAGTCTGCCTGCCGAGTAACCTGCTGATCAAACAACACAATTGCAAAGAACTCGAGAAAAATTCTCAAGTCATTAGAGATGCCTGGTACCCAGCCCGACGGATCGGTATGCTGGCTGATAGCCCCACAGAGAGGCATACCAAAGAAAAAGTGGATGTTGCCGAGTAAGCAGTGCCACCCAGTGTTATCCTCCCTGTTACAACTTATGGCATTCAAGCCTGGCTTGCAGAGCTCGACATTCGGTCCAACATGGGACACGCCACAACCTGTGTAGGGTGTTCAGGCGCCTTGATCCGACTAATGCGGATTTAAGCTAGTGATCCCCAGAGGAATACGCCCGCCTCCAAGTTAAGGTCCTCCTAGTGGTGTTTGTCTTGGCGACAAACGATCCGGAGATGTGACACTGAGACCCAACTGAAGGGGTAACTCTTTGACGCCTAATCCGATTATAAAATCCGGAGCTGGATTAATTTTGCCTAAGTGGTGTCTGTCTTGATGACAAACAATCCGGAGATGTGCCACCGGGACAATTTTGAAGAACTTCCGATGTGCGGCTTGGCTATAAAGCCAAACCGACTATCGTCCCCAAGGGGCACATCAAAAAGTTGGGTCGCGACTCTGGGAAGCGCCCAATCCTCGAATCGAAGATTGGCAATGAGCCCAACAGGGGGCACGCTATTTTCCCGACTAAGACGACCCGAGTGACACCTGTACCCGAGTAAATCGTGTACAGCTCTCGGCCCTTATAGAGCATGTCCTCGGGGACTTGAGTCAGTACCCAAGCCTCGAAGCGACAATTTTAGGGCTTCATTTCTTTCCCGCTTTGCACGGAAACGAAACGTTGCCCGCTTCCTTTTAAGTGAAGGCCTCCAGGGAGTTTGAACCGTTACGCTTACACTGTGCGCCCAAACCGTTCACCTCCCCGAAATCCCCCGCTAGGGTTTTCGTGCTTCGCCGCCCAAGCAATCCTAAGCGCCGCCCATGATCGCCAAGCTCCAAATCCACCACATTCCTATGGCAGGGGACTGGGCAACCTCAAACACCACCGATGAGCGGCTGCAAGCCCTTGTTGACGCCGGCGTTCTCCCAATGCCAGAGCTCATTGATTGGCGTGTCACCGCAGGTGAATCCTCCCCCACTCCTCATCAAGAGGAGATTGTTGTCTTCGAATCCTTCTTCTCCCGCGGGTTCGGTCTCCCCACATCCTTCTTTCTTCGCGGTTTGCTCCACCATTATGGGATTGAGCTTTTCCATTTGAATCCCAATACCATTCTCCAACTTTCGATTTTTGTCCACCTTTGTGAGGCTTTTCTGGGGATCGCTCCCCATTTCGCCCTTTTCCGCCATCTCTTCTTCCTGAAGGCCTACCCCACCGACAATGCCTCTAAGGCTGTTGGCGGGCTGAATCCAACTCGGGCGGCCTCAAGAAGGAGTATTTCGCTTGCCGCAGACTTCTTTGAAGGGGTGGCATCGAGATTGGTTCTCTTGTTCCAATCCTCCCCGATCTTCCTTGTTTTGATGGGAGAAAGCCCCGAGCTTCCTCCTCTTGGAATTCTCCCCCTCTTTCCTCTGAAATGGATCAGGTGATCGAGTTACTCGGCCTGATCCAACATCTCAAAGAAGAGGGGCTCACCGGCGTCGCTATAGCTGTTTCTTTCACGAAACGCCGGGTGCAGCCACTCAAAGAAAGGATCTGGCTCGGGTTCGAGTACACCGGGCCATCCGACTCTACTAGAGAAACGGATGTCCCGGAACTATCTTTTCAAATCCGGGCAGTCCTAGGAGCTTCTCTCTTAACTATCCACCTCCTGAGGTAAGGTTCGATTATGCTGATTGCTTGTGTTGAACACTGGGCAATCCTGTTGTTAAAGCTTGTTTGGGGATGCCGTGCTCCTATGCAGAGCCGCTGGTCTTTCGTGTCCGCGGCCCCAACTCCTGATGCTCCTGCCAACAAGGGCGAGAAGCGCCTAGGGGGAGAACCTGAAGACACCCCGGCTGCGAAGTAAGGCAAGGGCCCGGCTCCCTCAATGGAGGAAAAAGTTCCGCCGTCGGGAGGACGTGGCCCACGAAACGCGGGGCCAAAGGTGGGTGAGGATCCCAAAGAGGGAGCGAGGCAACCAACTCCGGCTTCCGGGTGTAGCCAGGGCACTCACCCCCCAAGGACGGGCGGCAGTACAGCGCCAAAGGGGGAAAAGAACTCGACCCCTTAGGCTGGGCCGAGAGGCCTACCCGACGCCTCTTCGAGCGGGGCTTCCTCTCGAAAGGGGGCCGGTATCAAGATTAAGACCACCAACCGGTAAGCGCAACTCCGCCACCCCCTGACAATCTCCCTTTGCATTTTCTCTGACTGAAATATTCCCTATTTCAGAAAACCATCGATAGAGGTTCCGTCAAGTCACTCGACCGAGCCGGCATCAGAGCCTGCCAGGCCGAGTCAAGGAGCTCCTCCTCCATCAGCCGATGCGGTGCCCCCACCAGCAAAGCCGGCGGAAGCCGCGTCGGGAACCAGGGGAGGTGCTACCGCCGCGGCCTCCGACCCGAGTCCGTCCGTGAGGACAACGAAATTTGAGCCAATGGTAGAGATCGTCCTTGACCCCGCCTCTCCCAGAGAAGACTGAGCCGAAGTTCTCAGCGGGCTGGAGGGACAAGGCCGGGAACTGGCCCCTTGTTAACGACGAGGCCGAAGAAGAGATGAGGAAGGTCTTCTTTGAGTATGCCGCCGAGTGCGGCCGAATGGCTCGGGTGAGCTTTTTGATTTGTAGGGTAAATCTTCTTTTGCTTGAGTTAGGATGGTGACCATCCTTCGTCCTTGCAGGAACTTGGTGGTTACTCCGAGAGGAAAACCAAGTTCCTCAATTACTTCCTCCTCCAAATAGAACAGATTAAATCCATGGA
The DNA here is from genome assembly GCA_036346145.1 of Olyra latifolia. Taxonomy (NCBI): domain Eukaryota; kingdom Viridiplantae; phylum Streptophyta; class Magnoliopsida; order Poales; family Poaceae; genus Olyra; species Olyra latifolia. Next base: position 19,941,874 of record CM070524.1, on the reverse strand, counting down.
AGGGGAGGTCATCGGGGCCCGGACCGAGGCAGCCAAGGAGCACCGAGAGCTGCAGGCTCGGATTAAGGAACTGCAAGACGAAAAGTTCGACCTTGCGGGTTCCTCGGTGTAAATACCACGACTGAGTCGAATTTGTTTGTCTTCGTGTGTTGGATGGCGTTATGTACCGCACCATGTGCGACCTTGACGCCTCAATCGCCAGACTTCAAGCAGAGAGGCTGGCCCTGGAGAAGTCGGAGGCAAAAGCCGTCGCTGAGTTGGAGGGTAAGCCCCCGAACCCGACCGACTCTGAACCCCCAGTGATTACACGGTTATATAATCGTGCATTCCCTGTTTTTTGACAGAGCATAGGAGAAAGACACTAGCGCAGTATGACGTCCTTCAGGAGAATGCCAAGATTGCGCAAGCGCGATATGATGAGCTCTTGGTGGCGGTGGAACCCACTCGACGCCAACTCTATGCTGGTAAAGACGAGCCGAGCTCTCGGGCCGAGCTGATCCAGAGGTGGACCGAAGCCCCCAAGCAGCTAAAGGCGCGGCTCAGGGAAATCAGCCTGACGAGTTCCAGTCAAGTGTTGGGAATCGTCAAGTCGCATTATCCTCGAATCGATCTTGACGCTGTCAAGGATGGCTTCGCTTGCTCAGAAGGGGAGGCGATGGCGCTGCTCGAGGAAGTGAAGCCGACCGCCGAATGCCTGTTAGATAACTTAGAGTTACATTTCCTGTAAAAATATAGGAACTCATAAATTATCCATGTATATGACTTTCCATTTTTGTCATGGCCTATGCTAACCATCTTTTTTCTGTTTAAGTCATGGCTCTGACCTGAATAAACTACGTTCCTTTGTTACTTGGAACGACTTATGCTAGGCTTCGGCATGGACTTAAAAGAGAAAAAATTGATCAGATAGTGGTTAGGCACAGACTGCACCTAATTAGGTGTAGCCCCCGACTTACTATCTTCAAGGTAGTAGGTCGGGTTAGATAAAAGATTAGGTGCGCGATTGCGCACCTAATTAGGTGTAGCCCCCGACTTACTACTTAATTGACATACAAATAAGTAGCAAGTCAGAAACTGAATTGCGTAAGTGTTGAGACAATGTGAGCGAAAACTTATCTTTATTTAATTGTAAACACGGATTACAATAGCCGTTAGGTACGGCATCGATGCGATTGCTTGATGTTCCTTTATTTCGGCGAGCCCCCGGGCGTACCGCCGAGTGACTTGAAGACGTCCTGGTCTACTTGGGGAAGAACGCCGGGCGCCTCTTTACTCATCATCTTCGCCAGGCTTGGCGCCTGACTTGGTTGGCTTCTTGTTTGGTAGATCGCCCTCGTCGCGAAGGGTGGTGGCCGCCCGTCGGATCTTGTCTAACTCAGCTGCCACCTCTTTGGACTGAGCGAAGTCGCAGTTTTTCCTATCGAGGAGACGGGAAAACTTGACGTCTCCACGGACCGTGATTACGCCCCGCGGACCTGGCATCTTCATAACCAGGTAGGTGTAGTGTGGGACGGCCATGAATTTGGCCAAGCCCGGCCTTCCCAAGATCGCATGATATGCGGTCTCGAAATCGATCACCTCAAAAGCGAGGTTTTCCGTCCGTAATATATCGAGTTCCAAAGGTGGCGGGAAAAGTGATTTTCGATTGGCACGAGGAGGTCCCGGAATTATACCATGAAGCGGCGCTACATGCTGCTGGGCGCCGTCCTGGATCTGCATCTCGCCTAGAGTTTTAGCGAAAAGGATATTCAATCCACTCCGCCATCAACGAGGACCTTGCGATCGGACGCCCGCACCACGAGGATCGGGATGAGTGGATATCTTCTGGGCAAGGGGCGTGATCTGGGTGATCGAGCGATCAAATATGATCGAATTTCGGACCACCGGAGATGCCGGGGTCACAGGATATTGCATTGATTTCCCGATTGGTAACCTTTTGCTTACGCTTGGACTCATATGCATCCGATCCCCCGAATATGTAGTTGAGCTCTCGCTCGGTTTCCTGGTAAGCGTCCCCCTCAGGAGGGTCGCGCTTGTCATCTTGCTTGACATCCCTCGGAGTGTCGCTGTTGTGAACCTCAGCGAACTTCTTTAAGATGTTGCAGTTTTTGGCCGCATGCTTCCTATTTGGATGGAAAGGACACGGCGCCTCCCTGACTTTGTTATAGTCGGCGGGTCGGGGCGGCCTTAGCCGACCCTGTTCCGCAGCCGCTACCATCTCTTCACCCTTGCGCTTCTTGTCCTTTTTGGAGGACGACTCGGGCCTGTCCTTCTTGCCTTCATGCTTGCTTGGGTGATCTTCTTGACGCTCGGCTAGAGCATCCGAGGCGGTAGCATATCGATCCGACAAGGCGAACATCTCCTTGACAGTGGTCAGAGGCTTCCGAGACATCTTCTTGATTAGGTCGGGGTCGCGAACTCCTTTCTGGAAGGCTATGACGACGACCGCCTCTGAGATCTCCCGGATTGTGTTCTTCTTCTTAGTGAAACGCCGAATGAAATCACTTAGCGATTCATCTTTTTTCTGATGAATCTGATAAAGGTCCCACTGGGTCCCGGGCTTCTCGTAAATGCACTGAAAATTGGCAACGAACTGGTCGCAGAGCTCTCCCCAGGAATCGACAGAGTTCTCTAGAAGGCCCGCTAGCCAGTTCTAAGCCGGAGGGGTTAATATGACGGGCAAATAGTTTGCCATCACGTCATATCCTCCACCCACGGCTTTGATCGCCAAAGAATAGATCTGCAACCAAGCCTCGGGGTCCCATTCTCCATCAAATTTCATAATGCCTTTAGGGTTGAACCCCTCGGGCCAGTTTACCTGACGGAGTCGGGGAGTGAATGCCTTGATCCCGTCAATCAACCCTTCCGCGGGGGAAGGAGATCGTCGGGAGGTTTCGGCCTTGATGGAGTCGGCGCCGATCTTCGTCTCGGTCCTGCGGCAGAAGCCGATCGAGGCGAAGGTCGCGGCTTGCACTCCGGCGGGTGTCTTGCCCGCGACTTCGCGTGTGCCGACTGTGCCGGGTACTACTCGTGGCAGTCTAGCTTCTGGCCGAGTTGGCCGATTGATCCTGAGTACCTTGGACAGCCGCTGCCGTCACCATGGCCTTGATTTGTTCCATGATCGGCGTTGCGGGATTGTTCTCTCCAAGCAAAGGACCAACATTGTCCAGAAGGGTTTTACAAGTGAGGATGTTCTGCTGTGGCGTACAGAAGACCGAGTGATCTCCCATACGAACTTGAAGCAATTCCTCCCGGACCTCCCTTGCACGACCACGTAATTGGTCGCGCAAATCCTCTCCACCTTCGCGGTTTGGTTCGGCTCCTGCCTCCCCCGTGGGGCGCCGAGCCGATCCGGAGGCTTGGCTATCCAGCACGTAGACACCGCGGAAGTTGGGAAACCCATTGACGCTCTCTTCCGACTCGGATTTCAAGAAGGAAAGGCTCAATCGATCCCGATTCGCTGGCTCGTCGATGGGAGTGATTATAACTCCCACCTCTCGTGAAGGATCTCTGGTCAGAAGAGGATCCGACTGAGTTTCGGCAGAACGAATCTGCCGGAATCCTTTAGCCGAATTGATCAATCCGAATGGCATATCCACTCGGGAAGTTAACCTGGCGAGAGTTGTCCCTGAGTCTTGACTCAGAAAGCTCGTCCCAGTGTGTATGTGCCGTGTCCCGCTCCTTAGCTCAGATTGGAAGAGCCGGCATGTCATCCGATGGAAAACAGCAGTCGAGTTTCCAAATCCAAACAGGGCGAACCACGGCGAGGATCGTGACTCCGATTGGATCGAGGCGATCGGGCCGAGGAATCGATTGCGGCTCGATCCTCCGTCGGACGAGTCTTTGGCAAAGAAAAAGTGGTAGATCCGGCCCAAACCGAAGGAAAGCCCATGATAGGCGATCAAAATCGTCATCATCAGATCGGATCTCCTCTGGATCAAAATCCAGGGAAGAGATCCCAAAGTGGTGAGGCTCGGCCGAAATCGCATACCATCTCCCCCGATAATGTGTGGACCGAACAAAGTTCGGTTCACACAACCGAAGCTCTCCGAAGTCACCGGCAATGAAGCCGAAATCTCCGAAGATGAAACCTTGGCCGGGAGCGTAGGTGAAGACGAATCCGCTAATGGAAGCCATCGAAGTCGATGTAGTTGATCATGACGCTAGCCCCTACCTGGCGCGCCAACTGTCGACGATTTGCGTCGGCAATGTATTTTATGGGGCAATGCGAGAGATCACAACTACGATGGTAGCACGAGGCGAATTTATCTGAGTTAAGACCTTGGGGCGAGGTAATACCCTACTCCTGTGCTCGTGGATTGTATTATGGTGGAATCTGATGATGATTGCAAGATGTGGGATTGGATGTTATGAACTAGGGGCCCCAGACCCCCTTTATATAGTGCAGGGGGTCGGGTTACAGATAGAAACCCTAATCCGTATTTGGAAGATACAGATATAACCGATCCGGCTACGTCTATATCCATGTATTCGGGTAGGAAACGAATTCGTTTCCTTGTAGATTATCTCCAGCCGCGCCGGCCTTCAAGCCTGCCTTCTGGAAGGCCCAATTGACTCGGTCCAAGGAGGTGGTACGTCTAGTAGTATGTCTTCGGCTACCCAGGGCCCATATTTTCCACAGTTAGCACAATAAATCACTCCTTGTTTTTCTAACCAGTCCATTCCGAGAATCACATCTATGGTTTGTGTGGGTAGGGCTAACAGGTCAGCTTTAAGTGACAGCCAATTTAAGGCTAAGCTTACATCTAAGCATGCTTAGGTAGCTAACAAAGGTCCTCCAAGGGATGATAGAAGCATAGGTTTCTTTAATGTGAACGTCAGTAAATGATACTTATGCACTACGTCCTTAGATATGAATGAGTGTGAAGCTCCGGAATCAAAAAGTATTTTAACAGGAACTAAGTTGAGAAAGAAAGTACCCATTAGGACTCCAGCGGCGTCGTGAGCTTCTTCTTCAGTGATGTGGTTCATTCGACCACATCCCTGAACTGTTGGAGCAGTCCGTGGCAAGCGAGTTCCTCGAGACATCCCCTTTGGAAAAGTATTTGACGGTTGGACTCCCTGGTTCTGAGCAGCTGGGGTATTAAAAAGTCTCTATTGGCAAGTGATGAGTGGTGGTACATCATTTCACTAAAATTACTCACTAATATCATCCAATGATATATCTCTCGACCATCACTAAAATTACTCACCAATGGCATTTCATAGGATCTTGATTTACCATCACTAAAATTGTGCACCATATACCATCTCATAAAATATTTCTCCACCACCACTCAAGTTAGCCACCATATGCCATCCTATAAAATCCAATTCACCACCACTCAAACTACCTACTACTTATCTCGCATTGGTGCTACGCTGATCTTCTTCTTTGCCATGTGGGAGTCTTCTTCTTATTTTCCCTACCAGGGCCATCATTCCTTCCGGTCAACGTTGTGCGCCCGCAACCTAAACATTGTCACTCCCTCGGCGACGTCACAATCAAGCCTTAGTTATAATTATTTTTTGCTCAATGATGCGGATCTAGCAAAAGGTGATTGATCTTATTTTAAATATCAAATTGATCGGATTCGCTAATGAAAATTTTAATAAAATCACAATGTACTGGTATGTCACACTTATTATGAATTTTGTCGCAACACGCAAGGGGACTTGGCTAGTACTATTAAAAAGACTAGTGGTAGTGATTGGTGGCAAAGTGGTCGTAACCAATCCTGACCATCAACCATTAATCCAATGGTCCAAAAATCATAATGATAATTTTTTATTTATTTGACTTCCTTTCTTATTTTACTATGTTGTATTTTACAAAGCTTTTGATCAGATCAATATACCAAATCACCATAGTTATCTAGGTTCCTTATTTTATCACTTATATTTTAGGAAGCTTCAAATCAGCTTAAGATTTTCGGAAGCACAACACACGGAGGCAGAGTTGTGGCGACGGAGTTGAGAGTGTGGAAGGACGATGCAATCGAGTGTAAAAGCAGAGCTGAAGGCGTAAGCAAAGCATATCAAATATGATATAATGGAAAGTAATTTGATATTTGTTTGTACCAAAGTACATGCATCGACTAGTATCAAAATGTATTTGAAGATTTGGTGGTGAAGAAACATACCAGTGTAGAGGCTCCAATAGCTATCTGCCTATCTGATTCAACATGTCAACGTGAAGCACGACATATAACATGTAGCGAAAGGATCTTGCTATACTTTCACAATTTCAATAACACTAGCTTTGTTAGTACTTTTTTTAGGTAGAAAAATGGTAGCTAAAAGAAATACAAGAAAAAGAAAACATTCATTAATAGTACATCCTAATGGGTGTATTGAGGCCGACTATAGAGACGCTCAACAGGAGTGGCACCCTGAAGAGCAGTGGAAGGCTGAATATTGACTAGATAGACGATAGTGGAGATAGCCTCAGCCCAAAAGTGAGGTGAAACCGAGGAGGCCAGCATCATTGCTCGAGCAGTCTTAAGAATATGATGATGCTTGCACATTCTGAGCATGAGCACTGGTACACGAGTACTTAGAAAGGGTACGGTGCTCAAGAAGATACTCGCCAGTAGAGTCAGCACAAAAAAAATTTGAGAGTCAAATTGAGTGCAAACCATGGCCACAAAGGCCTGATAGGCCGACAACACTTGGTGACGAGAGGTTAGGAGGTAGATCCAGGTGAAGCAAGAAAAATCATCTATAAAGATTATATAATAACGATGACCCCCTTTCAAAATGAAGGGAGCCAGACCCCAAACCTTCCTAAGAACACCACGACTCACTAAGGAAGAAAGACAAGACCCACACATATGACCTAAACGATGATGCCACTGAGCGAAACTGGCGGAAGCTGGTGTGGCGAGAACGGTGGCATCAATGGAGGTGGATGACTGGCTATTGGCAGTGAAAGAAGCGGAAGCAGAAGGAAGGCGAAACCAGTCGAGTTCAAAGAGATGTGGAGAGTCATGGAGCCGTTGTCCAATACCAACTAGGGTCTTGGTGTGGTTGTCCTAAACAGAACAAGAATCGGACTCAAGAATAATACGACAATTATGATCAGTGAGTTGGCCTGCAGAAATCAGTTGCATATCAAGTCAAGGAACATGAGAGATAGAAGGAACGTGAAGAGAGGAAGTATCAAGAGTGCCTCGACCTGCAGCTGAAAGGCATGTACCATTAGCCGTCCTAATAGACACATGAGTAGTTGAAGGACTTAGAGAGCCAAGGAAAGTAGAATCATGAGTCATATGAAACGAAGCTCCCGAATCAAGAATCCAAGGCTAAATACCTGAAGGAGACTAGCTGGCGAGACTGGCAATGTCAACAGTTGAAGAAGATCTAGCATCCATGCAACGCTCCATATGCTCAAGGTGCTGAGTCACCTTCTAGACAGCAGTTAGAAGACAAGTAGGATCAACCGGGAATGAGTAGTGCCAGGACTAGTACAGTTTGGATGCCTTCCGCACTGTCGAATGGTATATACTACCTTCTTGCAGTATTTGTAGCGAACAACTAGTATACTCGCCGTAGCAACCAAGCCTCCTGGTGATGCTAAGAGAGTAGAAGCAGCTGTAGTAGTAGATAGTGACGAGGTAGGAGTCGTGGATGCAGCAAGAACCGATGAAGAAGACGACAGTACACCATGAAAACGAGTCTCCTCGGCGCAAGCCAAGGTGAGCGCCTCAACTAGAGACAGTCACGGAGAGTAGGCTAGTAGTTGAGCACGAAGCTGCTAAAACTCTAGCCGGAGTTGACGAAGAAACTCAAAGAGACGGCCATTGATCTTATGCCCTCAGAGATGAGCACAGTAGTTGCAGTCCGGACCGTAGATAAGCGCCACAGAGTCGAGTTGACGCCACACATTAGTAAGTTGCTGATAAGAGGCGTCAATTGTAGAGTCCTACTGGCGAATGTTGCTCTCTAGCTCCAACAAAGAAGAGTAGAGAGCATCACTGGTAGGCTGTACTGAGCCTGGACACACTCCCACATCACTCGAGCCGAGGGGAGAGCGGCCAGGTCCATGGTGAGATGAACTCTCATGCTGCCAATGATGACAACAATAGCGCGAGCTTCATCAGCCCGCCAGTTCTCAAGGATCTAAAGATCTATGACATACTGCTCCACAGCTTGATGATAGGCCTCCAAGATATCTTCGACAACCGGCATACCATCCGCACCAACCACGGGATTCTCAGGACGAGCCAGGGTGGGTGGACATGAGTGTGTCACGGTTAGGTGGCCCTAGAGACGCTAACTGTCGAGGCTGATACGGAGCATCATGGACCACTCCCGAAAGATGGTCCCATCAAACATCACCGGCGGGAGTGGCATCAGACCAAAGAGACGAGGTATTGGGCGGGAGTGGCATCAGACCAAAGAGACGAGGTATTGGTGCATTGGCAAAGATTTTTTTAAAAAAAATCAGATCTGGATTAGATCTGAGATCTGGTCGAGAGCAATCTATGGAGAAATAGCGGCCTGAGACGGTGACAGCGGCTTGAGGCTACCTAAGGCAACATCGGCCAGGGGGTGGCACGACGTGGTCGTGAGGGGACGGTGTGGCGTGGACCGAGGAGGCCGCGCAACACAGGCCAAGAGGACGACGTGGCGCGACTGGACGGATGGAAGGAGGCACAACCAGAGGAGTGTCGATGTCGAGTATAGAGATGGTGACGCTAGATCTGAACCAGACGGAGATCCGGCGGTGGCATGCTAGATTTAGTGACGTACGATGACAGCCATGGAGAATAGAAGGTAAGGAGATGCTGGAGAGAGGAACTCCAATGGTGGCATCATCGGTAAGGATCACCCGCGATGGTGGCTGTAGGAAACCCTAGGACAACTAGGGTTTGGTGAGAAGAGTCTAAGCTCTAAGCTCTGATACCATGTTATGAAGACAGCTTATATTGATCTGAGACCAATAGGTTGGTATATATAGAGAGGAGGGCATATAAGAAAAACTCATATACAAAGAAAGCCCATATTAGACTCATAAAGCTTTGCATCTAAAAGTTAACCTGATTTTGGTTTTAAGGACCAAAACACGAGATGAAGGCCAAAGTTCAAGAACTAAAAGAGGATAGTTCAGGGACTAAAAGAGGACTTTTTTCCATGTTTAAATATCTGAAACTAAATTTCTGTAATTAGTTTATCCAATTTTTTATAAAACAGTTTAAAAATTTCAAACATTACAAATTTCTAAAAAAATTCTAGTGGTCCTTATACCAAAATATTTTTGAGATTTTTTACAAAAATTTTGAAGTCTCACTAAATATGCGACGTGTGCTTGCAACTTGGACCAAACCAGTTGTCATGTTAGCATAAAGATGTCCTAAACCACCGAGGGTTTTAAATGATTTCGCACTGATTAAGAGGGTGCTAAAATAACCTTTAGTTTGGGCATAAAATGAATAATAAGGACATATTCCCTTTAAATTTGAGCTCTTTTACATGGTACTTTGTCTCTCCCACCAAGAGTAAGAAATTAGAGAAAACTGGCTACATGCCACCATAAAAAAAAATGGCTTTGCTATATACCACTATATGTGTCGCTGCTATATGAGGCCCGTATAGTAGCATATAGCAAAGTCATGTTTTTCAAAGTGTCATAGTCCAAATTGCTCTAAACAAGAAATTATTGGATCATTGGATCAAATATATACAATTCAAATGTATTCATTAGAGAAAAGAAACCATTATTTAAGCCGTTGGATAAGCAAAATGAACATCTCAAAATAGTTTGAGTGCGTCTTAGGAAATCCTGTTCTTTTTTAGTCCAGAAATGGGATGAGCAGTTTACGCGGACAGTCGTTGCACTGTCCACCCTTGTCATGCATTCGGCCAAAATGGGGCAACGCGTACGTGTTTCACGACGTGCTGTCCCGGCGATGACGGGACAACTTTACGCCTACCACTACTGAAGTCAAGTCACTCGAGATGTTCTTGAGTGCGCTGGGCTCTACCTCTCCTTCCTGGTATGTACCTGTGCCATCAAGGAACCTGATAGCTAGTAGCAACATACGTGTACAGTGCAGGGAAGCCCTTGAAGCCTTCCTGTGCCAGTTTCGATATAAGGGTCCACCCAAACTCGATCACCAGGTTTCCAACACTCAACAAAGATCAAGCCTGTTTTTCAGACTAGCTCGATCCCAACAAACGAGCAAGCTTACACATGACGATGTGCTCCGGCGGAGTGGTCTTTAGCACGTCGCTTCTGCTGATGTGCTTCGCGGTTGCATGGGCAGCTTCCGGCGTTGCTGGAGAGCGCGCAAATCTCCCTTCCGCTGCAGACCTGGCTCACTGTCCCTCACGGTGTGGGGATGTCAGAATCTCCTACCCACTTCGGCGTACGACGGGGCTGCTTCAGACCAGGCTTCAAGCTCACCTGCGACGACACCACCCAGCCTCCCAGACTCTTTTGGGGAGATAAAAGAACTACTGAGATCGATGCCCTATTTGCGGAGGACGGTTATATTTTTGCCTCCATTGGCTTCAATATTACCATGGTACCAGGGTACGAATACCTACAACTTGTCCTGGGAACCCCCTATTAAGGGTATTATCACCTGGGACGAATATTTGGGTGTGTATGTCGTTGGTTGTGGTGTTGAGGTGTACTTGTTTGACGATGATAAGGAGGTCATCGGTTCTTGCATGACTACATGCCAAAAGGACTTGGCGGTCATGGAAAAAGAACTAGTAGAAATGCGGCTCGGCTGTGATGGGTTTGGTTGCTGCTACACGCCCATGTTGCAAAGGAATCTAGGAGCCTTCAGCGCACAGGTCCACCATATTGGCAACATAGCGCAATCAAAGGTAGCAACCTCCACTGTGAAGGTTTTCTTATCACGAGATTATCATTTTGACGCGAGTGATCTTTATTCAAAATGGATAAATGAAAGCAATAGTTATGGCATTCCTTTTAGCCTTGCCGTCATGGACCAACCGGACTGTGGAACCGCCCAGAAGGATAGTGCTACCTATGCATGTAATAACAAGAGCCAATGCTCCAACGTTAACTTATCATCTGGATCTGGATACTGGTGTCAATGCTCTCGACACACTAGAGGCAATCCTTCCATTCTGGACGGCTGCACTCCAGGTCTCTTGCTCTTTACTAAGCAAGTGTTATCTTAATAGATTTTTTTATATCACCATGCCAGTACTTGTACAAGTTCAGATTTTACTACATAAGTCAAAAATTGCCTCATGCCTCCATGAAAAAAAAGGAATTTCACTGAAATATCATCCGAACTTTGCAGTGGTATGGATGTAAAAAAACTCATTTTATATCCTTATTAATGTCTAATGCTACATCATTTTTTACTGACTTCCATCCACGCCTTATATGTCTCAGTCGCCCATCATCCAGCTTACAATACCAAGCCTAAAGATAATTGCACGAGGACATGTGGTAACACAATCATTCCCTTCCCTTTCGGAGTGCAAGAAGGTTGTTTTGCAGGCCCACACTTCGGCTCAACTGCACACCGAGTAATCTCACTATTCTCGACTGTGGGTTCGCACGGTATCGTGTCATGAACGTTTCGCTGGATGATGGATCTTTGCTTGTCAGCAACATGACAGATGAGACAAGCTACAATGATGAGACAATGATAAGGCAAGAAGCCCTCTACTATCTTTTCGATTTCTCTCAAGAAGAAATTGTAATTAGATGGGCTGTTGCCAATTTAACTTGTCAAAAAGCTATGCGACGGAATGCAACATATGCATGTGTGAGTGAACATAGCAATTGCTTAAATGTCACTCGTGGAAACAATCGTCTTGGATATCGCTGCGCATGCTCTTCAGGTTTTGAAGGCAATCCATACCTCCAAGGTGGCTGCAAAGGTTCGGTCCCCTCAATCCCTCCTACACACTCCCAATCGATTCAACTTTGCTTACTTGCACTGCATACACAATTGAACGCATGTTTCAAAAACATGCAGAGCTACACATAATGCAACTGCGTTGTGCTGGTGTGTTGAAGAGATCAGAAATCAATTTTTGTACTAGCTTGACATAGCTTAAAAAAATTAAGGCATAATTTCCTCTTTCGGTCCGTAAACTCTCGCTTCTGTCCTAGTTTGGTCTCTTAAAACCAAAACCAAGTTAATTTGGTCCCTTGATTGGTAAAACTAGATACAAATAGTCCATTGAACAATCAATCAGTGGTTTTTTTGGATAATTTTCGCTAGCAGCCCACATGGCAGTTTTGGCTGACGTAGCCATCCACATGGCGATTTTCGTTGGTAGTCCATGCGTGCAACCTACGTGTCCGCCATGTGGACTGCTATGTCAGCAAAAACCAGTTAAAACCACAGTTTGACTGTCAAAAGAATATTTGTGCCCAGTTTTACTAACTGATGGATTGAGTTAACATGGTTTTGGTTTTTAGGGACCAAAATGGGGCAATGACCAAAGTTGAGAGATCAAAAGAGGATTTTTTCCAAAAAGAAAAGATCTACAGCTGAATTCTTTTTGAGAAACTAATGTCCAACAAATGTATTTGTCACCATCAACACATGACATTACTTCAATGGAAAGTTATACATTCAAATTTATTTTGAGAAGCTAATGATGAACAAATTTAATTGTCATTGCTAACATATAACTCATGACATTTATGTACAGACATCAATGAGTGCTTACTGCCAAATCATTGCAATAATGAGGTGTGTGAAAATATTCCTGGGAACTATACATGCGCAAGTTGCCCTCATGGAAAAGTGTATGATGCACTAAAAAAGGAATGTGTTAAATCAGCTAAGCAACACAATCTTTTTTTGGGTAAGTCATATCCTATTGAAACGTCTCATTGCAATTACAAAAAACAAAATGATATATGATTTCATGAAATGTAGGTGTTGCAATTGGAATTGGTTGTGGCCTTGGCTCAATAATTCTTGCGATCAGTACAACTATGCTTGCCAATATGTGGAAGAAAGGCATACAAAGTAGAATTCGAAGAGGATATTTCAAGAAAAATCAAGGCCTACTTTTAGAGCAGTTAATCTCAGATGAAAGTGCCACAGAAAAAACTAAAATATTCTCCTTGGACGAACTAGAGAAGGCCACCAACAATTTTGATGCTACTCGTGTACTTGGTCGCGGTGGCCATGGCATAGTTTATAAAGGAATTCTATCTGACCAACGCGTGGTAGCCATAAAAAAGTCCAAAATCATCGAGCAAATTGAGATAGACCAATTCATCAACGAGGTTGCTATCTTATCACAAATTATCCACCGCAATGTGGTGAAACTTTTTGGTTGTTGCCTCGAAACCGAGGTGCCCTTGCTAGTCTACGAGTTCATATCCAATGGCACCTTGTATGACCTTCTTCACATTGATGTTAATGCTAAATGCTTGCTTTCATAGGATGATCGCATTAGGATTGCAATAGAAACAGCAAGTGCACTTTCATATCTCCACTCAGCTGCCACAATACCAATTTTCCATAGAGATGTGAAATCTTTGAACATACTGTTAGATGTCAATTTCACTGCGAAGTTTTCTGACTTCGGTGCTTCAAGATCTGTTTCACTCGATGAAACTCATGTGGTAACAATTGTACAAGGTACATTTGGGTATTTAGATCCTGAGTATTACCATATTGGCCAATTGACTGAGAAGAGTGACGTATATAGTTTTGGGGTGATACTTGTGGAGCTTTTAACAAGAAAGAAATCGATTTTTATCAATGATCTCGGTGGAAAACAAAGCTTATCCCATTACTTTGTGGAAGGAATTCAAGAGGGAGCTCTCATGGAAATAATTGATTCCCAGGTTATGGATGAGGCAAATCGGGAAGAGATTGATGATATTGCATCACTAGCAGAAGAGTGCTTAAGGCTAAAAGGGGGTGATAGACCCACTATGAAAAGAAGTAGAGATGCGGCTTCAATTCCTCAAAACTAAGAGACTCAGAAAATGCCAATCTTTTCCAGCAAACGATGGAAATATTGACCCACTGGCATGCTCAAATGCTAGTGACTCTCACGTACAGAGCAATTCCATAAATGCTGTCGGTTTCAAATCTGAAGGGATCTCTGGTAGGTACAGTTTGGAACAAGAGTTTTCATCCTCCGTCAGTCTAGCACGTTAACCATGGATACAGAGTCAAATGGGCTGCCACTATGTTATCAAATATTTTATTGTTCAGAAGTTGGCTTTAGACAGGAGCTTGACTTCGGTACTTCCTATATGCATATTTGCACAATGTATGTTGAATACATTTAGTACTTGTGACAAATATGCTTGTAAGTTACATACCTAATTAATTGCATTTAAGCTATGTTGATGAAAAATATAGGACTTTGTAATATTGTGAACAAGTCCAGTGATAGTATCCACCCATCCCAATGACTTGCTCACAAGAGGTTTCAGTGTGTGTCTGATTTAATTTGTCAACACAGGTACAATATATCACCACTTTTTTTTTTACATAGCAGCAGCATGGATAATGACTCGAAACAGAGAAGTACGTAGTAGGCAATACAAGATCAGGAGAAAGGAAAATATCCTTTCTGACATCGCGTACAGCAATGCTAGTTGCTGGTTGGCGGTAGATTAATTGGACATATCACATATGCAACCATGAATTCACGAACTGGACACTCTAATGGGCAGTACCTATATAGCCAATTCACCAATACAATGACCCTAGTTCGCAAAAATTCACAAATGTTAGGACAGTCCACCTCAACTCACGTCGAAATACGTTTCTCACGTTTCAGATTTTCAACCATTCGGTAAAAATTGCGTGCGCGTCAGTGGCTCGGTGCCTCAGTGTCCAGCTCGACTATTTCTTTCCACAAATCCAAGCTCAATATGCACATACAAGCCACACAAACTGGACTGCACAAGTCAGAACGTGGAATCGGCTAGAGGCTCACCGAATAAAACCGTAAACTGGAGAGGAGCACCCGAGGACGAGCCAACAGCCGGCACGGAGTGCGAGGTGCCAAGCGTGGCGCCGTGCCGCCGGGCGAGGTGGCGAGGAGGTCCACCTGATCTCGAAGTCAAACCACTGTGGCGCCGCCTCTTTCCCACATGGTTTTGGCACTGCGGCGAGCGGCGGTGGGGGAGAGGAACTCAGCGGCAGGTGGCGGCGCGGGGCAAGGGGGCTCGGGCGCCCGGCGCCGCCAGAACGGTCGTTTGGTTCATGATGCTGTGAGTAGTGGGCCGCAAAAGGGCCAAGAGGGATAACATCTAGGCCGAAGTCCTGGCTTAGACATGGGCTGTGATTTTCAAGAGAGAGATATTTGGTGCGTAATTGACGCATTACGCTACGCAAGTGGCTAAACTCTTTTTTTTCTTTTTTACATTACGCAAGTTGATAAACTTGGTTTAGGATATATAATTGGAATATCATTCGATTGATGGCATAAAGATTGCACACGTAAAACTACGCCGTGGAGGAAAGGAAAACGAATATTTAAGAGACCAACTTCGTATCCTACACACTTTGCTTGTCGATCGAGCTTATACCGTATGCCACTTTAGGATCGTTGGATTTAATAAGGTGAAGGATAACGGATTTGGATTAGGTTTGGGAGAGAGACTACCTCGATTAAGCACACCAAATATTTCTTGTAGAGTTATGCAGCTGCTTATCTCTAGCTTTCTTTTTGATCCGAACTGACATGTATCGGACTCGACCGATCGGGTCCCTGTAACGCTGGAGCCGCATTGACGACGACGGTGAACCGTCGGATGCAAAACCAACAGTTCAAGATGAAATAAAACCATCAGGCAGCCTTATCATGATTCGTAGTACACGTGGCTTCGGTAGCTAGTAGTTGAGTTGGGGACTGCTTACTTTTCAGGATTAATACAAATCATCTCCGAATCCAAGTAATAAACTACATGCAAGCGAGTGCGCGACGGATTAAACCCGCTATAAATAGCCACGTCGGCGGCGCTTGCATGCAAACCACCACCCCTCACCTCACCTGTTTCCTTTCGACGATATTCGAGCACGCAACGTTAGCGTACAGCAATGGCGCTCGTCTCGCGGACGCTGGCGGTGCTGGTGCTAGCTGGCTTCCGTGCTGGCCTCGGCGAGCTGCGCCACCGTCTCCTACGACGACCGAGCGCTGGTGATCGACGGCGAGCGCCGCATCGTCATCTCCGGCTCCATCCACTACCCCCGGAGCACGCCCGACGTGAGTACTTCAGAGTACAGATAGGGGTGAAAATGGGTCGGGTAATATCCGACCCATATCCGTACCAGGCGAAAATTTTACCCGAAAATTTGGATACGGATACGGGTATTTTTTTATCGGGTTGGATACGGGTAATTACCCGGATACTTTTGTTTCGGATACGGGTCGGATACAGGACAGCAGATACCTAGTAAATACCGGATTTTACGGTGGGATCTGAGTGCGGATAATTTTGAAAATCGGGTGCCGATAGTCTTTGAGATTTTGGGCGGGCCGTTCGAATCGCAGACGAATCGATAAATAATTATTTTTCGAGGTCTTTCCGTGCTCGTATGAATTTTTGTTCAACACGAAAGTTATAGCTAATTTCGAGACACGTCTTTTTCGTGTTGACAACTTCTTATTTGAGCAAATTATAAATTTATAAAAAATTATTTAACATGCTGACTGCTTTAGGACCAACGGTACCCATACTGTAATTCCATATTTTCGATGTTTTACTCTGCTCGTATGAATTTTTGTTCAACACGAAAGTTGTAGAGAATTTTGAGACGCATCTTTTTCATGTGACAAATTTTTCATGTGAGCAACATATGAATTTATAAAAAAATTATTTAATGTTGCTGTTTTGTTGCCTGGCACGGCACGGCCCGATTCCCACCACTATACCTGGATACTATGTGCTATATTGATCAAGTTTGTGGACTATTAATGTGAGTCATGTGAGATTTGGAACTAATATATATGGTGCTATATATATTGTATGGACTGCTATATGAAGATATCCTATGTTGTATGGAACCTGCCAATTGTCATGTGCTAGTGCTATGTTGTATGGTTTATGCTCTTTGACGTGTTAGTTTGACTGTATGTTTTGTATTATTTGTGTCGGTATATGTTTTGGTTGGATTATTTTTATCATAAATTATAATGCTACACAATTCACGTACTATCCGACTAAGTACCCGATATCTGTATTGTGCCTGTCCGTATACTATCCGGTATCCGTTTTCTACCTGTTTATAGATATCCGTTACCCGTATCTGTATCCGTACCCAATTTTTAACTACCCATACCCGATCCGTATTCGAGTAAAAATAATTAGGGTAGGATACAGAATCACCTACTATCCAACCGTATCTGGTCGGTTTTCACCCCTAAGTACAGACCTTCCCCTCGTCGCTCAGTTCTGACCTTCTCCTCTTCCGGCGACGACGATCCTCCATGTCTTGCTGTTTCAGCCGACGTCGACGACGACGACGGCTGCTAGCTGGAAGCTAATTAACCTGTTTCTTTGCTGCGGTTTGTTGCTGTTGCTCTGGCGTACGTGTGTGCAGATGTGGCCTGATCTGATCCGCAAGGCGAAGGAAGGAGGCCTCAACACCATCGAGAGCTACGTCTTCTGGAATTAACGGCCACGAGCCGCGCCCTCGTGAGGTTCGTACACGCAGTTCTTGTCTTGCGGATGCCAATTAATGTTACCAAGGCAATGGATGTACTACTCCCTCCGATCACAAATAATTGACGTTTGAGATACGTGTCAGTCAAAGTTTCAAAACTTAAGTCACGAATATCCTTTTAAATAATTAGATTGTGCACATAAAAATTATATAGGTAGATTCGTCTCAAAAAGTACTTCAATAATATTACAATTTTAGTGGATTTTAAAAATAAATTATAATAGTAATTAGTGGTCAAAGTTATATCTTGGAGACTGTGCAAAGTCAAAAACGTCAAATATTTATGACCGGAGGGAGTATTAAGTTGCATGCGCCAACCAGTCCACCCAAAAGTCTAAACTGATAGGAAAAGATAGACAATTCACTTATACTTCCAACACTTTCCCTCCTCCACAGTAATTAGTGGTCAAAGTTGTATCTTGGAGACTGCAAAGTCAAAAACGTCAAATATTTGTGACCGGAGGGAGTATTAAGTTGCATGCGCCAACCAGTCCACCCAAAAGTCTAAGCTGATAGGAAAAAATAGACAATTCACTTATACTTCTAACACTTTCCCTCACGTGGAGGCTCCCTCAGGCTTTAGACATAGAATAGGAACCGACGACAATTTTTTTATTTAAATTGTGTCTACCAGGACTCAAACTCGAGACCTCTGGCTCTCATACCATATTAAGTTGTATGCGTTAACTAGTTCACACAAAAACATAAGCCGATGGAAAAAGACGGACAATTCAATTATACTTCCAACACGTACGTACATAACGTGTGCATGCATAGATCCATAGCTAATGCCGTCGTCTTTTTCCTCTCTCTCGTCTCTGTCTTCAGTACAACTTTGACGGTAACTACGACATCATAAGGTTCTTCAAAGAGATCCAGAACGCTGGCATGTACGCCATCCTTCGGATCGGCCCCTACATCTGCGGTGAATGGAACTACGGGTATGTTACGTGTTACTACGAAACTGGACATGATCACCGAATATTAAGCTAAATTATTTTTATTTCGCAAGGCTATATATTAAGCTAAATTATATGTCCCATGACTTCTGTTTTCCAGAGGACTTCCTACCTGGCTGCGTGACATATATCCCCGGGATGCAGTTCAGACTTCACAACGAGCCTTTTGAGGTAATACCATATTTCACATATTTTGATACGATATCTTTATTCCGAAGCTTTTTTTCTTTTTGCGAATTGATAGAATTGGACTGAGTCCCTGAGCATTATGTTTCATGCTTAAACAGCGTGAGATGGAGACTTCCACAACTCTGATAGTCAACAAGATGAAGGAAGCAAAGCTCTTTGCGGAGCAAGGGGGGCCCATCATTGTCACTCAGGTAAATACTGCTGCTACTACTACAGTACTACTCTCTCTTTAACTTTCTCTTTAATCAGGCCTCTAAGCTGCTAATATATATCTTGCAGATTGAGAACGAGTACGGAAACATTCAAGCTGGTTTGCCAGATCAAGTCTGCCTCGAAATACATCCACTGGTGCGCGGACATGGCGAACAAGCACTCAAGCAGAACGTTGGTGTTCCATGGATCATGTGCCAGCAGCAGGACGATGTTCCAGCCAATGTGGTAAGATTTTCCCTCCGATTTCAATCATTACTAGCACAGTTGAACAATGATAGTGCTTTGCAGCTCAACAGTTGTTTACCAAGTATATGTTGTTTCGAATTATCAGATCAACACCTGCAATGGGTTTTACTGCCATGACTCCAAACCTAATGCAACCAACATGCCCAAGATATGGACGGAGAATTGGACAGGATGGTAAAAAAAATCTCATCTACTGCAATGCTTTTCTGCGTGGTTTGCTTTGATGAGTAAGCTAATATGATGCTACTACTTAATTAGGTTCAAAGCCTGGGACAAGCCGGATTACCATAGACCTGCTGAGGATGTTGCTTATGCAGCCGCCATGTTCTTCCAAAATGGTGGATCAGTCCAAAATTACTACATGGTATGTTTATGTAGATTGAAATTGATTAATGTATGCTCTTTTTCAGCCTTTGATGACTCATGTGCTAATTTTCTGTTGTCATGTTCATCAGTATCATGGTGGAACCAACTTTGGCCGCACATCTGGAGGTCCATACATTACAACCACCTATGACTACGATGCACCTTTGGATGAATACGGTAATAATTTAATAGGAAGAGACAGCTGCATATAATTTTGGTCACCACATTGTTATTTTCAGATCTAATTCATCTTACATTTATAACCCAACAGGCAACATTAGACAGCCTAAATACGGCCACTTGAAGGAGCTTCATACTCTGCTGAATTCCATGGAGAAACACCTCGTCTATGGAGAACACAGTTTAACCAACATAGACGATAAAGTCAACGCATGATTTACATGTCATCTTTATATTTACATATAACTTCTTTCTTCAAAAGAAAAATCATCTTTCCCTCCTCTCTCTCACAGACAACTCTGTTTTGTTACAATTTGATGCTTGAGCTCAGTACAATCTGACCACACTCTCTTTTGATCAATGTAGGCAACAAAATATACCTTGGATGATGGTTCTTCTGCTTGCTTCATCAGCAACAGCCATGAAGATAAGGATGTCAGTGTGAGCTTTCAGGGATCTGTTTACCAAGTTCCTGCATGGTCCGTCAGTGTTTTGCCTGACTGCAAGACTGTGGCATACAACACTGCTAAGGTAGCTTCTTCCCTCCCTGTATAGTGAATCATTGTTATGTGTTTTTTTTTAGGAAACAATTTAATGTAAGGCAACTGCGAGTGGTATATAAAATTTTCTGTTGCTATGATTCTTTGATCAGGTAAAGACCCAGACATCTGTCATGGTGAAGAAAGAAAGCTCGGTGAAGGAAGAGCCTAAAGGCTTGAAGTGGTCCTGGATGCCCGAGTTCCTGAAGCCGTTCTTAACTGACGAGGACGGCTCATTCAGGAGCAACGAGCTCCTGGAACAGATTGTGACGGCAGCTGATCAAAGTGACTATCTGTGGTACAAGACAAGGTATATAAAATAACAATTCTCTTATCCGCGATAATGTTGAGCGAATTTGTCACCAAACCAGTAAACCTGATTTTTTTTTTTTTTTATGAAATGCAGCCTGGTCCGCGAGGCAGAGCAAAAATTCACGCTGTATGTGAACACGACGGGCCATGAGATCTATGCGTTTGTCAATGGAAAGCTTGTTGGTTAGTACTTTCTTCTGTACAACTCGACGTTCTTGTTCAATTACAAATTTTTGTTCCAAAACCATGTATCGACAGGGTACCAGCATTCAGTGGACGGGCCATTCATTTTCCAATTCCAGGCTCCAGTGACGCTGAAAGCCGGCAAGAACTACATCTCTCTCCTCAGTGCAGCCGTCGGCCTTAAGGTTACGATTTTCACAACAAATTCAGAACAAAACGTACCTTTTTTCGTCTCGGTCATGTATGCTCAAGCAAGTCTGTTCTTCTCAAACAGAACTACGGAGCTTCCTTCGAGCTGATGCCAGCCGGTATCGTCGGAGGACCTGTTAAGCTCGTCAGTGACGATGGAACCACCATTGATCTCTCCCACAACACCTGGACTTACAAGGTATTCAGAAGTATAGATTATCTCTCATGTGCTTTAAACAACAGCTTATCTATGTTTGTAATTACCATAAGCTCGACATGAAATCTGATGTATGTTTTGTGTTTTAGACAGGCTTGTTTGGTGAGTACAAGCAAATACATTTGGACAAACCTGGCTTGAAATGGAGCAACCGCACCGTCCCCACCAACAGGCCCTTCACCTGGTACAAGGTACGTGCATTGGCATACAACACATAAAACCATCTTCGACTCGAACAGTTGAACGGTGAACCTCTGCAGATGAGACACTGAACACGTTTGGTTTCTTCTTCTCTTAGGCTACGTTCCAAGCTCCGGTTGGCACGGAGGCCGTGGTGGTGGATCTGGCCGGGCTGAACAAGGGCGTGGCGTACGTGAACGGCAACAGCCTGGGGCGCTACTGGCCGAGCTACGTCGCCGGCGACATGGACGGCTGCCACCGCTGCGACTACAGGGGGGTGTACAAGACGTGGGACAACGGGGAGAAGTGCCTGAGCGGGTGCCACGAGATCGGGCAGCGGTGGTACCACGTGCCCCGGTCGTTCCTCAAGGCCGGCGAGCCCAACACCATCGTGCTGTTCGAGGAGGCCGGCGGTGACCCGTCCAAGGTCAACTTCAAGACGGTGGCGGTCGGCCCGGTGTGCGTCACCGCCGACAGAGGCGACGCCGTCGCCCTGGCGTGCGAGCACGGCCGGACCATCGCCGGCGTCGACGTGGCGAGCTTCGGCGTGGGCAAGGGCCAGTGCGGCGCGTACGAGGGCGGGTGCAGGTCCAAGGCGGCGCACGACGCGCTCTCGGCGGCGTGCGTCGGGAAGGAGTCGTGCACGGTGCGCTACACCGACGCCTTCAACTCCGCCGATTGCAAGGGGTCCAGCGCGCTCACCGTGCAGGCTACTTGCTCATGAATAGTTTGTTAGTCGGGCCTGCCCTTATCTTAAGACCTTAATAATTTTGTACGGGTATATCTAATGTTTTTATGAGGCTTTAGTTTTCAGCGATCCAATCAAACCTCTTGGTTGACACATCGTGTTGATAATAATGTTTCCGTGAAGTTGTTTCCATGAAGTTGCTTGCACACAGCGACGACTAAAAAGATATATGTACGCTAAATATTTCCCTTTCTTTAAGAGTTGAGATATACTCTCTCCATCAAGTAAAAGTTTTGAAACCTTATCTATAAAATCTTTTTAAACTATTTAGATTGAGCACTTGAAAAACATATATAAGATTCATCTCAAAAAACTCTTTCATAATATTATAATTTTAATGAACTTTATAAATAAATTACTATAGTAACTAGTGATTAAAGTAGAATTTCAAAGGACTCTGTCGATAACCAAAACGTCAAAAGTACATATATAATGATCGTGGCATAGCTCACTGAGATTTAGAACAACAAACGATCGACTGTAAATAAATGGATTCAAAATTGCACGGCAAATGACATGAACATATATGTCTTGTATGTTTTATTACATGCTTTCAGCACAAATGGTACAACCTCCGTTATCGCGTTTGAATAAATAAATGTGTTATATTATCTATAGTTGTACAAAGAAGGAGCAAAAATCATATAAGTTATCGCTCAAGTAAATGTATTCGTTGCAGAAGAAGCTAGAAGCTAGGTGTACAACAACACTATCAAACAACACTATCAGATACATACATATCATTTGATTGCTAAAACCCTGTATTGTTCTTGCAATATCACCTGCCTTGCAATATCACCTGCCACGGATGTTTTTGCACAAAGTCAGATGTTGTCCAACCACATTAATAAAAGTGAACTCAATTACTGATGCAAAGAATATATTCTAATAGGATCAAATTATTAAAAGTGAATTACTGATGCAAAGAAGATATTCTTTTTTTTGAGAACCAAAGAAGAGATTTTAATAGGATCAGTTGATGTACATGGCTGGCAATGAACCCGTGTAAGTTGCAGGCCATGTAAGTTACTGATCCTTTTGTTATAACAATTATTATGGGCAAACTAAGTTCAGGAAACTAGTGTAAAACTGTCTGGTTTTAGCTGACAACGTAAAACCACTCAGACTGGTTAAAAATGGCCTGTATATTTTTACTTTCTAGGCATGATCAAATATAAAACATGGAAAATCTCGAATTAGTAGTTTTTGAAAAAAAAAACCACCATTTGCTAACAGCCCAGCTAGTGTTTTATTTTTGGGGTGACAGTTTGTTGAGCAAAATCATGTTCTTACCTCACAAATAATATGAACAATTCTTCATCGGTTATTGCTCCAAGTTCCATTCTTCTCTCTAAAGCAGTCAGACCCCCACCATCTTTAATTGTTGTTCTTGCACCCCTGTAGAAAAGAGACCCAGTTAAAATCATCCAAATAATTCAGCAAAAATTGACAGCATTTACAGTGATTGGTGGACCTGGACATGAGTTGATATACACTTAATGATTCCAACTGTTTCAGGAGCAAGCCACTCACATAAGTTTTAAATGTTTTGGTTAAATTGATAAATTAGCGAACACATTCTCAAAACCCCAAAAGGAATATCATATCCACATTCAAATGTATGTGTCAGTCTTGTAAAGAAACATTTACTTGAACACCGAAATAGTTCCAATTTAAGTGAGGAACGACGGAGATTCACAGACATGTCATAAGTGAGCATACTTCTTAATGCTTTGAGTATATTGCAACCAAAATTAATCATACACCATACAGCAAGCCTACCTCTTTAGCAGATGCTTGGTGAGCACATCATTTTTCTTTTGGACACAATGGTGCAATGGCGTCATTCCATGGAAGTCCTGCTTATTAATGTCAGCACCGAAAAGTAGCAGAAGCTCCATAATTACAGGATGACAATATTGGCAGGCTAAGTGCAATAAGGAACATCCTTGCAGACAACCTTCTGGTTTCCCAGAATCTTCCATTCTGTCACAAGATGATGGATCAAGCAGTTTCCTGTCTGTGACTGGCTCAACATGGTGAAGATCATTGTTCAAGTCATCATATGTCATGTTAGGGTTCACATCAGCCAACACAAGAATGCGATACACTGCTCTAATGTCATTCGTCCTTATAGCTTCCAATATATCAACGGTACTTTGATTGGCATCCTTGGCAATAAGAAGTTTGTCCACATACTGCATGGATCATTTACGAGAAGATGATCATCAGAAAGCAAATAGTATCTAACCTACCAAATCCAAAGTATTTGAAAAAAAAAACTACTTAGGGGTGCTGCAGCCTGCATTACTTATTTGCATATAAAGTTGACATGAAAGCTTCAGGTTTCTATGCAACCAGTTGATTAATTATGCAAGTTGCAGAGTAGAAACCAAATATCATTTGTCAAACAAGGAATCAGGTTTCTATGCAACCACTTGATTAATTATGCAAGTTGCAGAGTAGAAACCAAATATCATTTGTCGAACAAGGAATTCATCCATGGTCCATGAATTTTCTTATATGTATCTGAATTACACATGCATGTTATCTGTACCCAACAATTTAGTCATAAATTCAGATAGATCGATTGAACTATATATCTGGTTGTGTATTAAACCCATAATAAACTGAACTTTGCCTTTAGCTATAACAAGGGTTACATCATAAACAAATACTCATGGTCCATACAATTTTTGCTAAGTAGTAACTGCATATGTGCATATGAATTCTTGCAGGCACAACATGTCATAGGCTAACCACAGGTTTGGTCTAAATATATGAAATTGTGTGGAGACAATTAACAGAACACCTATGCTACCTGGCTGGCTGGCTCCTCTGAAACATGTTAGATACTTGACCCACTAAATTTGGAAAAGAGATAAAAAAAAATATTTCTAACCAAAATAATAGGTTATAACAGAATTCTAACTAGTATAATGCTCATAAACACAGAAAAGTTGCCTCTTGGAAACTTCATCAACACTTACGGGTCATATATTAATTATTAAGAATGCTTCACTAGGTTTAACCTTAAGGGAAGCATAAAAGAGCTTACCTTTGATTGTATGTACCTTTCCTTTATTGAGAAAGCATTGGTAGGTTTAGGCTTTTCAATAAAAAGAATAGCGCTATTTGACTCATCCATTCTGCATGGATTATAGATATAATATTACAAAATGTCAAGAAAGAAATTAGACGAGAAAAGACCAAAGTTTGTTCTTCCATGCACGCTTGAATATATTAGTTGCCAACACTCTTAGTGTATACAAATCAGTTCAATGGATTATCTTCTGACTCCTTTGTAGAAGATTAGAATAAGAAAGCTAGTAGTCATGAACCCATGGATGAAAAGGAAAGAAGTAATACCACTGCATGGCATATACTGAATAAGTATTATCAACATTAGCATTTCCAAAGGAGAAAACACCTTTCTTAGATGATGCACATTATTTTATTGAGCACCCTTGTCCCATAATGAAACAGATCATTTTGTTGCACGCTGGAAATCCTGTGGATACTGAGGTCCAATTTCCATATAAAATGGTAATTTCTAGTACAATTGCAGTAGTGTGCTCCTTGCAAAGTTACATGTAAGGATAAGCCAAGGAGTTGGACTTACATAAAGCTCATATAATTCACAATTTTCTAAGAGCATGCATAGTGTGTAGAAAAATCGACTCAAAATCTCAGCTGTGTTGACCATACCATTGGAGATCAACTGCTTTGTGTGTCAGATGAATGAATTGGTTCAAAATTTTGGTCCGGTTTGTGGACAAAAAAGTACTAAAAGAGCTGACATGTACAAAAACAAGGGAAATGATACGGTCCACACATTCACATGTCAGGACAAATAAGCCAATTTTTTATTGGTCATGGGTCCCATATCCAATGGGTTGGAGCACAAGAGAAAATTGCAAATCCCTATGCCACACTATATGGTCACATGAGCCGGTGTAACACCGTGCATGCTAAACAATACATATAGAAGAACAAAAGGCCTGTACACATGATCCATGTAAGCACAAACTGCTTGGCTGATTTACTAGTCAATGTAGCACAGGTTACAAATTTCAAATGTGGCTAGGAGAAATGCTTAAAACATGATGGTGAAAAGTAACGGAAAAATATATATCTGCTCCCACATACCCTTGATCCATGTTAGCACAAATTTATTAGTCAATGTAGCACAGGCTACAGATTTCAGAAGTAGAATGTGGCTAGGAGAAATGCTAAAAACATGACGGCAAAAAGTAGTTACAACAACAACAAAGCCTTTAGTCCCAAGCAAGTTGGGGTAGGGTAGAAATGAAACTCAAAAAGAGCAATCATCTTATAATTAAAAAGAGTCAAACAGTGTCAAAATCTAGATCATGGTTTGGGCACGTGGATTACTAATTTCCATGCGCCTCTATCTAAGGCTAAGTCTTTGGGTATGTTCCAATCTTTCAAATCTCTCCCTACTGACTCCTCTCAGGTCAGGTTAGGTCAACCCCTATCTCTCCTAACATTATTAGTGCGTCTAAAAATTCCACTATGCACCGATGCTTCTGAGGGCCTTCGTTGGATATGTCCAAACCATCTCAACCGATGTTGGACGATCTTCTCCTCAATTGGTGCCACCCCAACTCTATCACGAATAACTTCATTACGAACTCGGTCCTTCCTCGTATGACCACAAATCCATCGTAGCATGCACATCTCTGCTACACTTAACTGCTGAATATGCCATCTTTTGGTAGGCCAACATTCCGCACCATACAACATTGTAGGCCTAATCGCCGTTCTATAGAACTTACCTTTTAGCCTATATGGCATTTTCTTGTCACAAAGAATGTCAGATGCTAAGCGCCATTTCATCCATCCCGCCTTGATTCTATGATTAACGTCTTCATCAATATCACCATTTCATTGTAGCATCGACCCCAGATAGCGAAAAATATCCTTATTGAGTATTACTTGTCCTTCCAAGCTAACATTTCCCTCCTCATGCCTAGCAACACCAAAGTCACACCTCATATATTCGGTTTTTGTCCTGCTAAGTCTGAAGCCCTTCGATTCTAAAGTATCTCTCCCCGGTCCTACTCTCGTCAACTAGCACCACATCGTCAGCCAAGAGCATACACCAAGGGATATCACCTTGTATATCGACGGCAAAAAGTAGTTAAGAAAAATATTTGCTTCCACATACCCTTGATCTTCTTTCGGAAGCAAAGCCTCCCAAATGGAATTTGTGTAATCATTTCCAAGTGCATGAAACAAATCCATAATTACTGGCTCCCAGACTTTCACATCTAATCTCAAAGATCGAACCTATACATCAAGTGAGAACTGAAGAACATCAACAGAAATGCTAAAAAATGGGTGTCGCTATTGTTTAATCTCAAAATCAAAAGGCATTCTAATTTCTAAAAACTAAATATCACAAGCCCACACAACATAGCATATATGGCAAAGATTAATATATTTCAAGAAGTTCTGAACATCTTATATTCATAACAAATACAATTGAAGGGTACAAGTAGAGCCAACTGAATTGTTCTTTTCATCTTAAATTCAGATTATAATCTACAGCCCCACATCCAGAATATGGTAGCTACATGTATCACGGCAAAAGTTGGTATCCCATGCAAAGGACATTTACAGTGTGATTTGATGCAAAAGAAACTACATTCAAAAACTTCCATCAATTATTGTCTGCAGTGATTGGCAGAATTGAACACTAAGCTATTTCATTACCATATTTACGATTTTACACTAATTCTTTCACTAAGTTGATATTTCCAAAAAAATCAAGTACCTTTTTTTCAAGGAAGGCAGGGTCAACCAGAAGTAATCACTGATTTAAGCCATGAGCATAAATTAGGTGTAAATAAAAGATAGAATCGGAGGTAGCACCTTTGAAATATGGACTCCAAGATTCCTGTGAGCCCCAGAGCACTCAATACAGATAAGAATACCTAAGTTCAGTGATGCCCAATCAGGATCTGGAGAACGACATTCTGCACAACTGTCATTTCCAGGGATATTTCTGAGATTGTTGAATATATCATCATGTCCCTCTGAACTTTTGTTCTCTTCAAGAGATACAGAATCAACAGAACTCGCAGATCCATGATTTTCTGCCTCTAGATTTCCATATGACAGCTGAAGAAGTGAAATGCAATCAAGATAAAAAAAAAAAGAATCATACTATCTTGAATAATCAATAACAGTATAACTTCATCATGTGCATGCAATGCACCAAAATGGAGCTAACCTTAAGGCAGGCCAAGCATTACTACTGTGTTACATGATTACACAATGCAGAATTGCAGATGCATATTTACACATATATCAGAAGTTCAGAACAATTTGTTTTTATCGAACAGGTAAGTGTTGCTGTAAGACGTATCAAAAGAGAGAGGACTGCAGCAAACCTGCCGTGGGAATGGTGAATTTAGCAATGATGCAATAACACCAGTAATTTTCTCAATCCAATCCTTTTGGTCAGCCCCTGTTTCCGCCTGCCATCAACAAAGTTAAAAGTATTAAAATATCAAGAAATGGGTGCTGCATCAGTGCATGAAATAAATAAATAATTTTTTTTTTGTGAAACACTAGCAATATGTGCTGTCTACAGAAAGTTCAACATCTAAGTAACAATTACAATTACCTGTAAAGTGTATGCCTTCATAGGAGAAATTATTCTGAAGCAAAATCTTAAATCATTTTCTTCTGCATCAATCTTAATTGTTGAAGTTCTGAGATCAATTCTGCGACACGAAAGTGAATCGCCACCCTGAGATGAAGCTTTTTGGTTCAAGAATCTGAAGCGACCAAAAACACCAGTCCCTTCCCCAGCTGTTTGCTGTGATGCCACCCCTTGCTTCCAAGAGAACAAAAGAAAGAGGCAAATATAAATAAGGGATGAATATATGATTTTGTTTCTGAAATAGTCATTTTTTATTAAAAAAAATATCAAAAACATATAGCCGTTTCAAAAAATGACATAAATATATCCATGTCGACAAGCCGATGAGGCGCATACGTGGCAGGAAACACATCGCACATGCATGCGTATCCTGCCACATTTGGCACCACATCGACTTGTCGACAATTCAAATGTCAACTTCTCCTATCAGCATTTCAATTGTCAACAGGGTATATTTTTGTAAAATTTCGAAACGGCTATATACTTGTGTTTTTCTTATATAAAAAATGGAATATTTCAAAAATTATGAATAATATATGATAGGGAGCTGCTTAGGGTAAATTACATAGCGCATTAAAAGCATAACTTCTCAAAATCTGCACTTAGAACAATCCATCACATCCCCAATAAATTATCAATTGCAATGAAATTTCTCAAGAGTTCAAATAATAGTATAATACCCCATCTCTGCTTAATAAAAATAAAAATTATGCATCAGTCAGATACATTCACTACTAGAGAATGACACATCACCACATGAACAAGAGAAAAAAAGGGCATATTCAAATTAAAAGGAAAAACAGCACAATAAATAACTGTGATGAAAACCAAATCAAGAATGGTTAGAACAGAAGGTACTAGAAAATTATAATAACCATTAGAATTGTAGATGAATTACACCTACACAATCAAATATAAGTACGACAAATATAAGATTCTAAAGAGTACAAATTTGCCTACTCACACAGGCAGAACATAAGGAGCCCATGATACTTGACATGGCAAGTTTTATAAACAGTCATGATCAAATCACTAACATAGATTGCATACCAATTGTTTATTTCCCTTATTCCCATAGTAATACAGAGTCCCATGACTGTCAAGAACAAAAAACCTCCTCTTCCATTCTCCTCGTAAATTTTCAGAACGCTTAAAGAGATAACCTTGTTTAATTATTTGAACCTGGCCAAATAAAAACCAAATTAGTAAGGGAAAGCAACACAACTTCTATGAATTAAAATAGGATAACATGTATCTGAGTTTAATTACATAAGGGGGATAACAGAAAAGTACAATGCTACATTTTGAACCAAAGGCTATAAATCATAATAGATATATCTTGTCTGGCCCTATTTCAGGAATACATGCACAAACAAATAAATCACCATGCTAGAAATAAAAGGATGTCAGCTCTTAAACATCTGTATGTTCTTTTGGCTATCAGTCTCTTAAAAGAATTACACGAGGTAGCAAAGTAGCATCCTTAGAATTCCGCATATTTTTACTGTTGTTTATGAATTCTCACTCGAAAGTGGATAATTAACTACCTCGCCATTGACAGTTGACTGCATCAAGGCTTCAATCTTCTTATAAGATTGAAGACCAACAACATGGATACCATCACCGCTGGTAGATGTGTCCACATTACTAGCTATTCTCAAGTTTGCTATTTCCTCTTGAGTTCTAAACTCTTGAATTCTCTTGGCAAGTTTATCTTGCTCATTGATAGCCATTTCTTTTGATTGTAGTGCATATGTTAGAACCTGCACCAAGACCTTACTGTTAGCATATTCATGGCTAACTTATGGTCAACAGACTGGTGCTTATCAGAATGAATATATATAGTCAAAGACCAATGTATCACAGAGATATTATTAAACCTGATGAATGAATGGCTCCATTTGGCTCAGTAGCTCATAACCCTGTGTCAAAAAGAATAAAATCAAGAATAACCCAACCAACCAATTAGCAATAATCTCCCGAAATGTAGAAAGTAATCATGCCTGTTTAAAATATCTCAAATGGGCATCCATCACAGCACTTATTGATTCCAAGAACTCATACTTCTTCTTTGCTTCAATGTTTGCAAGAGCATGTACCTGAATTCCTTACAGAGAATGAGAATCACTGGCATGGTCATATGATATACTTAGCAACGCTAGATGAAAAACAAAGATACATACTAAGTTAAAGCGGCATCTTTCAAAAGATGACTTGGCATTGTGTAGATCCTGTAAAAGTGGAATTAGGGGGATGGGATGCAAGCTGAATATATATTCCTTATGAAAAAAATTGTCACAATTCACCTCCTCAAGTCCTGTCACTACATCTGCTCTAGTCCCTTTTCGCACCGACACAAATTTCTCACGTGCCTGACAAGCAAGGAAGCAACAGAATCTTAATAGCGCATAAGCATACATTACAGTAAAATATCACAGCAAATTGGTATGAAGAAATAGGTCAAAACGTTTCTTTGTCTATGTGCACTACATGCCAACATGAAGAGGTAAACAAAAAGAGAATTCAGTAATGACGTAGCTAAAAATCAGGACATCACCTGATCATAACCCATTGTAGCCTTATCCAAACGCCGTCGACAATCCTATATACACTACCAAATGTTAGCATATAATATTAAACTAACCAGTGTGTTAAAAATTGCAAGTTTGCAACTTCCATATGAACATCAAGACAACAGGGCAAGTGTAGTTAACAGAGCACCAGTTATAAATTGTTCCCATTGGCTGAAATTTAAAGTAGAATTTTAAGACCATTTCAGGTTTTTATCTTCTTGTAGCTGTAGGAAACAAAGTTTGCAGTTTGGACCGAACAAACATGCAACTTATTGAGCCACAAAAAAGAGCAAACTTGAGCTATTACCTACATAAATGCAGACTGCACAATAGCATGCGTTTGTCTGTGTACATTGGGATTGGGGTTACCTTTACGCCATGCAGATCCACATCGATGAATTGCATTAAACGATCACTAAGCATATGTTCAACCTGTTTGAGGGAACATACTGAAATCATAATGTCTTTACTGGTAAAATATATCAGAACATCACAGCAAAATGAAATTTGCGTTTCCCAGGATTCAAGAAATCAGATCAATACATCAACATTTTGCGAGCCCAAAAGGAGACTCTGTCACAGAACACATATCTATTTTTTGTTAAACACATAATTCTGAGCTCTGGATATATGGAGTCAAATCCATGTATATTCAAGTGCTTATATTCCAATCCAGCTTTTTCAGTTGTATAAAGACCCTAGTGACCTAGTTAGAGACAAGAAAACAAAGCACTTGTACTGTTGTATAGTTGTCAATACAAAAGGATTCTTTTGAACTTACATAATTTACATAATAGTTTAAAGTCTATAGTATATAACAAATGCTGATGTGCTTAAATGGTTTGTAGCCAACATTCATATTTGAGGTGTTAGCTTCTAGGCTTCTAGCGCTCAACAAGCCGGATTACCATCCTTTTTAGTTAGGCTTGGTTCCCTTCAGCTTTTTTTATCCACTTATTTGACTTATATCGTAACTTCGAAAATTTCCCAAGATAACTTCGAGAGCCGGGTGCCCTTTGTGTGACTTGTTTTAGAGAGCTGTTAGACACGCCTTCGAGATAAAAAAAACAGATTCAAAATTAATAAAAAAAGTTAAATAAGTCAAATAAGTTACATAAATCTGACTTATTTGACTTTTTTTCTTATTTTTCAAATCGGTTTTTTCTATCTCGAAGGTGTGTCTAAAAGATCTCTAAAACAAGTTACACAAAGAGCACCCGGCTCTCGAGGCTATCTGAGGAAATTCTCGAAGTTACGAGATAAATAAATGGATAAGAAAAGCTGAAGAGAAGGGGACCTTATTTGATTTGTTCATATCCAATAAGACAGATTCTGCGAGTAAGGGTGGTTTCATGGAAAGAACCCTTTTGACAATTTCTTCTGGACAAATGGTCAATTTGTTTCTGAAACATAATAATGTAAGATCCTACACAAATTGACAAAAGTGCATGGCTCATACTTGTACCTTCATGGTTTTACAAATTCCTACCCAGCACCCATGCATTAAAAACGTAACATTTTTACCACCTATACTTTCAGTTTGTTGAATAAGTTTCAAAACTTACCAACTAATCCAATTCGTAGGTGGTAAAATTTAAGCAGTGTGCCAAATATTAAATCTAAGGGTGGCAAATTGTCAACTTTTAAACTGCAGGCAGGAATATGAAAAAAAAAAAAAGAAGGAAAGTACAGGTACTGCTGATGCAAATGTTGTAAACAGAAAATGATACAGATCATGGCATGACTCACATGGATAAGTCCAGGTAATTCAGCTCAGAACTTAAAGTCCGAAAGCAGCGATATTACTTTCCAGTTCCTTTTTTCCTCATGGTGAAACGACACTACATATGAAAAAGAAACTGCAGATTTTGATGCTATACAATAGATAGTACCTGAGAACGAAGGAGTTCCTTGTATGTTCCAAGCTCCCTAAAAGCAGTGGTAAACTTGGACATTACAGGCCCTGCAGCAGAATAAAGAATTTGGAATTTTCATTTGTATCTGAAGTCTGTAATCTGAATGATTTCATGGAATGACAGTTTACCAAAGAAACTTATGGGATGTAATTGCAGTAAAACGACATGGTACGAAATCATGTTTACTGCTAAAGAACTATAGTTTATTGAGTGAACTTGAGTGTTTGCATTACTATGCTACAAAATTTTACTAAGTAGGAGGGAAAAAACATCATTAATGAGTGACTGGTTATGTCCGTACTTCTATGCATTACAATGATCTTCTGTTCTGAATTCTCATATTTCCTTAAGAAAGGTGCACATCAAAATGAAGATGCGATATATATTTAATAATAGATAAAAGGGGCACCAAGAAATTTCTCCATGGAAGGATAAACTCAACAGTTTTGCTAGGCATAGATGAGAAACAATGAAAAAAATAATTAAGCAATAGAAACATGGGAGCTTTCATAAAATAACCTCCAATGGCAACACTAACAGGGTCATCTTGACCAGCACCAAAGGCTTCTAGGGCGTCAGCAAATGATAAATCTCCTACATATCCTTCATCAAGTGATCCCCTGAAAGTAATGCTATTAGAACCACTATGATAAAGCAATACCTCGATTATATGGTTTCTTATTATTCATGTTAATCCTAAAGTATCAGAACTAGAATAATCGCATCATAACTAAAAAATACTAAAATAGCACGAGCCAATAAAGTAAGAAGGGAGTATGCAAACTTATCCATTGACACTACAATTTATCATATATGCATTTTTTGTATGATACAAACTTCCAAGTTATTAATATTGGACAACAGAACAACAGTGCAGGACCAACTTTGTTTTTTAGTATTGCAGCAAGGTTGTACGCATGCAGGTTTAGGCCACACAAACTATGATATTGACTTGCATTTGCATAAAAATAGGCAGTGAAAAGAATTAATGTAATTCTTGGAACTAAAAAGGAATTTATACAAAGGGGTATAAGCGACATATGCAATGCGGTACTAAGTATATATGGCATAAGCATCAATTTATGTGCTGTCAAGCTGCTCTAGAGCTCCACGTCTGATATTTACAGCTGTAAAATAGGCGTTAGAAGAGAACTGTACATGAATCTTTTACATCCTTTATGAAGATTGAAACACCGTTCTTTCAGTTCATCGGTAAGTTGTTCCAAAGAATTGACCTGCAGATATATGAAAATAAGTCATGAACAACTTAAATGCATGCCCAGGTTTGTTTAAAGTGAAAATAATAGCTTTGTTGGACAAAAAGAGAGATAATTCGACAATGTTAAAGGGAAGTTCGCACTGAAAATTATCTGGTGAAATTATTAAGACAGACAGTCTTGAGTCAAGATCACTGCATTTCTCTGAACTTCTCAGTTTACCCCATCACAGGTATTCCATAGAAAATAATCTTCTGACTTATAATTTATTCCATCACTAAGTTACTACATAATTTTTTTGTGAGAAAATTCACACTAGATAGCAAATGCACTCCAAAAAGCTATTTAGTCTATAACTAAGGGCAGACTGATTTACATGATGAGGCATATGTATGTGAGTTCAGTATGTCAATTAGTTATGCCCACCCAACCAGTGCGTTCCAATAAATCATACAAGCATGAAGAATATTGCAAGTAAAAATAAGCACATTTAATGTCCCTCTACGATAATATGGAGCTCTTTTGATTCCCCTACTATCAAAAGGGCATTGGTGTGAACAAGATGGTAATTTCGTGCAGTCTGAGTCAGCAAGTTGAAGCCTTGTCTTAGTTAGTAGCCAAGTCAACGTCTATTTGTACAACCACATCAATTTTTGCTCATGAATGGCTCAGATTTGAGTGTATCACAACTGCTTTAGCATTTTTGAACATATAGGATCAAAATGGCCCTCAGACCAAAATAGGGACCAAATGTGCCACTTACGGAAATTGTAAACCAAAAGGAAGCCAAAACAATCTGTTTGTGGTTCTAAACAACTAAATGATACCAGAAGAGCAAATGTATATTACATTATGAGAGGATACAGTTGTATTTTGCATTCCTAATAGAGTAGAGTGGCATGCATATAAGAATTGAGTAGCAATTTTATGATTGTATGCTTTGCAACAGCTCTTTTATCATTAAATATTTTAAATTGTTGCACACATTTAATTTTTTCTATCGTTTAGTTTTGACTTTTCAGCAACATAATAATAGCGATATTCAAAATTAACAGACAGGCGTCAACAACAAAACCAGCCAATTCCCCCCAATATAATGACCAAATTTGGAACATTTGGTCAAGCAAGCCGCCCAATTCACCTAATACACAAGCTCAAATTGATCTAACCATATTGTTCAAGTGCGTGACAGCAATTGATCCAGGAACAAAAAGGCACCGTTACAATCAGAAAGGCACCACCCCTCCAACTGAAAATCAATCCAGAACCAACTCGGGATCTAAGTGCACAAAACCCAAAAAAAAATATAGGGGCAAATGCAAAACCATTCCCGTTGGAGGCTATAATGTGAATCATTCATGCGGCCAAATTATCACCAACCTACTCAATTCGCTCAAACCAGCACGGAATTCTATCAAGCAAAGCTTGAAGCCACTCAGAAATCTCTCGCATTTCTAAACAAACCAACCGGCACCCACGAAAGCACGCGATCAGGTCGAGATCTCGCCAGCCAAATCCCCAAATCCGCCCCAGCTTTGTCATCACAACCACCAAAGCTCCAATCACAGCCGAAAACCACCCACCCCTTCGATTTGAATCAACCCAGAATCCAACTAACGACGCGGAACCGGCCGAGATCCCGCCACGAGAACCCAAACAACAACCCGGAGGGACCGGATCGAGGGCTCCTCTCGAGCGGACGAGGGGGGGCACCTGCTTGCGGAACATGGGGGAGTCCTCGAGCTTGGTGAAGGCCGCCATGGCTGCCTGCCTGCCTGCCTGCCGTCGAGCGGGAGGTGGGTAAGGTGAGGCTGTAGTGCTCTCTCGAAGCTCGCGGAGATCTGGGCGTGGGCGGGAGGCGGAAGCGGAGGCGAGGCGAAGCGGTCGGCAGTTGCTCTGTCGTGGTGGCGCACTGGCGTCTGGCGCTGTGACCGCTGTCTGGTCAGGTCACTCAGGCGTAGCGCAGGCTGCACGGTGTCGGGTTACACGGGTTTGGATGGCCTACCCGCAAGGTCGCCAGTGATTGGGCCGGATTAGTAGGCTACTGGTAGAGAGTGGACTGGACTGGGCTGGGCTAGCTGATCTCGTTGTAGCTACCATATAATTTTATTCTTTTCTATATTTTAGTTTATTCGGTTTTGCAAAAATAAGTGTCAATTCGTGTTTTAGATAAAATAGGTCTCATTGTTTGTTAGATGGGTGATCTTCTAGTAGAGGGACAATAGGATGACCCATTAACGACGCGACAAGCCTACGTGGCATCTATAGCCTGACCGTTGTACCATTAGTGCCTTTGTGGGTCCAACCTCATCCCATTGACTGAGGATTCTATCGCTCAACTATTGAGAGATCACCATAGTTCCCCTAGGCGGCGCATAGACCCGCCTAGGCGGCACATAGACCCGCCTAGGCGGCGCCTAGGCGCTATGCAGTGGTGTCCCGTCCCGCCTAGGGCCTAGGCAGTGACCTAAGCGGCTAGCCCGCCTATGTAGTCCGAGACAGTAACTAGACGGTTGAAGAGGCGGCCTACGAGATGTCTAGATAATAATTATATGGTTTTAAATGGTGATTAATGATTATGGCTTGATTATGTAGAACATTTTATTTGAAAAAAATATAATTTGTCCTCTAACATCTCAAATATAGCATATAGCATGCAAATCAGTTTGACCGCCTAGACAGCGCCTAGCGCCTCACCTAGACCGCCTAGGCGCTAGGCGGCCCCTCTCCGCCCGCCTAGCGCTTAGCGCCTCGGATAACCTTAGAGATCGCCCTAAGGTTAGGCGATAGGTCTCATGTCGGCATAACGTAGATGACCTTGAGCCAGGGCACCATCCTATCGTCTTTATCAAGCGATCACCATCTCATGGGGAATGGAGACATATTTTTTGTCTAAACCGTGAGCCGA
The DNA here is from genome assembly GCA_036346145.1 of Olyra latifolia. Taxonomy (NCBI): domain Eukaryota; kingdom Viridiplantae; phylum Streptophyta; class Magnoliopsida; order Poales; family Poaceae; genus Olyra; species Olyra latifolia. The sequence goes on along the minus strand of CM070524.1, from coordinate 19,904,394 downwards.
CACCAACTTTTACAAAACTGAATAAAGAAAATATATTAAAAAATTCACCTATCATACACTTTCGAAAGTTGACCTCGGACAGCTCGCCACCGATCTCCTCGAACAACATGATGGTGTTGGGCTCGCCGACCTTGAGGAACGCCCGGGGCATGTCGTACTACCTTTGGAACATAGCATACAGAGAAAAAGGAATGTAAACATGTTTATTGTTTGATCTGCAGAGGTTCACCATTCAACTATTTAAGTCAAAGATGGTTTGTGTGTGTGCCAATGTAATTACCTTATATCAAATGAATATGTTTGCTTGCACTCACCAATTAAACCGCTCTAAAGGACAAAACATACATCAGATTTCAGATTAAAAAAATAGACTTCAGCATCTTGCCGGCCTGCTAGGTCTTGGCCCGCCCGTTTAAGCCTCAGACCAATTTTACCCTCGATGATCCAGACACTAGCACTTCCTCGGCCCTTTGGCCCATATAAGCGCAGTACTCTCTCTTCTTTTCCAACAGAATAAGGCTTCACTTCCGTTTCCACTTTGAGTGGCTGACCGTAGCGCTGGCTGCGCCACGTGTCCTCTGACGGCAGCCGCAATGACACTGCTCCTCATCACCACCACCGCACTTCGCCGACAGCCGGTCGCCGCAGCTTTGGTCTCTGCTGACGCGTCCCTCGTAAGCTCAACTTCTCATAGAATTGGTACGCTCCTTTGGCACATCTTGATATGCTGATGTAAAATAGGTTCGTGCGCATGGCTAGGTCAGAACAAATAATTCTACATTTATTCATTTAGACAATATCCCGCGCGTGCACAATATTGCAAAACGATTGCCTATGTAAAGGCCATTCAATTTGTGAGTATAGATTGTCATGGGCTATCCTAAATTTCATGGATTTGCGTAAATCAGGTTTGTGATAATGCTGACTTGATTAGATGGATTGTTGTTACGCTACTATGGAGGAGCTCTGTGTGCACTATGAAGTGTTCAGATCTGTAGTTCTCTACTCAAAATTTTGTGAGTAAAATATGCCAGTTGTGTCACTCATACATTCATACTTGTTATGCAAAGATATTCAATGGAAGACATTCATCGTTTTCACTGCCTATCTATTCTGACTTTCAAATCATTACTGATGTTATTGCTAATACAATGTGAAAATGCGGCAGTACTAAGTGCCTGTATTGTCAAGTTAAATTAGATACCCTTTGGAATTGTACTAGCTAAGCCATTGGTTACTAATGGCCAGTGGGTGGTATAAATTTATCATGGAACTTGTTGACAAGCCACAGAACACATTTTTCAATGCCATAGCTGAATTTTTCCAACAAGGGCATTCCCCATTCCATTCCAAGAGACCACTATAGCTCAACTACAATGACGTATCTCAATTAGGGCATATTGATCATAGATAATATAAAAAAATATACAAGTGGAATGGTTCACAAATATAATGTGGAAATATCAAGGAAGTGCACCTACAATACATACTCTTATATAAAGGGAACAGCATGGCATAATTCTAGATAATATGCATCAATCATAGCAAGCAGTCAATCACGCTGTTGCATATAAGGTTAGCGTGGTAAGTTGACTGAGGAGGAAAATTCTTGCTCCAAACTATAGCTTCCAGCGATGCTTCCATATGTTAAATCAACATTACTGATAAATTCTCTCTGTGTGTTAGAGTTACGATATTTGAGCATAGAAAAGGCTCAACCCCTCCATTCTTTCTTAATCTTGTAGTTCTAAGGAGCTGCAACCTCATTTCTACCTCTTTCATGTTAGGTCTCTCTCCTCCTCTGTTTTTCAAGCATGCTTTTGCGATGGAGGCAATATTATCAATTTCTTCTTGGTTTGCCTCTTCCACAACTTGGGGATCCATGATTTTCATAAGGTCTCCCTGCTGAAGCCCTTCCACAAAGTAATGAGACAAGCTTTGTTTTGTACCAAGCTCATTAATGAAAATTGGCTTCTTTCTTACTAGAAGCTCCACAAGTATCACTCCAAAACTATATACATCACTCTTCTCAGTTATTTGACCAGTGTGGTAGTACTCTGGGTCTAAGTAACCAAATGTGCCTTGTACAATTGTGACAACATGAGTTTGATCGAGTGACATGGATCTTGAAGCACCAAAGTCGGATACCTTTGTAGTGAAGTTGTCATCTAGGAGTATATTAGAAGATTTGACATCTCTATGGAAAATTGGTATTGTAGCAGCTGAGTGGAGATAAGAGAGTGCACTTGCAGCTTCTACTGCGACCCTGATGCGATCATCCCAATGAAGCAAGCATTTAACACTAACATCAGTGTGAAGGAGGTCATGTAATGTGCCGTTAGATATGAACTCATAGACTAATAAAGGCACCTCTGTTTCAAGGCAACAACCAAAAAGCTTCACCACATTGCGATGAATGATTTGTGACAAGATGGCAACCTCATTAATGAACTGGTCTATCTCCGTTTGTTCCACTATTTGTGATTTTTTAATAGCCACCACACGTTGATCAGAAAGAATTCCTTTGTAAACCGTTCCATGTCCTCCACTGCCAAGAACACGAGTAGCATCGAAATTGTTGGTTGCCTTTTCCAGTTCCTCTGCGGAGAATATCTTTGTTTTTTCTGTGGCACTTTCATCCGATATTAGTTGTTCTAACAGAAGGCCTTGATTTTTCTTAAAGTATGCCCTTCGAATTCTCTTTTGTATGCCTATCTTCCACTTGCTGACAAGTACAGTTGCACCAAGTGCAAAAATAACGGAGCCAAGGCCGCAACCAATTCCAATTGCAACACCTATTCATCCAGTAGTCGTAGTTATGAAAAAATTATGCACATACCAAACTATAATTGCATTGATCTTAATTAAATTCGATATGCCCTACCTAGAAGAAGATTTCGTCTCTTAGGTGATGTCACACACTTCATTTTTGCTAGATCAAACACTTTTCCATGAGGGCAATCTTTGCAACTATAGTTTCCAGGATAATTTTCACATATCCCATTGCAACGACCTGGCTGTAAACACTCATTGGTATCTGCAAGTAGTAGAGAAATGAACATCAATTTACACATGCAAATGAATAACCAGGGTCAAACCAAGGTGACAGGTAGCCTAGTTCTAAACGACTAAAGACTAAAAAAAATTAACAATATATACAAAATTTCATGACGTATATACTAATACCATTTTCACAAGGAAAATTTACCTTTTTTAAAAAAAACTGTCATGAAAAAATATTAATATATGACTATATATATATATATATATATATATATATATATATATATATATATATATATATATATATATATATATAGTATCTAGGGCATTATTGAATGTTAGTAGTTCAAATTGTAAAGGCCATAGTGGGTTTACATTTTCTTCTTAGAGATATATTTTTCTAGTTTATATTTTAGTAATGTATACAAATCTTTTATTTAAATGGCTTGTCCCCTTTTAAACAAGTTTCTGCAATGCTCTTGATATAAAAGCTTAACTCAGTATAAATGAACATATACGTGTGGTCTAGAGACTCAAAGACATGAATCGCACGGGCATATGAAATACTTAACAAGTTTTTGCAGTACTATATACTACATGATCTCTGACGGTGATGCACTATATCTATTGTTTTCCTCTTGTAGATGAGGAATTCAGTACTCTGAGCAGGGATTAATGGTGTTGTAATGGATGAGGCGACGAATTTGTTGTCCTAAGATTATGATAGTGTTTTAATGTTTTTTCTCTTAGAGTTTGTAATATGCTATATGACTTGAGGATTTCCTAAGCTTGGTGATAGTTCCCTCCAAAAAAAAAATTAAAGAAACCAGCTCTTTGATCAAGGTGGGCATGGAATTTGGTCAGATTCTCGATAGGATCAAAACACCCTAAGAATTGCACTTACTTGAGAGGTGAGTGTTGTGGGGTTATGCACCCACCCTTGCGACAAAAAGGTTATGGGACCTTCGCTCAGAACACCATCGTGGAGCCTTGTGCCATCCTCGCTTAGAAGACTCATGGAGCCTCGCACCATCCTCGCTCAAAAGATTCTCGTGGAGCCTCGCATTACTTATGCTCAGAGGACAGTGGAGGGTGCGTAGGTGCCCAAGTCCGAAAGAAGCGAAGAGCGAGGCATGCAGGATCAACTTGGTGGTCACTACTACAGAACTGGCCTTTAGTATCGGCTCATCAGTACCTGTTGGATTTGAACCCGTACTGATAGTGATATCAGTACCGGTTCATTGGCTATAGGACCGTAGTGGGCTTTCAGTACCGGCCTTTGGTACCGGTTTATATCACGAACCGGTACTGATGCCTCGTTTTAGGAAAGTTCAAAAGAAATGCTTATTCTATTTATATTAGTACGCTATGGTGTGTGAGTTGGTTAGAAGGGTGAGGCTGGAGTCACGAGGTTGTGGGTTTGAGTCCCACTTCTCCCATATATCCTCAACATTTGTAAACATTTCCTAGTTTTCTAGTACTATCAGTACCGGGTAAGGGAACCGGTACTGATGCCCTTGAGCATTAGTCTCGGATGGCCTATATTGGTTCAAAAACCGGTACTAAAGGCAGTTCCCAACCGGTACTAAAGGACAATTCTCTGGCAGTGGGTCAAGTCAGTTCAGAGGGACAAATAGTGCAAGTAGGGCTTATGTGTCAGGATAAGCATTATTAGAACCCTTAGGAAGGGACATCGTGTAACCGCTCTTATAAGGTAAAAGGCTCCCTCCCCTCTGCTTTATTATGATGGTGGGAGGGTGTCCATGTCTTTTACCTTAGAGACCATAAGTTTGAAATGACTGCCTCACCCCTGCTTTAGCTAGGGTCCAGGGCTAGGAAGTCATTTGGCTTATACCTATCTCTCTACATAAATAGAGGGGTGGATTGTACATGTAAGGCAAAGCAAAAAAAAACAATGAAGAAAGTATCCTAGATGCTGCTCCAAGTTCATATTGGTTATTTTTAGAGGAACTTAATGCCCACAACGCTAGGCATTGATACAAGAGGAGGAGGATGAGAAGACCATTATCAAGGCGTGCCAAGCATTGGAGCAGGTCACCATAACATTTTTTACTCCGTATGGTTGGAGATTTAGTAGCAAGCTTATGTCAGATTGAATCCCTATATCTTTTGGTCTTTGCAAATTTGGTTGGACCAGTACGTGAACCTATGTTCTATACATCTCATGATGTATAGGCGGGACCTTTATTCCATTATTAAAAAAAGGTGGGCAAGGAACTGCATTGCATAAATCTCATTACACTAGATGCTTCAATATCCAGGTTATAGTCAACCATTTCATGTACTAGGAAAAACATGCGGTTGATAGCAATATGAATAAGACAGAGTGAGCATACCTGTACAGCCATCTTGTATGTATGGATTTCCTTCAAAGCCTTGAGAGCACTTGCAACGATAGCCAAGCTGCATCGTCGCATTCCCGATTCCATGGATGACATTATGGCAAGTGCTGTTGATACTCCGGCATGCGTACCGTTCCATGTTTTTCACGCTCATAGCTCTCGAGCAGGTTAAATTGGTGACAGCCCACGACATCTTCATACCGTATTCTTCAGATAAATCGAAAAGATCATAAAGAGGGCGGTCATATCTCATGAACATATACTTCTCGTCTGGAGCATCTATTTCCACTTGGTAACTGTTTAGCACGTTCTTAATACTCAAATATCCAGCGTCCACTGAAATGTTGGCCACAAGATATTTTATCGATCGTCGATCGAGGACGGTCAAGTTTTCTGATGTACAGTTAAGGCGAAATTTTTCAAGCGCGTAACAACCATCTTCAAGCCCAAAAGGGAAGTCGATCCTCATGTTCCCACATGATCTCTTGCAGTTTTCTTTAGAATTGGGGTTGTAATAATCTGCTCAAGGATAGCACACATCCTCATTTTTCTAGCAAATCTTGTCCACTCCGTTAATTAGGAGCGTGGAAGCTAAAAATAGGAGGGCTATCTAGAATTGGAATGGAAATACAATATTCATGTGTATTTTAATTGATCACTAAAGAACTAACCCTGTGGTGTATTTTATAAGGTTTCTAGCCTGGCTGTGTGATCGCTACTATTGAACTATGACCATTAGTTTCGTCTTGAATTAATTGTTCACGAGGCTCTCTTTTTTTTTCCCAAAAATGTATCCAATGATATTACTTTCGTGTTGTGTAACCTATATATTATTAAGCTGATTTTCTGTTCAAAATTACAAAGTTTGAATCTCGAAATGCTTGTGCTCCCGATAAAAATCAACAAGGGAGAAAGATGTTCAAGGTTGGATGGGGTCCAGGGAAGAAAATTTGGTTCGTTTAAGTCACCAAGTCCCTTTCCCCTTCATAGCACTTTCTTCCACCCAAACAAGGGAAATTACTTCTTCTGTTTATAAAATTCCCATTCATTCCTCTCAATTCCCTCTAATTCACCAAATGCACTGTCAAGCCTAAAAAGAAATGATCGCGTTCCCACGTGATCTGTTACATTTTCCTTTAGACTCGGGTTGTAACATGCTTTAAAATATTACTCTTGTTTTCAATCAATTTTGTAGTGAATCGCTCCCCCCACCTAGAGAGAGAGAGAGAGCATGTTTTATCGCTAAAGGAATTCTCCCTCCAGTACAGGCGTAGTTTGACAGGCAAGAAAATTTAAAATAAGTGTAATTGCAAAAGGTAAAATAAGTGTAATTGCAAAAGGTACATGATAGAGATTTTGTAATGTAATTCGAAGTTCTATGATTTTGCTATCAATCAAGTAAACTCATAAGAGAATGACCATGTTACTTGAAAATGCTGAAAACTCCATTATGAATTTCGTGTTAACTCCATCCCTGTGAACACTAAGCAGGTTTTACTACTTCCAGTTAAAAGCATGATATTTTTTATGCCTCCAGTGGTGTAATTTATGTAGGATTTAAACCTTGCTTTGGAAGAGAATTATACTATTCTTTGAATTTGGTGGTAAATGATGCTGTAAGGAATACATTTAGAAAAAGAAAGGGCATGAAAATATCATATATTGTCCCCTTCTTACAGTGTACGTACATCCCGTTACCTGGATTGCAGCCATCAATGATGTAAGGATTGCCTTGGTCGTAATAACCGGGGCATCGACACCGGTATCCTCCTCCTAGTGATGAATTGTGGCACTCACTTTCATCATTACAAGCATAACTTGCAGTGCTCATTTTGGCACTTTCACAGCTCGGTTGGTTCGTGATGGCTGTCTGGATGTACGCATTACCAACATTGCTCTGGTTTGTCCAACTTGAGAAAAGATCGCTGGCATTGGATATGTACCCATTATATTCTGACATGAAAGCCATGATGCCCATCGGATCTGATTGTGGTGCTGTAGCATTATTGAGGACAATTACTGAACAAAAACCTCGAAGGTTCCTTGGTAATGCAATGGAGCAGCAGCCCATCCCATTACAAGACCCTCCATTTGGTACCTTGTCATGGTTGCATCTACTCATACAAGAACCGATGGGTTCTCGAGTACGATCATACAAGTAGACATCGAAATCGCAACCAATGATATAGAAAATATTTTCACTAGAGATAGTAATGCCCATATTAGGAGACTCCCAAGAAATGTTGTATGTACCTGTACCTAGCCTTCTTGTAATGTTGAAGAACAAGTTGACCCCAGCCCCACCGTAATACGTGTTAGTAACCTGAGTAGTGGTGTTGCCTAGAAAGAGCTTGGGAGGCTGAGTGGTGTTGTCGCAGGTAAGCTCAAAGCCTTGTCGGAAACAGTCAGGCCCTATACCGAAAGGATAGGAGATGTCGGCGTCCCCGCAGCTGGAGGGGCAGTGAGCCAGAGAGTCATTGGAAGGGATGCGCAAGAGCCCATTCCCTCCAGCATCTCCAGAGATGGCGGCCGATGCTCGCAGCCTAGCTGCTAAGCACACGAGCAGAAAAAGCATAGCACTGACTACGGTCGAGCTCATCATTGTTAGGTGTTGCAAGATCGATAGATGTTCAGAGGCAACATGGCTTCATACATTTGTAGACTATTTATATATAAACAGCGAAGTACCAGACCGCCACTACTTAGTTTGCAAAGCATATTATTAATTGCAACTTGCAATATGGAGTAGAATTAGTGCCACCGTATCAATCATCTCGGGGGAAGTAGATGTAGGAAGTCCAGGGACGAGGGGGCACCATTCCCATCAGATGTTATGGTGGGTCGTTGACGGAGTCCGAACGACTTGCCCAACAGAAGTCGCTGATACCTTTGCTGTTCTAGATATCACCTTCGGTGGCAAGTGTGCTAGACCTTCCATGGGTGCATCAGGTTTTACTTGCTTTGCGTTTTTTTTTTATTGAAACGAAATAAAGTTTCGGCCTCTACATACACACAACCTTAAACAAGTGATTCGATCCTAGAGATAGAAATTAGATGGATGGAAATAAAGAACATCACTTCCACCACAGGTTACAAGCCTATCCGTGTTTTTGACCATAGCTATTTTTTTAATTCAAACACTAGTTGTTTCTCCAAAATCTTGAAACCATCTCTCAATGTCTAGGTCAATTCAACTATTCTAACTTCTTGAAACTTTCGAAATCCAGATTTCAGTCTTCCAGCGATTCGGCCACTGGCTAGACTTGTGAATCGCCAGCTCACCACATTTTTAGTTGCACTCAAAAATTTTTCCACTTCCAATTTTTCCACAGGTCCAGTAGCTGTCTACCAGTAAAGATGCAGTAGTAGCGTCCTAATCCTAGATAATAACGTAATGTTAGCTGCTACTGTCCTCCTAGAAGATCAAATTAGTACTGGAGTGGTACCGGCAGGAGTAGAAATTAAAGAACAGAGGGTACAATTTTGAAGGTTCATACTTGCAACCTAGAATTAAAAGTATCAGCCCGGGTCATTCTGCACTTGCGCTATCCAATTCCTTCTTGATCGATGAAAAAAATACCGATCACCCTCTTTTTTTTCACAATATTAATTAGATAGCCCCCGTTCATCATTACTAACTTCCTAAATTGTTTTCTCAGAAAGAAAAAAGTTTCCAAGCTATGTTAATTATAAGTGCAGGCTACCTAACTCGGCTCATCAGATGACGATAAGCTCCATGATAACATCGACATCAGTATCACTCCTCACAGTTCTCACATTTGTTTGGCCATTCTAATATATGGCTAGGATTTTATCCTGCAGCGTGGGGCGTTGACTCAAGACTGGAGTCCACCGATCGCAACCCCCACTGACCTGGAAAGTGGACTGCAGGAACTTATTACGAAAATGACAGTAATATAACTACCGCGCCGTGCACGGCCAGGTATGATATGGTTGTAAGAGAACCACACTATCACCTTACATCTCGCTGTTTTGGCAGCGAGTAATCACGACTGAGGAATTGGGCATACCGATGTGAATAGACCGACGTAAATCTAGCAACGTAAATTTTACGTCGGTGCCGACATAAATATGGTATATTTTCATCGGCTTAAAGGCTGACGTAAAACATCAGTCGTTGCCCTCATCCGGCGAGGGCTGCTGACATGGCCGCTATTTATATCGGTCAGAAACTGACATAAATATGTACCACATCAGCAACCCCGCTGTGGCAAATGCCACGTGGTGTGTTATTTACATCGGCTTTTGGCCAACGTAAATAGCTGCCACGTCATGCCAGCCACCGTGGCAGACGTATTTAAGTCGATTTCTGAGCGACGTAAATACTAGGGAATTTTGCACCAGTATTTCAATACTATTAAAAAAGGAATTTTTTATTGCAAAACCAATGCAATTATTCATAGATGATCAGAAACATTATATTTCCACAGTGAATTATAAAAAAAATGACATTATATTCACAGTACAGGACATTCATAGACCATAATTATAATCACAATACAAGATATTCATATAGTACCATATTTACAATCAGAAAACAGCATACATATATCAATTTCAGAAAACAGCATCGATCAAAAGCACATATCCATTTCTTGACATGTTCATAAACAGAAACGAGTACACACATAACAAGCATAGTCCTCATTGTTGCTACCATCAATTTAGAGGGGTATCGTTGCTGCAGAGACGGTGTAGGGATGCCTCATCCCTTAGGCATGATGGGAATAACAGCTGTCAATTAAATGCTAAGGGAGAGGATAAGGATGATGAATTGTAAGGGCAAGCCTATGAGCTGCTCAAATTTGTAAATGGGCTAGAATGCCCTTGTAAAGAGAGTAGGTGGGACGACATGATGGGAAAGCAACCTCCCACCTCGCCCATATAACCAGCCCCAAGGGCTCATGTACGGAGGGAGGGGAAAAATCTCCTAAATCAATAAAACAAATCCAATCTTGGCTGGCATCTTCTTCCCCAAGGCTCCCCACTACTCTAGATCCCCTTTTCCTGAGCATCCTCGTGGCTAAGCCCCAAGCTTGCTCATGGGATGCCTCCAAAATCCCTGATCGAGATGGCATAATGTATCTAGAGACATGAATGCATTCCGACAGCATATTTTGTTGCTATTTAGTTGTATGTTTGTATTCCTCTTCTAACTAGATGCAAACTACAAATTTGAACTTACAATTGTCGAGATTTAGTCACTCGTGCTCTTATTTAATGAAATTTGCCAATTAGACTTGTATTTGCCAATAATTGCTCTTTTTGCTCGAAGTACATGAAATTTGACAAATTAGTGGTAATTTCAACATTCTTGTTGTAACTACATGCAAACTACTAATTTGAACTTAGAATTGTTGAGATATAGTCACTCCTCTCTTATTTCATGAAATATGCCAATTAAATATCTATTTGTCAAAATTTGTTCGTTTGTACTCTAAGTACATGAAAATTCTCAAATTAGTTGCTACTTGTGCTCTAAATAGATGAAATTGTCCAATTACTCTTGTATTTTTCGATGGTGACCCAATAATTGTGTTATCTATAGGAATATATGTCGTGGCAGTTTGGAACAACATTGAATCTTCTTCCATTCCAACCTCCACCCCTCTTTGCCCAGCAATCTCCCTACATGGTATCGTTAAATATTGAATTTTTATTTAACGCATTCTAACCCGCTCTAACATATATTTGTTAATATAGGTTCGGTGGCCCCCATACCCAATGCGCATATTGGAGGTAATGACGTTTCTTCTTCGAGGACTTCGTCTTCGGTTGGTGACTTCCTTAACTCAGGAGGCAACGTCGGTAGTGGCCATCAATTCGACGATTGTCGTCGGCCTAGACCAGACAGACAAATTTTGGGGGCACCCTATGAGCAAGCTTGAGGCTTAGCCACGAGGATGCTCAGGGAAAGGGGATCTAGAGTAGTGGAGAGCCTTGGAGAAGAAGATGCCAGCCAAGATTAGATTTGTTTTATTTATTTAGAGGATTTTTCCCTCTCCCTCCGTATATGAGCCCTTGGGGCTGGCTATATGGACGAGGTGGGAGGCTGCTTTCCCATCATGCCCTCCCACCTACTCTCTTTACAAGGGCATTCTAGCTCATTGACAAATTTGAGCAGCTCATAGGCTTGCCCTTACAACTCATCATCCTTATCTTCTCCCTTAGCATTTAATTGACAGTTTTTATTCCCGACATGCCTAAAGGATGAGGCATCCCTACACTGCCTCTACAACAGCAACAAATTATCTTCTGCTATCCATTCACATAATAATCTAACAAAATAATTATGAGGCACATCTTGTTCTTGAGAATTAGACCTATGAATTATCTGTGTTATGCCAACACCTTGATCTTTTCTCTTGAAAAAAGAATAAGTTGTTTTCCTCTTTGTAGTCATGGTTAACCTAGAAAAGATAAGCAACAGAAAAGGTGTCTTAAAAATAGCGATGTACAAATGGGACAATCTTAGCAAAATAAAAATTAATTAAGTAGCCATTGGCAGTCAAAGGTTCTTATTTTTTATCTTTTAGGCTTTTAGCACTTGGATGATGAATGAAAGGGGCAAGAGCAACTGATCAAAGATCACAGAGAGCGGGGCCTGAGAGCATGAACCCAAGAACTAGCGCCTAAGAGCATCTCCAGGTGTCACTCTATAATACTGTTCATCTGGATAGAGTAGCAGCTGGAGGGAAGGAATCTTTTAGAGTGTAGTGTAAAGTGTGAAGGAATTTTAGAGGGATGGATAGAGTGTGGAGTAAATAGTGTTATAGAGTGGAAGGATAGAGGGCCAGCTGGAGATGCTCTAACATCAGCTCTGCATGAGGAAGAATTGAAGAGACAAGGCTAGGGGAAGAAGAAAGGAGCAGGGGGCTACTTATTATTAGCTGTTGGGATGATGAATCGAGTCAATAAAAGGCAGGATGACCCTGGCAATATAAGAAGATTTTTTATGCACATAAGTGATATATTGAGAAATAGACATGCTTAGAAAGAGAAACACCATGGGATCAGGGCAGGCCGGGAGGGGGTCAAGAAAATTTTCACGCCATGGCATGGGATTGGGGGGAGCCATGGCCTGCACTGGTCCCCCCGGTCTCCATCACTGGTCTCAGTCGTCTTTCTCAAACCCGACAGGGTAAAGCTAGTCTTTGGGAATTGGGCGTCGTGCAAGACGACCGAGCCTGTCGTGCCTTGGGCGAACTGAACGGGCAAGACGGCCGACCAACTCTTCGGACCGTCTTAGGGCGGCCAAATGACAACCAAAACCAAGGCAAGACGCCCAAACAACAAAACCACAGGAGAAAACTATTTATATAAATTCATATGTTGCTCAAATGAAAAAGTTGTCAACATGAAAAAGATTCACCTCGAAATTCTATACAACTTTAGTGCTCAACACAAATTCATCCGAGCAACAGAAGATCTCGAAAAATAGGAATTCCCAGATATGGTACCGGCGGCCCTACAGCAGCAGCACACAAAATATTTTTTATAAATTCATACTTTGCTCAAATAAAAAAGTTGTCAACATGAAAAAGATGCGTCTCGAAATTCTCTACAACTTTCGTGTTGAACCAAAATTCATACGAGCAAAGGAACACCTTAAAAAAATTATTTACTGACTGTGCCTCAGTTCGGGCCGGGCCGGCCCGAGCACGGCCCAAACAATCGGGCCGGGTGGCCCGACGTGCCTGATTTTCAGGCCCAGCCCGGCACGCCATTCGGGCCATGCTGGCCCGGCCCATTCTTCTTCGTGCCCGTGCCGTGCTTTGGGCCTAAAAAATCAGGCCGTGCCCGTGCCGGCCCGGCCCAAACTCCCAGCACTAGGTAAAGCAAACCCAATTGCTTCCTTGATACCTTGCAAAAGAAACAAGATGATACCGATACAGGTTCAAGGGATCAGGACATACCAGTTAAGGCTAGTCCCACCGGCCAGCTGGGCGGGGGTCAACACTCAACAGCAGTCTCCCTTCTCTGGCCATTCATCGCTGTACCGCTGTCGTGATCAACCTAGAAAGCAGGGTCATCGGGGAAAGACCAACGAAACTGTAAAGTAGAGGAAAACACTCTTTTTTTCACTGGACGGAGAACTAAGAAGTGGGGGGCAATCAGGCAATGGCATCGCCGCCACACTTGACCATGCAAATCGATAGTCGTGCCGTGCATGCTAGGCGCTAGCGCTTCTGCATGATTCACGATTCACAGCCTATGCGCAGGCCCACCCAATGGTGGACCTTGCACAGCTTCACCACACGTCGTCTGTGACTCTGCGCGCGCTAAAGCGGCACATGCCCACGACCAACGGACCCAGTTCCACAAGGCCACATCTAAGCCGGTGTTGTAGGGGAGACTAGTCTTTGGGAATTGGTAGTGTCGGTAAATTTACCGAGTCCGTCGTGCCTCGGGCGAATCGAAGCGGCAAGACGGCTCGACCAACTCTTCGGGCCATGCGGGCCGGCCCGGACAGCCAAAACCAAGGCCCGGCATGGCCCAAAGGCACGCCGGGCCGCCTTCGGGCCGGGCCAACCCGAGCACGGCCCAAACAACAAAACAGTAGGCAAAAACTATTTTTATAAATTCATATGTTGCTCAAATGAAATGGTTGTCAACACGAAAAAGATTCGCCTCGACATTCTCTACAACTTTCGTGTTCAATAAAAATTCATCCGAGTAATAGAAGACCTCGAAAAATAGGAATTACCAGGTGCGGTACCGCCGGCCCTACAGCAGGCAGCACACAAAATATTTTTTATAAATTCATACTTTGCTCAAATAAAAAAGTTGTCAACATGAAAAAGATGCTTCTCGAAATTCTCTACAACTTTCATGTTGAACCAAAATTCATACGAGCAAAGAAACACCTTGAAAAAAATTATTTACTGACCGTGCCTCGGTTCGGGCCGCCCGAGCACGGCCCAAACAGTCGGGCGGGCCGGTGGCCCGACGTGCCTGATTTCAGGCCTGGCCCGACGCCATTCGGGCCGTCTTGGCGGGCCCATTCCGCCGTGCTGCGTGCCTGCTTTGGGCCTAAAAAATCGGTAGTGCCGTCTTGGCCCGGCGTTCCGGCCCAAACTCCCAGCACTAGGGGAGACACTTCCTGCCCCTTACAACATGAGAACCGGCAGGACCAAATCTCTACGCGGGAGCCTTCTGGGCCCTGTGTCTCCGGAGCCGAGTCCGGGGCTAATTTCCACACGGGAAGTCTGTAAGACCCGTACCACTAGAACCAAATCCAGGGCAAATCCCTACATGGGAGCCTCCTAGGCCCCATGCCCCCGGAGCCGAGTCCGGGGTGAATTTCCACACGAGAGTCTCCTAGGCCCCACGCTCCCAGAACAAAGCCCGGGGTGAACCTCGACGCGAGGGCCTCCCGAGCCCTACGCCCCTATAGCCGAGTCCGAGGCAAACCTCTGCGTGGGAACCTCCTGGTTCTTAGGCTCCTCGGAGCCATGCCTGGGGCAGACCTCCGCAAGGAAGCTTCCTAAATCGCGCATCCCTCATGGGATTCAGAGCAGAGCGCTCGAGGCTCAAGGCGGGGTGAACAACCAAGCTCTCTTGCCAAAAGTGACTGTCAAAAGGAGGGCACGGGATTCTGTTGACAGCAGATTTTGCCATTGGCCGATGGTCTAGAAGCTTTTGGAAATCGGTTTGGGCTGTGAGAAATACGGGCTGGAAAGACACAAAACAAGCCCAAATCGGCTAAGGTGTCCCGAACGGATTTATATGGAAAGGCGAGTCCATATCGGCTAGAGTCCGTGTATATTAGGAATAGTTGGATAAGGTTAGAAAATAAATCGAGTCTGTATCGATTACGAATAAGAGTCCTGATTTGAATCGAGCTATGAAAATATCTATATAAATACTTAGCCCCTTGGGGCGTGTAAGGGGACAGATCAATTCAATACATCTACTTTTACCTGTTCTTTACTTTTCATTGCAATTAGAGTAGTTTCGTTGTATTTAAGTTTCGATCGACTTATTGTGCATCGCCTTTTGATCGGCTTCGAAGTACAGCCCAGGAGGCGCTTGCAAGTAAGTATTGTCTCGATTAAGTTCGATCTACGGGCTTGCATCGGCTTTTGGTCGAAACACTATCCTGGTTGATATTACTGCGCATTGTCGTTTCAATCAGGGTTTAGGTTTCACCTTTCTTTTTATTGATCAACACATTCGTTGGCAGTAGATTGTTTACCCTCGTTCTATCGATCAACACATTCGTTGACGGTAGTTTGTTTACCCCTCGCTCTATCAGCTCATAGCATGCTATTTATCGATAGTCTGTTTATCCTTCGTTCTATTAATTAGACCATACTATCGGCTAGTTGGTAATCTGTTCACCTTCTTTCTACTACTTTGTTGGTTTCATCGGCTTGGCACTAGATTTTTCACCACTTGAACCTATTGGTTTAGATCTGATCTAAGCCAATAGTTTCGTTACCTTTTGCCTCGATCAAATCTGTCTCTAAGTGCTCGTTGTATTACAGATCCAATCGGCTATTTGAAAACTGATTACATCTTCTCTTAACGATTGTAGATCAAATCGGCTAGCACACATTGAACCCTGCTTCCGGTGCTATCGGTAATCTAATTTCCTAAGCACGCATTGACACTTGACCATGCAAATTGTCAGTCGTGCTGTGCATGCTAGGCTCTAGCGCTTCTGCATGATTCACGATTCATGAATCGATCCTAGCCTAGGCGCAGGCCTACCCAATGGTGGACCGTGCACAGCATGACCACACGTCGTCTGTGTCTCGGCGCCCAAGCGGCACACGCCCACAACCAACGGTCCCAGTTCCACAAGGCCACATCGAAGCCGACGTTGTAGGGGAGGCACTCCCTACCCTCTACAACATAAGGACTGGCAGGACCGAATCTCTACACGAGAACCTCCTGGCCCTGCGCCTCCGGAGCCGAGTCCGGGGAAAATTTCCACTTAGGAAGCCTATCGGGCCCACACCCATGGATCCAAACCTAGGGTGAATCTCTACACGGGAGCCTCTCGGCCCCCTGTCCCCGGAGTCGAGTCCGGGGTGAATTTCCATGTGAGAGCCTCTCGGGCCCCACTCCTCTGAAACCAAACCCAAGGCAAAGCTCCGCGCAGGAGCCTCCTAGGTCTCGGGCTTCCCGGAGCCATGCCCGGAGCAGACCTCCGCGCCCCTCACAAGGATTCAGAGCAGAGAGCCGCGAGACTCGAGGTGGGGTGAACAACCAAACTCTCTCGCCAAGAGTGACAGTCAAAAGAAGGGCGCAGGATTCAAGATGCTCTGCTCCAACAAAAAGCCAGTTCGCTATTGCAAGAAGGAGACAAATTGGCTGCGCAGACACTCAGAGACCAAAAACGGCAACTACAAAGGCTGCCGAACTCCCAATCCCCGTTAAAAAGCTAAAGCAAGAGGACCAAAAGAGAGTTTACTGTGTCAAAGATGGGCAGGTCCATGCTTTAGCCACCAGACTAAGGTCGCATTGGGAATTGCACCACCACCGATAGCCTGCCTCGTCTCCGCCTCCCGCCGTCGTCGGCCTGCCTTGCCTTCACCTTCTCCCACCGCTGCCTGCCTCGCCTCGGCCTCCTCCCGCCGCTGCCCTGCCTCACTTCGCCTTGGCCACATCCCATGTGTCGAACTACCTTTGCTCGACCTCCTCCTACCGCCATCGGCCTGCTTCGCGTCCATCTCTCACGCGCACCAAACTGCCTTGGCTCGGCCTTCTCCCGTTGCCACCAGCATGCCTTACCTTAGCCTCTTCCCGTGTGCTGAACTGACTCAGCTCAGCCTCCTCCCACCATCGACTCGACCTCCACCCAACCCCGCCACCCCTCCTCTCGCCGCTGTTGGCCAGCCTCTCCTCAGCCTCACAGCGGCGGTGGCCATCCTGTGGGGCCTGTCCTTTAGCCCACCACACGATCTGTACTAGTCCCTGGATTAGTACACTAATGCACACCTTTCACATAGCCGGAATCATTTCATACAAGCGGAAGTCTTATATTACACAAATACCTTTATTAAGCCCAATGGGCTATTAAGTATTACAAACGACACATTGGCCCAAATAGTCAGAAAAGT
Organism: Olyra latifolia; assembly: GCA_036346145.1. Taxonomy (NCBI): domain Eukaryota; kingdom Viridiplantae; phylum Streptophyta; class Magnoliopsida; order Poales; family Poaceae; genus Olyra; species Olyra latifolia. The sequence goes on along the minus strand of CM070524.1, from coordinate 19,886,936 downwards.
CCAAAAGATCAGAGTACGTAAGACCCAAAAGATCCAAAGGGGTCTCGTGCCGACTATGCCTAAGCACTCGACTGGAGAGACACCCTAAGCCTCGCCCTGATCGTCAGCACAATTTTGATCTTCGTCTTAATGGCAGGCGTACTGATCCTGCTCATATTCTCCATCTAAAAGAGAATATGAATGCGAGGTCGGTGTCATCCAAACACTGGCGAGCAAACACCCAACCTGATGCAAATTTTAGTGATAGGGGTTCCAAAGGATAGGTCGGGGTTTATTTATTTGCAGAAAGCCAGTTTTATAAACCAAAACCTATGACTTAGCAATTTTAACCAAAGATCTACTTTCAATGTGTCATATCACAGTTCAAGTTTCATTCCATAAACCAAATCACATCCCAAGGCAGTTTCCATGCACTCTACCAAACGTACCCAATTCCCTAGCAGTTTTCATGCACTCTGCCAAACGTTCTCCTTACTCCCGCCATCAAATTCCAGGTACGGCACACCTGTTATGGGATCGCACTACAATACAAGAGCCCGAGTCCAAAGTTGGGTTGCCAACCCACCCTAAAGGTCGCAACTCAAGTAGGTGCAATCCAGATCACCCGCAGGTGACTGCGTCCTCCGCCTTTACCTCAAGTATAGTGGCATTCGAGGTACGTCCACTCTCAGAGCCTCGGATCGTACTACCCCCAAACCCAACTCATACATGCACTACCGCGCGATGGCCACGCATTGTGGTGATAGGAACTATCCCATGAGCGGATAGTCGATGACTTCCCCTTTGTGCATCCTCGATGCACTGTCTGGGAGAACTCGTCTCTACCCCAGCCTGTCCACTTAGCGGCACTCGGGGTACGTCCACTCTCAGAACCTTAGACCGTACTACCCCCGAGCCCTGCTCACACTTCCTTCACGGCTATCGTTCTTCCATGTGCCCTGCACACGTTGTGACGGAACCCCCTGGGCAACGCTAGGCAGTACGCGTGTTCCATCCGCGCTCCTCTTAGCACCATGTTTGAACAGATAGCCCTCATCACACCAAGTAGCCAAGCTACTTTCACACACTTATCCATATGCCGGACCACGTCCGCATCTCAATTACCATCAAACACACACACTGGCATGCCAGGCCCAATTTTCAGTTTCCATGTTTGTTATGTAATCATGTTCGGTGAATGTCGGTTCACCGTTCCGAGGCAACTAAGCTTAAAATTAATAATTGGACCTGAGCAATGTCTAAGCAAGATTTTAACCAAGACTTAAGAGTCTAAATCATTTTACCCAACCTAACCAGGCTAACAAGGGTGATCATCAAGGCAATTATTTAGTAAGTCAAAAGATGGATGATTTTATCAAGGCAATATCATCATGGTAATCCAATAGCAAGAAGTAAAGCATGGCATGATACATCATGATTAAGCAAGTAGGCGTAATTACTTAAAGAGAGCATGCAATTTGTAATTGAAAATAAAATACTTTAAGAAACTCGGATTCAATATGATCCATCAAGTGTTAACCCGTATTAGGGAAAGTATAGACTCTCCCTCATAAAAGTAAACACCTAAAGGAAGGTTGTTAACTCGCACTAGGGAAAAATCGAGATTCTCCCTAGTAAAAGCAAACACCCTTTAGGGTGGAAATTAACTCGCCTTGGTCTTGTGAATAGTGAGGGTCTTCTTGCTGTTCCTCGAAATGTTCCTCGGGCTCCTCAGCGTCTATTTACGGAACGAAATCGAAGAAGAACAATAAATAGAACACCAATATGCAGTAAGAAGTATGATGCATGAAATGCTCTTGTTACGTCTAACGATCGGTGGCTGGCGTTAAGTCTTGTTCTAGATATCGAGGAAGTTCCATGATCCTACTAAGCCTTATCAATGTCCTATAATTTTAATAAATTTATTAGGGGTCAATGATGTTTCTGTAAAAATTTAAGATTTATCTGAATTCATTTCGTATTTAAAATAATTCGGGTTTCATTACTGTTAAATAAGTCCATGTGAAAGAGTGGTAAATAAAGCCAAATAATTGCTCAATGGGTATTTAAAGGTCCTAGAATTATTCAATATATATATATTAATTTCCTAAATTACAATTGGGTTCCTCTGGAATTTCCTCATGATTTAGGAGCTTATTAAACAATCAATACAATTGGAAGGCCTATTTATAAATTGCCAAAGAGGTGAGTTTTGATTTATCCAGAGGCTGACAAAGGGGTCAAAAGTCCAAATTAAAATTTTACTATGTGTATCATGTTATTAGAGGCTAATCTATATTTTCTTAGATTTTTCTAAGTGATGTACTATTTTTAATTATCAGAGAACCATTTCTGCCTATTTTTTGTATAAATTAATACTCTAAAATTTCCCATTCAATTTAACCATATATTAAGACATAGTTACTATCCATATTAATATTTTTGTAGAGGTTAAACTGAGCTCTAGTATTTAACATGAATTTTCCCTAATTTTTTGGAAGCCATTTACCATTTTTAATAAATCAATAACAGTTATTGGATTTTTGTTAACTCAAAAAGGCTAGAAAACCCCTTAAGCACAATATTGGGCCGACCCACGGCGCAGCCCGCGTGAGAGTTAGGCTGAAGGCGGGTTTCCGAAAATGCGCGAGGCTTAACTGAAAGTGTAAAACAAAGGTTTACGCTACCATTAATATGACATGTGGGGCCACGGGCCCACAAGACAGTCTCACAGCGGCCTGCTCAGAGGAGGTCCTCTTCCTCCTCGAGCTAGTCAGGCACAGCGGCCATTGGCGGCCGAGACGGAGGTCGGCGTCGGCGAGGAAGGCTAAGGCGACCCGGTCCAAACCCGGAAATGGGTTTTCCTTGGGCCCGCGCACCCAACAGTGAAGACGGCAAGGCCAGTGGCGACCTACATTGGCGGCGCGGCGAGCAAAAGCGGCGACGGCCGCGGCGTGGCACGACGCCGGCGAGGCAAGGCCTTGGAGCTCAAGAAAAGGGGTCCTACGGCATCGGTAGAGGGAGTAGACTTTACCTGCGGGGTCGGCATGGTCGGGGATGGTCTCGAACAGCCCAGCGACATGGAGGCCGGTGGCGGCCGAGTAGGGAGGTTGACGACGGCGCCACCCGGCTGGGCTGGGAGCAAAAAGATGGTTGGGGCGTGGTTTGCAGGCCTCGGGGAAGCTTCGGGAGTAACAGATTGGAGCAAGGTTTACCGTGGAGGGAGAATTTGAGAAGGGCGATGTCGACGAATTGTGTCGGCAATATATTTTATAGGGCTATGCGAAAGATCACAACTCGATGGTAGCACAGGGGGTAGGATTTATACAGGTTGAGGCCCTCTCGAAGAGGTAATACCCTACTCCTGTGCTCGGGGCTTTGTATTATGGGGTGTTGATCATAATGAACAGAGGATGATCACAATGATCGTATGTTCTCGCCGGGATTGCGCGAGAACCAAGATGATGATTTCTGGTGATGTAGATGATGATGAGATGACTCTAACCAGGGACCCCTACCCCCTTTATATAGTGCAAGGGGTAGGGTTACAGATTGGTTTCCTAGTCCGTATTAGGGAGATAAGAGATATAGCCGAGTCTGCTACGCTTATCTCCACGTATTCGAGTAGAATACGAATCCTACTCCTTGTAGAGCTAGTCGGGCCACGCCGTCCATCAGGCCCGCCTTCTGGAAGATCTATGCAACTTGGCCCAAAGAGGTGGTGCGTCCAATCATCTGTCTCCAAATACCCGGGGCCCATGTTGTCCACAGTAGCCCTCGAGTGCTTCGTGACTGAGTTGTTTAATTTTAGGTTCAGCTTGCAGCTCTTCAAATGTAATCCGAGTGACATCAGTCTTTATTTGGTGGATGTAGTTCTGCTCGCCAAGTAACCTGCTGATCAAATAACACAGTTGCAAAGGACTCATGAGAGAATCTTAAGCCTCTAAAAGATGTTTGGTACCCAATCCGACTGGTCGGTATGCTGGCTATTGGCCCCACGGAGAGACATACCAAAAAGGTGGATGTAGCCGAGTGATCAGCGTCACCCTGCCTTATCCTCCCTGTAGCAAATCATGACATTCGGGTCTGACTGGCAGAGCTCGACATTTGGTCCAAAAGGAGACATGTCACAATTCGTGTATTAGGGTGTTCAGGCGCCCTGACCCGACTTAGTGCGATGTCAAGCTAGTGATTCTCGGGAAAATACGCCCTCCTCCAAGTCAAGATCATCCGAGTGGTGTTCGTCATGATAACGAATGATCCAGAGATGTGCCACTAAGACCCGACTGAAGAGGTAACTCTTGATGCCTGATCCGACTGAAAGTCAGACCGACTATTGATCCCAGGAGGTACATCAAGAGCTGAGTTATAACCCGAGAAGCGCCCGGTCCTCAGAGACTGACAACTGGCATGAGGCCCAACTGGGGGCACGCTATTTTTTCCTACTAGGTTTGATCCGAGTGGTATCTGTACCCGAGTAATGACATGTACAGCTTGCGGCCCACGGGGGGCATGCTCTCTGGAACCTAAGTCCAGGCCCGAATCTTGAAGCGATGATTAGGGCTCCATTTTTTCCTGCCCAACACAGAAACTGAAACGTCGCCCACTTTCTTTTAAATAGAACGCGCTGGGGTATTTGAACGGTTACGCTTGCATTGTGCGCCCAAGTGTGTTTTATTATGGGCGCAAATTCTAAATTAGGTTTTCACAAATTCAAATTTTAAACATTAAAACTTGATTTCAAGTTTTCAAAGTTTTCGGACCAAAATATGGGTCTTCATTTGCTATTTTGAAAGTTTCAAAATATCCCCAATTTTGAGCTGTTACACATCCTCACACCCAACACGCCCACCTCCTCTCCTGATTCTATGAAGACAAAAGGGGAGTAGAGATGGAGAGAGGATAGAGAGGGAATGAGGGGGAGGGGTGAGTCAATTACATGTGGGCCATAGCCATGTTGGACTCCACGTCGTTTCCACACACAAGCTTGCACACCATGATGGTAAAACCACCTTCAAAACCGCCATCAGAGGGTTATCTACGCCGGTTTCAAAAGTTTTGGGACTAAAATACCCGGTTTCATAGTTTTTGAGGTTATGTAAACGAAGCGTGATAGAATATGGTGCCCAAAGTCTTCACAAGAAAATTAATGAAACTTATTTTGATATCAAATTTGATGGAAATCCTAATGTTTATGTTTATGAATTGAGGATTTTTACCATCCATGAACAAGACGTACTAATTCAATTCAGTCGTCCATTTGTGAGGGTAGAATTGGAAAAATCTCTCTTCCTCCTCCTCTCTCTCTCACCATCTCACATGAGCAAGGCGGTGGCATCTTGTGAGGCGGCGGTGGCATGGTTGGGCGGCGGCAGTTAGCAACCTGGGCAGGGCGGCCGAGGAGGAGGGAGGGGCGGCACCAGTGTTGGAAAAGAGATGGAGAAGAGATATGGGAAGGAGAAAATACATTGCTCTTGTATGCATTACTTCCTTTAGAAGGTATCAAAAGGTACCATTTAATGACAGCCATTAGACCGGACATAATGGATGGTCCTGACTAAAGGTACCATGAGGTATAAAGGAGCATAAAACAGCCTGATGATTTGTGTAAACTAGATTGATTATAGTGTTCGTCAGTTGCATCTGCATGTCTTCTGAAGCTACTATATCTGAAGTAATTCTTTATGTAGTGGTAGACTCTTGCTTTCTAAATTGCAAATTCAGTCTTGCATCTGTTTATGGGTTATTGTGAATGCTGTATTTTGTGAATCAATATATGTGAGATGTGAAAATCATACGTGATACCTACTCATGAAAAAACCCCTGCCTTATGTCCTGATCTTGTCTTCCTATTACTTTTATCCGTTACAACTTTGAAGCCATTAACTTTTGCTCAAAAACTTTCAAGTCTTTAACTATGCTATTGCTATCTGAAATTCTGAACAACTGAACATGCCGCAATATATGTTACTTGTCTCGACAGTTTAAATTAGATATCAGTCTGATATCTGGAATTGGTACGCGCGTAACCTGAGGCATGAAATTTTTATTAATGGACATGCGGACAACACTACAAAATGCTTTCTTCCCTACCATAGCTCAAATATTTTTGAACGGAATCGCCATAGCTTAATACAAACAAGGTAATTATAGTACCTTACAAGCTGAATATACGAGTTACATGCTCTACAGATACAATGTGTAAATATATAGGAAAGTGCAATGGCATGACATACTGTATATCTTCTAAAGTGAACTACATAACATAATTGTTAACCGATCCTAGCAATCCGACCCTTACACTATGTAATTGCAATATATAGTTAGCGTGGCAAACTGACTGAGGACGAAAGTTCTTGCTCTAGACTGTAGGAAATAGAGATGCCTTCAGATGCTACATCGCCACCATTGACAGAATTGATCTGTGCATGGGGTTTATTAGCCTTTGGTCGTAAAAAGTGCTCACTCTCTCCGTCATTTGCTAGGAGAAGTTGGATCTTTCTTAGCCTCTTAGTTCTCAGGAACTGCAACCTCATCTCTACTTCTTTCATAGTAGGCCTTTCTCCTCCCTTGACACTCAGACATGCCTCTGTAAGGGAGACAATATCATCTATCTCTTCCTGGTTTGCCTCTTCCACAACCTGAGAATCCATGATTTCCATGACAACCCCCTCTTGAAGTCCTTCAATGAAGTAGCGAGACAAGCTTTGTTTTGCACTGAGATTATTGATAAAAATTGGTTTCTTCCTTGTCAAAAGCTCGACGAGTATCACTCCAAAACTATATACATCACTCTTCTCAGTTAATTGACTAGTATGGTAATACTCTGGATCTAAGTAACCAAATGTGCCTTGGACAATAGTCACCACATGAGTCTCATCGACTGAAACACATCTTGATGCACCAAAGTCAGAAACCTTTGTTGTGAAGTTGTCATCTAGGAGTATGTTGGAAGATTTCACATCTCTGTGGAATATTGGTATTGCAGCAGCTGAGTGCAGATAAGCAAGTGCCCCCGCTACTTCTACTGCAATCCTAATGCGATCGTCCCATGACAGCGAGCATTTAACACTAACATCAATATGAAGATGGTCATGCAAGGTGCCATTGGATCTGAACTCATAGACAAGCAAGGGCACCTCGGTTTCAAGACAACAACCAAAAAGCTTCACCACATTGCGATGAATAATTTGTGACAAGATAGCAACCTCATTGATAAATTGGTCTATCTCAATTTGCTCAACAATTTTTGACTTTTTGATGGCCACCACTCGTTGGTCAGATAGAATCCCTTTATAAACTGTACCATGTCCTCCATGACCAAGAACACGGGCAGCATCAAAGTTGTTGGTTGCCTCCTCTAGTTTCTCTAATGAGAATATCTTTGTTTTGTTTGTGGCACTTTCATCTGAGATTAATTGCTCTAATAGTAGGCCTTGATTTTTCTTGAAGTATGATCTCCGTATTTTCTTCTGGATGCCTCTCTTCCATTTGGTCACAAGTACCGTTGCACCAAGTGAAAGAATTATGGAGCCAAGGCCACAGCCAATTCCAATTGCAATACCTACATTCATTCATTATTGTCGTGAAATCACTATGCATTTTGCTAACTGCATGTAATTGCAATTAGGGGATTTTGCTGTCTATGACTTACCCCAAAGAAGGCTGCGCTGCTTAGCTGATATAACGCACCGCCCTTTTATCGGATCAAACTCTTGTCTGCGAGGGCAACTCGTGCATGTAAAGCTTCCAAGCAAATTCTGACATGTGCCATTGCAGTGGTTTGGCAGTGAACATTTATCAATGTCTGTCAATAACCCTCATTAGTTACATACATATTTGTAACGAATGGTGGCAGATATGTGCGTGCATTACTAGCTGCTCAAAAGGAATTAATATCGGTTTTTAATCCGTCTAGCCTAATTTAAAATACCAGAGCACAATGCAGCCGTGAAGGTAATTAAACGCACCTGTACAGCCATCCTCGACGTACGGATTTCCTTGAAAGCCGGAAGAACACCTGCAACGATAGCCGAGAAATGTTTCCCCGCGGGTGACATGTAGGCAATGGCTGTGGACACTGCGGCATGCATACAGATTCTTCTTTTGCTTAGCTATTTGACAAGTTAAATTGGCAACTGCCCAGCTTACAATAATGTCATATTCTAAAGACAAACCGAAACGTTCTTCCACTGCACCCTCAAAATCAACTCGATTGTTGGTGATCTCAACTATTATCGCTTCTTCCCGGTAGTTTGTATTGTCGCTCAGCATGTTGCTGGCAGTGAGAGTCCCATCTTCCAAAGACACACCAGACACATTAAGTTGCGCTTCTCCATAGTGAAAAACTGTGAGATTGCCTGCTGTACAATTCAGCCAAAACCTTTCGTTTGCAAAGCATCCTTCGTCCAGCCCAAAAGGGAAGGGAATCTCTATGTTTCCACATGATGGATAGTGTTCTTTGTGCTTGAGGTTATAACCTGCGCCAGCGCCACAATAGATAGATAAAAAATGATCAAGAGAGTGAAGGAAGGTAAAAAACATGACGACAGAGATTAAACATATGAGAATCCTCTGTAATTAATTTTGGAGAAGAAAAGGCGGGCAGGAGGCACCTATGCATCCATCCTGTATGTAAGGGTTGCCTTCGTAGTAACCGGGGCAGTAACAGTGGTAACCTCCAGATGATAAGTTTTGGCAATTGCTGTTGGGACTACAAGCATAACTTGCGTTGTTCATTCGGGCACTTTGACAGCTTGGTTGGTCCGCGATGGCAAACTGAAGCCTCGCGCTTTCGGTTTCGCTGGCATTTGTCGAACTTGAAAAAAGATCGCTCGTGTTGCTCATGTAATCACCATCTGACATGAAAGCCATGATGCCACGTCGCAACGGATCTGATTGCGCTGCCATGGCATCAGTGTGAACAAGTTGTACCACTGACCGAAAGCCTGACAGGTCCGTTAGTAAGTAGATGAAGCAGCAGCCTATCCCGTTGCAAGGCCCGTCATTCGGCACCTTCTCACTGCCGCATCTGCTCATGCAAGAACCAACCTGCTCTCCCGTACCATAATCAAACAAGGCGACATCGAGATTGCAACCAACGACGTAGAAATTATTGTCACTAGAGATAGTAATACCCTTGGCAGGGGGCTCCCAAGAGATGTTGTAAGTATCAGTACCTGGTTTTGTCGAAATGTTAAAGAATAAAGGGACCATTGTCGTGCTCGTGCTCATGCTCAGGTAATCTGCGCCTTGAGTGACTTGAGAAGTGGTGTTGTCTATGAAAAGCTTAGGAGGCTGAGTGGTGTTGTCGCAGGTAAGCTCGAAGCCCTGCCGGAAGCAGCCAGGGCCTATCCCGAAGGGGTAGAACAACTTGGCGTCCCCGCAGCTGGAGGGGCAGTGAGCCAGGGAGTCATTGGAAAGGACGTGCAAGAGCCCATCCCCTCCGGCATCTCCAGCGAGCACCACTGCAGAGAACACCAGCAGAAGCCACATGCTAAGTGCCACTGCCACAGCACTGATGGAGCAGCTCATCTTAGTATGTTCTGTGTCACCTATTAGTTTGATTATGTGTTGTTGTTGCTTCTGATCACTTTGTTGAATTATATAGGGAGGGTATGTTGACCTAACAGTACGGTCTCTGTATACTACGCGGGTGGTAGTCTTTTTCAGAGCCAAAGGCCAAAGCAACCCCGCGAGCTTCTTGGCATCTTTCAAAGATCAGGGGGCATGCATATCAGTTTGGCTATTCCCACAGGCCGACCGGGGTCTAAAAGGAGCCTCCCTTCTCCGGCGCCGTCAACGCTATCTTCTTCGATGGCAGCGTGTTATAAAGTTCATTCAGCAACACTGGTTCTTCCTTGGTTCTCAGAATTCCCCTTTATAAAAAAAAGATCAGGCAAAGTGGTCGGCAGCAATTCCCACTTTGTTCGTGGGAATTAAAGAAATGCAAAGCACCACACTCTAATTAATCCGTCGTGCGTAACCGCGTACGTTTTCGTGTGAATCAAATAAAGATGATCATTACATACACACGACGTATCTCCACTTGGTTACATATATAGCGTGATCATGATGTAAGCAGCACTTGTACAGGGCGCACGCCAACTTTAGAATACTAGCTCTGTTCATAAAAACAAGGTGTATTTTAACTTTGCACAAGATATATTGGCTCTGTTTCTTTCGGCGGTTTCTGACGGTTGGCGGTTGGCGGTTTTACTGTAGCAATTTTATAAGATTTTGGAAAAAAGTTTAAATAAGCCTAAAAATTCTATCAGTGAAACACGCATGATCCTTGAAAAAACGGGCCAATAACTCCAATCACAAACATATTTTTCGAAAAGGATTATACAAAAGCATCTGTCCCAAGATAAAAATCGAACGGCATCTGTTGTAGGGAGCCACTCCCCTACCACACACACACCCATCGCGGGGCCGTGATCGCGTGGAGACCCCTCATGACCCTGCATGGTCCATAGACCCCACGCGGTCCGAAATCCAACACGTGAAGGCTCCACGAGACCCCAGGCGGTTCGAGGACCACACCGCGACGCCTCGCGGGCTATGATCGTGCGAAGACCCCTCCGGACTCCGCATGGCCTGAAGTCCACCCCACGACACCTCGTGGGGCCAGGATCGTGCGGAGACCCCTTGGGACCCTATGCATTTCCAGGTCTGCCCCATGATACCTTGCAGGTGGGGCTGGAATTTTGGGCTCGGGCTCGCGAGCAGCTCGGGCTCGGCTCGGTAATTGGCTAGGCTAGGGCTCGGCTCGCCCGCAAACGAGCCCGAGCCGAGCTGCCTTCCCAGCTCGTTCGGTTTTGCGAGCCCGAGCCAAGCCGCTCGTGGCTCGTGTGATCATGTTGGTCTGTGCCTTATTGGTCAATTGATATATAAATATGATGTGGATCATGTGACAGTGCTGACTACTGAACTGATATATTAATATGATGGTTGCTTGATATATGTGAATATGGTTGCTTGATATATATGGTTATTTTGATATTGTGATATATGATAATTACTTGATATATGAATATGATGTGGTAGTGAACTAGTGATGAATTGATGTCTGATGCTGGTTATTTGATATATATGAATATATGATGGTAGAAATTAAGGTTGAATGTTGATTTGATGTTACCACTGCAAAAGCTCGTGAAAGCTCGCGAGCCCTCACGAGCTGGACCGAGCCAGCAACGAGCCCGAGCCAAGCTGCCATCTCAGCTCGTTGCACCGAGCGAGCCGAGCCGAACTGGCTCGATGAGCTCCATGAGCCCGAGCCGAGCCAGCCCTGCCTCGCTCGGGCTCGGCTCGTTTTCACCCCTACTTGCAGAGCCACGATCCACAAGGGCTCCATGAGACCTCCCATAGCCCAAAGTCTATCCCACGACCCCTCGCAGTGCACTAATCGCGTGGAGACCCTACACATTCCAAGGTCCACCTCGCGACACCGCACAGGGCCAGGATGGCGTGCGGGACTCGAGAAGGTCCTAGGCGGCCAAAAGATAGCTCCAAGGCAAGATGTTTGGTGCAGCGTCGAAGGGCGACCTAGTGCCTTGAAAGCAGTGATCAGAAAAGAAGGGACATCGCTGCCACCCGAACAAGGAAGGGGTAGGCCCGACAAAAGCTCGGGATGATCACGTAGAACAAGACAAGCTAGCCGCTACGCAGGACAAGACAAACTGGTGACTGCGCAATAGAAGAAAAAATTGACACTGTTGGCCCGGTGCAGAATGGGTGCAAAGCCTCTAGCCCCCACTCTGGAGATTTGACTAGGGGTAGGAGTGATGCGGCCCAACTTCAACTAGGGGTAGGAATGATGAGGCCCAACCTTCTGATAAGCGAAAGATGGCCCAATCTTTCACAGTACGATGACAATAGCTTGGTGGTACTCGCACTCAAACAGTAAGAAAACCGATCAAGAAGCAAGAAACCGATCACACAAACCGTGATCAACACTTGAACGCGAGTTTAGTGCATGAATCGTATAGATTCTATGGACAATCTCAAGAACAGAACATTCTTGACTCGCACCAATGATAGCAAATTCAAGAAAGGGAAGAACTTAACACAAACACATCATACTTGCGCCATAAACAACCATGACTTTCAGCTGTCTATTTCTGAAATGAAACTATAACATCTCAAACAAATGGAATACATAGGTATTTATACTACGAACATCCCTTGCAGATTAGGTGCGAAACCAAACAAGAAGATAAAGGGTTTAAAGCATTGGAAGTTGAACAACAGTATTAGATCTTGCGCAGCTCTTTACAACTACGAACATCCCTTGCAGATTAGGTGCGAAACCAAACAAGAAGATAAAGGGTTTAAAGCATTGGAAGTTGGACAACAGTATTAGATCTTGCGCAGCTCTTTACAGCTTATGTAGTTTCCACCAAAATAGTCATAACTCCCACGTTGGAAGTCAAAATGATGCACGATTTAAATTGCTAGAAACTAGGCTTCAATAGCTTTCCATCTATATGTCCCATGACTATGTTCCTAGTTGTGATTAGCACCAGCATGACAATCAAATGGATGGACAGGTTGGAGTGGATCATCCTCACACATGTAACTCAACTTTGTCTTCCATGCCAATTGATCGTTGCCAATAATCGTAATAAATATGGATCCAGTTAGAATTTCTTTCTTATATGGCATATCTCCAAACGAAATGGCTTTTACTCCTTGTGGATGTACGACCATGTCTCCTTCCTTCTCTCCAACATGTACATTGCAATTCTTAGTCCATGACACATCATCAACACAATTTGCATTGGTCATGTGACTCCCTTGTACTATAGCAGTAGTAAAAGAAGTAGTGTGATCATATGGAGACTTGGAATCATGAGACGATATAGCAATAGAAGATAGATCTACATCAAGGAGAGTCTTTTACATGGGAAAGACATTATACCCTTGCTTTAGTAGCTTGGGTAAACAGGACATTTTTATATTTTTGACCTCCGAGCCCTGGCCAGAGGCGTGATTACTGAGTACGGCCGAGGGGCAAGAATGTCAGCCTCGGCCTTGTAATGTAGCCCCTTATAAGGGGTGCAGGGCCTTGGGAAAAGGGGGCAAAGTAAGCAATACCATAAGGTTCCACTTTCAAAAAATTTCTCGCAGCCCTAGTTTTCGCTCCTCAAAAGATCACTTCCGGCGGGGGATTGTTTTCCTAGGTTGGGGGTGCACCCAAATTTGTTGTCAGGGATGCCCCTACGACATATTTTTCTATATAATGATTATTTGCTCCGGTATTCATACTCGACAAGTTTTTGCAACCTACTAAAAGAATTGGTCGATCAAAATCTAGATTCAAAATTCTTCATCGATCGATGGAACCAAAACCTAAATTTGAGTTAGATCCACACCTTCAATACGAGCTACATCATAATTGAAGCAAAATCCAGGTTACACAACAAGTTTTTGCAACCTACTAAAAGAATTGGCCATTCAAAGTACAGATTCAAAATTCTTCATCGATCGATGGAACCAAAACCTAAATTTGAGCTAGATCCACATCTTCAATGCGAGCTACATCTAATCTAAGCAAATTCCAACCTTACACAATATGTTTTTGCAACCTACTTAAAAAGATCAAGCTAGATCTCTACAATCATAATCTTTCATCGATCATAAAAAAAGATCAAATTTTCTAGATATTTCAAGCAAAGAAAAAGCTCCATTCAACACCAAATGTAATGAGAAATGATGTTACTACCTTGGTTAACTTGGCTTGGAGTAAAATGATCAAAATTTTAAAATTTAGGCAGCACCTCCCCTCCCTTAAAGCTCTAGCCGGCGCTGCACTATTCTTGGTCGGACAGAGTGAGGGGAGGAAGAAAAGTTCAAATAGGGCGACATAGTACCGGTTCATGTCACCAACTGGTACTGATGCTCTAACATCAGTACCGGTTCGTGATATGAACCGGTACTAATGAGCCCCCGTGCCAGCTAGTCCGTATCCGCCTGCCAGGAGGTTCCTCAATACCGGCCCGTGACACGAACCGGTACTGATGTTAGAGCGTCAATACCGATTGATACCTCCAACCGGTACTGACCCACGGCCCGGTAGCCGTTGAACCAAGACTGTTGTAACTCTCGGTCCTGGTTCATACCCAATCGGTACTAATGAGCCGGTATCAAAGGCCAGTTCTGTAGTAGTGACACCACTAACTCACTCCACAACCACTCATTTTCTATCCACTTACCGTCTTTCCTCTTTCCTCAGTCCACGCCACACATCTTCACATCTCTCTTAGCCACCACTAGAGGTAGAACTTGGGCCATGCCGGGCCGACACAGCCCAGGCCCGTCGTGCTTCGAGCGTACATGAAACGGGCCGACATGGCCCGAACATTTATTCGTGTTGGCCCGGGCCAGCACGGACGATAAAAATCAAGGCCCAGCATGATCCAAAGGCACGCCGGGCTGCTGTTGGGCTGGGCCGGCTCGAGCACAGCACAATAACATTTTTTATAAATTCATAAGTTACTCAAATAAAAAATCTGTCTACATGAAAAATATGTGTCCCAAAATTCTCTACAACTTTTATGTAGAGTATAAATTCATAAGAGCAAAGGAAGAACCCGAAAAATGCAGATTACCGAGAGAGGTGGCGTCGGTCTGAAACTATATAGTGCACTAAATATTTTCTATAAATTCATACATTGCTCAAATTGAAAATTTTTCTAAATGAAAAGGATACGTCTCAAAATGCTCTACAACTTTTATATAGAACATAAATTCATATGAGCAAAGGAAGTCTCCGAAAAATGCAGATTACCGAGAGAGGTGGCGTCGGTCCGAAACTACACATCGCACTAAATATTTTTTTATAAATTTATATGTTACTCAAATAAAAAATTTGTCTACATGAAAAAGATGTGTCTAGAAATTCTCTACAACTTTTATGTAGAATATAAATTCATATGAGTACAAAAAGACCTAGAAAAATATAAATTACAAGTTCGAGTTTCAATTCGGACCGTGCCGGCCCGAGCACGGCCCATACAGTTGAGCCGTGCCGGGCGGCCCATTGTGCCAGGTTTTTAGGCCCGGCCCACCATGCCATTTGGGTCGTGCCAGCCCAGCCTATTTTTTTCGTGTCGAGTCGTGCTTTGTGCCATTAAAATCGGGCCGTGCTCGTGTTGGCCCACCGAAACCTGGTCCAATTCCTAGGTCTAGCCACCACCGCACCTCCTCGTGCTTCTTCTTTCTGCACCTCCCTTTTCACCTTCCCTTGTTGTTAGTGCAAGAGTGCCACCAGTCACGCCACCGCGATCTACGTCGACGGCGAGAGCCTCCGTCCACTACCGTGGAGTCGTCCTGCATGGCCGGCCAGCCAACTACAAGGACCTGTGCCGCGGTGGTTGCCAGCTTAATTCAGTGAAACACCTATTAAAAAATGTGAAAATTTTTTGTTTTTGGCGTGACTCCTCATCGATCGTCTGAAAATAGGTGAAATCTCAGTCGACGTGTTTTACACTAGTAAATAACTAAATTTAGATATGGTTTGATGTTGTAAAAAAATACATCAATTGACTGGATGGCATTTTTTAGTTGTTGCAAGTTCATTCAAAACAAAAAAAAGGTACACAAGTGGCTATTTATAAAATTGAAGGTATGTGCCAAAATAAGATAAACTTTTTTACAGTTAATTATGTACTTTTTACACATCCGATTATATGTAAATTTAGTTATTTACTAGTGTAAAACATGTTGACTAAGATTTCACCTATTTTCAGGCGACTGACAAGGAGCGATTCCTTTTTGTTTTCCGCTTGTGAAACATTTTTTTCGCCCTGTGAAACATGTTATTTGCTCTAGTGAAACATTTGGTTTGCTCTGGTGAAACACCCGTGAAACATGTGATACATTTTGTTTGCTTTTGTGAAACATTGTTTTTACTTTTATGAGACATATTGTTTGCTCTTATGAGACATTTAGTTTGTGTTTATGAAACATTTATTCTGCTCTTATGAAACATTGCGTCTATATGTCCTCGTGAAACATTTTTTTTAAAAAAAAATTGCTCGTATGGATTGAAACATTTTCGAATATCTACTGAAACATTTGTGGTTGAACTGATTAGTACTTCAACAATGTTTCACTATTGCTTAGACGATATTCCTATTATAGCGTTCGATTTTTTGGCTTATAATTACTACTACAGATATAGCCATCGGTCCGGTTCTAACGGCCATCGATCGGTTTTTGAACGATGATAGTTATCCGGGGACCGATGCCCTATGGCATCGATCCGGTTCCTCACCCGTGCTAATATAGTATCGATGCGGTTGGAGGCCACATGTGGCTTTAGCCGTGCCTCGCCAAGCCCGATCAAGACGGTTGGAAGCACCAACTGGTAGTGATAAGCTACTGTTCAGTCTCGGTTGATTCCTCCAACCGGTATTGATCAGGCACACGTGGTTTTAGCCCGTGCCTCGCCAAAGCCCAGTCGATTACTGTTGGAGGCACCAATCGGTATCGATAAGTCATTATTCGATCTCGGTTGGTTCCTCCAACCCAGATCGAAAGCGAGCACCACTGAGCTATAAATAATATATATATATATGCGTGTGAGGTAATATATATTATATATGTGTCGTGTGTGTTAAGTCTAATATTATTATTATATATATATATATCATGTGCTAAGTCACAATTAATTAAAGCACATATAATCAATCATGCATAATTAACTGATAATTAAGTCACAGAACTTTTATTAACAACTTTAATTACAACTATTAGGTATCACAATGACATTCATTACAACTTTAATTACAGAACGTTCATCGTGATCTTTTATGTGCATCGCTCTTGGTAGCCGTAGATGTCGACCCGACAGTTCACGGTCTTTATCGAAGGGCCCCACCTATTTGCCATTGGAGCGTGAAACTCGCCTCTTGGATTCTGACCTTATCGAAAATCCAGCCGATGAGTTGTTCTTGGATCGCTCTCACGGTCGCCGGCGAGAAATCGGACGCACATTGCAAGTCGGTAGCACCTCCGATCAGGATGTGCATAACATGGCACACATAGTAGCCACATAAATTGGTGCCTGACGGCTGACGCCAGACCTGTGGTGAAAAAAGCTAACAGCGTGAAATGGGTGCATGGAAATGAAGTTAACTAACTCAAAAGCTACCCTGATGGCATACATACTCGAGAGGCAAGTGTAATATCGAATTCCTCGTTGAATTCGCCCACGGTTTTACTACGGAACCGTGCGAATGCACTACACACTTGATTGCAAATTGAACATGATTAGAATTTGTTTAAAATGTAGTAGAACGAGCACAATAATGGAAAGAACAAGAATACCGGTTGAGAATATCGATCAAGTTTTGGTACTTTTCAACTAGTCTCCTCAGCGAGTCTATAACTGTGATCATGCTACGATCTAGCTCGATAATGAGAAGAATCCAGTGAAAGCTATACATATATATGGCAACGTAGGTAACTAATTAGTTCTAACATCATGTTGTGGAAAAAGATTAGAACGAGGCGGTACGAAAACACTTACTCAAAGTTGTAGGGTAAAAGTATCTTTGAATGATATTTTTGACCTATTAGCCCATTGTATATGTTGGTCTCTGTATCGGCAGGGGATATTTCAACATTTGTCTCATTGATAACTAAAGGGTCAAGGAAGCCTGTGTTGAGAGTAGAAACACTTTTGCATCTTTCTATCTCCATTCTACATAAGAAGAAATTAGTTAGGCTTGTAAGTTAGTATAGTGCAAGGGCCCGCACGGTGGATTTTTGCAATTAAATAAGACACTTACAGAGTCCAGCAACTCAACATGGCCACGTCGATGGCGTCTGACTGGTATAGCTCGTACATTACTGGCCATTGGACATAAAATTCACTATCGCCGTGAAAAAAATGTTCTTCCTTGTACTTGACGGCAAATGACGGTAGGCCATGCTTGAACGCATCCAGGTACCATTCGTGGAATTGGCGCATCCTAGTTGGTAGCTGGCCAATCTCCTCACGCCTGACCAAGGAAGCGCCCGGTGTAAATTGCCATATGACTTCTGCAGCTTCAATCTGCATTGTCACCTAATATTTGCTCTGGGTGAAGACCAGTTTCTTCGATGAATTTTTGCATCTCCCTGCAGGTCTTGAGGCGGCGAACCATGGCGGAGGGAATGCGGTGCGGCTGGTGGCGGTGGCAGAGGAGAGAAGGGGATCGAAATGGTGCGGTACTGTTCTCCATGTTGATGGAGGGAGAAAATATAAGGGAGGGAAAGATAGAAGGTTGGATCCATTAAACACACGGCAAATTCCAATGCAGTCAAATGTGATTAAACACAAAGCAAATTCCAATGCAGAACTGCAAAATCCAATGCGAAATCAATAAAAACAAGTTATAATGAACAGAAGAAAAACCAAGGGCGCAAAAGTTTAGAAACCAAGAAAACCAGGGATGAACTGAAGCCGAGGTGGGAGTTAGGAAGAAGAAGAGTGTGGGGCTAGCCACTAGCCGTGTAGGGGGGTTCAAATTAATACCGGTTGGTTGCACCAACCTGTACTGATGCTAGAGCATCGGTACAGGTTTGTGTAACCAACCGATACTAAGCAGACCCTAGGCCAGCTAGCCTACTTAGTACCGGTTGGTTACACCAACCTGTACTGATGTTTAGAGCATCAGTACCGGTTGGTGTAAGCAACCGGTACTAAGCAGACAGCTTACACCAACCGGCATGGATGTTAGAACATTCGTACCGGTTGGTGTCTTCAGCTCATACTGATGTTCCCCTCAGACCAGTAGACTGTTGAACCGGGACTGATGTAACTGTCAGTCCCGGTTCATGTATAGCCGGTACTGATGTGCCGGTATGAAAGGTCATTCCTGTAGTAGTGTAAGCCGGATCTTAATAATTCATGATCATTTCTAAAAACATAACATTTTGACTTGTCAAACCCATTTCTCGAAAACTCGAAGTCGAAGCTAAGTCGAACCAAATATTCTCGAAACTATTGAAGTTCAGATTTATAGCAGTTCAGCTATTTCAATAAGGAAAAAGTATTGATTTGGTCCTAGAACTATCATTGTCAACCCAATTTATCCCTGAGGTACGAAATCGAGTGAGACTGATCCTCGAATTGTTAAAACCGTTCCAATTTGGTCTCTGCACACTAATGTTTCGCCAGATTAAAAACAGTGTTTCACAAAAGCAAACATAAATATTTAACATTTTTACGCTCGTTTCAGTAGAGTAAAATCATGTTTCGCCAGAACAAAAACCATTTTTCATACGTACCAGGTGACGTTTCAAGCCATGTTGCATTGTACATCTTCCCTATTTAGCTCCTTGCTCTTCAAATGGAGTACCAAGTCCCCTCATGCAATGAGCTCTAAGAGGGGGTCGGCCGACTTCCAGGCGGCACAACAGCACTCCATGTTGCTCCTTACCCAAAAGAAAGGTGGAGAGAGAGAGGGGCAGAGAGAGACGAGATGGGGAATAGAGAGAGGAAGAGAGAGGAGGCATGGGAGTAAGGAGAGGGACAGGCGCCAGCCACTACTAAAAAACTGACCTTTGATATCGGTCCATCAGTACCGGTTGGATTGGAACCAGTACTGATAGTGGCATCAGTACCGATTCATTAACTACAGGGCGGTAGTGGGCTTTCAGTACCGATTGGAGACATGAACTGGTACTGATGCCATCGCATTAGTCTCGGTTTAAAAACCGGTACTAAAGCTAGTTTCCAATCATACTAAAGATGAGTTTTCTAGTAGTGCACGCTGCTGCCTTGGCATGGTCGCATAATTTTCGCATCCGATCAACAATTCAATTCAACATCAGTTTGCTCGGTCAAAAATTCAACATCAATTTTACAACGAATGTTGTGGCCAATGGATTGGTCAACATTGGCGTACTACTCGTCTACGTATATACTGAAGCCATGCGTTGCAGCGTGCTCTCGCAGATATATTCCCCTCTCCGGCACGGCGCACACAAGTGTAGCGGACGCCGATCGAACTCCGGCGCTCACAACGACGACCTCTACCACGGCGCTGTACTACTCACCATGCCGTTGCTTCAACTCATGTTCTTAGCAGCTGTGCTCCAGGCGTCCGGAGCAGCCGCGGCCGCCGGTGGTCGCGGCGGCGGAGCCGGAATCTCGCACATCCCATCCAATGACTCCCTGGCTCACTGCCCATCAACCTGCGGCGACGCCAAGCTCTACTACCCCTTCGGGACAGCGCCCGGCTGCTTCCGGAAAGGGTTCGAGCTCACCTGCGACAACACCACCCGACCTCCCAAACTCTTCTGGGGCAGCAGCTCTACCCAGATCCTCGGCACCGATGGCACGGACCACTACTTCGCTTACGCCTCCATTGGCTTCAAGATCACCATGACACCAGGTACGAGCACCTACACGAGGTCCTGGGAGTCCCCTGCCAAGGGCTTCACCGTCGACTCCGACAACCAGTTCTTCGTCGTCGGCTGCGACGTCGAGGCGACCCTCCTCGACATGGACACCAACCGGACAGTCGGTTCTTGCACGAGTAGGTGCAAGGGCGGCAGGGCGACCATGGAGAAGGAGCTTGCTGCTGCTGTGGGGCGCTGCAACGGGTCGGGCTGCTGCAGCATCGGCTTGCCGGATTACATGCGAGGCTTCCGGTTCACGCTGGCCCGCAGAGGCGGCGGCGCGGCGCCATCGGATGCAGTGCCCTCGACGGTCAAGGTTTTCTTGTCAGACCAATATGATTTTCGCGTGAGCGATCTCTACTCAGGCTGGATACACAGAGGCGGTGTCCATACGAGCCTTGAGATTCTTGTCACGGATCAGGCAAGCTGTGAGGTTGCATCCGCACATAAGGCAACCTATGCATGTACCGCTGGTAGCTTATGCCAAACTGCGCCGTTGGGAGGATACTTCTGTTACTGCAATCCTCGTTCGGGGGGTGGTAACCCCTACATTTTGGATGGCTGCAGTGAAGGTTAGGCTCGATCGTGGCACTGCTCTGCAGATAATCCAAATACGAAAGGTTAAGAATATATAGAAATACTTATGAGTTATGGTGTACC
Organism: Olyra latifolia; assembly: GCA_036346145.1. Classification (NCBI taxonomy): domain Eukaryota; kingdom Viridiplantae; phylum Streptophyta; class Magnoliopsida; order Poales; family Poaceae; genus Olyra; species Olyra latifolia. The sequence continues at coordinate 19,865,897 of CM070524.1, read as the reverse complement.
ATCAGGGGTACCGTAAGCCCTAGAATAAATGAATTGGAATCTTTGCGCGATTCACTTCTTTATCTTTACTATTACTTACTATTATACTAATTATCTTATGTCCGATGGCTCCGAACACTATCCTCCCCACCTATCATTTCCTCTCCCTGCCAGCCTCTCTCCCCGCAGTTTCCTTTCTCGCCAACCTCGACACTGTCCTCCACCATCTCTACCTTTTCCCCTCACTATCAGCTTCTCTCCTCACAGTTCCCTCCTCGGCAACCTCATCCTCCTCTTCCCTCCTACTGCTCGCCACTCGCCGGCCGCTCACTACTAGAGAACTCACCTTTAGTACCGGTTAGGAACTGGCTTTAGTATCGGTTTTTGAACCGGTACAGACTATCCGGGACTGATGCTGTAGTCTCGGTTCCCTCACCCGGTACTGATAGTCTCGCGGTGCTAGCCGTCTCTCACCGTGCCCAAGAGAGAGAGAGAGAGATCGGAGTGCACGTCGCCGCTCGCCGTGCCCTCGTCGCGCCCTCGCCGCGCATGCCGCTGCCGCCGTGCCCTCACGCGCGCCCGCCGTCTCGTGCTCGCCGACGCCCCACCACTGTGTGCTCGCCGTGGCGGATCCGACATCCCGCGCGACTGCCGCCGTGCTTTCGCTGGGCCAGCGCTAGCCGCGGCCGTGCTCGATGTCCCCGTCCTCCGAGGTCGCCGTGGCCGGATCCGCCGCCCCGAGACCGCCGCCGCTTCGCCGTGGCGATCCGCATCTGCGCCGCCGCCGTCCGAGGTCGCCGCCCCGAGGCCGCCGCTTTCGCCGTGGCGGATCCGCGCCCCACGCCGCCGCCATCCCGACGTCGCCATCTCGCGTCCGCCGCCTGAGCCGCGGCGGCGGATCGGCCGTCGAGGCCTGCCGCTTCGCCGTGGCGAGATCCGGCCGTCCCACGCCCGCCGCCGAGGCCGCCGGCCGGCCGAGGCCCCCGCCGTCCTGAGAGGGAACCAGGAGAGGGAGAGAGGGAGGGAGGGAACTCGCGTGGAGAGAGAGAGAGAGATTAGATTTCGTGTGCTTTTATAAAGTTGGACTCCGCGGGCTTATAAAAATTGGACTCCGCGCGCTGGTAGGGGATGTTTCTCGAGGGCCTCTAACGGGCCCTCGAGAATCAGTAATGTCTGTTGCTTTTTCTGACCCTCTGTCTTATATTCTCGAGGGCTTATCGTCGGCCCTCGAGAAATACGCAGTTTCTCGAGGTTTTTTACCTGGCCCTCAAGATTAAGAAGTATTTCTCGAGGGCTGATTTTTGGCCCTCGAGAATTATCTTTGCCCTCGAGATTGCAGGCGATTCCAGTATTGGTGTGGCCAGCTCGGATCTAGCAAGGTGAGCTCGGTGGGGACGGTGCTAATTCGGCAGGGCAAGGAAGCACAGTGGAGCGACTGGGGCGAGCTTGGGTCTCGGGGCAGCGTGGTCTACCCAGATTCGGCAAAGCAAGCTCGTGGGGAAGATGATTGTGGTGGCGCCTAGGACGATGTCGACGCTATAGAGCCAAGGACGACGGCGGCGGCGCCCACGGCCGTCGAGATGGAGGAGAGACGGCTCCTGCGGCCATCGAGATGGCGGTGAAGCCGCACGATGCAGAGGGCTGCTTCAAACGCCGGAGGACAGAGCACGGATGAGAGGGAGGTGAGGGAGGGAGGAGGAAGAAAAGAGAGAGAGGGTAAACTCGTCTTAATCTCTACTACTTAAAAACATCTTATGGTGAGTGGTGAATGATGGTAGTCCATTTTTGCTGGACGATTTTACCCTTGTCCAGAGGCTTGGCTCCCCCATCTTTGGCCTCCACCGTCCCAATCCCCCAATCCACAATCCCCCAATCCAAGCGAGCCACTCTTTGCCTTTGCCCTGGCTCAGCTCCCACCGTCACAAATCCAAGTGCGCTCCTCCTCCCACTCAACCGCCCCAGTTCTCCAGTCCGAGCACGGCGTCCTCCCCAGTCCCTCCGTCTCCTCCACCTCCTCCCAGTCCCTCGGCCTCCGCTCCGCAGCTCCTCCTCCCCGCACTGCCTAGGAGCGCCCAAGCTCGGCCGACGGAGACGACATGGACGGACAAGAGCTTGGCGCGGCACAGCACCACGTATAGCTCGCGGAAGCAAAGGGCGACCGCGTCGGAGAATTCGGGCGACTCGTCGAGTATGGACTCGAGGATGACGGCGAGGAGGGCGAGCTTGCGCCGGAGCGCCGTGAAGCCTGGGCACTGGAACGGCGGGAGCGGGGCCGATGAGAGCTCGGACGCGAGCGAGGCTAGGGAGCGGAGCAGCGGCGTGCCAGCGAGGTCAGGCGACGCGAAGAACGCGCCAGAGACCGGGGGGCTGCGGAAGCCATGGCTCGGGAGGAAGGCGGCGTGGCTCAAGAGGTCGGAGGTGGCGGGAGGGCAGCGCGGCGGTGGAGGAGGCGAGGAGGGGGGAGCATGTGGGGGCACCGGGTAGGGAGATGGAGGAGGGAGTGGGGAGGCATGGCTGTGTGTGCGTGCGTGCGCGGTCAATCCCAGCGGCTGCCGCCTGCGGGGAGCTACGCCGCCTACCTGGCTCACAATGCTTGCTGGATTTTGGACCTTTCAATGTGTGGGCTGGGCCGACTCATTCCTATAAGATACGGCCCATCTATGTGCTCGGTCGTCGGCCGTTTGCGTTTGGTTCCTTTACCGAGCTGGGCTTTTCGCACAGCTAGACCAGACCAGCTCGCCCATTTGAGCTTTGCCAGGTTGCTTTGGTACATTGTTTGGTCAATTTGCCTTTCGTGCCAAGCTTTTTAACTACTTGTTTGGTTTCATGGCCAACCGAACTTAATTTGGATGTCATATATGAAATAAAATGCTGGAAAGTCTCCCTAAGCCCTATAACTTAGCTTATCAAAAAAAAAACACACCGTATAACTTACTATCGCTTAATACAATGCCGCCCAAAGACACGAAGATGGTTGTGCTTTGGCCGGTCAATGGGATGGTTCTGCGGATCATTATGCATCTTCTTGTCGATAATACAATTTGTTGTTGATTTAATGGATTCAAGAGAAAATTGTGACTTTCACTGATTTTAATTTGTTTGAAACGTTCAATCAGAAATTTCGGTGTAAAATCATTCTTTTCTTTTTCAGATTTTCGATGAAATCGGTAATCTCAGCCACTCAGCCCCTCCCCTTTTTTTGGCTGTTTGAAAACAAAACCTTGTCACGTCTTGTTCGCCCGCCCAACTCGCTGTGTGGTGTATGGAGCATGAACACGTGTTTGAGCAATCTAATGCCTCCATATCAACCGATATGTTTGTTGTAGTGAAATGCAATTGATGTTACCCTGTTATGTTCCGTTTTGTTTTGATGTTACACACGTATGATCTCCTGCAAGTATGGTGTTAATATCGGTTGTGCTTATGAGAATGAGGATTCTACCTTATATGATGGCTTTGATGGCATGGAAATAAGCTCTGAGGGCATTGATGGCATGGAAATAAGCTCTGGTAATGGATCAAGGATTATACCACATGTCCATTGTGTGCAGGCAGGTATGCTATTCTGTAGTAGAAAGCAAGTTGAATGCAGTTATCTTTATCTTCGATGTGGATTGATTTAGTGACGAATAAACAGAATTTTGTAGCTTCTGGGAAATTCCCACATGAAGTTTTGGAACTATTCTTTCATTGTAGGCTATAAATGAAAGTTAAAACTGATCTTGACTGTGGTTTCTGGTATAGCTTCTATATGTTTCTTTTTTTGCATCACGTTTGTCTATTCTAATGGAAATAATGTTTTATTGATAGTACTCTAGAAAAATTCATAATCTTATTGCACTTACCACATATTTATATTAGACACTGGGATTTTTGTATTGTTCTCTTGCCAATCTATTGCGGTTTACTTGAACATCGCACATTATTTATGATCATATTGTTCTTTCGAACTTCCATTGCAACGCACGGGCACTCAACTAGTAAGAAAATACGGGTCAAAGGGTACCACAACTCTACTACTTAAAAGTAGCTTGTGGTGAGTGATGATGAGTGGTGGTCTATTTTAACTGGACCATTCTACCATTCATCCTTGCATTAACTACACATATACACAGCCCTACTACCTCCCTCGTCTATTCAAAATTTGAAATCACCGTCGGTGGAGAGACAATATTTTGAAATCATTCTTGAAATAGGTATTTACTTTGTTTTGATCCAATATTTTAAAAATGTAAAAATATAATAAAAACCATGTAAACCAAGAAAATTGCCTAAAACAAGAAGACAATATTTAATTGCTTGAAAAAACATAATACTTCATAACTAGCGAAATTACTAGGCAATTGACATTGTATATGATAGATTATAATATTTTTTATTATTTATGTTTTCATAGCAACGCACAGGCATTCAGCGAGTATAAAAAAAGTGACATTTTTATAATTACACTAGTTTTATAGCGGCAATTCTATGAGGAGCAACTCTAGGTGATATTTGTCATACTTTTAAACTTAGCGGTGGCCCTTTATTCAACTGTAATTTCTCTCCGCGAACGTACATAGAGCGACTCCTAGGTATCTAGCTGCCTATTTTTTTTCGGACGGTGTCGTGCGATATCACGGGTCAACGGCTTTGTCCGAGCAGTTTTTCTAGGACGAACGACCCTGGGTGGGAAATTTGACACGCAACTCATGTACTTGACATTGAAAAACGTTGTGTTTGAAAATATACAGAAATCACAGCTTGCAGTGGATATTCCTCATGTTCGTCACCGAGAAGCAAAAAATTGCGAGGGCAGATTGTTACCCTATTCCCATTGGGGTGACAAGGGAATCACCCTGCTACAAAAGAATTTTTTATTTTTTATATTTAATTTAAATTTGAAATAAAAAAAATTAATACGCCATTTGAAAAAATTAAATAACTAATCACCCACCGTCCAACAGTCGGAGGGAAATAAATCCCGTGACCAACAGACAGGATCTATTTTTCAAAAAAAAAAAAAGGGAGTCAAGCGGGGCTCAAACCCACATCCGCGGGCAAGAGGCCATACCTAGCTTAGCTCTTTTAAACAGTGTGCTCTTAGGACTTTCTCATCCTTAAGGAACTTGGTTGTCTTTATTATTTTAAATCTCGCCTATTGGTCGGGCGATATTTAGCAGCCGCCCATCCAACGGGCGAGATATATAAAAACCGTCAGATAGACGGGTAGGATTTATTTTCCGCCCGACCGTTAGGCGGCGGGTGGTTAGTTATTTAATTTTTTTTTAAACGGTGTATTAATTTCTTATTTCGGAATAAAAATAAATATAAAAATAAAAAATTCGCTACAAAAGTGGGCTGTGGGTTGCCTGGACTTCTGCGACTTTCGGCCTTTTGAGCCCTCTAGGGCATGGGCATTCCAGCCCAGAACTCTCGGTCCCAACCAAGAAGCTCCAGATGCGGCGGCCTCGCTCTCTCTCCACTCTCCAGATGTGGTGGCGATAGATCGGCAAAGGCGTGATCGATTCAGAGTCTCTTCGACTGCCGGTTTAAAATTGGAGGGTGGATTTCATCGTCGACGCATGGGTTCAAAATTTCGAGCAACTTGTCGTTGATGCAAGTGGTCCTCCGATCGATCGATGTGTTTGACAGTGCGTCAGTGCCGGTGTCTGTCCAATCGCACGCACAACGTCGCAGGGTGATTGGAAATATAAACAGGCTAAATTCGATGCGATTTGGGATTCGCCATACACAACATGGTCTTCTAGTCTAGGGTTATGGGAGTGGACGATTGATTAGAAACTAGTAAACTATACAGACTGACTGCGTGTTGAATTATATCACTATGTATGGAGACATGCAACAGCTACAATACCGGGAAAGCAATTCGCCAATTCTGCATGCACCGCTATATTTGTACTTACAGACATGCAATTCTGCACTCCTCCAGGCATCACCGTGGATGAAAAGATGTCAGGTATGCGGTACTCCATTCTGTTGTTTTAACTCGTGGACAGTCATATGGGGTTACGGTGGCAATAGTTCATCTGTACAGAAAACAAATCTTCAGTATGAAAGAAAAAAAGCAGCGTGCCATGTGGAAGAAAACCGGTATCAGTAGTGCATAGGTCATCTGTACAGGAAACAAATATTCAGTATGCGAAAAAGGGCAGCGTTGCATCTGGGGGAAATTGGTGTCAGTGCACTTGGAATGGGATATACTGCATGTCTGCATCACATCAGCCAATGTAATCAGTTGTCAGGAACAAACAAACAAAGTGGAGTCAGGAAATTGAAATTTCATATTGATTTGTAAACTCGCACGCACACACTGCACAAAGCCTGAAGAAAGTTAAATTTGTAGCAGCTGCCTGTATGTAATCCGACAAGCTATGACAAGTTAAAGATGAAGACACTAAAGATGCAACATCATACTGTAGTAAAACCTGCAACAGATATACGCTGAAGCAGAAATGTTCTTCAGAGATGGACAGAAACAAACTCATTTATACTCGTTTAACATGATTGAAAATTCACAAAGGAGAGCACACAGGTATCAGAGAGGAGCAGCCTACATAGGCCTTCGACACATCAAACGCCTGCACAACGTACAGCAAAACAGATCATTCCCACAAGTAACTAACTACAGCCTTCACGGCTTCACCTGCAGGCATTTCAGCTTCTACAGTCTAAAGAATGAATTCTCAAGAATACAAACATTGTATATGGATAAGGAACCGCCTTGGCACCTTTCGGCTACTGGAACAGGAAGAAAGGTGGCTTGACATCATTTCCCTGTTAGGAATGGCAATCGGGTAGGGTACCTCCAGGTACGCCTGCCTCATACCTAAACCCAAAATCTGAAATCTTAACCCGAACCTGAACCCGAATTCTTTCACGGGCATATACCCACGCCCATACCTGAACCCGACGGGTACCCGAACCCGAATTAAGCAAGTAATATATTAAGCAACATTGCAGCTAATGTACAACATATTAGTCCTTCAACAATCAATATAATACGTAAACAAATCTGAAATACATCATAACATAGCACTACCACAGTGCCACTACAGCAGATTTCAAATACATCACATAGTCTTTCAACACACAATACATAGAAAAAATTGAAATACACCACATAACACTTATGATTTTATCTAATTTTATTAATTATTCGGGTATCCATAGGTACCCATGAGTGCAAAAATAAACCCGAACCCGAACTTGGACCCAAACCCGATTCCTGTAACCTATGGTTCTGAAATGAAACCCAGACCCGAACCCATGGGTAATTTTGCCATCCCTATTCCCTATGCCGAAAGAAACGCAGGCTGAACAAAGCTTTCTTCAAATTGATGCCCGCTGGTGATGGCACAGTGGTGACGGCGGCAGTGAACTTCCGACAAAGCCCCACTGGCATCACATTGCAGCACGGAAAACAGGTACGGCACCAGCACATACAGCACCTGAGAGTGAGACACGACGTACAGAGATGGCTTTCTGAATGGATCATAGCCCTTGTCAGCGGCGATCTTAGCTGTCAGAAGGTCAATCTTGTACATCTGCACCCATGCCTCGCTGACATAATCGTGCAGCACCCAGACATGGATCATCGTCAGTGCCCGGTCGTCGATGATGACCATGGCGAGCATGCCCTCTATTTCAAGCAGCTGAACTGCGTTTATCAGAACAAATTTGTTCTCTATTTTGGGGTCTGTCAGAGCAGGAGGAGGAGCGATCCACCGGAACACCTCCGCATCGGTGTCGAACGCCACCATCTTATAGCTGTAGAGTTTCCTCGATGCATACAACGGTAGCCAGTGCAGGCTGCCGTGGACCATGATGGGCAGCCATATCACAGAAGAGGGCATCCCATGCAACAGAACCGTGTCCAATTCCAAGGCCAAGGCCTGCGGCATCGCCGGCGACGTCCGGCGACCGATGGGAGTAACGGCGTGCTGCTCCTGGGCGCCCAGCACGCGGATACAGTACGTGGTGTTAAGAGCACCTCCTGGCCCAACCTGGTTACGCTGCTAAAGCACCCGATATATACTCTATTCCATCTCCGGGAGGGCCACGCGCGTAGAACGCGACGATGTGTCCGTCGGAGTGGATCGGTGGGAGGTATGCCCAGTGGTGGATGCAGGGATTGCAGACGTAGAGGCGCTCGAGGTAGGAGATCGGAGGAGGATGCCGTCGCAGGAGCCCAGGATTTTGAACGGCGTCGGCGTCGTGATTGGGCGACCCATGTAGACGGCGTATGCCAAAGGATCCAGGACGTCGGCGAACCTGGCGGGACTCGCGTGCGGCGAGGTCGATGGCCTGGAGGCTGACGCGGGCGTGGTCAGCGTTCTCCCCGTGGTTGACGGGGCCAAGGATGTTGCAGTGGCGGCAGTAGAAGAAGAGGGGCATGGCATGGGCGAGCGGAACCCCCTGTGGGTGATGACGGAGTGCCCATCGGCGGCGAGGTCGCGCCACGTGCCACTCCCTGCAGACGTGGTGGCAGTTACGGTGGACGTCGGCGGGCGGCAACCATAGCAGGATCCGGCAGACCAAGGTTCTGTTCTTCTCAGATTATTTGCCTTATTTATCTTATTTGGAGTTAGGACTTATTTTTGTTTAAAATAAAAATGATTTATTTTTTCGAATTCCATTTTTTGTTTCAAAGATTTGTCTAAAACCTTTAAAACACAAGTCAAACAAAGCAGATTCGACTTTCAAGGCTACCTCGGGAAGCTCTCAAAGTTAGAAGAAAAGTCAAATAAAATAAATAAGTCAGATAAGATAAGTTGACGAGAACAGGGCCCAAGTCTCTGTAGATGTACGGCGCGGTGGGGGTGGGAGCTCCTCCGTTCTCCACCATGGTCGGGAGGTAATGGAAAGCGTTGCTGCGTTGGCCGACGACCGTTGCGGTTGTCGTGGGGATGAAGTGGTTGGTGGTTTTGGGGATTCGATTTGGGTCGACGCTGGGAGCCTGGGGTCGCAGTGATCTAGTGGGACTTTTATAGTGGCGCGGTGCTAAGATTGAGGTCCTCTTTTCAGCAATAGTTCATCTATAAAGAAAAGAAAACAAATTTTCGATACAATAGAAACCTGCAAGGGAAAGTAAATCGCTGAAATATGATTTTAGGAGATTTTTTAGACCCTTAGCCCTCTAAGCCGCCCTAGTCACTCCCTAGGGCGACTCAAAGGGCGACCTAACCTCGCCGCCAAAGAACCCCCTCCCCTACCGGTGCCTCTCCCCACCGACGTTGTCGCTGGTATGATGGCGGCGACGGGATCTCCATGTTCCCCTTCCCCCTTTTCTTTTTGCCCCCTCCCCTACCTATTCTCAGGACCTGAGACGGCGCAAGCCGCCGATGGTGACTAGAGCTTAAGGAGGGTCAGATTCATCGCCACGAGGACAGTTTGGTGGCTTGGAAATGTCGGAGGCGGCGCGTGGAGGCCGAATCCCGTGGTGTGGAAGCTCGTGGCAGCCAAAACTATTGCGTCCGGCCAGATCTGGCATGGAGGCAGCGACGTCCGTTGCCCTCCCTCTCTGGAGGTGGCACGGCCCGATAACTGTGGAAGGAGGCACTCCCTAGGACCAGCAACGGAAAATCTGGCCTGAAGATGATGGATCTGGCTAGGAGACGGCAAGGTAACTTGGTGGTGGAGGGTGGTTCGAGGAGGAAGAAGAGCATGCCAGTGAAGACCAGCACAAGCCGGCGGGAGCCCGTGCAAACGGCGACCGAAGGAAGGTAGTGACGCGGGCCAAGGTTGGAAGTTACGCGCAGTGCTGCATAGAAGACCAGTTCAAGCCGGCGATGGGCCAAGCAAGCGATGGTCGGAGGTAGAGATGCTGCAGGTCGAGGATGGCGAGGAGGACGGTCCAGCTGAGCACGTGAGGCTAGACGAGGTGTGTCCCATGAGAGTGTTGGCCGGAGTAGCGTGGGGCTGGCTGGATTCGTTGCAAGAAAGACCAATGGTGGTCAGTTTCAGAGCAGCCATGGTGGAGGCAACGCCAGCACATGTGGCTGTGGTGGCAGTGTGGCACAAGACATCGGTCCGGTGATGGAGGCGGCGGAGCCGAAAGGGTGTTCTCATCCAGAGGTTTGGAGTAGTGCAGGAATGGCAGATGACCAGTGGTAACCAGATTTGGTCGTATTGCAATCTCGCTGAGTTGGCAACGTGATTGACTCCATGCTGAGTTGCAGTTAGAGATGTTGCACCCTGGGGTGTTTAGTGCGTTGCACTTTTTTTTTCCTATATTTACTTCTTCTACCCTATTGCTCAAAAAATGATTTTACTCAACTCTGTTTACCTTCTTAGAACCCAATAAATGCAGATATCAATGTGTTGGCAGATCCATTTTGTAAGTTCATATAGCCCTTGTGATTTTGGTGATTAATGACAAACATATTTAATAACAAATATTGTTAGATGACAAACATTATAAATGACAAATATAGTTTAATGCTTGATTTAGTACTTGACTAATGACAAACCTCTAATATGTGATGAATCCTTTTATAAGACTAATAAGTTTGTTACTAAGGTCTATTTTAGTCTCATCCAAATAGAAAATTATTTATATCAAGTAGACAAGCTATCCATCCTAACAAGGTATGACTCATATTAATTATCTTGTTGAGACTAACAATTGATTGTTGATTTTTCTTTGTCTCATATATGCAAATAGGATGGATTGAAATTTGAGGTATGCAACTTGATATCCTACTCATATTTATTGTTGCATTCCTTATGTGCAAGTGTATGATAAACTTCAGATTTATCTTGAATTAATCTATGCACATTGCTCCATCATATATTTATTTGTACATATTTATCTTGTAAACTTGGCATATGTTATGATTACTTGCATATATAGATATATGCTCATGGTGTCTTTATCCATATGATCCATAAATTAAATTTCACCCTGCTATTAAAAATTGTGTTTATGCATGTATGTCTAAATCATATATCCTCATGTGCACTATTGAAGTGGAGTTTAATATATCATGCGATGTCTCCTATATCGATCACTGCATCTATTTGTCTCTCTTATAATGGATCGATTACTTCACATATGATTTAATTATTAAATGTAGTGTGCCCTTCATATATATTTATTTATGTGCATATTATGTGAAGATTGGAAATTTATTGAATTGTTTGATCTCTATGCCTCAAAAAATAATATAAATATCTTTCAGCGTCCATATCTCATGTGCATATAAATTGCTTGCTTTATCACATGATGCATTATTGAGAGTTTTCATATGATAAGTGTTTCTATGTTTGGTGATATTTATTATGAAACACCTGTGACACTTAATGGTTCATGAATATTAAATCTATTTATATCTATTGAGCTTTCGGGACTAAGGTTATTTATGAGTGATATGAAGAGAATTAGGTCCCCGTGAAGATGAATGATGATAAGAGATATCAAGAAATGATGGTTAAGTCAAGGTCAACAAGACGGAAAGTCGTCAAAAGTTGATGATCAAGTCGAAGTCGATAGGATGGGAGGATCATCGAGCGGATGGTTGAGTTAAGGTCTACGGGACGGAGAAGTCACAAGGATTGGTGATAGTTAAAGTTGGCAAGATAGAGACGTTGTCGTGTATGGAACGACATCAAGAAAAGGATGCGTAAGGTGAAGATATGGCTAGTGTAGGGCTAAGGATATTTTTTAGTCTTTTTGGTTGTAAGACCAGATTGGTAGGATAGTCACCGTACTATAAAGAGGGAGCTGAACCGGTTTTGATCGGACCATTTCCTAGTTCTCAGGTGATACACATTGAGTCTCATTATCCCTAGTTGAGCCTAGTAAGGTGTCGGGAGCGTCGGACATGTGTAACAAGAGAGAGGCGTTGGATTGTGTGTGAATCAGGACCTATTTGATTTTCTTTGGTTTTCTGTATCTCTCCTTTGGGTTTAGGGTGGTGTAACCTTGTGGATTGTGTAGTTCTTATTCTAAACTTTCCGTAGAGTCTAAGATCACCTAATTCTGACGTCCAAGCTAGGAGTTATGCCTTTTTCTGTACAGCGGTCTATGTCGATCTGCCGTAACATTGCCTTCGGTCCGCTCCACAATGGGGGCTGGTCTGGCCCATGGTGTGATGGCCGGTCCAACGCACTGTGGCGCTTGGTCTGGTGCATTGTGATGGCTGGTCCGACGCAGTGTGTGGGACTGTTCAGCGTAGATGGGTTCGTAGCAGACGAGTCCGGCCTGTGAGGGTGCTTTTGCCTAATAGCTAGTTTTCGAAAGTGAGAGTATTTAAACCTCGAATTTGGTTATTTTGAGTGTGATTTTTGAATTAGAATTGCCCTATGTGTTAGGTGCAGCCAAGAGAAGAGAGAAAAGGTTAAAGAGAGGGAGAGCACCATCATGTGTGTGATTAGGTGATTCCCTAAAGAGAAAAGAGTGAGAGACAAGTAAGTCTTGTGTGCATCACTTTGTGCTTTGATCCAGTGCGATCAATCCGTTTCGACTTGTTACTCTTGGTGTTTGCCGGCACCTAAACAGCGTGGGAGCAGATATCGTTCCTCGGTGACTTTCTCAAGGGAGCTTGTGGGGAGGCCCAAGTGAATCATGTGAGTGACACTGGTGCTTGCCATCTCCAAAGTGGAGGAACTAGCAACAATTGTGGAGAAGAGGCAGTTGGCTCGAGAAGAAGCTGGTCCTTGCGTGGGATCAAGCCTCAACGTGGACTAGGGGAGACCAGCGAGTCTCCAAGCACCACAGTAAAAAGGAACTATGTCAATTGTGGTTTGCTTGTGTTTCTCATTTACTCCATGTCATCTCATATGAATTGATTGCGCCATTAATATTCTATGTCATATATTGATTGCTATTTGCTAGTATTCATTCTTGTATTGATCTTGTGAGCTTAGTCATCCTAGTATCTAGATTATGCTAAATTGTGTATTTATCTTATCTAATAGTTTTGGATTGCTCTTACCCTAGGATTGTCACCATCTAGATATATTACTTCTGTTAAAAACGCTAGGCCTTTATCTTCTGCATTTAATTAGGTTTTAAACACAAGTGTAAAAATTGAATAAAACTAAAACTTGAAAACCCCAATTCACCCTCCTTGGGCATCCGATTCCTTTCACATTTGATAAACATCTCACGAGCAACAGCAGTAACTAATCATCCAATAGCTGCTAGTTCATTCACCGACAAACCGTCTTCTTGCTAAAACAAATTTCATCAAAATAGAGAAGTGCATGTGTTAGCAAACGGCGTTCTTGATTAAACTAGATGGAATATCTTAAATATTGTTGCATGCCTAACTGATTATGGATGCATTCATGCATTAAGGATTGGAGACAGACTTTAGAAATGCTAGGTTCAACAATCTCCACAGAATCAACTAAACATCAAGAATCAGCCAATTGCACAAGGATCACCACACGGCAAATCCACAATAATTGTTTTTTTAAAAGTACGGCAGCCATTTCATTGCGAGAGCAAGTAAAATCTACAGGTTTAGATTACAACCGTACTAAGGCGGTTTCACTTCAGTCTAATAGAGATTTTAGCAGCAGTAGCGATTTCTTGTCAAGCTACGACCCTAGAGCTCACTAGGTTTCAGCTGGAAAGGATGTCGACCTTCTGCGGTTGTGCACATCTTGCAGAGATAGGTTGAAGACCAACTTTGTCTCGGTGTAATTGTCTAAAAATTGTATGGTTTCGCTCTTTTCATATGTTCCACAAGCAATAGATGAAAAATTTATCTAGCTCTTTACGTGGGCACTAGGACCAGCGAGCCACCTCTGAGAAGCAGCGATGGTGGGCGTGCAAGCATCCATGAGCGGAGGCTCGACATTTGGCAAGAAGTGTTAGATGCTAGCAGCGGGAATATAATGGCAACCCGAGGAACGACGGGAGCAACAGGGCGGCGGCGCGGTGGAACCTGGAAGCACGATGGATCGATCCACCCTAGCCAAAGAATCATTAGGATCAAACCTAATGAACCTGGTGTTGGCATTGGGCCAAACCAATGGTCCATATAGCAAGATTTTTAGGTTCGTTTCGGTGGCCCATTGGAAATCATTGAACCATTCCCATCCCTACTGAAAAATTCACATAGGAAAGCACAAAAGAATCAAGACAAGACCAAGTGACCAACCAACGTAGGCCTTGTACCCTTCAAACGGCCGAACAATGCAGCAACAGATCATTCCCACAAGTAACTACTAGTCAACTACAAGCTTGGCCTGCAGGTATTTCAGCTTCCGCAGTCTAAAGCATGGATTCTCAAGAACACAGACATTGCACATGGATTATGGAGGGGGAACCACCTTTACCACCCTACGGCTACTGGAACAGGAAGAACGGTTGTTCGACATCATTTCCCTGTGCTGAAAGGAACGTGTTAGACTTAGGCGTATGACTTTAACTAAGATCGACATAGCCTAAAACATGAACACCCATTGAACATCGGATTAGAGGAAGTTTACCGTTGGAGGAAGCCATAGGTCTAGGCCGTTAAGCCTACTTGGTGACGAGCCAATGCAGAAAAGCCGTAGAGGACGCAGGGAGTCGGTTAGCAGCGCGGACGGTGTCGTCCTTGGAGGGTGATGGCCTTCCCAGATCGATGCAGCGCCCTCCTTGATCAGTTAGGGCTTAGGGTTTGTGGGGATGGACGAGGGAACACGAAGCACGTTGGTATTAACGTGGTGCCGGGCCTCCCTTAGGTTTTTATAGCGCTGCACAATGGGGGGCCACAACCAAAGCGTGTAAATCGCGCCCCCGATCAGGGCGCTGATTATTGGGAGGAAATCCCCTTAATTACAGCCTTAATTACGGGGCTTTCCATGTTAGCCAAGATCACACTAACAGAACGCAGGTAGAGCAAGGCTTTCTTCAAAGAGATGCCCGGTGGGGATAGTCCAGTGATGAGGACGCCGGTGAGATTGCAGCACAGCCCCACTAGCATCACACTGCAGCAGGGCGTACAGGCACGGCACCAGCACATATAGCACCTGAGAGCGAGACACGACGTACAGAGGTGGGTTTCTGAATGGACTATAACCATTGTTAGCGGTGATGTCGGATGTCAGCAGGTCAATGTTGGACATCTGCACCCATGCCTCGTTCACAAAATCTTGCATCACCCAGACATCGATCATCGTCGCTGGACAGTCGTCGATGATGACCATTGCGAGCATATCCTCAATCTCAACCAGTTGAATTGCGTTTATCCGAACAGCATAGGTCTCTATGTCTGAATTTGGGTCCGTAAGAGCAAGAGGAGGAGCGATCCACCGGAACTCCTCCGCAGCGGTGTCGAACGCCACCATCTTGTTATAGCTGTACTGTCTCATCAATGGATAGAACGGTAGCCAGTGCAGGGCTGCAGGCTGCCGTGGACCATGATGGGCGGCCCTGTCATCAAAGAGGGTAACCCACGCAACAGCACCCAGTCCAAGTCCAAGGCCAAGGCCTGCGACATCGCCGGCGACGTCCGGCGACCGATGGGAATCAGAGTCACCGCCTGGTGCTCCGGGACGCCCAGGACGCAGGTATAGTACTTGTTGGTGTTCAGAAATCCTGTCGTCTTACTCTGGCACAACACCCGGTAGTCTCTTCCATCTCCAAGCGTGTAGAACGCGACAATGCCTCCGTTGGAATGGATCGGCGGGAGACGTGCCCAGTGGCGGGTCCAGGGGTTGCAGACGTAGAGGCAGTCGAGGTAGGAGAGGAGGAGGATGCCGTCGCAGGAGCCCTGAACCTCGAACACTGCGTTGCCCATGTAGGCGTCAAACCCTTCTAAGCCTACCAGTTGCGCGTTGCCCGGGACGTCGACGAAGTGGAGGACCTGGCGGGACTCGCGTGCGGCGAGCTCGATGGCCTGGAGGTCGACGCGGGCGTGGTCGGGGTTCTCCCCGGGGTTGACGGGGCCGAGGCTGAAGTCCCGGCGGTAGAAAAAGAGGGGCATTGGAGAGTGGAGCCACCTGTGGGCGACGACGAAGTGTCCATCGCCATCACCGACGAGGTCGGGCCACTCCCTGCAGACGTTGCGGCAGCTACGGTGAACGTCCGCGGCCGGCAAGTTTAGCAGAATCATGTAGACCAAGTCTCCGCAGATGTACGGTGTGGTGGGGGTGGGGCGGCTCCGTTCTCCGCCATGGTCGCGAGGTGGTGGAAACCGTCGCTGCACCGGCCGACGACCGTTGGGGCCATCGCGGGGAATGAGGTGGCTGGTGGTTTTTGGGAATTTGACTCCCACTTTGATTAGGGTCGGTGCTGGGATTGGGGTGGTTTCTGGGTAGTTTATATGGGTCGGTGCTGAGATGGGGGGCCCCTTTTGAACTGGACCGTGGGCCGTGGCGAAGCAAGAATTCTGGGGTCAGATGAAATTTTCGCGATGTGCGATGTGAATATGTTGGCTTATTCGATTATTTTGAAACATACATACTTTGACAAGCTAAACAGTAAACAAAATGTAAATTTGGAATTGCCACATACATACTAATCATCTGTAAACTGGGGTTATGGAAGTGGCCATTTGATTAGAAATCAACAAAACTGCAGTCTGTTTGTTGAGGTATATTGCCAAGCATGCAGCTAACAGTTACGCCACCGGGGAAGCAATCCCGTATGCATTGCTATAGCCGTACTTGAAATGCGATTCTGATGGTTTAAAAAGGAATATCAATTGTACACTGCTACACCGTTGGTGAAAAGGTGCGAGATCGATGTGTCATCTCATTGTGTTTTGGCTCATGGAGGACTGATTGCGTATGGCAACATTTCTGTATGAAAACAAATCTCGGTATAAAAAGGCAGCGTGGCATCTGGGGAAACCACAAAATTGGATATATTGCAACACACCAGTTATCAGGGCACTACACACAAGTTATCAGGGCACTTAAGATGGCTAAATAATATTCATTTGTATGCGTATGGAAATCTGTAATGGAAAGTAAATTATTGAAATATGATTTTCGTCAACTATGTTTAACACAAACTTGTTATAACCAGAGAAAAAAAACAGACATCAATCGGTTGACAGATCCATTTGATCAAACATCTCACAAGCAACAGCAGTAACTCACCCAAAAGCTACTAATGCCACACCGAGAAACTGTTAATCACCTTGTAGCGCTAAAACAAATCTCATCAAATCAACTAATCATAAATGTTAGCATACTCTTGCAGAAAAGGAAAAAAAAATATATGTAATACATAGCCTAGAGAGAAGGCGAGATACCCTCATAGGTAAGAGGATGGTTTAGCAAAACATAATTACCAAAACCACCCAAAAGTCATCACTAACAAAATTAAAGAAATTAGAGAAGTACACGTTTTGACAAATGACACTCTTGATTAAACAGCACTGAATATCTTTTTTTGATGAAACTAGCATTGAATATCGTTTCATCAAAAAAAAAAGCATTGAATATCTGAAATACTGTTGCATGTCTAAGTAACTATGGATGCATTGAGGTCTGAGGATTGAAGACGAGTCTTAGAAGTATCAGGTTCAACAATTTATACAGAATCAAGTAAACATCAAGAATCAGCCAATTGACAAGGATCACCACAAGCATGGTTCTAGCAATCATGACAGATTGACAGAAGAACTGTCCTGTTTCAGTTTTCTAAAATCTATGAACATCACCGGTCAAGCATGGACAGTAAACACGTGTAACATCCCATTTTTGGGTATTCGTAAAGTTTTTGAAAATTTTAAAAATAGTATTAAAGCTCTTAATACTTTGGAAGAATTATATCTAAAATATATTATTTTGACTCCATGAAACAAAATATATATATGTATATATATATATATGTGTAAATATTATTTTTGGTACAACCATATTTTCCCATCATGAGAAATAATTTCACCCAAAACTTGATTTTCAAAATATTGCTTGGAATATATTTAATATGAATATATATTTATTAAAATTGTTTGGAAAATGGTATTTTCATACTATGAATAGTGTTTTCATGATATTGAATAGTAAACTAATATCTTTCTCAAATTCTTTTCCCCTCTTTTGCCATTTGCTTAATCTACCTTCCCTAATTCTTCACTCTGAATTCAAATTTGAATTCAAATCTAAATTTGCCCAGTGATTTGGCCATTTTGCCCCTGGGCCCAAAATCTCTTATTCTCCCCCTCTCCTTTTCTGTTTTGGGCTCAATTTTTCTCCTCTCTCCCGGCCTGCTTCACCCCGGGCTAGGCCCACCTTTGCCCCTCCCCTCTCACTGCCGAGGCCCACAAGGCCTAGCCGAGCTCCTCCTTGCTACCTCCCCTGTTCTTGTTCTGCCCGTGCCCGTGCTCTGCCTCCGCCACTGACTCGCCGCCCCCACCACCGTCCGGCCTCCTCGCCATTGGCCGCCGACCTCCTCCTGGCGCCATACCACTTGCCCGGTCGGCTCGACCTCCTCCACAGAGCTCAGAGCCGCCCGCCCCGCCATTGGGCGAGCTCGGTGAGAACTGCATTCGAGCAGTACGTGCGCCTGATCATCGACGTGCGCGCATTAACTCAACCTTGTCCTCCCCTTGCCCTCCCCGCTCCTATTTAAGCCATGCCCGAGCCCCCCTTCACCCCCATTTCACCGTTTAGCCGGCACTGCTTGGCCATCACCGCTGGCTCAGTCTTGGTGAACCTCGAGCTCGGGCGACCAGCTCCACCTCCTCCTCTCTCCCCCCTACTGCTCTCACCGAGCTTAATTTCATTTCCATCTCTTGTAGCTCGTGGGAGAGCTCCATCGCCGCCGCCAGCCTCAACTTGCCCCTTTTCGATTGCTCGTCGACGGCGACATCTCCGGCCCTCTCCCTCGGTCTATGGCACCCCGACATCACCCTCTTCCTCCCCCTGGACGGAATCGGCGCGACGTCCCCCGGAGCGCCCCCGCGCCATTCCCCTGTTTTCGGCACCCACGGCTCCCACATCGCCGGCCTCCTCCGGTCCTCCCCGACCGCAACCAAGTCCGAGGTAACGACCCTTGAAGCCCCTAGAAGCTCTAGGGAAGCTCGCCTTAGCTTCAAACGCTGCGAACGCCGACGTCGTCGCTGCCAGTAGCTTCCGCCGCCGCCTCGTGGCGCGCCGCCTCGGCTCGGCCGGAAAATCCCACGGGACGTCCTAGAGCTAGGCTCCGCGCACCCATAGAAACAATCCCGCAGCGTTTTGGTGCCCGTAGCTCACGGGAGCTCGCTGGCCTCGCCGAGCTCGCCGGAGTGAGACAGGCCAGCACGACGTCCGCTGACGTCATCTTTCACTCACAGTGCCGCTCTCCTCCTCAGGTGACATGTGGGCCCCTAGGTCCCACATGTAAGTTTTAGTGGAGGCGCACTTTGGAAGTGCACCTTTGCCCCGTCCGCTCGGGCCACTTCCGCGTGGGCGAATCCCGGTTGGGCTGCACACGATGGCAGAGCACTGCCTCTTGTTTATAGGTTTTTCCAGCAGTTTTCCCCTTTGATTTAATACCAGAAAATGGTTTTAGATTATTAAAAATAGTTAGTCACTTTGTAAAATCCTGAAAAAATTAGGTAAAATACTAGAATGCTTTTGGGACCTAGGAAAAATATTAATTTGCATATTAAAATAAGATAATTCTCTGTAAAGTATTAATAGCCTTTTCTAGCTATTTCCTTTGAGCAGAAAATCTAGAAATAGGTTTTTCCTTTATTAAAAATACTAGATGACCTCCAAAAATTCATGAAAATATTTCTGGAGACACTTTAAAGTGTCTGTAACTTAGGAAAATTATTATTTGCTCATGCACCATATATTATTTCTCTAAATATTAGAATAGGCAATAAATGAATATAGAATTGCTTGTATTAAGCTTTTTTCATACAAGATATAATTATATATCTGTCATGCTTGGTTTTTGAACTAATTTTGTGAATGTTATCCAAATTATTAGAGTTATTGTGGGTAGATATCTTATATCATGCATATACATTTATATTTGTATTAGAAATTACTATTGCATAAAGGCTCTCTTAATAAAATAAATAGATTATGGATCCCACTAGGAGATCCATAATGTTTGTAGAATCACTGCACATCATGCATCATGCTCCAGCATATTTCTAATTATATTTGTGCTATTTGGTTTATTCACGATAGATCCGGAAGGCCCGGAAGGACAGTGTGAAGATCAGGACCCCAACACATTTGGCCCAGGCGAGCCAATATCTCTAGAATCATTCTTCTAACCCAGTTTTTATTTAAATTATGTTGATTTAAATTACGAATTTGCATGCCTTACTTTTTGTTATTACGTTATGTTGTTAAATCTGGTGATAGAATTTGGTCTAGTTATAACTCAAATTGTTACATGTGTTAATAAACACAACCCTTATCCTTGATATAATTTCTACCCTGTCGCTTGGTAACCTAAGAACTTAGTTAACATTTCCTGGACTAAATGAGTCTTTGGCGAATGCTTAGCAATGGCTATTTCTAGATTCGAATGGGTCGAACCCCTGTTAGCTACAGATACGGATATAGGATGACGGATTGCTCGTAATTCCAGACTATCAACGTACACGTCGTTAACACGGTGAAAACTCATGCACTTGGGTGCCCTTTACTGCCCGAGTGCGAAGTGTCCTTGGACTAATCATTTTTCCTGAATTTGCGATTCGATACCGGGAAGGGTCTATGTACCGTGATGGGCATATTTTGGCATGGTGTGAAATCATGTTTTCGACATGACGCCGCGAAGGGCATGTCTTTCCGTGATGGAAATTCTATTGTCTGCGAAGGACAGTACCGTGAAGGTATCTATCCGCGAAGGATGATTCCGAGACGGATGTTTTGTAAAATTGCATGCTGTGAGTCAGTCTTTTGGATTGCTGGGATAGTCGAGTTTTTGATGTTGAGATAAACCCCAGTTATGAACAATTTCGGCATATATAGCCCAGTATGTCTTTGTTTTGTTAACCTGGCTAAGTCTTAGGCCTTTACTACTATAATTATAACTTTGGCATTTATGCAAATAAAATGAACCCTAGCTCCACCAAATGGCCTGTACCATTATGTGCATTAGGCGGGGTTTTGGCTCGCGAGCGCGGTTTGATTGCGCGCTCACCCTCGCACCCACTCACTCTTTTAGGTCAAGATGGAGAAGAAGAGGATCCTTATGAATGCTATGACGACGAGGAAGCTCAGGGAGCTGATGCGCAGGACGGGTGTTAGGCGGGACTTCAGTCGCTTGCCTGTCAGGGTGGATGGCATAGCCCTTGGAACCCAAATTTATCTGTGTTTCCGCATTTCCGAACTCTGATTAAAGAGCTCAATTTTGGTATTGTAATATTTGGCCAACTCGGCCCTACAAACTGGAGCCACTATGTATTTGAACCTTTATAAATGTATAATTAAACGTGCTTGTATGAGATGATTCCAGTATTTTGTAACTTGTACAGCGCTAGCAAGACAGATCCTGGGCTAGCGCGGACGTACGGAGGTCCCTGGAAAATGGGGTCTCACAACACGCAACTCGTATCACATTTGACAATACTCCATTAGACAGGCATATGCATGATAGATAGTATGACTCACTTATGGCAGAGATATGTATGCCATGAAAAAACAATCCAACGGTGTAGTGTCACGAAGTTGGTGTTCCATATTAATTCATAAAGTAACTAATACTTAAGCCTGTCCTCCATTAAATTGGTAGTTGCTACCTATATGAAATTCGACAATCGACGACAAGATAAAGATGAAACATCATACTGTAAGAAATCTGCAACAGGCCAACAGATGTACACTGTAGCAAAATTGTTTCAGAGGTGAACAGAAACAAGCTCCTTTTTACTCGTTTAGTATGATTGAAAATTCACATATATCAAGAGAGGACCAACCTACATCTGCCTTCTGCCCGTCAAGCGACTGAAAAATGCACATCAACAGAGCATTCCCACAAGTAACTACTACAAGCTTCGCCTGCAGATATTTCAGATTCTGTAGTCTAAAGCATGGATTATCAAGAATGCAAACACTATAACCGGATAGGAAACCACCTTATCACCCTGCGGCTACTGAAACATGAAGAAAGGTGGCACGTCCTGATTTCCCTGTGCTGAAAGAAACGCAGGCCGAACAAAGCTTTCTTCAAACAGATGCCCGGTGGCCATGGTCCAGTGGTAAGGACGCCGGTGAGACTGAAGCACAGTCCCACTAGCATCACATTGCAGCAGGGCATACGGGCAAGGCACCAGCACATATAGCACTCTCTCTTGAAACACTACGTAGAGAGGTGATAGCAAGCGTGGATCATAGAGATTAATAGCGGCGATCTCCGGGTCCAGCAGGTCAATCTTGTACATCTGCGCCCATGCCTCGTTGACATAATCTTGCAGCACCCAGACATGGATCGTCTTCGCTGGCCGGTTGTCGATGATGGCCATGGCGAGCATACCCTCAATCTCAAGCAGCTGGATTGCGTTTATCACATGAAAATCAGTCTCTATGTTTGAATTTGGGTCTGTCAGAGCAGGAGGAGGAGTGATCCACCGGAACTCCTGCGCATCGGTGTCGAACGCCACCATCTTATAGTTGTATAGTTTCCTCAGTGCATACAATGGTAGCCAGTGCAGGCTGGCTTGCACCATGATGGGCGGCCCTAGAGTAGGAGGAGGTAACCCATCCAACAGCACCCCGTCCAACTCCAAGGCCAAGGCCGGCGGCATTGCCGGGGCCGTCCGGCGACCGATGGGAGTCACCGCCTGATGCTCCGAGGCGCCCAAGACGTGGATGCTGTATGTGTTGCTCATACGAGTTTTTGTCTGGCACAGCACCCGGTACTCTCTTCCACCTCCGGGAGGGCCACGCGCGTAGAACGCGACGATGCCTCCGTTGGAGTGGATCGGCGGGAGACGTGCCCAGTGGCCGGTGCAGGGGTTGCAGGCGTAGAGCCAGAGGCGGGCGGACCTGGAGAGGAGGAGGATGCCCTCGCAGCAGCCCTGGATCTCGAACAATGCGGTGTTGAGCTCCTCGGAGCCTAGGGCGTCGCCCAGGCCGTCGGCGTCCAACTCGTCCAAGCCTACCACGTCTCCCATATCGTCGACGTCCATCTCATCCATGCCTAGCGCGACGCCCATGTTGTCGTCGTCGGAGTCGGTGTCAAACTTGTCGAAGCCTAGCGCGTTGCCCAGGCAGCCGGCGTCGGTGTCCCGCTTATGGAATACTTCTACCAGGTCATCGGCGTATGCGTGGATGTTCTGGACGTCGCTGAAGTGGAGGACCTGCCGGGACTCGCGTGCGGCGAGGTCGATGGTCTGGAGGTCGACTCGGAAGAGCTTGGGGTTCTCCCCGGGGTTGACGGGGCCGAGGCTGAAGTTGCGGCGGTAGAAGAAGAGGGGCATGGGCGAGCGGAGCCGCCTGTGGGCGGCGACGAAGTGCCCATCGGCGATGAGGTCGCGCCACTCCCTGCAGACGTAGCGGCAGCCGCGGTGGACGTCCGTGGGCGGCAAGCGTCGCAGGATCCTGCCGACCAAGGCTGAGGAGAAGTACGACGCGGTGGGGCCGGGTGCGGGGGCTCCCTCGTTCTCCGCCATAGTCGCCGATGACCGTTACGGCTGTCGGGGGTCGGGACATCGGGGGAATGAAGTCGATGGTGGATTGGGGGATGATTTTCTTTTCCTTTTCTTTTGATACATTGGGGGATTTGATTTGGTCGCCGCGATTGGGATGATTTGGGGGGGACCCATTTTATATTGGTCAGTGCTGAGATATGGGCCCTTTCGAACCAGGCCTGTGGCGAGGCAACATCTGTGGGCTCACTTGCTTTGTGCGATGCTGCCAATTTTTAATTAATATTTTTTAAATCGTTTTTGGGAAATACTCGTAGACATTGATAAATAGCAAAAATAGGAGCTCGTTGCCCGAGGGGGGAATCGTCCCTACTTTGGGCGACGGTCCCCTAGCCAAACGGTGCTTCTTGGTGAAAATGGCCAAATGGGGGAGACCAGTGGAACTTAAATAGGGTAGCGATCGTCCTTATTTCACGCAATTTGTGAGCCCCAACTAACGGCCATCTTCCCGACCATTAAGGCATTAACGGTCGGGTGACCTATCGCTCTTCCCTGGGGCGATTGCCCATGCCCCGGGCAACCGGCAACTATTTCTGCTATTTATCAATGTCTATGAGTATTTCCGAAAAAATGATTTATAAAATTATTAAATAAAAAATTCAATGTATTCTGTTATTTGGAAATTTAGATCATTCGGTAATCTAAATTTGACGTGAATTTGGATATGCCACACACGTGTGAATCATGAATGTCAGATATATAGACCGGGGCTATGGGAATGGTCGATTGGTTAGGTAGTGAATAAATGATCGAGGTCCTCTGGAAAAGGGTAAAGGGGCAGGACGGTTTCGTGGCTTATATGGTACAATTGTTGGAGACTACAAATTGCACAAAGTAACACTTACAATTAAATAAGCTCAGATCATGTATGCATAGATGATGCAATTGAAAAGTATTCACAATCTTAGACCACTACTACAGAATTGCTCATCCCCGACCTCTCATCACTGGCGGCTATTTTTGTAACCGCCAGTGATGAGGGTCACCGGACCCCCGCACGGCTTGGGACAAAACACCAATCGCCAGTGATGACGTTGTACGGCCAACCGCCAGTGATGGATACATATCACTGGCGGCTCATGTTACAACCGCCACCGACTGTCTCACATCACTGGCGATTCACTTGAACACCGCCAGAGATAGTTTTGTAGAACAAACTGGCGGGAGTTGGCGGGAAACGGAAAATTTCACTGGCGGTTAGTGATCGAACCGCCGGTGAAAGGAAACTATCACGGACGGTTTTAAAGAGAACCGTCAGTGATAGTTAGCATATCACGGACGGTTTAAGAGATAACCGCCAGTAATAGTTTCCACTACATAGTGCCGACCCTACCTCCATTATTGGAGCTCTGCTCACTCTGTCTTCTTCCTGTTCGACTGTAGCGGCGGATCTTGCGACGGTTTGAGCTGGAGTTGGCTCGATTCCAACTGGTTTTGAAGATCCAAGTAGTTGTTTGAAGATCCAAGTGGTAGAGGTTAGTGATGCTTTTTATTTTTCTTTGTACATCTTGTTTTTGAAGATAAAAGAATCAGCTCTAGATTAAGTGCTTTGAGATATAGATATATTAATATTTGTAGGTTTGTGATGTACATGGAGAGTAGGATAATTACTATCTTTACCTTGTGATGTGTTTTGCATGTGTAGAATACGAGAAAAATAATTAATGGGATAAGTAACAATATATTAATATGTTAATGAGTTTGTAGTCACAATTAATGGGATAAGCAACAATTGATTTATATTAATATATAGGAGAAAGTAATTATTTCAGCTACTAATTATTTATAATAATTATTTTAGCAAACTATTTGTCATACTAGCTTTGTCATCCTAAGATAATAATTATTTTAGCAAACTATTTGTCATACTAGCTTTGTCGTCCTAAGGTAATAATTATTTTAGTAAACTATTTGTCATACTAGCTTTGTCGTCCTAAGGTAATAAACTAGTAAACTTTTATTCATAAAATCTGTTATTTCGAAATTTTCAGTAATCATGTAATAATTAAGAAAACTGTGGATACATTTTTGCAGATAATGGACAGATCATGGATGTACACGTAAAATCGCTGACGGAAGAGTACGTGAATGGGGTGTAAGGGTTTATGAGAGTCTGCCTTGGCGGATATGCAGAGAGAGAGGGTTAACTTGATATGTTGTCCTTGTGTTGATTGCGATAATTTGAAATTGTATAGAAACTCATCTCAAATCGAGTTTCATCTCGTTAAGCGGGGTTTCAAAAAGGTTACTCCATCTGGGCGTGCACGGTGAGACACTGAGTACAACCGAGGGTGAAGATGACGCCTTTGAAGTAGTGGATAGTGATGATGCGGTGTCGAGTGTGATGATGTCGGTGAAACATTAGGCGAGGAATTTTACGAGTTCGATAGAATGATGCGTGACGTCGAAATGACTATGGCACTACGGAAGAGTTCATTAAATTCAGAAATGGTCGAGGAGTCCGAGAGGCCAATCTTTCATGGTTGCAAGGTGAAACACACTTTATTGGCGACTGTACTTGAACTCCTACAATTGAAGGCTAGGAACCGTTGGTCTGATAAGAGTTTCACGAAGCTCTTACGACTACTGAAGGAACTTCTTCCCTAGAAAAATTTGATGCCAGAAACAACATATGGTGCCAAAAAAGTTATTTGTCCCTTAGGATTGGACGTGCAAAAAATCCACGCATGCCCCAATGACTGCATCCTATACCATCACAAGTATAGCAACCTGCACTCATGCCCAGAGTGTAAAACATCCCGCTATAAGAGAAATGTCAAAGGTCAGAACGGCGACGAGGATCGAGATGCCGACCTTAATCGCGAAATCCCAAAGAAAGGTTTTGTGGTATCTCGCGATCACTCCTCGTTTGACACGATGGTTTGGAAATGAGAAAGAGTCTAGACTTCTCAGGTGGCACTCAAAGCATCGTAAGAAAGATGGAAAGCTTAGGCACCCTGCAGACGCTCCGCAGTGGAGAAACATTGACTACAAGTTCCCGGATTTTGGTGCAGACCCTAGAAATTTAATGTTTGGATTGAGCACAGACGGCATGAATCCATTTGGAAATTGGAGCAGCAAGCATAGCACATGGCCTGTGAACCTATGCATATATAATCTTCCTCCTTGGCTCTGTATGAAGAGGAAGTACATTATGATGTGCCTACTAATCCAAGGACCAAAACAGCCCGGCAATGATATAGATGTGTATCTTGCACCATTGGTAGAGGAACTACAGATGCTGTGGAACGAAGGGGTCAGAGTATGGGATGCGGATCGACGAGAGAACTTCACGCTACGTGCAATGTTGTTTTGCACCATCAATGATTTTTCCGCACTTGGAAACCTTTCGGGCATGAAAACAAAAGGAAGTAAAGCTTGTCCTCACTGCTTAGATGATACAGCAAGTGTGTGGCTCAGGAATTGCCGGAAGACTGTGTATATGCCCCATCGACAGTTTCTACGTGTGAATCATCCATATCGCAAGATGACCAGGCAGTTCGATGGAACCAGGGAAAATGGATTGGCTCCACGCATACTTAGTGGAAAAGAAGTGCATCACATGTTTACAGGCCTGCATGTTAAGTTTGAAAAATGTGAAATGGGGAGAAAGAGGAAGAAAACAAAAGGCAGTGAAAATGGCATATGGAAGAAAAGGTCAATTTTGTGGGATCTACCTTACTGGGAGGAACTATATGTTCGACACTGCTTGGATGTGATGCACGTAGAGGTTAACTTTTGCAATAGTTTGGTTGGTTCATTGCTTCATATGAAGGACAAAACGAAGGATGAACTAAACGCACGGCTCGACTTAGTCGATATGAACTTAAGCGAGTTAGCACCAATAATTAGTAGTGCAGGCAGACGGAACTCCCTCCGACTTGCTTTACTCTATCCAAGGCCGAGCGAAAAGAATTTTGTCAGTGCTTGCATGGTGTAAAATACCCATCCGGGTACGCTGCCAACATGAAGAAGATAGTGTCCATGAGTGACTTAAAATTGTCTAGAATGAAGTCACATGACTGTCATGTTCTAATGACTCAGATGATTCCCATTGCAATAAGGAGTATATTGCCTCTGGACGTCCGACGAACCATCACAAGGCTAACCTTGTTCTTCAATGCAATCCATCAAAAAGTCATCGATCCTGATACTCTTGATTCGCTACATAACGAAGCAATAAGAATTATATGTGATCTCGAGATGTATTATCCCCTACCCTTCTTTGATATTATGGTACATCTCATGGTTCACCTTGTTCGAGGAATTAAGTTATGTGGCCCGGTGTTTCTACGTTATACGTATCCGTTCGAGAGGTACATGGGGATTCTAAAGTCATACGTACGCAACCGATATCGTCATGAGGCTAGCATTGTCGAAGGGTATGCAACAGAGGAGGTGATCGAATTCTGAATTGATTACATGTCGCAAGTTGGCCCCATAGGTGTGCCCGTACCCCATCATGAGGGTAGGCTACATGGTACGGGCACACTTGGCAGAACACAGATCACACCCAATGGAGACATGTACGGTAAAGCGCACTTCATTGTTCTGAATCACATGACGGAGGTGGCCCCTTACATAGAAGAGCATAAGGATTTCATACGCCGCCAGTACCCAAACAAGACGGAGGCTTGGATAAAAAAGGAGCATAACCGTTGTTTCAATGATTGGTTCAAGGCACGATTCACTGGAACACAGTGTTCTGATCTACTCTTATGGCTAGCAAAGGGGCCAAGATACACGGTGGTGACGTGGCAAGGATATGACATAAATGGGTACATATTCTACACGATATCGCAAGACAGGAAGAGCACTGTGCAGAACAACGGCGTTCGTATAGATGCATATGAGGAGAAGCACAACCAAGGCCTAGTAACTCAACGCAAGAGCTTGTTCTATGGTTTCATTGAGGAGATCTGGGAACTGGACTATGTGATTTTCAAAATAACCCTTTTTCGGTGCAAATGGGTCCAAAGTGGAGGGGTTAAGAAATATGATGAGTTTGGTTTGACTATCGTTGACCTCGCCCGAGTGAGATATAGAGATGACCCTTTTGTCCTCGCAACCCAAGTGTTATAGGTCTTCTATGTCATAGATCCTGTTGATAAGAACAAAAATATCGTTCTTAGTGGGAAAAGAAGAATCGTTGGAGTCGAGAATGTGGTGGACGAGGAGGATTACAACCAATTTGATGAAATACTTCCATTACATGATGAAACCGAACCAAAATCAAGTGAAATGGCCAATGCAACCACCTATGTGCGCAACGATCATCAAGAAGGACTGATCGTTGAGGACTGATCGTACTTTTTATTTGTATCTTATATTTGAGTTATGTAATCCCATTTTGTAATGTAATCCTATTATAGAATGTATAATGTAATCCAATATAATCCTATTATATAGTCCTAATATATAGTTCTATTATAATCACAAATACCTGTATTAAGCCTCAGGGCTAATAAGTATTACAAATGGCACATTGGCCCAAATAGTCAGAAAGTCCAAAAGATCAGAGTGCGGAGACCCAAAAGATGCAAAAGAGTCTC
Organism: Olyra latifolia; assembly: GCA_036346145.1. Classification (NCBI taxonomy): domain Eukaryota; kingdom Viridiplantae; phylum Streptophyta; class Magnoliopsida; order Poales; family Poaceae; genus Olyra; species Olyra latifolia. Next base: position 19,836,814 of record CM070524.1, on the reverse strand, counting down.
GTGCCGGCTATGCCTAAGCACTCGACTGGAGAGACGCCCTAAGCCTCGCCCTGGTCATCAGCGAAATCCTGTCCTTCTTCTGACTATAACTTGAGTAGTCTTGTGTTATTCATTGCTCTTTTAGTCTTCGGCTGCATAAAGTGTAGGGAATCTTCAACCTTTGATTCTTGTTGTTTCTAGAGGGTCTAGATAGCTTCAGGGGCTTGGAGCAGCTCGGTTTATTTTATCCAACAATGGTCAAACTAGGGATATCGATGGGAGAGGAGGTGTGAGCCTTCAGCACGACTGACCGCCAGTATGCCATTATTTTTTTTGCGTGACGTTGTCGGCATCGATCCCTTGAGAGACCTCTCTAGCATTGGGGTGAATCTTAAAGCTATTTTAGTCCTATGCCTATATGCATGAGATGCGAATGCAGAAGAACCAAAAGTTAACAAGTGTCAACAAGATCCAATAGCATTAATAAGGCTCAATTTTAAACTTTTAAGGAGTAGGACACCATTTTTCAAGTTAAGACGTCCCGCAGCTTACTGTCATAGGCAATAATTTACGATTCTAGGCTAAGGTAATATTTTACCCAAAAGTCATAATAGCAGCTTGAAACTGAGACATTTAATCTAATATCATATTCCTCTAACGGATTTGATGAGTTCGAAGGTTAGTAGGCTAACAAACCTATTAAAGCGATGCCCTATAAGATTAGGGATCATACTTAAGACTACGGGGCACTTATAATCAATTGTTTTGGCAACTGATATTGTGCGTAGTTTTTCAAACTAGAGTAGAGAAATCAGAGATATCGGGGTAGAGTTGCCTATAGTTGATGAAGTGATGTGTTGGTCGCAGGTGCTAACGTCTTCTTAGATTTGATGCGGTCAGTTGCAGGGGTGATGGCTGATTGTGAAGTCTCTTGGCTCTTTTATCTCCATGTCTCTTTATTATTCTTTAAGCTCTTTGAGTATGTTGTCGAGGCGTGTAGCTTTAGGTCTCTAATGATGAGAAAGAAGGGTCGACTAGACCTTTGGATCAGGAGAGAATTTAGAAGTGACTCTTGTTTGAGAAATAAACAAGACATACGAAGTTACATGAGGAGAATATGAGACAAGATAGAAGATGAATATGTCGGGTAAGAGGAGACATGATAGAAAAGTTTTCCAAAAACTTCTGAAAAGGGTAGGGAATTGGAATGCAATTCAGGGGGGAAGAATACAGCAGATTTTTATAAAGTAGTCTATTCAGGAAAATACCTTTTCCTAGTTTTAAATTACGGAGTGCTAACGGCCAAGGTCTAGGGCTCCTTCGTCCTAGTTTGTTAGAATGTAAATGAGAGGAATTAGTAGAACAAAGGCAAGAAGAATAATGAGGGAAAAGATCGAGAGAGGGAAATCTTCTTCTTCAAGATAGCAGCTCTGTGGGGCCTGTCCTTTGCCCACCACACGATCTGCACTAGTCCCTGGATCAGTACACTAGTGCACACCTTTCACATAGCCGGAATCATTTCATACAAGCGGAAGTCTTATATATTACACAAATACCTGTATTAAGCCTCAGGGCTAATAAGTATTACAAATGGCACATTGGCCCAAATAGTCGAAAGTCCAAAAGATCGAGTCGGAGACCCAAAGATGTAAAGAGTCTCGTCTTGGCTATGCCTAAGCACTCGATCGGAGAGACGCCTAAGCCTCGCCACGGTCATCAACGAAATCTGTCCTTCTTCTTCATGGCAAGGCGTCGATCCTGCTCATATTCTCCATCTAAAAGAGAATATGAATGCGAGGTCGATGTCATCCAAACATGGCGAGCTAACACCCAACCCGATGCAATTTAGTGATAGGGTTCCAAGGAAAGGTTGGGGTTTATTTGTTTGCGTAAAGCAAGTTTTCTAAATCAAAGCCTATGACTTAGCACTTTTAACCCAAAGTTACGCTAATCATTATTTTCATTGTTGTAGTTTGTCACAATCCACATTCCACCAATCACAATCCACATCCACCCCGGTCCTTAGATCTCGCACACACTGCCATCTCATTCGGGTGTGGCGCACCGTTAATGGATCTTACGCCCCAAGTGCCCGTTCTTCCCTAGCCGGGTGCCACGCCCGCACTAGAGTCACGGCTCCCGACACGTAAGACCTAGATCATCCCACGGATGACGACATGATCTCGTCTTCACCTCAAGCATGGCAGAGACAGGTACGCCCGCAGTCGTACTATCCTGAATCCCCAATACTTGCACTACGCGCGATGGCCACGCGTTGTGGTGATAGGAACCAAATCCCGAGCATTTGGTCACGACTTCATTGTGTGCCTCATCGCACACCCGTCCGGTCCACTCTACGAGTCACATCGGATCCGCCATCCACACACATTCACATTCACTTCCTTCTTCGCTATCGTTCCTCCGTGTGCCTGCACACGATGTGGCGAACCACCCCAGTGGCGGCGATTGGCAGCTACGCGTGTTGCCCCGCGTCCTCACCAAGACCGCGTCTGTGAACGATAGCCCTCTTCACATCACACCAATAGCCTTGCTACTTCCACCTTAACCACAAGTCGGACCACGTCCGTTTTCCCAATCACATCCCAACACACACACTGGCATGCCAGGCCCAATTTCCAGTTTTCAAGTTTGATATGTAATCATGTCCGGTGAATATCGGTTCACCGTTCGAGGCCAATCTAAGCCTAAAATTAATAACTTGACTGAGCAATGTCTACATAAATTTTAACCAAGACTTAAGAGTCTAAAATTGTTTTATTTAACCCTAGCGGCTATCAAGGGTGATTTTCAAGGCAATCATTCATAAAGTCAAAGGACGATGAGTATTATCAAGGCAATATCATCAAGGTAGAACAATAACAAATGATAATAAGGCATGATAAATCATGATTAAGCAAGTAGGTATTATTTACTTAAAAAGCATGCAATTTAATACAGTAAATAAAATATTTAATAAAACTGGGAATCAATATGATCCATTAGAGTGTTAACTCGCACTAGGGAAAGCTAACTCTCCCTAATAAAAGCAAACACAATTATGGTTTAAGATGTTAACTCGCACTAGGGAAAGCGCATCCTCTCCCTAGTAAAAGCAACATTATTAAGGGTAGGTATTAACTCGCACTATGGAGAATCACCTATACCCGCCAGTGGTAGTGGACTATCACTGGCGGGTATAGGTTGAGCCGCCAGTGATGGTCTACTACCACTGGCAGAATGTATAATTCTATGTATATAGTCCTATTATCCCATTATAATCCTATTTTATAGTCCTATTATCCTATTATAATCCTATTATATAGTTTTATTATAATCCTATTTTATAGCCCACATATATTCCTATTATAATCCTATATAGTCATGTATAGTTCTATTATATAGCCCTAATATAGATATCACTGGCGGTTATCTCTTGAGCCGCCAGTGATGGTTTACCTCCACTGGCGGTTATATCTTGAGCCGCCAGGGGTGGTCTACTACCACTGGCGGTTATATCATGAGCCGCCAGTGGTAGATACCACTATATATATACTCTGGCCGTCCTAGCCGCGCGATACCCCCAAATTTTCATAAGTCCCGCGCGCACACTCTCGTTGCCGAGCCCTAGCCGCCGCGCCCTCATCGCGTCCTCCCTCGTCGCCGCCCACATCGCCGCGCCCTCGTCGCGTCCCTCATCGCCGCACCCTGCCGCCCTCGCCGCCTTGCCGTCGTGCCGCTGCCGTCGTCGCCGCGTCGTCGTCGCCCCCCTCGTCGCCACCCTCGCTGCCGCCGCCGTTGTCTGCCGAGCGGATGGCATCTCTCGCCGCCCTCGTCATCGCCGCCGCCGTTGTCCGTGGCTCGGCGCCACGCCCTTCACCGCCGCCTCAAGTTTGGTAATCGAGTTGTTATTCAACGAATTTAGGCGATGGAATGTGTTGATAGAAACATGTAGCTGTTTAAATTACATTAGTTCAACATTTCTAATCGACAGTTTGTTCAAAAGGTGGTCTCTCCATAACATGAGCTAGAACCATTAGGTCCGATGGTAACTTGATTCTTTTTCAGCATAAAATCAGAATTGTTTTGTAAATTTGATAGTGAAGCGCTTGTATGGATAGAGTTTGATATAGATTGACTATTTTGTGAAACATTTTATAATTTCATAGTCTTCCACATGTATGGATACAGTTTGATGCGCATGGCTATTCAAGATTCATGCCTTCTAGTTTGGCCATAGTTTTTGTTTTCTTTTTCCTTTATTTTACCTTGGTGTTGCTAGTTTTCTGTTCAAGCTTCTGTATTTTCATATGAGATCACACAAAGTGCTATCTTCACGAAATGGGAAAAGCAGACACAAAGGATTGGCAATCTTAAATTCAAAAGGAGAAAACTTTTTTGGATTTCCACTTTTTTATGCATTGTTGATGCAGATCGCCAACTCATGAAAGGTCTTCTAGTTTCTTATCTATGTGTATTTGTTTAGATGATTAAAGGGTAGTACGTTTCCTTTTGCTGTTCCTTAAGGATAACAATTATAGTCAATTTTCCAGATCAGTGGATAATCACATCTCTCTATTTGGTTATTGGCAGTGCTTCCAAATAGCACTCTAGCCTTTGATTACCAAGATTACATAGGTTGTTGCCGTTCTATTAGCATCTATTAAGTTTTGTTTGAATATGTTACCATATGCTGTGTGCCGATCTCTCACCACGGCCATACCAACCACCCTCGGATCCCAAAAGCATACTACCCTTAAAAGCACCATATGCATTACAGTTTACAAAAAGGGACTTAAAAGCACTTCAAACTCTAGCTTAAGTAGGCTATAGTGCCGAGCACATAAACACATGGATAGCTCAAGTAGTTCAGCCAATAAAATGTCAGCTATAGCCATTCACTTAAAAACTCGCAACACATCAGAAGTAGCATTAACACAGATCCGATCCACATCCACCCACATTATCTTTGCAGATAACTCCATGTGCTTGGTTCTTTCATCCATTTTTCCTCCCTAAGAAGTAAAAACCGGTGTGAAGATTGACTGAAATTACCCAGTGTTCTCTTGTATGTAGAATGGACCCTGAGGCCACCCCTCAAGCAGGGGCCGAGCCCGAGGCCACCCCAGCTGTGAAGAGAAGGGTTAGCAGAGGGCCAAACAAGCTCAAGACCGATGTCGTTCATACCATCACAGAGGTCCGGACAGGAGGTATACCGGTCCTTCCCACGAAAGCCGCATCAGCGTATTGAACAATGTGCGGGGTGGTGGCTAGGGCACGAGTCCCATGCACCACCAACACCTGGAAGGACCTCACCGCTCAAGAAAGGGACCAACTATGGGAGGAGCTCAAACGGTCATTTCAATTTCCTGAAGACTCTCTTCCTGAGGTGCGGAAGAACATCCTGAAGCGCATGGGGATCGCCTGGAAGAACTGGAAGGTGGATCTTGTCAAGGATTTCGTCAATGAGGAAAAGACCCCGTTTCAGAAGTACCCTTTCATTATGAATGAGGTGTGGGAGGTGTTCAAGAGGATGAAGACAACGAAGGAGTTCAAGGAGTCCTCCATTAAACACAAGGCCATTCAGGCTAAGAACACCCACCCCCACAGACTCGGCACCGCTGGATATGCGGCAAAAGAACACGAGTGGGAGCTGGCCGACTGCGCCAGTAAGCAATCTGAAGCCGCCACAAGGCTCAAGAACACGCAGCGTCTTGACCATTGGATCGAGGCTAGGATCAAAGTCACACCGATGGGGCCAGTTTTCTCCACGCCCGAGGCCGCCGAGGTGGTTCAAAAGTGGTAAGTGCACAATGACCCTTACAATGTTTACTTTTGTAACACCCCAATTTCAATTTCTCCACGATTGCAGATTGAGTATGACACGCAAGCATCGCAAGGCTCCTTTGTCAAAAAGAGAGCGTGACATCCTAAGCGAGGCCCTAGGAAACAAGGAGCACCAGTGTCGTCAGAGGCATCGGGGTCTACGTTACTGGAAGGATGGGTTCCCCAATGACTATCTCTACTACAAGAAAAAGAAATGTGTACATAACTTAGAGGATGAAATTCAAAATAGGGTTCAAGGCAGGTTGAAGCAGCGAATCTGAGCGAGAATGGGAGCCTCGGGTACAACAGTTGGAGGAACTCATAAGGAACAGACCCGAAGCCAACCCTAATACACAAGCTGTTGGTTGCACCCCTCCATTTAAAAGTAGCTGCGCTTCCGCACCTTCGCCCGATAAGGCAAGCCCAACGAAATACCCGGTGGACGACATAAAGGAAATTACCCATTGCTTGCTCCAAGTTTCGTATAGCGCCGGTGTTTCACTCGAGGTGGCCAGCGGTGTGGTGTACCCTGCATTTCGGGATGAAGGTTCATGTTGTGGACTTGGCGGCGGCTCTGTGAAGGTCGAGTAGACGCTGTTATGGACAACACCGCAGCGAAGATCCCACTTGTGAATCCCCAATGATGAAATCATAACAGTTGGGGATGCTGTCCATAGTTTCGCCCGATGGCCCAAGAAGGATATTACTCTTCTACCAAATCTTGAAGAAATCGAGGCGGCGTTGGACCCATAGATCCGATCCGTAACGATAAAGAGGAGAGAGCGAAGAAAGCCTTGTCTGCGGCGACCCTCAATCTTTGAAGACAAGCTCACAGAGCAATAAGCGTCTTGCGTCCTCACCACCGGCGCCATCGCCTCTTGAGAGGGGAAACGAATCATCTGTCAATCTTCATCGCCTAAGAGGAAGATTCACTGGGCGCAGAAAAGGGAAAAAATTTCAGATGGGAGAACCACTACATAGCCTTGCCGCATTAAATGACATGGGTACGGCCTGCCAGATCCTACATGATTATTACCTCAGAAACTCACGCCTTCCTGTGAAGAAACGATCATCCAGCATCGTGGGTAAGGTGAAGGGCAAGTATTTCCTGGACGATAACGATAGTTATCTTACCATAACCTTCGAGGACCTGTGGTGTATGTTTCAATTGCAGGAGTTGGACGTCTCTCTCATCCGCTGCTTTGCAGTGTAAGTGTATACAAGTCTTGCGCATTGTCAGTGTATATTTCTTATCCACTTACACACTGATCACATATATCTTACTTTTCAGCCAAATGTACCTAGTTACCAAACGATGTCAAATCCAGGCCGGTTTTCTTGACCCTGGCATTGTCACCCAGGACAACATAAAGGCGGATAGAAAGAATATCGGGCAATACCTGAAGAGGGCCCTGACTAGAGGACAGGACAAAGCATACTTCTTGTTGCCCTTCAATAAAAATTTTCATTGGATCTTGCTGCTCATAGAACCTAGCGATAACAAGGTTGTCTACCTCGACTCGTTGAGGATGAGCCCCACACACGAGTGGGAAGATTTAAAAGGCCTACTCAATGCGGTGTTCAAGAGTTATGTCAAGGGTGGGGGCAAGCACAATGATGCGATGGGCATGGAACTTAGGCATATAGAAAAATTTCCAGTAAATGTCTATTCACACTTTTCCTCATAATAAAATGAAAATTTTTTTACTGCCTGCCCCAATGATTATTGTGCATTGTCATCTTTATACTTCCTACTGTAGTGCTACCAGCAGCCCGGAGGCCATGCTTGCGGCTTCTACGTTGCGCGACATATGCAAATCATTCTAGGGTTTCGACAAAATGAAGATCTGAACATTGGAGATACAAACATCGATTTCAATACTCTTGCAGACATTAGAGATAGTTTGGCTACGTTTATTAATACCCAAGTTATTGACCCAAATGGTCGTGTAAACAGTGGACGCCTATAGTTAACTATAACAGACATATTATATGAAATACATATTGTTATATTAATATATGATATGTTCCTTTGAATTTGATGTTGTTCTTATTTAAATGAAATCTAGATGTATATGGATGTATATGTATATGGATGAAATTGGATGAGATCTGTTTATTTGATGTATATGTATATGGATGAAACTAGCCACCATTAGAACAATCTGTTTTGTACATGTATATGGATGAAAAACCAAAACCTGGATGTATATGTATATGGATGAAATCTGTTTATTCTGGATGTGTATGTATATGGATGAATTCTGGATGTGTATATATATGGATGAATTCTGGATGTGTATGTATATGGATGAATTCTGGATGTGTATGTATATGGATGAATTCTGGTTGAATATGGATGAATTCTGGATGTGTATGGATGAAATAAAGGGCAACCTAATAATTTTTTTTTACCCTGAAAATATATCACTGGCGGTTCATACAACAACCGCCAGTGATATGCACCGTCACTGGCAGTTCTGGGTTAAAACCATCGGTGAATGTCTATATACCCCCAGCGGTTTTATTTAAAACCGCCAGTGGAAATCTGTTATCACCGGCAGTTCTAAAAACAACCGTCGGTGATATTTTTAATATCACGGGCGGTTCTATTAAGAACCGCCAGTGGTAATGCATATCACTGGCGGTTCCACAACCGCCAGTGAAAATCCCTGATTATCACTGTCACATAATCACTGTCGGTTTAAAAACCGCCAGTGATGTGAGTTCAGAACCGCCAGTGATGACGTATTCTGTACTAGTGGACAATGCTATGCTACTATGAAGTGCAATAATTTGCACAAAGTAACGCTTACAATTTTATAAGCGCAGTCATGTAACTAAAACTTAAAAGTATGTAAGCAAACCAGACAATGTCATGTTCCTGAAAAGTGCATCGAGTTGAGAGCAAACTTCAGAGTAGATTTTGTGTCACAAATAAGCTAATCAAGAGTTAAGAGAACAATAATTTACAACACATTTGTACTTTGACAGGTGACTCGTATAAAAAAACTTTACTTTTTTTTGAGAAAGAGGCAGGAGAGCTGCCATCCATTGATTAAAAGAAGGGTAGTACAACGTTTACAAGTTCGGGGGGGGGGAGTTGAACCCCTCCCCCCTCCCAGGGGGGCCAGAGACGCTAGTTAATTACAAAGCTGGCACCTGCGGCCACCCAGAGCCGCAGGGCATCTAGCAGTGAGACTATGAAGGCAGGTGAAAGGACCAGGATGTCACCTAGAGGGGGTGAATAGGTGATTTTAAAATCTAAAACAATAATTCAGAGTTAAATGTGGAAGCTTAACCGGATAGTCCGGTGGTCAAGATGGGATAGTCCGATAGGTACCGGACTATCCGGGTGCAACTACTGGATTGTCCGGTTTACACAGAAACAGGGGACTTTGAATTCTAAAACAAATTTCACAATCTCAAGGATACAATCTACACCAAAGATAATTCACAGGCAAATATGTGTAGAAGTATCACACAAGGCAAGGCAATAACTCAATAGCAAAATAAACAAGTAATTCAAGTTAAAGAGTGAAAGGGATAAAACCGAAATGAAGATGGAGACGCGAAGATGTTTGTTCCCGAAGTTCGGATCCTTAAGGGGATCCTACGTTTCCGTTGAGGCGGCTTGGTCACACCTGAGCCGGGGTCTTTTTCAACCCTTCCCTCACCGGTGTTGCACAATGCACTCGCCGGCTTCACTCCTTTGATTTCTTCCCTTACGGAGGCGAAATCGAGCCTTCACAAACTTGACACAGCGCACCACACAAAGCTCGGTGACTCGTGACCAACTCCTAGCCGTCTAGGAGTTCTCAACCTCCAAGAGTAACAAACGCATACGTAGAACAAATTTGGAGATGACCACAAGTGCTCAAAAATCCAAAACTTGCTCAACTTGTACTCAATCCTCCTCCCAACTCTTCCCAACCTTTCTTCCAAAGGGGATCACCTGGATCGAAGAGTGGAGGGGTCACTAGGGCTCAAGAACACACTAATTCCACAAAGAATCACCTCCAAACCCTTCTTCCAATTCTCACTCAAACCCTCCTCCCAACTCTTCCAAACCCTTCTCCAAAGGGGATCACAAAGATCTAGAGTGGATGGGTGTTTTGAGGCTCAAGAACAATGGGATAGCTCAAGGAATGGTGGTACAACGGCTATTTGCAAGTGGGGAGAGAGAGGGGTTTAAATAGAGCCTCCCAAGAACTAGCCGTTGGCTGCAGGTCTGCGCTGAACCGGACTATCCAGACCCTAACACCGGACTATCCGGTTTGTAGCAACTAAGGAGCAGAAACTCAGCGTCAGATTTGGTCCGGACTGTCCAAAAGACCGGACTATCCGGTGTTCCAGACCGGATAGTCCGGTCCTAAAATTAGGACCAGCACAGCCCGAGCTACACAACCAACAAGGTCTCACACCTCAAATCCCAAGGGATAAATGTAGATCTCACAAACAAGGCAAGGAAAACCTATAACTCTCACTTTCCGACACCATCAACACCACACTCTCTCTAGGTTTCACAAGGATGGATCACTTGAGCACTCGACATATCTAGAAGTCATTCTCCATCGCATCCCTCTTAATAATACAACAATACTTAGACTCAAATTATATCAAAGATAATACAAGTCTAGGATAATCACTTGCCGTCTTCTTTCTTCATTTTGCATGATGACCTTCACCAAAGGATTGATGAAGCCTTCGTCTTATCCAACTTGACTCGATTCACCTCATGAGACTTTCGTCCCATTGACCCTGACTTGATCATCCTCCCCGACGATCTCCACGCCAAGTCGATCTTGACTTAGTCCTCAACTCTTGGTATACCGACGTCTTGTTGACCTCGGTTTGACCGTCATCCTTTAACATACCTTGGTCATCACACACTCACGGGACCTAATTCTTTCCAAACCACTCATGAAAGACATTAGTCCCAAAAGCTCAATGGATATGAATAAGTTGATATTTGTGAGCAATTAAGTACAACAAGTGTTTCATATAAATATGCACAATATGAGTGAAAACACTTGATAAGAGAAAGATTCTCCACTAAGTGCAACATGATCAATATGTAATGGAGCTAGATGCACTAGAGAGATAATTGCCAATATGATGAAATAATTAAACCATGGCAAGGACCACAATCTTCACTTAATGATCCACATGATAAAATATACAAGAATTACACATGTGCAAATAATATTCAAGCTAGAGTGATGTTGTGGAACAATCTATATTAAACTTCACTAAGTGATGTGTATGAGAAGATATATAAACAAGACAAGCATGCACCAAATCAATTTATAGCAATATGAAGTTTAACTTTAATTAAGACTAACATACTAGAAACAAGCCACATATTGAACTCAAGTCAATATATATGCACAAATTGATATGACATGAACCAATGTGCATATATATAAGCAATATGTTACATGAAGTTCAATATGCACTTGCACAAGAAGAATGCAATAATAAATATAGAAGGGATACCGAGATTGCATACCTCATCTTTGCTTATTCACTTGACATAAAAAATTCCTCCATTTGGATGAGACTAAAATGATCTTATCAACAAACTTGTTAGTCTCACAAGATAAATAAATACTTACTAGAGCTTTGACATTAGGCAAGATAAGTCAAGCATTTACATCAATTTGTCATTTACAAATAGTTATTACTATATTTGTTTGTCATTAATCACAAAAATCACTTATGTGCCTAGATGCACTTTCAACAGGGCGCGCCATCTTAGCCGCGCAGAAGATGCGGTTGTTGCGCTCTATCCAAAGGTGCCAGATAGTAGCAGTGGCGACTGACAAGGTGCCGCGGGAGGAGCTGGCTATGTCCTCACTCCACCAGCTGGGGAGGCAGGACCGGTGGTGCCAGGATGCAGGATCAAGGGAGGGGTTGTCGGTGGAGGCAGCAACCCTCATCCAAACGAAAGAGCTGAAATCGCAGTGAATGAATAGGTGCTCCAGAGTCTCGAGGTTGCGACGACAGAGGGGGCAGAAGTAATCATTGGGCAAGTGCCTTCTTAAGTGGGCGTCTGCAGTCAGGACGCGTTTGTGGAGCAGGAGCCAGAGGAAGAACTTGCATTTCAAGGGGGCCCAGTGTTTCCAGACGCGAATGGTCGTGAGAGGCTTACTACGGCCCGTGAACTGCAAATTGTGGGCGGATTTAACGGAGAAGTTGCCATCACGTGAGAATCTCCAAGCGATCTGGTCACTGACTCCTTCAACCAACATGGTTGAGAGGATTTGACGCATTTTACTGACAAATACTTAGCAGGTGACCTTCAACATCTGCATAATCCTTTCCTGTCATCGATCGTTAGGAGCTGAAGGAGGGCAGCAACGCCCCTTCTTTTGGCCCAAAGCAAGTTTCTCTACTATTAAAAAGGCTCTTGTGGTGGTGGTGGTGGTGGTGGTTTCACCAACTTTAAATCACAGCCGTCGAATCTCACCCCCACGGTCCAGATCAACTTTCCTCCAACTCCCCCACTTCTGCGCACTAGCCCGAACCGAACCCTAACGTGCCCCCAACGCCCAATCCTCCAATCCTCCTCTCCTCCACTCGTCCCGCCGCCGCCTCTAGCCGCTGGCTGCCTCCAGCTCCGCCACCTCGCTACCCAGCGACGCCCGCCTCCAGGCGGCCCTCAGATCGCCTCGCCGCCAATGACGCTTACATTCTCCTTTGATGCCCACCGTTCAAAAGCATCACACAACCCACATGCTCCCCGCACGACCGCATCCAGCATCGCACGCCCCTGTACCCTAGCCCCTGCCCTAGCTTCGCCGCGTCCCTATCCCTTCGCTCCCACCGACATCCGCCGTCCCCATGATCCGCCACCACCGAACCAAGCTCCAGCGACCTCTCCTGTGATGGATCCAGTGCCGCCCCACCTCATCCCGCTCGGATCTGGCCTCCCCACACCCCCGAGCTCCGCCGCCGTCGAACCAAGCTCCAGCGAAAGGGACGAATTCCCCTTCCCATGCTCCTCTCTTTCCTTTCTCTCCCCACATGACAATCCCATTCCACACACAAAGCTCTCCAGAAACTTCCCCCGATCGCAGCAGCGACGGGGAGGTCGGCGGGCCCATCGTCACCGACCTGCGGATGTGCGGCAAGCCCAAGCTCGGCGCAAGACGCGCTGCCGCTGCTCCACTCGCCGCCACCGATGTCCAGCTCCAGCCCGTCAACTTCACGCCTCGACGGGCGTGAGCTTCCGGATATCTGGCGGCGGCGCATGTCATGTGCGCGGACTACATGGCCAAGTACGAGCGCGTGATAGCGCTGATGAAGGCGCTGCCGGACTCCGACCCGCGCAGCTTCTACCAGCAGGCCAACATCCACTGCACCTACACTGCCGGAACGATACAGTTTGTTAACAATCGGGAAGCTTTTTGGCGGACCTGCTCTGCCATGTGACGGTAGACTCTCTCATCCTGTCATTTGGTTTGTGCTGGAAGGTATGGTTGAATGGAACTGTTTATGTATTCTTTTTCACTTGTTTGATGTTCTCTCGCTTCAAAATCAAGTCTGGGTTGGTAGAAGTGCAGCAGGACGCAAGGCTGGACCACTACATTAGTTCATTCCGTTACCTAACATGTGCTCTGTTATGTTTCCGTACCTGCACCTCGTTTTGATTTGAGGCCTTCTTGTCGCCGCTTCTTGTTGGTTGTTTTTATTTTACGGATGTTGCAGTGATTATATTCTTAAACTTCCCGTTGGACTAACCGGTTTCGTTGGATAGATGTGGCTCGTGGCTTGTAGGTGCCGCAGAGAAAATGACTACAGAACCTACATTAACCCAAACTAGCACCGACAAGATATTGTGAGGCCTACTCAAGTCTCCCAAAGAATCAAACGTGATGTATTGCCTTGGAATATTGTAAGCCAGTATTTTTGTGTTTTAATTAAAAAATCAAAGTTGAATTGCAAAATACAAGACGCAGAACTTCCAAAGCTAATTGGCTGCACATCTTTTGGTCGTTAACTATGTTCGTGATGGAGTAATTTTGGGAGTCTGACTGAATCATTAAATGTTTTGCACTTTGCAGCAATTGTTAAAATGTCCATTGTTGAGTTAATGAATCATCATGCATATCTGATCCAGTGCTAGCTCGAATATTTTAGGTATATTGCATATTAGACAAGTGAGCAACGTGATAATGCTCTTTATATAGATGTGTGGCTGCACTGGATGGATAGACACAGGATACTCCATTATTGAACCAATTGTTTCACATGAATATTTGTACTTCGTCCATTTGTTTTTGAGTTGGTCTAACTTAAAATGGCAACAAGATGTCGTTTAGTATAATGAGATGATTTGGGATGATATTACCTTTTCTTGCAACATATAAAGTAAATTATGCTCGTAGACAAAAATGCACTTTGTGCACAGAGTCTGACGATATGTAGATTTCTGTAGATATGTTTTTGTAAATACAAAGTTTAGACCCCTTAGTTTAACCGATAATGCAGTACTATTAATATGAACCTTTTGGATTAGTCCATTTGGAGGCTAAGAGAAAAACAGGGTTAAGTCAGAATATAAATCCTGCAAAGAAGTGTAATATATTACTCTCTGAATGGCAATATAACTGTATAAGAATACCATCTCCTTTATTTTGACTGGATGCCATTTAGTTATAATGTATCCCATCTTAGAATAGACCAAGCAAGGCATCACAAATTCCCATCTCGCTAGCCACCCATGTTATAAATCCTTATTTCTGCCTTAATCATTTTTGCTGTCCAAACCTATTTATATGATCTGTTTCTGATATACATTGTTATTACTTCTTTCCATGGCTATGAGCATGTGGCTGCTCTAAAGAATTTCAATGACGAACCAGGTGACTTTAAAGAAAGAATTTGGAGGAGGTGAGCAACTTGGAAACTGTCTCATGACTATTCTTTCAGCGCATCATAAATCCCAGCACAACCTCAATGTACCATTTTATTTTGCTATAACCTGGCTACATATTGTAGGTAGGTATAAGGTTTGTCATGTCATTAAATTAGATCTTTAAGGTTAAACGTTAAACGTTATCCAATGTATCTTTAATCTTGAGATGTAATGAAACTGGCTGCTATGTGCATTTGTTTTTTATCTTCTTCAATAAGCTAAAATATTGTGCCTCCTTTGAGAGAGTATGTTGGCTTTGGGGAAAATACTGTGTTACTCTAACTCGTCATCGGCTGCTATGTGCTTTGGTGAGTATGTCCTTGGCTGCTTGTAAAAATGACTTATTGATGGATTAATGGTTCTAACTGTAGGGGCGGTTGAAGCGTGATTGGAAACAGAGTTATGGGCTCATTCAGGAGTGTTTGCTATTGATTTGTTGAGCGCAGTCATTAAACAAAACCACTTAGATTCAGGTGATTAGGTTTAGAAGAAGAATAACTTACACATTGCACTATGAAAATTAGGGATTAGGTGCACCTATTTTTTCTGCACTTGGAAATCTGCATCACAAATATTGACACTATACAATATAGAGTTTGCGGTAAATAAGAGGTGGGTCCTTTTTACCTCTTCTACTCCTCCCACTCTTATGCTAAAAACAGAGATTATTGGTTAGTTTGATGTGCCATTAACGTTAAGATTCCATCACATTGTTTGCATTCCTCTCTTTTATTTTTCATAACTCATAAGATTATGCCAATCTTCATAACCTCAGTGTCTTATAACTCTGGTGCCTTTTGTTATACTCTCTAGCAGTTTGTACTTCTGTTATTAAGTGTTATTAATTATTTTCCCTATTGTGTTTAAAGAGATGATGGATTCTGACGTTTGGGTTTCATGTGATCAACAAGATAAAAGATTTAATCAACTTATCCTCATAAATTTAGTACTATCTAAACCATATAAGAAAACAACTTGTCAGGTAAGAGTTTTCTTTTGGTTTCCACTTTGTCTCATTTAGGAACTGTGCAGCATTTCTTTAGTATGAGGTTTCAAAAAAAGTCCCGCTTTGTGTCCATTTTATTTCAATACTTATTATCCACCTTCCAAGTTCCCTCTTTTTCCAATAATTTTGTTCCAATTAACATGTAATCCGATCTCTCAGTTTTTTGAGATTGATTTGTTTGTTCTGCTATGCATAACATGCACACCTACTCAGAATTATTGAACCATCGGACAAGCAGTGCAGAATTGAAGCCTAGGTAATTTACTTGTTGATACAGTTATCAAATCTGAGATAAAAAAAAAATCTAATTTCAGTGTTATTTATGCATCCTTCCTTTCCATCAGAGGCTCTGATGTTGCTAGCAATGCACCTTCGCTTCGGAAAAATGCTTGTGTCATCTGATATTAGTGATCTTGCCTCACAATCTTCTGGGCATTCAGGTGAACTTTTTGTTCAATTTTTTTTTGTTGTTGTTTCGATCATTTTGATATTACATATGTGAAGAATTTAGTGTAGATAATCATAGATCATAGTTATATATATCCACCATTTTCACAATGTGCGACATCTTCATTTTCTAGCAAAATTATGTATGGGTATCTACATTAGTATAACAAGATGCATGCTAATTTATGTTCTGAAATGAATAAGCAATACTTAATAAGTAGAAATGATGGTCCCTTTTATGCCTTTTAATGACGGTTTGTGTTCTCTCTTCTAGAAGCATCCATGAGCGTTGTTGTCATTGCTGAATGTCATGCGAGCTCAATGAAATTATGTAATTTGTTGAACTTTCTGACAGCATGTCAGATAACCATTGGAAGACCTTGATCAGACCACTTTGGTTGGTATGGGAAGCTTAATATATTCAATAATCAGTATGTTTATCAGAGTCACCTAAATGCCATTGTATATATCGTGTCAAACTCAAATAAGAAGTTGTATGCCCCCACCTCCCCCACTAATGTTGTATATACGCTGAGAAATCTCCATACCTAGAAATAATGTCGCCTTGTTCTGAAGCAATTGATTAGTTAATTTTTTTGAAGGTTCTGGATATCAGTGAGCAAGAAACCATTTTAGTTTGAAAAGGCAAGCATATTTACATAGGCCGTTGCCAATTAGTGGTGGTGCAATGGCGATGCAAGTGAGTCGGCTCACAAGACATGTGCATGCTGCTACACAAGGAACCTACAAACAAGCTGGGTCGTAGAGGGAGCAAAGCACACTAAAGGGCAGTGAAATCCATGGGAGCTGTTGAGGAACCTAACCATGCTGGTAGTGGCAGAGGTTGGGCTAGATGAATTCGATCACGAATCCTCAATATGAGAAAATACATTCCTGTAAAGAATTTTGCAAATATTAAGTGGATTATCTTTTGTTTATTTAAAACACACCTAAGATTGATTGTGTGAATGTTGCCAAATGTATGCATGAAGCATCCAGGTAGCATGGCTTGGAACTAAACCTTATAGGCTTTTCCCTGACCTGTATGTTGGATAAATGCCAACGTTAATGTTTACCCATTAGAATGTTACTGATTATCATGAAGCTGGTTTGTTTTTTTGGAATATTCATTGGCTTAAAAAGTTAAAGTAGTCAATGCTATCATTTTCATCAAATGTTTCACAATAGTAAATTTTTTGGAGCGAGCATCACATTAGTTAGCGTGTCGCTTCAAATTGGATATTCTTCCTTGATATTTCACATGGAAATTGGGTCACGGCTTTAATTGATTTTGTGCTTATTATTCCTATGTTTGTATCATATCTACAAACTGAGAGTTAAATTATACTTCTTTTGGGTATGTTGTGACGCTTTGCTATAAATCACCCTTTAAAATTTTATGTATTGCTTTTATTTATGTTTTTCTTTTTTCCTTTGTAGTTCCGTTGCAAAGCACAGGCATTGTACTAGTATCTTAAAGAGAGAACATACATGGGATCGTCTACATTGAACTGAGCATCATTATTTGTCTCTGCAAACTATATTGCTCTTCATTGACTTTAATAAGACAACCACTTATTTGAGATTCTATAGCTTTGTAATTCTTCTGGAATGGACAGTGTTTAGTTGTTTGCGAGCGGTTTTTGGTGTTTCCTTAGTTTCCTTTTGCACTATGACAAGATTGAGCTTAGTTGGAGTTTCCCCTCCTCAATCTTGATTGTTATCCTGTCATATAACAATTTGGCATGTTGGTGGACTGGTGGTTGTTTTTGTTTCTGTATGGAAATGGAAATAGGGGTTGTTCCCTCTTTGCAAAAAAAAGGTATTTTGATATCAAACTTTGTAATTATATATAGGTTCAGTGGTAGTGTGCCATAAAAGTGATAAAGTTAGATTCACATTTCAAAGTACTTTTATATGATCATGATTTTGCAGTTATTATGAATATGTTGTAAAAGAAATTAACGGTTAAAATTCAATTTAGATATCATTCTAAGTCACACTGCGCCTTACCAAAACCAACGGATAGAGTACATACATACATACATACATACATACATACATACATGTATAAAGCTTTACAGATAACTCAAAACAAGAAATAGTTCCCATAATTAAGATTAGTGCAATACTATTTATAAAGATTGGATTCGATTAATTAGGGATATATCCAATGAAGATGGCTTAAATGTTGCAACTTGCAAATGCATGAAAATCGTGCATATAAGTTTTTAAAAGAGCTCCAAAAATTACCAAATATACGGGAGGGTATGCCCTATATCTCTGCCTAATTTCAATAGTATTCAGTGAATAGTGATTGCACACCGTTCACTACTGTGCTAACTATTTGTCTTCTTCATATCTCACGGATGCAATTGAATTCTGTTGTTGAAATTTTGCATGTTTGTAGAACGTAAATTTCCCAATGTGGGGTATTTTGGGGGAACTCACATAGATAATTTTGATATTGGATCTATGAGTGCTCAAAAGTCAAAAGTAAAAAAAATAAGTCAAGTTATAGGCAGCACAAATACCACAAGCTCTTACAATAGCTTACCAGTTCCTTCACAGATGTTAAGCACAAAATCATAAGAGAATAAACTGCTAGAGACAGGAATTTTGATCATTGTACCTTATTTAACTAGTTGAGAAACTCCAGCACAAGCTTCAAGGTTGCTTTGGAGATGCTGTCCAACTGGTGCATCATGGCATTCCATTTGAAACAAGGGTTTGTTATTAACAAAAAGATTACCCTGTGGACTAGAATTCAATCTTTCGATTGAACTATTGACCACAAGTCAGAACACTCGTCATGATCATCTGGGAACGCCTCAAAATTTTGCAGGGCAGTACCAGCTTTGTAGTGTGCAAAATTTTTCCAAGTCCAAACTCTATATCGTGATGTCTTGCCTGAACTTCATCCTCCCAAGTCAAATAAATCTTTCGAGCATAGATGACACTCGTTTTTGAAGCAATCTCGAATTTGTCGTGGTCAATCGATACAAAGTGACTAGAATGGCATACCAGATAAGCAACACGAATCTGCATTACATAACGATGCGTACTCAAGATGCTCTATATGCTCATCACCAACAGGCCCGACACGCTGCTGGATTCGTAGTGCAAGGATGCTTCGCTGCATGGAGCTACTTTTCATTAGGAACTACAGTTCAAAAGAATAATGTATTGACGAAAAAATTATACCATAAAGAAGCTGCCACATCTAATTTATGCTGGGCAGTCAACGAAATTTCAATAAATAAATTTGCTAAGGCAATGTATCTAGAAACCAGAAAAAGTATTTATGCTACTACATAAGCCAGGCACAATCTACAAGCAGGCATGTTAATATTATGTTGAGATTTGGACACTTTTTTAGACACAAGTACTTGTTAATAGCTCATGATGGGTCGCACTGGATAGTTGTAGGCTTGTATCACAGGTTGTCGTACTAATAGTGAAGATGTCCAGCTCTTGGCTATGTTAAAGGACGTAAAGGTTAAAGGTCATATCCTAAGTAAATTTACGCCCAAAATCAGGCCTGACAAATGACAAGTTAAATGCTTCTCAAAAAAAATGACAAGTTAAACCTTCGGGATTTAAAGATGGATTGTCTATGAGATTATTGACATTAGCAGTCTACTTGGAAGCGTATGAATTAGGGTAGGGTGATTTGGTCCGTTATTAAAAAAAAGGGTAATTTGAGATAAGAACACCATGTTCACGAATAGGAGTAGCGGCGTCGTGGCGATATGCTTTGGGCTTTTTTATTTTTTAATCACTTTGGGCTTTTGGATTTGTGAATAGCAAAGGTGATACACGGCTATATCGGCCCAACCCACCACCAGTGCCCAAGAGGGAGCGAGGGACTGTGCACCACAAAACCTAACGAGCGAAAACTGCGAAACCCAAAACCTTTCGCCGCCGCCTCTACTCGCCGTCGCCTCCGTGGAAAATGGCGGCCCTCGCCTGTCTCCTCCGCCGGCGCAGCCGCCGCGCCGGCGTCCTCCTCCGCGCTCTCTCCACCACGAAAACTACTGCTGCTGAGCCCGCCCTCACAGAGTCGGCCGCCAAGACCCGCCTCCGCCGCGAGTACGACCCGGACCGCGCCGTCTCCCTCCTTGAGGCCATTGACATGGCCTCCCTCTCCGCCTCTTCCACCCGCCACGCTCTCTCCCTCACTGCCCGCCGCCTCGCCCGCTCCCACCGCTTCGCCGACGCCGATGCGCTCCTCTCCTCCCACCTCTCGGCCTCCCCAACAGAGCCCCACCTCGCCGCCATCATCTGCGCCTACGCCTCCGCCTCCCTCCCAAATAAGGCCCTATCTACCTTCCGCTCCGCCGCGCCATCTCTCCCGTCCCCCATCTCCCCGCTCCCCTTCAACGCTCTTCTCTCCGCCTTCCTCCGATGCCGCCGGCACAAGCGCGTCCCGGTCCTCTTCGCGGAGCTCTCCAAGGAGTTCTCCATCACCCCCGACGCCACCTCCTACGGCATCCTGGCTAAGGCGTACTGTATGTCCCATCATGACGATAAGGCACACCAAGTGTTGGATCAAATGCGTGAGCAAGGTATATCGCCGACGACCACCATCTACACCTCATTGATTGATTCGATGTATAAGCACAAGAAGAAAGAGGAGGCCGAGGGCTTGTGGAAACAGATGTTGGAGAGCGGATGCAAGCCCGACCGGGTGACATATAATGTGAAGGCCACGTACTACGGATTCAATGGAAAGCCAGAAGAGGTTCTCGAGGTGATGGCGGAAATGGAGGCGGCTGGACTGAAGCCAGATACCATCACCTACAATTTCCTCATGGTTAGCTACTGCAAGGATGGGAAGGTGGAGGATGCCAAGGGTCTGTACAATTCACTAGGCGAGAAGGGGTGCTCAGCAAATGCTGCCACATACAAGCAGATGATGTCAGAGCTGTGTGCCCATGGAGATTTCGATGGTGGGTTGGAGATTTTCAGGGAAAGCTTGAGCGAGCACAAGGTGCCCGATTTTAGGACAATGAAAGGGTTAGTTGAGGGATTGGCAAAGGGAGGCAGGATGGCCGAAGCAAAGGATGTTGTTGCTGAGGTGAAGAAAAAGTTCCCAGAGAATTTGCTCTCTGGGTGGAAGAAGCTCGAGAAGGAACTTGGGTTGAACCCAGAGAGTGGAGATGTGAATCTGCAAGCAGAATGTACATCTGAAGAACCTCTTGCTGAGGCCGAGTCTGCTTCTACTGAAGCACTTGAGCTGGGAGAGTCTGCTGTGGAGGAAACGGTTGTATCAGAAGAATCTACTGATGATGAAGCGGCTGCGCCTGAAGCATCCACTGCTGAGGAAGTTCCACCGGGTCCTGCTTAATTGGAGATTATTGTGCTTATCAACTTTATTTTGGTTAGGATGTTTACTTTGAGCATATTCTCTACATGGAAGAACTGTTGATGCTGTTTGTAGAGAGGTAAACATTAGGTTTTGGATACAGATTTTGGAGCTACGAATAATTTCCACAAATTGTAGAATATGTCCACCTTTGGAATGAAGAGACGCCTGTTAATGTGAGACCTATGTAGTTAACAGTTATTTATGCTGGTGATGCTTATCTTATTTGATTAGACGCATTGTGTTTCGCCATTTTCTCATCAAATTGCTTAGTTTATCAGTTTTCACATTCTGGTGTTAATCACTTCCAGTTGGATAGCATTATGTTACTATCGATGGCTGGATTTGTTTGAACAAATCTTATCCCAGTAAGATTCGACAGTGAATCCTGCATCACTGCTTCAGCTTTAGCAATTAATGTTGGTGGTATACTCCTCTATGCTTTGCATCCGTGTGTTTTGAATCATGCTAGATAAGGAAATTGAATTAAGGCATCGACCACATACAGATAAGGAAATTGCACTGTTGTTGATCTTCTTGTTGGGAGGTTTTGTTGATTCTGTTGTATAAGCTTCCTGCTGGAAATTCTTTTTAACCAACAAACAAGCCTATAAATTTTGACATATAGTTTCCTTTGTATAGAACTTTTGCTTGTCAATTTGAATTGCATGTAATTACAATAACATTTCATAGGAATAAAAGTCTATGCTTTTTGAGGACCAGAAAGTATCTTACTGAAGCACATTGCAAGTTCCCCATTCAGATAAAGCTTCAATGGAATCAATTCACAGCTCGAGATGAAGAAATCAAATCGCTACAATGTTGACGACCATCAAGCTGATCATGCTAGATGCAAACCTAACAGAAGAAACGAAAACAAATACGATGCCTTTGACAACATACTAGATGCAAACCTAATAGACGAAATGAAAACAGGTGCTGCTATGTCTTTCACGACAGGGTTTCGATGAAGGCGTCCACTCTAGCGTTCATGGCCCTCGACAGAAACTTCATGCAGATCGGAGGCTGCACCTTGGCCAGAGCCAGCACCGACTGAGGCATGCTCCAAATCCCTTCGCCGCAGATCAAGCCCGAGGCAACCGAGCGCGCGAACGCGTCTGCCTGCGCCTTGTTCATCTTCTCCCACGCGAACAGGATCAGGCTCTCGACACACATGTCGATCGCGAAGTATGATCCGAGGTAGAAGGGTATCGCCATCGCCATGGGGACGGGTATGAACCTCGACGCCTTCTTCGGCGCCAGGTCCCTCGCGAGGTTGACGACGACCGCCGCGGCGAACATTGCGTAGCACAGGGTGAGGCAGTGCTTCGGCAGGGAGGAGAAGCCGCTGACGCCGAGGATGGCCATGTTGCGGTAGACGATGGCGTAGGGCGCCGGGTAGTCGCTGCCGGTCACCCCGACGTCGGCGAACGCCCTGTAGAAGAGCCAGAAGACGCACGGCCCGATAACGCAGCCCATGGCCGTGCCGATGACCTGGCTGATGAACATGGACCTCGGCGACGCCAGGGTCAGGTACCCGGTCTTGAAGTCCTGCATGAGGTCGGCGGCGGTGGCGACGATGGTCATCATGACGCCGCAGGCGGCGTGGCCGGCGATCACGCCGCCGTGCGACGCCCCCGCCCACGCGCCGAAGACGAAGATGCCGACCTTCCCGTAGGTGGACGCGAGGGACCAGTCCGTGAGGCCCATCCCGTAGGCGTTGCAGAAGGCCAGCACCGGCGCCATGCCGTAGGCAACCAGAATGTAGTACCATCTCAGCTGGGGGAAGATCTTGGGGACAACGCCGACGGACACGGCTGCGACAGCGACATACCCAGCCAACGCCACGCTCACCGGGATCTGGTCCTTCAGGAAGAACTCGTTGCGACGGTCATCGTCGAAGGATCTCGCCGGATCAAGGCCGCCGTCGCCAGACACAGGGAGTGTACTGCTCGGAGCGTTCTTCCTGGCTGCCGCCATGAATGATTTCACCATCCGCAAGCTTACTTTGACGAAGTTGTAGAAGCCATCACCGAGGATCATGGCGATGGATATGAAGACCTTGTACCCTTGCAGTCCATGGAAGTCGCCTCCCGTGGCGGTAGCCGGGTACCAGCTCCCTCTCTTCGTCTCTATCAGCGGCCACATCAATCCCCACGAGAGGACGCCGCCGATCAGCACGGAGACGTTGATAATGTAGGGGCAGATCATTCCGACTCCGACGTACGTCGCGGAGAAGCTGAAGTAGAACTTTCTCTCGTACGCCTCCAGGCCCAGCGAGGGGAAGCTCTCGAAGCCGCAGTTGTCGCCGGCCGTGTAGAACCACTGGAAGAAGCCCCAGAGGAAGCTGATCAGGGAGTACTTGCCCAGAGTCTTCACCTGCTCCCTGGAACGTAACAACAGCAACCATTTCTGAGATCTGTAGCCGCGTCCATTAGCAGGAAGAGAGCATGCAAGATCGCCGCTCAGCGGCTCAGGTCGTGTACTTCGCTTCCTTGGCGCCCTGAGAGGTGTGGAACCCGTTGATGAGAGTCGCCGTCGCGGTGCCGCTCGGGTAGCTCAGCCCGTAGTCCATGATCATAACCTGCACGATGGTCAGCCATTGATGGAAACCAATTAACCAAGACAGTCAAATTGCGATTTGCATGCAGATCCACAGATGAAACCTGTTCTTTTTTGGACCGTCTACACGGCAGTCGATCGAAATCCCCGGTGATTTCGACTAGCCAGTGCCGCGCGCCCGCAGACTCTCGCGCCCCTCATTATCCCCTTTTCCTTCCTCTTCGGCTCCACACGTCTCCACCGCTATCCCTGCCTCCACCAGCCATCACACACGGCTGGTGACGCCCTCGCCGCCTCGCCACTCCACCCTCTCTTCTTTCTGCTGCTATGCAACCTCGACCGCCCTAACTCTGGCCATGTGTGCCAAGACCCTCACAGTCGCCTCCCACCGTCTTCTGGCCACCGTAGCTTCGGTGGCACCACCGCTGCCTCACTGCACCACCGCACCGCCTCCCACCGTTGGGCCTCCGCCTCCTCGGTCTCTCCCTAAGCCTAGGGAGCACGGGTGAACCTCTCTCTAACCTTAACCCTAACCGGCTAACCCTGACAGTGGCAGAGCTCCGATGAGAGGCAAGGACACAGGCAAAGCAAAGTAGAATAGAGGAGGAGCTGGTAAAGAGGGTAGGGGATGAAGAGATGAGGGGCAGAGCGTGGACTGTTGGATTGAGATCCAACAATCCATGATGTCAACTGAGATCAATAACGATTTCACATAGCAAAACTTTTTTTCAAGAATACTTTAGGTCGTACCACCTAGGCAATCAGACATTTTGCGCTAGCTCGATCGGCTTTTGTGCTGGCTTGCAACTCACTCTGTCTTTTCCTTTCCTCAACTCATCTCTCTCACTCCAAGCAGCACACCTACCTCTCCTCCCCCATCTCCTCCTCCTCCCCCCTCCCCTATCTCCCGGCTGCGACAATGAGCTCGTGACCCTCTTCTCACCCTCCCCCATCTCCAAGTAGCGATGGTGAGCTTATGGGGGCAATGGCGATGATAGCACAAGCTCGTGGGGCGCGATGGTGGTGAGCTCAACAACGAGAGCGAGAAGCCGTGGGGGTGACGGTGTGGTGGTGGCCGTGTATGCACTCTACTAGAAGGATCTAGATGGAGAAGATATACAATGCAACATGGTTTGAAACATCACCTTAGTACGAATAAAACATGTTTTTGCTATGATGAAATACGCGTAAAAAATGTGAAAATCCCTGTTTACTCTTTGTAATTATGTTTTTACTCTAGTAAAATATGGTTTTGATTTTGTGAAAAACATTAGCTCAGATGAAGGGAAACATCTTTGAATAACTGTAAAAATATTAGTTCAACAATGTTTCATTCGTACTTCATCTATGTCTCATCAGTACTTTCCTATGTTTCATCAGGCAAAATTGATATTTCAATTGATGAGATTGAATTGCCGTGATCAAACAGTCTACACGGACGCCCGAGGGGATGAGGCGCTTCCTTTTTTTTCCCTTTGTTTTTACCTTTCGGAGAGGCACGAGAGCGAAGAGGCCGACGAAGCAGACGAGGAAGAGGAACCCGATCATCCACCCCAGCCTCGGGTCCTTGGTGTTCATGGCGTCGTTCGCCTCCGTCGCCTGCTTGGCGATTCTGCCACTCATGCCGAACATGTATGAGCCAAATCCTCCTGCACGCATCAACTACAGTCAATTACGCAAGTTGGCTACACGAAACATAGCAACGAAACAGAGGAAAGAAGGCAGAGAAAGATCGTGATGGCGGGCGAGGCAACGTACCGCTGAAGGCGATGCCGTAGGCGGCGACGACGCAGGTCTGGATGACGGTGTTCTCCTGGCGCGTGAAGGGGCGGTGGGGGAGGCCCATCCTGGCCTCGGCGGCGGACCAGAGGCGGACGAAGAAGAAGCCGAGGAGCCCCGCGGCGATGTTGAGCGACGGGATGATCCCCGTGGTGAGGCTCAGCTTCATGACGATCACGCTGAAGAGCACGGCCAGGAACGCGCTCACCACGAAGGCCCTGAGCGTCAGCTGCTCCCGCCACGACGGCACCGGCTGCGCGCCGAACACCGTCTCGACGGACTCCGCATTGCCGCCGCCCGCGACCTCCCCCGCCATGCCGGCGGAGCAAACCAGTGACGGTGCTGCGCGCGCGGACTGGCCAGGAAGCAACGGAACTCGAGCAGAATCGGGATCGCACCGAGCTGCCCCGCAAGAATAGCACGCGATGGCTGACTACCGAGTGAGAGACTGAGAGTGGAGTGGCCTTCCTGAATCTCTCGAGACTGTGTATGTGTAGGAGCCTAGGAGGGGGATGGATCCTCCATGGAGGCGATGTCGGGGTGGCAGTTCCATTTCTACGGAGAGGAGATACACGATGTATCTGCACCATGAACGTAATGAATGAATGCATCCATTGGCATTAATCTGACGTCAAAGCGGGATACACTCCATAGAGTACAACAATTTTCTCAAGGTCAAAGCTGAGCTGCTATATTAATTCGAAACAAATACTACTAAACTGCCGAATCATATCTGCCAAAAATAAAAACAGTGGCAAACGAGTCCGCAAGATTGCATGCACAAGTGCTCAAAGAGATTGCATGCACAAGTGCTGCAAGAAAGAGCATGCAAATCACTAACCACCTATTTTAAATAAAAACTCTCTTTCAATGCAAACAAGTTTATATAGATGTTTAAATGTTACAACCTTCTCTAAGCACCTACTAAACATAGATGCTTAGTTAGACACTCCTTTCCCGCAAGCACCTCCCTAAATATGTCCATCGTTCAACCAAAAAAAGGATTTTTTTTTTTAGGCATCTACCTAAGCACGAAGTAATGCACCCTGTATTGTACAACACTGCATACTGTATTGCACGCTGTATTGTACAACACCTTGTATTGTACATGGCCAAAAAAACATTATGGTGCTCCTTAAATGGCCAAAAAAAAGGTGCTCCTCAAATGTACTGTACGTCATCTGTGGTCAAATTCTCTTCTAACTATTACAAATACTAATTTCTAAAAAAAAAAACTTTGGCAAATACAACAGTACAATGTCCAAACTCTGTCATATTGTCATTCACGACAAAATAGAAAATAGGTCGAATGCCTGCATGCCAACGGCTCGGATTGAACCAGGTGGGAAAAGAGAACCGATCGAGGCAGGGCAATTTCCGGGCAAAACGTTGCCCAAGAGCATTCCAAATAATTTTCGATGGCAAGAAATGGTACATGCAGCCATCCCAAAATATTTTATGTAACAGGGGAATATTAAGATCTGTATAAATGGGTAAAATACAGAACTAGTGAAATACACCAGAAAACTTCACTGATGTTGTTATCTGGTGGATGGCTCAAAACCAACACTGATGTTTCAGCCCTATTCAGAGCACAAACAACTTTTAAGGCAGTTCAATCTGCAACTCATAATTTGCAGGTCAGTTTGGCAAGACTGCAAGCGGGCATCAGATAAAGTTCCATTTATGTGCTAAAAAACATGCATCACAGACCCACAGTTCAATCGACATCCGACATGCCTTGATTCCTACTAAAAGATAAACATGGTAATTAAGAACAGACTTCTCTCATGTTGTTTTAGACCTCGAATGAGAGAAGCACAACCCAGTAACTAGCAGCTCATAGAGCTAAAGACAAGCCAATTAAGTGAACACTTCCGAATTCAATATGCATAAGTTAGCAAATCACATCAAGAGATATGCCAGCAAAGCAGGATCTGGTACGGTGCCACAGTTAAATTAACAAAGCTAAACATAAAAAATTATCAGAGGTGCACGATGGGAATTAAAAGTTTAAAACTACTACTAGAAAACAGTGATACATCTTTTTTCCAGAAAAGTGGCACTAACGAGTAAGGAAAGTAAACTCGCATATCGGCATAATCCAGAAAAACTCAGTAAATAGGGAGTCATATTGGTTGATAAAAGCATACTAGAATATATTTGTAGTACAGTAAGTTACACAAAATAAGCTTGGCAGATTATTGCTATCCACGTATCCAGCATGTGCACATTAACATGAAAAATTGTGCTTTGCAGAACCACAAAAGATTAATTCATAAGGGAAATCATCATGCAGAGGCCTATACCCAAACGGATAACCAAAGCATAATTTGACATAACCATATCATTAGTCCCAGTCTGATACTAGAAACATATTGAAAATCAACTGAAGCATGAAGCACCATTTAATATTACATATCCTCAGTCTGTCCTTAGCCTAGTGCCGCAGAAAGCTATGAAAGCATACTTTTTAAAGATTTCTTTTACTGATTTTATCTAAGCTCAAATGAAAATACAGCTGAAGAAATATCTCAATGTCTTTTTCTAGATGACCTGCCAAAGTGTCAAATATTCCAATTTCAGGCTATAATTAAGTCACCATGACAGTCATGATTTGGTAACCTATTTTGAGTACCGAGATCAACATATGCAGCATTGCAAAAATAAGGAAGATAACTATTACTTCCTTCAAAATCTTCAATGTAGATGTTACTTGTTGACATATCCTTCCTTGCGCCCCTCAAACCCAGGGCGCATAAACTTCTTCTCACGCTTTTCAATTTTGCGCATCTTCTTCTGGTGTGCACGCTCCTGGATGTTATCCGTCCGTGTCTTCTGCTTCTCCTTCCTCTGCTTGTCCACCGTCTTCTGTCTATCCTTCCACTGCTCTGCATGCTTCTGCTTCCGCTTTTCATCCTTCTTCATACTCTTCTCAATCAATTTTGGGTCATCGTGCACCTTCTCCCCAGCAGCGCGTCTATTAGCCAAATCCCACGCCATCTTGCTTGCCTTTTCAGGATCCTCCTTTGCCTGCTGCATCCGCTTAGCCTGCTCCAGTGCCTTCTTCTTATTCTTAATCCTCCTCTTCTTCCTCCGCCTAGCTTCCTTTGGGTCAACCAACACGTTCCCATACATGATATCTGGCTCTTTTTCCTCGTCTTCTTTCTTAGGTTTCTTTCCACTCTTACCCTCTGAATCCTCAGTGTCATCCTCACGCTTCCGCTTCTTGCCCTCGTCCTTCCCCTTCTTCCCTTTCTTCCCATTTGCCTTATTGCCCTTCTCCTTCTTAGGCTTATTCAAAAACTCCGGCCTGGTGCACCGGTTACCACGGAGCTCCGCAATGCGGCGATGAAGCCGTTCTCGCAGCTCCTCGTAAGTCACCGAACGGTCCTCGGAAACCACTGCCGCCGGCGCGATTGGCAACTCCTCATTCGCATCCTCTTCTTCCTCCTCGTCCTCGTCGCTGTCGTCTTCATCCTCGGAGCTTGCCTCATCATTAGACTCTCGGCTTTCATCTTGTGACTCATCCTGCTCCTCCTCTGCCTTTTGGTCTGCAGCAGATTTCTTGAGGAGATCAAGGGTGGAGGAGGGCGGCGCCGAGGGGTCAAGGCGAGCGCGGCGCGCGGCCTTGAGGTTGGCGCGGGACTGGGCCTTCATGGCCGCCTTGGCGGCCCTGGAGAGGCCCTGGTACCAGGGGCGGTCGTCGTCGGCGGCCGGGAGGTAGAAACGCGGGGGGATGAGCTGCACGAGCGCATCGAAGAAGAGGGAGTGCCCATGGACGCCGCCGCAGTCGGCCGCCGCCAGGAGGTCGGCGGGCATGGTGGCGACGAGCGAATCGTGGTCTGCCGCCGCTGCAGCGGCGGGGGCGGGTTTCCTTGCCATTGGGGTTTAGGTTTGGAGGATTGCGGCGACGGAGTTGCCGCCCGTGGCTCTTTAGGGTCTCAACTCGCAAGTCATGGACCATTCACCGTTGCAGTTAGATGGGGTCAAGTGGGCTTGACATGGGCTTCTTGTCGTACTCTTGTTGGGCCTTCTATTGTCCTTCTCTACTGGGCTTCAGCATGCACATGTGGCAATGTCGGGTTGCCGTGACATAAAATAACGTGGATAGGGATCCTCAGACCAAAATGAAAACAGAGACATGCAATGTCATGAAGAAATTTTACCTAAATATGAATTTTTTTCCCGCATTTGTTTTTCCACCTGCTCACAACAATCCAACTTGTAGCTAAAAGATGAACCCGTGGTTAAGCGGTTTTTCTTCAAATTGAATCACTTGTGAAATTTTGTTGGAGCTGCGGTCCTATGCTCCGCCGCCGCTCCCACAAAACGAGAAGCTAGCGCCTAGCGGCGGGCTATGATATAGCACGCCCATTTGCCTTGCAAAAATGCAGCACGCGAATAACGTTGAAACGAATTTTACTCCACGAAAAACTCACATACCGTATGCATGATGTTAGACCGATCACTCTCTCTCTCTTTCGGCTTGACAGCTCGTTGACACCCTTGTGTAAGATTGGAAATAGATATGGTTGGATAACTGAAACGGTCGGATATCTATAATGTATTTGTATCCACATTTTTTAATGTAATATGGACGGTGTCAGATACCAATATAAAAACTATCATAAAGAATCGATTTGATCCCTACACTATGCCTCTCGACCCATTTTCATTTCTGGACCCAAAACTTGGTTAACTTTTGGTACTTGAATTGTTAAAACAAGACCAAAATGGTCCTCTAACCAATCAATAAGGCGGTTTTAAATGGTTTTCACTTACGTGGAATCTAGGAGTACTGTTTTGCTACATGGACTATTAGTTGACATGTCACCCTTCTCCCTCCCTTCCCCTTTCCTCAACCTCTATCTTTCTTCCTTCTCCCCATCGGATCAACCAAAAAGGAGGAGAGGAAAGGCGCTGCCACCTTGGCGCGGCGGCCCATGCACCTTCGCCACCAGCGGCTCCTATCGGCTATCGCCTAGCCACTTCGTTGGTGCTGGCTTGGCTACCCCTCACTCCGCTGACCAGCAACTTAGTACCTTCGTCCTCTCTCTATGTCCCTGTCTCTCTCAAGGTGTGTGCAACATCACTTAGCCATCTTGTCAGCTTATGCACCTCCATCCTCTCCCTCTCTCCCTCGATCTCTAGGGCATCGCCCATGTGTCTTGTCATCGTCGTGCAGCCCAAGGCGATGCGACGGCATGACCAAGAGGTGGAGCAGCAATGCGGCAGTGCAAAGATGTAGGGACGGATGTGGTTGCCAAGACGGTGGGAGGAAGGGAAGGAGAGAAAGGGGATCATGAGAAAGGGGCTCCAGCAGTGGTTGGCCGGCGAGCCACTCCCGAGTCAAGCCCTAGCTTGTTGCCCTCCCGTGGCTTCTAGAGAGAGAAGGCGTTATAGTTAGAGATATTGAGAGAGGAGGGAGAGAGATTTGATACATCATATGTGGATGCCACATGAGTGCAACCACACAGGTGTCTGTCACGTTTGCGCAAACCTCACACATGTACGACCATACGTCATACGTGGATGCCATATCAGTGCAAACCACACAGGTGTCTGTCATATTTGCGCAAACCGGATAGATCAGAGCGGATTTTTTTTTGGAATGATAATGGAAAACGCGGTTTTTAGAGCGTAATAATCGCGAGGTTGCTTTCAGATGCTCGCATGCGTGAAAGCAACACTGACAGGAGCTTCCAGTACGTGGCATCTGGTTTTTTTATAGGCGTGCGTGACTGCGTGGCGTGTTGTTTCAGCAGATTCGGACATTCCACGAGCTCTCGTTCATTCGCCTTGCCGTTGAGGCTGCTGCATGTCGACAGACTTGGGACAGATTTTACACGTACAACAGAGTGTGCACTTCACGTTTGCCATTCCCGTCCCGTTGCTCGATCTGAAGCCGGAATGCCAGATACGGATCGATTGAAGTGTGTAGTAGCCTTGCAGAATCCTCCACCGGGACCCTGGAACCATTAACACGATTGGGATAAGCTAGCTAGTGCATGGGTCGGCAATCAATCAGCCGTAAACGAATCTGTGATAACGCCGTGTGGACTGTGGATGGAGCATGCGTAGACTATGGGCATTCATGTGAGATCACGATCGCGATCCAACAGCGTAGCGTTCTGAAAGCGCCCGTGCCTAGCCAGGCCCCCCGGACCACCAGGCGTTGCTGCTTTCCAAATTCCGATCGATTTTCACGTGCAAAGCTAGCTCGCTGATTGCTGTATGATTCACGCAAAGACAATTAAAAGATCGCCACAGAAAGAGAGCCGGACAGGAGCACCAAACACTTCTTTTTTTTTCCTTCTTTCTTTCTTTCATTCTTCTTTTGACGCCTAAATTATAGGCCTTTCGTCCTATTTTTGTCCTTTAAAACAAAAAATGGGACTAACTAGGTTTCTTAATATGTGAAATTGGATACAAATAGTCTACTGACCATTTAAATGGTGGTTTTGATGGTGACATTTCGTTGTGACGACATTCGCTGACACGACATGTGGACTACACGTCAGTAAAAACCACCACATGGGCTACCACATTAGCCGAAAACCATAAAAAAAAACTACTATTTGATAGGTTAAAAGATCATTTTTATCTAATTTTACTAATCAAGACACCGAGTTAACATGATTTTAGTTTTCGGTGACCAAAATAGAACGAAAGCTAGAGTTTAAGGATTAAAAAGGGATTGTTTTCTTTTGTTTTCATTCCAAAAACCTTCCATGCGTTTCCGACAATAGTCAAAGGCCCGTGCTACATAGGAGCAGCCCTAGCTCAGCTGGCAAACGCCACATTGTGCGCTGCCGGTCCAGGTCTGACCCGTAGGATAATGAGCAGTTTTCAAACCCTAAAACTGGTCAGTTTGAAATATCATGCCGTGCCGATCAGCCGATATGGCTAATAATCGCAATAATCGACTGATTGTCATGCATCGATAGATTGAATCAGGTGACGGAGACCATCTCTCGAGCCCTAATCGATCATGCTATTGTAGCTAGCTTGGGAATGGGAAGCTAGTCATCATAGAGACGAAGAAGATAGAGACGAAGAACGTCGAAAGATGCGAAGATGCTTTTACGAGACGCTTTATTTTTTTGTGTGGCGTCCATCTATAGAAGTACTAGGATGCATAGCCTCGCACCAGCGTTTGATTTTTTTCGATGAGACGATGGTAAGTTAATGCCTAATCTCATCTCATAATGATTGAGATCAAGACGAAAAAAAAAGGACGAGTGTGATATGATACATATGCTTACGTGTAAATGTCATGAACACATAAACATAGCATAATGCCAAGTGCTAATGTGGCTGTCATCCGAGGAGCTTATCCCGTTATCCATTAGCAAGAGATACGATTTTATCGCACCAAGTTGCTAAGCTCGACCGGCCCCAACTATTACCTTCCCCGTCTCTCTGTCCAAATCGCCAGCTAAAAAGAATTAGCAGAATCTGTGATTCTATATTAGTGTACTTACTTAACATCGTTTTGTATTTACTTTGCAGGGTTTAGAGGCAAAACTATTGAACTTAGATTTATAGTTCTCTAAAATTTTAAGGACTAAACAATTTAAACAGATTTGCTATTCATCAGTCGCCTATGTTTTTTTAAAAATTTTCAGTCGATTTTGTGACCATCTAATATATGTTGAGAATTGTGCTGCTACAACAGTTGATTACGGAGCACGCCTATATGGCTCAAGCCCCTGATGGTTTATAAAAAGATTATCTTAGTTTTGGTGATAATGACATTGTGATGAAATTATGTTGCCTTCGTGGTGAAGAGGTCCAAGATTAAGAATATTTTAGCATAAACTCAGGATTCGAGATGTGTTCATCTAGAATTAGATGTTTTTATTGCTTATTTTTTTTCTATGAGGTGTTTGAGATGTTTTGGAGTTGTTGGAGCTTGTTTTCCATGGATACACTTTGAGTTTTAGAGTGTTTAGGTCCTCGGTGGTTTTTGACAAGATCTGGCTCGTTGGTGCCACGTAGCTTCTTTTCCAAAAGGAGTTCTGGGTGGTGGTGTGCACGTCGTATGGTACGGGGCCGTATGTGTGATTTTCTCGGCCCCATAAATAGATAAGTATTGGTGTGTTGATGACATGAAAGATATTTGGCATGGATTAAGGATTGATCCATGTGGGGTGTTCGCGGTTTTATCAAAACCTCAGACTCTTTTTCGGTGACGGCATCAAGCATGCGATGGAAGAATATTTGGTTTTTACTAGCCTAGGCGTCGAGTTGGGCTAGTAGTAGTTAATAGGTTTTATTTTCGTTTTTTTGTCATGCTTCGGAGGGAACTGAAAACTAGAGGATTACCGTAGAGTGTAGACTCCCCAAAACTGGAGAGAGAAACTCCAAAATTGAGGAGTTCTTATGCACTCTCTAAATCACTATGTAGACGAGGTGGAAGCAATCGTCGGTCGCTTCCACATGTGTGCTCGTACACGCGGGAACTGTGCATCATGGAGGACGACGATGTCGGGCGCCACCAGATGAGCTAGGC
Source organism: Olyra latifolia (assembly GCA_036346145.1). Lineage (NCBI taxonomy): Eukaryota > Viridiplantae > Streptophyta > Magnoliopsida > Poales > Poaceae > Olyra > Olyra latifolia. The sequence continues at coordinate 19,802,409 of CM070524.1, read as the reverse complement.
GCTTTGCTGCGGTGGAGTGCATGGGTGAAGAGGCTGCCTTATTGTGGGGTGCCGCCGGGGGAAGGAGGGTCAAGCGAAGAAGTCTGCATCCCGTCCGTCGCCATAGCCGCACCACCTTGTACGCCGCACCACCATGGCCACCGTCATCGCATCACCTTAGGGCTAGGGTTTCTGTGCCGACGTAGAGAGGACGAAGGAGGGGAGAAAAGAGGGTGGTGGTAGAGGAGGGGTGGAGGGATGGATGAGGAGCGGTAGAGGAGACGGCGGTGGAGGAGACGAGGGATGGATCCGATACAGGAAGTAAAAAATAGGGTAGCCAAAATTGCATGCTCTGTCTCCCTCAAAAGAGTCGGAAAAAAACCGTGTGCTACTCACATACGCCTCAATCCGTATAATTCCTGCCATCACGGCCTGGTCAACAAGTCAAAAACGCAGCCCCTTTTCCTATTCCCCCGTGCATGACTGATCCTACGCCGTCCTATCCCATCTCGACGGCCATCAACGACCTTGGAGAAGGTGACCGCACGGCACAGTACCCGCTGTACGCCTGTACGAACCCCGCGCCCGCCACCGCCCCACACGGGCGACGGCCACACCGCAATAAATATCCATCCGCTCAGCAGTCAGCAGAGCAGAGGCTGCACAGCACAAGTGCAAAACAGTAACACAACCCAAAATCGCTCAGCTTCTCTCTCCCGGTCTCCCCCACCAGGCCACCGCTCCAAACAAACCGGCACCAACCACAACCAGCGTACCAAGCCAATGGCGCCGGACACCACCCAAGGCGCCGCCGCGGCGGGCGGAGACGAGGAAGTGGCGGAGGCGGAGGCGGCCTCCAGCACGGGCGCCACCCTCCGGCACCGCCACGCGGGGAAGGGCGCGGACGAGGCGGAGGGCGACGAGGGGCGCAATGGCGACGGCGGCGCCGGCGTCGACGCGGCGTCGATGGAGCGGGTGTTCGCGGACAAGGCGATGCCATCATGGAGGGAGCAGCTGACGCTGCGGGCGTTCGTGGTGAGCGCGCTGCTGGCCGTCATGTTCAGCGTCATCGTCATGAAGCTCAACCTCACCACGGGGATCATCCCCTCGCTCAACGTCTCCGCGGGGCTGCTCGGCTTCTTCTTCGTCCGCCTCTGGACCGCCACCGTCGAGCGGATAGGCCTCCTCCGGCAGCCCTTCACGCGCCAGGAGAATACCGTCATCCAGACCTGCGTCGTCTCCGCCTACGGCATCGCCTTCAGCGGTAATTAACCCCTCCAAGCTTCGATCCACTCATCACTTTCGATGGATTCGTGCTTGTTCGCGATAAGTCTTTGTGTTATTCGAGTCGTCTGAACTTTGAAACGAGCAGTAGAACTATAGTATAGTTCGTAGTGTGTGTGTTGCTTTGAGAGTTTTAGTTCGTTGCAATACCATGGGAGTGTGACGCGGATCTGGGTGGAGGTGGGAGAAGTTCACGGGGGGAGCATAGCATTTTCCTGTAGTTAGTGGCGTGGGACATCAGGGAATCGATGGTTCTTTTGCCCCGAAGAAAAATACGACCCAATCGCATCAGAATGACAAAAGTGGATTTACGATTGAGAAAGGGCCCGGAAAACACGAAAACTTTCGTGGATTGGTCACAGTTTGGTGGACCGCAGTTTGGCTTTTCTAATCTCACGAGATAGATGTTTGACATGACGGTCCTCTCGTTCGCCTGATTGAATTGTCAAGCGTCGATGACAAAATCAAGGAAGATTTTGCAGTTGATTCATTTGGTGAATGAACAAAGCATGTGTGGAGGTATTCCGCAGTAGATTTTTTTTATTTTATTTTTTGGCGCTGATAGTGAGTTTGCCCGCTGGCATGTGGTATGGCCAAGCAAATTGAAGTTAGAATTCAGGACAGAAATGGACGAGCGTGTTTGGTTTGACTACTCGGCTTACAAGAGATGCACGGTGCTTGCTTTTCTTTATTTTTTTTCTATGACAGAATGACGCATGCGTGTGGAAGCATTGACTTGGCATAAACAAAATTATGATTTGCGGGCTTATCTGAGAACCATGTTATATGTTATACGTGTACGTTGATGCTCATTTGAATAATTTCATGTGGCAGCCATTGATTCGCAGGAATAAGAGTGCATGATGTTTGCGTGTACACAATACTGATTTAAAAATATGTAGGGAAATGTTTGATATGCTTAAGTTATTCTTATCAACAACTTTACATTTGCTTCTGTTTTCTCTGGCAACTGCAACGATATCAAATAAGGGCTTCCAGGATAGTGAGTGATTAATTGCCTTATTTGTCAAAAGTGCATTGTATTTACTTTTACTGATTTGCTTGCCTTGTAAAAATCTATTTTCTGAATGCATGAACAAAGAAACTCTGCTGATTGACATATAATTGTGCTTATTCTCTCCAATTGATCAGGTGGGTTTGGCAGTTACCTATTTGGAATGAGTGAAACAATAGCGAAGCAAGCAACGGAGGCTAAAGATGCTCAGAATATCAAGGATCCTCACCTCGGATGGATGATTGGGTTTCTTTTCCTTGTCAGTTTTATTGGGTTATTTGCACTTGTACCCCTGAGAAAAGTATGCCTTCAACCTGTTTCTCCATTATGTTCTTACTGAATCACTGCATACAAGCAAACCTTCTCACCAACTGAATTTCTGTCTCAGATTATGATTGTCGACTACAAGCTTACCTATCCAAGTGGCACAGCAACAGCTTATCTCATCAATGGTTTTCACACACCTGAGGGTGCCAAGCTTGCCAAGTATTGCTATATAGTTCTGCTTTTGGCTACTATTATAAGTGACAGTAATTACCACAGTGCATGTCAAGCAACTTAACTGGTAACAATAACGATCTGTTTCAGGAAGCAAGTAAAGACATTGGGTAAGTACTTCCTGTTGAGCTTTTTCTGGGGCCTTTTCCAGTGGTTCTACACTGCTGGGGATGACTGTGGATTCAAGAACTTCCCAACATTAGGCCTTGAAGCTTATGAAAACAGGTTATAACTACGGCAATATCTTGGTTTTACCAACATCGTTGACTATGATATGTCCAACATCTGAATATAGCTTATATATAATCTATTTGTAAAACCTCTACAGCTTGGAACATTACCTTTGTCTTCTCTTGTCATGGTGCAAAAATATACCATGGTTATTTATATCTAGCGTCTGAACATTTGTTTACCATTTCCATTTGACTAGCTATCAGTACCAGGTCATTGGTCTCCCATATTAAACTTGACCTATCATCTTCCAGGTTCTTCTTTGATTTCTCTCCTACATATGTTGGAGTTGGCATGATCTGCCCATACATTGTGAATGTGTCTGTTCTGCTAGGCGGTATCCTTTCATGGGGTATAATGTGGCCTCTCATTGCTAAGAAAAAAGGGAGTTGGTACCCTGCTTCTGTCCCAGAAACAAGTCTTCACGGGCTGCAGGCTTACAGGGTAAACATTCACCCCTTCCACTGTTTCTCTTTGGCTAATGCAAGATGCTACAATGTCGCCTTACAAAAATCGACAGTATTGTGACCAAGAATTTGACTGCTAGTTACTTACCATTGCAGGTTTTTATATCCATTGCTTTGATTCTTGGGGATGGTTTATACAATTTTCTCAAGGTGTTTATCCGCACAATTGCGGGCTTCATATCAATGGTTCATAAAAATTCAAAAAGCATGCTTCCTGTTTCAGACAATGGCAACCCCATGTCTACCACTGAAGCCGTATCTTTTGATGATGAACGCCGCATTGAACTCTTCCTGAAAGATCAAATTCCTAAGTCAGTTGCATATGGAGGCTATGCCGTAGTAGCTGCTATATCGATTGGTACCCTTCCTCAGATCTTCCCCCAGCTCAAGTGGTACTACATTTTGGTTGCCTATGTCGTAGCACCTGTACTGGCCTTCTGCAATGCCTACGGAAGTGGTCTCACTGATTGGTCTCTTGCCTCCACCTATGGCAAGCTTGCTATCTTCGTTTTCGGTGCATGGGCAGGCCTTTCTCATGGCGGTGTGCTTGTCGGACTTGCTGCATGTGGTGTGATGATGAGCATTGTGTCCACTGCTTCTGACCTGATGCAAGACTTCAAAACTGGATACTTGACTTTGGCATCACCAAGGTCCATGTTTATCAGCCAGGTGATAGGCACTGGAATGGGCTGTGTCATTGCTCCCTGCGTGTTCTGGCTGTTCTACAAGGCTTTCAGTGATATTGGCGAAAGCGGTACCGAGTACCCAGCGCCTTATGCCATTGTGTACCGCAACATGGCGATACTAGGTGTCGATGGCTTCTCCTCTCTCCCAGAGAACTGCCTGACCCTCTGCTATATCTTCTTTGCCGCCGCGATCGTCATCAACCTGATAAGAGACTTGACACCGCATAAGGTTTCGAGGTTCATCCCGCTCCCAATGGCAATGGCTATACCTTTCTACATTGGCTCGTACTTCGCGATCGATATGTTCCTCGGCAGCGTGATACTCTTTGTGTGGGAGAAGCTGAACAAGGCCAAAGCGGACGCGTTTGGCCCTGCGGTCGCGTCAGGGTTGATATGCGGGGATGGGATCTGGACTTTGCCCCAGTCCATTCTTGCCCTTGCCAAGGTGAAGCCTCCCATTTGCATGAAGTTCTTGTCTAGAGCAAACAACGCCAAAGTGGATAGCTTCCTTGCAGGCTAGTTACAGTCGGTAGTGATCTCACAGCTAACAACGGCAAGTACGGACCATGATGTATATTGTCAAAGAATGCGTTCCCAATTTCGAGACCACTTGTTTTGTGAAAAAGCAGGACCGGGTTTCCTCTTGGAAAGAAGGATGCCCAACAAATCTCGAGTTCCAAAATGATTGTAGCTGTTTCCACATGGTGTGCTTCCAGATGTAAAATTGAGGGGGTAAAGGCTGTAATCCACGTTCCCCACATCTTTTGCATTGATTTTTTTTTTCCGCATTTTTGTTGTCTGACGGGTTGTGACTGGTGAATTGTGGCTCGTGACTAAGTGAGGTCGTGGCTGCTCTTCAGATTTCAAGACTAGCTGCCTGTTAGAGCATCTGGAGCAGATACTCTATAATACTGTAGCTCGAGATAGAGTAGCTGGTGTAGGGAAGAAATCTTTTAGAGTGTAGCGTAAAATGTGAAAGAAATTTAAAGTATTGAATAGAGAAAGTAGTGAATAGTGTTATAAAGTGAGAGGATAGAGTAGCTGCCAAAGTTGCTCTTACCAGAGAGCGAGAATTTGGATAACTGAAATTATAACCAGTATAACTGTGAGATTCCCTTGCAACTGTTCCATAAAAAGAACACATGCATAGCTGTTGTTAGGATACTACAGCAGCAAACACAACAGACGCTCCTAGAGCCTAGCGGAGATCTAACGTACTCATGCCCCTTGTATAAAGGAGCAGTACCTACATATGCAACTTAATCTAAATGTTAAGTTGCTTCACTCGTTAATGCTAACAGGACCATCACGCGAGGAACTCTGCAGAACCAACTCTTGCAGAGCGCCACGCCTGCATGCGTCATGCGTGGACTCGAACATAATCAACCGTTCACTGTAGATTTCAAATGGTTGTCATCTATAGTGGAATAAAGTGCGCCAAGATCAACCTGTTCATTAATGATCCTCCTGGGAAAGAAAGCAGGATTATGAACGCAAGCCATTATATATTTAGAGGGAGGGAGATGAGATGGGGTATACCTGAGGACTTCATCTGATATTTTAATACGACTTTTGACGTCATCCATGGTTATTCCATGCTCCAGGTTTCTGTAGAAGCATAATACAGTCATCAGTCTCTACTGTCTATTATCATAATATACAAGGAGAAAACCATAATATAAAAAGGACATAACAGACTTGTTTTTGTAAATAGCATGACGAAAAAGAGACCCCCAGTTTTTTTTTCTTTTTTGGGGAAAGAAGGGGGGACTAGTATAAATTATAGGAATAAAGACCATGGAAATGCTACTGTGAAACCACCTCTATGCAGGGCTAACTAATAATAATGGAATACCTCCTTTTCCAGATGGTGTGCATCACCACTTTCAGTAGCTTTCATGGGAACTTCTTAGCTTTCATGAAGAAATCAATAGTTCTTTCAGTTCCCAAGCAATTCCTCTAGTATTTCTACGTTTTGCATTCCGAGCTGGTTTAGGTCAAATTGATGCTTCCTAAGTAATTTAACATCTCTGCACATGGACATTCTTCACCAGGTCTATATACATCTGTTCTACTAATCTATTAGGCAACGGACTTTCCCAGTAGACATCACGACTTTATGACAAATGAGGCAATTGCTGTACATCCCATCAGCAAACTAGAGCAAATTAGTGTATCCAGTTATCCACTGATCAGAGTAATAGGTGATCTAGTGCAAGTGGTATGCAGACCAAGCCATGTATCAGGTAGTAGGAATACTCATCTGGGTTCACTAGGAAATGGATAGCACTTAGAAATACAGAGCCAATCTAAACACAATTTGTGGCAGCATTTAGGCTTTAGCTCACCAAGCATAAGAATTCGAAAACAAACCATTAGTAAATCTGCAGCCGTGCTTTTGCATTGAACTCATTGCAGGTGAAATAATTTGCAGGCATGTCATCACAATGAGAAACATTCTAATCTGCAGGCACTTCTTCATCTCAATAGAGATCTATTCTAAATTTTGCAGCTGATTTGATAATTTTCAATGACACAAATGACTTTTAAAGCCTCTTACTAATGCTCTTCAGCCAGTCAGGCACATTTATCAAACAAAATAGCTAGCATCTTAATGTATATGGAATGCTTCTAAAAGTTAATGTATTGCATGAACTCATCGATACAATATTTGCACACAATTTTCTATTCTGGTAGTATGGACATAAATGAGTTTTTTAGAAGCAGCATATGAAATGCTACTGTATATCAAATTACTGATTTCCCATTACAACTGGAAAAAAATGGTCGACAGAATAATCATGAATCAAAACAAGAATAATAGCGGAAGCTGCTCTCTATCTATCTTATGACATCCTGTTAAATTGGACAAAAATGGATGACTTGATAAGCATAACATCACACTGTTGATTGTGCCATACATTTTCTCTAGTAAAGACATCCATATTCAGGAATATGTATGGTGAATATAGATGGTTGGTCATATGAGAAGGTAGAGCTTACTTCAAACTTTTTGTCAAAAGAAGAATCATGAGAGGTTGCTTTACTATATTTAATGCTTTACCATTAAATTCGACAAGAATGGTTACTTGAATAAGTGTAACATATTGTAGGCCTTTTTTCTAGCAAAGACATCCACAATCAGGGCCACATGTTAAATTCTTGATCCAAAACGATTATTAGAACATCAAGCAACATTTGTGAGCAGAATTATCCACAATTAACTTACACAAATGCTGGGTCCTGAAAAACACTCAAGACCAAGTCGGTCAAATCTGCTCCAGTAGTATTTTCTGATTTAGGAAAAGTTGGGGCCTGAGGAATAAAAGAGTGAAATTTAGAAACAATTTGGTTGATCTTAGTAAAAATGTGAAGATGTCTCCAAAAACTACCTGATTATTAGGGTGTGGAGCTTGCTTCCATGTCATATCATTCCTAGACATAGTTTGGTTAGGATTTACTGTTGCTATATTAGCATTTACTTGGGGCTGCAACAAAGACCCCTATCAAAAATTAAATCATTCAAAAACCTAAAACTGCTGTAAAAATACATATTGCTCATATGCTAAATATTAAACTCCGACATAAAGGCTTGGGATATCAGTACCTTTGACCTGGTGAGCTCCAAATACACATGAATGCAGTGCAGAAAGTGATGTGTGACATCATTGAAATTGGTTACACGGCTGACAAGGATTCGTAAAACAGTGAAACAAACATTAGAAAAGGTACAGCTAAAATATATTAAATGAGTTCGGAAAATATTGTCTATGTCCCTGAGTTTTCCCCATAAAATCTTGCTAGTACTTTTAAATACATCATATGCCAAAATAATTTCAACCTGTGGATAACAATGCAATATTACATGCTCATTAACAAGGACATCTCAAGAAGTTAGCCACAGGTTCAGCAATGACAACTTGTGCATGAATACTACAATATTTACTATTCTTTTTATCCAAGTGCCCCAGCATCAGCGTTTTTATTATTCTACTATTTCACTGAAAAGGGCTAACTATCAACACAAATCACCTTTATGATCTGAAAGAAAGAGATGATAGCACAGTGACATAATTTGATGAAATAGAACAAATATTTCCTGTAAAGTTCATTGATATATACTAATACAGGCTACCAGATACTGGAAGTTCACATCCCAAGTTATTATGCAAGATTAAAGTGCTCACCGCACAGAGTAAGCAACCACTTGACGCTTCCCTTGAAAACCTCTCAGACCACCACTGACGATAACATAGTCTCCATTACTGGTGAAACCCAAAACAAAACATAGCTATCAACTCTGGTGCATGGAATATGAATCGCCAACATAACACAGTTAATCTGTAACCCTTACTTGACTTCAGACATTTCCTTAGTGTCAACACTCTCGTTTTCCCTGAGAAATAAATAAAGGTCAGTACATAGAGGAGTCATAATCCAAAAAGTTATTAATTAAACCAACGCAATACATAACATCCCACCAGCGATTGATACTTATGCTGCCTGTACCATCATCAAGAGTGAACGCTACATCGGTCACCCGCTCAACCTTATTCAACATGCGTCCTACAAGCCTAACCTGCGGGGCAATAACAACAACTAGATATACAAGATCTGATGTTTGCTAAAATTTTTATGCTCAAAGAAACAATTTTTTTTTACAAAATTAAGCACCGTACCGTGGACACCTCTGTGCCATCGACAACAAAACTGGACTTGTCGTCGTTGGTCTGAGACGCGTCCATGATCTCCTTCACGGTGAGCGGGAGCAGCGTCTGCGCGCCTCGAGTCTGAGCGCATCGAGAGCCCACAAAGGCGTCAGATTGGAGGCAGAAGAGAACAAGGGGAAAACAAGAGATTAAGTCGGATCCGTGAGGGACCTTGAGGACGCCGCCCCCGCCGCTCTCCGGGGCGTTCGTGGACTGCGAGGGCATGAAGCCGCCGCCACCGAAGAGGGAGTTAGAGTTCGCGGCGCCCCCGCCGCCGTCATAGTGCCCGCCTCCGGCGTACATCGGGGCTCGGTGCGTAAAACCCTAGTCTTGCCGAGGGAGTGGGGAATGGTGAGCGCGGGATAACACGGGGCCGGCTCTCTGTTCCTTGGAGCCGGAGACGTTTGGATGGAAGCGCATCCTCTGAGGTTATCCCAAGCGACGGTAGAGGCACCGTAGCTGCAGATCGGGCCGCCCAGTCTGGATCCAACGTCCAGAAGCGGTAAGCAACTTAATGCACCGAAGCGTTCGCGATTCCAGCCGTGCGATCGGGAATAAACGTGGATCGTTGGATGAGCTAAATTGAACTCCCCTTTCTTCTGGTCGGTTACTAGCATTGTGAAGTAGCAATCGACATTCCTAGAAGCCATACGATGCACGGGGCTGCTGCAAAATGGATTGGGAACGAGTAAAAACTAAACAATAAACACTATTGCATTTCAGTTGATTGCACTGACATTGAACATTTTGACAGGTTTTTAATGCATCAATGAAACATCCAAAAAATAAAAAACTTGAACATTGAACATCCAAAATTTGCAAGTGTCGAACAACACTGAACTTCAATTGTCAGATAGCTGAATTGGAACATCACTAAAGAACACTGATGAGTTGCATCATTGAGTCATACAAAATATGAAAATACATATGAAATACTGCTAATTGTCAGATAGCCTTGAACTTCAATTGCCAGATCTGTTGTTTCCAGCAAAGTTTTCATAAGTTTCTCATACAAAAATGAATATGCTGTTTGAATGAGCTAGTGTCTGTAGCCTACTCCATTGTTCCAAAAATCAAAAGAGTGGCTTAGATAAACTGTATTAGCGAGTCACACCGCACCAAGCAGATCATATCACAAATACACACACAAAAAAGAACGAGGTGGGGGAAATAGATGCTTCATGTTCATGGGAAAAAAAAAAAACTTGACCAAAACCAGATCAAACATGGTTTCTTCAAGAAAATCGGAAAAAACAAATAAACAAGATCTGCATCGTGTTGCTCCCTTTTAGCTTGCTCGAGATTCATCTCATCTTGCTCTAAAGTCAGGCTCATCTTGCACCAAGTCCAGTTTGCTCCAGTTTCGGATCATCTTGCTTCAAGACGAGGCCTCAAAGGAAAATGGCAAGCGGAAGTCCGAGGCACAAGACCAACCATCATCTGCAGAAGGCAATCCGAGTGCCGCCGTGCGAAGCCTGTCGACACTAAGGGCCTGTTTGGTTGGTGCCACGCTTTGTCTAACCTAACCTTAGACAAGTGTGGCAAGCCACACTTTTGTGGCTGAAAAAAATCAGCATCACACCTCAGGCAAAGTGTGGCAAAAAAAATCAGTCTATGACGCGTGGGTCCGATTGCTAAGAAAGTGTGGCAAGCCACAATTGTGGCGCGAACCAAACATCAGCCATAAAAACTGTGGCGCGCCTAAACTTAGTTGTGGCAGATTTGGCAGCAAACCAAACAGGCCCTAGTCTCGTCGGGCCCATACTCGTTGCCCCGAGCCTCTTCGCTACTGCCTTGTCGGCCGCATAGGTTGCCGCCCTCGTCGCTAAGCTAGTGATGTGCCGCCACATTGGGCTGGAGGCGGTGCCGTAAATGGCGGTGGTGGTGAAGAGGGCGTGGGGAGAGAGAAGGGTACCCACTCGGCCAAGCAAGTGGTGAGGGTGTTGGGATTGAGATCCTCGTCTTTGCTTTTTATCTAATAAATCTTTTCTACTTTCTCTCTCTTCTCCCCTCTTCACAGCCAGGGAACAGCATCTCTACCATAACGACAGAGGATGTGCGTTTGGTGTTGTGAGATATGTGGGACGTGGATTGGTGGACGAACGGCTCGATCAACATGAAGGCAAAGAACAACAGAGACTCCTAACATCAGAGGATGCGCTTCACGTGGGGTGGTTCCTCCTCGTAATTTTTTTACTTCTGGCCTGACTTTTGCTAGGTTCCATAAGGGTAGCGGCCCAAGCGGGCCCAGCCTATGACCGTGGGTGTTCAGCCCAAGCGTGGCTCGTCGGTCGCATCTAGTGCAGCCTGTAGGTGCAGGATTGGTGGGGAACATGATTGACCATGAATTTGTATGAAACATATATTGCATGGTCGTCGTCAGCGCTCCAAATCCCACGAGAAATTGTTGAATCAAAGCGAAACTGTTCCGAAAAATCAAAATCAAAATTTAAATTTAAATTTTTCAAAAAAATATTAAAAAAACGGACGATTTCCTGTTAAAACTGAACGATTTTCTTTGGAAAAAATTAACTTCAAACGAACGATTTTCCCATGTTGATTTCTCATTCAAACCAAAAGATTTCTCGCTAACCCTAATATTTCCTTTTTTTTTACAATCCGTTTGATTCAAATTTAGAATCACAAATTTCGCTAAAAAAAGGAAAATTGACGGGAAAAAATTGAAAATAGCTATGGAGCTTTTTTTTTTTTTACCTAAAAACGGTTTTTGGAACATTGGTTGCCATTACTAGCCCTTATCTTCGATTAGTAGAGGAAAAAAAGAGCTTCTGTTTCACTTTACTTTTAATCTGAAAAACAGCCTAAACCTCTTAATTCTCCAACAAAGCGGCCAATTGGCTGAAACTTTTTTTTTCCCTATATATTTCGTGTCAAGTACATGTAGTTAAAACAGCCAGTACACAGTCCAAAGCAACCAAATAGTAGTGCAATAGAGATGATCATGTCCCTAATCTGGCATCCCTCGATTTTTAAGGTTTTGATTTTGGAAAGATCACGCAGAATCCTGGCAAGCGCAATCAGTGGGTGTTTGGCCGACGAAATAGGCCGGCGCAAAACTCCAATCCCGGCTATTAACAAGCAAAATCAGATTCTTCTCAAAACCAAAAAAACAAAATCAGATAGCAGCAGACTGCACCGCCTCCCCAATCCCCGCGTAAACCGCCACCCCATCCCATGTGCTCTTCCATTTATCTGCGTCCCGTTCCCATTCAGGCATCCAGCTCCGCCCCGTTTCGCCTTTGCTTTGCCCTTGCTTCTTCTTCCACCCGGAGCTGCTGCCTTCTTCCTCATGGATCCTCCATCAGCTCAGTCGATGTCTGCGACCGATGACTTGCAGGACAAGACCATGGACGAATGGTACGCGGATGCGCTCTATCCAACCCTTGTTTCTTTCTTCATCTCGCTCTCCTTGATTGGCTGGTTGGTTGTTATTTGATCTTTGTTGGTTCGTTTTTGCAGCTGTTCTTGTTTCTACGACTGCTGCGCCAGCATCCTGGACTTCCTATGCTGTTCTTCTTGACGCTGCCGCTCGCCGGCCATGGAGAAGTACACGCGGAAGCGGAGGGGTCTCGGTGGTCTCGGGCTCCTAATGCTCCGGAGTCCTTAGATTTCTAGGTCGTTAAAACCCCCATCATCCCCATTAATCGGCAAGGAGATTAATGGAGCAATAAACTGCTGATTTATTGACCTATCTTTCGCTGCACTCGTGCAGCGATTTTACATATGTTCTCCTACAGTACTGCTACACCCAGCAAATCATGTGCCAGATCTTACGGCTTAATTCCGCGTTTAAAGCGATTTGGTCTCTAAGCTAGTGGCCAGCTAGACGTTTCCTCTTCTTTGAGTAAGCCCGTGACACGATGGTCGACATTGACAGCCTGCATCGGACTCAAAATCCTGGTGGTTGCTAACATTGGTTTTTGGGGGTGGAACGTTGAATCGGACGGATCACCGTGGCGCACTGCTAAGATGACGTCCACTGAAACCTGACTAAAAACGATATCGGTAGCCCAATTTGAAGATGTGCTTCATCCAAATGCCACTTTCGAAAAGGCAAACTATAAAATGCCACTCTCTACCTAGACATCTCGCTTCTCTGCCATCCCGAAGGATTTAAAAACATTTTAATTCCTATTCCCATTATCCGGCACAAAAAATGTCCGTTTTGCCCATAGGCTTCGTCAAGGCTACCAGACTCTTTTAACTCTATCTTCTTCCTCTCTCACTCCTCTTCTTTCTCTTCCACTGCCTCTTCTCCCCTCCCCCGACCTGCTCCCTCCTCCTTCCTCCCCCGGCTGGCCACCCTATTCCTTTTTCCCCTCCCCGACCGCCTCGCCACCGATCGCCCTTCTCCTTCTCTCTCCTCTCTCCCCTCTCCTCTCTCTCTCTCAAGGGCGGGGCTAGGCGACGACTGGTGTGGGGCTGGAAGGCGTCGGCCGGTGTGGGACTAGAAGATGGCGGCCGACGCAGGACAGGGGCAAGGCGCTTGGCGAGGTTGAGTGGCAACCTTGATCAAAGCGAGCGCAGAGCTTGGGCGCCGATGGGGCGAGCGGTGGCGCCGACAGGAGCGAGGCTGGAGCGCAACGGTCGACGCGGGGCAAAGCAGTGGCGCTGACCGAAGAGAGACTGGAACGCGCCGGTCGGTGCAGGGCAGGAGTGGCGGCGCTCGGGCGGGACAGAGTGGCGGTGCCGACGTCGGGCCGAAGGGCGGCGGTTCTAGCCATGAACCAGAGCAAATTATGCAGTATCTCTGTCGGTTCTTGGCTAGAACCGGCACAGATGTGTCCGTCCCATCCTGCCTCTTACCAACTGGCACAGATAACCTTATCTGTGCCAGTTTGTAATGAACCGGCATAAATAACCCGACACATATGAGGTATTTTGGTGTAGTGTGACGGCCGTGCATGAGCCGGGCATCTCTGATGCCCTCACCTCCACGTACGCCCTCTCCAGCAAACAGTGGGGGCAGATGGCCGTGAAGCCCTCAATGACCGCCTCCTCCGCCGTCACGAAGGGGCTCCACATGAGCGTGTGCGAGAATGCACTGGCACTGTCCATGCCTTTCATGATGCAACATTGATTTGGTTACATGTTACTACAGGACGCCATGTCCATCTTCAGATGCCACAGCATGTTGTGGCGTACCCGGGGTGTGGTCAACTTGCTCCAACGCCTGTGGCACGTCATCGTAGAGCTCCGCCGGTGGGTGGCCAACACTCTCCTCTATCACTAGTGACTCTATCAAGTCAGCAATGAACTTGGCAACGTTGTTACCCTCTTTGGGAGCTGGTTCAAAGGGGACCTGGTAGTTGAGGTGGAACACATCGTGCTGTTAGCAATGCGGCTTCATTTGGTTCTTTGTTTGTGACAGACTATTTAGGTCTGGATTGCAGAGATGTGATAGGATATGAAAGGGTGGATGGAATTCTTCAATAGTATTCCTAGGTACACCAGTTCTATTGAATCATTGCTCCAATATCCAGGCATTTCCCTCCAACCGATCTCATGCTATATTGTAAAAAAAACCTATGTTTTATCATATTCTAGCATCAAGTCTCTCCTTCCTATCTCTATCCTCTCTGATCCGAGCAGCATCCCTATCTCCCCCGGCCCTGGCCACCATATTGTACCCTCCAAATACTGCTCCTAGCTATGGCCCCGCCTTCACCATGGTTGGCCCGCGTGTTCGTGTTGGGTCAGGGGTGGTGGTGCGGTGACCGGAACTAGGGGAGGTGAGGCGCTGTTTGAATCAAATGGAAAGGGGGGGGAGAGAGAAGATGGACTTGATGTGAGAATTCAAAAGAATGCAGGGTCTTTTTGCAAAATGGTATCAACAAGGGTGGAGGGAGACAAGACCCTAGAGCAAGATCCAACGACGTAGACATAATAAATTGATAAATAATTATGACTTGCCATCTCATTCAAGCAAGGTTTTGTTTTTTGGTTAAGAAAAAAATATCATCTAATCCAAGAATAAACAAGTCTAATAAAGGAGGATCTAACCATCAATCGATTTATGGGGGCATTTCAGTCAACGTTTTGGACCGTTGAATCTTTTAATCAATGTCCTAGATTTATAACCCTAATTGTAACTCTAAGGTGTCCCTCATCCCGTCCTAGTTCCTAGCCCACCACCATTAGCACACAACACCCCAAGTCGCGTCTTCGTCTCTACCTCCTCAACTCACACTGCCACCATTGTGCTTTGCCAGCTCGCTATCGCTTGCGCCCACCAGTTTCTCCTTCCTCCCCTTCTTCCTCCTCCTTAGAATGCCCTTCCTTCTTCCTATTTTATTCTTCCCCAACTTTGGTGCTCCCACCCCGCCTTCCTTCTCTTCTCTATCTCCGGCGGCTCCCAGAGCTGCTGAATCCATTGGCCACAACCCGCTGCCTCGTAAATAACCTCAGCATCGTCGTTGATCCTTCGGCCGACTCCACGAACCGCCCTCTACCAATTTCGATGCCAAGGTAGCGCCACGCCGCCTCACCACCGGGCCTCTACCTCCACAGTATCCCTCCAAGCAGGGGGGCATGGTAAACCCCAAACCCTAACCCCACCCCCAAACCCTTGGCCGTGTGGAAGAGGAGGATGACGGAGCAGATCGTCGCGGACGTAGAGGAAGCAGACCGTGAGCAGTCCCGCCGGGCGCTTCCCAAAAACCTTATTTATCGTCTCCCGGTGCAGGATCTCGACAGCGATGGGTTATGAAGACCTGCTCTCCTGAAGTCCGGTGCACGCCGAGACGTCGGGACAGAGTAGTCTAGGCAGCGGCGGCTCAGAGATAAGAGAGGCAAAACCCTAAGCTTTATATATAGAGGTCAGCGGGCCGAACATGACACGAAATCGTGACACGATCGGATCCGCGCGATTTCCATATCTGAAACCGCATCCGAAAATTCTGGAGAACAAAAAGAAATTAAACTGCAAAAGGATGCTGCAGCTGCGCAAGCACGAGGGCCCGATTTCGGCAGACCATTCATGGGGCGGCCCCGGCCCGTGCTCGACGAGGCGAGGCAAGCGCTCGTGTGATGTTCTCTTTCTCTCTCTCTCACTTGTTCTAATGAGGGGGGAGCACACTCCACTATTTAAGTAGGTGTCTCCTACCTCGAACTAGCAATATGGTACTAAAGAGTTTCCACTTCTCTTTCCATACATGAACCTTTGAGATTTTCCCGGAATTATTTCCAAGGCCCATTAATTCCAACACCAACAAATGTGATGACAGTATTAGTATTATGCCAAGTATAGTGACATGCATGCTTGCATGACTCTGGAAATAATCTCCCTATTGAGTACCAAGCGTAAGGTAGATCAGTCTGTAATCCATGGGCGGATAGAGGGTGGCACCCCCTAAACTTTTAAAAACGTGTTTACACACCCTTGTTGATTTATGTATTTTATATTTAGACTTTTTGTAATTAGGCGACACATAAATCAGGTAGATTCTAATTATATTCCATGTCCTCAGGTCAGATTTGTAGATAATACATTTTATTTTTAATATTAAGGGAGAGGCTAGCGCTTGAACTGATCCGGATGCTACTCCCGTACGACGTTTGCCCACTCCCATGTTTGCTCGCTCCAAACATCATCCGTCATCGGTAGCAGCTAGCTCCATCCCTTTTAAGGCATCTTAGAGCATCAGCAGCGGCTTCACTAAATTCGGATCTCTATATTCCTTCTCTAAAGCACTATTTATTTCTTATATTTTCATTCTATCTAGCAGAGTCTCTATTCTCGAAAAAATATAGAGACAAGAGAGAGAAGCTCTAAATATAGAGACTCGGAGAGAAAATCTCTAAATTTAGAGACTGACATAAAGACTCTGCTGGATGGATATAGAGACTGAGACATAGTAGCAACAGTGATAGAGTATACTAATAGAGCACCTGCTAGACTTGCTCTCAGCTCATCGCTAAGCTGGTATATCGCTCCTTTGCTCAGCTCGTACACGGCTAGCTCGTCTGCTCAACTCATGGCTCGCTTCATGCCACACAAGGGCTTGGATAAGAGGGCTCCACACCAAAGAGGGGCTCGATGACAAGGCCAGACTAGGTGTAGTGGTGGTGTAAGAGGAGAAGATGCAATATCGTTGAGCCATTTTTACAATATGTTGTGAGCTTTAGCGTTATTACATATATTATTCGCATGAGATGCAATGTCTTTAAGCCATTTCCGCAATATTGTCACATGCATCTATAACATTAAGAAAAATATTTGCAACATTTTTTAATTTGCACCAGGCTGAGTTGGCTGTGTTGCACCACGATGCGTTCAGTGCTTTGTGCCATTTTTCTTTTTTTCCTTGTATTTACTCTTTTTTTAATAGAATGGCAGAGATGCAACATTTTTACAATATGTTGTGAGCTTTAGCGTTATTACATATATTATTCGTATGAGATGCAACGTCTTTAAGCCATTTCTGCAATATTGTCACAAGCATCTATAACATTAAGAAAATATTTGCAACATTTTTTAATTTACACCAGGCTGAGTTGGCGGTGTTGCACCACAATGCGTTCAGTGCTTTGTGCCATTTTTCTTTTTTTCCTTGTATTTACTCTTTTTTTTAATAGAATGGCAGAGCTTCTGTCCTATTGCTTAAAAACATTTTTTTATTTGGTGAAGTTTGGTGTTGATATAGACATTGCTGTTATGAGATGCCACATCAAAGAACCATTGTTGAAACATCTTTCACGTATGTTTCAAACATTTTTCGCTGTGTTTACCAGATGTTTGGGCAGTGATCATTTCGTACTATTAATGACACTGATTGCAAATGGTACAACAATATTACCTTGCCGCAGTACCCTCCGACCGCTGCTCTTAGCCGCGCACCCTCTTCACCATGGTCGGGCCGTGTCGGGTCGGGAACAGCAGGCGGAACTGAGGGGTGAGGCGCTTGATGTGAGAATTAATTCAGGAGAGTACATATGGTCTTTTTTGCAAAAATGGTGTAAACTAGGGTCGAGGGAGGCAAGATCTCAGAGCAAAGATACGGGTGTGCTTAGGAAAAATGATACAAGCAATGCTGCTGTTCCAGTTCATGGACAACAAATAGATTAATAATTATGCTTTGCCATCTCATCCAAGAACAAACAAATCTAGCACTACACAAGTACATCGTACAACATTCAGTTGAGACAATGAATCCTAAGATACAATGAATGCCACGATGACGGTAATGTCGTCCGGCTTCCCCCCGCGGCTTGCGGACGTCCCTTGCTGTTTCCGACTCTCGACACTGTACGGCGAGTCTCTATTGCACCTTGACGCCTCGTAAGCAAAGGCCGCTATGATGTCCGCCATGTTCTTGGGCGAGAAGCGCAGCATCGTGCCAATCTGGATGATCTGCTGGAGTTCTGAGTCAAACACGTTGTCGAAAAACCCGTCCGAGCAGACCACCACGACGTCGCCTTCCTTAACCGGAATCTCCCCCACCGCAGCATCGGCCACTCTGCTGCTGCCCGCGGCGGCGCAGAGCTGGAACGGGCAGTTGAAATAATGCTGTTGCGGCTGCGAACGGTGCAAGAGCTTGCCGTCGCGGAACACGGCGAAGGCGCTGTCGCCGACGTACGCCCATTTGAGAGCCTCGCCGGCTAACGACAGGATGGCCGCCGTGGACGCAGCTGGCGTGCCCGACAGGACCGTCTTCTGGTACGCCAGCTCCAGGAGCGTGTAGGGGCAGACGTGCGCGCCGGGCATGGTGGCCGCCACCTCCTCGCCGGCGTTCGTCATGAGCCCGCGCGAGAAAGCGGCAGCATCCACGCCTTCGTTACGGTACGCGCCGACGCCGTCCGCCACGCCGACGACTCCGACCTCGGCGTTGACGAAGTGCGCGTCCTCGTCGTGGTCCGGCAGGTAGCAGGACGCGAGGTCCATCCTCAGGGCGCCCGGCGCCACGTCGAGCTCCATGGGGTCGCCGTCCTCCCACGCGCAAGGCTTGAGCTGGTGGACGGAGGCAGAGAGGCTCAGGACGTTGTGACGCGCTTGCAAGGATTGGGAGGAGATGCGTAGCGTGACACGGAGCGCGGCGGGGGTTCGGCCGTCGATCTCGCTCAGGGTCTGCCGGATCTGCGGCAACGTCTCCATGACCGCCGTCTTGCCACGCTCCGACGCAATACGAGTGCTTGATCCCTTGAATCTTGATCAACGTCGTCTTGGTTGTTTGATCTCTTGAGAATTGGTTTTTTGGGTGAATTGTCGAGAGGGCCGACGTAATAAAGTGTGCAAAACCCAATCCGTTTAGGAACGAGAAACCGTGATTCCGATTCTAATTCTAGTGCCTCCGTAGAAGAGGAGGATGAAACTAACACGAAGCCTGATCATCTTTAGCCGTCTCGTGATGCCAACCCTAGTATGTCCTGTCCCTCGGGAAAAATAACTAAATAAAAGACACCTGCGCTCTGTTTCACCTATCTTGCCTAGAGCCTAGTCAAGCAAAAAGGGAAATTCATTTTTCCATATATACATGGCTCCATACATGTTCACAACCACCCGACCCGCTTTAAGATTTGTACTCAGCCTCATTCTCCCTTCACATTCTCTTTTTGCAAAAAAAACCCTCAAATTTTAGAAAAATGCGATCGAGTCCTTATTCCTCTTGTCTTCCTCTCCCCTCTCCTCCAAGCCAGACATCCTCCGAGGGCTTGGCCGCCTGCGACCACCACCCACCCTGCCAGTGATCATAGGGGTGGGCGCTCGAGCCGCCGTCATGCCCACGGGCGCTCGGCTTGGCACGGCGCAAGGGCACGGCGGCAGCTTGAGCACGCACCCAGGTGGCCACTGGCATGGAGTCTGGTGGTCATCGCAGCTGCACCCCCGGATGGTGCCCAGCTCGAAAGAGAGGGAGATGGAGGAAGAAGAAGGATCTGATTGCTTGAAATCTAAAATCCGAGGGCCTTTTTGCAAAAGAGAATGTAACGGAGGAGCAGGGCTGAGTGCTTGGAGCACAATCCGATGGTCGGGTACGTATATAGAACCACATATACTATGGGAAAAATCAGCTTGAAGCAAAAAAAAAAAACTAGCCAAACCAAGATATAGCTCCAACAAGCAACACCATTCATGTAGAAATAAGCTTGCGATCAAACAAGAGCTAAATCACTCTTCTAGCCGAGCAAGAATTTTCTAGCCTAGCTAAGGTAGAAATATTAACAAAATCTGCGATATTTTATCTACCAAAAATATAGGAACCTCACTGAACTAGGATGTCCATTTAAGTTGCAGATTCAGAAGTTATGTCCTCTGTTTTCTCGACTATGTGCTTTCTCTTTCCTTTTAAAGCAAATTTCCATCCAAATTTCATCGAAAAATATAATATTTCTTTGGAAATTTAGCCGAGATTTACCTAATTTTGGCTCTTTTAATTGTGTACAGGAAATAAAACCAAAACCTTGTGTTCCACGTGCCAGCAGCAAGACAAGCATCTCCAAAATGGTAGTTCTGTCTATCTCTATATTTTGAGGTTTTCTAAAAAAAATTAACATCAATAAGAACAGCTATAAGTAAAAAGATCTCAAGATTGGACCATGAAAAAGTACCTATATTTGTCTATCCTCTTATGGATTTTTTTTACATTTCAAATCTAATACAATCTATACTCAACTAGTATTTTTTAAGACGTACCTAAACTATTGTGGGCCATTCTTTTTTTTATCCAATGGTGTAGAGAAATCTTATTCCTAAGGGATATGATGATAAGTATATCTGAACTATGTATGTTTGATCCAACGGTACAGAGAACTCTTAACCCCTAGAGTATAGTAGAAGTGTGTTGACATCCAATTTTGGATATAGCCAAAGTTTTTAAAAGTTGTCGGGACACTTGGTCAAGAGGCTGATATTCTAGAAGAATTTAGATCATGAGCATAATTGGAAGGACTACCAAGGACAATAAGGAAAAAGATCCTAGAGTCAGAGTCCTAATCAGCTACAAGTTAGAATAGGAATCCTTATCCAACAAGCTGATTTAGGAAAGTTATAAAAGTTAACATTGTCCAAGATCGACTACGTAGTATATATTAGGCAAGTTTTTAGATACGTTTCTATTTATAGAGAGTACTGGTTATATATTAAGTCGATTATATTATATATAGTAAGTTAAGAGTTCGAGTCGTATTATATTGAGTCCATGTATCGGGTATAAATACGCAACCTATGTATCAGAAAAAAGGTCCAACACCAATCAATCGAATCTACTTCTTAATAGTCCTTTACTTTTCATCGCATTTAGTCTAGTTTCGCCGTATTTTGTCTTCGATCGATTTGTTGCACATCGTCTTCTCGATCGGCTTCAGAATACACTCCAGGAGTTGTTTGCAAGTAAGTACTATCTCAATTTAGTTCAATCTACGGGCTTGCATCGGCTTTTGGTTTATCGAAATACCATCTTAATCGATATTGTTGCACATCACCATTTCGATTAGAGGTTAGATCTCACCAATCCAGTTTTCTTTTCTGGTGGTCAGAAGACATTCGACGCCTGCTACCCAGTAATTTGCATGCTGATGCTAGCTCAATCAACTTGGGGGTCCTTTGGAATCTTTGGAACGAGTGCAACACCAGGGTCTTCTATCAATCTGAGTGTCCCTCGGATGTATTCCTTAACTTCGTTAAAGACAACCTCTGCCTGTGGGAGTCGGCCAGAGCTAATCTTGGTGGTGCAATGTAGCCCATGTGTGTCGGTGTGTTTATACCCTGCAGACTCCTAGGCCTAGGGATTGTAACCCTCCCCCTATACTTCTTCATTCTTTACTTTCTTACTTCCTCCATACTTCAAATAGTAGTGGTTTTAGACATGTTCTAAATCAAAGTTTTAAAACTTTATCTATGCAGATCTTTTAAACTACTTGGATGGGATACATAAAAATCATACATATAGATTCATCTCAAAAAATACTTCCATAATATCATATTTTTTTATGGATTTTATAAATAAATTGCAATGGTAATTAGTGGTCAAAGTTGTATTTTTAAGACCGTGTCGATATCCAAAACGACTACTATTTGAAGTATGGAGAGAGTACTTAAAAAAAGAAATAGCAGCCGGTGACATAAACAAAGACTCTACCGTGGTTAGCTTTATCTGGGTGATCTAGCTAGGCACTTAGACTATCTCCAACCGTTTCCCACACTTCCATTCCCTTCCCAACCACTGACGGAAATCCCTTCCCAGATTTCATTCCCTTCCCATCCATACACTCCAACAGCATCCCTTCCCCCATTCCCTTCCCTTCCCAAATGTAATATTTTAATCATTCCTGCGTAACCAATGTTTGACATACGCCGTACGTACGAAGCTGTATTTGTAAATAAAAATAACAATAATGTACATTAAAAAAGGATACAAAATAACAAAAATTATTAATGAACATTTTAATATAAAGAATGCATTTCAATATTCGCTGACGCAGAAAAAAATTAATTTCGACAAATAAAATTTGTAAGTACGGCAATGTAGCATCAGCTGGGTAGGTTGCAAAGTTCAGAAGCAACACAGTACGTGCTTACTGCTTGCAGTGTTCACATGCAACACAGCAGGCCTGACTGCTTGCAGTGTTCACATGCAACACAACAACCCTCAGTACCAGCCAAAGTTCACATGGAAAATATCTCCGTGCGTGTGGCTTCAAAAGTTCACAAGAAGCACAGCATGTACCAGTAGGCTCCAAACTTCACGAGTGGCTGTGATCTTATCCTTCCACCAGAACCATACTCAGCTCTCATGGATCTATAAATGGGTCCATCGCTACTCCATATGTCCACACTTATTCTGCCTGCCTTGGCACAAATACCTTCACCATGAGTGGACCTCCATTCGGATCATCATCTACCTTCATGTTCGATGATTCCACTGATGATGACGACGACGAAGAGCTACTCATGTTCACATTGATCGAGGAGGAGGAGAAGGCTACGGGGACACGGTCTCGCGGAGGCTCTGTTCCCGGTCATGCAGCGCTTGAGCGACGTCGTGGCGAGGGGGCCGCTCGATTGTACGAGGACTACTTTGCCGAATCATCTGTCTATGGCCATACTTACTTCAGACGAAGGTAACTCCTTCAACTGCATCATATATATCGTCACGGTACGCAATCATGCGGGCACTCTTCTTCTTGCTGCTGTTGAAGAGCATGACGGTTGGTTCTAGCAGAGGAGGGATGCGAGTGGCAAGCTGGGATTATCTCCACTGCAGAAGATGACCGCCGCCATCCGTCAACTCGCATACGGTGTATCTGCGGACGCCATCGATGAGTACATGCGAATCGGTGCAAGCACAGCCGTAGAAGTAATGAAACGGTATGTGCGAGCAATCGTAGAGATTTTCAGTACAGAATACCTCCGTAGTCCAACAGCGCAGGATACCGCTCGCTTGCTTGCCGTAGGCGACATGCGTGGCTTCCCAGGTATGTTGGGGAGCATTGACTGCATGCACTGGACTTGAAGGAATTGCCCCAAGGCCTGGCAGGGGGCATACACAGGACACACACGAAAACCCTCCATTGTATTGGAGGCCATCGCTTCTTACGATTTGTGGATTTGGCATGCCTTCTTAGGTATGCCGGGTAGCCTAAACGATATAAATGTTCTGCACCGTTCAAACGCCTTAAGTAGGTTAACGGACGGAACCATCCCCCCTGTCAGTTACATGGTTAATGGGAACACCTACGAGATGAGTTACTACCTAGCGGACGGCATATACCCGGAGTGGGCAATATTTGTAAAGCCTATCTCAGCTCCGAGGGGGAACAAGAACACCCATTTTGCCGCTGCGTAGGTCGCAGCCAGGAAGGACGTCGAACGAGCATTCGGGGTCCTTCAAGCGAGGTTCGTTATAATCCGTGGGCCGGCTAGAAGCTGGCACCAGAGTACTCTGCATGACATAATGACCGCCTGTGTCATCCTACACAATATGATCATAGAGGATGAGAGGGATGGTCCACCCCACGATTTTATGTATGATGGAATGGGCGAACATGCTTCCGTAGACCGTGGGCCCAAAAGAGGCATCCTCCATTGCATTCAGGCGAGTCAGCAGATTCGAGATCGAGGGAGTCATCGTCGCCTGCAGCATGATCTCGTGGAGCACCTATGGGCTCGTCACGGAGGACAATAGCTGCAACATATGTCCCACCAGTTCTCTCATCCCGGATTATAATATGTACCAGTTTTGAAGCTTTCTGTCATATTATATCATGTGTATGTTCTTATCTACATGTTTGGAAGGCCATGTAATATTCGCATCCGTATTTTCGAATAAAATGCTAGTTTGTACTACTTGATGTGCTATTCATGCGTAGGCCGTCACATACAGTCTTCTTCTCATGCGAAACCAAAACATTGTCACATACATAGCACAATATGTTTTCAAATAGAACCATCACAACATGTTTTTAACAGTAGGGATATAAATAAGAACAACAACGTAGGAATGTCCAATACATCACAAAAGAAAATTCAGCATTGTTCAGTACATAGGACTGCTCATGAAGACATGTTCCCGAACCTTTTTTGCATTATCTCCTGCTGCTTTCTCATGTAGTACTCCCTCGCCGTACCCTGCTTTGTACTCAAGTCGATGTTTATGATTCTCTCCTCCTCTGTAGCTTCCCAAATGTCCACCTGCCTGCGCTTGATATCCACCAGTGCCGCCTTGTGCTCATTCATCTGCTGAAATTCAGCAGCATATATCCCACCACTGCCATTAGAAGCTTGTGACCCACTAGGCGAGGAAGCCCGGGCCCGAGCTCTCTTCGCAGCATCGTGGCCCATGGGCCTAGGAAGCTCCATAGGTTCAGGTGAGTGTTCACCTGAACCTCCACCCGCGAGAGATGAACCTGGAGATGCAGTGGCGACAGTCTTCTGGCGTTTGGAGACAATGTGAGTGGCCCACTTGGGGTGATCACACAACATTGGCCACAAATGCAAGAAAGGAAATGGCTTTCCTTCCACCTCCTTGTACATCTTCAAAGCCATCGCAATCTGCAAAAGGGAGACCATACCAATGTCACAAGCATGAAGCAATTAATAGAAAGAGAGCAATATAATGTCATAATTTTACCCGGTCGTCCCGCGTTGTCCCGCTTGGATTAAGATCTTTGACCCTCTTCAAGTGTCTCGCAAATTTACTGCCCTGCAGACTGATTGCTTGCCAATGGTTGATGGCGCCCTTTAGGCTACTGTCAATCCAACTAGGCTCATTGTGCCTATTGAAGTACTCGAGGATCCTCTCCCAGTACGTGTTGGATGATTGGTCTGTGCCGACAATGGGATCCTGACTGACGTTCAACCATGCCGAGACGAGGAGTTCTTGCTCCGCGGGTGCCCACGTAGTTCTACAGGTCTTTGGGGTACTCTTCTTCTTGCGCCGGTGCACTGTTGCAGAGCTGCTACCACCGGGAAGAGACTCATCGGACCCCTGGCTGAAGATAGGCTGCGGTGACCCACGGCCTGCGGAGGCCGACCCCTAGGTATCGCAAAGGATTGGGGACACCGGGTCCCCGACATCATGCTGCGAGCAATCCCCCAAGGGCGATGAACTCCATGGTATGTTTTCCCCTCCGCCAAGACGGTTCTCCAAAAATGAATCCATGCAATCCCTGCAGAAGTCCACATAATAACCGGTAATGTGCACGGTATAACACATGTAAATACAATGGTAAAGATTGAATTAACCGAACTAAAAATAGGTTCATACAGTACGTGCACAAAATAAAGACATAAATGTGCTTATGTCTACATGAAAACACCATATGTTGTACATAAGCGAACATGCGAAACATTTCAGGTCATTACGACAGCAAACCAGACTTGTGATGAACTACATAGGAAAGTACTAGACATTAACATAACAAGATCACGAACGGTACAAGTGTCAAGAGCGGTCCGATTCGACGGACAGTCCATCGAATTCGTCATTAGAGCATTCACTCCACGTTGGGTCGTCCGGACTCTGATAGTCACCGGGGATGATGTCGTCGGGGTCTAGGTCCGTCGACTCATCCGGCTCGGCCACGGGGGTATGCACTTTGCCGGCTTCATTTGCCAAGAGGGAGATCTCCTCTAGGCGGATCGCAATGGCTTCGACCTCCAAGAGTGCCCGATTGAACTCCTGGGCAGCGGAGGACTCGCCGGCAGTGAAGTTATCGTTGACAACCTTCTTTAATGCCGCGGTCTCGACCTCCAAATGGTCTCGCAGGGCGATGAGACATGTGCACAATCTGTCTGCCTCCATCTACACCGAACACTTAGAGCAATCACAGTTACAAACCCCGACCCCACAATATGAAACACATTTATATAGTAAAATATGCATATCATGTCGAATGAAACTATGGTAATATATCATTCATCTGCTGCAACAGGCTAATCAATTTAAAATCTGCACAAAGGTTTCATCACCAAAATGTCATCACTGCAGTATGTCTAGTTCACCTCGACACCTTTCAACTAGTGAAACACTAAAAACATCCAGGAGAAAAAATTGTACAGATAACAACTTATACATATGAACTATCATCATACCAAAACATAACTCATGTTATAGCCTTACTCATTCCTCATTTTGGTTTTCAATGAAATCTGGATTACTTTGTCAACAATACTATAGTCCAACAGGGAGAGATACCAATGCAAATGCTTGAGCAACGCCTGAATTTATTTAAATCTTGAGCAATTCACCGGTCTTGACCATAGCGAATTGAGTGCCATAAAAAATAAACTCTTAGGGAACAAAAATCTATGAAGGTTGATAGCAACTCATTCCCCATGATATCAGTTATTAGCATAGTAATTATGTGTGAGAAGGTTGTTGCTAACTAAAACACAAACATATTTCATGACAGCGAGCAAGTCATTGGATCACAGAGGGTTATTACATACTACATTATATATGTCTTAAAATGGCTCCGCTAAGGCAACGTTTCATAGCTTGAAATGAATTATTACCTAAGTGGGATGGTGTTCCACATCATAGGTTTTTATGGAATGAAACTGAAGTTATGATAAGTAATTTCTACACATACTCCTAAGCAAATCAAGCCGAATGACAAGCATTATACACAGACCACTGACACAATATACCGTCTGATGATCAGCAGACCCCAAACAAATCATGCAACAGACGTAACAAAAGAAGCATAATAAATTGTCATATCGAAGCTCATCCTAGTTCTGAAATTAAGCATTCGTCGATGTTTAGGCTACACGTAATCATACCAAAATGAACAAATTGCCCCCAAATCCGAGCTAAATCGCGCACAATCTGCAACACAGCAAGCATGCTTCTATGAATCCATGGCCGATTTTTGCAACATTAGCTTGGAATGGGAGAGATCGACGGATTGGAGCACTTACCTTGACCACCGGCCCCGGCTCTTGCTTCCTCGCCGCCGCTGCGTTCTGTGGACACCGCCCACGCCGCCTCCACTTCCCACCTCGCCCGCCTTCCCTTCCGCCGCCTTGGCTCCTGACGCGTAAGGCTTCGTCGCCGCCGGTGCTCCCCACGCGCACGGCTTCGTTGCCGCCGGTCCTTCCCCACGCGCATGGCTAGCTCGCCGCCGGAGCTTCCCATGCGCAACGCTTCCTCGCCGCCTGGGTCCCCATGCGCAAGGCTTCCTCCCCGGGCCACAGATCTTGCGGACCTGGCTGCGACGAACCGCGCGCCCAACGCCGCCTCCGGCCTGCCTTCCGGCCGAAGAAGCCTGGCGGCGACGCTGGCTCCGCTCCCCCTTCCAAGTCGCGCCGAAGCTCCTCTTGGGGCGACGCCGCCTGCGGTCGTCTCGCCCGAGCTTTCTCCGCGCGTGGAAAAAGTGACGGGAGGAGAATGCCCCTGTGATCCCGCTCGCTTGGGATCGTATCCCAAATCCCACGCGAATCCCGTCCCCGAAGGGATGCCGTTGGAGCCGTCGTGCGAGTCCCGTCCCGGGCTGTCCCGGGCTGTCCGACGCCGCGAAGAGATTTTGCCTGGGACGGGTATCGGTTGGGGACGGTCTTAGGCAGTGAACGTTGTTACTTGAAGCCTATCACTAAGGATAATGCACATCTGCATCCCAAGAACCATAAACATTATCATCTTTGTATTATACTAACGCTGTTTACTATCGAATCTCATGGAGGCATCTGAGCGCCCCAGTGCAGTGTGTAGTGCATACCGGACTAGCTCAGCGATGAACCCCTTGTCGATGAGGTCGGGGATGGCC
This sequence comes from Olyra latifolia, assembly GCA_036346145.1. Classification (NCBI taxonomy): domain Eukaryota; kingdom Viridiplantae; phylum Streptophyta; class Magnoliopsida; order Poales; family Poaceae; genus Olyra; species Olyra latifolia. The sequence continues at coordinate 19,774,316 of CM070524.1, read as the reverse complement.
GCCACTGCGCGGTAGCTCGCCAGCATTGCCGGCCAGAACCCCACAGCCGCCACGCCGCACCGTGCGGCCACGGGGACGGCCCACGACGCTAGGACGTCAACGACGAGGCATGCGGCGGCCGCCGTACCGATGCCCACACGCGCCTGCACTAGCATCTGCTCCAGGTGCGCGGGCATGTGGTGCTCCATGGCGCGCATCCGATCGATATATAGCTGCTAGTTATCCATTTAAGCAAGTGCCAACTAGAGTAATCAAGTCTTCCCCATCTGCCAGAGGTTGACACATGAGCTTCAAAAATTGTTTTTGAAAGATCGATGCAACAGATAGCATGGCAGGTGAATTTTGGAAGTTGCTATCAGCCCGAATTTCATTTGGTACCAACAAACGTCATGATAGTATTATGCCAAGTGTAGTGACATGACAGTAGAAATAATCTCTGTTGAGTATACCAAGTGTAAGCTAGATTCTGTAATCCATGGGCGGATCAAGGGCTGGCACTCCCAAAACTTCCAAAAACGTTTTTACCCTTATTGGTTGTCTTTTATATTTAGATTTTGTTGAAATAAGGTGACACTTGAGGGAAGTATATTCAAAGGCGAGCGCCTCGGATCAGATCACTACTAGAGAAGTGGGTATCACTACCGGCATATCATTACCGGTTATCTGTGAACCGGTAATAATAGTTGAATCACTACCGGTTTGAATCACGAACCGGTAGTGGTGTCTCAGTGAGCCATGGGTTTGAGCCATGAACCGGTAGTGGTGCCTCAAGCACTACTACTACCGGTTTGAGCCACAAACCGGTAGTGATACCTATCCACCACTACTGGTTTAAGCCACAAACCGGTAGTGGTGCCTCGTTTCTGGAAAGTTTAAAAGGAATGCATATTCTATCTATATTAGTACGTGATAGTGGGTGGGTTGGCTAGAAGGGTGAGACTAGAATCACGAGGTCTTAGGTTCTAGTCCTGCTTCTCCCAATATATTTCCAACATATTTTAAACATTTCTAATACTATCACTACCGGTTGTATGAACTGGTAGTGATACTCTAGAGTATCACTTCCGGTTGCCCTCTACCGGTTCCAAAACCGGTACAGATGCTGGTTTGGAACTGATAGTGATGGGCTAATCCGCAGTAGTGGATGTCCGATGGGATGATTCCCATCGGACACATGACGTTATGCTGCCTTCAGCACGGAAATTTAGAAAATAATTGATGAAACTTAGAAAACCTACTGATAAAATTTGACAATATACATATGAAACAAAGGCAAAAACCGATAAAAACTTGCAAAATAACTGTTGAAACTTGAGAAAACTACCAATGAAACTTGGCTACCTACTGATAAAACTTGAAAGTGCCAATAAAACATTGCTAAACTACCGGTGAAACTTGAAAAGGAGTAATGAAACTTGGCCAAACCGACTGATGAAACTTGAAGAATGACCAATAAAACTTGAATAAGTACTAATAAAACTTGGCTAAACTACTGATGAAACCTCATGTTTTATTGTTATTCAAAAAATAACCCCATACAAATATAAGAAGTTTCACAAGAACAAAACCAAATTTCACCAGATATAAACCAAAATTTCGCACTTACATGGCTGAGGTTTCATGATTAAATAGAAATGAATCTTCTCTTAGCCCTCTTCTTCTCCAGATCCAGCGAGCTCCCACGCTGTGCTCGCTGGATCCGGCCGCCAAAAGCTCGCCAAGCTCACATTCTCCAGACCGCCAAAATCTCATCAGATCCGATCACCAAACTCTTCAAACTCGCTCTTACCGGAGAGAGAGGTAGAGAGAGAAGAGATGGGAATCATCGGATCTGGCCGTCCAGGTCTTTGGAAGAGCAGTGATGGGAATACAGATAGGGCAAGAGAGATGAGAGAGGACAGGAGAGGAAGAGGCCCAGCGAGCGGGTGAACAGCTCTGGTTGCTCCCCCCATCGCCGTTGCGAGCTCTGCCGCAGGCCCGTCGACCTCGCCGTCGTGGCCGACAGACTCGCAGGGCTCGCCATCTCGCTGCACATCACTCATTCTCACCTGCGTGCTTGCTTCTAGAAGTTAATGCAATGAGCAGTAGCAATAACGGCGACGGCCCTCCACTTGACCCACTCGCAACGGGTCATGCTGCTGCCCATCCAATGCAGCAAACCGCGTTGATGGCCCGATCAAAAAGAGACAATGTAACATACCCAAAGTTTCAAATTCAGCATAACATTTTTCACAAAAATCATAAATATATTTCTATGACCATTTCTAAATTTTAAATAATTTTCTAAATAAAGTACCTATTTATTCTCTAAAGAAGATACCCTATTCCTCTTTTTATAAAAATAAAAATCCTATAAAATAATAAATATTATTTCATATTTGGATTCTACTCATTTTTCTGAAATTTTAGAAATTTATTTTATATTTTTCTGAGCCTTATATTACTCTCTATGAATTTTCTAATCTCTAACCACTTTCTAAAAATTCTTTTTCTTTTAAATTCAAAACCTTCCTTTCTAGGAAAATCATCAGAATACGCTTTCCTTATTCGGAAACCCAGCTTTACTTAAACCACTCCTTTCACCGACCGTTGGGCCCCATTTGTCAGGGTCATACCGGTTGGAATAAAATCCAACGGCGCCCACGGATTAGCCCCTCAATCTAACGGCCGCCCTGGTTTCTTCTTCCCTACTGTACACATTGTCCGATTCACGGCCACGAAAGCTTCCATTCTTTGCTCCCGTCCAAGCACCGCCCCCGTTTCGCCGCCATGGATAAGCCCGCGCCGCCTCCAATAGCTGCCGCCACCTCACCATCGTTATCTACCCCTAGCAACCCTCCAGTCCGCCGCCGACACCTTGCGCCGCCGCCGCCGCCTTTAGCCACCATTTCGTGCACGTCGCTGCACATTTTCACCTATAAAAACCCCTCTTCGGCGTCGCATAAACCCCCATTCGGCGTCGCATAAACCCCCAAGCCCCATCCCTGCTCTCTTCTTCCCTTCAGCCGCCCCGAGCTGCCCTCACCGCCGCCTCCTTCTCCAACTCCGGCGACTTCCCTCCTCCTCACTTCGGTCCCTCTTCGACCCCGACACCTATAAACAAAATATCCCAAATCCCACCATGAAGCCAGTCCAATCATCCTCTAACCCTATTGTTCACCGGAGAACCCCCATCGCCGTCATCCCATTCCGCCGCCGTCCCAACTCCGTCGCCACACCGACTCCGACCACCCCAGACCCTGCCGCGACCACCAATAGAGTCCATCTAACCCCAATTTCATTTCTCCTCATTCAATTGCTCGTCGCCGGCGAAGCCACCGCCGCCTCCTCCATTTTCCCCGTTTTCTGCCACTGACCAACGTGGCCCACTTCTCAGCCACCCCGGCCAAACCACACCCACTGTGCACCGGGTCCCATATGTCGGCCTCTTCAGCCCCGCCCATATAACTAATTGGACCGAGCCCATTAAGAGCCTAGTAAGAGTTTACATTTTTTTTTCCTTACCTATACTGTTTTGAATATATTTAAATATCAAATCCCTTTTATAAATTCTACAAAAATTCATACAAACCTAAAATAAAATAAAGCATAATATAAAAATATAAAATATCATATTTCTCGACAAAATAACTTAAAATAAATCCTTTTGCTCTCTTTTTCTAATATATTAAAACATTTTCATTAAAGAATATAGAACTAAAATTAATAAAACTTCCAATATAAAAGTTACTCAAAATAATGTTTTATATCTAGAAATAATATCTTTATATTTTTAAAACCTATAGAAATTCAAATTTAGATTTAAAACCTTTCCTTTAATTAAATTGGAACTTTCCTTAAAATATACAATTATGCTAAATAAATTTTACATGTCCCATTCAATTTATATGAATATTTCCATATAGAATTATAATACCAAAATCAGTTATTTTAAAAATCAAAATAAATATTAATTGATAATAATTCTTAAAAATAAAAATTACTATAATCAGTAGTAACATCATGCGGCCCAAAATACCTATTTTTATAAAAACTCCTATCCCTTTTTCTTTTAGAAAATATTTTTAACTTTTTTAAAAATCGTACAACCCATCACCTTTTACCCCAGACCCTTTTATTTTATTGTTTATTTAAAACTTTTCTTATTTGATATTTATTGGAGTTTCTCTCTTTTTATAACGTATAGATGACGAACTTTGCCCTCTGGAAGGTTTAGCCGTAAATGTCCTAAAAATACAATAAGTGTGATCCGATCTTCAAAGGCAGGTTTTCTTATCCTTGATACATTTTGATATACCTACATTTCCTTTACTTACTATTTATTGTATATATTTTCTAGTTATTTATTTATACATTCCAAGTATAATTTTATCCAAGCCCCAATACCTTAAAAAGCCACCCAAAAATAATCAACCTCTGATAAAACCTAGTATAGGCAAAAATATTAAAATTTGATTATCTCATGATAAGATGGAGAATTGGTCTATACAAATAAGTTACTTTGGATAACTTATTTGTGGTGGAAAAGCTGTAGTCTGGAAGGTTGATTGTATTTATATAGAGTAATTCGGAAACAGTGTTTTGCTATTTGGGCCCGTCGGTACAAGGAAGTACCAGCTCAATAACACCAGGTGGAGAGAGTGTGAACTCCCTAGAAATCGTTACTCTATAAATTATAGAAGCAGATTTGGAAACAGTGTTTTGCCGTCTTGGGTTAGAGGATCAAGAGTTTGATTGACACTCAAGGGAACTAGATATTTGCTCGATCTGTGGTATGAGAATATCTAGATATCGTTTGGTTCTATAAAAACTTGGGTTTAAAATGAATAAGAATGACAGATTGATCATCCATCCATATAAGGAGCTGTTATATAGGTAAAGCTGGATAGGTTCTGCAGAGCTAATAACAAATTCATCGATGGACCTTACTTCGGGTATATGAAGTTATGTCAACTGGGTGATGCCTCTCTTATTTACTAAAATCCATGAATTTATGAAAAATTATTGTCTTGATTGCAAATGAGTAAGGATGGAGAAAGATGGTAGAATTTGATCTATTATTATTAATTGTTTTAAAATAATGATAGGACTTTTAAAGCTCAAATTTGCATATTCACCATAAAGCCTTACTATTTCTTGAATCATGTTTTCATATAATAATAGTGTTATTCTCTCAAGAAACCTGCAAGTACGATTAGTACTTACCCACGTTATGTGGGCAATTTATTTCTTTTTACAGGATCCACTTTATACTCTGATATGGACATTTATGAAGAAGACAAGATTTGCGTAGGATCGATTTCTAAGGTTTACCTTATGCTCAGGCTTGCCTGTGGTGTATGGGCATGTATTTTCTTTTTATTACCAGGTTATGTTTCCATTTCCGCTGTAAAATATTTTGTAACATATAATAAATCAAGCAAACTGTACTACTTCTGAATGCAACTGAAATCCTGGACAGTTGGCATTCTGGATATTTTTTGGTAAATTTTTACTGAAAATTTGGTCCGTCACAGACAACAATAAAGAGAAAGTGACCACGTGGAGGGCAGTCGCAGTGGAAGTGGCTCCCGGTCAAAAAGGCGATGGAATGGTGGCAAGACACGCAAACATCCAATTAGGGGTGGAACTCTGGCTCCCGAGCCGAGCCTCTGTCTCAGTACCTTAACCGAGCCCGAGCCGAGCTGGGACGAGCTCGCTCGGAACTCGTTCGTAGCTCGTCCAACCCGAAATCCGAGCGGCCTCCACGAGTGAAATCCGCCGCTTCCCTTCCTCCTTCCCCATCTCCCTCCCACTTATTCTCCCGGGGATGCTCGGTCCGCGCCACCCCACGGCCTCCTCCTCATCCTCCGTTCGTGCCCCGTCGGCCTCCTCCTCCACCTCCGTCTGCGCCGGCCTCCTCCTCCGCCTCCGTCCGCGCCCCGTCGGCCTCCTCCTCCACCCCCACCCCTCCTCCTCGCTTCGTCTGCGCCCGTCGCCGCCGCCTCCACCCATGCCCGTCCTCAGAATCGGCGCGCTGCGTTGCTTGCCGCCTCCGCCTCGCCGCGCCCGTCGGCCTCCTCCTCCGCCTCCGTCCGTCTTGGCCTCCTCCTCCGCCTCCGTCGCGCCGGCCTCCTCCTCCTCCGCCCCGTCCCCAGATCCGGCGCGCCCATCGGCCGCCGCCCGCCTCGTTGGCCGCCGCCTCGCTCGCCGCGCCGCCGCGCTCCGCCCGTCGCCTCGCCTAGCTCGGCCACGAGCTCGCGAGCTGGACCGAGCTAGGTACGAGCCCGAGACGAGCTGCTCCCTGGCTCGGTGCCCGTACCGAGCCCGAACGAGCCGAACCGAGCTCACTCGGGCTCGGCTCGTGTCCAGCCCTACATCCAATGCAAGCAAAGCATGCCAGATGGAAAAGGTTCGAGACGTGGGCATGGACGGAAGGGAGCTGCAAACCGCATTGATGGCCCGCGTGTGCAATGGGCCGAAGCCGCGGGTGCGAGCGGGATCGGACGTCTGTCCTGGAGAGTTTCCGATATTCAAATTATTCCATTGCCCTCGGGTCAGATTTTGTAGACAATACATTCTATATTTATTGTTAATATTAATGCAGCACACTGTAGATGCTTGGCTCGCGAGAACTATTTTAGTTTCTAAATAAAAAAAGATCAATTGTCAGTTATCTTTTTATTTATATGTCTTTATAACCATCATTGTGACCGTAGTGATTCAAGGCTAATATTGGTATCTTTTTGTGATATATGTTACTTGCAAATTTTAAAACCATATGTGGCATAAGAAAATCATATCGACCATGTATGTTTTGTAACAGGTAACGAGCGTGAGTGGCGGATTGGTAATATCGTACCAACAAAAAATTATGGAACAGCTATCGGGCTATATATGTTTGCTACAATTAGTGCAGCTTCTGCGCTTGTAATAGGAGTTGCACAGTCCGCTCCGTCCTTTATGCTTCAAGATTCACGCTAGCATAAGTTTCCTCTCTTCTGCGTTTTTGTGAAAAGACCCTCATAAAACTTCTAATTCTTGTGCAGTGGTTCTTCTCCCTCCTCTCTCTTTTTCCTTCTCCTATCTAGTCCCTTCGGTGCAACCGGCTCCTTCAGCCCCAAGCCAAAGATGAACGGAAGGCTCGCCGAAGATAAACGGAAGGTTCGTCGAAGATGGACGGAAACCCCCATCAAGGTCTCTAGCAAGCCAGTGGATATCACGGACAAGCCATGGTGCGTCTCGGTGAGCGCAGTAGTAGAAATGAGTCAAGGAGTCGGGCCAAGGTGGAGCCAAGAACCAAGATGTTGTGTGCTGCGTACGGGAGCATAGAGGTAGAAGAAGATGGACTCCATCGTAGATGGAGGAGGAATGAAGAGGATTTATGCAAAAAATACATGAGACCATGCAGCATATATCTTGATGCACATTCAATGGTCACCCGATTGTGCAAGGAAATGCTTTTATAAGGTGAACGGTTTTCCGTTGCTATAATTTGTTCCATGGCGTATGTTTCGTGCACCTGTGCAATCAAGCGGCCAGTGGTGACCCTCTGAAGGCATTCCAACGATGCAATTTCGTAGTGCAATCAAGCGTGCGTCGCAGGATCACGATCGAAAGGCTGGCAAAAGGCTTGATTGCACGAGTGCACGCAAGTAGTGATTACACACTGTGGTGTGCGCAAAAAACCTGGTCGGTGACAAAAAAAATGTAGACAGGCTACTTTAGATGATCAACTATCTCCACAGTTTTGTTGGTCTTCATTTGTACATTAATAACCTGCAGATTCAAAAAATATATATAATTAATGCTCAAAGCAACTAGTTGAGCACTGTCCCACACTCATCTATACTACTCAAAACACAATTCCAGCATCTATCCTCATCGATTAATAATCTTCATGCAAAACCTAGATGAAGGCTAATTTTGTGGTGCGTCGAAATGCCCTTTAACTCTAGAAGCTATAATATAACACATAATGCACATAATTGCCTAGCATCCATGATCCAAAAAGGCAATGATTGCAAAATTATGATAGAACACTATAGATCTTAAATGAATAACCTCCTCAAAAACAAAATCATGCCTGAAGAATAAGTTCTATAGAATAGCTACAACAGATCACAGATCGAGAGACCCAAACACTTAACCCATTGGAAGCAACACCTGAGATGGTGGACCATTTTGCAGCGATTGACTTCTGGTTGTCCTCACATCTTGAGACGTCAAAAAGGTTAACGGTTGGATAGTGGCACAGAGCGCCCATGATACGTTGAACACGACCTTTCGGTTGTCCTCACTCCTAACTAGATCTGCTCATATGCTGGGCCGGGCTTGAAAAAGCTCGGTCACTTGGACGCAAGCCCGAGCCTGGCCTAGCCCGATTTTTTCTCACCAAGACAAAAGCCCGAGCCCACCCAGTCAGAAGCTCGAAGCCCAAAAGCCCAGCCCGAAGTCGGATGACTTCATGTCACCGGCCCGATTTTTCTCACCAAGACAAAGCCCGGCTCGAAAGCGCCCGAACCTTACTTGGTGGCAATCTGAACTGAGTTCGAACCGGTCAGTAAGCCCGCCCTTCGGAAAAATCGGGCTGGGCCGGGTTGACTATGATCAGATCTACTTCTGACGACATATGGCGAGGTACACATCAAACTACCGACGGTCGAGGGAGGAATCCAAAGCAGTTGCATTGAGGAGAGTAGAAGGGTGTGGCTATGGAGGTATCTTGACAAGAAGCATGAGGACGACAAGAGATGAGAAGCAGGAACCATGGGACCGTTGAGGTAGACGATGCTACTGCAGAAGTTGGAAGCCGGGGTGCAAATCATGGGATCTTAGGTGAACAGGGTTAGGAACTCAAGAGACATTGAGGCAGGACCAGGGCAGCTCGGAGGCGATCAAACGGTGGAAAAGATGTTAAGGTGCGATTGAATGCTTGAAGAAGCGATGAGCAATGTAACTGTTCTTGGATGCATGGCCGAAGGAGAAGGTCGTCTACACAAATATAGATCTTTGTTTTGCGGGTAACCTTATAAGTTGATACTAAAATTCTAGCTTGCTACCCACCTCGTTACCCCCTCCACCGTGAGAAAAAAAAAAAAAAACTGTAGCATACAAGGCCTCATATCCAATTCCCCCACCCTGTTGTATTACCAACCAATCGACCTAACCTAAAGAATAGGCTTCCAACGCCATGCACAATTTCCTCCTTAACATTGTAGGTGTCACAATATGGCATACGATATTGGGATAAGATTGTTACAATGCATATAATTACAGGGAAAAATGGCCTTGTTGTAAGAAAAAAATAAAGACATGTCTACATCTTTGTTTTAGGGGCAATCTTGTAAGTTTATACTGCAATCCTAGCCCACTACCCACATCGAACATCGTTACCCCCTCTACCGTGGTAAAAAAAACCATAGAATATGAGGCCTCATTTCCAATTCCTAGGGGTGAAAACGGGTCGGATACGGTCGGATAGGGGTCAACCCATATCCGTATCCTATTTTATACCAGATACGGATTCAGAAACGGATAGTGTCGGATACGGATTCGAATATGGATTTAGTCGGATACGGTTTTGGATCGGATATGAGTCGGATACGAATACGAAACCGGGTTTTACCATAATACCTCAATGAGAAAAAATCGACATAAACCTACACTCATTGTTGGTCATCCACAAAAGCACAACACGTAGTATAAAATTAAATGCAATTTGAAAGACATACAAGCTATGAATATAATAATTTATGCTATTAGAAAATAAAGTGGAATAATTCAAACAACCCGATAATAAGTATTAAACATAAATTCATAAAAATCTAATAATAAGTGCCACACGTAAGTGAACGTATTCACATACATGTAATATCCAAATTCTGAAATACGGATATCCGAATTCCGATATCCGAATTATCCGTATCCAGATAGCACTATCCGCTGGATACCCCCAACCCGTATCCGTATCCGTCAAAAAATCCGGATAATTATCCGTATTCGTATCCGTTTCCGCCCGGATAGGAAAATGAGTTCCAAATCACTAAAATCCAGATCCTGTTTTCACCCATACCAATTCCCCCACCCTCTTGTTTTGCCAATCAACCCACCCAACCTAAAGAATAGGCTCCCAACGCCTTAGACAGTTTCCTCCAAATATTTCATACTCCTAGTTTTCCAATGTGTTGCTTGGGAATGATTAATTCCAACTGGGATCCCTAGGAATTGGTGGAGAATTCATTCAAAATTTCCTCCAATCCATAGGGATATTTGTCGAGATTGATCTTCCCAAACAATCCCAATTATCAAAACCCCAATGTCCAAACGCTAGGTCACATTTCGTCAAAACTAGCTTTAATTAGCATAAATACTTTAGGAAGGGGTTGACTTACTAACAGTCGCTTACATGTAGTTCACCTCGCACGGATGACTGCCCTCTTCTACAGCGCCCCCTCCCCCTCTCCTTCTTCCTCTCCGACACTACCCCTCCTCTCCTTCTCATTCCTCTTGTTGTAGTGCTCCGCACGCCTCCATCGTCGTCGCCTTCCCCTGATACCCTACCTACCCACAACTGGTGGCCTCATCGGCTTGCCGCTTCGTCCCCTTCCTTCCACCGCCATGCTGGCCCCGTCCACCCTAATTCTAGGCCGCCATGTGCACCACCGAGCCTCCACTTTCTGACCAAGGGGGGCACGGGTGAACGGTGAACCCTAACCTAAACCTAGCGACAGCAGAGAAAGACACGATGGTGCCGCAACACGTTTCAAGACAAGGACGGCGAGGTGGGGCAACCAAGTAGGAAATGCGATACTTTGGACCGGCGGGTGGCTAGGGGGGAGTGGGGAGCACGATGGGTGTTCAGCAAAAAATGTGGTCATGTGAGCCTCTAGATAGATATCTGGGAAGAATACCTCTCTTTTTGGTAACCAGACTTCATGACGTTCCTGGCCCCTAGTCCATCTCACTTTTGTCTAGGATTATGCCCTAAAATTCTTCTTTTAAAACCGGAGCTTTGAGCTTGAGCATAAGCAGAGTACAGATCTAAAACAGCTCGAGAGAAAAAAAAGGAGCTTTCACCAAAAGAAGAAGAAACGGAACGGCAACTGGCCACGAACAGTCGTTCGTGATTCGTCTTCTCTGTCTCTGCATTCCGAAAAAGATGGAAGCAAAAGTATCTACCTTGCTCTCTCTCCCTCCAACCGCAACCGCAAGGCGAGCCGGAAAATCGCAGCGGTCACAAGAAGGCAAGAAGCCAAAGAACAGTCGCGGGGACCGGCCGGGACGACGGCGATGTGCCCCCGCCGGCGAGCGCGCGGCCCCGCACGGCAACCCTCACGGATCGCAGAAACGAAGTCAGAAGAGCGTTCCTTCACGCATCGGCCTCTCCACACGTGCGCGCGCGCTCGCCGTGCAGCCGCCGTGCGCCGAAAAGACGACGCTCTTTCAACGGAACAGCAGCAGGATCTGAACTGGAGTTTCCACGTCCTCGTGAAAACAAAAAAAAAAAATCCATCACCATCCAACAAAATTCACCGAACCTGCACAAAGGAACGAGGTTTGTTCTTTACTGTTTATTTGGTTACTTGTGGTTTCAAAAAATCAAATGTTCTAGTGTTTTTAGCCTTTTTGTCTCGAAGATACATATGAAAGCTCTAAAAACAATTTAAACCAAACGACCGAGCTTACTAAGGGCATGCTTAATGGTGATCCTATTTGGCCCCATTTTTGGTCTTATCAGTGTAGAAATAGGGCAAGACAAAAATATAAGAGAAGGATATATAAGGATTACAAAATAGGGCCAACGTTGTGTGGAGGATAAAATAAGAGATTGAATAAGACCAGCAGCATTGTGTATACCCTAAGCTACTTCCAAAAAAAACTAGAAGTTTATATATTATGGCTCCGTTTGGTACAGCTCCAGCCCCATCAAAATTGGTGGAGTTGGTGGAGCACCTTATTCCTAACTCCAAAAAGTCATGGAGCTAAAGTTGTGGGTATATTGAGGATGTTTAATTGAGTCATCTTATTTATATTTTAAACTAAAAATATAAACTTAAGTTTTAACCTATAAACTTCATATCTGAGTTGGTGCTGGGAGCTGGAGCTGTGCCAAACGGGCCTATCAGCGAATGTAACTAAAAGAGGAGTCAGGAGTCAGGACCCACACACTTGCTTATATGGGCCAAATTCTTTCTTGCGAAAGAAGCAAAAGCCCAAGCCGACAAGCACGAGGACCAATCCCCCACTCCACCCCGGAATAGATCCAAACCGAAGCGCACCGTCCCGACTTCTCTTCAGCCTCGCCCTATCCGTTTCACATCGCACCTGCACGGTGGACGCTAGCAACTACGGTGATAATATTGACTTCCCTATAACTTCCCTTTTCCATCCCCAAATCGAGTGAAACACCACACGCAGTTCGCTCGGAATCCAATCAATCCTCCGGCTTCCTGCAGCCATGACGCCCTCCGCCCTCGCCCACCTGACCGCCGCCTCCCCGCTCCCCACCTTCTCGCCCGGGCCCAGGCCCAGGCCCAGGCCCGGCTTGGTGCTGAGCCCGAGCGGACCCGTGCTACGGGGGCTCTCCGCGGCGGCGCCCCCGCGGGCGTTCTTCTCGTCGGAGCTGTACCAGCCGCAGCAGCCGGCGGGGTACTCGACGCAGCGGGAGTACGGGCTGGTGCCTATGGTCGTGGAGACCACCTCCCGCGGGGAGCGGGCCTACGACATCTTCTCGCGGCTGCTCAAGGAGCGGATCGTCTGCATCCACGGGCCCATCGCCGACGACACGGCGTCGCTCGTCGTCGCGCAGCTGCTCTTCCTCGAGTCCGAGAACCCGCTCAAGCCGATCCACCTCTACATCAACTCCCCGGGGGGCGTCGTCACGGCCGGCCTCGCGATCTACGACACCATGCAGTACATCCGCTGCCCCGTCACCACGCTCTGCATCGGCCAGGCCGCCTCCATGGGTTCACTCCTGCTCGCCGCCGGCGCGCGCGGGGAGAGGCGGGCGCTGCCCAACGCGAGGGTCATGATCCACCAGCCCTCCGGCGGCGCGCAGGGCCAGGCCTCCGACATCGCCATCCAGGCCAAGGAGATCCTCAAGCTGCGCGACCGGCTCAACAAGATCTACGCCAAGCACACGGGCCAGCCCATCGACCGCATCGAGCAGTGCATGGAGCGGGACCTCTTCATGGACCCCGAGGAAGCGCGCGACTGGGGGCTCATCGACGAGGTCATCGAGAACCGCCCTGCTTCGCTCATGCCCGAGGGTGTTAGTGGCCTTGACCTGCCGCACCATGGAGGCTTGGGCGGCGGACGGGGCAGGGATGTGGAGGAGCCCTCGGCGGTGTGATGCGAGGTCTGGTCTCAAAGGTGAAACCTTTTTCGCGTCCGGTGGCTATGCTGCTCTTTGTTAGATCTAAGGCCTAATTCTTACTACACAAGGTTAGCTTGTTATTCTGGTTGCCGATGTGTCCGGCTTCCTCCCCTGTTGTTTTGATTGCCTGAATTGAGCTATTGCTGATAATTATTGCAACTCTTTAAGGAAGTTCTATTCCTTTGATACCGATTAATTGATACAGTGTTGTGGATGTTGTATCATAAGTATCAATTTCATGCCAAGGCATTAAAAATCATTTCTGTTACTGTTTTTTCCTTTATGTTTGTGTTAGCCGCCAATTAATTTCTGTTAAGTTCATATTCAGATATTATGCTTTGTGTTTATAATTTACATTTAGTATGACGTTATGGTGTTCTTTTTATTATGTATCGGTTTTTTTAATGTTTGCCATGGTTATCTAGCCCTGCTAATCTGTATGTCGTAACATAACAGTATGAATTGACTCCTTGTGATGTTCTGATACACAATAAGGCCATTTTAGTTTCCAGACCCACCTAAGAGGCCTAAGAATAAGTTTACTTTATGCAAAATTGTATATTTTGGCTGCTGTGTAGGAGCACAGTGTTCACTGACCTTACTAATAACTTGTAAGAAAAGATTTAGCATATCTTGATTTGTCATTTTTTGGTCAGGCGTTAAGCTGTATGATTTAGATATGGAAACTAATGTACCTTAGTTTTTAATTGGGACTCTATGTCCACCATAAGAGTATTTGTTCATCAGGTGCTTCAACCTTGAGCTATCATCACCCATGAATTCTAACATTGCAATGCACCAAAAGGAGGACACATTGGGCCTTTGGTACCTAATGGAAACATGATATGAATCTAACACCCATTAAGCATAATAGCAGAAGTGTGGTCTATTGTTAACTTACAGAATAACATCAAATACTAGCCATCAGTTCTCAAAATTGTTGCTACAATACATATGTAAGTTTGTGAAGTTCATTGGTATGAATGAACTTGACCAAATTCTACTTTGTGGTTGTGTCCGATCTATGACTCACTTGGAGCTTAATATGACCTGGAATTATGCTCTGATGCTTTGAGTAACTTCAGAGCACATCTGAAACGGGCAAAACGGAGGTTTTACACAGCTCCTGACTCCAGGTATTGAGCACCTTGAAGATGCTGAAAAATAAAGAGTTCAGGCTCCTGAACTTTGTGGGAGTAAAATGAAAAAACTAGGTTTGTCTATCTAACTATTGCCCGTTCTCAGCTGGATCATGCATTCAGAGTTTACATGCACAAAATTGACTGAAGCCCTATCTTGTAAATGAAAAAACTAGGCTATGACTAATGTATCTAAACTATTGTTCATTCTCATCTGGATCATGCATACAGAGTTTTACATGTACATAATTGACTGAACCCATATGTTTGTGAGTTATTTGTGTCGCAGATATATGAACACAGTTTGATGAGACCAGCATACAGAGTTTTACATGCACATAATTGACTGAACCCATATGTTTGTGAGTTATTTGTGTAGCAGATATATGAACACAGTTTGATGAGACTGACACCTGATTTTGTACACCTGAAACTTAAGTCTACCTTTTCTACCAGAAGCTGGTCCTTTCTTGGGAATGCCAGCAATATGCTTTATTGCTGTATTGGTTTTGGCTGTTTTCTGTAGGCGTACAACCGAACGGTATCAATGCTGCCTTCTTTCAGCTGGGATGGTAAGTTCTGAGGCTGGCTGTCTTCGATTCGAAGTTTCAGTTTAGGACGAAAATCCCATCTTCCTGTTAATCATTGTTATATCCCATGTTTGAAGGACTTTCTACTAAGAAGATTCGGCACACCTACAATGGTTTCCTGCTGGTTTTACTCGTGCAGTTGTGCCCTGGACAGTCACTCATCCTGCACCTCGCGATGTTATTTTTCTTTCTGATTCTCCAGTTAATCTTCCCCTTAATGCTACCCATTGTCTATGCATGCATGATTGGCCAACGATTTAATGAAACATCCGCTGAGCCAATGCACAAAATGAAAACTGCTGTGAGAACTACTATGGGCAAAATAGCTTGTGCAAACAGCTGAAACAAGAAGGCTCTGATGTGGGGAGAGCAGCGACAATGTGGTGGACACGAGGACCGGCACGACATGCCACCGCGGGCACAAGCGCTGGCTTTTCCTCAACACTGGACAGCGGCACGGGCGCCGTTGCACCTGTAGTACCATGCAGGTCCATGCTGAAAGTCTTTTAACATTGGGAAACGGCAGGGGCTCGGCAGTCGGCAGCCAAACCAGGAAACAAAACTGTACCGGATCAAGCAAGCATGAGCACTGTTGCTGATGAAGAAAAATATGGACCAAGAGCAACCAGAGTTCAAGAAAAAGAATGTGGAATATGGACGGGAACAAGGCAGGGATATGAATGGGGATAAGAGAAATCATGTAGTTATTTTTTCTTTCCTAAATTTTTTTAAGAGAAATCATGTAGTTATTTTTTCTTTCCTAAATTTTTTTTACTTTCAATGATTTTTTCCCAAAGATTTGTTGCGTGCAATTGTGAAGAGTGCAGTTATGAGTCATCACATTAGACCTTTTTTAGGGATTGTTGCGGGGATCCGGTGATTCGGTTCCACAGCTATAAACCACCTTAGAGTAATACCTGCATTATCATTGTCCATTGCCTATTAGACCTTGATCAAGCTTGGCCAAGAACCTAATATGAATAGATGAATGATGGGTCCCATGGCTATAAAACCGAGTTCGAGTAAGACCCGGATTTTCATTGTCCATTGCCTACTAGACCTTGATTAAGCTTGTCCAAGAAATACTAGATGAATGATGATCATGACACAACCATTTGACAAATCTTTTTCACATGTTGAAGCAGCACAGGAAGGTACACCAATTTTAGTTTGAAGTGGAAGAAACATCATTCGATAAATTATCTTTTGGAGTTACTAGTATTGGAGATTTTTTTGCCCGGTTGGAACACATTAGCTTATTATTTTATATGTTCTAAAGGGGTAATATATGTGAGTTCTTTTTTATCTCAGGAATGCCACGATTTTTTATACAATGCAGTAATTGAAATATCGTGTGAAAGTATTGCATTCCAAACATGGTTGGGAACTTTCGCTTCTTTGAAAATATTGGAGCTCAAAAATCATTGTAAAGTATACCAGATACTACACCATAAGTCTACTTGTACGGATATATATAACTTAGACCCCCTAACTTGAAAATTACATATTTAGATACTTCAACTAGGGCAATTGAGTCAATAAATGTCAAAAAATCTATTGGTAATTATTGGAAAATCAAAATAGAGAAGACATCACACAATCGCTCAATATTTTAACTATAGCTTGATCAGATGATTGCCATTTGAAATTATTGGAGAAATGTAATTTTTGGATTCAAATGAATCTTTTCACAAATCGCAATGTCATTGGGCTATTTTTATAAGTTTCTAACTGATCTTAATTAGAAATTTCATGGTCAAACTTTGGATTTAATATGGTCAAAGTGTCACAGCACCATTATTTGCTAACTAAGTGTGAGTTAAGTCAGTTAACCTATATTAATACAAAGTTTAGAGATCTAGATATTCGATTCTCAAACTTAATATCTCACCTGAAGTCCAGGGAGATGCAACACACACAATTGAAAATGCCATGAGGACTCAGAGACAGCCCAAACAGTAATCACCCAGAAAAGAGGCCCATAAAGAAATGGCCCAAATAGTAATCACTAAGAAAATCAGAAAACCCTTCTTCTCCCATTATACTGGTCGCATCTTTCTTCCCTTGAATCCTGAAAGTCCAAGCCCTTTCTTCTGAAGTTCTGATCACCGCTGCTCCGGCCGGCGTTGCTTAATTCTTCTCCTTCTTGCGAAACAGCGAAGCGGCCAGCGGCTGCGGCTGCCGTCAGTCAGCCGAGCAAGCCAGCATGGCCTTTCTCTTCAACAAATTCCAGGAGGTGCGCTTCTATCCCTTACACATCTCGCAGCCATCTTGGGATCTCTCGATCTGCTCGATTCCCGTTGCGTTCGACGAAACCGCCTTGGATTCATTGTGACAAACGAAAAAGTTTCGATTTGCATGTTTCAAGGTAGCTGTAGTTGTTTCTTGAATCAAGGCATACAGGGAGACTACTCCTTCCTGGGCGATTAGAGGGGCGACCGGAGCTTGGGCTTAGGTGGAAACCCAGCCGCGCCGCCTCCAACATTGAAGCAGCAGCTGCCCACGAGCCGGCCCTCCCCTTCTCTCCAAGTGAAGCAGCAGCCAGCATCGGGTGCAGCCGCCGCCGTCCGCGCCACCCCGAGGTTCGCCCGAGGCAGATCCGGCACCCGTTCCCGGATCTAGGCCTCCCGCGCGCCGTCTGCGTTGGATCCACGCCGCCCTAGCGTGCACCACCTTCTGGAGCCTTCGTTGCCACTCGGGGGAGCTCTGCCCTGCTCCACCACCCGGCCTCGTCCTCACCTCGGGCCCATTCGGCCGCGCTCGGCCCGCGCCGCCACGACGCCTCTGCCGCCTGCAACCGTGTCCCTCCGCCTGCTCCAACCACGCCCCGCCTCTCCACCAGCGCCTCCACCTGCGCCCTCTATCCGCCCGGCGGCCAAAGCCCCTGCCCAGATGCCTGGTGCATCTGAGGAACCATCAGCTGCTAGCGCATCTTCGAAGTGGCACAAGAAGATGCACATGGGAGATCGTCCTAGGCCGCAACCTGCCGCCTCCATGCCACCTAGCGTTCAGTTGCTAGACGCCCAATGCCTCCCTTTCGTGCCCTGGTGCCTCCCTTTCGTCGCTCGTGGGGGTAGGAGTGAGGCAAAAGTCATCGGAGGCCATGAGACTGCAGCTCCGGCGGTTAGCGTTGGAGGTTGAGCTAGAGGAGTGCATGCTCGCCCTCCAGCTGTTGCACCATGTCGATTTCTAGGACTCGTTGGATGAAGCCATTGTGGTGATGTTCCCAGTTGAGGAGGCTTGCGGCTGTGGTGTTGCTGTAGATGGTGCCTCGTCCTAGGCTGACTCCTTTGGTGTAGGCCTCATCCCACCGGCCGCCAATCCCTATGCCCCCTCTCTCTCAACATTGCCTACCTGCCAGCTCCAAGAGCCGCTTCATTGTTCTTCGTTGTCGTCTAGGCCTTGCACATCTCTTAGGCCTAATGGTAGCTCGAAGCCACCCTCTCTCACCCATGCCCTCCAAGCATTCGAGGTCTTGCCCTTTCATAGCTGTGTTGAGGGCAGCTCAGGAGGACTGTCGACAATGGGTGATGACAAAAGTTGGGTCAAGGTCTTTAGAGAGGATGTCGAAGGACTCCTTTAGGCCCTCTCCCACAGTCTTTACAAGCGCACAAGGTGGCTTCTAAGGTTTTGCAAGCATCCTCCTGTTTGGTTGGCAAATACTTTAGGGGCATGTTTGGATCATAGCCCTCATCTGCCTTGCCAATGCAAAGGTCATGCCAATTCAGGGCATGACCTTTTAAAGGCAAAAAAACAAGTGTTTGGTTGGTAGCCTTCGAAGAATAACCAATGAAAAATGAAAATAAAATAAAATTTCACAAAAAATTAAAAGTATTTAAAATGGGTTGCTTAGGATTTTAGATGAATTATGAAATTTATTTCATACAATTTGGACACCATATGAAATAGATATAAAAATCATAAAAATCAAATTTTGAAATAAAGAACGTTGCTTTAGCTGGTTAGGTGCTGCATGTGCGGCTGACAGGGTGTCCCAGCGCTCTAGTTGTTGGCTCGCCATTCATTGGCGTGAGAATTGGGCGCCATTGCCTGGACACCGATTCATGTGTAAAAAACTTGGCTAGCCAAATTTTTCAAAGGCGTGCCATTCATTGGCTATAAACCAAACGATAGCCAAATTACCAAGGCACGCCAATGTTTGGTAAGGCCAGCGAAGGTCATGAACCAAACAGCCCCTAGGTTCCTTTTCTCAGATCACAAGGTAGTGAATTGTTGAAATCCTATTAATTGTCTCCGCTGCTGGGGCTTTGGTCATGTTACCTGCTGGTGTCATCAAAGCGCTTGCCTCTGCAAGCCCGTTGCTTGTCCTTCGCCATCGCCGCATGTTGCACCACTGCCTCCTTGCGAAGCTTCTTTCCCTCCTTTGAAGAAGAGTGAGGTGTCCCTTTTAGGAATGAAAGATGTCTCCTTTCCCAAAAAGCACATGGTGCTTGTGTCATTTGTGGAGTCTTCTTTGTTGGTTTCTACAGCAAATGTTGCTCATGCTATTTGTGAGAAGCTCCACATCCCACTTGACGCCCTATCTGTGGAGGTCTTCTCAAATCAGTGCTTCAATGAGAACCTTGATGTTTGTACACATTTGACCATCAACACTATGGAGCTTCCTAGGGACATCACCCATCATCTTTCTCTTCCTCTCTCGAAGGAGTTGGTGTCACCTTTGCTGGAAGATGGAGCGGATCGTCATCTTCCTCTTCCTCTCCTTGAGGAGCTGTCGTCACCTTCGCCGGAAGATGGAGCGGATCATCATCTTCTTCCTCTTCCTCTCCCTGAGGAGCCAGCGTCACCTTCGCTGGAAGAAGGAGCGGATTATCATCTTCTTCCTCTTCCTTTCCCAGAGGAGCCGATGTCACCTTTGCTGGAAGATGGAGCGGATCATCATCTTCCCTGTCCTCTCCCTGAGGAGCCAGCATCACATTCTTTAGAAGAGGTTGATCTAGACAAGGACAAGGAACAAGCACCCAAGCAACTGACGATTTCATCCCAGGTGGGTGCTTCACAATCGTCGCTCCCTTGATCGACTTCCGATGCTAGATCAAGGAGGAGCAATGTGAAGTTGCTAAAGCAACCATTGGAAAGGGTGGTGTGATCGACGAACTGATGATTGAGGCCTATGTGGTTTTCTTAGAGAGGTTGCTTCCTCCTACATCTCTTCAAGCGCTGGCATGATCAGAAAGTGCCTTGTGGAATGTTTTTGCTAGTTTATCTAAGGCGCTAATCTAGTCCTTTCCTTTTGTGGTGGTCTCTTCTCATAGAGAATAGCCCTTCATTGTTGGCCCCTTGATGTAGCGGAGTGTTGGGGGCCATCTCTTTGGGCATATCTTATATTGACTACTCTCTAGGTGTGTTGGTTGTATTCTCCCCTTCTTTAATAAAATGACAGAGCTCCTGCCCTTAGTGTTCAAAAAAAGCTCCGATTTTTTCTTGTGTTGGTTTGGCCAGATGGTATGTGGAGGACTGCATAATGTTTTCATTACTTGCCTCAGTGCTCTACATCGTTCTTGCAGCATTTGTCCTTCGCGTAAAAGTCTCTTGCGTTTTCGTTTTAAGATGTGTACTTGATTTCTCTGCATGTTTGTGTAATGTTAATTCATAGGAGCACGAGTGTAAAACATTACTCCTCTGGAATGGCATTATATTTTCCTTAATTGTCGCCTGTAATTTTATTCCGACTGACTTAATGATACTTTTCCAGGCGGTCAGAACACTTGCTAAGAATCCCATGTTTGCTCGAGATCCAAGGCACCTCCAATTTGAAGCCGATGTAAATCGTCTGTTTCTATATACCAGGTTTGTGCTTATCTGAAGAAACGCTATGTATGTTTTTTGTACTGTAACTACTGTTTCATAAGCACTTCTGTATGTGCAACATTTCTTTTTTCAAAAGCAATGGATAATTGAATCAACATCGAATTTTGTTCACTCTTGCCACGTTCCAATAGCCAATGGAAGTCCATTAAAGTTGTTATTGGGTCTGGCAACAATCTTCTTATCTAACTCTTGTCGTTATACATGTTGCATCTTTTGAACTCTTCTGTTATCAGCAACTGAAGGGTTAAGCCACTAATTTACATGTTTAATTATTTCAGTGCCCTTTGAAATTGTATTATACTATCTTGCTTTCCAACCCTCTGTATGAAGACAACCAGTTTCCTAAGTTGCTTTCTATGTGAACTTAGTTATTATCGTTTGGGGAAGTATGCTGAAGAAAAGGATGCAGAAGAGATTATTGACATGGCCAGCAAAGCTTCTGTTAGTGACCAGCAAAAACAGGTGCAAGAAAATGTTCATTGTCAAGTTACGCAAATGTGCCAAACAATGAATAGCATTCTTCTTCCTGATGATACGACAAATGACCCATCTTGGACCCCTTCAGAAGCTTCTAATTATTCTCGGCACAGTGGATTGAGTTTTGCTGTTGGCAAAGGAGTTGCGTCCATGAACAAGCCAGGTAACCTTTTCTCACTAAGTCCATTGAGTTGACACGTCTGCTGTTCTGGACTTGTATAATCCAAAATAGACTGGCGCTGGGTGTTGAATAGCCTATCTTGTTGCGGGATGCGGGGGATGACCAACACCCGTTGGACTGAGCACAGTCCAACGGGCCATCTGGCCGTCCACCTGCAACAGCGCTGCTGTTTGATCCCACGTCTCCCCCTCAGCTTGCCTCTCCCTGGCTCTTCCTCTCCTTTGGCTCCCTCTCCCTGGTTTTCGCTCTTCCTCGGCTCGCCCTTATCTCATCCAGCTCAAACTACTTCTGAGCCCTAAGAGTCGCTAAAACCATGATCCCACTGCTGCGCCGCCTCCCGATCCAATTATCCCACGCTCGCGTCTGGCCTCTTGAACCATCATATCTATCGAAAACCAATAATTGATCAGAGTTATTCATCAGAAGGTAGAATTATTAATCAGGATAATTGATCCAACCATCGAAAGGGTAGTATTAATCAGAATCCACTGAACTTCAGACATTGCAGAAAATTGTACATGTTCTTGTAATTTCTGATGCAACAGAGCTGTTCATCTACAGTAAGTGCATGGCTCAACCTTTGGTGAAAAGTTTACTTTTCTCATGGATGCATTATGCTTGTACAGATTAATATTACAGCCATGCCAATGAACTAATAGTTGCATGACTGAAGGCATTTCAGTTCAAATTCAGCAACTGATACTCCATTCATTAGTTCAGATTCCTTCATGAGATAGTCTTTTTCAGTTGTGCAGTGCTTCACTATTTCTGGTTCTGTTTCTGGTATTTTGACATTTTGTATAATCTGTTCATTGATCTAATTCAGGGAATAAATGAGAGGTTTATCATATTTAACCTCATAAGCATTTAAATAAAACTCAACATGCTAATAACATGAACCAGTACATAATTCAGCTCTTTTCACAGAAAATATATATGAGATGTAGCTACCTATTGAGAAGTTCTGCTACTGAGGGAGATCTCAGTATATGTTGCATTATTTTCCAAATATACTATCACTGGACAATACAGGGATATACACTGGGCATGTTATCTAATGGTCATATTTTTATTTGCATACCCCTTCCAAACCAATCAACTCACGGCCACAATTTATGGACAACATCCGGAAGTGGAGTGGACTGCCAGATGGCCCGTTGGTTGGGGCTCGCTCCAACGAACCTTGGACCTCCTTGAAAGATAGTTTTAACATTTTCCTACAACCAAAAGTACTTTAGAGTTCAAATATGATTATCACAGTACGTTTTGTGTGTGTTTTCATTTGCAAATCTCATCCATTCATGGGGAAGGGTACTATAGTTCCACCGACGTGCTTAGGCCTTTAGTTGTGTGATATGAATTGCATTCCATTTGTCATTTGCAGTTTCTTGTGCACTTCACGGCTTCACCTCTACTTCAATTTTGTTAATAATAATTTAACATCATTAACCAATATCTTGCTGTCAGGCCCAATTTCTTTGAAGTTCTATTTTTTTTAAAAAAAATTGAAGTCCTGGACTGAGCACACACAAGTATGGCCTCATTCTTTTCGACCTAAACCAGCGGTGGATTATAATATGGAAAAGTTGTGGGCGCTCGATAGGGGGCATGGAGAGTCCAAAAAAATGTAAAAGAATGTTTTTGGGAGCTTTAAGAAGAACCATTAAAAACCTCATAAAAAATGGCTACAAAGTGCTATAGCGTTTGGCTATACAAAAATGACAAATTTCTGGCTATAGATTTTAATTTTAATTTAAGCTGAAAAGAACAAGGCCTCATTGCTCTGATGCTCATTGCATCACGATGTATGAATTGTGCAGCTAATTTATCAGTACTAGATGACATGCCAACTTCTTTTGCCTATATGGTAGGTAAATAGATTGTATTGTGTATTACAAAGTCACTTGTATCAAATATGTTGTGACTATGTTATTGGAGACAGTTACATACACCACATATATATAATTATATTTTGGATGAATCCTAAGAAGCTAAGTTCCGATCCATTCGCTCTTCAGCGCAGCTGTCCCTGCTACTCGACCTTTGACTCGAGCTGAATTGTCAAATAAATTTAGAGATTGCTTTGGGTACACCCTTGACATCAGATCATCAGAAATTCCTCACAAAGATGCAGGGCAAGGTCTGTTCTTATCTGGAGAAGCAAATGTTGGTGCTGTCCTAGCCATCTACCCTGGAGTCATATATTCACCTGCTTTTTATCGATACATCCCTGGGTACCCAAGAATTGATACGTGTAACAACTACCTGATCACAAGATATGATGGCACTATAATTGATGCGAAACCATGGTGTTTAGGTGGTGAAACAAGAGAAATATGGGATGGTTTGAATTTTGAGGATTACAATGCGATGCCACCAAAAGGCCTAGAGAGCAACTCTGATCGGGCGTGGAGGATGCTTAGCAAACCTCTGGAGAAGGTTCGCGGTGAAAACTTTGGGGAAGTGCTTGAACGACGAAACCCACTTGCTTTTGCTCATTTTGCGAACCATCCACCAAAAGGATCAACTCCTAATGCCATGGTCTGCCCATATGATTTTCCATTGACAGAGAAGGACATGAGAGTATACATTCCTAACATTATGTTTGGTGGTGATGAGCCCATTACAATGAAGAGATTTGGCTCCTTCTGGTTCAGGTCTGGAGGTTCTAGTAATCAGGCTGGAGAGTCTCCAGTTCTGAAGACGCTAGTGCTGGTGAGTACAAGGTCCATATGTGATGAAGAGCTCTTCCTAAACTATCGGTACAGCAACTCAAAGGCACGGCCAGAGTGGTATACCCCAGTTGATGAAGAAGAGGATAAGAGAAGATGGAGCTAGTTTTGCACATCTTAGCTGTACCATTTTACCTGCAATGTTTTCCTAACATTTTCTTGGTTCTGTTGTTAAGCTAATTTTAAGTTTTCAACAGGGCATTGATAAGCTCATGAAACTCAGCACAATTTTATTTTGTTCCATATGCACTTTTTTTTTTCAATTTAGCATGCCATAGTCTGGCATGACATTTCTATTATGAGAAGCAAAGTGCCTCAGGTAAACTCCTATACAAGTATTTTGTAGCACATAAGGAATACCAATGACATGGTCATTAGTCCTTTGAACTATGTATTCTTGATTGATGGACCTATGCCTGATGAGGAAAATATGTTGAAATTTTTACTCAGTTTTCTCTCTTTTTGGAGCAATGCTTTCCAGTTTGGTTCCCAACTGCTGTTTAATGATTCATTCAGACAAATATACAGGCTTCCATTGACCTTTGCTTCTGAAGTTTGTACCTGTAACATTAGAATGCTAATTCAGCGGATACTTGTCCACCGGAGAAAGGGATCTTTGATTTTCCAACATCTTGCTACATTTTTCAGCCTTTGTGATACATCTTTATTTCTGCACTAAAAATGAGCAAAAAACGGCTTATGTTCCTGACTGCATTGATTTCCTCTTTGATCAGATTGTCATAGAGTTCTCCTGATAGGTATGCCTCTAGCTAGTTGCTAGTTAGTTTTGACCCTCAAGATTGTCAAATGGAGTCCAGTAGGTTGGCTATATCTTTAATGTTGTGGTCAATTGCACGTACATTTGAAACATTAAAGCTGAGCAAAAGCAGCTTATGTTCCTTGTCGTATTGATTTCCATGTTTAGCAGATAGTGCAATAGAATTTGCGCTGGTGGGCCTCCTCCCAGTTGGTGTAGGTTGTTTTATCCACTGGTAACCATGTTTAAATGCTGTAGCACTTTGTAGCTATTTTTAAGGTTTTTGGTGGTTTTTCTCAGACTTCCAAAACCATTTTTTTTATAATTATTTAGACTCTTCGAGCCTCCTATGGTGGTCCACAAATTTTTCATATTATAATCTACAGTCGGATTAATGCGTTGCTCTTTTGCGCGCTGCGTTCGCCGTAGTCGCAGCGCATTACAACGCGCCGCTTGGCTTAAGTTGAAAAGAACAAGGCGGCATCTTATGCTACGGTCACCAATCCAGAATTGAATAAACTCTTGTTACACTGTATGAGCGTTTTTTCTATTGGCCTTCTTCAAACTTATCATTATTTTTCTTCAGTGCAAATCTCGCCTCACTGAAGCTCATGCAAGTTGACTGTTGACCAAAGACTCTCCATAGAGCATCTCTAGGTGGTTCTCTATTCTTCCACTTTATAACACTATTCATTTCACACTCTATCTATCCCTTTAAAATTCCTTCACACTTTACACTACACTCTAAAAAGATTGTTTCCTTTCAGCAGCTACTCTATCCAGATAAACAGTGTTACAGAGTTCTATCTAGAGATGCTCTATTAGATCATCCGTAGCAGACACTCTATAACACTGTTTATCTGACTTTTTAGGGATAGAGTAGCTGCTGGGGGAATGAATCTTTTAGAGTGTAGTGTAAAGTGTGAAGAAATTTTAGAAGGATGGATAGAGTATGTAGAAAATAGTGTTATAGAATAGAAATTTGAAGTAGCTGATGTGGATGCTCTTATGCTCTAGTATCATGCTGTATGGGCATGTTTGCTCATATATGGAAGTATGCCTACATGGTGCCATCTTGGCGATCTTGTAACCGCATGAAAGAACACTCCATTCTTTGATAAGATGATAAGGAATATATCTTGGTCAAATGGTTGCTCCGGGAAGCCCTCGATTTTGCCGTGTGCATGGCGAGTTTGCTTGGATGGCTTTGCAAGTTAGCTAGCTACTGTATTTTATGGTCTCTTATGTTGATTCTTCACCTTATGCCCCATTCTCCTGGGGCTGCAATAATGCACTCTCTTCAACATAGGTCATCTCTTGTTCAGATTGGTAGGAACCTGCTGAATGCTCAATCGACACAAAGCATCTAATCAAGTAGCATATCATGACAGAAAATAGCTATCTTGTGAGTAAAGCTGCCAACTCATTTGGAAATGGATCAGCGCACAGAATTATTGTGGAAACATGTAGTCTTGTTGTCATCTTGTCGCTACGTGTTGAGTATTGACATTAAAATACAGTGGGTGCCTAGTGTCTAGCTATTATTTCAGTTGGAGGCTTGGACTTTTCTCTTGTTGATAATACTAACGGTTCCATAGTGCAAATAGGTAATAGTACCGACACGTAGATGATTAGGCGAGTGGGATGAGATTTGAACTTGTTGCCTTTGCTTCCTTTGAAGTTTAAGAATATCTTGGGTCAGATTTAATGACGTCGGTGTTTTGTTGCAGTTCTAAGCGTTTGCATCATGGGCAACATACGTTTGCAGCATTTAAATAAATAGAAAAAGATATCTACAATCCTGATTCTTTGACTGGAACGGTTGTTTTCATTGCTGACAATGTTTGTCAAAATTTAATCATGGAGTAAACGCATTCTGATGATCAAATCGGAATTTTCTTTCTCCGTCTCTTTCAGGTGGGGATGAACTCTCAAGATTTTTAGTGCCTCTTAAATATGACGCCGCCTTCAACGGGTAGGACGTACCAATCACCTTCATATTTTGTTTAGCGAGTGGTAAAACAAAACAACGGAAAAATTTTCCACATCAATTCTATCACTCATGTGATTTTCATGGTACTTGTGTCGCAAAAAAGCGGGAACAAAATCACCTTTATATCTATGTTGGACTGTTGTTGCCATAGATCAGGATTGTTGTTGCACCCAAAAAAACCAGCGATAGAGTTTTTCCAGAAAACCGGTTGGAGTTTCCCGGGCATGTCCAATAGTGGACTATTTTGTGACCGCCATAATATAGTAGCAAAATAGGGTGACTAGTGGATTGGGTTGAGAGAAAATACGATAAGGATTGTTGTTGGATAGGGTTAATAAATAGATAGGTGAATAGTGATAGAGAGACCATAACAGTGATAAAAGTGATAGGGTTAAGAAATAGGGTTAGTGTTGGGATGCCCTTAACCTGTCAAAATTTGACATTCAAAACTTGAAATTGGCATAATTAACAATTCTTCGGTTTTTTGAATGATTTTTTGCACGGTTTTATCAAAAATCATTGGGATGTGCACAAACATGGTGTGGCATGCGGACAGGGCGAGGTGATAGTTTGATGAATTGCCAACGTGGAGTGGAGCAGGCAGGGTCAAAAATCACTTGAATTTTCAAACGTTAACAATTTCTTATGAATTTTTTTGATTTAGAATTAAAATTTAAAATTTTGACTTCGGACGGGTTTAACCAAGCGTTTTTTTTTTTTTGCAAACCACACCCTGGCAGTAAGAGTGAATTTTGACAAATTTGTGAACCCTGCTGTTGGTGCGTCTTGTATCAAACGCTATTTGCCACAGTTTCCATACGATGACGATGATGGTCAACGCATGTTTTCGTCCATTGGGCATTGGATGAGTCATTAGTTTGGACCATTGGTGGCCATCAGTTTGCTGTATTACACTCGAATGCTCATTCGGCCAATCCTATCTTTACTATTCTAAATTGTCTTATGGTGGTGGTGGTGAGTTCACCAACTAAGAATCCTGACCGTTTGCGTGCATTCCAGCGGTGGAGATCAACAGACAGCCACCACAGCGAGATTCTTTGCCCAGGTCTACAAACGCGTACCGCTAATTACGCAGGGTAATTATTAATAGACATGTAAACAGTAAGCACACACGACTTCATAATTTTTCCAAACATGTACCGCTAATTACGGAGATAACAACTTGGCAAGTAATGCCTTCATAAAAAATAATTAGCGGTTAATTACGTGTACTGCTAATTAATGCGTGTACCGCTAATTACGCGTACTGCTAATTAATGCGTGTACCGCTAATTACGCGTATTGCTTCCTATCAGGAGAGAGGACTGGAGATAACAACGTGTACCGCTAATTACGCGTACTGCTAATTACGTGTACCGCTAATTATGTGTACCGCTAATACGTGTACCGCTAATTACGTGTACCGCTAATTACGCGACCCGCTAATTACGCGTACTGCTTCCTATCGGAGCTCTGCCGCTAGCCCCCGACGGCTCCCCTTCGTGAGAGAAGCTGTTGCCGTCGCCCAACATTGGAGCTGTCGCCATTTCTCCGCGCTGCCATCGCCGTCCCCACCGCCCCTAGACTTCCAGCCACCGTCGTGACTCAGATCCGCCGGCACCGCTTACCACTCTCCCCTCTCGCGACTACGACGCCGTGAGAGAAGCCATTGCCGTCTCCGTTGCCCAACATCGGAGCCGTCACCGTCTCTCCGCGCTGTTGTTGCCCCCAACGACGCGGCGGATCCATCCCGGCGATATCGAGGTACGGCCGCCCTCTGCTCCCTCCATCCCCCGCTTTTGCCAAATGCATAGAGGAAGAATTTTATTTTAGAAATTGTAATGTTACCATGTCTAGAACCGCCACCGCCGCCTCCCGCAGCAACCGCCAGCCTCCAGAACCGCCACCGCCACCTCCCGCAGCACCCGCCGGCCTCAGGAACCGTCGCCACCACCGCCTCTCTCAACACCCACCGGCCTCGGGAAGACAGAACCGCCGCCGTCGCCGCCTCCCTCAACACCCGCCGGCCTCATTCTTACTAAAAGTATGTATTGTTATATCACTCATGCTTTAATTCCTTTGGTTTTACCATTTTTTGAAAAAAGTTGTTGAAATAAAACTATGCTTATTATGACCACTTTGATTTAATTTGACACATAGGAGGATGACAGAGACAAATAGACATCACAACACACCTCAATGAGATTAAAGATAAGAAGTGGTCTAACCTTCAGGTTGATAAATGGCCGATTAAAGAAATAGAATTCACAGAGACAATGCGAATGACGGGTACATTTCAATAATGTTTATTCCCAAATAATTTTCTCGCATTGATTGAATATGATTGAACAATTAACTAGATGATGTTTTTTTAACTATACAGGACATCGTGCGGTTTGTTCATGTTGAAGTACATGGAGCTCTGGACAGGGAACATTTTGTCTAGCAACGTAACTCAGGTATTTCAACCGTGTGGAAAAATTGTTGAATCTATTATTGCATAACATTGAAGGTTTAATTATATCACTACTATGTAGAATTATATCAATGCATTCAGAAAAAAAAACTAGCTGCCATCCTTCTTGATTCAGAGCTAAACAAGAGGAGAGGAGGCCCATATATCGAGCAAATTAGCAATGAACTCGTGGACTCGGATGAAGTGGAGATATTAAATAATCCTCCGAAACGAATGAAACCATTAAATTTAGCTATAAGTCAATGTGGA
Source organism: Olyra latifolia (assembly GCA_036346145.1). Taxonomy (NCBI): domain Eukaryota; kingdom Viridiplantae; phylum Streptophyta; class Magnoliopsida; order Poales; family Poaceae; genus Olyra; species Olyra latifolia. The sequence goes on along the minus strand of CM070524.1, from coordinate 19,744,533 downwards.
CTTTGCAAGCTATCATTGCGTCTGTTAATGCAGACGAGTTGGCGAAAAGTCTATGCAAATATATTATGTCCGTTGACAATGCCGATACTCTAGAGTAAGACAATTTTATATTTAGTTAGAGAAATATGTTATTAAAAGAATATGTTTTATGTTTCATTGCAACTAACGTATTCGGACGCATTATTACAGGGAAGAATGGATACGGAGCTCCGAGCCTTATGTAATTAGCCTAAGTCTTAAAAAACTACAGGAAGCGCTCAAGTGGGATAAGGGAATGGATAAGGATTGTTTTAATATGTCTGTATGGATGCATGCGTGCAACGAGGCACGGTGGTTCCTTGACACCCACGTGCACTCGATGGATTTGCAATTTAGCGTAAGTCTTTTATCTCTACTAAAAAGTTATTCTCCGTTTGTGCATGGTCGTTTCTAACTTGCTTCCTATATATTGCAATAGACATTATCTGATTTCAGTAGATTGCCTTCTTTACGTAAAGAGCTCGATGTTCAATGTTTAGCAAAAACATTTGATGGATGGCTTGGCTTAAATATACATATCTCTGAGTGCAGGATGGTAAGGTTTCAACATGATGTTGTTAGATACTATCTTGATTTATAGTTTTATAATACCTACCATTTACAGATCCTCCTGCCCCATGTTTCCTCCGGTGGTTTATATCGACTATTTGCACTAGATATGGAGAAAAAGATTTTTTGGGTACTAGACCTACTTCCCAATAGTGGATCAATTAAATTCCCAATAGAAAAAATGTACATTAGTATACAACAGAAGATTGCCAACTACTTTCAACTTGGTATGCAACTCGCAAACCTCTCATGGAATGATGACATTTCAAAGTGGCCTGTTAAAATCCATCTGTATCTTCCTTAAATCCATGATTGGTAACTTTCTTATAAACATGTAATGACTATTCTCATTATGAAGTGTAAATGTAATAATCTATTATTAAATTTTAAAATGTAGGGAATCCTCTGGTTTTTTTATTATCGAGTTCATGCGCGTTTGGAATTGAGAAATGCTACAACCTGGAAAAATTTGTAAAGTAAGTTTTTTCATTTCATAGTTACACACAATCTCGTAATAGTCATAAAAGTTTTCTAATTGTGATTCTTAACATTTCATGTGCTGTAATTACGTAGGAACCAGGTCGAGTAAGAAGGAATTTTGTGATAGAAGCATTGAAGTACTACAAGAACGAAACTAAGAAAAATATCCCACAAGCTGTACAAAACATTATTAGCATAATTACATGACACATGTTGTAGATTATCAATGTGTTGTATTTTTTTTATGGAACTGTCTTAGTAATCTATTTGAAATACTATCAAGTTTTGTTGCACATGTTATGGTAGATTTAAAGAAACATTTAAATTGGGGATATTTTTTTCGCCCCTTTGGATGTTATTGTCATTAAAGTTGATTAGATAATTTTTTTGCCTTCCGTTGCAATGCACGGGCATGTTACTAGTTACCTACTACTTTACTAGTAGTGCATCCAGCTAGCCGAGGCAGTTCTTGTCCATACTCTATAGCTCGTCGTCTGTCAATTTTTTTTTTTAATCAAAAGAGGTATGAGCTCAGCCATTCTCCATTACGTTGATTGTCGATTTTATCATACAATTTTTCTCTCAGTCATGCAGCAGCGACCTCATGCACTAGTTTGTTTGTAAGAAAAAACCATGCGCTGGCCGGTAAAATAGCTGGAACGAACCTGTAGGCACATTCTCCGGGAAGCTGCATAGCACACGCTGACACGCAGCACTCTTCTCATGATCAGGAGATGAGAACCTGAGTGAGCGTGTGTGCTGGCTCAGTGCGAACCGGAAGAGGCGCGACGGGCAGGACAAGCTCTCCGCCGGCGATGCTCGGCCGGCCGGCTCAGAAGCTTCATTTCAGCGTGGAACAGGTCTCCAAGTAACGCTGCTTGCTGTTTAGCTACGCACGCTAATTCCATCCACAAAACGTCCAAGTTGGGAATCGCGATCCTTTTTGGCACCTGAAGCTACATCGTAGTGAGCAGATCGGCAGATGATGCTTACAAGCTGCAACATGAGAAAATTGATGATATGACACTATAATTTGTCACTCCAAATATTACACTTTAGAATTTGTCACTTCAAAGAATTACCACTTTAGGATTTGCCACTCTGGTCATTTAAATCGATTTATCTCATTTTTGTCATATCTTACTCTCATTAAAGACTATAATGCCAATGGCTAGCCGGAGCTAGAAAAGAGGATGAGGTTGTGGCCGATCGAAACCAAGTGAGAAGGTGGTGGCTAGCCGGAGCCAAGGAGGTGGCCTTGGCACTTCTGGGGCTCATAGAAACACGTGAGCACTAGCTCCTCTCCTCCTTCTCCATAAGCTCCGTCGCACCACTGGCTTCTCTTCTCCCTTAGACCCTAGTTGGCTAGTTGGTGGCTTCTCTTCTCCTCTAGACCCTAGTTGGCTAGTTGGCTAGAGGCATTAAATGGAATAGAAACTGGAAAAATCAATTTAATTAGAAAATCCTGTGGTGGTAATGGTTTAGAGTGGTAAATTCTAAAGTACAATATTTGAAATAGCAAATTCTAGAGTTCTCTTACCATTGGATGGTATCTGCATGATTAGTGCAAATATGTACTATCGCCATAATAGTAGGTTTAATCTTACGGAAATACTTGAGCCCAGGCACCTTATACGCTTTGACGCAGCTCCTAGTAGTTAACTAGCGTGGAACGGTTCCTAGCCACTTGCTGCAATGTTATCCTCTCCACCCCTTCTCCTGTATTCTTTCTTTCTTCCTCCCCTACTACATTCTCTCACAAAGAAACACCGCAGGCATCAGAGAAGATGAGGAGACGTGAGGCCCATACTCCCGTCGGCATTACTGGCCGCCGGCCATCGACCATCCCTGCTCCTTCTCTCTCCCGTGCCTTTTCTCCCCATCCCTCTCCCTCCCCCTCTCTCTCTCTCTCTCTCTCCTGTCGGAGCTTGGCTGCCGGATACAGCGGCGGCACGATGTAGGGGCTCGCCGGATTTAGACAAAAAAAAATGGCCAAGACAAGATGCATCTTCGTTTTTACTATGAAACATCACCTATGCACGGATAAAACATCGCTAATAAATGTATGGAACATTTGATTTGCTCTTACGGAACATTACCATGTTTTTTTCTCGTGAAATATTTGATTTTGCCTGGTGAAATATTGTTTTTGTTCTTATGAAACATGGTGTTTGCTCTCGTGAAATATTTTACTTGTATGAGGTGGAAATCTTTGAATAACCGTGAACATTGTTTTGTTGATGTTTCATCAGTACTTCGCTTATGTTTCATAATGTTTCGTCAGTGCTTCAATCATGTTTTATCAATATATCGTCCATATTTCACTAGTATTTTATCCATATTTTGAAAAAAAAAGGTTCAATTTTTTTTCTACGATTGGACGTCCGATCCGTAACAATACCCTTTTAATCTTATCAATTGTATAGCCGTACGGTACATATTAACCGTTGTTACCGATGAGCATAGTATGGACATTAAAGTGAGAAAATTATCTAATACGTGATACTAAATATACGCAGACAAAAATTATGTGCTAATTAAAACGGCATTAGGAGATAAAAAATTTCATTACATAAAGTAAATGCCATATGCCATAATAGTACTTAACCGAAGCATCCTCCAATTAGATTATCTTGAAATAAAGTAAATACTGCTTCACTTAACGAGGACACATAATCATGCATCGATGAAAAGCTTTTGCTACAAGGAATCCCTCGCAACGGACCCATCTGTACGTCTCATTCAGATTTTTCTCAATCTGTTTCTAGATTCTGAAATGCGTTGGGTTCAGACTTTAGATGCCATTAGGCTCTAGTTGATTGAGCTGAAAATTTATAGTAGATTATAATCTAAAAAGTTGAGAATTCTCAAATAAAAAGGCTCAGAGAGACTAAAAAATATATTAAAAAATATTTTTAGAATCTTTAAAAAGAACCACTAAAATCCCAAAAAATGACTACAAAGTGTTATAACATATGATTTATAAAAAAAGATAAAGTTGTAAATTTATTATGATTTTAAGATGGAAAGAAGAGGGCAATGTATAGCCACAAAGAGGCGTCCGTGCATGATTCGGAATTTTGACTTATTTACCCGACCATCAATGTATGCATGTGATTATCTTAGTCAATCGAATTATTTAGCATATAATTGTTGGGAATAGTCCCACATTGGTTGTTGGGAGAACTGGCGTGGTTTAAAAGGGTGAGGTGCAACCCAGGGCCGTTAATCTCAAGATCGTCATGAGCCTAACGCCGAAAGCAATGCCAAGGTCTCTTGGCCATCTCAAAAGTTAGCTCAATGAGGGTTGCAGACCTCACCCTTTTAAACCACGCCGAACCTCCCAACTCCCAATGTGGGACTATTCCCAACAATCTCCCTCTCACATATTGGGCCGAGACTTGTCTAGGAACCACCTGTACCAATTGTTAGCCGGACCGCCAGCCACATACTTAGCGTCCGGGACCCAGCCGTTGAATTGCAGCTGCACTCACTCATTGGCCGCAATGGCAATGACGGCAAGGTCTCTTGGCCATCTCCCAAAAGTTTAGCTCAATGAGAGGTTACACTCTCACCCTTTTAAACCATGCTCAGACCCTCCCAACTCCTAATGTGGGACTATTCCCAACAATAATGACGCAACGACTGCAACAAAGGACACGGCCATCGCCATTAATAGTTAGCTAGCCTCGCTCCCGAGAGCTCTTCATCACTATATATACCCCGCCGGGGGAATGTGATGCTGCAGCAGCAACAGCGCACCACAAAGAATGGCTGCCGCTGCCGCCACCTCTTTCCTCGCGCTCGCCTTCTTGCTCTGCGCCGCCGTCCGGGGCGCGCCTTCGCGGTACGGGCAGCCGCTCGACGGCGAGGCCGAGCGGCAGCAGGCGGCCGACCGCGTGGGCAGGCTGCCCGGGCAGCCGCCGGTGCGGTTCGCGCAGTACGCCGGGTACGTGACCGTGAACGAGTCGCACGGCCGCGCGCTCTTCTACTGGTTCTTCGAGGCCACCGCCGGAGCCGACAAGAAGCCCCTCGTGCTCTGGCTCAACGGCGGTACGTGCAGCTAACCACCACCACCGTCTGCTCCAACTTTTACATCAAATTCCCCACAGTTTCTTGCACTCCAGTTTCTTGTACTGGTTCGTGCGGCTGATGCTGTCGTGGTAGACTAATGCCCTAGTACTTCGGTAGAGGAGAATTGAGAGGTGGTGATAGGATCACGTCGCTTCGATTAGTCTCTGATAATTGATTGAGCAGGACGTTTCTTCTTCCTTTCTTCCAAGTTTCCATCGATTAATTAGCGAAGTGGTTAGGCTGCTTGCGCTGGACAGAGTAGTGATGGTCGTACGAGTGCTAGCAAACCGTCAATTGCGATGGCTTGTGATTTTTATTCCTAATACCAGTACCATGAGCTATGCCAGCGTCCCAGCGAACCAATTAAGCGACAATTCAAGTGAAAGATCAAGGAGCGATCGATCCCGTCAGGTAATTACTCGCACTCCAGCATTAATTCATTTGCTGGTTACCGTTAGCGGTTACTACATACTACTCCACTCAGATCTCACATCACATAGTACTCTATTTCTATGGCCAAGGTTTACTTCAGATAGCACAATGTTTGACCAACTTGACATATTTGCAAACGTATGGCGCCCTATATAACCTAGCTAACTTCCTAAGTAAAATGAGCATTCCCTTTAATCTAATAGTTTATATTCCTTCAAATTCTTTATACCACATATACAGTATAATTATGTGGATATCCATCTAAATAAACGGGTAAATCTAAAACATGGCCATCAACTGTTATGTATCATAAAATTGTGCTCCTGTGGTTATACTAGCTGTCAACGAGTACTCGATTTAGGACAGAGCTATTGCTAGCTAGTAGAAAATGACCCCCAAAATCCTAATACAAAATCGAACCATATCTACAAAAAACACAAATGAACATTTATTTTAATAAAAAAATATAAATGAGCTGGTTATATAGGGTAAACTCCCTGTTTACGTCACCTCGGGCACCTCCGATTGTTGTGGGTTGTGGCCAGGAGCTCAAACATCAAATTAGATGCGTTATCACCTGTATATAACATTCCAAACATCAAAATTTGAAAAAAAAAATAAAGAGGATCAGGGAAATGAAACTGGAACAGTGAAATTGGGTTTTTAGGGGGTGATCAAAATTGGGCGGTTCCCAGAAACGTATAATTTCCATAAATCCTGATGATCATTCCAATTATTTTTTAAATTTCCATAAATCCTGATGATCAATCCAATTATTTTTTTTCAAACTAATATCATCCAACGCCACTCCTTGTAATACGTTCGCATGAAAGATATTCATTTACGAGTCCGAAGTTGTTAGCCCATCCAAGTCCCCTATTATACGGGTCGCCGCTACTGGCCATAGACTGTGAAAAGAACTACTTATTAATTTGTTCTCTCTTGAAAAGAAAGCTTTGGTCGGTAATTTTGCTGTATTTAAACTCTTGCCACGATAAGCTATACTACTCAACAAGTACATATATATAGTTCGTCAGCCGACCTTTCGTGAGCAATTTGTGAAGTTTAATTATTAGTTGGCCTAAGTTTATACATCGTGGATTAGTAAAAAATAACCGTGCATGCCAATTAATTTCCATTTCAATTTGAACCTGGCCAATATTACGGTCAAGGCCAGCACAAAAACAAGCCGATGATCAGGACCACCCGTCCGCCTTGCTCGGCCTCACATCACTCACACACCCATCCACTTGACTCAACGAGCTAAGGCCTAGCCGAAGTTGCCTCCACAGCAGCACGTCGTCATGCTCCTCCGGGTAGCTAGCTACTACCACGTACAGTGCATGGTCGACATGGCGGCAAGCACAGCTAGCGTTTTGGATAGCTGGTCCAAGGCTGGAGGGGCCCTAGCTCGACGTAGACTGCCCGGTTCGAGAAGGATTAATTGGCGCTAGCTGCATGCACACTAGCTAGCTTGCTGCAGTGGCAATGCTCGGCTTGTGCACTCCAATGGAGTGCTAGTCCTGGTCAAAGACTCGCAGCTAGGGGGGATCCATGCAGCCAATGGAGCTTCACTATGTTTCGTCCAAGCGATAAACTAATCTTCTGGCGTACGTAATTCACAGCGATATGTCATCGTTGGGATCTGCGAAGTGTTGCTGAAATCCCAATCAAAGTGTAAGAGAGGCCAGTCCAGTATAGTCGTTTTCCTTTCTTGCTTGCATATATATGTTCTTCAGTGCCATAGATAATAATATGTTCTAGTAGCATCTCCAATAAGGCCACATCAGCTAGTTATAAGATTTTCAACTCAGCATTTTGCTTATGTGGAGAAAAAAAGAGAAGAAGAGAGACGAGAGCTAGCTCTTAAGTAAAAGTTAGTCTATAATGCTTTCCAAGACAAATGAAAACTATTACATGTAGAGCCATATTTAATTTTGAAAGTATGCTATAGCTAGTCTATTGAAAAGTTTGTCTACATGCTATCTATAAATGATATGGAGGTTGCTTATAAGCTATAGCCAGTAGTTGACTCTACTATTAGAGATGCTCTAAGAAGCTTGTGTTTCTGGAGAATGACCGCGGACAGTATTAATATAATAAATTAATATATTGCTTTGCTACCTGGTAGTCATAACTCATAAATGATAAGACACCCGATTTTTTTCTAGTTTATTAACCAAGAACCAGCTGTTCTGCAGCAATGCTATTATCTAATTATCCGTTAAAACTGAACTTTGATTTTGAACATTTGCTTCAAACACTCGAAACTGATAATCAAAGCTAAATTTAAGAATGTTTATCTCATGACTTGATATTTTCAAAAGACGGTTTAAAAAGTCAAATTATTTTAAAAGATAATCAAATACTTTAAGAAAAAATAGGCACAGCATGCTCTCTAATTTTCAGTCTTAAGATATATAGGACTATAGGTGCTAGACAATTAGACAAACTTTGGAGACTTTTATAGTCTGTCTGGCCAATCAATCCATATATAATTAGGTCAGAAAACAATCGTACCTCTCGATCCACAAGGCCAGTTAGCTAGTTCTGCAGTTACCAAGTTTGTTAGGAGTTAGGACATAGAGATGACAATTCTCCTTCCGGTTTGAGGGCATCCACAGTGTAAATTGCCTATATGCTAGGACTCAATTAAGCTAGCATCTATATATGGCTTAACACAATATTCCATGGTGCTTGATACTTAGAGGCTGCTGCAGTCTCTAAGATGGTCCCATAACTATGATTGAAAAATTATAAACTACCATCTACTTTGAATAACAAAACGGGCATGCAAAAACTTATTTTTTGATTAGAGACTGTCTTTCTAAGTTTAAAGGCAATGCTAAATACCCCACAATGGTTATAGACACCCTCTAAGCACACACTCTCTCATTAGAGGCAACCATAGAGGTTGCATTAGGACTATGTGATGTTAAACTATCTTGCACGTTATAGCCTATCGATAATCTTAAACACAAATTCCCTTTTGCAATGCATGGCTAGCCGGTGAATACACAAGCAACGCTGCATGCACCCATATGTACTATCACGATCCATTTTTGTTGCTCTCTCCTGTACCGGCCATTTAATCCGAGTTCTCTCCATATGTATGTTAATATTTGTGCGCATCCATGTAGAGGATAGAAAGTTGCTCGTCCCTTCTGTTTGTACGGAACCACATTAGCGAGATCGACGTGCCCATCAGGTCGGAAAGTTGTGATCAACACAAGCCCAAGTGCACGCACTACACAAGGGCGCGCAAGCCAAGAGGAAGCAGGTTGGCATGGCACTTTCACGCGCGAGCGAGCGAGAGGACGCAGGCACGTACGTACGCCCACTAGGCCGCCGCTCACGCGCGCGCCCCCGGGGACCATGCGCTCGCGGGTGCTGCAGCATGCGCGCGCCGCGCCCACCGAATCGAAGCGGGCATGATCAGAACGCCCCAACAACGGCGCGCTTCCGACGGGGCGAGAAGGTGATGGCAGGGCAGCCGGGCGAGCAGCAGTGCATGTTCCATCTACTGTGCTGGCTAGTGGCTACCACATCCGCCGATCGATCCGTCACGTGCTCAAGCGGACAAACTGGGCACGCAGGAATGGGGTCAGGGCGACTCACGACTGGAGCGCCAAAATATCTTGCCGGCCGCGCACGGCGCACCCTTCACTTACCGTCAGTAACAGGGCCGGTTACCGACCTTACCAGGGATTTAAATTTCGACGAAATTTCATCAAAATTTCACGAATTTCGCCTATTTCGGCCTAGGGCGAAAAAGCCCATTTCGGTCAAATATTTTCGGATTTGATTTTTTTTAGTAAATATTCAAAATTTATCCAAATTCGGCCAGTTTTTGCCCGCACGCGAGTTTGATGTTTTTCATCCAAAATTTCGTCCGAAATTTCCGAATTCCGTGGAATCTGGATTTTTCGTTAGGGGACGAAATTTTTGCTCCACCGAAAGATTAATCCTTGAGCAAAATTCATTCGGTATTGATCATTTGAATTCAGCGGTTACGCCGGGCAGCGGTAACCAGCGCGGAAACAGTACTGTAAATCCTGCCCCCATGTCGATCGCTCGAGGAAAAAAAAAGCGGATGATTGGCTCGATCGATCCAGTGGCTGATTCCGCTGTCTGTGTATGGCCCATACCTATCTAAACGGTGACCCGTGTCGGCGTGTGTCGTGTCGGGTTTGGAGCTCACTCATGCCGTTTGGTCCCTGTCCCGCGCTCTGCGCGGTCTACTGGCCTCGGCGACGTAGTCCTGGGAGAGACGTGATGTGCATGCATGAACAGATAGATATTTTGTTGATTTTACGGTCACGAGCTGAGCTACCTAGGTGTGTGTGGTGTACGCCGTTCTTCGCTATGATTGATCGAGCGTGTTTGTGCATGTGTGGCTGTGGTGTGCAGGGCCTGGGTGTTCGTCTATCGGGTACGGAGAAGCAGAAGAGCTCGGGCCGTTCCTGGTGCAGAAGGGCGAGCCGGAGCTGAAATGGAACGAGTACTCCTGGAACACAGGCGCGTACACTTTGATCATGCCATGTATATCTTTATGCTAATTTTTCAGATAATAGAATTGTATCCGGTCTCTACATAAGGAGATGTATATAGTCCAGAAGTTTTGCAAAAGTAAACTCATTGCTAAAAGATAACGAACATAAACGTGTGGCTAGACAAGTAAAAAAAAAAGTCCAACATTATGCTAGTTCTGAGAAAAGAGAGGAAATTCTACTAGTAGGATGTTTACATGTTCCAGCTCGATCTGTAAAATACTGCAGAGGCCAATCTGATGTTCCTGGAGTCCCCCGTGGGCGTCGGCTTCTCCTACACGAACACAAGCTCCGACCTGCTGCAGCTTGGTGACAAGATCACCGGTAAATCATCCAGCAGTTGTGACTGATGAAAATCGATTGATCCTGGATGGCATGAACCATTTCTCAACCTGTGTTGTCACTCATGTCTACCAGCTGACGACGCTTACGTGTTCCTGCTCAACTGGTTCAAGAGGTTCCCGCAGTACAAGTCTCACGACTTCTACATAGCCGGAGAGAGCTACGCTGGTAATAACCGATCGACACATGTTTCCAACATCGATCCGAGCCTCGCAGTTGAGTCAAATTACGCAACTGAAACTCATGAATCATGATTGAGAGATTGTGACGCGAGTTCTTGGGCTGTGTTCTTGTCAGGGCATTACGTTCCACAGCTGTCGGAGAAGGTTTTTGACGGGAACAAGCAAGGCCCCAAGGAGAACTACATCAACTTCAAGGGTTTCATGGTAGCTGACCATATTCACATTGTGCTCTATCACTATGAGTTGCTTGCTTAAACATGGTAATGATGGTGGCGACGACGGTGATGATGCAGGTAGGGAATGCTCTCATGGACGACGAGACAGACCAGACGGGCATGATCGACTACGCCTGGGACCACGCCGTCATCTCCGACCGGGTGTACGGCGACGTCAAGGCGCACTGCAACTTCAGCATGGAGAATGTCACCGCCGCCTGCAACACGGCGCTCATCGAGTACTTCGCCGTGTACCGCCTCATCGACATGTACAGCCTCTACACGCCGGTCTGCACCGAGAAGTCGCCGTCCGCCTCGTTCGGGCAGAGGAAGATCGCCGTTCATGGCGCCGCTCCCAAGATCTTCTCCAAATACGTGCGTCATCTTGGCTCTTGGCAGAACACCATGCGACATCGTGATCTCACCTTTTTTCTCTGCCTCGCAGCAAGGGTGGTACATGAGGCCGGCAGGCTACGATCCCTGCACGGCGCAGCACGCCGAGATCTACTTCAACCGGCCGGATGTCCAGGCGGCTCTGCACGCGAACGTCACAAAGATCGGCTACAACTGGACTCACTGCAGGTACTGCATGACTCTGGGTTGAGAAGGATCGTGACTTCGTGAGGATGGCAATTTTTCAGGCTTCTGCGGTCCTGACAGATTCATTCATTTGTGTGTGTGCAATGTAAAGCGACGTGATCACCAAATGGAACGAGGCTGCCTTCTCTACTCTGCCCATCATCCGTAAGCTCGTCGCAGGCGGCATCAGGGTCTGGGTTTTCAGGTGAGCCATCCTATCGGGGTTTCAGGCTCCATCCGAGCAATAAATCCAGAGCAAGTTCAGAGCTCACAACAGTAGCTCTGAACTTTGGAGCTTGGTAAGTAATGAACTGGTATCTTCACTCACTGCAGCGGGGACACTGATGGGAGGATCCCCGTGACGGCGACGAGGCTCACCCTGCACAAGCTCGGGCTCAAGACCGTGCAGGAGTGGACGCCGTGGTACGACCACCTGCAGGTAATACACGACGAACTGTCGCATCTCTCCTGAGCAACCTCTTGAGCATCTGATCGACATCGTTTTATTGGCCAAAAATTAGGTTGGCGGATGGACGATCGTGTACGAGGGCCTGACGTTTGTGACGATCCGCGGAGCCGGGCACGAGGTCCCCTTGCACGCTCCGCGGCAGGCGCTGAGCCTCTTCAGCCACTTCTTGGCCGACCAGAAGATGCCGCCTTCGGCATTCCCCTAGTTGTCAGTAGAAGCCTCAAAGGCGAGAAAGACGCAGCCGTCGGCGTCGCTTGTCACCAGCTGATCATGTTTTGTTTTTTCTCTTTGTTCTCTGCCAATGTTACAGATGAAATTCAATTGGAACAATCGATAATAAAGTCATAGTGCTGATTGATTCTCGCTGCTCACAACACGTTGTCCTTCTTGGTTGGCCTTTTGTCAGTTTGTGTGTCCTGTGTACTGCTTGGCTGTATGCGAATACCCAAGCAGGAGTGTTTGCATTGCAATCACGGAGCAGATGCTTCTGCTCCGTGATGGTTGCGCTTAAACGCACAACACCAATTAATTTTATGTGGCATCCTGAGATCATCTGGTGAAACTAACGTTCAGCACTGCATGTGATTCCGTATCCGCAATGATCACGCGTGAAGCGTGTTATATAATCTAATGTAAGGCATCTTATACACCTAAGCACCGCTAGGTAAAGGTTTTTTATGCTTAAATGGTTTGGTGAACCCTAAGGCAGTTTCAACCGCTGACGGCATACTATACAAGTAATGGACCAGTGGATACTGTATTAGATTTATGGTAGCAAATCCCAAGTTGGATATATTACATCATAAATGAAGCATCCAAGATGCATGTTTTCTTCCTTGTATCCCCTGAATGTACACAGACAAGGCAAGTCAGGTAAGAAAACAAGCGTAACAAGTTGTCAGGTTCACAAGTTACACATCACAACAGAGGTACATGAAAGAGTTATGTCACTGGTCTGGTTCACTTTTACACCCCTGCAATCAAACTTTCTTTGGCATGGCAGCCAGCCTAGTATACATTCGTGCCATAGACTGAAAGCCTCTGATATCGCCAGAGCGCAGGAGATTGCCTACGGTTGAAGAAGAAGTCAGAAACTAAAACAATATTTGAACATGAAAACATGACTCTTTAAAATAACCCAATTGATCAATATTATGACCAGTTACTTTCAGCAGTATACGGCTGAACAGGAATTGATCTAGCAAAATCTGAACACTATATGTTTTGTCCATCAAGAGTTTTACAAGCAGATCATTACTATAAATGTATATGCTTTCATTTTGCAATATATTTGAATTCACAATGAAAAACCAAATAGTATAGGAGACACTGAATACTTTCCTGGGACCTTAAATCATGCTACTACAAAATGACAAATGATAATGATAAAATCATGATCAAGCAACCAGCAAGATACCCAATCAATATTAGATAGTACAGCATGCCAGGAATTGTTTCTGTGACTATCCCAAATTTAAATACTGTTCCTACACACTGTTAAGTGTAATCAATTTAATAGTTTCTTACCATTTATCACTGGACACTTCATATCATTACTAAGCAGACGGGCTTAAGAGTTATTCCTACGTTATGCCTGGGCTTTATTATGAAAAGGCATGTTATCGTGGTGTAGCAGCATCGGGAGGTCCACGGGTTCCGTCGAGCTCAGGACCTTTGGCTGTGCCGGATGGTCTACAGTCCCAGGATATGCGGCATGGTAGAAGTTCCAGCCGACACCGGATGGGTTAAGGACTGTTAAATATTGCAAGGAATTTTGGGATTCACTTTTTGGAGATTGAGTAGAGTTCTTAGAACTTAGCTTGATTTGAGATCCATTAGAAGATCAGTTGTGAGCCTATAAAAAGACCCTTTTTCGCCAGGAAATAAAGCAAGCAGAGCTTAATCTACCTGCCTCTTTTTTTTTTCCTTCCCTGTTCTTCTACTTCCCCCTGTTTTTGTCTTAGTTCTGCTGATGCCTGGGTTCGGCACTTAACATACTGTGGAAGCTTTGGGAGCCATGACATCCTAACATTAGCTAACATACCAATTGTTCAAAATAGCAGTATTTTAAAACCTAATTTTCTACCACCTAGGAGTAACTCAGAAAAACCACATCACTAAGTAGCTGGACCCTTGAAGGTGGCAACTCTTCATGTATCATAGCTTGATGCAGTAAGAAAATGAACATCAATCATTTTATCATACGAAAATAACATGTAAACTATAGTAAAAAAGAATTCAGGAGCAGGAAGTTGAAGCTACCTGAGTCACAATTAAGTGGGCTATCTAACAATCAACAAGCAAAAAAAAAAGTACATGGAACATTAAGGAAGAGATTTAGCGCACCAATCTGAAAGTCAGGGCCCTGCGAGTTTGATTCCGGCATGGGAAAAATGGGTCACCTCGCCGAAGCTCGTGGAGAGGATTTGGGGAGCATGGGCTGCCTGCCGCAAGGCCCGCAACGGTGGTCCTGGGACATCCGTATGGGGACGGTAATGCCAATGTGGTTGTGGTTTGTGAAGGGGAGATCGGTGTCGGTGCCGACTGCCGAGGTTGCATCTCTCGGTGAGAAAGCTATTCGGCACGGATGTACTAGGCCGGACCCATCGTCGGCCGGTAAAATAGTCGAATTATATTTTTTTTTATATTTTTTTTATTTCGGAAATAAATAAATGATATTCAATTTAAAATAAATAAATAAATAGACTCCCGTCGCCAGCCCGTTGGGCGAGAAAATCGAGCTGGTTTAAACCGCCCGTCCGTCGGGCGAGATTTTAAAAATCCGCCCGACGGATGGGCGGGCTTTGCTGGCGCCGGCCCGCGCGGGGGTGGGCCAAATACCGCCCGACCGGAGGGCGAGATTTGGCAGCCGTAAAAATCCGCCCACCAATCCAGGCGAGTTTAGAAAAAAATTCGCCACTTGGTTGGGCGACATTTGAACGGCGGGCAAAACCCGCCGTCATTCAACCAAGTAATTTTTTCGCCTTTTAAGCCCCATACGTTGCCACGACATCTGTTGTCATTTGAAGGACAGACCGAGAGCGAGAGAGAAGTTGGAGAGAACGGAAGCGGAGGCGATTCTTCGATTTCACAGTATTTTTGTTATGTAGTATAAAATTTATTTAATAAAACTTAGTAGGATAGTCATATGAATTTAGTGTATGTTACATTATATATAGAGGGTAATATTTAGGATAGGGTTTAGGCTAAATATAGTCGCGTAATTTGTAGGCTAGGTTTAGGCTAGAAATAGCACGGTAATATTTATTCTAGGTTAGGTTTAGGCTAAAAATAGCCGTCTAATAGTTTAATATTTAGGCTAGGATTAGGGTATTTTTATTACAAATAGGACGGTAATATTTACAGTTTAGATTGAAATAGTATAGTCAATAAATTGTACGGTTATGTGGTATGTGTCGAACATGGTAGGGTTAGGGTTTAGAAAGGAATAGAAGGTAATATATAGTGTATATATTGAAAATAATGTAGTATTTTACTAATTTATTAGATGTTGAAGAGTATTTTATTTGTAGAGCTAATGAACCAGAGGTTGGCCGACATTTTGGCTGTAGTAATATTGTTAAAAAATAGATCTAGAAAAAGGAGATTGACGTATAATAATCAATGTGCGAAATTTATTGGGCAGGATAAATGACAGACAAGATCAATTTTCAAATCCATTATGGGGAAGGAGAGATTGTGCAAGGTCCTTACGGGATAGATTTATCAATGTTCCAATCATGTACATTAGGGATATCAAGACCCACCGAAAGGTCATTTAGGGGCTACAACATTGGTTATCACGGACGTTTCAACTCAACGAAGAAGAATATGTCATGACGATTCGGGCATTGGTGGCCGTCTTCTTTGAAGGTTTTTGGGAGTTGATACCTATATCGAGTACTCGGAATTGGAGACGCTACGTTGAGATTGCAATCGAGCGGTGCCTTCCTCTAGTTCTCTTAGTGCGGTAGAGTACAAGCAACATGCGAGGTGGAAGAGCCGGGGAGACTAGTGGTCTTTGGAGTGGAAGAGGAGGTGGATGTTGTAGGGAACATTGAGGTGACAGAGGACGTGGGAGAAGCGTATGCAGAGACAGATATAGGAGAAGAAGGCAATGAAACAATTGAAGAGGCGCAAGGCGGCCGATGAAGGGAACGAATCGAGTCAATAGTTGCTGAAATGGCAATGAGGATGCAGAGCATGAGGAAGTCCCTGATGAAGATACGTCAGATGATGAGAGAAGTTTGAGTGATCGACCGGTACCTGTAGAGTGGAATACTTACAACTTCCAAGATTTATCTGTACATGAAGACACGCACACACCATGGGATTACCATGAGAATGAGGTGACTCAGGGAGCCATGTACCCGACTAAGGAAGCTGTATTGGATCCGTGTGAAGTATTGGTCTTTATCTCTCGAGGAGGAGTTCGGGGTAGTGAAGTCGAGTAAAAGCGTCTCGATGTGATGTGTGTTGTTCCTGGTTGCCCGTGGCGTGTACATGCATTTAAAGGAAAGTGGGTGGATTACTGGGTGTGTTCAATTGTAAAGGAGCACGACTGTCAGTTAGAAAATGCACAACAAAGGCACAGAAATATGACATCAACATTTGTTGCAGTTGTAATGTACTCACAAATTGTTCGTAACATAAGATATGAGCCTCGGTCCATTATACGGGCCATTGAGGAACAATTCGAAGACACCATAAAGTATCCCATTGCTGGAGAGCTAAGCGAAGGCTTTGGAAATGCGGTTCGGGACATATGAAGCATCGTATGCAAATATGTCCCAACTTCGAGCGATTAGTAGAAGAAATCTCGAACGCGTACTATGACATGAAGGAGTATCACGCTTCGGCGTCGACACCGCAAGTGGGTTCTCAGAACGGTATTCTTTGCGTTGGGTCCGTGCATAAGAGCCTTCACATATTGTCCAATGTGCTATGTGTAGATGGAACCTTTCTCCTTGGCAAGTATAAGGGCAAATATTGGCGGCAATTGCCGTGGATGGCAATAATCGATTTACCGGTGGCATTCGCATTTGTGGAGGAGAGAATACGATGAATGGTAATCTTGGTTCCTAGGCGTGTCAAACATCTTTGTTGTAACAGGAAGACCAAATGTCTGTGTCATTCATGATAGACATGCAGGCTTACTGCGTGCGATTGATGAGATTACAAATGGCTCCGACAACCGAGGGGGTGCCCAGTGGAGTGATATGCAAAGCAGGTGGTGCATGAGGCATTTGGGGGCAAATTTTTAGTTACTTTAAGAATAAACACTTGCATGAACCTATTCAAGAGGTTGTGCAAGCGAATCAAGAAAGAAAATTCAACAAATTATGGAAAACACTCGATGAGATGACCGCAGCGTAGCTGTGAACTACTGAGACAAGGCGAGGCGGGGCCACACGAGCCGGTAGTGAGATGCTTCTCAGATTGGATTAAGGATGATCCAAAAGAGAAGTGGGCTCTCCTATATGATACTGAAGGGGCTAGATACGGAATAATGACAACAAATTTGGCAGAGGTGTACAATTGGGTCATGAGGGGGTTGAGGGCATTGCCTCTGGTTGCAATTGTGGAGGGAATTCTTCACGGTACATGCAAGTACTTCATGGATCGTTATCGTCCTTGCGTCTGCTGCTATGGTTGACGGTCGCCTGATATACTCGTTGCTATTACAAAGTATATGGCCGAGAAGATAGGTAAGGCCGAAAGACATTCTTGCGACGGCGATGGGGACAGATCATCTCGGTACCACATTATCTGCGCAGGATAGAGGCGTCGTGGCGGTGGCGTGAGCGGGTTACGCAGAGTGCATCTTGCGTGATCATACATGCACATGCTCATGCCGCAAGGCGAAGCTTCTTCACAAGCCATGCTCTCATGTACTAGCGGCAGCTTCAATGACAAATCACCCTACTTTTCCATTTGTGTCCGAATATTTCAGGAAGGAAACAATCCGAAATACATGGCATGCAGAGATATATGGGTATGCAATTTTCGGTACATTCTTGATCCACTGGTCCGAACAGACCATCATGTACCGGCTAGGAATTGCTGAAGTGTGATCTTGGTCGTCGCCGACACCGTCGCATTCGAACGACATGGATCAGTCGGAGGCTGGAAGAGTTGAGAAGAGATGCAGCACGGGTGCAACGAGGACGGTCACACTTATGTGAACTGTGACAAGCCTAGTGCATTTGGGTCCTACGATTTGGATCCTTGGGCCGTCCGGGTCGGGGCGGATGGACGACGACCGTTCGGTTGAAAATGTATCTATGAAACCTTAATCGAACTACTTGATATGTGTAATTTACATTTGTAATATTCGCGTCAATGTAATATGCTTACTTACTGGTGGCAATGTAATATGATGACTTATTTATGTTTATATAATATGTTATGTTTGCATGATATGTAGTGTCTGTTGATGACATTATCTTTTGGTATATACGTATTTTTCTTTATGAATTAGTACTGCTTGAATTGAAATAAATAACTTATACTTGCATATCTCGCAGGTGGCGTGACGATGGCCGACGAGATGGGCCAGCCGGAGCCGGCGCCCAGCAGCCAGAAGCAGCAGAGGGCCCTGCTCGACCCCTCCCTTGACCGTAGGCATCGGGCCTACCTCAGTGCAGTGGAGGGCAGGCTGCTAGGTGTCTTTCGTACTAGGACACCTGCCGAGTTGCTCACTCTGGACGCACGTTGGGTTGACAGGTACATCGTATAAGGCGAACCTTCCTTACTTTCGTTTTTTATAATTTAGCTTTACTTACGTACTGAATGCTTCATTTTCTGCAGACTGCGTCTGGCGAGCCTCCTCCATTGTGTCGGATCTTTGGAGGCTACGCCCAGCGTTCGTTGGAGACCCGCCCGGCAGATCGCAGGCGTTCGGTTTTGACCGGTCCTCCTTGCAAAGACTTGTGGACCGATGGAGGCCGGAGACACACTTTTCACCTCCGTGCGGGAGATGGCGCCGACTCTCCGGGGCGTCGCGTACCTTCAGGGCTTCCGTGCGGCCGGTACCGGTCGTGGCGGTGGGCGTCTCACCCGCTGGCGTGTCGACTGCTAGCCCGGTTCGCCGGGTAGTCCGTGCACCAGCGCTGGAGTGTACCGCCTTTCCTCAAAGGAGACACGTGGTCCATCAAGAGGTGGCTTCTGCGATTCACGGAAGAAATAACGAGCAGACTTGTCCTTCTTAAATTACATGCTAACATTGGTACTTGCAAACATTGACAAAGTGAGCACATCCACCCCGAGCCGATGGCGCCATCGTGTCTCGACACCTTGAGGCCTACTCGCTTTGGCTGTTCGGTTTGGGTGATGTTCACCAAGACGGACGGCCATTGCGTCGACAAGCACCTCCCGAATGCACGCCCGGAGATCGCCGACGCCGTGCCTCACGAGGTCCCCGAAGCAGTTGGGCTTCACTGTCCTTGCGGGACGTCAGAGGTTTGTCGCGACGCCGTCTCGAAGACGGATGCACACCGATCTCGGTGGTGCCCATACCTTCTGTTGTGGTCGTATGAGCGGATCGCCATTGGGCGTCCGCTCATGGATCACAGTCCTTACGAGGCGGCGTACTACCACGACACACCAGAGGATAGGCCCACCATGGGCTTCCTTTGGTTTCGCCGGAGGGTACGTAATGTTTAAATCATGATTTATGCATTATTTATGTAACACAGCACTAACTACAGTTGTTTTCTCCTTTTGCAGCCTACCTGACACTGCTCACCAACAGTCCCGCCTGACACCGTCCAATCACATCTAATGCAGCAGCAGCAGCATGAACTCGGTCCATGCACCGAGCAGACTTGGCTATTTATTTCCCTCCGGCCTCCGAGTCCTCTGCGCTCCAAGTTTCCTCTCAATCTCACATATTATTTCCATCACATGGACAGCAGCACTCGGCAGGGATACGAAGCAATGTCATGCTAGCTTTTTCAACTCTGTGGTTATTCAGCGAATGTTCTGTTTAGACCCGTTCATCCTTCACGGCTTGTCGCTTTTGTTTGTAATATGATCCTAATATCGCGAGTTTTGCGATGTTACGGGTTATATTACACTCAAAATGTGACGTGTAAGCCGTGATGGATGAATGGGGTCTAACTGCATGACCTGAACTTAAGGCCTTTAGAGGATTAGACAAATAGGTACGTACTATTTTTTATTTCGAAAGCTAGCATGACATACATGGTGCGATGATATGGAAGTGGTCACCATGGACGGGTCAATGAGGGGACTAGAGGCAAAGAGCGGTGATGCCTCCTTCCTCTCTATATAGGGTGTTACGTCATTATCATCACCTGATTAAATTAGCTCATAATTATCATTAATTAACTGTTCACGTTGACATGGCAGAATCTCCGTCGTTCATTCTATCGGTGCAGCAGTGCGCCGAAGATAACAAGGTGGAGTAGTCGCGGTGGCTTTGAATGCTAGCCGCCTAGGAATGAGTCTGTCCGAATTACCGCCTTCAAAGCGAAATTTGGTGGCCGCTTTAGCCACTTGTTTTAATTTCATCGCTAACATTGCATGCCGTCGACGGACGGTTCCTCTTTTCGGCGTCCGGTCACATCGCTGCAGCAAAGCATCCATCAATAATTGCGGCATCGCGCTTCGACCAGCGATGCAAGCGGACACGGTCACGGCAATAATTACGGGCGCTGGCGACCAACGATACCTACGGACACCGGTCACAAAGCAATAATTGCCGGCATCGCTGACCAACAAGACTACCGACACCGGTCACATCAATAATTGCGGGCCTTGCCACCAACATGATCCGCCGACACCGCCCAATCACATCAAATGCAAGAAGAAGAAGAAGATGAACTCGGTCCATGCACCGAAGCGGACATGGCTATTTATTTGCCTCCGCCTCCGAGTCCCTGCGCTCCAAGTTTCTCTCAATCTCACATATTACTCCGGCCCATACACTGCACAAATCTAGTTGTAACGAGCAATGGCGACCTCGGCTCTGAGGACCGTCCATGAAGCAAGTTTAACACCACCGCCCCTGAAGGGTCAATGTTCCAATGTGCCTGCGGTGACCTTTGCAAGTTTGTTCAATCCGACGAAGATTTCTCATATACTTACGGAAGGAGGTTCTTCATGTGTGCAAACTACGAGTACGATCCACCCAAGGTTGCCTTTGGCGGCGCCCAAAGGTACTTGCTCACCCTATCCGCATGACTAACATATAGTCTTATGTGCTTCATGTAATCTGTCTTGACTTATGTTCTTCATTTAACATATAGTCTCCCCACCTCTATGCGATTTACGGCGGTGGCTAGACACGAGCAATCGGAGGAACACAAGAAACACATCGGCGTGAGGTCCGTTGGAAGAGGCGATGGTTCAGCGGCGCCAATATGAGGAGGAGCAGGAGGAGAAGCTTAAAGCGTTCGCAGCAGAGTACCGAAGCGACAAGAGGACGCCGAACGTCAAGCTGCTTTGAGGCACGAGAGGTGAAAGGGAGAAAGCGAGAGGGCACGTCGTGCAAGGGAGGTGGACTGATGCTATCGAGAAGGGAAATATCCCGTTGTACTCGAGAGGAACATCCTTGTAATCCCGAGAATAAAAATTTCTGAGAGTGCTCTTTCTTCAACGCGGCATGTGAGGGTTTATGATTAAATCTCGCCCAACCGTGATCTGGGTTTATTGTTCTATCTATTTATTTAATTTTCTAAATAATTATTAATATCAAAAAGTCTCTGAAACTTATTCATTATTTCCATATTATTATTTTGTAAATATTACATAGACCAAATAACGTGCCATATATAACGATAATATATATCCTTTTATATATAATATGTATCATACATATCTTATATATTAACTATTATTATATATAACATATATAATATATTATATACATGTTATATATGGCATATATAATATATAATATATTATATAGTTATATATGCCAGTGCTGCGCTACCAAACCGCGGTGGACGGGTATTATTGTCTTTGGGTTACAACAATGGCCATTTTTATATTCGCAAATTTTTTTTGGGTAAGCAAAATAAAATTTCGGTTCGATACGGCGCACATATTATGACTTACATTTTGAAACGATGCTGGGACTCCATTTATTTAGTTTTATTTTTATGATACATCACTTATTTTATTCTAAAGTCACATAATTTATTTTTTCCTGAAAATTCCAAAAAATTCCAGAATCTCGCCCTATTGCCGGGCGGACTATAATTATCGCCCGTTGGGAGGGCGATTTTTGGCGGGAGCAAATCCCGCCCGTTGAACGGGCGATTCATTTATCTCGCCGTTCCATCGGGCGGACTTTGCTCCACCTCGAGCTTGGGCCGGCGAGGCCAAAGGTCGCCCTTCCGTGGGGCGATTTTTTATATCTCGCCCGACCGGAGGGCGGTTCAAACTTCCCGCCCGACCGGCTGGCGACAGGAGTCTATTCAAACCTCTCCTCTGCCATGGTTAAAGACAGAAAGGGCTCAAAGACTCGTAAGAATCACAAGAGCTCAATCTCGCTCTGATACCACTGTGAACTCATCAAGGCGACAGAGAGGGGGGAGTGAATGAAGCCTTTTTCAAATTTTTAATATTTTGTGCTCCATTTAGAACTCCAACCCAAACACTAGATAAAACAGCGGACAGAAGAAAAAAGACTTAAGCCAGCTATTGGAGGTACAGGGATGTCCTTTATATACCCAAGGGCATCTGGACTATTGAAAGACCCCTCCAACAACACCGACAATACCGAGAGAAATATGCAACATAGACCGATTCAGATCAGACGGACTGTTCAGATCCGGAAGCTCAGAACTTGGACCAGATCGGTAGGAAGGACTGTTCAGATCTGGAAGCTCAGACTTGGACGGATCGGACCAGAAGGACCTGTTCAGATCTGGAAGAAACAACAAGCAAAGGACCAGTTCAGACCTGGATGGACCAGATCAGCTCTGGAAAACAAAAGCAAAAGGAAAAGAGATAAAGCCAAACCACCAAAGATACTTTCAGAAAAGTAAAAACAGATTTCCAGAATTTGCCCCACTTGGAGCAGGAGGTTGGTAGATTTCTGGTGCTCTAATATTTTTGGGATTTTTTATGCATAAGCCTACATAAATCTCGAAGTACTTCACCAAAAATCTCCTCAAAACTCTCTGTAAGAAACATATGAAAAATCAAACACTACAGACTGTCAGGAACTTCGAGCAGAAAGTTTGGAGCTCGGTATTAACCTCATGACGTCCAAACGGTGCAATGGAAATTTTTCTTCAGATGCACATATGAGTCACGCACCTTCTCCAACAAGAAGCACACAAAAATGATTTTTCTAGATTTTTTAAAAATCAAACACTGGGTGCTGCGCGAAGAACAAAATCTGTAGAGATTTGCAACTTGATTGAAAACTTGATCTCTAGTCTATCCTAGGGTGCAAGAGAGGTGTAAATACCATATAAGCACCCTCAAGACATCATGGATCAGAAGCATGTAGAAGGAGGGGAGGCATACAAATAGGTTGCAACAAAAACATCAAGGAAAGAAGATTGAAACAAAAGAACTAGCAAGAACAAGACATGAACATGGAGGAACTAGTTTTGTTTGCTTTGGGAAAGTTTTACACAGCCACCCTAGGGTGAAAAACACTCACAAGTGGGGTTCTAGGGTATCTCGATATATCGCGATATATTGAGATCCCCCTTGAACCACCCATGAATGGCTGAGATTAACCCTCTCCAACCAGCCATTTACATGGGCCTTAGCCTACTCACTCATGGCCCAACATGGACCATACATGGGCTAACCCGAAACCCAACACATACACGGGTTTTAACTCACACGCACGAATCTTAGAGCGTCGCGAACCGCCTACAACGATCCCTTCGCGTCGAGGCATCCGCACGTACCGACGTCCAGTAAGAACTCGTGCTCCGAAGTGATAACCGTTCCCACCGCGAAACTCCACGCCCAGCCTCCAACCGAACCGGAAGCCCACCTGGCGAACAGAATCATCCACTCCACCTCGCACCCTGTTCTCACCTGCATCCACAACACCAACAACAAACAACCAAAACACATCCAGAACGTCCGCGGCATCACCACGAACCCAACACAACAAACCGATCCTCAATCGGGGTTAGTATGCAAAAATGATAACCGAAATAGTGAATAGCCCGACACGAAACAACCACCTGGGGCAAGTGCGTCCTGTGGCACTTTGGCGACTTCGCCGGCTACACCTAAATCATCTAGGGGTCTTGTTGGGAAAGTATGTGGCCCATGGAGGTTCGGCCCACTTACTTACCCGCGGCCCCACAGGAGACAAGCTCGGGGCCAGCAAGCTCGCGCCCGAGCTTGGCAAGCTCGAGCCCGAGCTTCCCCGCCTCGGAAGCTCGGGCCTCTTGCTTCCTCTGGGCTCCTGAGGTACAAAGGAACAGGACCCAAGGCAAATCATCACGCGCCGCGGACAGGATACGCTTCGGGTCCCCAGAGTCATCGAGAATTAAATGTGCGCACTGTACCAAGGAGCGCCTGGCGGCAGCTTCTGACGGTAGGCGGCCGGTCTCGTCAACCGCCTGCATGGGCAAGGACACGTGCTGACCGGTAGCGGTCCGACGCGGTGATCGGAGGATCACACTCGATTACCCGGTGGATTTGGTACGCTACCGGCATGGCAAAAAGGCAACGACTAATTCAACGGACCAGCGCAAGTTACAGTGGCCGAAGGGCGCCTATAAAAGGGGCGCACAAGCCACAACGACGCAGACCGCTTCACTTCCGCGTACACACAACTCACTGGGAGAATAGCTACTGTAGAGCAGGAGCACTTGCACTCTCGTAGGAGCTCTAGTTCTCAGCGGTAGTTCTCCGTATCCAGGTAACTGTAGGAGCACACACACACAGTGCCTTGAGCACTTACTGTACTCGAAGCCCGGGCTTCCCAAAGCCCGGACTTCACCCCCTTGTACTCGTTTAAGCTCGGCATTAAACGAAGACTGGACGTAGGGTTGTTATCCCGCAGTGGAGGCCTGAATCAGGATAAAACACTCGTGTCATCATCCCTATCGATCCGGTCTCGATGCGTCCGACCGCGTCGGGACTAAGTTCTTTTCCTTCGGCAGCGTCCGGCCAGCGGCCAGGCCTCGGTCCGGGGGACAGGGCCGCCTTCGGGCCTCGCACCCCCTTCTCTTGCTTATTGGCGCTACGGAGGCTCGCCTCCCAGTCGCCGACAGGTCTTTTCCATACTAAGGAGATCACAAAATTTTGCAAGAATCAAGGAACAACATGCCACATCAAAGTGGTCAAGTTTGGAAGAATTTTGTCAGAAACCGAAAGTTTTGACCAACTCCTCACATGCTCATCATCTTGACTCCACAGCCGTCCCTCCCTCTTTTCTCTTGTGCCCTCTCTCCCCATCTCCTCCTCCTCCTCTATATACTAGTAGCGACGATGCCCTGAAGCTCACTGCCTCTCTTGATGCTCGCCGTATGAGGGGGCTAGGCGCTCCATTGGAAGGAGCAGGAAGCTAGATAGGGAAGATGTACAGCGCAACTGGGTGTGAAACCTCACCCTGGTACATATAAAATATGGTTCTTGATGAAACATGCGTAAAAAATGTGAGACATTTTCTGCTTGCTCCTTGTGAAGCATGTTTTTGCTTTATTAAAACATTGTTTTTACTCTTGTGAAACATAATGTTTGCTCTTTGTGAAAACATGGTGTTTGTCCATGTTTCTTCAGTATTTCGTATATTTCATTGGTACTATCGCCATGTTTCATCAATACTTCACTATATTTCTGTCTGACTCTCGCTCGTGCTGTCGCCATGTTTCATTAATACTTCATCGATGTTTCAGCAGACAAAATCGATGTTTCATCATCGCTTCGCATGTTGCTATATTTCATCAGTACTTCGCTATGTATGATCAGTATTTCGTCCATGTATCATCAGTACTTCGTTTTGTTTCATAAGTATTTTACCCATGTTTCATCAATACTTCTTTATGTTTCATCAAGGTCATGCAAGCGTTCGATGGGAAGACATCCGATTTAGGGCGCTTGTCTTATATCTAATCTTGCCATAATCTTTTTTGAGAACACTAATTTTGCCACAATTTGTAACATGTTATTTGTCAAAGTTGTCTGAGCCTAGTTCATGATTTTGCAAGCTATACTTTGGCAAGTTTTGGCAACTGTGTCGCACTTTGCCACAATTTGCAACAAGTTATTTGTCAAAGTAATTGTCTGAGCCTAGTTCATGATTTTG
Organism: Olyra latifolia; assembly: GCA_036346145.1. Lineage (NCBI taxonomy): Eukaryota > Viridiplantae > Streptophyta > Magnoliopsida > Poales > Poaceae > Olyra > Olyra latifolia. The sequence goes on along the minus strand of CM070524.1, from coordinate 19,718,362 downwards.
CAAGCCATACTTTGGCGAGCTTTGACAACTGTGTCACACTTTTTTGAATTCAAAAATTAGTTAAGTGTGATAAGACACACTTTTTTGTAGCTACGATCCAAATGGACACCTAACTCGGTTAAACTCTACTAACTTTAGTTTTGGCATGGTGATGTGACCATGCCTATCATTGATATGACCAACGCTATATCAACATGGCTGTCATCAAGATTTTCATCAACTACTTTCTCAGCATCAACTACTTCCTCAGCATGGTCGTCATTGAGCTTTTCCTCAGCATGTTATTTGTCGAGCTTTTCATCGACTACTTCATCTTCAATCGCCACATCTACAACAAGTTGGTGACTCTTTACGACATCCTCTTCTTCTTCTACATCAGCTACGACCGCTGCATTTGTGTGGTTTCGTCGACCACCACCTTGGCTAGGTCGCACACAGGTTGCATGCCCGCCATCCGGATATTGCGCCGCCACCGCCACAAGTTCAATCATCACCTTGGCCGCCTTCACCACATGAAGATATATTCAAGAAAGGTGCTTCTCCACCTCCTCTATCCTCAGGCCCAACTACCCACGTCGCTCAAGGCCCAGCCCGAGATAAAGCCCACTTCGCCGGTAAGTCCAGTTCGGTCGTCTGTGACTAGTCCAAGTTCAAACGGACGCTTAGGCCACATATGAAGTCTGTTTTCAACGTTCTACCACTCCACGAAAATATTAGGAGATAAACATTCCAACAGATCCTGTCCTATTGTCAAATTCCTTACATATCGCTAGGAATCATCGAAATACCAACACGAATAGTATCTGTCGGGTGCTGTGCCACCTTTACTTGGGCCCACTGGCCTTGTACGACCTAGGGTTGACCATCCACCCCCTTGGCCCCTACCCCTAGTTCTCAAGCCTCTATATAAGCCCCAAATCATATTTTCTTCCTTGTGTTTTGCTTAGATTAATCTTCCATAGCAGTTCCACCGTTTATCAGTTTGTGGAACCCCAACTTGTGAGCTTCATCGGTAATCAATAATTTTCAGATTGCATCTACCGTGTTCTTGCTTGTATTCTTGATTCGCATGTAGGTATATGCCTTCATGTCTAGGTCAACGGCATCTTGGCACGGTTGATTACCAACGAAGTAGTGGTGTAGTGATTGCTAGGTTCAAATCTGTTCTGATCGAAAGCCGGACCGTCAATGTCGAGATCTCCCTAAATCGACTTACCCATACCTGTTGGAAGATCGGGCCGCCCTGTCCCGCATCAAATGGTATGAGAGCTTAGTTTGTCCATTAGGTATTTTGTATCTCATTTTGTTTGTCATTGTTCCACCAGTTAGAGTTCAGAAAATTGCCTCACAAAAAGATTGTATTCATCATTACATCCGCTGTTCAAACCATTGCCATTAGCCTTTGCATCGTTCATGTTAGTTTGCATCTTTGAATTTTGGTTCATTGTTGTCATTTGCTGGTTTTAGTTCTAGTCCTGGTCTAGTTTGAGTCTTGCATCTTGACGCCGAGTCAAATTACATCTCGTTTTGGTCATCGTCATGACGCCCAATTCCAATCTGCCGTTGTCCAGTTTAGTGTTTCGATCATATCTCCAACATACAATCTCAAATTCGGCTTCTATCATTGAGATATTGTGTCATCTTTGCTGGTTCATCAAGTTTAGATCTATTACGGTTTGGTTTTGTATTTTTGGTCATAACTCCATCCAAACTCCCTTTTTAATGATCTTGGACTTGCTGAAAATCTTAGAAGATTTCTGACAACTTTTATTTGAACACTTTTTTATAGATTTGAAGTTTTGGGGTACGTAATTACCACACAAAGTTTCTGCTCCTATGGCATTGTTGAAACGTGCTGAAAAATAAAAGGCAAGTGCATAAAAAAGCCACACTATAAAAAAAAAAGAAAAAGGCAAGTTCATAAAGAAAAATCACACTTAAAAAAGGAGGAAAATTTAGGGAAAAAGAGTAGCAACAAGTGATAATTGTCAGTGGTGCATGATGTGATTTAGTCCTTTGTTTTGAGTTATTTGCTTGAGCTTAGTCTTGGTCTAGGCTAGGCCAACACATAGAATTTTACTTTGGATTAATTTTCAACCTTGCATACTGATTTTGAATTTTTGCTACACACATACATTGCCTTCCAAGGTCCATCTACTTTTGATCAGTTTAGGTTAAATCTTGCAATCGCTTCGCTTACTCTAGTCTTGATATCACGAACTAGCCACTGGTTATACCTCCTAATGATTTGGTAAGAACACTTGTAAGAGCATAGTAAGATGCTTGAGAGAGTATAAATCCACCTTCCAAAACCTAGTAGTTGATAGGGATAATACTCTTGTGTTATCTTGTGTTTTCTACTAACAATGGCATGATCACGGACCGCTGCGCAAGATGTATGACTACAACAACGTCAGAATCACAATCGTCAAGGTATGGGTGGTAATAATGCCAATCATGGCAATGGTTGTGCAAACGATGATCCTTTTGTTAACGTAAAATTTAGCATACCTTCTTTTTCTGGTGCATATGACGCTGAGACTTAGTTTGATTAGGAAATGACAGCTCAACAAAAACTTAACTCATCTAGTTTCTGAAATTCATAGAGTCAGACAAGCTACTAGTATGTTCAAGGATTTTGCTATTATTCGGTGGAACAAACCAGTTAGTTTTGGCTTAGAACCTTATACTTGTGATAGGTTGAAGTGACTATGTGTTGTAAATTTGTTCCTTCTTCTTTTAAACGCGCTTAGAAAAAAGTAATAAGTCAGTAGATGAGTACTATCAAGAGCTACAAATAGGCATATTGTGTTGTGAGATGGTGGAGGATGAAGAGGATCAAATGGTTCGTTTTTCGAGGGATTAAGGAGTAAAATTTAGGACATAGTTGACTATATAGGCTATAATTAACTCTATCGATAGATTGTTCTAGCTTGGTATGTTGGCAGAAAAAGAATTGCAGGGACGACAACAGAAGACAAGGAGCAAATGTGGTAGTACTTTTACACCAAGACAGACAACGGGGCCAACCAAATCAGCCCCATTTCCCGCTTTTCGGTTTGTTGTCCCCTCGGCAAGTAGAGCACATTCAGTAGCACCACCACCACCATCGCGTGTACCCAAGGTGAGTAAATCTTCTAATGTGTAGGCACCAACAAAGATTTCTTCTTATGTTGCATCCACGGGTCGAACGACAGGGATAGCATGCCACCGTTGGAAGAGGATCGATTATGTCATGAAGGATTGCCCAAGGTTGTGAGCTTACATTGCGACAAATGATAGTGGGTATATTAATGCTTCTGATGTAGAGGATGAATATGCTTTTGTTGCTAGACTTGCCGATAATAATGTGTAGGATCAAGGATAACCGACTAGAGGGGGGGTGAATAGGAGGTTAATCAAAATTTCTTCCTTAATTCAAGTTGCTTAATACAAGTAATAGCAATATGACAATTAAGCACAAATTAAGTTCTATAAAGACTAAAACTTACTAGTTCACTAACAAATGAAATTAAGACTAGACTTTTCTAACCTAAGATGATAAGAAAACACATCACAAGCTAGAGCAATATTTAGGAAAGTAAATGCACAAAATAAAAGGATCAAAAGATAAACCACACAAGTGAATAATCGATGTTTTCCTATGGTCTCGGAGACTTGCTGATCACCCCTACTCCACGTTGAGGTTGCTTGAACGAATCAAGCCGGCTCCACGCACAAATGAGCCTTCCTCAATCCACTAGTGGTAGCTCTTCCCCGCACTAGGTAGGTTAGGTCCAACCTTCACACCAATACCGGGCCTCCCCCACAAGCTTCTCAATGGAGAGATCACTGGTCAACACCACCACACCGTCTAGGTGGCAGCAACCACCAAGAGTAATAAGTTGATGACGATCGCTTGATCTCAAATGAATGCCAAGAAGCTCAATGAATGCAACTCAATGAATCTTTGCTCTCAATTGAGTGGAATGAAAGCACAAGAGAGGTGAAGGCTTGCAATAGCTCAAGTGTATGAAAATGGAGTGCCAAGAGAGTGGGCAAGCCAGCCAACAAAGGATATTTATAGCCTCTTCCAACATTCTAGCCGTTAAGGACTTGTATTTCTGGAATTCCATATGCGAACGGTCAGCATGTGTTGTGCGGACAAAGTGATCGAGAGTGTAACGGTGCGGCTACTCACCGTTGAAATCGAATCCTAAAACTAGCCTTTACGATCATACAGACCGTCAGCCCATGATATGTTGACGGTCAGCTCGAAAGCTGCTAACAATCCGCACCTGGGACGAGAATTGAACCAAAAATACACCTTCCCCTGCCAAATTGTCCGTGATACACATGCTGACGGTCAGCCCATGATATGCTGACAGTCAGCCCATGCAATCCGGACGAACTTTAATTCCACTCTATCAGTTTGTCCGCTAATTTGCTGACTGTCCGCATTGAACCTTTTTGGAACTTGCTTGGCCAAGGTTAGAGAGATGATTTAGGCAAATATAATGAACCTTAACCACTTAAAAAATATGTAAGATTTTTAATATGGGCAATAGAAGGATATATGCAAGAATTGAGCTTCTCAACACCTTATTTGATCAAACTACTAACCATAACCCCTCTGTATAGTATGGTGAAAAACTATAAAATAATTTCTAGCAACCCGGTCTTACACCCAACTCCTAGACCGGCAAACAACTAGAAAAAATCCTTGCTATTCAATAATTTTACCTTTGCCTTAAATTTGTCGCTTAAAGAGATGGATGGCATATAAATATCTCCGAGACCTATTTCATGATAAAACTCAATACAAATATTAGTCCCAATAATTAAATTATCATTAATCACCAAAATAAAATGTGTAGGGGCCTAGATGCTTCAATCTCCCCCTTTTTGGTCATTGATGAGAACCCAGTTTTAGCAAAAGTGAAATTAGAGATATGACAAGTATTTATGTGAAAAGATACACTCTATGAATGTGGGAGAGAGAGGGGGGGTAGAGGCGGTGAGAGAGCCCTATACACAAGATCCTCGAGGTGTGTGGGAGAGGGGTAAGGGGAACCTAGCCAGCAGAGGGTTTATGCAAAAGTGGCGGGCAAGGTGTGGGCGTGTTTTTACAAAATTTATGTTGTTGGATCTCACTCTATCAGATCTCTATCAAATGGACGACAATCGATGAGTGCAAAGAGACTCAGAGAGGTGTGAGTGCACTCCCCATTTGAATACCCATTAGAAATGAACCCGCGCCCATGGCGCGGTAGCTCTGATTTTTGTTCTGATTGTTTTGGATTACCAACGATAGTTCTTAGAAGATTTGGAAAAAAAGAGGAGCTCAATGGAAAGGTTATTTCAGCCAAATTTGTTTCTAAACACAACCAATACACATTGATGTTATATACAAAATTTAACCTATTTAGTGACATGTGCATTTGTTCTTATATTTTCTTTGGCAATCAGATCACATAAAACATCCTTAATAAAGGCTCTGCACTGTAACAAATGTATCAAACATCTAAAGGTCATAAAGGGTGTAAAATTCCTTAATTGGAGCAATATTCACACCTTAATTACATGTTTCTGCTTTCAATTAAGGAAAGATACATGTGAGAATAGTGTCTCGTGTAGAATGTAGTAATAGGATGAACCTAACAATAAAGGTGCCTAACGAAATGACGATAAGAGGTGAAAGTAGCTTATTCCGGAAACAAAACGCTTCAGTCTTCTTGTACCAACCTAGATCGATTGCTTGTTTCCACTCCCTAAGCCTTGAATCCGTAATAGGGCTCAGAGTGTCATATGGCAATCCTTTTTTCAGCAACAAAGTTTTTGTTTTCAGACCTAAGACCACCGTAAATTGTAATTAGAAAGAGGGAATGGAAGCAACGTTACACCTGAAGTATCTAATAGTATTTGTTTTTTAGACCAATTTAATATGTCTCATAACTTTGAGAAAATCACATACCTCAACCGCCACTGTTTTCATCCACTCTTGTGGACTACGACAACTATTAAGGAATTCCTAAAGGTTTGGGAGTCTTTAGAGAAAAGAGCTTATAGCTCGCTTTTACTACCTCATGCTAACAATCTATCGCGGAGAATATATGAAGAAAGCCACCACGTTTCCATACCTGGATAGTTAGCAGATAAGTTGCAATTTCATTGGAGGAGCGAACAATGCTAATTAGTACAAATATAATAGAGACATACCCATAAAAACAAAGGCAGTCCCTCTGGAGAGAATGTCCACAGCTTGCAATTTGGTTAGCAGTAGTGTGATTTGAAAAGCTTAGCTCCAGGAATTTCCCAAATGACAAGCCCCAAGTAGCATCTGACATAATTACCCTCCCCGTAGCAGGTGGTACACCGCCGTTAGGCTCATAGATGTGGCATCTAACACTAATCCAGCTAGGGGTGGCGCTGACGACGTGGTTGGAAGGGGAGGTGCAGATCGGGCGGCGACGCTGTTTGTAGGTGAGCAAAAGGAGGTGTGGCCTGACGCAGGGGGAGGGGAAGCTTAGCCGGCTGAAGGAGGGGACGCGAGCAGGGGGCGGCGGCGCCGGCGCCGGGACGAGAGCAGGAGGCAGCGTCGAGAGGGTTGGCGGAGGCAGACAATGTGGGAGAGGAGGAGTGCGTACTGGAGGTAGCTCCGGGAGGGGCTGCGCAGTGGACCGCAGGCGGCGCCGGGAGAGGCGGCGGAGGCGGACGGCGTGGAAGAGGAGGAATGGGGTGGAGGCAGTGTGCCGGGAGGGGCTGCACAGCGGACCGGAGGCGGCGGAGGCGGATGGCATAGGAGAGGAGGAATAGGGCGGCTAGGGTTGGGAGCAATGAGAGAGTGGCATGAAATAGGTAATTAAGCCAAACTTCTGTGGCAAAGAGTAGTGCTACTCTAGTGGAAGGACTGCGGATTGAGGTGCACACTATTACAGGGAGGCAAATGAACCACGGCATCGACCAACAGATACTGCGGAGGGAGTCCGGTGCAAAATTCTAAGGACCTTAAAGCGAAATCATGGAAATAAAGGGTTTTTTTTTTTGCAAAGGTTTTCCCAGGGAGGGACCAAGCGCGGATGGACGGATCAGCCTTTCTAGGGAAATCGGACGACGGGGGATTTTTTGATGACGCGGCGCACCGAGGAGGCCGGAATGGTAGGCGCTATAGGATAATAATAATAATAATAATAATAATGTAGAAATTAAGTTACCATCGTTAGAGTGCACGTGTACTCATGCTAGAACACAAGAGGATGTGTTACAACTGAATCCAAGTAAACGAAGAGATGATTTCAGTGTCCGTGCTGAAGTGAAGCAAAAAATATCAATATGGATGGTATCATGTGTACGTGGGATCAAGATATCGCTGTGCTGTACATGCTAGTTGTAGCTCTTACCTGTCATACACGTTGCATTACGTGAACACCGGCTTCAACAGTACGCGCGGGCAGATTAGTCAAGCTCCACCCACATTGTTGATGTGTGCATGAAGCGTCAAGTTCAAGACAAGTAGTATGCATCATTCTTGTATGTAACATGCATGCCATACATCGGTGATCGGTGTGGAAAACTTATCAAGTTTACTTTATTGTACTTTAAATGGCGCATCATTTTAATGTGTATATAAAAAAATTATGTACTTAAAAATTTACTTACATCTTTAGAGAACATATTTCCCAAAACAAAAAATTACAATGCGCATCAATATATATCATAGTTTTTGCAGTGCTCATTTGTTCTGGAAACACCAAACTTTCACGATTTTCCATTGACAGTACCAATTCATAAATATGTTGCTGTAGCCTGAATATATTTTTTTTGTGATATTGCCTGTTACCAGCACTTCTTTGTATATACCTTACACTACACCTGCAAGGCTGCAGCGACACCACCAGTGATAAATACTAAATAAGTTGTATATATTATTCAAAGAGAAATGCTATAGTAGCATTGCAATGGGGTAGCCCTCACACTCTCCCCTTCTTCCTTCTCACATCTCTTTCTAGATCTCTCTCCCCCCGTGCCGCCACTACCTCTCGCCGGAGGGGTTAGGGCTCTAGGTTTGGGGGAGACCGGGAGAGGGGTTCACACGTGCCCCTCGGGATTAGAGGGAGGATGGGGAGACGGCAGCCTAGCACTGCCGCCGCCAGAGCCATGGGAATGGAGGAGGGAGGCGGATGGAGTTGGCTGGAGGATCGACGCTGGTGACCGAAGTTAGGGTGGGCAGGCCTAGCATGGTGGCAGGATGGCAGAGGAGGAGCGGTGAGGCGGCGAGGGCTCTAATGGGCGTAGGTGGTGGTCGGATGCGGCGGGGATGACGATGGGATGACCATCCAGGGACTCGCCTGTTGCCATCGCCATGGTGGTTGGGTCCTACCCTCCTAGCGCTACTTTGGCTGCTTCGGTCCGTGTTGTGGTGGACGCTAATGCCAGAGTGCCTCTAGCTTCGCCTGCTCATGCAGGCCCCAGCGATGAGGTAGCCACTATTGAGGCTGAGATTTTTACAGTCTTTAAGGAAGTACCGGGAGGTACCACAATTTCTAGTGTTAATTTGTGGTACCTCCTGATACCTTAACACTAAGAGGTACCGGGAGGTACCATAATTTACATTAGAAATTGTGGTACCTCTCGGTACCTCATTAAGGACCGTAAAAAAGCTCATTGAGGCTAGGTATGAAAGTGGTTCGGATAATATCCGGATCCGTATTCGGATTTTATCCCATATGGTAGTCATTTTTCTATCCGAACAAAATCCAGATCCGGATAATTATATGGGTAATTAATCCGGATATAGGATAGGAGATATCCGACGGATCCAGGTACCCGTGGGAAATATCCGGATATAAGTATGCGGGCACCCAGATTATAATCCAACCTAACTATTTTTCTTTAAATGGTTACTTGTATTAATAGTATGTGACATTCTTTGACCTATACATTCCTGCATGCATGAGCTTGGTACTCACGGGAATATCATTGTGTATATGACATGTTACATGTTATGGATAGATAATATCGAGAATAGCCTATGTCTATTTTTTTTCTTCCAACTAAGAGAATATGGTAATACCAGGTATTCGATCCGGTATCCGACCTGGTTCTGACCCGGATCCGTATCCGACACAATCCGGATCCACATCTGGATCCGACACTATCCGGACCCGGATCCGGATCTGGTAAAAAAAATATGGGACGGATATGAAATGACCACTATTCGGTCGGGATCCGGACCGTTTTCACCCCTAATTGAGGCCTCCACTGTGCTAGATGTCCAGCAGAATCCCCCACCAGGGATACCGCTGCGGGAGAAGGGGAAGTGTCGGCCCGCAGAGGCGAGGGGACTACGGCGGGGCTGGTTGCTACTGCTCTGGCAAGTGACGGGCTCGCAGCAGGCTCGCGGGTCATCCAGGCAATGTCGGTGGTGGGCAACCCGGTGGACTTCAGCGAGTGGCAGTTCAGTGACCTCCGCTCACGGCCCGGCGTGGTGACGACCTACGCCCACGCCGCGGCGGTGTCTCTCCTCCGCGTGACCGGTGCCATATTTGATGGGCGCGACGAGGTGTCTCTATTGGAGATACAGCGGGAGCTTCTAGTGAAGGTAAAGTACCCGAGGACCTTGTGGTTTTCTCATGCCTAGTCTTCATAGTTTTGTGGCACTCTTGCCTTTGAAACTCGTCCCTCCGTTGCTTCATGGCGTGTAGACTGGAGTGGTGTCGCGTGGGCTAGGGGAGCTTTGCGCCGCCTAGGATACCAAGTCGGCCGAGCTGCGCCAAATCAATAACATGCTTCATGGTGAGAAAGCCTACCTGGAATGCCAGGTCCGAGAGTTGGAGGTATTGAGCATCCTGTTTACTCATGAGCATGACATTGATGAAAGGCTGAGACTGGTGTTAGTGCCCACTACCAAGTTTGCATCTAGGTGAAAGGTTACAACCGGTGTCGGTGCCCGATGCAGGGTTTGCATCTAGGTGTCGGTCCCTTTCTATTGTCAGCTCCCCCTCCCCCCCTCTCGATCCCTTTCTATCGTCGTCGCCTGCTCGCATGCCTCTCTCCGCCGTCCCTTTCTTGCTGCCCCCACCGCGCCCCCTACATCGTTCCTTCCTTGTCGTCGTCCACTTGACCTCCTGTTGCCGCCTCATCCCGATCTCTTGCCACTATCGCCCTAAACCCTCTAAATAGTCACCGTCGCACCGCCGATGGCATGTGTGTTCTAAGAGGCTCTATGGTCAAGGACATGTCCCCGGCGGTGGGGGTGGCGAACGTGGAGGCGACGACCTAGGGTGCAGATAGCGTCACAAGTGGGAGAGAGCCAGTGATTTGGGAGTCTACATGGAGGCGATGGCTTGGGGGTGTGTAGATGGCGCGTTGAAGGTGGGAGAGAGGGGGATGGAGGCAGCGAGAGAACCCTAGATGGGAAATCCTTAGGTGTGAGAGGGGGGAGGGAAACTCAACAGGCAGGGGTTTCTGCAAGTGGTGGGTGGGGATGTGCAGTTGTGTTTTTGCAAAATTTACAGTTGGATCTCACTTTGTCAGATCTATATCAAATATCTAACTCCGTCAGATCTATATCAAATGGACGAAAATCGATGAGTGCATAGATACACAGGTGTGAGTGCACTCGTCATTTGAATAACCATGTACAAATAGTTACCACCGTTTAGAGTGCACATGTGCTCATTCTAGAACACAAGGATGAGTTAGAACTGAATCCAAGTAAACTAAGAGATGATTTCAGTATCAAGTGGTTCAAGATATCGCTGTACATGCTAGCTGTTACGTGTCATGCACGTTGGATTACATAGACACCTTCAACAGTACGCGTGGGCAGATTAGTCAAGCTCTACACACATTGTTGATGTGTGCATGATGCGTCAAGTTCAACACAAGTAGTATGCTGGCAACGGAGCCATTCCCCGCCTGGGAGTGCCCCCCATCCCTGCTCCCCGCGAAGTGAAAAATCCTCGCTCCCCATCCCCGTCCCGGTCGCGGGGACTGTTTTCCCTGACCCTAGCCCCGTTCAGATACACGGGGACCCCATGGGGAGAAATCTCTGTTTAGTACCCGATTACACATTGCACAATTCTAAGTTACTGTCAGGCTGTCAGGCAATGGATGAATAAAAAAAATATAATCTTTCAAGTTCTAAGCCAAAGCCATATCAACATTCTGAGATACATATATAATAGAAAATAGTTCAACACAACAACAATGAATACATAGAAAATAGTTTCAACCCATTTCATCCAAGCATGAATACCCTAACAGTCCAATACAAATAGCTCAGTGCATACAACATACAGCATAGCAGATACATAAATCAAACACATCGCGTTGCAGACTGCATATAGGTGATACAACATGCGCACAAACAGCTATCATTCTTTGATATCACAATTCACACTGTAAGCTCCTGAAAAATAAAAAACATCAATCAAGGTCTTTGATATTAAGTCATATTACTTCAAAGCTAGCACTAATATGTAGGAGATTACCTACATCCCTTCAAAAATGTCTTGAAGAACAGTCCAAAAGCTAATAGGAAGCCCCTTTTCATCATCTACGCAATACAAACAAAAAATTTTGGTGTAGTTTCATGTTACAATTACAACAAGATTGAATACATCACATACCCCTGTATTGGTTTCGAAGCCAATCTTGTGAACACATTAAAGCCTCTAACATCTCAGGAGTAAGACGACTGCGATGCTTACTAAGAACTCTCCCACTTGTACTGAATGCTGACTCTGAAGCAACGGTGCTTACTGGAATAGCATAAATATCACGTGCTATCATCCTCAAAGTAGGATAGCATGTCCCAGCTACCTTCGACCAATCCAACACATCAAAATTATCCTTTGTAGCTGGAACATAATCATCCTCCAAGTAGCAATCTTTTAGGCGTTGAGATGTTGGCCTCTTCTTAGCAACACCTACACATTGCTAAAAATAACACCTACACATTGCTGAAATTAAAACCTACACATTGCTGAAAATAACATCTAGACATGCTTAAATAACCTGAGCAGTAGAATAGGAAAGCCTAAATACCATATACGCATTGCTGAAAATAACACATACACATTGCTGAAATTAAAACCTACACATTGCTGAAAATAACATCTAGACAGTGCTGAAAATTACAATGGCACACTGCATTGTAAGAATAGAAGAGAAGAGGTGCAGAGCTACACTCATATTCCAGCAGCTCGATCATATTCATACCTTGTTCGTGGACTCGTGGTGCAGCTGAACAACCGGGGAGGGTGCAGCGAAGTCTGTAGATTCACTTCCAGATCTAGGACAGACCGCAGAGCACTTTGGAGCAGGTGGCGCTGTGGGCGCTTCGTGGTCGGTGCTCGGCTCGGCGGGTCAAGGGCGGCGGTTTCAGTGTGAGTCGGCGCCAGCAAGAAGGACAAGCTCGGTGGCGGCTTCAGGATCGGGTGAGAGAAGTATAGGGACTAGGGAGCCGAGCGGGCGGCAAGCCGGCGAGGAGAAGCTTGGGCGGTGGTTGCTTCGGGTGAGAGAAGGGGAGGGACCGAGGGAGCCGAGCGGGAAGCGAGAGCTCTAGGTTGGGCAAGCGGGCGTAGGGATGAACCTAGAAGAACTCACGAAAGGACGGTTGCGGACTGTGGCCTATGGGGGAGAGAAGGGTCAGGATTTTCCTAGTTGGGATCCGATCATACATAGATACACTCATACTCATGCATGTGACCACCTGTCAGTGTACTTTCGGGGCCCCGAACGGGGAACGGGAACGGGAAGGGGTGGAACGGACCCATCCCCGCGATCCCCGACGGGACAGCATTCCCCCAAATCCATCGGGAGCGTTTTCCCCCATTCCTGTCCTCTAGTAGGGGAATTCCCCGTCAGGGATCAGGGAATGGAGCCCGTTTCCAGGCTTGCTAAATGCATGCCATACATCGGTTTATAGGTGGAAAACTTATCAAGTTTACTTTCATGTGCTTTAAATGGCGCACGCACTGTTTCAAAGGACAGACTATTTAACGTACGTACTGTTTCAGAGGACAAGACTGACAAGCATACGTACTGTTTTCAGAGGACAGATAACGAGGGGCACAATCAATGAGTGCAGGGATGATTAAGCTCAGGTTAACCCAAAGTAATTGTGTCATATTGTTTCATGGTTGAGTGCGGCCTATAAATTGGCCCGACTGTTGGTCTCGGAGCAAGGCAGAACTGAGAAGCACACTAGCCTGCATTTGCCCGATCACCATCCAGTCGAAGTAACGCTACAGATAACAGGCGAGATATGGAGGCAAAGAAGGCTGCGATTGCTCTGCTCCTGGCTCTTGTGGCACTGTGCTTCTTCACCGGTCAGACCTCAGCCCGCCATAGTGCAGTAGCCATCCAACGAGGTAGTGTATGTATACACCGATTCGAACGTATTGCCATGTGTATTGTATATATTGCTAACTTTAATCACTCTCTCTCAAAGTCAATATATATACGTGATCACCGTTCCAATCCATCTAAGGCCCTGTTTGGATCAGCTAGAGATTATAATAAGCTGCAGCTAATAAAAAGCTGGCTAATAAAAAGCTAGCTAAAAAAAAGCTGGGAGGTGTTTGGATACATCAGCTTATAGGTAGTTGGATAATTATTTGCTAATGTATATTGACCATGCTACCCTTCTCTCATTTATTGTTTTCTTTAATTATTTTTGGTCGTTTGGCGCCATCTGCTGTTCTGTTGGCGCCAAATGCATGTATGGTCGGTTCTGTAATGCCATAAATGAGGAAAATAAAAAATACTAACAATAATTAGAGTCCATGATTAGTAAATAAAATTGTTTATGGTTCATACAGAAGGACAAATTATTTGTCCATACAAGTAATGACTCTCTCAATCACTCTTGCCTAGCGAACAAAGCATTAGCAATACCATCACGAAATGCATTCATGTCTTGATCTTCGTCACCTAACTGGCTATTAGCACCGTGTTGTTGAGATGAAGATGCCGATGGGATTGGCATATAGTTTTCATCATGATCACACATGTCAAAGTCCGTATCTGTCATTGCACTCTCTCGAATGAAGTTATGGAGGGCCATGCATGCTAGTATTATTTGAGTTTGCTTATACATTGGATAAGATGGCAAGTCTAAGAGAATCCTCCACTTCATCTTTAAGACACCAAATGAACGCTCGATAACGTTGCGAAGAGATGAATGCAAAAAATTGAATACCTCCTTTTTTCCACTCGGTCTTGGGCCTTGTCGAAACTCTGGTAAATGATACTTCGTGCCCTTGTACGGTGCTAGATAACCCGGACGGTTAGGGTACCCAGAGTCGACAAGATAAAACTTTCCTACAAATTAGATAATAATATGAAAATAGGAGTCATACATTGATGTCTATAAGATGTCTACAAGTCAAATTACCTGCAGGAGGATGAGGGAACTTGTCGGCATACTTGCGTATAGCATCATTGAACACTCTCATGTCATGCACGGATCCAGGCCATCCCGCGACAACAAAGGTGAATCTCATGTCAAAGTCACATATTGCCAATACATTTTGAGTGGAATATCCATGGCGTCCCACATGTTGAAGGACCTTTGACGCTGGAACGATAACAGGTACATGTGTCCCATCTATCGCTCCAATGCAATTATCAAAATGTGGTGTAAATCGATCAACTTGTAGTCTAGGATGCACTGTACTGAAGTTTGGATCTCTTGGTTTGATTATATCTGCAGACATCTTATAGACACATTCCAACACTACTTCAAATTTTGTACTAACGGTTCCGGTTGACCTCTGGAACCGATTTTCTGCTTGTCTAACAGATTGTGGGCCACCAATCATCCATAAAAACATAGCCAAAGACTCTATGGAGCTCATTTTTTTGGTTGACCTTAAGCCATATGATGACACTAGCACTTGGTGTAGCCTAACAAATAGTTCCCTACTCATCCGAAACATGTTGAAGCAAGCTGTTGGATTTTCAAGAGTAGTCATAACCCAGTCATACCCAGACATTTTTGGTTCCCTCATGGCAGCTTTGTTCATAAAAGTAGCATCATAGTACATACCAAACATGCATGCTATAACACCGTACTCTTGCATTACCTCTAATTCATTCCGTGTAACCTCAAGTGATTCATCCTCGCCATCACTCGCACAAGAATTTATGTCATCAGTAGATGAAGAGTTCATGTCATCACTAGATGAAGAGTTCAGGTCATCGCTCCCAGAAGAGTTCATCTACAGATAGAACAATATAAAGGGTTTAACTTAGTGCACCGTACATACACATGTCCAAGTGAGAGTAGTTCATGCAAAATTGGTAATAAAACATGTAGTCTCATCCTCACATGTTCACAGAAGATAGATAATTCATGACAACCAAAAAGTACTCTCATCATGACATGTTCATAGAAGATATGTATATAGCAAATGACAGGCTCTGAGTAACACACAAACACAAAATACAATAGTCCTATAAATCCCAAACAACTAGTACTTCTTCCTCTCATGGCACCACCTCTGTAACCAACCAAATCTTACTTGGTTGCTACTAAAGGTAAAAAAAATTTCACGATTTTCGTCTTTCGCAAATAGTCTTCTTGCCATGAAATGCTCAACACTTCCTTCTACCGCCCCACTTTCCACAGCCAAACGCATCGCCTTCTTGATAGATTCTGCCTTCAGTTCACCTGTCATCACCTTTTGGGCTACAACACTATTAGATTGCAAAGTGTCCCTAATTTCCTTCATAATCTTGACAACGGGGCTCCTTCCTTTCTTCCTTGGACTAGTTAAACAAGCGCTAGTATTACCGGCTCGCTTATTGCTATTGGCACTCATAGGACTCCCCTCATCTCCCTCACCGACATCAAATCCATCGCCTTCATTGCCTCCATCTACTCCATCTCTATCAATTTGTTCACCGGGAATGCAAGAGGATGAGCCATCAATAGCGGTATGCTCAAACATAATCTCAAGTTGATCTAGACACTCTGGAGGGCTGTTTCTCAGCTTCTTCCATTCGGAATGTCCCTATAAAACAAATATATATGACATCAAGGAACAAGGACAGTTGACTAAATGTAATCAACAACTAGGACTGAAACTATTACCTTTGTGTGATGTTTCCACCAACTGTCATCAGCCACCACAGTTCCATTTGCATGACAAAGTCCAGTTTGTTTATTCATCCACAACCAAAAGCTGTATAGCCCCTTTAGACCATCCCATTTATTTTTTAGCTGAATTCGAGAGTGTCGCAATCCAATCCTTACATAGTACTTCTCAGCTATGTTCTTGTAGGCTCTAGTGGTCATGATTCCATTATTCCTATTCCCAGCTCGAATTTCTTCAACACAAATGTCACAAAATATTGCAGTATTCTCTGATGTCCAATTAGCCTTGTCACATTGATCCTCCCTCTATTGGATATTTGTTATATAAAAAAGAAGAAGGAAGATAATTTAAAGTACAGTATTATAGAATTTCGACATAGGTGCATATAGTAGTGTACCAAAGTAGCACAGAACTATAAAATAACAGGCAAATTTGCACCTAAAGATATGTGAAGAGCAAACTAATAATCTAGTTTATCAACTATACTGCTAATAACTGAACAAGTTGACATATGTAATGACCAATGTTATTTGTACATTCACTATTATACATTACAGTATGTCACCATGCAATCATAAAGTTTATTTTTCTACATAGCATACAGTAATATAACTGAACAAATTGATAGTGGAAGTGATAGCATGCGACATTGGGCAAAATGAGAGGAAGCAAGGCCTTACCGATGAATCTGGAACAAAACCTTCAACATCATCCTCTCGGAAAATAGGTGCATCGGTCGACTGCTGAGTGCTACCACTGCCATCTCCGACGGCGGTGGCGAACTGAGAAGAGGCACCACTGGTACCTGCAGCAGTGGTGAACCGAGAAGAGCCACCATTGTTTCCCGCGGACCGAGGACCTCCACGACCTTTGTTAGCCGATTTGGTCGTCCGAGGAGCACGGAATGGCCTCGCCGTAGGCATGTCAGTATCGACATTTGATGCGTTACGATTCGCCATGCCACCACGTCCTCCAGTAACAGCACGCCCAGCGGTACTGCCTTGATGCAAACCGGTAACATCTGTCTCCCCAATATTGACCATAGATGGAGAAAGCAACATTTCACTAAATGACATCATGCCAGGAGCATGGGCATTGAGATCAAGTGTCTCCATTTCTTCAGGTCCACGTCCTGGAAGAACACCACTGCCAAAGGAGTTGTTCGGCTGAGAGGAAAATCCCCTGGTGGCATCATTTTGTGGCGACGTATCGTGGTCCCCATGCCCCCCGAACAGATCCATGGCCCGCGGGCGCATCTGGTGCAGGCGACCGGCGGCGAGGATGCGGATGAAGACGGCGGCGACGCCCCTGCTGGCGGCGCGGATCGACGGGCGGCGTGGGTGGCGGCGGCGCTTCGCCGCTGCTGCGTGTCGATGGGCGGCGTGGTGGCGGCGGCGCCACGCTGCTGGCAGCAGACGGCGTCTGGTGGCGGCGGAGTTTCTCGCTGCTGCATGGTCGACGGCGGCGCGGGCTGCTGATCGGGCGGCGGCAGTGGTGGCGGCGCCCACTTTCTTCTTGCGATCGACGCCGCCGCCGGTTGCGGCTGCGTGGTCGACGGGCGACGTGGGTGGCGGCGGCGGATTCACCTCGCGAACCCCTCATGCTACGCGTGCACACGAAAATGGGGAAAGGAAGGGGATGGCAATGGTGGGTAAATACTAGAGAAAATATATGGGTAGATGGTAATTCTCATATCTATTAGCTGCTATTAGCTGGGTCCTTCCAGCTTATTGGATTATAATAATCTGATAGCTAGCTAATAAAAAGTTGGACAATAAGCTGACATGTTTGGATCAGCTAGAGCTTTTTTTAGCAGCTTATTATAATCTCTAGCTGATCCAAACAGGGCCTAAATGCCTGTGCTATTTTAACAACATGGCCAGACAACCTATGCTAACTCCTAATAATTGATTGTTAATTAATCTACTGATTACTTTTCTTTGAAAAATAATGCTTTTTGTACTTTGTTATATGAGATTTTTTACGGTCCTTGAGGAGATCTTGGGAGTCCACAATTTAGTGTTAATTTGCAGCACCTCGCAGATCTCTGATTGAGGAGATGAGAGAGCACTATAATTTACACTAGAAATTATAGTGCACTCCTGCATCTCCTCGCGACTGTAAAAAGCTCTTGTTATATACGCCGGCGTGGAGCACAGGGCCGGCTGGAGACGGCGGAGCCGTACTGCTCGAATTGTCCGTGCGAAATAACCAAGTTTGGTGACAATTGCTACTGCGCGGACATGGCGCCCTCCTGCCACGAAGGCTGCAAGCGGTGCGAGTGCTCGCCGCGTGGGACCCCATGCATCTGCTTCGATCGCATCGACCTTACAAGCAGTGCGAAGAAAGAACCGATCTCCGCCTCGGCTCCAAGGCCTTCTTCGAGGAGGCGAAGCTGGCCGAGCTGGTGGCCGCCGCCGGCGTGCTCGGCTAACCACTTCGCTGCTACTGTTCGTTCCCGGCAGCCGGCCGCCGCGCGCTCACCCGGCCGGATGGAACGACGACGAGCAGAGTAGCAGTGTTCATGCGCGCGCGCGCATGCATGCATGCATGTATATGTAAGTAAACAATCCAAGTGATGCGGTGGGTGTTCGTCGCTCATGATCTCTGCAGGGCTCCGGAATAACCCATGCGTGGATATGTAGTACTGCTTTTATGATGGTGTGTGCGCTTATGTATATGCATGGCGATCCGATCGTTTGTATATGCATGTACTATAATGAGTACGTTTATGCGGCATACCGCATATGTATACTCCATTGTAGAAGCAGATATATTATGTGTCTTGAGCTGTCCAACTTCAGATAATAGGCAAATTACGTGGCTCTGTTGTACCGCATGTTTTTGGTACCGGCGTGTGCGCTCGGAGCGCAACTAGCTAGCTCACGTCCTCGATCGTCCCGCCTTTCTTCACCGACCAAACGAACAAACTCGCATCACACCTCTATAAGCGAGAGAGGTACTTCAAACGGACAACCAGCTTTCGACTAGCACCTTATTTGGCTGCCTTGACTTCATTCGATTGATCTCAAATCCAGTTCTCGTTGCATTTCAATCTGGTTCAAGACAATTCCAATGCCATTTTTTTTTCTATCTAGGGGTGATATGAAATTATATAAGACCGTGGGTCCCCCATGTGCACATTGTCCGCCAATTTAATTACTAAGTTTACAAAGTAGTTTCTCTACCCATTAATCATCTCTAACAAATTTCAGTCAATTTTTTAAAAAAGTTTATGGTGTCAACATACAGTTTAAATTTCATATACTGAGTTTGTACGGTACCATTTTGTACAAGATTGCGGGCATACATGTACATTTAGCCCGGAAATGTGTACAAATTAACTTCTCTACACACAAAATCATCTCAGGTAAATTTCAATCAATCTCCTGAAGATTTTATAGGTGGACACAAGATTTAAAATTTAAAAATCAATCTTTTTATGAAATTATGTAGGGCAAATTTAAAAGAAATGGCGTGTTTAAGATATGAATTGATTCTAGTTCTGTTAAATATCAAGGAATTGACTTTAGAATCATCAATTGAATTCTATGGTAACCACTTCTAGAAGATTCTATAGTGATCCACTAGAATGTGCGTCGTGTGACACCTTCCTAGTCGTTGAAACATTTCATCCCACGGTCGCTCAGAAAAAGGATGTGCTAGCATGCAACGGCTTTCGCGCTAGCGCGCTCAATATGTTGCTTGTTCCTTCACCCTAGTGCACTCAATCCTTCGCTTGTTCTATCGTGCTAGTGCAGCTACACCATTGGAATTGATTTCGATTCCACAATTTTATGATCAATACCTGTGAGAGTCAAATGGGGTGTTCTGGAAACTGACTCTAATTTGTACTTGGTGTGTGTACCTTGTTTGCATATTGGAGGTCTTTAGAATTTAAAATGAGAAGTGAACAATTTGGGCTGGTCTGGTCCGTGGGAAGTCCTTGGCAGAACTTAGGTGGTCCGGCGCGAGTCCTCGATGGACCACATGGTTGACACTCGTCTGCCATGCATGCCACAGACCATCCTCCGTGCCACGGACGTACAAAGCAACAGAGAGCTCCAGTCCGTGGGAGGTCTCTGGCTACTGGGGTAGTGTTTCTTTCAACGTTTGTATTTGCTTATAAGCTAAAAATTTGTTATTTTTGTATAAGTCAAACGCTTTGACGTTTGATAGCCAATTTTTGTAGGTCATAGTATTTCTTCTCAAAGCTTTCAAAACTATTTTTTCTATAATTTTTTGATCCCTCGGATGTCCTTATCGAGGAGTTACAAATTTCCAGCTTAAACGTAACCGCAATCGCAACCGCTGAAAGAAACACTACCTACATCTCTCTGGCGGACTGCTACAGTATTGCAGTTCGCGCGCCAGGGTAGCCCTATGTGCGTAGCTCTCTGTAATATATAATTTTAGTGACTTTCTATTGCTCGTATGAAAAAGCGTTCTACATGAAAGTTGTAAAGAATTTTAAGACACATCCTTTTCATTTTGGAAAGTTTTTCATCCGAGCAACGGATGAATTTATAAAAATTATTTTGTGCACTTGTGGTCAATTGCTTTCGTTTGCATTGTGGTTAATACTGATTTCGTGTTGATTTGATGTAGTGTGGATGTTTATGGACTCATGTGGGATCAAGTTGAGATATACTTGTTTCTAGAAAAATGGTTTGCTCGTCTAGTATGCGCAGGTGACTGGAGTGGATCGACGTCGGCGATGGGTGAGGACATGAATGGGTGATCCATGGTCTAGGTGATCAAGAGTTGGCACGAGTTGATCGGATTCGGTCTAGGCATATGGACGTGTGTAATTGGCGATGGAGGTTTCAAGCTGCGCAAGTTGAAGTGGTCCAAAGGGAGTTGGACACGTGGCAGACTTAGCGGCCAAGGAAGCGAGATATGTTTATGTTGTTACCAAGACACAAAAAGCTATATGTTTAATCTATGCTTTCTTTTGGTCTGCATTGGGTGGAGATATGCACAACATGATTTGATCTTATGCTGGCAACATAAATACATTATATGCTCTGGTTCCCCTGCCCCCTTTGCGTTGCTTGATCTCCCTTTGTATCAAGTCAAGTTTCCCCTTTTTCCATTTTCAGCCCAATATCGTATACTTTAGCACCTGTTTATGAGGTCGATAGCTATGACCAATAGCATCCTTCGTACCTTTGTCAAATTTATGGGAACTGTCAGCCGCTGGCGAAGTTGGTACGTGTTTGACCTTGGCGATTAGATTCTGATAATTTATGCCTGAGACTGAAAGCTAATCTTTGTGTTAAGTGTGTGTCATGTTTGCTTATCCTATTTTTAGATCCAAACCTCAATAGGAAGAGCTAATAGAACATAGACAATCCAGAATATGCCATGAACCAGTAGAGGAGTTATGAAGATAGAAAGGAGAAATAGTCTCTTAAAGTAATTTCATATAAAAAAAATATCTGCGAAACCTTAGTTGCAATAGTGGTGTCTTATTGAAATACTAGAAAAGCTTGTTTCGCAATGTGCTTAATTGTGGCCCCCTTCTATATTACCTTCTACAGTTTGCACTGTTCCATTGCTTATAGACTGATGGCAGTATTTTTTTTGTATGCCACCTTTATCCATTGTGTACTGAATAGCTTGGTTTCGGCTGTTATATTTTTCAGACACACGAGCCTCTGCTCCACTGCTATAGCAAAATGCTGACAGATCTACTTATTTACACATTGTTTCGATATCTCCCTTTCATTGTAGGCGACTAAGGCAAGAGGGATTTCCAGTTATATCTGAAATTATACTCAAAGATGCTGTTTCACAAATTTAGCCAAGTAGTCATTTATGCTTCTTTTTTTTTTTGAGTGTAAGGGCAGGAGAGCTGCCTTGTATTGATAATAAGGAAAAGTACAGGGTTTGTGAATTAAAGAAAAACCAAAAAAAGAGCAACTAGGTGGGGGGATGAGAATCGCCTCACCCCCCGGGCTGAAGGATTAATCTATTACAAATTTGGCCCCTGCGGCCGACCAGAGCCGCAAGTCATCTAGCAGGAGGGACACAAGGTTGTGTTTGGACCTTTCAGTATGTCGGAAGATGCGGTTGTTGCGTTCGAGCCAGAGGTGCCAAATGGTGGCGGTCACCATGGAAAGGGTGCCTCGGGGGTAGCGAGGGGGAGCTGCCTGACGTAGGTCCTCGGTCCACCATTTGGAGATGCAGGAAGTATGGCTCTAATTGGCGGGGTCGAGACAGGGGGTGTTGGAGCAGGATGCGATGCGTTTCCAAACGAATGTAGTATAATTGCATTCAATGAACAAATGCTCCATGGTTTCGAGATTTCGTTGACACAACTGGCAGAAGTAATTGTTGGACAGGCCTCGCCTGAGAAGTGCGTCGGCAGTGAGGACGCGCTTGTGCGACAAAAGCCAGAGGAAGAACTTGCACTTCGAAGGTGCCCAGTGTCGCCAAACTTACTTTCCGAAGGGGCTTGTTTGCCGGCCTATGAATTGTAAGTCATAGGCGGATTTGACAGTGAATTCCTCATTCGGTGAGAATCGCCAGACGATACTATCGTTGATCCCTTGCACCGGGTTGAGGTGTTGAATTTTTTGGATCAGGTTAATGAGCTGGGGGACCATCTGTGGGGTCAGTCGGCGTCTCAGGTCTGAGATCCAGTTATGGTTGGTAAGAGCGTCACAGACAAGTCTATCCTTTATGGTCGAAGCCTTGTACAATTGCGATGCCAGAATTTTAGGAGCTTGTCCACCAACCCAATGATCTTCCCAGAAGGAGAAGGTAGTCCCATCACCAAGAGACAACTTCGAGCTAGCCCGGAGCAAGGCATAGTCAGCCTCAGGTTGGGTGTCCAGTGTATTGAGCCACGCTTTACGGGGGGTTTCGAGGTTCTGGTATAGCCATCTCAATCTGAGCGCCCGGGCGAAGCGCATCAGATCGAGCACGCCTAAACCACCGAGTGAGGTTGGTGAGCAGACAACTTCCCAGGGCAGACGGCATGAACCACTGGTGCGGTCGGTGGCGCCGCGCCAGAGCCATGCTTTCCGGAGATGATCTAGCTTTTGGAGCACCGAGTTGGGGGGTCTGATGACTGAAAGAGTGTAAGTTGGTAATGCTGTGAGGACTGATTTGAGCAAAGTGAGACGGCCTCCTTTGGACATTAAGGGGCCTCGCCACCCGGCAAGGCGACTGGCAACCTTGTCGATTAGAGGTTGGAAGTGGACGTGGCGAAGCCTTTTGACAGATAGGGGAAGCCCAAGGTATTTGAGGGGGAACGACGCTCGTCCCGCTGGGAGGTCTTGAAGGATGGAGTCAAGGTCAAGGTTATCGCATCTGATGGGGACGACCTTGCTCTTGTTGAAGTTAGTGCGAAGACTTGAGATATTCCCAAATTTGTGAAGGATGAGTGCAAGGGCGGATATGTCATTTTGCGAGGGAGTGACGAAGATGGCTGCATCATCGGCGAAAAGCAATATCCAATGACTCGGTTGTATCCCGTTGATGGGGGTTAGGACCTGCTGCTCCGTGGCTCGTTGCAGGAGTGCTACCAGCGGTTCAATGGCAAGGTTGAAGAGGAATGGCGATAAGGAATCCCCTTGGCGAAGGCCTTTGCGATGGTGGATAATTTCACCGAGGTGGCCATTGAGGAGGACTCTAGAGCTGGAAGATGCGAGATACATGGATATCCAATCACGCCAGCGGGCGCCGAATCCACGGGCACGAAGATTGTCAAGTAAATAAGTCCAGCTGACCGAGTCAAAAGCTTTCTCAAGATCGAGCTTGAGGAGTAGAGCGGGGGTGCGAGATCTATGCAGAGACTTCGCCTTGCCTTGGACAAAGAGGAAATTGTCCTGTATATGTCGCTTTTTGATGAAGGCGCATTGGCAAGGTGAGATGAGGTCGTCCATGAAGGGAGCCAAGCGGGAAGAAAGAATTTTGGTGAATAGCTTGCCGAGGCTGTGGATTAGGCTGATAGGGCGGAAATCTGAGGCCGTGGAAGGATTGTCCTTTTTGTGTAGGAGAACGATGTGTGCATTATTTAAGGCTTCGAGCCCCTGACCCTGCAGGTTGAAAAGGCATTGCAGGGCCGCAAGGAGATCTGGCGAGATGATATCCCAGCAAGCTTTGAAGAAGTCCCAAGTAAATCCATCTGGGCCAGGGGCTTTGTCAGTAGGGAGACTGAACACGACCCTCTTAAGCTCATCAAGGGATAGGGGCTCTTCGAGGGAGGCAAGATCAACCGAGGGCAGACCCAGGTAGCCCCAGTTGAAAACAGGCTTGATTGTATTGGGAACGGCGACGTGATCACTCAGGATAGAGCTGAAGTGTCGGTGAAGGACAGCAGCCTTGTCTTGGTGCTCAGTGTGGGAGCCAGAGTTGCTCTGAAGGTAGTAGATGAAGTTCTTTCGACGACGTCCGTTGGCTTTTAGGTGGAAGAATTTAGTGTTGGCATCGTCCAGCTTGAGCCAATTAAGCCTAGCGCACTGCTTCCACTTGATTTTTTCCACCACACTGAGCCCCAAGATTCGGAGTTTGAGAAGTCTACGGAAGGAAAGCTCTGTTGGGGTCAGGGATCGGGATTCCATTGTGATATCCAAAAGCCGAACGAATTCGGAGGCACAGGCAAGCTGAAGCTTGGTGTTGCCTACATGTAATCGGTTCCATTTCTTGAGGACCGAGGCCGTGTGGTAAAGTTTGCGACGGAAGCGGTGGAGGGGGTGGGTGGGGAGCTGTCTGGAGGGGTCACACCATGCCTGATTGACGATGTCCTTGAATTGAGGTATCTGAGTCCAGAAGTTCTCAAAGCGGAATCGTCTGGGTGGTTGTGGGAGGAGTTCAGCAGTTAGGAGGAGAGGGCAATGATCTGAGGCCTGAGATGACAGCGGGACGAGGGAGCAGGACGGAAAAGACGCTTCCCAGGCTGAATTGGAGAAGGCCCGGTCGAGTCTGACTAGAGTTGGGTTGGATTGCTCGTTGCTCCAGGTGAAACGACGGCCGGTGAGGTGAATCTCTTGAAGAAGGCAGTTGTCGAGGGTGGACCGGAAGCGTGACATGAGTCGCCGATTGAGATTGAGGTTGTTCTTATCTGCGGCTTTGTAGATGAGGTTGAAGTCGCCGATGATCATCCAAGGGGTGGTGGTGCGGCTAGCGATGTCCTCTAGTTCTAGCAGAAAGGCCTCCTTTTCAGCGTCTCTTCTGGGGCCGTAGACGGAGGTGAACGTCCAGCAATCGTGGCCGTCCACAGAGGCGACGCGGGCAGAGATGGAGTGCTGCCGAATGAGGGGGTCTGAGAGATGCACTTGGGCTTCATCCCAGAAGATGAGCAGACAGCCTCTGGTGCCTGAGGCAGGCAGCTGGAGGAATCCTTTGAGCCTGTGACCATAGGTCTCCATGAGAAGGCCATGTGAAGGGTCGGAGAATTTGGATTCTTGTAGGGCGAGGATGGATGGATTGTGCGTGCGGACCAGGCTGGCCACGACATCGCGCTTGGCTCCAGAGTTGAGACCTCGAATATTCCAACTGATAATCTTCATGAGACCTGAAAACAACGACTATGGGCTCCAGGGAGTACCGAGCCCTCGCGCGCAGGCGAGAAGGATAGGCTAGTACTTAGGCCCAAAGGCCCCGCCTGGAAGGACACACGCAGGTGCTCCAGGCTGAGCAGACAAACCACAACAACCAGGGCTAAAAAAACTGCAAAGGCCCCGCCGGGAAGGACACGCGCAGGTGTTTTCGGCGGGGTAGACACACCACGCGCAGGTGGTAACAGCAGGGCGTGCTCAAGCCCGCTACACGTAGAAGGACGACAAGGACAGAGGAAAACAACCAAACCCACACGCAGGTGGGAGCGACACGACAAAAGGACTAAAGACATAACGTGGTGGTGAGGCGACGACGATCCGGAGTCACAACGACCATCAGGCCTGGGCGAGGCCCTCCTCGAGAGCGGAGGCGTCAACCCTGGAAAGGTCGACAGTAGGTCTCTCGAGGCCACAAAGATCAGCGACGGCAGCCAGCGCACGCTCGGGGAGTGGGGAGGAGAGCAAAGACTGGAGCTGGTCAGCTAGGTCATCCACAGCAGGAGTGGGGGAGAGCCCTAGTTTGAGGGCCAAAACCCCCTGGGCTCTGCGGATAGCGGGGACAGCGGAGGAGCCGGACGGAACAGCGGAAGGTCTGGAGCGAGCTATCCTGGTGCTGCGGCGAATACAAGTGGGCTTAGGGCGGGATCGTCTAGGTGGGGGTGCACTAATGAGCGGAGCTGGCGAAGTGATGGTGGCGTTGGCGAGGAGAGCCTGAACTGGCGACGGTGGAGTCGGTGGGGGAAGCAGGGCTTCCAGGGACATGGGGTCGAACTGAGTGCAAGGGGGCGTCGGGGGTGGCGGTAGAAGGGGCTCCAGAAAAGCGTAGTCGACTGGTGAGATGGCCTGTTGGGCTGGCACCGGCCGGGCCGTTGCCACTGCCCATGCCGGCTGGGCTCTCGGCACGGACACAGCCCACGACGTGGCTACGCTGGGCATCGTCCTGGGGCAATGGGCCCGGACTGGAGAAGTGGCCCGGAATGAGGACGCGGCCCGTGGGGTTGAAACGGCCACTGCTGCAGGGGAGGACCGGGCGGCCGGCGTGGGCCGAGGTTGGCCTACAACGCTGGCCCCGTTGCCACCCTGTTGACCGGGAGTTTGAATCCCCACCATCCGATGCCCTGTCCGCACCGATGTCAGGCTCGGCCTGCTGGCGCAGCGCAGAGGGTCGGAGCAGAGCAGAGCCTCGTGGACCGTGCTGTCCACAAGCGCGTCTGGCCGGGAGAAGCTGGCCGCCGCAGCGGCATGCCGGGGTCTCGGTGACCGGCACAGCGCCAGCATGGGAAGCCTCGAGGCGCGCGGCCGGCCGGAGCGATTGGAGTCGCCGGAGGAGGACGCTGGCCGGCGTCTAGGCGACCTGGAACGATTGCGAGAGCGACGGGCCAGCGAGGGAACGGCCTGGCCCCGAGTCCGGTGCCGTGAGGAAGCGCCGCCGCTACCCGCGCGGTCATCTTCGTCGGAGTCGCTGCCTGGGCGCCGGCGAGGAGCGAAGAGAGCGCGGCAAGCGCGCTCCGGAGCGGCTAGCGGAGGCCTAGAGTCGGGGTACCCCAGTAGCCAAGCGTGCGGGGGAACCTGCGGGGCGCCTCCCCCAACTCGGGAGGCGAGGTTGGAGAAGTCTTCGACGGCGTCGATGTGGAGGATGAGGCGATGCTCGGAGACGCGGGGGGACTCGGACGCGGAGCGCCGGTGAGGCGGGCGGCGCCGAGGTCGCCGGGGCGCCGAGCTTCCATGTAGGGGGAGGGGTCGATGATGGAGAGGCTCGACTATAGAGGGATTGAAGCGGGGTCATCCGTCTAGATCCATACGCGGAAGACGGACGTGTCGAGGCGCAGGCTGGTGGCGTCCTCAACCACGTCGACACGGCCGCAGTTGACGAAGATGCGGTCGACGGCGTCCGTGCACCAGGCATGCAAGGGAAGTCCTTCAATTAGGACTCGGACACGGTGGCGTAAGGCGGCGGGCGCGCCGGCTGCATGGATATCTTTGGGGATGGCCGACAGCGTGAAGCGCCGACCGTTGAAGCGGAAGGAACGGCCGGCGGCGAGGCGAGCTTGCTCCGGCAACGTGAAGCGAGCGAGGAACTTCATGTGCGCGAGGTGAGTCACCCGGATGTCTTGGGTGGGGATGGAGGTTTGGCCGTCGATGGCTTGAGCGATGAAGGCTGGGTCCGGGTGCGGCCCGCCAGCGACATCGACGAGGATGGCGCGACGGTGGAGCTCAGCGGCGCCCGCGCATGGAAGGGGAGAGCTCCACACACACCCGTGCAGCTGGAGGGCGCATGGCGGCAAGGGAGGAGCGTCTGGGCGCCATGACCAAAGGAGCTTGGCGCGGAGGTTGCGGGGCGGGAGGGCGCGTGGGAGCACGCTGGCAATCTCTGGCAGTGTGGCCGGACTGGAAGCAGATGAAGCACCGCACCGGATCACGGCAAGCTGCGCGCAGATGGTCTCTAGCAAGGCAACAGTAGCAGTGCCGATAGCGGGGTGGATGGCCCAATATAAGTCCATGACTTGCCGGAGCGCTGGGCTAGCGTCGCCGGCTCTTTGGGGCAACCTGCTGCCGTTGCCGCCGGCGCCTCGGGAGAACAAGCTGCCACCCCGGGGCGTCAACCTTGGAGCAGGGGGGCACGTCAAGCCCGGCGACAGCCACGCAAGACGAGGATGCCGGAAAGGGAAAGGAGGATTTAAGTCGTGGTGGCGGGCTGGGAGCTGGCTGGGCAATGAAAGGTGGGCTGGTAGGTGGTTGGGCAATGAATGGCGGAGTAAAGGCGGAGTGGGTGGAAGAGGAGGGCGACGGCACCCAGCGGCTCCAGGAGGGTGGCGACCTTGAGCGTTGGGGGCTGCTGAAGCCGGTCGGCGAGGCGACCGAGGCGGGCACCGGCGTGGATGGACGGGCATGCAGCGAGGTGGCCATCGCCTGGAAGAGCGGCGTGGTCGGGGATGAGCGGGGGTGGACCAAGGCGGAGATGATGGTGTTCGCCGTCGCCGGAGTGGTGAGCGGCGGTTGGGAGGATAGCGCCGTCGCCGGAATGGTGAGCGGCGGGTGGGAGGATAGCGTCGCCATTGCACACCCGGTACCCGACTAAGGATGGCTGACAATGCACAAAGCAAGCGCCCAATGGTTTGTCATTTATGCTTCTTGGAGTGTTCTTTTCTTTTTGTTTAACAGTAGTACATTTTTGTTCTACACAAAATATGTGGCTCTTGTTCATAAAAAAATATGGCAGCAAGCATGTTGCAACTTCCATATGCAGGATAAGAATTTTAAACATGTATTAATTTGTGCAGATCCTACGGTACTAGGCCCTTTTAGGTGGTTTGCTCTATGTGGTTTTTATTACTTGTTTTATGCTCCTGCAGGTAAGGTGTTTGATAGATTTGCTAATTATTTTTGTTCCTTGTTTCAGTCTTGTTCTGACTTGCCGATGTGTCATGTTGTCCTGGGCTCCTTTCACAGGCTAGCTCAGTTCATGGGATGGGCACAATTCCATAGCTGCTGCGATGATGCTATGGCAAGAAATATATTAGTGAATTCTGTAGTCATTCCAGTTTGACAAGGAGTCCGTACTGCATCCTCTGTATAGAAGATTCTTTTCTTGCAGGTAAAATTCCTTCATTGTTCTTTGTCATGTCTATTATGAAATTAGCGCTCTGCCTGCAGCCAGCAGAGCTATGAAATGGGCAACAGGTTGAACTAACTGAAATGTGAATGAAGTCTCACTACCTCTGCGTGCTTTATGTCAGATTGTTTTTGGTCTGTCCGTTGTGACACAAGGGTGTCTCTCTCATATTTTTTAGTTTATCTTTTTATGTTACTTTCATCTATATACAAGAGTTTTGGAGTGCTTCATGTACTGACTTGTTTTTGCTAACATTGCGTAAAAAAACTATTGTCAGTTAACATCTGCTTGATCCATGTTCCTTATACCAGCTCTTCTCTGAAATTTCACAAGGGTATTTCTTGAATAAGCATGCATCAAGGAGAGGAGCTATAACAGTTAGTCATAATATACTTCAGGATAATAAGTAGAAGATTCCTTTGAACAGGCATGCACTGAGAAGCTTCCATGTATTTCTTTATTGCTTCTCTGGTTACTTAGCAGTAGACATGTTAGAGGTAGATGAGTAGGTTTCTCTATCTGGGAAGACCCTCAAATAATTAATCTTAGCTGTGCCTACGTAAAACCTTGTGAAAATAACACATGGTTTTGCTTTTTAAAAAATTCCTGTTATGCTTGACATGTTCACTGTTAGGTAGTTCTTTGCTATGGCTCATCCATTTTGCAGCATTTGCAAAAAATACACAACGTTTGCTTCTGAGTGATAGCCTTCAGGTTCTTGAAATGTAGTTTACATCATGCATTTTTTTGTTGTGCAAATTTCCAGATATAGTTTTGTGATAATTATATCCCATACAGAGGAATTGTTTGTAATGGACCACAAAGTTCAGTTTCACCTCATACAACCAACTTGTGTCCTATGTACGGGTGTATAATCTTTCCCCCTATAGTAAGTGTCTTAGAACCCTGTGTTCTTGAAGTTCAAGGACATGTGGATATTTAGGGTGGATCAGCATGACATTATCGTGCTAGTTACAAATTAATTACTGTCAAGATGTAAATGGGGAAACAAGACCAACTGTTATACTGCACAGTATACATTTTTTGAATGTGTACTTCATTTGGTTTTTCATGGATGCATGTGCTTCTGTGCTGAAGCTTTTTAAAAAAAAAGTGATATGTGCCTGGAGCTTGAATGGTGATATTCAACACAGTATACCCTTACCAAAAGTAAGCTATGCTACCCGATTTGATACAAGAACATGAGTTTTAGGTTGTCAGGACATGTAGTATGGACTGTCTTCATGCAATATGAGGAGGCGTCAAGTGTAATCCTTTCACCACCACATCATTGGGAATTTGCCCTGAACCTCCAGATTTGCATCTCGAAGCTCCAAATTTGCATAAATGAAGTAACACTACTAGAGAAATAGGTATCACAACCGGTCTCAAAAACCCCATCACAACCAATTCATTTCGAACCCGTTATGATGGTGCACCAGTACCGGTTCGTTAGGCCAGGAGCCAGGAGAGGGCTTCTACAACCGGTTTGGGACACAAATCGGTTGTAGAGCCCAATTTCTATAACCGGTTCATGTTCCCAACCAGTTGTGGACTTTTACAACTAGTTGGAGACACGAACCAGTTGTACAAATTGGGTTCTACAACCGGTTCATGCCCCAACCGGTTATAGAAGCTCTATTTTCTAAATAGTAAAAGGAATGCTTGTCCTACTCTCATCAGAGAGCACGAGTGGGTGGATTGGCTAGAAGGGTGAGGCATGGGTCACGATGAGGGGTGTGAGGTCCTGGGTTCGAATCCCACTTCTCCCAATATATTTCTAACTTTTGCTAACACCACAACCGGTTCGTGTACCTGGTTGTGATACCCGGGAGTATTACTCTCGGTGGCTTACCGGTTCCAAAACCGGTTGTGAAGGGGGTTTGGAACCGGCTGTAATACCCGGTTCCCTAGTAGTGTAAGAGGTTATATAGGCTGGGTTCTTTTTAGATCTTATCCTACTTATTTGCCTTATCTCGTAACTTCGAGAATTTTTCGAGATCGCCTCGATAGCCGCTTGGCCTTCAATTTTGGGGTTTAGGGAGTTTATAGACACGCCTACAAGATAAAAAAAACCAACTCAAAAAGTAATAAAAAAGTGAGATAAGTCAAATAAGACACGAGATAAGTAGTAACTCAAAAAGTAATAAAAAAGTGAGATAAGTCAAATAAGATAAAAAAAACCAACTCAAAAAGTAATAACTTATCTCGTGTCTTATTTAACTTATTTCACTTTTTTTTATTACTTTTTGAGTTGGTTTTTTTATCTCGTAGGCGTATCTATAAGCTCCCTAAACCCCAAAATTGAAGGCTAACCGGCTCTCGAGGCTATCTCGAAAAATTCTCAAAGTTACGAGATAAGACAAATAAGTGGGATAAGCTAAGCTAAGCTAAAAAGAACCCAGCCATAGTCCAACCCAAAGGGTTCCTAAAAGTGTACAGTTTAGTCCAAGCTTTGTCAGCCTAATGCTTCAATTTGTTTTTACAATGGAAGACTCAACATTGCTACCGTATAGCACTATATTTTATGTAATCGCTTGCAGACCTAGCTTAAAAAATGTACATTTTGATGATTGGCTAGCATCATATGAAAGGGTGCATGGTCATTGCCTGTAGATATATGTAGCATCTGAAAGTGACATTCACCTTCGAAAGTCGTGCATACAACATTATGCTGCTGCATCTTACGCCGCACCGATTGGTAATGTGCGGCGCGCTTTGCGCGCTAAACACACTAGTCAAATCAAATATAATCAGAAATAGAGCCTCATACATATGGTGTCCGATAAAAATTGAGAAAAACTACCAAGCGCTATACAGTTCCCGTGGTGGCAAGGAATGTATAGCCTCTCCTGCAGCTCGCTGGCTAGCGGCTCCAGCTAATCACGGAATCAAGAAAGCGTAGCGAATTGGTGATCGATGAGACAACAAGTCTCTCTCGAGAGAGAGTTGGGCTATGGTCAGCTGCAGCTGACCAGTCCATGATGCTTCACGTCCTCAGCCGTCCGATCCAAAAATCTGGGTCGTCCACGTGCGCTTCCCTGCCCGCCTGAGCCCCACGCCCTGCCCGCTGCCCCATTCTCCCGGCGGCCTCTCTCTCGGTCTCTCCTCCTCCTCTCTCTCTCTCTTCTCACGGTTCCTCTCCTCCCCTCCATCAATTTTCAGAAACATAACTGACCAATCTCATTACATTCATTCAATTTGATGAGGAGCTCTAAACAATTCAGAAAGTACATGGGTACACTTAAGTTTATAGATATCACTTGATTACATACAACTCATTTAATTGCATGCAAAACACTGTTGCTGCTGTTAATTTTGGCCTCCAAACCATTGTTATTGCTGCAAATTTTGTATAAAGATTAAAAGTTCTGGTAATCTTCATGTTGAAGCTAACAGCAGCAAGGTTCATCAACTAATCTGATACAAGTAGATGAATCGATCCTATTTCTCAGGGCAATGTTCATACACTTTCAAACACAACTTCTGAGAACTAGAACAACCCAGAACAATGGATGGGGCCAGGGCTAGGGCTGAAGAGGGCAGCGCTCGGTGGAGTAGCCGGTGCAGATCCGGCTAGCGGGAGCTCCTCCTGGCGGCTTCTCCAAGGGCCGCGACTCTAGGCCGGTAGTGGCGGCACAGCCCATAACCTCTTCATCTCCTCCCCCAAGGGCGGCTAGGGTTCACCGGGATGGTGATTGGCTCAGTGGCGGCCGGACATCAGGTCCCGACGAAGTCCCTCTAGGCGTACGGGCGGCAGCTCCCCAGCGGCAGACCATCCCGGCGACGAACCATCTTGGATTTTTGGTGGCGCCAGGGATTTTCATCGGAGGGAAGGAGAGGAATTGTGAGAATAAGAAGAAGAAGAAGAAGAAGAAGAAGAAGAGAGAGAGGCGAAGAAGAGAGAGGCCACCGGGAGAATAGGGTAGCGGGCAGGGCGTGGGGCTTGGGCGGGCAGGGAAGCGCACGTGGACGACCCAGATTTTTGGATCGGACGACTGAGGGTGCAAAGCACCGTGGGCTAGTCAACTGCAGCTGACCATAGCCCAACTCTCTCTCTCTCTCTCTCTCTCTCTATATATATATATATATATATAAATGCTAAATAAGTTGGTATATATTATTCAAAGAGAAATGTTATAGTAGCGTCGCGACGGGTAGCCCTTGCATTCCCCTTCTTCCTCCTCACATCTATCTCTCCACTGCATCGCCACCGCCTCTCGTTGGAGGGATTAGGGTTTCAGAGTTAGGAGAGGGGGAGGGGTTCACACATGCATCCCAGGCTTAGAGAAAGCTTGAGGTGGAACTGGGAACAGAGGAGGGTGGTGGGCGGAGTTAGTCGGAGGATCGATGATGACAACCGGAGTTACAGTGGGCAGGGCCATTGTGGCGGCGGGAGGACAGGGAAGGAGCGGCGAGGCGGTGAGGGTACCGACGAGTGTGAGTGGTGGTTGGAGGTGGTGGCGGCGTGCGGAGCAAGCCCGAAGAGGAAGGATAAGGGAGAGGAGGAGGACGAATCGCCGACGGTGAGGAAGAAGAAGGGGCGCTGATCCGGGCTGGGGAAGAAGAAGGGAGTGCGCGTGGAGCAAACCCGAAGAGGAAGGATAAGGGAAGGACAAGTCGCCAACGGTGAGGAAGAAGGAGGGGCGCTGATCGGGGCTAGGGAAGAAGAAGGGAGTCTTCTTGCTATCCAGTCGGTAAGGAAACTGTCGACAATTGGAAACAGATTTTTCGCCGAACTTACTTGTTGATGGAGGGATCAAACAACCCTTTTCAACCAAAGGGTTTTCATGGTAGATGCGTCGAGTCGCCGAGATGGAAAACAAGATAGAGACAGAGATTTATCCTGGTACGGGCCTCTCTGAAAGAGATAATAACTCCACTTCAGTTGCACATAGGCATTTGTGTTATTGAAATGAGATTGTGGATTTCTTTTCGATGTCAATCTCGATGCTCTCCCCCTCCCATGAGGGAGGTATTTATAATACAAGGTATATGCAGTCCAGGTCCTGTACGACCCGGATAACCACCTAGATAACTCAAAATTATATCCAGTACACAGATATATCCCCAAAATACGCTAATTTGTGCCCCAAAGAACATCCATATCTAGAAGGTTTTGGACTCAAGATACGAGAGAATTCCTAAGATGGTGGTAGCGCTGGCCAACCATCTTGACGCATCTCTTCGGAGCCCATGATGATACGTGCAACGATGCATAAGCAAAGAGGCCTACTCCCGAGCACTAATTGTCGGAGTATTAGCCTAGGACTACTATGCTCGGCTTATTCTCTTTGGGTACGTGCTCCATAGGCATATTTTACACGGAATCTAGCCACTAGGATATCTTATCCAATCCCCGACAGCTAGCCCTCAAGGCTTCGGTGAAATGCTACTTGGTCCGGCCTTCTTGTTGAGCCTGAAAACTAGAAGGAGGAGTTGGAACACAACACCAAGACGCACCTACCTCACTCGAGCTAGCTTTGCACAGGTACGAGCATGAACCTTTGAGCACGAGCTAGGCTCGCCGACCCAGGCAAGGACGGGGAGGGCCGCCGCTCTCTTCAACGAATACAACGCCCATAACATTTATTGTAACGACCCGTGGGAATCTCGCTACACATGTCGGCCCACGATTTGCACGCACGTCTTTTTAGGCAGAACAGTTGTGTCCTTCTATTTCTTCGTTTATACTATAAATAGTCGTGCATAGTGAGAACACTTCTTCACTTGCTCCCATTTACACGGAAGAATCCTCCAAGTCCTTTCCTGCTTCTTTCTTCTTCCCCTGTCGGCTCCGATTCACCTCTATGGCCAAATTTGGTCCAAGCTCGATCACCACCGAACGCCTGGTCGAGCTTGAGAAGTTAGGCCACTTTGGCCTAGAGTGGAGGATTATCCCAAGCCGATGGAAGATGAGATCGTCTCCATCGAACTTGACACCATGCATGGCCTCCGTATGCTGGAGAGTGACTTCGTCTCAGGGGTACTCGTACATTGTGAGTGCGAACCTCGCACATTGTGAGTGCCAACTCTTAACCTCAATCCCATCTCCATCCTCATTCTTGCCACCTTCATGGACCTTTGGCGAAGGTTTCCTAGACATCATGCCTACCGTTAGCTTGTTTCTTCACTTTTTTACTCCCTTTTCCGCACCAAGAACAACATCGCAGTCAGCTACGTTTATTCCCGGCTACACTTCCCATCTCTTTTTTGTAACCTCGTTACAACCCTTAATAGATTCCGTATTTAGATGGGCCGAATGGTGGTTTTACCTTAAGAAATCCACGCTGTCGGTGACCGGGAGGCGAACCTCCGCAGCGCTGATGAGCAAGGAAAGGGGGTGCGAGGCCCGAAGGTGGCCTTGTCTCCTGGACCGAAGCCCGGCCGCTTGGCCGGACGCGGACACGTCGAGACTGGATCGCGGGGAGTGATAACACGAGTGTTTTTATCCTGGTTCAGGCCTCCACTGTGGGATAACAGCCCTACGTACAGTCTTCGTTTAATGCCGAGCTTAAACGAGTACAAGGGGGTGAGGTCCGGGCTTTGGGAAGCCCGGGCCTTGAGTACAATAAGTGCTCAAGGCACTGTGTGTGTGTTCCTACAGTTACCTGGGCGCGGAGAACTACCGCCGGGAGCTAGAACTCCTACGAGAGTGCAAGTGCTCCTGTTCTATAGTGGCTATCCTCCGAGTGTGTTGTGTGCATGCCGAAGTGGGTCTTCGTTTGTTTGTTGTGGCCTGTATGCCCCTTTTATAGGCACTCTCCGGCCACTGTAGCTTGCGCCGGTCCGTTGAATTAGTCGTTGCCTTTTTACCATGCCGGTAGCGTGCAAAATCTACCAGGTAATCGAGTGTATCTCCCTATCACCGCGCCGGACCGCTACCGGTCAGCACGTGTCTTTTCCCATGCGGGCGGTTGACGGACCGCCGCCACTGTCGAGCCGCCAGACGCTCCTCGATGCAGGCGCGCGATTTAATTCTTGGCGACTGGGACTGGCGATCCCGTCCATGGCGTGTGATTTGCCTCGAGTCCTGATCCTTTGATCCTCGGAAGCCCGGGGGAAGTGAGAGACTCGAGCTTCCGAGGCGGGGAAGCTCGGGCGCGAGCTTGCTGACCCCAAGCTTGCCTCCTGTGGGGCCGTAGGTAAGTTAGTGGGCCGAATCATCATGGGCCACGTACTTTCCCCAACACACGCACAATCACCTTTGCAAATCCGCGCACAGTCACCTTTGCTTCTGCGGAGAAATCCCGGTCAAGAAGAGCGTATCCAACCCTCCCGTCTAGGCCGATGAGGAAAAGTGGCTCAACCTGATCAATAAGCTCGCCTCGCGCGGGCTAACCAACCAGGTGAGCTCAGAGGACTTTCTGTGGAACTGGGTATCCCCTCTTCGAAGGAGGGAGCACCCTTTCTATGAAATCACTGGCTGGCAAGACCTCACCCAAGAAGCTTCTTAGGTATTTTTTATCCTTTCTATTCTCCTTTCATGCTCGGGCCATGGTCTTTATCCTGACAACATCATCCATGACCTTCGTAGCCCCGAGCGTTAACTGGGTGAAAGCTCGAATGATCGAGCTCTTTGGTGCACAGAAGGAGCATGGAACTTCCTCCTTAATCACGTGCGTGAAGAACGTCTGGGAGCGCTTCAAAGAGGTACACAAGCTTAACCGTATTTCCCCCTCCCCATGCTCGGGAAGCTTTTAACCCATGCTCGGGCTTATGATCCTTGCAGGAGAGGAAGGACCTAAAGCTCTTTCTGGCTGGTCCCACTGCACATGGAACAAGGCCAAAAAAACAAACAAAGAAGACCCTTGCCTAGAGGTGCAAAGCTTCGGTTCCCCTAGCCTCCCAAACGAGGCGATCGACTAGGGCTAAGCCGACTTGAAGCC
Source organism: Olyra latifolia (assembly GCA_036346145.1). Classification (NCBI taxonomy): domain Eukaryota; kingdom Viridiplantae; phylum Streptophyta; class Magnoliopsida; order Poales; family Poaceae; genus Olyra; species Olyra latifolia. The sequence continues at coordinate 19,681,203 of CM070524.1, read as the reverse complement.
CTCTTCAACTTGGTGCCCAGAAGGTTCACTCAAAATATGCTGACAAAGTTGAGGTGCACAACTTACAGCTTTAGACAAAGAACTTCACCGCAGAGAACCTTGAGCCCATGAAGCCCCTTTTATAGCTCACTGAGAAGCGCAAACGTGAATGCTCGACTGTGAGCCATGCTTGCATCATCGACAAGGGTAGGCCCGAGTTTAACACCTCCCACCGTCCAAGGAGAAGAAATGCTGAGCAGCGATGACGATAAGCCCCTGGTTCGGAGGATCAATCGTAGATTCACCGGGGCCGTGACCTCAAAATCCTCGGGCTCAGAAGAACCGAGGAAACTCTAGAGTTCACAGGAGTAGGAGGGGACGAGCAGCCGCGCCTCTTTACTCGACGAAGGAGAAGGTCTCCCTTTCGGCTACAGAAGACTGGGGCCTCGTAGGTATGCACACATGAGAAGCTTTTCTTTCTGCTCAATTGACTCCTCCAACCTTTATTTTTCTTCGATCATAGACCGTTGGGACCACGATCCTGACTTCGCCACTATGGCCACCCAAATTATTATATTCGCTATGGACCGTGAGCTCATGCTCATTGCAGATAGGATCATGGTGGAAGATGACTTGGAGGATGCATAAGAGCACCCCCTCGCCCTTTGTTGAAGCTCCTAGATTAGGGGAGGATGAGGCTAGGATGTCCCCAAGCATAGAAGACGCTCAGGGACACCCCGTGGATGAGACACGTCCTCGGGACGTCTCTGCTCTAACTGCCCTTGACGACGCGGAGCAGCCCCCGGTCATACGGGATGCTTGTGTCGAGCCCACAAAGCCTATAGAGACAACTCTTACCCGAGAAGAGTCTCCCGCCCGCACTCCAGAGCACCTCGAATGGCCCCTGAGCTCACCGGGTGCCGACGCTACCGTCGTCGAGCTCCCGGGAAGCAGCCCATGCTCGATGCACCCAATAGACCCGAGCGTTCTCCGATAGCCAGGCCTGCTCGCCCTTCCCGAGAAGGGCCCTACAACACCGTCCAATCCTAAGCTCGGAGCTTCTAAAGATGATCCCTCGCCTCACTGCGCGAGGAGAACGTCCTTGCCCAATTCCGATGCAACCTGCTTGCTCGGTGTTTCAAGGTAATAGATCGTCACTTTTGTCATACTTCACATTCATCCTTGTATGGGTCTGTAACTTCTATCCTTGTCTTCCACAGCTGGTAGAGGACACTTGCACCGATTTCGAGGCCGGCATGGTAACCCCCTGAAGAGGTTGCCAGGGGCCACGCTGAGCGAGAGGCAAGATCGTGGACTTGAAGTAGTGTCTCTCCAGGGCCCAAGCCCGCTTTGAGGCCAAAGTTGGGTGTCTTGAAGCCCAGGAACTTATATTGTACCTTTATGACCAATATTTAACTGTATAGTATATAACATTGTTTTTTGCTGCAATGGGTGTGATGATTTAGGATGAATCCTTTGAGATTTAGGATCAATCCTTTGTTTCTCAGGGACTTTCTACAGAACCTGCTGGGACATCATAAAATTGGATCTGTTGGATGCTTTCAAGCAACTGTTCAAAGGAAATGGCAGACTTCTCCACCTCCTCAACTCAGCTCACATAGTGCTTATCCCCAAAAAGATGGAGGCCAAAACCACATCTGATTTTCAGTCGATTAGCCTATCTCATAGCTTTGGGAAGCTCTTTAACAAGGTGTTGGCTAACAGATTGGCGCCCTTCCTTAATAACTTGATTTCGGCCTCTCAAAGTGCTTTCATTCGTCGCCGATGCATCCAAGACAACTTCCTGTTCGTCAGTAACGCCATCAAAGAACTGCATAAGAAGAGAAAGGCTGCCCTCTTTGTCAAATTGGACCTAGCCAAGGCTTTTGACTCAGTAAGCTGGGAGTACCTGCTTGATTTGCTGCAAAACCTCGGCTTTGGGGGTAGGTGGACTGACTGGATTGCCTTGATACTTTCTTCTGCTACCTCCAGAATTATGGTAAATGGCAGCCTGGGTATAGTTTTTAGGCATAGAAGAGGCCTCCGGCAAGGCGATCCCCTATCGCCGATGTTGTTCATCCTTGCCATGGAGCCATTGCACCTACTCTTGGCCAAAGCAAGGAATTTGGGGGCTTTGCAAGCAGTCAACGCCAGGTTGGACAGATGCCAGATATCTCTATATGCTGATGACATTGCGCTTTTCCTCAGGCCAGCACCCAATGATCTGCGCGCTGCTCACCTCATCCTCACTGTTTTTGGGGACGCCACTGGACTTAAGGTCAACTTGCAAAAAAGTGAGGTTTTTCCCATTGCTTGTCAGCCACATCTCCTTCAGAGCTTGCAAGGGCTAGTGCAAATGCAAATCAAAGCTTTTCCTTGTACCTATCTAGGGCTCCCCCTAAGGCCAACAAAACTGAGGAAAGCTGATTTTCAGCACCTAATACAAAAGATTAGCACACGGTTGGCTGGTTGGAAAAGCGGATAACTGTCCAAGGCGGCTAGATTGGTGTTGATCAATTCAGTCTTAACCTCTCAAGCGGTGTACCTCCTAACTATAGCTAAGCTGAGCAAGTGGGCAATTAAAAAGGTCGATCGGATGCGGAGGAACTTCCTTTGGCAACGGAATGGGGAACAGACTGTCAAGGGTGGACTTGTGAACTGGAAGAAAGTTTGCAGAGATAAGAAGCTTGGTGGGCTTGGGATCAAGGAACTAATAGCTTTCGGCACAGCTTTGAGGTTACGTTGGCTTTGGATGCAGTGGGAGCACCCGGACAGGCCGTGGGTTGGTTCAGAAATACCTTGTGACCGCACGGACCGTAGCCTTTTCGCAGCTAGTACCTCAATCACAATTGGAAATGGCAGAAGGGTGAGTTTCTGGCAAGACAGTTGGCTACAGGGCAGACTGGCGCCACTTGAGGTGGCTCCCCTTCTCGCCGCCAAAACTCCACACCGAGACATCACAGTTTTCGAGGGGCTGCAACATGACTCTTAGCTGGCTTCTATTGGGCATATTGAGTCAACAGAGGAGTTAGCTCAGATGATCAATCTTTGGATCCTAACGCAGAGAGTGACGTTGGCGCCTGAGGCAGATACCTTAGATAAAATTGTGTGGAGATGGACTGCAGATGGGGTTTACTCGGCCCGCTCAGCCTATAGCGCCCAGTTTGTCAGAGCAGTGAAAGATCGGCACTTTCAGTGCACCTGGAAAGCAGGTGCAGAACCAAGATGCAAATTCTTCATTTGGCTGGTCTTGCAGGACCGCATCCTCACTGCTGAAAATCTTCATAAAAGGGGTTGGAGCAATTTCCTTTTCTGCCCCCTTTGCGGCACCTGCTTGGAGACTACAAACCATCTTTTTGTGGAATGTGCTTTCTCAAGGAGGGTCTGGGCATCTATTCTGCAGCGCTTGGATGTGGTTCGGGCGCTGGGTATACACCAGACACTGAGTGATTGGTGGTTGCAAGATAGAAAGCACGTCCTAAAAAGGGAGTGACGAGAGTTTGACGGGCTCGTCACGTACACTTGTTGGAATGTTTGGAAGGAGAGAAACAGACGCATCTTTCAATCGGTCTATGGCTCTGTCGATTCCGTGGCGGTCCTTATCAGAGCCGATGTGGCGGCCAGGATCCTAGCTTTTGGGGCGGATGATCTTGGCTGAGCGTTAATTTTTCTCCATTCTGTTTTTCGTTTTGGCTTTTTTTCTGTTTCTTTCTTTTTATTGCCCCTTTTTTCCTGGTAACTGTACTGTAACTTTGCTTCCCCTTTAATATGATTAGGCAGAGCTCCTGCCATTGTTTCAAAAAAAGATTCTATCGCAACGCACGGGTACTTAACTAGTATACACAAAGAAAATCATACATAAGTTAAAGATATAAGGGACACTGCTTCTTTCTTTTCTTCATTTAGTAAATCAACGAGCAAATGGATTCTATGAGATGAGATAAAGACGTCTCAATATATATAGGGTGCGTTTGGTTGGCTGCGTCTCCGCGTCCCGCATCTACGCATGCAGCTATCTTGATGTTTGGTTGCTGTTTCCATTGCCGAGCCTGGCTCGGACGGTGCACCAAACCACGCGGAAAACGGCCGATCCGGCTGCTTCAAATGAAGCTTGCTCTTCATGCTGATCTGGGTCAATACGGAGACTAGTAACAACCGGTAAGTTACCAGTATACTACTAGTGTAGTTACTTTTTCATCCTTTCAATTTTTTTAAAAAATTCAAACGACATCCAAATTCAATGAAACAAAAGAAAATGGAACTATAAGTTCAAGTACAAGGTCTTAAATAAATTTCAAATTTTTTGAATTTTTATTTTATTTTTGAATTTATTGTTTTTAGTATTTGTTTTTCTTAAATTTTTATTTTTGTTTTTGAATTTATTTTCGTTTCAATATTTGTTTTGATTTCTTCCTCCTGAAATTTGTCCATCCCATACTCCTCCTAAGATGTACCAACCAAACAATATCTCTCAGCACTGTCCAACCTCATACAACCAACCAAATAACATCTCTCAGCATCAACTCAAATGGCTCCCTAACTGATTAAACTCATATAAATTTTACTGAAATTTCATACTAAGAACCAAATACACCCATACTCTACCTAATGGGTTAAGGTATCAACAGTGGACCTAATCTACGGGATGGGTCGCAAGCCCAACCCGGTTCCTCCACAGATTCCAGCCCAAACGGTTCTTGATTCTTCTTGCGAAGCACTCCACTCTTCCCCTTTGCCTTGCGATAGAGCTGTGACAGTCTCCTCCCTCCCTCTGCTCCTCTCCCGACTCCCGCAACCCGTTCAACCCTCAACCCCGAGGAGGTAATCGCACGCATCGGCCATGGGAGACAGCCAGTACTCCTTCTCTCTCACCACCTTCAGGTTCGTGCCCTCTGCTCTCTCTCTCTTTCTCCTCTCCTCTCTCGAGATCGGCGCGTGATTTGGTGCTGTTCCGGTGTCGTGATCCGACCTTTTCCGTCCGTTTCTGTTGCAGCCCGTCGGGGAAGCTGGTTCAGATCGAGCACGCGCTCACGGCGGTCGGATCCGGCCAGACCTCGCTCGGGATCAAAGGTGAGATGCGGGAAGTAATCCCTTCCCTATATATACATGCTGTACTTTCCGCGACTAGTGGTTTTGCGTTTCGAGAATCGACAGGCTGCGGGAAATTGTTAGATTTTTTGCCAGTTCGAGACGGCGGTATGGGGGGTTTTTGCGCTTCGCTTAGCATTAGGGCTGTGCGGGAGGGTTAACGGGTATTGGTCCTCCAGTGTCAACTTTATGATTTAGGGTTCGATTTCGTGAGACTGTGGCCCCATTTGATATCTCTACTTAAATTAGCAAGTATACATACATAAAGTTGGTTTCAGAGGTTCTCGATGTATATGGACACTGCTAGCTGAGTTGGTTTTTTCTCGGTGTCTTGCTGTTGGACTTGGAATCGCATAAAACATGTTTCATTTTCGGTTTGCAAATACTTGTAGGTGCTCTAGAAATCCTTAATCTGCATAAATTTGCTAGTACATTTGCTAAATCTAGTCTTGTTAACTTCTTGATTTCAATCGGATTTCAAACCATTTGCATTTTAAGGTTTTATTATTCTACATTCTGAATGCTTATCACTGCTGTAGAAGTGTATGTTCTGTTTGGTGCAGTATTTCTATTTGTTTGGATGTCCTGCAAACTGTTTAACTATATTCCTAAGAGTGTGCCCAATGTAAAGTTGGATTGCTGTCTACCATAGGCAAGTGGTGACTGTTGGAGCATATTCATTATGAGGTTGTATTTTTTTTTTTTGCCTAGGATTTGTTCAGTTCCTTTTCTTTACAGGTACAGTGGTCTTATGAATATGATGCCTACTACTTATCAAGGCCTTCTGTGTGGTTTTGGATGTCTAAAATTTCACTATTAGCACAAATTGCAAATTTGTAATAATCTTTCCTTCATATCCATTGTGCGAATTAGTTTCTTGCCTTTAAAATCAGCTAATGTTGCCACTCAGCAGAACTTTTTTTGTGCAAGTTAAAGTAATATCTTGATATTTAGCCCACAAACTACGTATTGGTCTGATGGTGTCTGAACAACTGAATGAAGCTAACATTTGACATGTATTATCCACATAGTTAGTACCGATACATTTAGTTCTTCTATTGTAATGAATTGTACCCTAGTAGGTACCCTGTCTGTTTTTATCAGATTGTTCTATTTTATTTATTATCTGTGGTCATGTTTCCTTGGTTTATTGATTCTGAGTTATATGTCGCGTTCACAGCTGCTAATGGTGTAGTTATTGCTACTGAGAAGAAATTGCCTTCTATTTTAGTGGATGAAACATCTGTAAGTATGAAACCATTCTTTTTTTTAACTTCCTCTTCTAGCCACATGCTATCCTTTTCTCAGACGTGGCACTAAATACCAATATGCAAATCTCTAGGTACAAAAGATCCAATCATTGACTCCAAATATGGGTGTTGTCTACAGGTAGGTTGTTTTCTACACTGTCTTGGTCAGCTTTGTAACTTAGCTTTCTATTTTGGATATATTACAACCATCTTGTTATATGTTTAATTTAAGTTATCCCAACTTAATATTGTATTTCTGATGAGCTAGTGTTGTATTTTATTCACTTATGAGCTGGTCAGCGAACAAAAGAATGGTGAAATGAACAATTAGTTAATACCTGTCTTTATGGGCACAAGTGTTAAGACCTGTCTTATGTGCACATATAGTTTTGGTAACTTTGGAAATTTATTGTTAGACCTTTTCTTGAATCAAATATGGAGCATTTACCTATTTTAATCAATTCACTGGCAAAAGTAACTTAGATCATGCAAATGCTATGTTTTGATTTGAATGAGTACCTGAGATAAATTAGTCCTTCAATCTACATTCGCAGTAATTTTTATGCAGTTTTTTGTACCATGAAGTGCACATTGGAGATAAACAGTTAGCTTCACAGTGCTAAGCAATCAGAAGAGCTACATTTTCTCTTCAATTTTTTTTTACATCTCTCAGCTTACCTGCACATTGCTTTCAGTGGGATGGGTCCAGATTTTCGTGTCCTTGTGAGAAAAAGTCGGAAACAAGCACAACAGTATTATCGGTTGTACAAGGTATATTTTCTACCAGTTCATTTTGGTTTAGACTTCCAAAAATTTTGTACATTTGGCAAACACCATTTTTAATAACTTGTTAATTTAGGTAAAATGTACTTTTATGGTCACTTACATCCATGCTATGTTATTATTATCTGAGTAAATATTTTAATTTTTTATTGTTTTCTCATTGTCAAACACAGGAAACTATACCTGTTACACAGCTTGTCCGAGAGACTGCCGCTGTTATGCAGGAGTTCACGCAATCTGGGTATGTTACTATACTTGGTAATATTTATTACTATCAATGATATTGTTAAGCCACCAACTTTCTCTACCTAATTTATTAAAAACTCTCTCCTGGTCTCCTGGATATATTTATTCGCAGAACTTCACATTACCATTAAATATAACTTGCATTTAACTTTTTTAGTGACAAAAACTGACTCTATATAGTACAACAATGGTGTGTATTGACTGTTGATCACTTAATTGTACGACACAGCAATGTGTTGCGAGTTTGCAATCTCTTGGAAGAATAAACAAGACCTGATTGAACTATACTATCCGCTCGTTTGATTTTCACAGTATGGGTAAGACTGAGAAATGGAGGGAAAAAATACTACTGTAACCAAGCAAGTCGGCTAGTCTCATACATAGAATAGATAATCTTTAATAATCTTTGCATTATTTTAAAATTTATTCTAAATCATGCCAACCAAAAGTTTAGTTCAGAGAGATAATTATGAAGAGGTTGGAAAACCACTTTCTAGCCTTTATGGTTGGTGATGATTATGTCGATGAATGGGTGGAGCCTGAATGCCTGATCTCTTACTCATTAGATACAATGCTGCTTGTATTAATTGTGATTTGCTTGTTTGTTGCAGTGGTGTAAGACCATTTGGTGTGTCATTGTTGATTGCTGGGTATGATGACAATGGCCCGCAGTTGTATCAGGTATGCACAAAGTGCCACATGGTAGATACTTTGTTATTTTCCTTACAAATTTTTCAGAGTGCATATTATTGCTTGCACTATTTATCTAGTTGTAACCAGGGTTTTAAAAACCGAAACCGGACCCGAAACCGCTAACCCACCGGGCCGGTTTTTCGAAAAAAACCGCTAGAAACCGGTGGAAACCGCTCAAATTTAAATTCAAACGAACCGCGCGAGCCACCGGTTTCCCGGCGGTTTTTGCCGAAAAACCGCCGGTTTTACCGGTTTCTCGGCGGTTTTTAGCGAAAAACCGCTACAAAAATCAGAAAAAACCATGAAAAATGGGAAAAATAAAAAAAGGTCTGAAAAAATATAAAAAAATTGGGAAAAATCAAAATTTTGTTTCATACAAATTGTTCTACTCAGCATCTAGTTTTTTATAAGATTTTTTTAAAATTTTTTAAAAAATCAAAAATTTTGAATTGAACCGGGGAAAAACCGGCGGTTTCTCAAACCGCCGCACAGTGGTTTGGCGAAAAACCGCCGGTTTTTCCGGTTTTTCGTCGGTTTTTAAAACCCTGGTTGTAACAGATCACCACTATTTTATGTATGAAAGCTTCTACCTTTTGGGCTAATATTTCACTTGTCATATCATATATTATGGTTTAGTTAATATATAATCCTGGATGGCTCATTGTTTATTGTTTCTTTAGGTTGATCCCTCAGGATCATACTTCTCCTGGAAAGCATCAGCTATGGGGAAAAACGTTTCCAATGCAAAGACGTTTCTTGAGAAGAGGTATATAGAGAAATAATCTAGCTTATCGTTAATCTTGTACTGGACACTGTTATGCCTTACTAGTGCTAAGATTTGTCTTCCATCTGATCATAAATGAATTGCATATGACTTTATTTCTCATTATATCTTTTCATTAATATATGCAGCATGAATGTTGTAAACGTTCATCTTTTCTTCAATGATATTTGACTTCACTCATGAAGCCTTTATTTACCATTTCCTTGCAGATACACAGAAGACATGGAGCTTGATGATGCCATCCATACTGCAATTTTGACTCTGAAAGAAGGGTATCATGTCTCTCTTGTTGATGAATCTGTTATTACCTGGGAAACATCCATACTGAGTTTCTGAATGAATCTGGTCTTGCAGATATGAAGGACAAATCTCTTCCAACAACATTGAAATTGGAATTATTCGATCTGACCGTGAATTCAAGTATGTTATACATACTCAGTCAAGCTGTATTTACTCCTTTTACAGTTTTGCCTCTTCCGATGATCTAAATCTTGCATCCCCTCCTAATTTGTGCAGTCATAACAATTTTATTTGTTAGCTAACAAGTTGTGCCCCTTTTAACTCTCCTCATTATGGCACCTTGTAGCTGTTCAGCAATAGTAAAAATTTATGATTCTCTTCCTCAAAAAAAGAGAGAAGATTCTCTTGGTCATATATGTTGATAAACTCTATATCTTTGCTGGTTGTTTTATATTTATATCCGATATGTTTGTGCTTCTGCTCCCATTTGTATTTTGTGGTTGTCATACTGAAGATGTTTAATCAACGTACAAATTCCTTGCTGCATTTGTGTTACTTACCCAGTTGTTTCCATACAAAATGCAGAGTTCTAAGCCCAGCAGAGATCAAGGATTTCTTGGAAGAGGTGGAGTAAGTTGGCTGTTGACAAATTACTAGTTTGAAAGTCACAAGTAGTCGCCCGGAAGCTTGTCTCATCTTCTTTTAATTGTCACTTCAACCTATTGTAAAATGATTTGATCCAGTGACATGAACTTATAACATTTGAATCCTCGTGAATGCACACTGTAGACAGGGGAAGATAAGTTTGATGTTAGGTGGATGTTGTATGTCTGATTGCCTGCTATCTGCGCTGCCGTTATTTGGCCAACTTATCATATGGTGCATATTCTTGTGTGCCCTATCCATTTGTTGATCGCCTCAAGACGAACTTTTGTTCCTTTAGTGGAGCATGAATACAACCAGTGGTGCAGGCGTGCAGGTGTGGGTTGTTAGGTTGCAAAGATCTTGTTCATTGGCAGTAGTCAGCAGGTCATATACAGGGATTTCACTCGCAGTGTCGGTTTACCATGGATAGAATTTTTCATAGTTAGGTGCCATTGGTAATCTCTATGGCAACTGATACCTTTTTTTGGGAGGGGGCAACGAATTTACGTAAAACGTTAGGCCAGGAAAACACAGCGCAAATTTGAAAATATGTACTCGTTTAGAGCTTGTCCCAAATCAAATACTCTGTGATACGAAAATCAAGCGGAGCATGCCAAATCGGGTAGGCAAATTCGGTAAAGTTACAACAGAGCCCACTCGGAAACCCATGGCCCATGCAAAAACCCCCTTATCTGACCGTACAACGTAACATACGGACGATCATGCGCATTTCGTTACTAGGCCGAAATGAGTCGGACGCGATGGGCTATACGTCGCTCGGACCCTCGGCCCAAACTAACTCGGTCACACGGCCCACGGTCACCCCGATCGCTCAGCCAACTCGCGCGATACCTCAGAAACGCGAGAAATACAGTGCTAGGCGCATAATGCGGAGGATCGGACGAAGCCGTGCCGTCATCTTTCATTCCTCCAGGCTCCACAGCGCCAGTCTCTTCAGTCGTCCTTCAAATCGTCCACCAAACGCTACGGATGGGCTGGTGCTCCCCGTCTACTCACCGGCAGCTCCTGTCCACCGTCACCCTCTTCGCCGCCGGCGCGGCGCTCCTCGCCTACGGCGTCCACCTCTCCTACGTCCACATCGAGCCCCAGCGAGCGCGCACGCTCGCCCGCGACCAGTTCGTCCGCGACTACCTCCGCAGGAAGCACGACAAGTAGCCACCGCATCCCGGACGAGATCCCCACCCCGACCAGTTAACTGCTCGGCGGGGATGGCGTCGGCCCCCGCGAGCTCGGGCGGCGAACCGGTGGTCGCGGAGGTGGAGATGAACAGCGGCGCCGACCAGGGTGCCCGCACCGTCCGGGCCACTGTTGTGCAGGCCTCTTCTGTGTTATACGACACCCCCGCCACCCTCGGTGCGTCCTCTGACTTGTGGTTTTCCCCCTTATTGTTGGTAGCTCGTATGGTGTTCGATTGTTTGTCTCGCTCGTGGCGGTGTTTGAATTGGTGGTGCGCGCACGCTGATTACTTGTTTGTCTTGCCGAGTCTAACTTACGGTATTATATCCGATTAGATTGGCGGCTCGGCTAAATATGGTGCGTGAATTGAAATTGTTCTGGCAGTTACTGTCAATATAAGTAGCCGCTATTCAGTTGAGTTGTGAGTGTCCGTATATGGCCAGTGGCCACGCTTCAGTTCGTTACCACAGTATGTTAGTCTATTAGATGGTATCTATTCCAAGGAGACATCGTTCTCCATGATACATCACTCCATCCTTGATTATGATCTTAGATAAACGGAAGAAGTTGTGGGCTTTCTAAACATCAATGGGCTAGATGGAGAAGGGTTCGAGTTCGACACAGTTTTTCCTGAATGGCAGCTGGTGAGTTGCGTGGGCAGTATTTCTTGCTTGGAAGATGAGGTTTTTTATGTGCGAGACACACACATATTATGCAAGAAAATCTTTACAGACATGACACTGATGAAGGGATGGTGTTCTGGTATGGGCATAACATCTTGGATATTGAGGGGACAATGTTAATGGCATCTCTGATTTTCGTCTCAATTATGCATATGGTGAAAAATAATTGTTTTGGACTTGTTTTTATGGGCCTTGTCTTTCACATCATGGATAGGGGCATGTGATAGAAGATAGTAGCTAGTACTCCAACTTTCTTCTTTCTTTCGTCCGTATAATTGTTTTTGAATGCAAAGAGCAGGCGCTCTGCCATTTCATTCAAGAAGGAGAGAACTGTACAAATAATTGTTTCATCCATATAATTCTTTCGTCCGTATAATTGTGGTGGTTATCTTTAAGGCTGTGAGGATTTACTTGCAGCCTCCAACTAGGGGATTACTTTTGCACGGATAGAATTTGATCATCTGTTTGTTTCCTTACCTCTTTTGTCCTTGTCACAATCAATAAAAATTGTATATTTTGTTCTTTTTATTAACGAAATCATGAAAGAATTAGCTGCAATAATTTACAAGTGCTTGTTGGTATGGTGTCTTTCATAAATGCATCCTGCTATGAATATAAGAATCCTTCGGGACTGAAGATGAGATATTTATTAATTTCTAAATAGCTTTGTTCTACAGATAAGGCGGAGAAATTACTAGCGGAAGCAGCTGGATATGGTGCACAGTTGGTTCTATTTCCAGAAGTCTTTGTTGGTGGCTACCCTCATGGATCTACCTTTGGACTGACTATTGGCAATCGATCTGCCAAGGGAAAGGAAGACTTTCGAAAGTATCATGCAGCCGCCATAGATGTGCCTGGTATTCTGATAATGTTAATATATTGTTGTTGTATATTTTTTTTCACGAGCGTTGGTATGCTTCATATTTATACTTTGTGCTTTATAGAAATAAAAATATTCTCAGAATTGAACTTTTTGTTCTGTTTTGGAGCTGTGGTTTACAAATTTTAAGATACACTTTTATTCGTTATAATATGTTAGCACATGGATCCTAGAGCGAATCTAACGGCTCCTACATGTGCATGTAACTCCATGTACATGTGGGATTGATTTCCCGTATGTTACAAAGTACACCACTAGAAATGAAGCATAAACCGAAAAGAATTGTGAGCACTGGTACACTTCCCCTTTTTTCCCACCTCATTGAAAATAAAATGGAAAAGCAATTAGGGAGAACCTTTAACCTGTGGTTCAGACTCCAGTCTGATAAATCACAGGTGATTTTGGCTATATGTTACAGAACAGAAGTGTCCACTACATAACATTTTATTCCTATTTTGGGCCATAGTATAGTAAATAGTAATGCAAACTTTCTAGTTGTTCCTTAAGAAATGGGGTGTGTGGACATCAAGAGATAGACTCACATAGTTGACAAAACTTTTGAGGCTTTGACATCGTTGTCTGTATTTGTTAAATTTGCTATTATTCATTTTTGGTGATGGTTGAAATTTATTATTCATTTGCATTGGACTTTAAGGATTGAAGGCATCAACAGTGGTAGCACAGTAAAAACTAAGTAATTCTTGGCATGTGTCTCTTGTTAACTATTCCTGAAAACGTGAATAAGTCAACATTTGATATCTAACGGAATATTTCTTGTCAGCATCAAATAGCAACCCATATATTGGTTGTGCTGTTTGGATTTGCATTGGGCATACTTTCAATTTTTTTGTTCTCTAATAATTAATTACCATTAAGTTACTTCTTGCAACATTTTTTACCTACTCTCTTTCATTTCCCACGTGAAGATATTTGCCTGTTGCAAAGGTTATGTATAACTAATTGATAATTCTGCAGATCATTTTACAGACATTCGATGAATGCAGGCCCAGAGGTTACTCGCTTAGCTGCGCTGGCTGGAAGATACAAGGTTTTTTTGGTGATGGGTGTGGTTGAAAGGGCAGGCTACACACTGTACAATACGGTGCTATTCTTTGATCCTGTGGGAAAATACCTAGGAAAGCACCGCAAGCTCATGCCTACTGCACTGGAACGAGTATTCTGGGGGTTTGGAGATGGATCTACTATACCTGTTTATGATAGTCCACTTGGGAAGATTGGTGCTGCCATTTGCTGGGAAAACAGAATGCCGCTTCTCAGGACGGCAATGTATGCCAAAGGTATTCCTTTCTATTGCAATAAGATATGCTCCTCAACGTCAACACTTACTCTGGGTTTAGATTATTGATTTCTATTGTCAGCATGGAGATGCCACAAAAGGGTAACTCAGTTTGTGCAACACTGCAACCTGTTAAATAGGCATCGCTACCTTGAAAAGACAAAATGTTATGTAAAACAAGTAGAGATAAATGCTGAAAATTCACCATGTCACATGTAATTGAGTTCGTATTTCCCTTGAGTCCTTTCTCCTAATTTTTATCCAGGTGTTGAAATATACTGTGCTCCCACTGTTGATTTCATGCCAAGTCGGCAGGCTTCTATGACACACATTGCCCTTGAAGGGGGATGCTTTGTTCTATCAGCAAGCCCGTTCTCTCGCAGAAAGGACTATCCACCCCCGGCTGAGTATACTTTTGGTGGTCTAGATCAAGAACCATCCCCGGAATCTGTTATTTGTCCCGGTGGGAGTTCCATCATTTCACCATCTGGAACAGTGTTAGCAGGTCCCAACTATGAAGGCGAGGCTCTCCTCACCGCGGACCTTGGTAAGAAACTGAGAACTTCAAGTAAAATTCTTTGCTAAATATATTTGTGATCTCATGCACGAACATGGTATATCAAATTATATGTTCACAATGATTTACTACAGATACAAGCTTTGTTGTTACTGCCACCTCAAAAAATCAGTATTGTGACTGATGAAACATCACAATCACATATTTCTTACTGTAAATTGCGTGATATTTTTGCAGATCTAGGAGAAATTGTTCGAGCCAAGTTTGATTTCGACGTTGTGGGACACTATGCACGACCTGAGGTGCTGAGCTTGACTGTGGACACCGAACAAAAACCTGCTGTGTCTTTTACTTCTGCCGCGGAGAAAACTTTGCCTGCAAAGAGTGACGACACTTCGAAGACCTAATGTCTGCCAATCTCCTATCGCCGTGATGTGCATACAAAGTTGTCAGCTTGCTGGCCTGTGTGACTGTAACATCAATAATTGTGGCCGCCGCCTTCTTTCGTAAAGATATATTGAGACGATTAGGGCCTGTATGACTGCATGGGTGTCGTATGGAAATTCTCTTTTTGTCACCCCCTTGTCAATCACTGCCACGCTTCGCAGTATGGTCACCAGTTAGTCAACTTTCCAAACATCGACTGCGAGTCTGCCATTTGTGACGAATACCAATGCAGTTCGTCACCAAACCATATGATAATTCGAGCAATCAGCATGATATCACAGATTTTATTTCTAATCTTGCCTGTTTGAAACCATTTTTGGTTAATTACATTTATGTCGCTATAGAGTTCCAGCTTCACAAAAAATAACAGTGTAAAGTTGGTATCCGTAAGAATGGCGTTATAAAATAAGATACTCACATAAATGTTATTACGAATCCAATTCCATATTTTATATACCAAATCACCCTTCGTCATTTTCCTCATGCTTTCTCACCTACCACCGAGCTCCTCTGGTGAGCCCCCCTCCCTTCTCGACACCTCCTTTGGCAAGCCCAGCCTAGGGTGCGAGACGACGGTGTAGAACGGTGGGAGAGTAGCGCGGCATAGGGCGTATGGTGGCAGGACAACAACTGGACCCCTCATCTGGCAGGCTACACGGTGCCCGCGCGGTAGATCTGATGGCCACCTCCTCCCTTCCTCATCTCCTCTTTTTCCTCCTCCCCCACTTCGCTAACCCATCTCCAAGGCTTAAGCCCAAGCCCGAGCTTGAGCTCGCTGACTCCCGCCAAACTACCTCTAGTGAGGCCGCCGAAGCCAACGGGGGCAGGCACGTGCGGTGGCAGAGAGAGGTTGGAAGCGAATGAGCATAGGCGTGACTGCAAATGGAAGAAGGAAAAAAAGAGGATGAAGAAGGAGATAGCAAATTTGAAGTAAATTGATAAAGAGGAAAGGTCACAAATGTCAATAACGATGTTTCTGTAAGGAATCTCATTTTACAATAGCTTCCTTGCAAATACCATTTTACAGTGCCATTTCTGCGATTAACCTTTATTTTCCTGATCTTGGTAGAATTAATGGAAAAATACATGATATGCCACTCTAAGCAATGATATTCTAGGATTTACCCTCTAAAGAGTGGAATCCATAATTTGGCAATCCAAAGAAAATACATTACATGGTTTGCCATTTCTACCCATTTTAGTTATCTCTATCCCTTTTAGCTGACAGTGAGGTTGTTCTTCCTAACCACTCAAATTTGATCACTAATAATGGTTGATCAAGTTCATGTTGGTCTAAAGTTTCTTATCAAACACCATTTTGTCATTCACCTGTTTTTCTTTCTTTTTATTTTTTGTTTTTTGAGCCCCGACTCCACTATTTTCTTTTCCTTCGCTGCCTTTTCACTTTTTTCACCCGCTGACCAGAAAATAAAAATTCCTGTTAAGAAATAAAATAAACAGGAAAATTAAAAAGAATAATAATTGTGCCAAGCAGAAACTAAGAGCATACGTAGCAACTGTTTATCTTACTTTTTAGAGATAGAGTAACTGCTGGAGGAAAGAAATCTTTTAGAACGTAGTTTTAGAGCGTAGTGTAAAGTATGAAGGAATTTTAGAGAAACGATAGATTAATAAAGAAGAAATTGGAAGCGGCTGATGTGATGCGGAAGAAAAATGCTGGAGAAGAAGATAGGCCTAGAAGCATCCGTGATGGAATGAACGCAAGAACGCAGCTTCCCTCGCCTTTACAGTCGCGCTTGCAACAACCTCACGAGCATTATCCTCGTAGCTCACTGATCCACACCGTCTCCCTCGTCGCCGCCGGCGGCCAGCTCGCCTCTCCTACCTCCACATCGAGCCCCAGCCCGCTCGCCTGCGAACCGTGTGCGACTAACCTTCGTGACAAGTGCTACAGTCGATTGGGATCCCTTGTCCGTTCTGATGGCTCTTGTTCCTTCGGGCTCGGGCAGTGGCCCGGTGATTGCCGAGGTGGAGATGAACGGCTGCGCCGATCCGGGCGCCACCACGGTCCGAGCTACCGTTGTGCAAGCCTCCACCGTCTTCTACGACACCCCCGCCACTCTCGGTAAGCACGTGGCGGCGTCTCCCTCTCCCTCCTTTGGTGGAGTAAATCATTAGGTGCCTGATTCGTTGAGTAGGCCGAATTGGAGGCAGTTTTGGATGACCTATTGTTTCACTCTCAGCTGAGATGAAATCATGAAGACAATATGCAACCTTTTTTCCTTGTGATTTATTTCTGAATCTGTATGAGTACGGACTTCGATGTTTCTATAAACAATAAATGATCGCATGCTTAAGTTATTATGTTGATTTGCTAAAATTGGACTATATGCATTTCCCTGACTAATGGTCACGATTATATTTGTGGGTTCTGTGGATATTACCTTGACTCTGAGTAGGGAATCCAGAATGAGTAATATAGTCACTCTATTTGAGTCATGCCACTGAAAGATTTTTTAGCAGGAAGGGCCGTTACTCAAACCAAGAGCTTCTTTGAAGAATTCAATTATATTTTGTTAGTGATCCCCTCTTTTGTTGGACTAGCCGAGCGTCCATGCTTTCCTACGAGAAAATTCAAATTCCAACATCGAAGCTATGAGAGAGCGGATCATATGCCTTCAGCAAGGTCGTGCACGTGACGTGACGCGTCACGAGCAACTGCACGAGTCTTCCCAGTGTACACCTACTGTGATCGAATCCATGCTCGGTAATTTTAGTGGATAAGATGGATTTGTTACGACCAATGGCATTGAGGGTAATTTTAGAGGATAATATATGTTTGTTACAATTGATGGTATTGGTGAGTAATTTTAGTGAAGTGTGCTACCATTCAACGGTCATCACTAACCACTAGACTTTTAATATAAAACCAGCAATAGTACTTGAAGTTTCAACTTCAAGTATAGTGGGGACATTTATGTTATAAATTTTGGCACATAGTCTATTTATTCTGTTGAGAGGAACCACTAATGGATAATGATATAACCCAATTGAAATATCTATTTTACCAAGGCAAGTAAAAAATTGAAATTGTTCTATGTGCTGGTTGCCATTGCAGCATGCCTCATCATGATCTCATTCAAGTGTCCATCACTCCAACACTGTAGTTGCCTAGAAGGGCCGCAATTTGCAGATGGTTTTTTTTATTACAATGTATTATATGTATGTGATTCTGTTGCTGATATTGCTATTTCCACTGCAGATAAAGCAGAGCGATTGATAGCAGAGGCTGCTGGGTATGGGTCACAGTTGGTTGTATTCCCGGAAGCTTTTGTTGGTGGCTATCCTCGTGGAGCCACCTTTGGCTTTGGGATCAGTATTAGTATCGCTAATCCAAAAGACAAGGGAAAGGATGAATTTCGGAAGTATCATGCCGCTGCCATAGATGTGCCTGGTACGTGGCAATGTAATGGATTGTGTCCAAGGTTTTCAAGTGGTATAGTCGAGTCGAGCCGCCTTGGGACCGACTAGCCGACTAGGCCGACTAGACGGCCGACTAGTCGCGTCTAGTCGTTGGCTAGTCAACCGATTAGGCACTACACGACCCGGCAAGCCACTAATATATATACTATATAAGTATATAGTTATATACAGATATACTCATGGACAACAGAACAAATATACTAAAATGATTAGTGTAAACACCAAAACAGTAAGCAACTAAGTACGAAGTACTAAGTAGTATGTACTAACCAAAGTATGTCAGTATGCCACTTGCTTTGACTTTTGAGCACAACATGTAATTGACTGGGAGGAAGTAGCAACAATCTGCAACATAAATAACAAAGAAAGAATTTAAATAGCTAGACAATTGGACAGCTTGTAAAGTAAGTTAAAGAGGTAAAATAAGGTAAAAAGCAATAGAGCATAAGAAAAATATAAAGACAACAAATAAATAAGCCACAGCATTTAGCAACCATTACATAATAAGCATAAGTTCTCATTAAACATTAAGCAAGCATAGCAGCAGCCAGTCATCCAATTATCCAAAAGGATCACTAAGGCACAAAGCCATCCAAAAGCATAACTAAACCTAATTGCTAAATTAGTTCACCACAGCAACAACAATCAGCGATCAACATTCATTCAGATTTCAGCCACCCAAAGCATCATCCAATTGGAAGGGCCCTTCCTCTTCTTCTGTCCTTGCTTCAGCTCCATGCACATCTTCATCCTCCATTTCTTCATCTTGTGGCAAAAAAGTGGGATCATTTTCACCATCATGTTCACTGTTATATTCATCTTCATCGATATCTTCATGTCCAACACCCTTTGACCTTGGACTTGGAGGCTTCCTTCCATAAGTCATATATGCACCTCTAGGCCAGTTAGTATATTCATTGGCATCACCACGAGCTGCCCTCGGAACATTACAACCTCTCAGACTTTGAGATGCGCCAGTAGCTTCATCAACCTGAGCCCAAGTTAGATTATCATTGCCAAGGGCAGCAGCTGCATGGCCTTCATGAACTGGTTCACAATTGATGTCAACCCACTCATTCTCCCACTGAAATTATTCTAAGATCAGTGGGTTACATATCTTTCCTTCAGAACCTTGCTCATGAAGCTAGCCTGGTCGAGTCGGCGCAGCTAGCCAGAGGCTAAGCACCGACTGGATAGCTAATTGCCGATTAATCGACGATTAGCCGACGACTTGAAATCACTATTTGTGTCTGCTCTTTATTTCTATTAGTTAATTTGTAGTTTTTGAATTGGTTCTCAAGGCACTTAGGTGTTATCTTTCCATTATTTTTCCTGAACTCAGTGCTGTTGTTACCCTCTGACATATGTGTAATTTGGAGAACAGATGAAATCTGCTTAGCCATCTTTGGCATGAAGCATATGTTAATCTTGCATTGCTATTAAGTACTAACTCATGCCTTCTTACTACTTGATAGAGACAAAATCTAATTATTTTAATTGCATAGTATTTTTTGTTACTCTTTGGATGGATGAAAAATCGAAGACTGTTTTACATATTTTGTTCAGCACTGAAAAGTACTAGTTCCTTTTTGCACGTGGAGAAATTTTGAGAAGGAAGAAACTCTTAAAAAGGCATTCTCAAAGATTTTGAATAGGTTAATCTGATTGACAACAAGGCTGAGCATTTTGCCATTCCCCGTCTTCGTAATACAATTGATGAATGGTAAGGCAAAGAATTTCCCCAAAAATGTGGCATTGCCGCTTCAGCTACATTTCGATTCTGTTTCTCAATTTCCAACATTGGTTTCTACCCAGCAACTCCATATCGTAAATACACTAATTTTGCTGTATCTTACGTGCTTTTTATCATAACTGACAAGCTTTCCATCTGTTCCATATTGTGGACATGTAGTTTGTTTCTACTAGCACTATATATTCCCTTACTGACAGAAGAAGCCTACAGGTCCAGAGGTGACACGCTTGGCTGCTATGGCTGGAAAATATAAGGTCTTTTTGGTAATGGGGGTGATTGAAAGGGAAGGTTACACACTCTATTGCTCGGTGCTATTCTTGGATCCTCTAGGCCGATACCTGGGAAAGCACCGAAAACTCATGCCGACGGCATTAGAACGAATAATATGGGGATTTGGAGATGGATCAACAATTCCTGTTTATGATACTCCACTTGGAAAGATCGGGGCCCTTATTTGCTGGGAAAATAAAATGCCACTTTTAAGGACAGCTCTATATGGTAAAGGTAAGGCTCTTTCCTTGAACATGTGTTGTAGTGATGTATGCTAATAGGTCTACAGACCATTTACCAGGAAGGGCCTCATGTCTTAATGAGATAATAACTTGAAATAAAAAGTAATCTAGCCAATTGCTCATGCTTTGCTACTAGAAAATTTATACCGTCAAGGCTATGAGCAAGCAGGTCATAGCCTTGATGGGCGATTGGTGCTAAGCACCATGAGGCGCGACAGGTCATGATCTACCGTGAGTGGGTCATATGCATTCGGTTTCGCTGTGGGCGATTGGCGCTACGCACCACGCGATGAGCCATGTTGTGAATGACCGCACGGATAATAGTAGAGTTCATTGCACACTATACTTTGGTTGTACTCACCATGGAAAATTTTGAAGGGTTAAATAAGATAAAATGAGTTTGCTATGATATGTGATAATGGGTAATTTTAGTGAGGTAGATGAGTTTATTATGATGGATGACATTGGTAAGTAATTTTAGTAAAGTGTGACACCACTAGCACCCACCACAAGAGACTTTTTAATAACAGAGATATATACTTTAGGGTGACGTCAAATGCTTTGCTACCTGAAAAGGCATTGACATCATATGTACATGAATTTCTTTGACTTATGTCGTATGCAGGTATCGAGATATATTGTGCTCCCACTGCTGATTCAAGGCAAGTCTGGCAAGCCTCCATGACACATATTGCCTTGGAGGGGGGATGCTTTGTCTTGTCAGCAAATCAATTCTGTCGCAGAAAGGACTATCCTCCACCACCTGAGTATGTATTTGCTGGTTTAGGTGAGGAGCCTTCTCCAGACACTGTTGTTTGCCCTGGAGGTAGCGTCATCATTTCGCCATCTGGAGAAGTCTTGGCAGGTCCCAACTACGACGGAGAGGCGCTGATTACAGCTGACCTTGGTAAGAAATTAGTCGGATATGTTCTCTTTTACACTGTGAAACCACAATATTTGTTTCTTGTAAATGCATCTATATGCTCTGTTATGCTCTACTGCTCGTGGAGTAATTTTGGTATTGTTGAACACCGTTAACAGTATGTGTTAGAAATTTCTAATGAAATGCCACGTGCAGACCTTGGAGAAATTGTTCGAGCCAAGTTTGATTTTGACGTAGTGGGCCACTACGCTCGACCTGAGGTATTAAGCTTGGTGGTCAATGACCAACCGCAGCTCCCTGTATCTTTTACTTCTGCTGCTGAGAAGAATCTAGCTGCCAAGAATGACAGCATTGCAAAGCCGTAACGGCCATCAATTGCATCAGTAAGCCTGAACTGAAACCTTATATCGCCGGTGCTTCGTTGTAACCATGGCGATGCTTCTGCGAGTAATCGTGTATAGAATTGTACAGTGTTGTTCTTTCAGGAAGAACAGCTGGGTCTGTATAACCTGTTCTATATCTAATAACTACTCTTGCAGTTGTTTCTGTCTCGTAACCATCTCTAGGGCATAGGCAAGGCATGCACCCTGTAAGGACAAGAATGTTCTTTCTGTCTGTGGCTATAGTATTTTCAAAAAGGCAATGGCACACTCATTCATTTCATTAGAGGATAAAGAAACAGTTGGTTACAGTGAAGACAGCAAAGCAAAACGAAAACAGGCAACGCCTATACATTTCTTGAGATCTAGCTGAGCTGAGCTAGAACTGAGCTAAACTGATTCTGCCTACAATTTTTGTAGCATCGCTCGCATAATTGGAAACGATGCTTTTTGACATGCTAGACAAAGGGGCGCCGTTTCTATGCCGTTAGTATATATTTTTCGCACGAGAGGCAGCTGAGCTCTGCCATTCTTTTTAGAAGAGCTAGTTTTTTACAAGGTGACAAGTACTGAAGATGACTTGGGGCACCAACGGCAATTACATAGAATTGTAGAAACAAACTGGAGCAATCAAAACGCATCAAGGGGAATTTGAAAAAAAAAAAGCACGATCACACGATTCGTCCATCTGCAGGGATGGGCTTGCTAGGTAAGGCTGCTGTGCCGCCCCCCCACACCACCCCCCCCCCCCGGGCGCCCCGACACGTTGTTACCCCTGTTGAAACTACAGGATCGATCTACAGTCTCTCAAAGTCACAACGGCATCACCGCGTGCACACGGACAACATGTGTACGCATGCATCGTCAACCTTCGATCAACGCAGCAGCATGCAACGCAGACTCATGTAGCATCCATGTACACGCGTATACGCGAAGACGTTAGACGTACTTGATGCTCCTAGCAGCCGAGCGGTTGTACATGCGAACAGCACACACGCGTACGCCAATCCAGCAATACGCTGAGAAAATCACGGGAGAAATATTTTGATGGTGCCTCCAACCGTCACACATTTTCTCTGGTCCTTGGCCCTTTATTTATACTAGCAGATTACATGAAACCGATTAGGACTCTTACACGTATAAAAGTAAACTTTATCTCTAAAACAACTCTAATTTGTAGACGAACTTGATTCTATCCTAATACGTAACGAACTCTCCTAAACTTATCAAGATTATACCTAACAATCTCTCCCTTAATCTTGATACTCTAACGACATGCTCAAATCCACATGAGACATGGGACGGCGACACAGCTACTCAACATCCCATTGCTCCTTGATTTTGACTTTAGGACGGCGACACAGCTACTCAACGCCCTGGTCACAACTTATCGAAACCAACTCATCTGGCTCAACTTCAAGACTACGTCACACCTCCTCAACGTCTTGGACACAACTCGTTGAAGCCAACCTTTCCTTAAACTCAACTTCAGGATGGCCTCACAACTTCTCAACATCCTAGACTCAACTCATCGAATCCATCTTAACATGACAACAATGCCAACCTCATCTGCAGCACATGCCTTTTCTCTGTCGATGCCACAACTTACCACATAGCACCGAAGACACACAACAACCACTCAAGACTCGAATTCTAAACTAATCGAGCTCCAGTCGTATGTCCTGGTTTGTTTCCAGGTACAACTTCTTGATAATGCAAATGCTGACAACTGCTACAGCACCGAAGACACACGATCGATGTCGTTTTGCCTTAGCAGCTTCCACCTCCATGTCCTGAACCAGGTCCTCCAGGTCGTTCGTCGTCTGGTCCAGCCGCCCATCCACTCCATGCTGACAGCCAGCACGGCGAGGTCGCCGCCTTGAACGCATGTATCGGCGAGCCTCCCGATGGTAAATTCCATCCTGACCAGCTCACCTTGATATGTCCTTGCCACGTTGCACAACAAACGTGCCCACCGGGCACATGTGCCTGACGTGCCTATCGTCAGCACCTGAGACCCTCCTGGCCTCTTTCGCCACGCCACGGCGATGAACGTGCCCACCTGGCACATGCGCCCAGTTCGCTGCGGCGTAGCGACGATGCTCGTCTTCACAACCCCGCTCTGATACTAATTGTTGGAACTACAGGATCGATCTATAGTCTCTCAAAGTCACAATGGCGTCACCGCGTGCACACGGACAACACGTGTACGCACGCGTCGTCACCCTTCGATCAACGCAGCAGCATGAAACGCAAACTCATGTAGCATCCATGTACACGCAGATATCGCCGAGCGTCGAGCGTGCTTGATGCTCCTAGCGGCCGGCGGTATGCGTCGCGAATAGCACACACGCGTACGCCAATCCAGCAATACGCTGAGAAAATCACGAGAGAAATATTTTGGTGGTGCCTCCAACCGTCGCACCTTTTCTCTAGCCCTTGGCCCTTTATTTATACTAGCAGATTACATGAAACCGACTAGGACTCTTACACGTATAAAAGTAAACTTTATCTCTAAAACAACTCTAATTTGTAGACGAACTTGATTCTATCCTAATACGTAACGAACTCTCCTAAGCTTATCAATATTATACCTAGCAACCCCCTTTGCTTCAGAAAGAATTGGGCGGAGAGCCCTCCACAACGCTCTGCTGGATCCGAGGGCAGCGTCGTGCTGGCGTCGCCGGATCCAGCCCTTGCTGCTGCCGCTAGGTGTCCTGTGCCCTTGTCATAGGATGGATTCATTGAAGGCGATGGTGAATCTATCCCAATGGAGCGTCCACTTTGTCTTAACCCCATCTTCAACTCTACCACTTGCGCATAGCACTGCATCAAGCTTGACTCCACCCTTTCTGCCGCTTGATGGCGTCTGTCTCAAGGCCTCGTTTGACAGGGACCCTGAATCCTAGCACCCAAAGCAAATCTAGGAAGAGGTGCGGTGCATCTGCATCCACCAGTGGTAGCAATTGCTCCCCACCCGCCTACGGGATGGGCGCAATTAAGTGGCTGTACTATGCTCACCACCTCGGCGTAGCAACCGCATTCATATGGCCTCCTCCTCTGCTACACCCACCCTCATGGCCTTGTAATTCCTCCTGCCTCCTATCTACCTACAAACCACATTCACTCTTCCGCAACCACCTGGCAGCATCGCTCTTATAGGTGCCTCGTCTCAGACCACCTGGTTGCTACCTGTCATGACCCTCTCGGCGCTTGCTGGCCGTGGTGGCCCGAGTCGCTGGTGCACCACCGTTCTTCCCCGCTCAGTCGCTGTCACAGGCGTGAACCCGCGAACAGAAAAAGGGGGCTGCCCTCGGTGTGCGAGTCCAAGCGGAGCAACCCACATGCTCGGAGCTGCTCACTGAAGAGGACTTCCGCTCTCTCTCGAAACACCCGCACTCGAAATAAAATGAAAATGGCGGAAAGAGGAAAAGTCCCCTTTGCATTGGTTCCCGCCTCCCTTATATAGAGGGGTCTGTACATTGTCAGCCGACCCTGCTCTTCTCCCTGGCCTGGTCAAAGCAGGGGATTTAGGGACATTTTAGTCGAGTTTACATGCTTTACCCCTCACTTGCCCCACTGCCAGGGGCTCGGGTCTTTTCTCTAATCTTTATCAAGCTCTTTTACAACCTTGCCTTCTCGCTAAGCATCCTATGCGGGATTACAAGGGGAATTACACATAGGTAGTGGCGGTTATGGGCTGGCCTGGCGCGGTGCAAGGCCTGCTCAAGTGCTCTGACAAGACGGCAGGCCTTGCTGTACTATTTGTCCGCCCGGTTTCATGGGCGGTAAGAAGGTATGATCTGCCTCTTCCGCTCCTCTTGTCTTTGCTTCATCCTCCAATGACCATCGTTCCGAGCCTCCCGGGGAGGCTCGATCCTTGCTTTGCCTGCCTCCTCCATCGCCATGCGCCGCGCCGCGGGGCCTTAGGCTTGCCTCATCCTCGCTTATACATTCTTTGCTCCACGAGCCGCCTCCCTACCATGTTGCCGTCTTTGGCGTCCGTCTACTTTGCTGCACCGTTCCTTCGCTAGCTTCCGCTCCGGCCCCGCTGAGCTTCGCTAATGCTCCGCGTTGCTCCGCAGACTTTCTAGGATAGACCTAAGAAAGGTGTCCAGTAACAGAAAACAGCAGGGTTGCCCTCACACTCCTAGGTCAAAGGGGGTACTTACCTTAGGCCTACGACAGTCACGTCCGGCCGGAGGAAGACGACAATGACGCCGGCTAGCATCATGTTCCTCTGACTGAGTCGCTGATCGGTGGGCTTGCATAATTAGCCATTAAGCAGCGGTTAGGCCACAGTGTGTTGCTGACAAACGAGATCCACTAAGTTAACCGTGGGATTAAACCATGCAACACCTTTCCGTCATTGACAGGTGGGACCAGAGGACCCACCCATTAGAATTGAGTGGTGACATACTCCTTGGAGTACGCTTTCTCCGCACGCTGGCGCCCTCACGACGCCAGCGTGTCGGTCGAGCCGCGTGTCGCGCAGGCCGCTCCGCTCGGTACTAGGCCGATCCTAGTACTGCGCTGGATGATTTTCTAGTCTTTTGCGAATTTAGAAAACTAGTAAATACAAATAGATTTATTGAAAATAGCAAATGACTTAAAAAATTCTAGAAAGATTTTGTAAAATACTAGATGTGTTTCTGGACTTAGGAAAAATATTGAACTTAACACTCTCATAGGAACAAATGCATTTAAAAATCTAGTAGCTCTCTATGGGCTATAAAATTAATTTCTAAAAATACAAAACATTTATATTTGTACTCTGCAAAATTTTGGAAAAATATTTATAGAAAGTTTCTGAGTTATAATTGCTTGGTGTGCTGTCGTGTCTAAGGGTAGGATCTGAGGAGTTCGTGAAACCCGCTGTTGGAGACGACTACCAGCACCCGAAATACGACCAAGGCAAGTCCCCTTAACGCATATTGAATGAACCATTGTCTGATTTAAAAAGATTTGCAGAATCTTTAAACTTGCATTCTACCTTTAAAATAAGTAGTTTCTAGTGTTAGCTATGACCGGAAAATATAAAATGATGTTTATACCCTTATTTATTTTCCACAGTAGGATTAAAGGTTGAGTACCTTGATGCCATGCTTATCTTGGAATATGATGAAAATGCTTCATGCAGATTTAATGCTTATACTGTAGTTGGCATGTTATTGCAATATTTGTAAAAGGTGTTTTCGGTAAGTTCAAGGATTGGGATATTTTTTTGTCATTCCCTTAAATGCTCTGAATAGGGAGGTCCCGGTTTACGGTATTGTAACACCCCATTTTCGCTTACGATAAAAATAATAATAAATTACCAGTTAATACATTACTTGAAATAAAATTCGTACAATTTAAAGAAATTATGTATTAACATAAAAGAGAATTAAGTTCATATATTAATTGAATTACAACAAATGGACCTGTTTGTAATTTAAATTGAATGTTATGATAATTTTAATGTTTGCCAACAATGAGGAGCATTAAATATTATTTAATGCTTGCATAAAATATATATTTTAAGACATCAAAATAAACCAAATAAATGAAGTAGTAATATTTTTAGTAACCCAAATATATTTTTATTACATTCTATAGAGTAGTTAGAGACCCCTAAATAAACTTTATGAAATTGCATAAAGCTTTAGGGGCTAAAACGTAAAGAAGCCCCAAAATATCTCTCAGGAAATATCTCTCAGGACCCTATCTTAATCCTAAATTACTTCGTGACAAAGAAAATCTAAATCGGCTAGATTACTTCGCGACTAAGTAACTCGCCCATTAAATATTTTTCTAAAGATTAAAATTATTTGCGACTAATCAATGCATAATGAAATAATTTAGAAATTTTAGAAAATAGATATTCATGAAAACTCAAAACTAATGATAAAAATGGAACTCTCATAATTTATGGAGGTCAAATATATTTTTAGTATAGTTTGTAAAGACCCACACTGTCATATGAAATTTTATAAAAGCCCAAGGGCTAAAATGCAAAATATCCAAAAATATCTCTCAATCTTATCCTTACTTCATGACGAAGAAAACCTCTTAATATCTTCATGAAATTTTATATAAAGCTAAGGACTAAAATATAAAAGTTCATAAATATCTTCCATGCTTATCCTTTCTTTCCTATTACTATAAATACATGTACAGTGAGAGCTCACACGCACGCAGACGAGCAGAACAGAGCAGTGCAGGTAGAGAGAGAAAGTTGAGAGAGAGGGAAGGGAGGAGGCGACCAGGCGGGCGGCTGTTGGCGGCTGCTAGCAGCTGGCGACTCGGCGAGCAATGACGAGCTAACTCGGCCGGCAATGGCAGAAGACGCGTCTTTGGGCGCGGCGGCCGCGATGTAGCGACCGATGGCTTTGGCGGAGTGGTGGTTGGCGCATGTGGGCGGCGGTGCAAGTAAGCTAAGCTGGCGGCAACGGCACGACGACGCGTCTTGTAGCGTCGCGTCTGTGTATGAGCTTCAGCGTCGTGGTCTTCTTGGTGCCGTGGCTGACACAATCAGCTAGCGGTAGCGGTGGAGTAGGTCGAGCGGCGTGGTGACGTCGTGGGGCGCGGCAGCCACGGGAGCAAGCGGCGCCGGCAACAACTCGATGGGCGGCAGCACTGGCCAGGAGCAAGAGGGCGGTGTCCATGCAGCGGCTTGGCCCAAGAAGGCGGCTAGCATAGAGGTAGCTTGACCTTAGTGATGGCTTGAGTCGTGCTCGGCCGGCATGGCAACCATTGCGGCGTGGACGAGAAGCCAGGCGGAGGCCAGCTGTGAAGAAGATGACGGCGCCTTAGGGCTACGGCCGAGAGGGGTTCAGCGAGACGAATTGAAGATAGATGATCAGGACAATGACATGGTAAGGATAATCGCCTCAAATTAGCATGAAGCTTATTGACCTAGCGACAAATTAGGTCCCTCGCTATTCCTATAAAATTCCCAACCTTTTTAATTATTAGATAAATTCACAATATAGTTCTCCACTTATTTAGAACGCTTAACGATCTTAAAAATATATAAAAATATATTCATGTAAAATATTATAGATACATTGGACCCTTAGCAAATTATAATTAGAACCATTTCATTATTTTATGTCCAAATAGGAATATAAATAGTTTCCTTTAATTATTAATAGCAAATAAAGGGTTATAATAATAATACTCCTTTAAATATGAAAGACATTGAGATTATCTCATAACTAAAAGTCATACTTCTACAGCAGTCTAAATAAGTCTAAACCATATAAGTAAACAATGTGCATAACATAAAATGATACGTACCATTTTAAGCATACACATACACAATGTATATAAAAGCCATAAGCACATGGAACTTCCTCGATAAGTAGGAAGATCTATGCTAAGATAATCGGTAGAATAACCCCTGTGAGGAGTGTCACCCTCAACCACGTGCATTACATGCATCATGCATATTTCATCTTCTGTATCTTAATCGATGTTATTCGCTTTTATGCGATAGAACCGGACAGCTCAGAAGAGAAGCTGGAAGACCAGGCACAAGACATCGACACGTTCGGTGCAGGCGAGCCAATACCTCTAATTCATTCTTCTTTTACCCAGTTTTACTTAAATTATGTTGATTTTAAAATATTAGGTTGCATGCAATAATATTTTCCAAGTATAATTATGTTGTTAACAAAAGCTACTAGAACAAGTCTAGTTATTCCGTATTATAAGCAGTGTTAATAAACACAAACCTCTCCTTAACATTTCCTTATCCTGTCCTTTGATAACCTAAGGTATAGAGATTAAACTCCTCGACTAATAAGTCTTTGAATTGGCTTAGACATGCTTTAAGTCTAGAGTCCATGGGTTTGACCTTGGCTGTCAACGATACGGTACTAGGATGATGGGTCAACTTTTGTAACGGCATAGCCTGCTATCAACGGAGCAATGCAACGGCATAGTACGCTATCAACGGTGCAATTGCAACGGCATAGCCGCTATCAACGGTACAGTTTGGCTCAGACAAATACCGTATGCGGAGTAGGTACCTCAATGGTACAGTCCCATCATT